>JAREYC010000008.1:46960000-48210000 GCA_030015325.1 Cryptoblepharus egeriae | reverse complement strand
CCTGTAGTTACTGCACCACCTAGTGAAAACCTATGGGAAATTCATATTGCAATCCAGAGTAACTTGTTCTTACTCCGGAGCAAGGACTCCCCAACTCTGGATTGTGCCCTTTGACTGGAGTATTGCTTTTGTACTAATTGTTTCCCCCGCGTAGATGAAAAATTCCTAAAAATATAACTTAGCTTTGTAGTTTTTTAAAAAAATATTGTTAAGAGGCTGGACAGTACACCAGACAATTGTCATGCATTTGTCTGTGTTCTGACAAATTAATATTTGGCTATATATTCAGAGTAGAGAAGATAGGTTTGCCTGTGGGTAGTTATTTCTAAAACTATGAAAGTGTGATATGTAGCTTTTATATGTTGAACCGGCAAATGAGTTGGCTGCTCTTGTAGTAGTGATGATTTGAGGTGTCTTTGTACCTTACAGTATTTAGAGTTTCCTAGGAAATAGTAGCAGCAGTAGAGCTTCTGTAAAGCAGTCATTTCCATCTTTCAGGAGCCAGATTTTATTGAGGATATAGAAGAAAAAACTCCTATTAGCAATGAAGTAGAAATGGAATCAGAGGAGCAAATTGCAGAAAGGAAAAGGAAGATGGTAAGTTGGGAAGCTAGTAGCTGCTTAAAGCTGTCATTAAGTTTAGTGACAGTTGCTCTTCCCATGCTAATCATTGCTGCCTTTCTTAGGTATTTTAGCATTTGAGAATATTTGAAATCTGCTCCTGATACATGCTAACAATACCAAAAGCTTGCTATTTGAGTGTGTGACTGTGTCTCCATTTTTTGGCTTGCTTCCTGAAAAGGATGTGTGTGTGCTTTTGGAGATTCTGCTTATAAATTACTGTCTGTTATCTTTGAAGTGTCACAGTTAACAGAAAACACTTTTAGGAACAAAACATGTTGCACCCCTTTTCACCCACTTCTGGTTGGAGTTTTCCAGAATCAGTTTTTAGTGGGTGCAACCATCATGGAAGGAACACCCTCCTGAAATTTTGCACTTCTGTTTCTGGCTAGACACTGATGAATGAGTGAGTCAGTCAGAAACCTTTCAATTTTATATACAGTGATACCTTGAAAGACAAGTGAGCTGAATTACGAGTAACTTGTAAGACGAGCAAAGATTTCACAGAAATTCTGAGGTGGCCTGGCATTTCAATTCAGCCTGCAGAGCAGCAGGAAACAGAAAAGCAGCGGGAGGGGACTGACTGCTAGTCCTGCAACTTCACAATTACAAGGTTGCAGCACCAGGCAGCAGATGCTCCTTCCCCCTCAGCCTGTCTGGTTAGCATAGCTTTGGCCAACTATGGCCAGCCCCTCCAGCAATCTCACTATGGCAAGGATGCTGGAAGGGGCAGCAGGTGCTCCTTCCCCCTCTGCCTGCCTCAGCCACCTTGCCATGGCAAGGTCACTCAGGCAGTCGGTAGATGGTCCTTCTCCTGCAGCCTCCTGCAACAGATAGTCAGTTGCAGGACATAATGAGGGAAGGAGAGATCCTCCTTGCCAGCATGAAGCAGCTCAGACAATTCCTTCCGCAACCCTTCAGAGGGGTTGCAGAACAAATTGTGTTCCCACTGTTATCAATGGGAATGCTCGCTTTGTATAGCAAGCACAAGCATGCTTCCAGAACAGATTATGGTTGTAATTCAAGGTTCCACTGTATAGAGGTTAGTAGTTCCTCTGATCCTGACCATGTCTATTTAGTTGAACCTTTCTTATTCTAAGTCCTTTTTTGTATATTACTCAGTCCTCCCAGTTTCTACACACACAACTACAACTATGCGCCTCACATAAAGAGCTTAATTTGTTCCGGAAGCATGCTCTTTAAGTGGAGAGGATTTTCCCATAGGAAATAATGGAAACACAGATGATTGGTTCCACAACCCCAAAAGTATTCATATAAAAATATTAACTGTATGTAAAAATGATGACAAAACACTGTAACCAAATTCAAAATATGCATCCAGTGTGCATGATCCTATGAAATCTACTTATGCTGCAGTCCTAAAGACCCTTCCCTGGGAGTAAGACACATTTAACACAATGGGGCTTATTTCTGAGTAGAGATGGTTAGGAGGCTGCAATCAAGACACTTTCCTGGGAGTAAGCCCCATTTAACACAATGCATTCTTTCCTGGATGGGAGATTTCAGCACCATTTTCCAGACAGCTCCCAGGTCACATCTCCCGGCTCCCAGGTCACCACTTCCCTGAGACACATAGAGGTTGAAGAGGCTTCCTAGACAGCTGGATTTCATCTAGAAAGCCAGGCACTCTCCCACAGTCCCCCAAGCACCTTCCCACCCCCAGAAGGCTGGACTTGAACTGAGCTGACCACAGGCAAAGTAAGCCCCCATTGTCTCCTTAACAAGGGCTTGCTGGATGCCTTTTAAAGTTGAAAGGGCAGCCAGCAGGCGCTCATTAAGTGAATCTGCCTCATGAGGCGAGGCAAAGGCCCTGTATAACAGAGTGCTTGTTAAGTGGAGCACTCATTATGCTGGGCACTTGCTAAGTGAGTTACCACTGTATCATGTTTTCTGTGAAACAGCTTCATCTCCCTATAAGGCTGATTGCTTCTCATTATGGGTGCAATCCAAAAAATGCTTTGAGAAAGCACTGGCTCCCGCGTGTTGCAAACATTGATAAGGGTGGGCTTGACATGGGCTGCACACGTTTTTGCAGAACATTCTCTCTTAAGCAATGACTTTCAGCCACAGTGCTGTGGCACATTGGTGTTCCACTATAATAATAATAATATTATTATGTGTTCCACTAAAGCTTGGGGGGTACCATAGTACTACAATTTTTAGTGCCTCTCCCAGTGTATCGTGAGAGAAGAAAAGGTTGAAAATCACTGCTGTGTCTGCGAAACACAGAGTAGCAAGCTGCTTGTGGCATTTTGGGGTGGAGGAAAGATGGTCTGGGAAGAATTATATTAATATACAAACGTGCTGTGACCACTAATTTTAAATTGGTTCAGAACCAAAACTGACTAATGGACTAAATAATAAATAATACAGTTATCAATTATTTAATTCACCTTTATTTGGAGTCTTTTTACTCCTAAGTAGTGATGATTTATCATAGTTTGGGGAAGTGGTGGGTAGAACCCCACCATTTTTAATAATTGTCATACATTAATTAAGAAACAGATTTGCATAAAAGTATATTTTATGTTATATATCTATAAATGTGAAGATCCTGAGCAGCTCTTTTTAATTTTTGAATCTCATAGAAGACCAGATTTCACATATTAAAAACAAGAGCAGGTTTATAGACGGGGAGAAAAGACAGATGGAAAAAGTGTTTGTGTTTTTCTCTCCCCATTGATCCCTGCAAAAGTGGGAACAATCATCTTTCTGTCCTGCCTTGAGTGTCATGTCATGCAGTCCAAAAGCCTGCACAGTAATAAACTGTCAGTGTTCATATACTAACTGTGTGCACTGGGGAAATGAAGCCATACAGAATTTTTGTAGATTGTGTTGTGGCTTAGAGCCACAGTGTGTGTGTTTGTTTAAAGAAAGCGTGTTGTGTAACATGGGAAAGGATCCCAAATTTTCTGGGTTTTTTCTACAGTGACATTTTTTGAAATCAAAAAGCATTTTTTTCTGTGTGGAGAAATCTGACTTATCAGGGTCATACTGCATGCCTATGAACTTCACACACACACACACACACACACACACGCTTAAAGTTGTTCTATAGCTGAACAGCTAATAAATCCCCCCTTTCTTGTATTAGGTATTACAGTCTGTCTTAAAACAATGCTTCCAAAGTACACGTTCCTGCATTTCTGCTCCCAACAGAAATTCACCTTATAGATATTTGCCACTGTGTGTTCCTTTATGCAGTGCATATACAGAGAGACAATAAAGGTCAGTCAAGTTCAGTTGCCAAAAGATCCCTTTCACTGCATTTGAGTTGACCACACAAACTTGTAAAGCTTTCCTAACTTGTATTCGCATTCCTTTTAAGATGTATCTAATTTTTGCATCTAATTTTGACTCTAATCTACAATAAGTGGACCCCATCCCAACCACTGAAGAAGTTGCCTTTGGGGGGAGGGGCAGAATGTGAAAACAAGGTATTTAATATATGTGAGGAGGTGTTGAGGATTTTTTTTTACATTATTCAATTTGACAGATAGCATATTGTTTTAGTTAAAAGTTAATGGTTCATCTTACCATACAAACTAATCATCTGTGTAATTTTATTCTTTATCTTCGTCATGTTTTCTGGAGAAATATGTTTTCATATTCAAAGTTTTACATTGTATGCATCCTTGCTATTTGTGTAAATCCTTTCCAGAAGAAAATATACTGGTGCCAAAGAGTGTTTTGGCAGAGATGGCATACATTCTTGGTATTGGTATGCAAAGAATTTTATAGTTTAATACAACTGTATTACTGGTAGGTAGCAGAAGGATGTAAAAACAGTGGTGACTGTCTTGTATAAAACTGTTCTAGTTTTGACCCTCAGCTGATCTTCTCTTCAACTGATATTTGCAATAGAGGAGGCAACAGCATCCTTCTTCATAATAAAAAAATTATCTTTATAGTGATCTGTGGGGCTTCTAGAAATAACTTCTATTTTACATGATAGATTGATGTTATGGATACCAAATAGTCTTCAGGACGTCCAGTGCATTAATTGATAAAAAGCTTCCACAATTGTGTCATCTATTATCATGCTGTCAGTAACAGTGACATGATAATCTAGAATGCATTAATTAACTGATTCTGGATTGCTGGAAGAAAATAGGGAGCTAGAAAGGATGAAAGATGTTCCTAGTGTGAAACAGAACAAGTATTATCTATCTTTGCTGGCCAGGTGTGCTGCTGTCTTGAATCCTTGACTACAGAGAGCAAGAGAGCAGTCTCTGTGAAATACTAAATGCATGCCATGAGGTCAGGCTGAGCCCTTGTCTCTGGAGGAACAGCAAAAGCAGACCTGGCGATTTCTTTTTCCTATAGCTAGCTTTGCCAGCTACTTGGCTCAGCTAGCGCCCCTATTAGCAAGAAAGGGAAAAGTGCTGAAGGGAGATGAACTGAAGTGCTGCTGGAAGATATTTGCTAACAGACTTCACAAGGGTTGATTGTAGGGGAGGAACAGGAGCAGCTCTGCTGCTATGCCAGGACAAAGAAAAATGTCATGGAAGGTGATCTCTGAGGTTGATAGTGCTTCAACATCATACAGCTGGGCATAGAGCTGTTTGCTGGGGCCTTGACAGACTTGAGTACTATATACCCCAATCCATCAAAGAGCCTGGCCTTCCTTATATAGTGCTTATATAGCACTATATACTATAGTATACTATACTATAACACTATTTTCTGGAAGATATTCAGGAGATGAACATCTGAAGATGTTCAGATCATATATTCTCCTGGTCATATGGGCCAGTTCTTGCACACTGACCCCTAATAACAGTAGCCATTTTGTTTGATTTCTTATACTGTGATGCCCTCTCCCTTGAACATATGACACTAATTCTCATCATTTGAAAGATCCTTTATCTCAGCAATGACTTTTTCTTCTCACTCTGGGATTTTTAAAATCTGAGTGATAGGTTAGAATGAAGATCCACGAATGCAGGGATCTGTTGAATTATTGGTGATGCTCCAAGTCCTGTTGCAGTCCCCAAGCCTTAATATTCATTACCAAGACTGTACTATTACTAAGCAAAAATGATCACATTATTGTATTTCACAGTCGTCAGATGTTTGATTGAAATTGTCCCTATTGCAATTCGGTTCCTATCTAAGAACTAGGAATCACAAAGGCATCTTTTCAATATGTGGAATTCCCAAGAGCGCTGCTTTTTTTAACTGGGCAGTTATCTTCTGGAGGCCCATTAAGTTTAAATGTTTCAGGAGGCTTGTTGGAATAGCTTCAAGCGCACATTATTATTATTATTATTATTATTATTATTATTATTATTATTATTATTATTATTAAAGAAAATGCTATGTCGTCCTTAAACAAAAGCTAGGCTGAGGTTGTTTCCTAGAACAAAACTGGGATGTTAAATGTGATGAATAGCCATTACAAGATATATTTTTATATTTATACCACCATGAATATATTAATCATAGAAATGTGGGGCATGTCTAAAATAAGATGCAACTCATCTTCGTATTCAGCATTCTTCCTGGTTTGAGAGTTAGAAAGACGTCAGCATTTCATGACTATATACACATGCCTCACATGCCCTTATAGCAGATAAATTTTTGCAGTATTTTAGATTTTGACACAGAAAACTGAGCTTGAGTTGACTTGCTCTTTCTGGTTCATCAGAAGTATTATTAGGGCCATCCTCTTCTGTCTGAGCTAGAAAAATCTCAAAATGTTCGTTTTTTTTCTATCTGTATAGATTTGTCCTTTAATCTGGCTGAGCTGAAGTTAAGTTACTCTGTTGCTAATTTCAAATTTATAAATGCTTTTAAAACATATTAAGAAAGACGAGGAAGGCAATGTTCTATTTCAGAGCATGTAGAATACTGCAAAAAATAACTACTGTATTTCCCAGCTTATAAGACGCACTTTTTTCTCCCCAAAAGGGGGGGGGGATGTCTGTGTGACTTATAGAATGATAGGACCAATCCTGGAGCACCTTACCCCATCATGTCATATGTTGTTGGATTCGTATTGAAGTGCAGAATGCAATGCAACAATCAGTTTTGAGATGTCTCCTTCCTATGGCTAAAAAAGTAAAAATAAAAAAAATTTTGGCCTTGGGGTTCAGGAATTTTGGGTTTGGCATCTGGTCACCCTGGCACAGTTGCAATCCTAAGCAGCCTTCCCTAGCTTGGAGACTTGCTCCAAAGTAGACATGCACAAGACCTGGTCCCTGCTGCTCCATGCCTGTACATCCTTCACTCTTCCCTATCTATCTAGATTCCCTCACCCTTCCCTACTTAACCCCCAAAAGAACCCCCCCCCCAACTTACCTGCCTTCCTGGACCATTTGCAATGAGATTTGTGCAAAATCACAAATCACTGACACTAGAGATAATGAGTTTTTAGGGTTACCAGAAAATTAGAAGAGTGCTTGAAGCGTATAGTCTTTCCTCATTTGTTAATGACAGTGATAATGGTTCTTAGTACCACTGTTGTCTTTACATGGTTGAAATATTATTCTGCTATATTTTATTAAATATATTAGTACACCATTTGGTTCAGAATATATTTTTTTCTTGTTTTGCTCCTCTAAACTTTGGTGCGTCTCATGGTCCGGTGCATGTAATAAGCCGGGAAATACGATGTATTGCTTCAGTTGATGTCCTATAATTTTAATACACCAGTCTGTTTTCATTTAAACATGCAGCAGATTCACTTCAGAACATTTGAAGTGTCTAAGACTGCAAGCCTAACCTCCAGTTAGGCTGGCCTAAGCCCCAGCATTAAGTCCTGTGCAGATCTGGGGGTGTCACCAAAGTCCCATAAGGCTGCCCCTTTATGAGAGGCCTGGGGTGACCACATCTCATAAATAAAAAAGAAAACAAGGCCCCCTCAAAATGTAGAACATCAAGAAAAATGTTGGACACAACAAAATAAAATCTAAAACACTCATATATTGATTTTATGTAGTTTAAATACTACATTGCTTATTATTAAATTTAAAACTACAACATAATTTATTACATATAATTTATGAATTACAAGAAGGTTACATGCTTCCTGCTCAGAAGAAAAAGGAGGACAAGGAAGATTTTTTTTCTAGGACACAAGAATTAAAAAGACATGTCCTGGAAAAACAAGACATGCACTATATTTTGCACTGCTTATTTATTTATTTATATTCTGCCTTTCTTCCACACCAGAGGGGACTCAAGTGAGCTAACATGTAAAAATAAAAACAATTAAACAATATTTTTTTTCAATAAAACACAGGATCACTACAAAATACCATTAAAATTATTATGTGAGAGAGGCCTGGAGAGGCCCACATCAAAGTAATTTTTTACGCGTGTGATTGTTTTCTTTTGCTCAGTTTTAAAATCCAACTCTTGGGTGTCAGAACACAGTTTTTTTAAAGCATTCTGATTCTGTAATTTGTCTTTTGCACAAACTACTAATGTTTTATGTGTCTTTTAGATTAAGTTATCATCTTAAGTATTAACTACATAAAATTTAATGTTGTTAAATTCTTCAGACAAGAGAAGAACGCAAAATGGAAGCCATCCTTCAAGCTTTTGCCAGACTTGAAAAACGAGAAAAAAGAAGAGAGCAAGCTTTGGAAAGGATTAGTACAGCAAAAACTGAAGTAAAATCAGAGTGCAAGGATACACAGATCATTAATGATGCAGAATTTGTTCAGGTAGTAGCATACCGTTATTAAGTGTAGACTTTGAGAATAAACACTTATCAAATCCCTTTTTCTCAGAAGAAGCTTACACGATAGCATTTTACAACCATTACAATCATTTTACAGGCAACAACAGTATGACATTATTTAATTTTAATTGAGGCTTTCATTGACTCTGAAGGACTCAGGTACTTTCACAAAAACATAAAACAATCCCTTCTGATATCTTACTTAGGTAGTTTGCATGCAATTAAAAGACCGTTCCTAAGTAATGCAGATGTTGCAATAACTTTAGTGGATATTAAAAACATAAACATCCAACCCCCTAGAATGCTGAAATATTAATACCATATTTGTTACAGGAAAAGTTTCTTCTTTGAAAGTGTTTGCCATGTTTTATTGCAGCCAGAGCTGTTGCATTACTACTGACACAGCAGTTGTGCAATAATAGATTACTTAAAAGCAATACTGTGGTTTTATTTTTTAAATCAACATAAATTCCAACATAAGTTGTTCCTAATATCTACAGAAAGCTTTTCATTTACTTTGTGTTATATGTCCCTTACAGGAATCAGCAAAGGAGGAAACTGCCAGCAAGCCAACCCCTGCTAAAGTAAACAGGACAAAACAGAGAAAGAGTTTCTCTCGGAGCAGAACTCATATTGGACAACAACGGAGAAGGCATAGAACTGTTAGCATGTGTTCAGATATTCAACCACCCTCTCCTGATGTAGAAGTTAATTCTCAGCACAATGAACCTGAAATTGCTGTTCTCGCAGCTGAACCAGAAACAGAGACAACTGTTGCTGAATTAGTTATGGAACCAGAAGCCCCAGCACTTAATAAATGCCCTACTAAATACCCTAAAACAAAAAAGGTATGTGTATTTCACAATTAATCCTTTTCTGAAGCAAGTCCTCATTAAAGAGGACTAGCTTTCTCTTTACACCCCCCTAAGTAAAAGAAAGGCAGGTGAATTGGAAGACCAATTCTCAGAAAGGAAATTATTGGTGGGATCTGGCTCTTCCTGTACAGATAGGCATAGTTAGAATCCCATACTAGAAAGACTTAATATCGAACAGAGATACACAAACTTTCTGGCAGAAGTGCCATATCATCTCGTACTGTGTGGGGGACCAGGAAATTTGAATAAATGGATATAAATGAAAACACAAGAGACAGAACTTGCATGAATGAATTCAAATCAGTTTGTACTTTATAAGACATAGGGGGCGATCTTCAAAAGAGTTCATAAGCACTTTCTAACATAAAAGAGAAGGTGAATACAACCTCCCTGACCCTCAGTAAACCTTTCAGAGAATTGTAGGGCTCACACATGGGTTGGATGGAGGGCCTTGCTGCATGGAGGTTCACTGCAGGCAACATCTGATCCCCAGCCTGGAGTTTGGACACCCCTGCTATTGTATAGCAGGTATAATCTAATCAGCAGATTTAGCTTGACATGAATGAGGTTGGCCCATTAAATTAAAAGATAACTGTCCCTTGAGGTTTAAAAAATAGGCATCTTATCATAGTAACATGGCTGGGAGGCAATCTCTCTCCCTCTCTGTGGTTTAGAATAGCTTATTTTCAGATTGGAGGCAGACCACTTCTTTCCCCGGAGCAGCAAGCAGCTGGGAAGTGATTATCACTTTGCATTCCTTCTCTGCTCCACAGGGGGAAGGGAGGGGTCTACCACCGAGCTGAAACCTATTCTAAGTCCAGGAGAGGGAGAGAGTGACTGATTGCCTGCCTGCTGCATTACCATGGTAAGCAGCCTTTTTAAAAAAAATGCTGCCTAAAGGAATGCTTATTTTGTAATTGCTTTTATTCAATGCAAAAATCAGCATCCATGAAGAGTTTCTGGATCAGAACTCTGAACACTTGGCAGGTGCTGCAACTCAACTTGTATTGTTACTATTTTTATTTTTTTGGCTCACAAGAACTCTGTGCACCAAGAGGACTTTGTAGATACTTTTAAGTTCCTCCAGTATCTCTTTCCAGCCTTCCTTTTGTTTCTATAGATGTCCCTTTTTATCCACTTGGGTTCCATCAGAACCTTCTGTGGATAAAAAAATTGTGTATAAACAATGGAAAAATAGTTTTAAAGACCCACTTCCAGGTTTCTTGCTCCTCTGTTGTGACTGAATAAAATAGTGCCTCCATATATGCAAGGATTTGATTGTGTGACTGAATAATGAAATGATTCCTTGCATAACTACCTATCTACAACAGTAGATACAAAAGCAGTTTTATAAACTGATTTTCAGTGGCCATTCGGGTTGAGTCAAATCTGTGTATAAAAAAATCCATGTATAACAAAGTTGGACCTTTATCTAATGGAGGTAGAAGTTTCTTTGCAGTTCAAAATAAAGCCCATAAAATTTTGCCATACATTTTGCACATTCTAAGATTTGGCATATAAGTCACTTATTTGCTATCTTACCTTGATGCAATTTCTTCCATTACCAAGTCACATAGGCAGAATTACATTTAAATCCTAATTAGGTGCAAAATCAGAACGTGCTTTATTGAGCTAAGCAGAAGAGCTTCCACTTTAAAAAAAAATTTTCACTAAGGACTGTAAAGGAAAAGAGCTTCATTGGGCGAGGACCCTCTATTCTAGCTTGATCCTGAATATTTTATCTTAACACAATGTAAGGGATGATAGTACTACGCTGACTTTTTTCTCTCTTTGTTTAGCACTTGGTGAGTGAGTGGTTAAGTGAGAAGATTGAGAAGACTGGAAAACCAACAGAGAGTCTTTCAGAAAGGCCACTGCGTATAACAACAGATCCTGAAGTGTTAGCTACGCAACTGAATTCTTTACCAGGCCTTACATACAGCCCACATGTATATACTACTCCGAAGCACTATATTCGTTTTACATCCCCATTTTTGTCTGAAAAGAGGAGGAGAAAAGAACCTGTGGAAAACATTATTGGCTCATGCAAGAAGGTAACATAATGTGTCTTACTTTTGAAGACATTTATTCTAACATGAATGTAACATGAATGTACAATACTTGGGTTGTTACAGTGTAGTTAGCTAATTTTAATTATATTAAAATGATTTTTTTACAGCGTTGGTTGAAGCAAGCTTTGGAAGAGGAAAACACAGTAGTTGTAGATAGATTTAATTCACCATCTCACGAAAGATCTAGAAGTCCTGCAATCAATGGTGAAAGTAGAAGTCCCTTGTTGCTGAATGACAGTGGTTCCTTACCAGGTGAAATTTTTATTTTTCATGTTCTTCAGCATGTAAGAATATGGCTGCTGTCCTAACTCCCAGTTAGGCCGGCATAAGCCGCAGCACAAGTCCCATACTGGCCTGGGAGTATTACAAAACTGCCGTATGACATTTTGACATTTTGCCGTATGACATATTACAAAACTGCCGTATGACAGTCTTGGGGGAAGATTAGGCCAGTGAACAGGCATGTGTGTGCCTCCTTACATCACCATGGGAATGGGAAGACCAATGAGTTTTGCTATCCTAGGTTTGGATTGCACCCCAAGACTTTAAAGTTCCAAATGGATAGCTATCATTTGCATTGGCAGTTAGGACCAAATGGATAACTATCAGATGGACCAAATGAATAGCTATCATTTTCATTGGCAGTTAATAATGAGTGGCTTTCTTCCTCTTTGTGCATTTCTCTATGTATATACAGTATACATATATATATTTATCTAAGTGTATGGCCAGGTATTTGTCTGCTTTGAATAGCAAAAACTGTTCTAAGATGTCCTTTCCTCATCCATAAATGTTAACTTTGAAACAGAGTGCATAGTGTTACCATCTTTGTAGAATCAAAGTAGATGTTTGTGAAGACAGGTAAACTTGTCTCTGAACTTTTTAGGACAAAGGGGTGACCACGTCATATATTTTACACATGTTTGGGGTGAAATAAATTTTTTTTATAAATATGAATAAATTTTAATTGTTCCCCCATTTTCTCCTCCTTTCTTACTATACAATCTTTCCACCCTACTCCGTATATACCACCATCTTTCCGAGTGGACACCTCAGCGGGTTGCTGCTATTTGCTACTCAGTTTGCTTTGTTAAGTGGGAAATAAATAAAAAAGTCAGGACATCTGCCCACACCTGTTTACATTTTTCTTATCCTTATAAAATATGCCCCCATTTTTGCCTCTCACTTTAGCCATCTCCTGGTCTCTGCATGAGCCTCAAAGGCTTTCAAAAGGTAAAGGGGAATTTATCCTAACTAAGCAAGGCGGTAAAGCTCAGACTAATCACGGGTTTTTCTGCTTTGAGGACTCAGGGAATGGTAGCACTTCTGCAGAGTAAGAGCAAGCTTCACCTGGACTCAGTGAGCAGGCCTAGCAGGTGGACACATGGTGGGGAAGTAGATAACATTCTGATCCATAGTAACCTGCCTTGCATTAGGAAGATGCTTGCAAGACAGACTGCCCCAGAAGCTTCTGCAGTTATCTGGCAAACAAGCAGGCTGCTGCAAAAAGGAACAAAGCTGGGCTACAAGCTGTAAATTGGAGACCCCCTGATCTAAATGTAACTGTTCAGATTTGTCTTTATGCTTTAATAATTAAGAATCCCTCTTTTGACCTGCAGACCTTACAACACCACTAAAAAAACGGAGACTATATCAGCTGTTGGATTCTGCCTATTCAGAAAGCTCAACACCTACTCCTTCTCCATATGCCACGCCAACCCATCCTGATCTCTCTGCATCAGATCCATTGTTGTTTGCTACTCCTCCTAGAATAAAAACAGAAGATGAAGCCTGTAGGAATGGTTATAAACCCATTTACTCACCTGTTACACCAGTGGTTCCATGTGTACCTGGGAATGCAATGCACTTTGAGGTGAGATTAGTGTGGTCTGCACTTTTCAATTGAATTTACTTTGTACCTAATTTTTTTAAAAAGATTCAGTGATCACCTTGGTTGTGATCAGTTTTATCCCTAGCATATATTCCAGTTGCAAAGAATAATCGACCATTTATATGTTTTGCATATTGTAACCATTTTCATTTTTCATATTCTCACTTTAAAATTCTTCATTCTTGTTTTGATGCAGAATATTTCTTCACCAGAAAGCTCTCCAGAAGTTAAGAGGCGAACATATCAAGAGGTAAAATATGAGCAAACCCTGATTTGTTCTGTTTAGTAACCTTTTCCAGTCTGTTAGTGGATTAAGTCTCATTGATTTGTGTGAGAATTTCAGTAAACTTAAGATGCAGGCCAGTAACTTGAGGGTAATTAGTTTGTTTGTTTGTTTTTGCAGAAATGCATTCTTTTATGTTACAGACTAGCTTATCATAATTAAAAATGCATTCAGTATTGAGTAGTGTTTTCTATGAAACAACATTTATAAAAAGTGCATTCAGTTTTAACCAGTAGTGTTTTATACAAAACAACTCAAAGATAAAAAAAATTTTATATAATCTGTGAAGCTATAACAGTGACAATACTTGTTAATTCATTGATCTAAAAATTTGTATCTCAGGAAGACATTTCAGCCCATATCACAGTCTGTCATCCATATGTTTTAAGCAACTTCAGTCTTCCACTACCTTCCTACCTCAATTGCCATAACTTCTGTAATTTTCCTAATATTGTGGTTTGAGAAGGTTTGTATAAATGGGCAGCCCTAGCAATAATTTGTATTGCTTTATGAATAACCAAACATTTCAGGACAGACTTTTCGTAATCGTCCATGAAGTCAAATGACAACACATGAATAATCTTGAAATCTTTTCACAACATGGGATATTTTCATAGCCCTTTCCATTATATCCCTCTAAATATTGTCAAGTTACAGTTTCCTGATTTCCTTTTTTGTGTAGGGATATGATCGGCCATCTTCAGCAATGATAGCACTCAACTCATTCAGAAATTCCAACTTAACTGAAATGTGCCTGCAAGAAATAAAGACTATTGGGTATTCCAGTCCAAGGAGTAGGACTGATGGCACAAGGCAGTGCTCTGGAGAAAAGGAAACAGCCCCAGACCTCCAGTTGGGACTTGAAGCAATTGAGCAAAGTGCCCTGCATAAGCCCCTGGATGCCCCCTGCCACGAAAGGACTGACTCAAGCAGCCAACTAGAAAATACTCACTGCGGACGGGGAACGGTTTACTCCGCCTGGGTAAAAAGTCCTGATAGGACAGGTGTAAACTTCTCAATGAATTCTAATTTGAGGGACTTAACTCCTTCACACCAGTTGGAGGTAGGAGGTGGATTCCGAATAAGTGAGTCAAAGTGCCTGATTCCAGATGATGCTCGAGGCATGTTCATGGAAGCACCTGTATTTTGTACTTCTGAAGATGGACTTGCAGCTGGCTTTGGAAGGACTGTCAATAGTGACAACTTGATGGATGGAAATTGCACACCCCAGAATCCTCCACAAAAGAAAAAGGTTATAAGCTTCATCATAATTCACTCTTTTAATACTTAGGACAAAATCCAGAGCAGTTACGGGTCCACACAGTTACGTCACCCTCTAGTGTTTACCTTATGGAAAGTCACCTTAACTGCTCCAGAGCAAAGGGCTTATTTTGACTTCAGGATATGGGCCTTAGTGCAAGAAAAAAGGTTTGCTTTGTTCAAAGGTATCAAACCTTTGTTCTGCTTTGAAATGAGTTACAACCATTTTTAAATAAATGTTAGAAAACTTTTTCAGGGCTCATCTGAATTTGGCCTAGAGAGTAGGCACTTAGAAAGCCATTTCAAAACTAACAACCAAAACAGGTTCTGAGGTGTATATACAGCCAACATCGGGAAATATGTGCACTTTAAGAATAAGTAAATTAAGATTTGTGCCTGTTTGGGTTAGAATCACTTCTTTACAAAAGCTTTTCAGTAAAATATTTGACAGCCTTCCATGGAATTATGTTGGATCCATTGTTGACCAGCTGTGTCAAGGCACTTTTTGTGGTTGCCGTAAGTCTAGAAACCTACAAACATTCCTGTGATGTAGACAGTAAGTTTTTCAGCTCCCTTGATTACTAATTTTATATCGGTGTGTATATTTTAACAAAACTAAATAAGCCTACTATAAACGTTAAAGCAAAGAATGGATGTTTTGCGTAGGTAGAACATAAGAAAGAGTCTTTTAAAAAATAACAAACACTGATAAAATTTCAGTGAAATAAGGTTTGAATGTCTGAAATAGAAGAATCAGATACCATAGAAGAGCTAAGACAGGTGTCTGCATCATATATGCACATGTGACATTGATATTGTCTATCTGATAACAACCAGGTAGATGCAGGTAGAAATAACAATGTCAGCAGGAGAAAAATTGCCGGGACAGTAGCTTAGAATCCTTGTTTCTGTGAAGTTCTGCTCACAGGACAGGCTTTCAGTATGAAAATTAAAAGACTTGCTCACCCAACATCCTATTTTGAATCTTGACTAGCCAAGCCAGCACAGATTGGCAAATATTTTAAGACTTGGGAACTGCATCTTGTTGGTCCTGTTATTGCCAACTGTGGGAAGTTAAAGCTAGTACTTTGTGTCTGATGTTTCCTTAGTTCCTGCTGTCACCCTACCTCCTAAGAAGATTCCTAAGAGTTGCGCCTTGTTCTAGTGCAGAAAATCCAGCAGAAACAGACTAGAGATTTTTGTAATTTAGCAATATAGAGCAATTAAGTCCCATGGAAGGAGGGTTCATTGCACACTTCATAATCAAATGTGACATGATGACAGTAAATCTGATTCAAGGATGTTTGTTCAAATTTTTGCTGCATATGAGCAACTACGTACAAGTAGTATGGAAGTGTGGTAGATACTAGTTCCCTTTTTCTCACAATTGATGTCACCCTTTTTCCTCATTTGTTTTTGGTAGCTAAGCAAAAGCAGTGGGTATGCTGTAAATGAGAGGCTTGCCTTGTTGCAGTGTGATCTATGTTTGAAATCAAATCCTATGTTTATTTGGTTTCCCCAAAGATCTTGGGAAAATTGGAAACAAGCCATAATAGTAGAACATTCTCAACTCTTCTTCCTACAGGTGTCGCTTCTAGAATATCGTAAGAGGCAGCGAGAAGCTAGAAAAAGCGGCTCTAAGGCAGAAAGCTTTTCTCTTATTACTATGTCACCATACACAGCTAGTGCAGGAACCAGCGGTGCCACGGATGGATATAACAGCAGTGAAAATGGGGAACAAGCTGAGAGGGAGCACTCCACTAGCTTTCCTTTACCGTTACCAGCCACTGATTATAGTGTAGCGTCAGAAGAAACGGAAAACTCTTCTCCATCAAAAGAAGGTTCAAGTGAGAAAACGGATCCTGAGGTTCAATGGTAAGCCCTTACAAAAGTGCTGGTAATGTTGGATTAGTAAAAAGAGAATGGGGATGTCTGAACACATTCTGAATACAGGCAAGGGCTTCCATGATGGAACTGAAGGCAGATTTGCTCCATGTGTAAGTATATTTGGAACACATTTCTTGTAAGACGAAACACACGGTTCAAGTCTTCCCTTGGCATCTTTCTGGATAGATCCTACTCTTTGCAATAATAAAAACTGTACAGGGAAACTGATGTATTTAACACTTAAAGTGCAGGTTCATGAATAGTTTCTAACTGTCCAGTTCAGATACTAGCTTTTAAAACTGCCACTGTAACCACTTGAATCTAATCTCATTTTAAGTAGATCCGCATAATATTTCTATGTAGGCTTTAGCTACCCACGGATCTAATGGACACATCTAACTTGAAGTTATTTTAAAAGTTATGCAGTAGCATAACGTTCTCCATGTATTGTTAGAAGCTACATCAGTTAATACAAAGGACACGTTAAAACTCCTAGTCCTGTAAGTCTCCATCTCACCTTTGTAGTGTTGGAGCAAAGAGGCCAACCCCCAAAAAACTTCCTGAATACCAGTTTGAAATTACTCATAGGTATGGATGTTACAATTCAGGTTTCAGACAACCCAGATATTTTAGTTAGTGAAATATCAGCACCATTCCATAAAGAAAACTCAATCTGTCGACTTAGGCTGCAATCCTAAACACATTTTTCTGGGAATAAGACCCATTGAACACAGTGGGGCTTACTTTTGAGTAGACATGGTTAGGATTGTGGTCATAGTCTAGGTTCCACTCTACTTGTACTTCAACAGTAATTTCAGATCACAATATTATCTAGTCTACATTTCTATTAATGATCTTATATGGATTTGGATGAGTTACCAGACATTTGAATTCAGTCCACCAAAATGTTTAGGCCCCACACTGATGCCACTGTTTTACTTCCAGAATCTCTACTATACAGAATCTGTACTTGTCCCATCTCCCTCATCTAGTATTCCAGAAAACCAAAAATTTGTCAGACCTCCCCTTGATTTTTGTATTGAAGAAAAGCTTTATTTTACAAATTGTAAAATCCTGCTTTTATAGATTGTCCCAGCTCATTTTACCATGTTAAGTATATGCACCAAAACCTGCAGCTTACCCAAAGACACTGAATTGCTTTCAGGCAGTTTTAATGCCAGGAGAGATTATATTTTAGCTTCCTTAGGATATGATTGGGGCATATTTAAAAGAACAAGTACATATTTACAACTTAATTTTTGTCTTGAAGGACTGCTTCAACTTCAGTGGAGCAAGTGAGAGAACGAAGTTACCAGCGAGCTTTGCTTCTTAGTGACCATAGGAAAGACAAGGACAGCGGTAAGGAATCCTACAATTCTTAAAGTATTTTTGTTCTAGGAATGCTGTGAACAAGACTGAAGGGTGGGGAGTCTCGCTACAATGCTCCTCTTCATGTCCCACTATTGTATATCTCTGCTTCTGATTTTGAGAATTCTAACAAATGATAAATGTATTCTATAGTTAAAATTCTGCTTTTATCTATGCAATTGATTTTTTTATTGTAGACCTTGATCCTGAAAATTCTGAGCCCACAAGTGAATGCCCGTCCCCAGATACTTCTCTGAAGACTTGCAGGAGCCCTTCCAAAGTGAGCAAGGTACTTCTATGCATGCATTGTGTTAGTTTTATGCTTTTTCTTGAATCTCCCTCCATCATTCCAGGCCTCTGTAAGTTGACTTTAGGAGGACTTAAGTTGATTTTAGGGGGAGCCCATGGGCAGAGACCATCCCATGATAAATGAAACCTAACATTTACATAGCACTTTCACAGTGTACCAGCACACTTTGCTGCATTACCTTAATGCTATACTTACAGCAACTCTGCAAACTAAATATAATGCGTACGGCAGTGAAGCTTTAGGCTAAGTGGGAGTGGTCTGCTATAGCCCTCTAGTGAGTTGATGGCAGAGGCCAAATTTAAAATAAGAAGTTCTCAGACTTCACAGCAAGTACAGTCATTAATCCCTGGTGTAATTGCTATTAGTTAGCCACTTGTCAGCCAAAGCAAGGGTGCTGGAGGGGATTCCACTCTTTTTCTTCTTGTCACCTCCTAGTGCTCTCCTCTCAACAGGAGGGAAAGTTTATGGGTTTCAAGTTCCTCTGTCCCTGTAATTCTCAGAAGACCTTTTTCAATTACCCCAGTAAAAACATTTCTTGGCATATGACCAATTGAACATAATAGGGCTTACTTCTGAGTAGGCATGGTTAGGATTGTGCTCTGACGGGATTGAATGCACTAAGCTACCTTTGCATTTCTTGTGGTTTCAGTGAAATGTGTCAGGTAGCAAGATGCATTAGCCACAAACACTTTATAGATGCTGGGATTAAATTTCCAGTGGAAAAACTATTGGTCCTAACTTCACAAGTGTCTTAAGATCCAGAGCTGCTTTTGCCTTCCATAGACAGCAACCTGCTCTTCTCCTCCAGGAGAGAAATTATCTTTAAGCAAGCCAAGACACTCTTGGAAAAACCACAGAGCCATCTGGCTCTGTTTTCAACCAAAGGCATAGTCAATATTCACTCTTCTTTCTCTTTGATGTAGCCTCCTTCACCGAGTCCTGCCGTTCCTGCCCAGTCTCTGGGGAAAACACCCACCAAGCAGGAGCCCCTGTGGGAGGCTGCAGCAGATACACCCGAAGCCGAGACCACCACAACACACTCGAAATCTGACCAGACGCAGAAACCGCTGACAAACTCCGAAGCACTTTCAAAAAACCATCCACCCCAGACCCATCTCCGTAGCACAGCCGAGCAGCACCCCCAAAAGCTGCCTTCAGCCCCATTGAAGCTACACTGCCCCCCTTCGCCTCATATCGAAAATCCTCCCAAGTCATCTACTCCACACACACCTGTGCAGCATGGCTATCTGTCACCTAAGCCTCCTTCCCAACAATTAGGATCACCATACCGACCTCATCACCCTCAGTCACCTCAAGTTGGGACTCCTCAAAGAGACTCGCATAGAAATTTTTATGCGGCAACGCAAAACCTTCAACCCAGTACGCAGCAGCAGCCGCCACCACCACCTAGTGGGACACTTTTTTCCCAGACATCTTCAGTCTCTTTCAATCAGTTTCATCAACAAAATTTGAACACCACCGCCCCCCCTCCACCACCACCACCGCCCCCCTCCTCATCTACTTACTATCAAAACCAGCAACCCCCCTCAGGAACCTTTCAAAATTACAGTCAGTTAAAAAGTAGCATTGCCCCCCAACAGACTGTATTTCCCTCTGGACCAAATCAAGCACTGGCTGGCACCACTTGCCAGCAGCCAGTTTCAGGGCACCATGTCAGCAGTGGCCATTTTTTGCCATCTCAGTCTCCCAGTATTCACCATCAGACTTCAGCAGTTGCTGCTCCTCCTCCTCCTCCACCACCACCACCTGCACCAGGACCACATCTTGTGCAGCAGCAAAGTTCTCATCAGCAGCATGCTGTGGCACATGTCGTAGGGCCTGTGCATGCAGTCGCAGTGGCTCCTGGGTCACACATCCATTCTCAAGCTGCTAGTCATCACTTGCCACCGCCTCCACCTCCTCCTGGTCCCCTTCCTCACCACCACCCTACTCACCCCACAACAGCTCATCAAGGTTTGCAAGCACAACACCAGCACATAGTAAACTCAGCGCCGCCACCGCCGCCTCCACCACCACCTACCAGTGTTTTAGGCTCTGGGCATCACACAGCCTCAGCACAAGGACTGCATCATCCATCTCATCAGGGCCCTCCACTTTTTCCTTCAAGTGCTCATTCAGCGGTATCTTCCTATCCATCCCAACCTCCACACCATACACCTTTGGGACCTGGCCCTCAACATCAGCCGGCTGGAACAGGACCTCATTGTTCACTCCCCAGTCCAGGTCCTCACATCCAGCCTCAAGGACCAAGCAGTATTCCCACACCTACCGCTTCAGGGTTCTGTCCTCATCCTGGCTCTGTCACCCTTCCACATGGGGTGCAAGGACCTCAGCAGGCATCTCCTGTGCCCGGACAAATTCCGATTCACAGAGCACAGGTGCCGCCCACATTTCAAAACAACTACCATGGGTCAGGGTGGCATTAAAATGGACCCTTTGCTTCGAAACATTTTAAAAATGTTCTGTAAAAACTGTATATTTCATATGTACCTGTTCAAGGTACTTTTTAAAGCTTGTACATGGATACTTTGTATAAAAGACACCAGTGCGTGCGCGCTTGCTCTGTCATTGTATTCTTTCCATTTTTGCTTTTAAAAATTCCTGAAACTGTGCTGTTGAGCCAGTATTAGGCATTTTTATTTTGTATGTGAACATTCCAGCTGTTTGTTCTGGCAGTAGATTTGATGCTGCATAACTTTAAATTTTATTGTTGCAGTTAAATTCATTTAGTAAATGTTTTCTATATTTACTTTTTATACATATGTAATTAAAATAAGTACACAGCTACGTGATGGCACTAACAGGTTTTTCATCTTCTGTCAACAATTTGTGTGCATATAGATAGAAAATGCAATACAGATTTTTATAGTTTGGTGTGGACATGGCTCTTATTTCAAGTTATTTGCAGACATTGTAATTTAAATGTATAGATTGTTTCTAATGTCTCTGACAAGTGCTGTAAATACTGTTTCTTTTGCGTGTAAAACTGCTTAGTGCTTCTCATTTGATATAGTATTGTACATACAAGTCTTTTGCAAAAGCGTGTGATCTTTGTGGAAGTAGTACAGTATATAAACATTAATTTTTTTAATATACTGTCACATTGCAGCACTGGTTGGGCTTTTTAATTCATGTTAATAAATCACAATTATGTCAGTTTTAAACAACTTGTCCTAAAGTTGCTGTTTTAGAAAAATTAGATTCAGATGGTATACACTTTGAGAAACATTCAAACCCAAGAAAATCATAATACGGTAGTATGTTGGTCACTGCTTGAATCTTAACTACAGCATCTTACCTAATTGCAGCCTTACCACTCGAGCTGTAGAGAAGATGCATAACATAGTATATAAAAGGGATTCAACAAACCACATTACTGTGTCACAACTAGTTAGAAATTGCCTTCTTAGTAACACCAAATCTCATCAGGAAACCTGAGTACACATGTCACCCCACTTTGAGGATATTGGGACAATTTTTAAAATAGAATATGTTAATTTTTACCATTCAGTGTCATGGGACAGTTGCAATACATGTTGCTTTGCTACTGAGATTTGTCATTTAGATTGACATTAAACTGACAACTGTGAACGTCTGTCTACTCACATATTACAACGCAATCAACATAACATATCACACTGTGCTAGCTTGCAATAGTTCTAGACTAGTACCTTTTTAGAGGTCTTGTTGCAGCAGTCTCCCCATGGTATCTGCCTGTGTTTACTGTTGTGCCACAGTGCTGTTTCTTTTCCCATTGGGATGCTGGGACTGCCCAGCAGGATGTGTGCAAACATGACAGCCCCCAGTCAATGCTGAGTGTAGCAATTGAGTTGAAATAAGGAATGCTATGGCAGAACAGTAAGTGATGCTTGTACTGAGGGGATGCAAACCCCAGATATGGCCTGCAGGCTTGAAAGGCTGCTGTCTGATTGATAAATGCCAAGGGGTATGGGCATAATGGTGAATGGGCAGCAGTGCTCTCCTCACCCATGTTCTCAAACTCTTCAGGAATAAGCCAAGGTACGTGCAGTGGAGGAGCTAAGGCAGCCAAGCAATACCCAGGATCACTGCTGCTGGGAACAGAAGGGTTTTTTACTTGCCAGGGACAAGCATCCTTGTCCTGTAGGCCTGGGGAGCCTTCTGCAGGTGTTGTAAAGCCCAATAGTACAAGTAGAAAAGGAGCACATCCACTTCATCTGTTTTTAAACATTTGGAGTTTTCAGGATACTGGTACTAGCTGCAAGCTAAGCAAAATACCTGCTCCTGTCCCCCAGCAGCAGCACAAACCTGTATTGCTGCCTCCCAGTTCCCCATTTTGGGGAATGTAGCCTAATCTACCGTTTTGTAAACTGGAAACACATTACTGGTAAAAAAAAATATTACTTGAAATGTGACCACAATTCACCATTGGGCCCAGACCCTGTAGTTCCTGTTTTTCCTGCTCTATTCAGGTTAAGAGCAGAACTTTCTGAACATTTCTCAGAAAAGGTAGGAGTAAAGTATCAGCCCCCAATGCCTTTTGTTTCTACAGTTTGCTAAAGGGCTTCTGAGAGCACAATCCTAACCATGTCTACTCAAGCCCCCTTGTATTCAATGGGGCTTACTCCCAGGAAAGTGTCTTTAGGATTGCAGCCTGATTAGTAGAAAGGTGATTGCAGAAGACCAAGGGCGCAATCCTGACCTAGGACAGCTCAACTCATTGGTCTTTCCCCAAAGTGATGGAGGAAGCCAAGCACTGGCCTTGCCCTCCCCCAGGAATGGCACAGAAGTGTCTTATGACACTTTTTGTGAACCCCCAGGTCAGCATGGGATTTAGGCTGGCCTAACCTGGAGTTTGGATTACAGCCTAAGATTGTCAGATCAGGGATTACAAAAGTATAATTTTAATATACAGTGGTGCCTCACATAAAGCGCTTAATTCGTTCCAGAGGCCTGTTCTTTAAGTGAAGCAGATTGTTCCATAGGAAATAATGGACACTCAGACAATTGGTTCCACAACCCACAAAATATTCATGTAAAAATATTAACTGGATGTAAAAATGATGACAAAACACTGGAATTGAATTCAAAACATGCATTCAATGCATGGTCCTATGAAGTCTACTTAGGCTGCAATCCTAAAGACACTTTCCTGGGAGTAAGCCCCCACTGAACACAATGGGGCTTCTGGGTAGACATGGTTAAGAGGCTGCAATCAAAGACACTTTCCTGGGAGTAAGACCCATTTAACACAATGGGGCTTAATCCTGAGTAGACCTAGTTAGGACACTGCAATCAAACTTTCCTGGGAGGCTTACCTGGGCTGCTGCTGGAGGTTCAGGGTGGTCCATGGAGGAACTTGGGGACAGTTAGGGGCAGCTGCCTCTGGCACCTCCAGGCAACTGCCCCCAAGTTGTGGGCAGTTAGAGGCAGCAGTGCCTCTATGAGCCTCCATGCGGAGCATCAGGGCTGCAAAGCAGATGGGCCCATAGCTTTCTTGTTAAGTGAAGCAGAGCTAGTTATGTGAAGCAAGATTTCTTGGAAATTTTTGCTTGTTATGTGAAACGCTTGTTAAGCGAGGCGCTTGTTAAGTGAGGTACCACTGCATATGGAAAATATTCCTCCTGAAAAGGATTTTTTTGCAATATGTATATACTAGTGTGCATATTTCCTTTGCTAATCAAAGTTTACATTAATATTTTATTAAGTACTTTCAATCAAAATCTGCAGTGTAAAACAAAAGTTAGAGCAGGATTGTTAAAACTAAAAAACATCAGAAAATTAGCTTTGTAATGATAAGCAGCATCACAAATTGGTCAAAAAATTACTTTTATGAAGGATCTATACAGACTTCAGTTATGGTGTAAAAGCAAATATACACGTATATAAATAATACATAACAGAATCAGAAGCTGGATGTAGCTTCACTTATTTCTGTATAATTCAATGAAATAGCATATAGGTTTAGGATACTTGCTAGTAAATTGTACCTTTCTCATATAATTTTCTAATAGTTTTACCCTACAATCCAGAGTAACTACTGGAGCACTAAGAGACATTTACATCGACATTTACATTTGACCTAGTGAAAACCTATGGGAAATTCATATTGCAATCCAGAGTAAATTGTTCTTACACCGGAGCAAGGACTCTCCATAGTTACTCTGGATTGTGCCCTTAGTTACTTGGTTCTTTCTTGGCGGTGTAAACTGGATTCCAGCATAGAAAGATCTGTGTAAAAAGACTATAACAAGAGGAAGTAAAATCTTGCTTCTTTAAATCATTTGAAATTAGCGTCATTTTCTGCAGCCCTACACATTGTGTTGTCCTTTGAAAGGAAACAAAACACTCCTACTCCTTATTTTGAAAACACCGATTACTAAATCAGACTCTACCTTATATTAGTATGAATGAATATACTAATATTGTCTGACCAGAAATCTATAGGATATCATAACTCTTAAAGATGGTACTACATTTATTGAGAAGCTCATATATAAATGCCGCAGGTCTATTATAAAAGGTAAGTGATGGTAAAGTCATGCACACACACTTCAAGCCTATCAACTATGTGTTCAATTGCCTGACTACCCAGGGTGCATGCGTGAGATAAAGTAACTTTTGGGTTGAACTGGGTTTTGGAGGCTGCATGGACACACTCTGGCTTTAAAGAATCAATGGTCCTTTAATGCTTGTTGAGAGAAATATAGGGAGGCTGTATAGATGATCATCACCACCCCAAGCAGCTTGAGTAGGTGTTTCTGGAGGCTCTAAAATTATCCTTCAAATATAAGAAGTAAAACCAGCAGGAAGGAAGCATACAGAGGAGAATGAGAAGTGGCAGGTTTGAGCTAGGCCTCTGTCCTGAATTGCCAGATATACAGTATGACTGTTTGGTATTATCCATGACTTTCAGTAGTACAACGCTTCACATTTTAGAAAACTTTTTTAAATGACAGTTCAACAGGCTTACAAAAACTATTACTCTTAAAACTGAGAATAGTTAACCAGAAGCACAAACATGCTGATCTCATCTGCAACTCAGTTTAAACACAACACGGGCCAGATTACAATGTAGACCATTGTCTTTTCTGTAATGGACATTAAAAATTACTACAGGTGTAACCTATTTATATGTGAATTTATAAGCAATTTTGTCTCAAAGCAAATGAGGTTGGGTCTTTAATGTCTCTTTAGCAGTTAATCCAAAAGATGCCTGCTACCTGTGGTAAAGTGGCAGGCAATCAATCTTCCACTCTGTCTGCATAAGGATCAGGTTTCAGCCTAGGACGCCTAGGCTGAAAGGACCCAGGGAGCGGAGAAGCAGAAGTACATGGAGTAACTGAAGTCATATTGAACTATTCCATCTGTGCCTTGAGATTTTGACTGTACATTCTCATGTTTCAATTCATATCAATAAGGACTAGAAAAATAAAGTACAGTAAAACCTTGGATTGAGAATCTTCTGGATTGAGAGTCTTTTGCAAGACAAGCAAACATTTCTAATAAATTATGACTTACACTACGAGTTATGTCTTGCAATACAAGAAAAAATAGTCCTGGCTAGGCCTGTTTCGGCACTGCACTTCTCAGCCTTTCCTCAGAGACCAGCCTGTGCATGTCTATTCTGAAGAAAGCCTATTACACTTAACTGAGCTCACTCCTATGTAAGAGGACAATGGAAAGGAGCCTGAGAGACCTAGAGCCTAATCCTAACCATGTCTACTCAAATATAAGCCCTATTCAGTTCAATAGGAACGTGTCTTTAGGATTGCAGCCTTAGACTTGCATGTTTACTATGAAGTAAGCTCTACTTTCATCAGTGGGGCTCACTCCTGTGTAAGGGGAAAGACTGTAGCCTGAGAGACTAAAAGCACAATCACAACCATGTCTACTCAAAAATAAGCTCCATTGTGTTCAATGGGTCTTACTCCTTAGAAAGTGTCTTTAGGATTGCAGCCTAATCAAGGTTACTTATTTTATTTTTCTTTATATTTTATTTATTATTGTGTATTGTAATCATTTTTATATGAATATTTTTGGGTTGTGGAACGAATTGTCTGTGTTTCCATTAACTCTTATGGGAAAATTTGCTTTGATATACAGTGATGCTTCACAGAACAAATTTAATTCATTCTGGAGGCGTGTTTGTTACGTGAAACGTTCTTTACGTGAAGCGGATTTTCCCATAGAAAATAATGGAAACTCAAACGATTGGTTCCACAACCCCAAAAAATATTCATATAAAAATATTAACTGGATGTAAAAATGATGACAGAACACTGGGATTGAATTCAAAACATGCATTCCATGTGCATGATCTTATGAAGTCTACTTAGGCTGCAGTCCTAAAGACACTTTCCTGGGAGTAAGACCCATTTAACACAATGGGGCTGATTTCTGGGAAGACATGGTTAGGAGGATGCAATCAAAGACACTTTCCAAGTGTCTCCCCGCTTTCTCCTTCTCTTCCTCCTGAGCCTCTCTCTCCCCTGCTCCCTTCTGGCTGGCCCTGAGCTGCTTCCCTCTTCTCCACTGCTCTTCTCTCCCTCTGCCCAGCAGACACCCGGCCACAGGAGGAACAGCATGGAAGTGTTGCTTTCACTAAGGGCAGGTGCACAAGGCAGCCCTGACGCTTTTTAAACAGGCCAGTGCGTCTGCCCCAACTGCCAACAAATGTGTTCTTTATGTGAAGCACAGTTTGTTATGTGAAGCTGAATCCTAGAGAAATTTATGTTTGTTACGTGAAACATACTCTACGTGAGGCATTCTTTATGTGAGGCACCACTGTACATGTGTTTTGGATTACAAGTGTGCTTCTAGAAAAAATTATGCTTGTAAACCAAGGTACTGTACTGTAATAGATTTTCTGGTGTTATCTGATACTTTTGCATATCATATAGAAAATCATAATATTGTAGTAGGGGAACAGAGATATGTTCCTGGTGTAAGGCCATTGAAGAACAAGGTCAAAATTTGAGGGATTCAGCATGTGAAAGGTTGTGTGTGATTTCCACGAGATGCAAGTGGTTAGACACAGGTCTTCAACATGGGATGTTAAAGGTTTTTAAAGCTGCTCTCTGCAACAACATTTCTTCCTTGGAGTAGAAGGATGTGTTTCAGCTATTGGTTATGATACTTATAGCAAAACCAACTAATGTAATGTCTTCCAACATGTCAATTTATGTTGACCAAATCAGCCAATATTTGAACACAATCTCTGTATACCTCATTGAACTTCCAAACTTAAAAAAGGTTTCACCCACTGACAGACATGCCTTTTCTGGAAATGCCTTTTGTAAAGCTAGTGTTAGGTGATGCTACTGTTAACGATGAGCCTTATGGGATGCTGCTCTTCCATTTTGATATATTTGCCATGAAGTGATATTTCTGAACATAGACACCTGCTGCTCCTGCTTACCACTGTTTTGACTTCTTTTTACAAAGCTTTTGAAAAAGCAAACAGTTCCTTTAGCAACTGCAATTTAAAACATTTTTGAGTGCAGGTATGACTGCAGCAAACCATTTGCATTCCTCACTATCAAAGCAATCCAGAGAGCAGCACAATTCTGAAAAAAACAACCACTTTAATCAGACAACTGCAAGCAACTCAAAACAATTGGTTATTGTTACAACACGGGGTATCTTCTCACAATCTAATTATTGCAAAGGCATGTGAATAAATTTAAAATGGACAAAGTCAAGAAAAGTGGCACCATAATGTGTAAAACCAAAAAGAAATTTACATTCATTCCACTGACTTCTAAAAGAGGCTAAAATATACCTCCATATTTTACATTCTAAAATCTGTATTGCCTACAAGTTCTCATTTTGGAATCTACTTTTTTTTAATGAAAACATTTAAAATTTTGTGTGCAACTTACAAAGGAGGATTAGTTCCTCAATATGTCAATTCATGGGAAAAATAAGCTAGTGCAATTTGTTTTAGAAACATGTAAAGCTATGTATGGAAGGTGCATGATCTTTTGTTGTGACATAAGTTTTTGCATCAGTTCTTTTCTTTCCTTCCTTTTATGTAGTACTTAAAAAAAATCAGAAGTTAATTCTGAATAAAGAATATTTCCCAGACTCCTTAAATTCTTAAGCCTACCACATCACTATCCTTATAAAAAAGCAGTGCCCTATGTTACCATGCCCTCACTTCATAATTGTAAGTAAATGACATCTTTAAAAGCACTTTAAAATAGGCAAGAAGGCTTAAGGGGCACTGAAATGTTAGGAGTACATTTTATCTTTAGGACAAAGTCTTTAAAGTGCCTTCTGGAGAGTGAAAGCTTCGAAGTCAGAGCCACTCCAATTCAGTCCGGGCACTGCTTCAGAAAGGAAAGTTATGCAACTTCTGAAGCAGCCTGAAATCCGCTACATGCAATTTGGACGCTACAAGTCTCTTGATTCAGTAGCTTGACTCTGAAATTTGTTTCCCCGTCCCATTTTTAATGGAAATAAACATTTACAGGGTGCATTTACATACACTATTTTACAAGAACAATGTCTCTGCAAGAAGACAGAATTGTACATTTTTTTTTCTCAGTTCTGACTTGATAATTTTCTCACACTTGTAAATTATAGAATACTCAGCTAAAATATTTTCCATAAATAGTTACAAAACCTGCCAAAACACATAAGGAAAGAATAAAGGATGTTTTTGTTCAAAAAGTGGATGTCTGAATGCCACACAACACAAGAAACAATGCTTAAAGACACATTAGTGTTTTCTGCAGAAAGAGTCAGTAAAACTACTAGCTGAAGACAGAAAGACTACCCCTCCCAAGAACACAGTGCACAAAAAGCAAAATGTCAAACGGTACCTCAAAGCAAAATAAAGGTCTGGGGTTGAAGCCAGCTCATTTGTGATCCTGTTAAGAGAATTTATGACAGTCACCATTTAAGTCTGATGAATGGGAACATGGGTGCTGGCCCAGTGTTCTACTCCAAGAGTATGCTAAGAATTCAGCCAAGGGTGCCTAAGGCATTCACCAGCTGAGGCTCGCTTCTCGGGAACCATTTCTAGCATTGGAATCAGGAAATCTGTAAACTCGGCAGCATCTTCCTGAGGCCAGCCATACTTCTCTACGAGAACATCAAAGAGGCTCCACGGCTTCAGTTTGGTAATGTGTCGAAGTTCTCCTGAATTTATGTAGAAAAGAAAAAGAAAAGAAAGTGTTGTTAATATTTGGACTTAATATCTGGACTGATATCTGAGTTATGTTTTTCGAGGGATTACCAGTCTGAAGGACCATGAAAATCTCATTCGGTATTTTGATACTGATACTTTGATACATGTATTCATTTGGATTTTTTAGCCAGATGAATAAATATATTATTGATCACTAATGATATCATGAAATATATAACTGGTTAGCCCACTTCAAATGAGAAATGTACAAGATGAATAATAATAATAATCACACCACAAGATGAATAATAATAATCACAGCACAGTAATTATCACTGCACACACATATAAAAGTATACACACAAACACAATATGTACTAAAGGTAAGATACAGAACAAAAACACAGCATGTATTTTTCCAACTCTTCACTATTTTAGAATACAGCATACATTAATAGCTTAATTTCCATAAATCAGTACAGCAGATTCTTGTGATTTAAGAAACATTCGATACTTAAAACGGTTACATGCATTCACATTGTTACATGTCTTCACATTGTTACTGGGAAAGCACAATGAAAATGAACAATGTCTACCTATAGTCTACCTTATAAGATATATTGCTGCAGTAAACACTGGTGCATGTGCAAGGCATCTGAAAGCAATCACTGATTCAAAAATAACTGCAGTGGCTTTCCTTTGAAGCATAGTTGCATGATTCCGTAAATGACTATGAAGACTCCACCCTAATTAACAGCTTCTCCATCTGCTGTAATGATACCCATGATTATATCATCTGGGTCTCTTTGGTCACCAGACTGGTAGTGTATTTCAAGTTATGTGAATAAGGGCAAAATCCAGAGTAACTACGGGGAGTCCTTGCTCTGGTGTAAGAATTTACTCTGAATTCCAATATGAATTTCCAATAGGTGTTAACTAAGGGCGCACGTAATGTCTCTTACATGCTCCTGCAGTTACTCTGGATTTGGGGGGAAGTGGCATGTTAACTGAAGCATCTCTAAGGGCCTTTCTAGCAACTGAAACCACATTCAGAGAGAAATATCCATTATTCAGCATGACTGGGTAATAACTTTGCTGCAGACACAAAGCTGTACCCGTTAGGACGTACCAGTTATTTCCCCAAATAGGGGAAATGCACACTTTAGCATGAAGGGAGTATGCTGCCTACAGTTAAAAAAAATGGTCTCTAAAGCAATGGTCTTAGTTTCATCAGTAATACAGGACATGCAGTCTTACTGGCATTTGTGATTTGGCAAAATCTAAGGGCTAAATAGTTTCACAAACATTTAAAGTGAGAAAGCAACTCGGTGTAATCCCAAGCATGGCTGAGGTCAGCACAAGGGACTTGCGCTCTGGCACTTAGGTCGGCTCACATACTTGTGCTAACCTTTCTGCGCTGCTCTGCAATTCTACAGGGACAGCACAGAGGGAGACTTGCATTGGTCTTTCCAGGGATCTATTTCAGTGTAAAACATCTATCTGAATGTAAAAAAGCAAAAGATTCACAAAATGCAAGGGAAATAAGATACAACTAAAAGCACAACCCTATACATGTCTACTTAGAAGTAAGCCCCATTGTGTTCCGTGAGTCTTACTCCCATGAAAGTGTATTTAGGATTGCAGCCTAAGTTAAGTCTGCTTCGATCACTTGCAATGCAATCCTGACTTTAGGCCAGAAAAATGGCCCAGCTAAGCTGGCCTAAGTAGGCCATCTCCTGAGCTAACAGGCCAAATCCACAGGGCTAGGCGGCTTCTGGCTGGCTCAACTGTTGCCTGAAAGAGGCTGTAGCACAAGGGCAGCATGCTCACTTGACTGGTGTAGTTGTGCCATATCCTGGGGTTGGGCTAGGATTTTTTGCCCAATTTTACTCTGGCTTATCATGGACTCCTATGGGTCTACTCAGATTTATTCCTGCTCCTTAGGTGGTCTAACTCTGAAAAGCTGTAAGGGAGCATGTCTGCTCTGGAAACAGGCTCTGGACACAGCCTAACTGCACTATTTCAGGCCATGCTGAATATGCCCTCAACATTCCTGTCCTGAAACACATAGGCTGGCAGTTAGGCCAGCCCAAGTCCATCTGTCTTGGGCCAGCCTAAGTTGACTTACCCCAGCCCAAGTTGACTTACCCCAGCCCAAGCCTTTCCAGTGTAATTTGACTGGCCCATCTTGGAATTGGGCCAGCCCAGTGCTAGATAGGCTATCCCAAGTGCACTTCAGGACTGCAGCCATGGGCAAAGAAACAAAAATATGGTTATTTTAAGGCATGCAAGACCACACAGCCTTATCATCTATATGGGGATAATGTTTTTGGCTCATCTGAGCTAGTTATCTGCCAGGATCTTTACCAGAACCTGTGTGATAGTTGTAAAGTCTCTACCTTCACTGGGTGGAATAAAAGGTAAGCCAATCACCTGATCAAGAAAGGGCTGCTGTGGAACTGAAGGAAGAGGCTGAAAAGGCTGGGAAGGATGTTGTAAAATGAAGAAGCTAATAAAATATGCAGTGCAATCCTATTTTGCTTTGGAACAGGCAGGTTATGCCTGTGATGTATCTATAGTGAATGACTGGGGCTGTTGCTGCACTATTACTAAAACATGGATCTAATCAGATCTGTCTCACCAATTTCATGTACTAGCCTATCTCCCCCCAAAAGTGGCACAAAAGTATTTCACAGTACTTTTGTGACACTCCCAGGCTGGTGCAAAGGACCAGCTGGGGTGGGGAATTTGGATTGCACTGACAGTTTTTTTTAAAGATAGTTGCATAGACTAGTCTGTCTTAGATGTGATATTCAGAAGGTGACCTTCATGCCAATGATCACCAGCACAGTATTAAGATTTCTGTGAAAAAATGAATAGGATGGGATCATGAAGGCTCTGCGTATCTCTTGGGTCGTATGCGAAGCTGTTCACCTGATTGAAACTTGATTGAAAACCAATTTCTTTTTTATAATTTTTCAGATGAAGTTTCTTACATTAACACATGTTTTTATGCCAAGAACTTGTGAAATTTGCACTTAGTAATTGGGTAGCAAAATGCCGTTGTCACACAGCTCTTCCTTCACACTGCCTCCTTCTTTCCATATGGTGTGAAGCTTTGATGCTTTCATTTTTATTCTCAGTTGCCTTGTAAGCTTTTCTAAAAAGTTATTCTTTATACAGTACTATAAACATATATGGCACTTTCGAAGACGTAGAAGACAAAAGGGCTTACAACCTAGACACTGACACAGAGGGAAATGGAGTCCGGGTAAACCAGGAAAGAATGGTGCACTCATTTCAGCTACATTTTCTGAAGCTTACTTATACGTTAGTTGCATTACCATTGAAGTGAAACAGGAATCCAGCTTTCAAAATCTATATACTGTATATAAAACTGAAAAGTCACTCATTCACTCATCAACACCCAGCCAAAACTGCCAGGCCTAGAAGCATGAAATTTGGAGAGGGTGTTCCTTCAGTGATGGAGGCACCCACAAAGAACTGGTTTTCAGAAATTCCAACCAAAAGGGGGTGAAAATGCATTTTCCTCTCGATACTTTGCATTGAAGTATCCCTGACTGAAGGACGCTCTACCACAGCCCCTGGACCAAGAATCATGAAATTCAGGGAGTTCCTTCTGTTACATCAATACCCACCAAGAACCAATGTTGAGAAATTTAACCCTTACGGGGCTGAAAAGGGGTGCAACGTGTTTTTGTCCTATACTTAACGCTGAAGACTGACCAACATCCAGCTGATGAACAGGGAAGGAGGGTGCACAGAGGGTGATGGTGTGCATGGGGGTGCACATGGGGGGATGGTGCACATGGAGGAGTGATTTGCATGGGGGAGATAGTGCGCATGGGGAGATTTGCAGAGGTGTTGCGCATGGGGGATGATGCGCATGGGGGACGTTGTACAGGGGTATTGCACATGGGGGTGTTGCATATGGGGGATGATGTGCAAGGGGGTGTTGCATATGGTGCACATGGGGAGCCTTTCACGTGGTTTCAGTGCGCATGGGGGTTGGTGCGCATGGGGGGTTGATGTGCAATGGGGGATAATGTACAGGGGGAATTTTACTACTGCAACACGGATACGTTTTCGCTAGTTATAAATGAAACTTCACTGAGGAAGGGATGAAATAACAATGAAAGTATTGTTCATTACATACTGAAAGCAAATGTAGTTCACTTAAATAGGGGTGGCCGTCTGTTGAACTTAGCAATTGTGGAGAAGAGGGAATTTCAGAAAGTGCAGCTTTTCATTGCATTGGTGACAAGTTGAAAGGTTGCCCACACCTGCCTTAAACATCAGAGTCTTTGGGTGCAATCCAGAGTAACTACGGGGAGTCCTTGCTCCGGTGTAAGAACAATTTGCTCTGGATTGCATTGTTATGAATTTCCCATAGGTTTTAACTAAGTGGTGCAGTAACTACGGGTACACGTAATGTCTCTTACGTGCTCCCGTAGTTACTCTGGATTGTAGGGTTTGTCTCATATTGACACAAGTCACCTCTTTTTTGTGGAAGGACAGCATTCCATTCTTTTGCACGTCCTGCAGGTAAAGAACCTAAGCATACTGAAAAAGCGTTCCACAGTTATTCCATATATTGTTGTTCAAGAAAACTCCACATTCATTGGTGGTTATTGAAAAAAGGGATCTAGCTTGGCCTACATAGGCTCTGACAGTCATTCCACATGTATCTTTTAGAGATCCTGCCCACCCTATTATTACACGTGAGGCCTGGTTGGCCACCATTGACTGTATGCTTGCTTGCATGTCCCTATCATGAGATACAACATGAAATCAGGCTAGGAATGCTTGATGCCCCTTCTATGAATATGCCTCCACACTACAGACTTTCCTTTCTGACTGTAGGTCTTCAAATTCCTCTTTGTAACTGACCTTAATAAAAGTGGCCCATTCACTTTTGTATCTGGTGTTTTATTGGGGTGTTTATGGGCAATACTAGACACAGCATTTGTCCAAGAAATTTGGTTAAAACATGCCACAAGATGGCAATATAGGTATGCTTTTCTAGTCTTTAAAACTATGATTTCCTTTTTTGTCTTTTTATAACAAGGAATACATTTTTTAAAATGTCATCCAAACACATATTCCTTAAAAAAAACCTACTGGGGATCCCTATTTTGAGAAAATAAAGTGTCAAATTTTTCCAAAATGCCCATATATGTTTTAATCAGGTTTCACTGGATTTTGCACTCTCAGTCTCTCTCTCAAAGAGCAAAATCCTAACCATGTCTACTCAAAAGTAAGCCCCATTGTATTATTCCTGGGTCTTACTCCCAGGAAAGTGTCTTTAGGATTGCAGCCTAAATACCTCTTTTCAAGAAATTTGCCAACAAGTCATAGCAGAGCTTATTTCCACGGTAAACACGCCCAGGCCTGCAGATTTAAAATCTGGAGATGCACTCCCTGCCTTACCAGCTGGTTGTAGGCAGGTTGCTGCCTCAAGCCTCAACATCTGTAATATGTGGGCAGTAAGAGTTACAACATGTATAAGTATTATCTAATGAGTTTTAAACACTCTGAAAAGTTCTTCATAAAATGCTAATCACTATGAGAGAGAGAGAGAGAGAGAGAGAGAGAGAGAGAGAGAGAGAGAGAGGGAGAGAGAGGGAGACAAGGTGGCTGTTCTGTGTCCATCCCCCTCAGACACACATAGAGAGCGTCTAGCCGTGAAATCCTGGGCTTGCTTAAAGTGGGCAGGTCCAATGGCATTTACTCCAGGGAAGACGTACAAAGTAAAGTATTTTATTACAGGATACCTCTTGCTACTACTGCATGTAGATCTCCCTTTGAACATCTCTTGATAGAGGCCACTAATATGTTCCATGAATTTCAACAGAAACAGCTACTGCATCAAGATAATAATCAGATCTTTACAACTAGACCTCCCTGTAATCATCACACAAAGGACTCTCCCTTTTTGTCCCTTTATGTTCACAGAGCTACCCCTCTTGAAATCAGCCTACAGCAGCAGATTGGCTTCACTCAAAGAAAATGCAGTAAACTTCAACAGAGCACTGTCTCTTACACAGGCCAGCCACAACACAGCAAGACAAAAATTGAATTCTTTATATTGCTTTACTATGAAGTTCAATGTTCTAAAAAATGTACTTCAAATCAACCACATTGATTTTACTTCTCCAAATACTCACTAGGAGAGATCACTCTACTACTAGGTATTAAAAAAAATTCAACTAAAGCAAAAAGCCAGTGGCTCCCAATTTGGTTCCATTGAGAAAAGGCTCCTGGCATCCCTACATAAGGGACCACAGTAAGGAGGGGATGCCATAAACTCGCCTATCAGTCCAAGTCAGGACATGAAACATCCTGGGAGCAGATGAGCTGTATGCTTTAACAGCAGTGTCATTGCAATTCTAACCCCTGCTTAGGCGGTACAGTCCTGTGCTGGCCTGATAGTGATAAAAGATCTAACAAGAGACACAAATGTATCCAGAAGGAGGGATGAAGGGGAACAGGTGAAGCACAGAAGGAAATGTACTGAATCCCTTGCCAGTATACTTTCTATGCCACTTGTGTTTTGAGAGGGATATAAAAGCTGAGATGGGATGAGCAAAACTTTACACATGATCCAAGACATTTGGCTGCCTTGCTTTGGTATTAGCAATAAACAAGCTGGCTTTTTGCTTCATTTTCCCTCATTATGGTTATCTGGAATGGGCATGTCAGCCAATGAAACACACGCTGCCTTTCGAAGTTGAAGGATGACAAGGGAGACAAAGGGCTATGTGCACATACATTTGAACAATTTAATGTCTTTCCATTCTAATGCACAAAGTTACATGCTTATTCAGATATTTCCAAACATAAACACTACAGCATCAGTCTACTGACACAAAGATCCACATGGTAAACAGACTTGCAGCATACCGGGGGCAAAGAGAAGGCCAGAATGTTGCTTCCTCTTCCAAAAGAGAACCAGCACTATCTATAGATGTCTGATATCAGAGTTAAGCAATTGCATAACATTCACCATGAACACAGCCTAGAATGCTGGGACACATCTTTTCTGTGAGCAGACTGCACACAGTACCGTCATTTGTGCATGGATCCCTTTGAGGGAAAAAGTGACATTTTTTCAGCTAGTTACATTCAAAAATTACAGCCTAGATTAAAGATCAATTTTCAGTACAGATCCACCAAATACACTAAAGATGACAATTATGAAAAATCATAATTGAACATTCTCCGTACATTCTTATCTGTTTGGACAATTTATAAACTCCTCGACTGGGATTCTCAGAGAAGGGCACAAATTAATGGGATTCAAAACTGCAAGAACAGAGATAGGACAATTTGTGCTAAACTCACCACTCAAGAGCATTGATGATGAAGGATATAAATACAAGTGTAAGGACTGTGCCAAAGGACACTATCCAAGGGTAATTTATCATGGTCTAGTTCAGGCTAGTAAAGCAAACCCATGTATGATAGCACATCTGTACAGGCTCCTGTATTTCTCATCATCATATTCTTGGTGGCCTATGCCCAGGTAAGTTTCTGCTAAGCCACAAAGGTATTTTTAGAACTGAAAACAGAGATAGACAGTTGTTCATAAAGATCTAGTAAGTAACATGGGTCACAGGAGTTTAACAAAACACTTTATTACAATGTTTTCTATAAAGTTCCACAAAGGAACTATGTAACCTTATCTCATCTGCCTATCTAAGTGCACTTATATAAAGCAAGTAAAACTAGCTACACAGATCAGATTGCCCATGACCATGCACAAGGGTATGACCATGTCCATGCCCTATCCTAAAGGTACCTATTCATTTTTCCAGGAAAAGAGAATTGGGTGTGATAGGCTGCAAACCTATCCACACTTTCTTGGGATAAGCTCCTGGACAGACCTCAGAATACATATGCATAGGATCGAGCTCTCAAACTGCTATCTAAACAAAACTGTTGTGTCATTCCTGGTTTCAGACTCTTCAGTTACAGACAATAAGAGGAAAATGTTTTCGGAGCATGAATAGTCTCTCTCTTCATTTGACTATGCCTTAGACCAGTGATTTTCAACCTTTTTCATCTCACGGCATACTTAAAATTGTCACGGCATACTTAAATTTCATCTCACTGCATACTTAAAATGGAAATTGTCAAGGCACACCATCAGTTATTTCTACCATTGACAAGGCACACCAGACTGTTCAAATCCCCCAATTTTCCTATTAATGAACGTCAATCCCCAAATTCCCACAGCACACCTGAGGACTTTCCATGGCACACCTTGGCAAATCACTGCCTTAGACTTATTAGTATTGCTTTGAGAATTCAAATGTTCAAGTTTAAAAGAAGATCACAGTACGTCATATACATTTCCTCTTTTGTTCTGGTTCCAGATCTCTTGCTAATTTCGGTTAGAATTGACTACTAGCCAACAAATGGGAAGACATGCCAATTTTATTTTGATCTCAACATTGTAAACAACCTGCTATGCACTAATTTAGTTACTCTGCAGCTCTGAAATTTTCTTAAAAATGAAGATTTATGTACACACATCTTCAAATTGCTCTTAAAATTCTGCAAGATTCTTCATTATCCATATATGTCTTCTTTTAGAAGGAGATACAGAACTAATTAGAGTTGCAGAAATACTGTTACCTTTTTTGGTGAAAAACTCCTTGGAATATTTCCCCAACATAGCGTATTTTCGAGGGATTTTCCCCAGCAGTTCAATGATCAATGCTATGTGATCTTCATTGGAGAACATTTCCAGCAAAACAGAAACATACAACAGTTTAATCAGTACACTGCATGCACACACTAACGTTGGCCCGGTACAGACAGAAACAGAATACTTCTTACTGAAAAATATAAGAATATGTGTATGAGGGCTAGTCATTTGTAAGGTAATTTTGTTTCTCACATAGTGAATTTTTCTTTAATTTATCTTGAAAATAGAGATTGTGGGAAAAGTTTGAAAGATAGTATTTTAGGGGTACAGGCTATAACCAGCCATGTCCAGTCCGCTTCTGTCTGCATCACAGTGCCTTTCAAAAAGAAGAGGTACTACCTCTGCGATTGAAGAATTCCCGAGAATATTTTCCAGACAGAGCAAAGTGCCTTGGGATACTGCCTAGCAGCTCTATGATGTGTGCTATGTGGTCTATGAAGGAGAGAAAAAAGGGCACAGGTATGGGAAGGGCAGGGAGAGGTTGGGATAAAAGAAGGAGAGGAAGGAAACTGGAATTAGTTTTAAAAAATAAAAAAGTTCCAAACACAACAATGTTTGCAGCAAACTCATGCAGAGGTTTCCAAGACCAACAAAACTCTGCCTTCATTAGTAGCACTTAGAAAGAAAAACCTAAATAACAGGCGCCCATACTGTTATCGCTGCAGAGAACACTACAAGCAAACAAGCATGGAAAATGGACAGGTGCACGGATGGAAGCAGGAGTTAATTCTGGCAGGTTTATTGTCAGCTGTCAGAAACAGAATATTCTGGGTTTTAAGCACCTCTCGTCTTGTATTGGAGATGCATCCCAAATGGCAAATTTGTTTCCAAAATGCTGCAGGGTTTTACTGTTTTCACACATAGATGCAAATCTTACAGGACAGGAGACTAATCCTTTCAAGGTTTAGGAAAGGAGAGTGTACGCAGAAGGAAGAGTGCCCACCCACTGCAACTGATGGGACTTTAACTAGAGAGAAAAAAATGGATGTTTCTTCTGAAATGAGAACATTTTTATTAGAGGATGATTTGAACTAAGTGCTACTCTGCTTGCCGCTGCATCTATATAGATGCATAGGACAATGTCTGAATGCTAAGGAGATACATACCCTCATCTCTGGAATAGTCTTCACCAGAATGTGGTTCAAACAGATAATCACCCGTTGCAAGCTCAAAAGCCTAGGATAAAACAGGTATTGATGGATGTTTCAGATACAACAAATATTACTGTCAAAAAAAACCAGTGTGTGTCATATGCAGACTTAAACTGAGGCAACCACTTTTAAATAAGCTTAGGTCTATACCTCCGTTTCCTTTTGGACTTCCTTTTGGAAGACTATTCAGTTTCAAAAATGATTTCTAATGAAACACCAGTGGTTACTGTTCAAGGAAACACATGTCCAACACTCTCAGCCTTCTTGGGTACAAACCCCCCATCCCATGAAAAGAAATCTGAATAAGGAAGTTCTTTAGACCCCAGCCCTAATATCTTTGTTAAGAAATCCAAGATAGTTAAGCTAAATAAGGCTGCAATCCTACACTTTCCTGGGAGTAAGACCCATTGAACACAATGGAGCTTGCTTTTAAGTAGAGATGGTTAGGATTGTGCTCTAAGCTTAACTCTATACTAAATTACAATACTAAATACTATAATATTTAATATAATATTAATTAATATAAATTAAATTATTAAATTATATATTAAATTATTATATGAAATACTATATTATTTAATTCAGTATTATTAATTAATATATTTATGTTATTTAATTAATACCATATTAAATACTGTATTAACTATGTTAAAGTATGAATAGGAAAAAAGTACAATTATCTTGTGTACAGAAAAATTCCCATTCCTCTTGCCCACAAACATGGAGTATCTCTGAGACAACATAGCATACTTAAGAATGAATAAGGTGCTGTGAACAGGACATAGACACGTAGGGGTGGGGAGACCTGGGTTCACACCAGTAAGAATCGTCACCATACATCACACTATACTTTTGCGACGTCATTGGGACAGTCACAATCCTGTAGCCCTGGGATTCTCAAACTGGCTGATTGCAACCCACCAACCCAAGAAGGCCTGGCTGTACTCCCTTAAGGGTCAGAGGAATGGTGTGACTAGAAAGATCATAGTGCTGATAGATACTGGTGTATTTTTGTTTTTTTTAACATACCCCTATCTGCAATGGTCTACAGGGGGTGTTGGGAACTCAATGGATCCATCTCCATTTCAGAACTGCATCCTGAAAGTGGGTCATGATGGCATTTTTTCAATATTCTGAAGCACAGCAAGCCCCGCAGAGATTCCTGCTAGTTGTGACCAACTGTAGGTAGCAGTGCTCATCCCTGTTACAAGGCCGAAGAGCTACCATTGAAGTGTTACCTTCCCACCAAGGCAGTTTTATCTACTTGCATTTGTATGCTTTCAAACTGCTAGTTTGGCAAGAGCTGGGCAAGTAACATCTTGCAGTTCTTGAGCCACTGACCTGCCAAACTTCATGTTTACTAGCACTGTGTCTTTAACCACTGAGCCACGGCAGCTGTTCATCTGTGCTGACATATCCATAAATAAAAGATTCATAAATAAAAAAATATAGAAAATACTGTCCTTTCTTTTTCAGGAAGATTATCTTGTGACCTCTGCCCTCTCAAGGAGCATCATGAACACCAGTGAATGCACAAAGCAGCAGTAAGTGCTTCACTGTGGGGCCACAATCATTAGGATTGCTTGCCATGGCTTCAAGCCCAGGAGCTTAAATAAAGACTAGCAATGGAAATCACAGTTCTCGTTCTCATGCCCAGTAGCAACCCTAGCCAGACTATTGGCACCTGTGGTGGATCTCCCTGTACATTACAGATTTCCAGCTGGTGTAAAGACATACCTTGCAGCACTAACTGAAACCTTTTCACTATGGAACACTTCTTTTTCTCCTCTCTCCAATGAGCAAAACCCAGCTTGATAAAAGTAATAGGCATGTATTCAATGATAGTGTAGCTTCCAACACTTTCAGCCACAATTCCATTCTTGCAGTTACAGAAGTGAAAAAACAGCATTCTTCATTTTTAGACCAAGGACCACTCTGGCCTGACCACTTTACAAATAAGAGGATCTTACCACACAAAAATATTTACAGCTTGCCAACAACAGGAAAATCCTAAAGACTATGTCATGTGCATTAGTTGTGTCTTTGAATGAATTACAGCCAGTTTAGTAAGGCTTAGGGTGCAATCCTAACCTAGGCCAGTACAATTCATCCTTCCCATTCCTGTGGTGATGTAGGGAGGCAAGCATTTCTCTGTGCACTGGCCTAACCTTCCCCCAGTAGTGGTGCATAAATGTCTTATGGCACTTTAGTGATACCCCCAGGTCAGCAAAGAACTTCTGCAGAGGCTTAGGCTGGCCTAACTGGAGGTTAGATTTGAGCCTTAGGCTGTAATATTAAAAGCACTTTCCTGGGAGTAAGTCCCATTGAACTCAATGAAACATACTTCTGAGAAGACATGAATAGGACTCCACTGTTGCTTAAAAAATGAGAGGGGAAACAGAACAGAATTATTCTTCCCTGCCACAAATCTTCCTCTATCAAAATATTCTAAATGACATCACAACCCACTAATAAAATGGTTATCTTGTATGTTGTCCAGATAACACACCTCTGAAAAAACAGCACAGCTGGCAACACTGGCACCATTATTCAGCAGAAGTTTGTGTACTCAGCTGAACAATACTGCTTACATTTTAGATGCTATGAAGCAATGTCAATCAAGTAGCTTTCATGACTGAAGCATCTTCTTTATTGTGTGTGTGTGGGGGGGGGAAGATGAGAATTTACAAGACAGCACACAATTCTATCACCTGATCCGATTCCCTAATCCATTTAATCTGAATCACTACTATCTATAGTTGTATCAAGTCCAATTCATGGAATGTGTACTGACACATAATTGAAGTAAGGCAGTTTTGTTCCTCCTCATCAGCCACACGCTAGAATAAAAAAATATCTGCGGATAAGACCTGACACACATGAAATATCTTAGGCCTACTCCTATCATAAGCCCATTCAAACTTGGCATCCAGATGTAGTACCAAATCCATATATAATTATATCTCATGCAAGGGATAGTGTACAGATTACACACTGTGAATCACTGTGAGACAAAAGGTTGCAGTTTAGTTCATATACTTAAAGGCCAATGTCCCAACCAACGTTCCAGTGCTTACATTGTCCTGAGCTGCCATGACTCCTCATCACAGAATGCAGTATGTGCCCCATTGGCATTACTGCATTTGCGCAGAAGAGTTGTTTAGGATTTGGCTGTTAGTTTTCATAGATACAGGCATACCCCACTTATTGGACAGGTTAGGGACCGGAGCACTGTCCAAAAGTGAAAACCATTGAACCCAATCTTTTGTAGTTTATTAATGTTATTTCTAATTCCTTTTTAGCAAGCAAACTGCAAATGTCTCTTTTATCTTGCAAATTCCTGCTGCCACATAAAGATTTCTGAAAATGGATTCTCATTAACTCCTTTTGGAATGGAATTAGACCAATAGCTACAACATAGGGGAGGGAAATTTTGGCCTTTAGAACAGCAGAAAGAGGTTGAAAGAGCAGAACACATGTTGAATGAATAACTTTGGGGTACAATTGAAAGATGTTGAAAGAATGGATCGTCAGAAAATGAACCATCGGAAAGCAGGGGATACCTGTACAAGTCTTACACAGAGAGAAATTTAATTGACCTCATTTTTTTTAAAAGCCTGCTTTGTTCCAGTGGTACTCAAACTGGGGGGCATGACTCCCCAGTTCATGTAGAGGTCCCTGCTCCCTTTAAGAGACAGGAAAAAGAGAAAGCAGCAGCGTGAACACCAGGATCACAGCCTCTGCAGAGGACTTACCAGAAGTCCTGGTCTGGGGATCTGGAGAGCCCTGGGAAATGAGTGCAATTTTCAGCTGCAATTAAACCAGAAGTTCAACTCTGCAAGCACTTTGCACAGCACTCCAGACCCCCACCCCCAAGCAGGAACTCCTGTAAGTGACAAAATAATCCCCCTCCATTTCCTCGCAGGGGCATGATCCTGGGGATCACGTCATTCCACTAGCTCCTCTCCTCCAAAACTTAGGGTGCAATCCTAACCTAGGCTGGCACAACTCATTGGTAACGTTTTTTAGCTAGCAAATTGCAAATGCCCCTTTTATCTTGCAAATGTAGGGAGGCAAGCACATGTCTGTGCATTGGCTTAACCCTCCCCCAGGAATGGCACAGAAATGTCTTACAGCACTTTGGTGAGATCTCCAGGTCAGGACAGAACCTATGCCGGGGGTTAGGCCAACCTAGCCAGAGGTTAGAATTAGTGAAGGAGTAAAGGAGTAAAGGAGTAAAGTTTCCCTCAAAGTCTGAGATTCATGGGTTATGCTATCCTGTGCTTTTTAACATACACAGATGGCGCAAAAGTTAAAAAGTACTTTTAAAAGATTGTGATGTGGATGGAGGAATCTACTGTTCAAAGCAAAAACATTCCCCTAGGATAACAACAAAAAACCTTTTGGATTATGGATGGATTCTCAGACTAGTATAACTGTACTTCATTTCTGTGATTTTGAACTGTTAGTTTCACATTTTTCTATTTAAACAACTAATGTGGCTTGAAATCCTAATCAGTGGAACATATTTTTGACTGAGCGGTGTGTAGAAAATTACAGTGTAGACTTTTTCATACCATGCATGCTGTACTCCAAATATCTGCAGGTGTACTATAACCAGCTCCTATTAAAACTTCTATAGATCTATACTGCCGTGTCTGGATGTCTTCTGTGAAGTGCTTATGCTAAAAAATAGAAAACAGAGCAATAATAAGAACAAACCATAAGTGATATACAAAGACCAAACTTTTAAGACACTTAAAATCTGTTACACTTACCACCCAGCAAGCGTTTCCCAGGTCAGCAATTTTAACTCTAATTTTATCTGCATTTCTTGGATCTAGTGGATTCACCAGTAAGTCAGCAGCACGGGTTTTTGCTGTTGCAAGCAAAGAAGCAGCACAGTTAGTATCCACAGCATGCAATTCAATGTCAGTGCGTGAGTATATAGGGCTGTTACAGCTATTGCTGGTGGTATTTAATGCCATGAAGTTCAGAAAAGCCAGGCAGCTCTATCCCATTTGATATTAATCTCTCCTGTTAATTCCTAAAATTTCACTGTGATAAAGGTACAGGGAAAATATAACTGTGTACATCCTACATTTACACAGTTTTTTAACATTAATTTATATATAATCATTACCACCATAATCAATCACCACCGCCTTCATCATCATCTGTAACAGTGATTCCAAAACTAGCGGATCATAACCAACTAGAATAACAGGAAGCAGGACATTCCCCCTTAAGGGAAATTAAGATATACATCCCCACCTCCCCACATATGTAAGAAACCCTTTGGTAACAGTGGTGCCATGATCACTGTGGTGCCATTGCTCCCTGTCCACAAAACATTTACTCTCTTGTAGGAGTTTGGGAACCATTGGTCAATGTAATTTGAGAGAATGCCAACTTTTCTAGCATATTTTCTTTTGTCATTATCAATATTTTATATTCTTTTCTTCTTCTATATTTTTGACCTACAAAATAAAATTACACACTGCATATCACACCAACAGAATTTATTAGATTTAAAATTATTTGTTAATTACCAATATAGCCACCACAGTACTACACAAAGAGTGAAATCCAGAGTAACTACGGGGAGTCCTTGCTCCAGAGTGAGAACAAGTTACTCTGGATTGCAATATGAATTTCCCATAGGTTTTCACTAGGTGGTACTGTAACTACGGATGCACATAATGTCTCTTACGTGCTCCCGTAGTTACTCTGGATTGTGCCCATATACAAAGTTACAGCCAACCATACAAGCAGCTTCACACCCAGCAACAGCATGCATAAAACACTCGTTCGTCTTGCTTTGCAACCTATCAGCTGAGATTAATTTTTGCAAGGACAAATGCAAAGTCCTTCATCTTTCATAACAGAATGAAAGCTGACCCTTATAAATATGCAATTCTTAGGTTCAGTTTCTGAAACAGGACTGTTATTATTAGGGTACAATCCTGACCAACTTTTCAGCACAGGCATAAGGACAATTCTACTATGAATTAAGTGAAGAAACACTGCTTTATCATGAGGAGGCATCCATGACTGCATCTCAACTACTGAATGCCAAATGTGCCCCACTGGTGCAGCTATGCCAGTGCTGAAAAGTTGGTTAAGATTTTGCCTTTATTATTGTAACAAATTACTTCCTGATCTAGTATTCCTTGTTGTGTGCAAACACTAATATAATCCTCCTGGATTATATTATATTCCTTCTGGAATCCTCCAGAACATGAGGATAAATTTTACCTTCCCCTTTCAATCTCCCCATCAGAAAAAGCTAGACACCACTTTGTCCACCACAAACACCACAAGCATCTTTGCCAATTCTTCACCCATAGTTCCAACCAGCTACTAGGCAAAGATATAGTCTCATTCCTATGTCCTGCCTCATTCCAAATTTTAGACAGTACATCATATGAAAATCCTCCTTTTATTCCCTCAGTGACACAATTCAAATGAGTAAGCATCAACATCTCCTCTGTTCTCACAATTTCTTAATTTTAAAACAAATTCTGCTAAATTAAATATTTTTGAACTGTCCAATTCTGCTGGCACTTTTTAAGAAGTAGTTCTCTTATATAATAGGCTACAGTGGCGCAAGTGGTTAAGACTCTGTGCCTGTTAACCAGCAGGCCAGTGTTCAAGAGCCGGATCCTACAAGATGAGGTGAGCGCCAGTCCTTAGCTCAGCTCCTGCCAACTAGCAGTTCAAAAGCATGGAAATTCAAATAAATAGTTACCACTTCTGTGGGAAGGTAACAGCATTCCATGTTCATTCGGGCCGCATGTTAGACAATGCTGGCTCTATGGCTCTAGAAAGGGGAAGATGCACTGCACCATACAGTCGGGCACAACATCAGTATAACCTGCGAGAGACACCTTTACCTAGCATACCGTTCACACTAGCATACTAGATTTTCTAGTTGTTAATTTTTTTCATTTAAAATTTGTGAGCCCTTTGGAAAAAGGGAGTCATGTTTCTTTTGCTATGTAAACTTGTGAATTATAAATTATATTCATATAAATGCATGAAGTATTTATACATGATTTTTAAAAAAAACAATAAAAATTTCAAAGCTCAAATTTTTGAAATTTCAAAGGTCATAGGAATTTAGAAGCTGAAAAGTCAGAAATCTGTGAAAAACTGAAGAAGAATGCAACAGAAAGTATTTTATGCTATATGTACTACAAGATATACAAAACAGCAAACTGTAATAATATTTGAATGCCCTAAAAGTGCCATGCTGATGGAAACCAAAGATACATTGCCTTGGTGCAAAGTCTGTATTTAAACATTTCTAAAGTCAAATGTAGTAAATCACTTTCTCTGCCAAGACGCATCCTTTTTTCCAAAATGAAAAAGACATACACACAACAACAACGTTCCTCAATATGCCTAAGTTATTGCTGAAAGATTACTATAAAATAATTAGAAAGATTCAACAGTTTCTTATGAGAGAAGGCTGCAGTATTGGGGCTTTTTCCTTGGAAAAAAATTGATTAAGGGGAATGATTGAGACCTATGATTTGAAGAATGTGAACGGAGTTCACTTCCTACCACACAATATTAAGACCATGAATCAAACTTTGCAACTGACTTGTGTGGAGTCCATCATCACACATGGTATAATCTGTACACGGAATTCACTGCCCCACGTTGCCTAGAAGTTGGATAGCTTTAAGGAGGCATGGCCAAATTCATGGAGGACAGGTCTATCAAAGGCTATGATGGTTCCATGATCCAGCAGCAATATTCCTCTGAATACTACTTGCAGGAGAGAAAAGTTGGAAAAGACATTTTCCTGCTTGTAGGTTTCTCAGAGGCAGCTGGTGACCCACAGTGGCCAACAGGATGCTACAGACATGCCACTGGCCTGATCCAGTAATGCACGCAAGTGGTTAAGACACTGTGCATGTTAACCAGCAGGCCAGGGTTCAAGACACTGGTCCCCACAAGATGAGGATTTCCTGCTACAGGCAGGAGGTTGGACTAGATGATCCATTGGGTCCCTTCCAACTCTGTGATTCTATCTCTTATATTCCATCAATGTAGTGTTGATTCTTCCCAATTCTTATTCAACAGTTCTTCACAATCAAAATCCAGCTTTTCCCCTCCCTAACTCTTCATCAATTCCCATAGCATGTTATACACACCCAGACACACAACTTCATTTCTTCATCAAAACTGTCCAATCAGTTTCTTATCATCAGTCTTTTTCAGTTTCTTTGCTTTTTTAAAAGATAATGAGCACAATCTTATCCTCCATGACAAAAATCCATTCCACTTAAGAGTATAAATGAAACCATTTTCTAGTACCTCTAAGCAAGGGAGTAGATTAGATCCCCCCAAAAGTAGAAAGAAAATAGACACCAGGACCATTTCTCAAATGCTCACTTATCTGTTTATACTGTGCTATAGTATGAACAATATTCTATATCAACTCTACTTGCACAAGCCAAGTGTCATATTTTGATTTAAGTATCAAGAGGGATAGCTATGTGGCCCATTAAAGATGGGCAGCAAAATTCCATGCTGCCTGCACCACCAGGATGACCTTGGTATCTTGAATGCTGGGCTTACATGTGGCAGTTACTTGAGAAGAAGGGAAATGGGAAATAGCTTTGCAATGAGACTACCCAATTCTGTGGCAACTCTAGAGCTGATGCAAAATCAGGAGCTTCCATGTAACACCAGTAGACCCTACATGGAGATTCAAGATCCAAAGGGGTTCAGCTCCACAGACCCACCCGTTCCTGACCACACCTCCTCCCTGTCCTCTCCCCTCTAATGCCGCCTCCAGATGACCACTAAGCAGTGGAGCACTGGTGCTGAACCAGTGTGAGCACATTACCGGCTGATGTTGACACACTGCTAGTGCTAGCAGCCACAAATGTGCTTTATAGCACACTTGAAACACTCAGTGCAGCAGAGTGCTGGAGGTATGAGGATAGGATTGGGCTGTAACACATTTATTTCAACACATGCTTTTATGAACTACAGCATGAAAACTGTTATGATTTAGCTTCACTTCTCATGGTAACACTCATTCAGAGGTGTACAGTGCTGAGCAGGACAGTTTGAGATCTAACTCCTAACAAACCACAGAGAAAATTTAATCCAAATTTAACTGAAAGAACTACAAAGTTATCTTACATTACACATCACTAAGCATTTAGCTAAATTACAAATAAATTTCCTATCAAATGTTTTATCTCCAGAAAAATACGTTTTAAAACTGGTAAGCAAAAAACATTTCTCTGCTACTCCTTTGCTGGACAAAACTGGTAGAGCATGTTTACTGATATGTACTTTACTAACTAGTAGCAGCCTGCAGCTGTCACCTGCGCAGTTACAATATTAAAACAAAAAACTATGCCCATTTCCAAATTTCAATTGTCCTTTTACCTCAATGGCTCTCCTCAACATGTTCCCCCAACTCCCTTATGCCACCTCTCTCCTCAATGGCTCTCCTCAATTACCCACTTAGCCTGCCCACCTAGCCTCTTCTCAGCCTGGCCTGTTATCAGTTGACAGTTGGATTGTTGACAGTTGCATCTCCTTGACCTGCTTGGTTGACATGGAATGTTGGCCAGAAGCTACGGATACCCTCACAAACATGTTAAGGCTTTTATGGAGAAAGATAAAGCTTTTAGAAGACAATGTAGTAAACATACACATGACAGGTTTAAAATTTTAATCAAATTTTAATCTGATTTTGTATTTAACAAATACCTTATTTTAAATATAGGACTAGTTGTACAGTGGGATGTGTTCAGTACCCTGAAGTATTAGATATTATATGCTGTATGACATTAAACACAGGGAAGGAATGCCTAAGTATATAATCAACCATCAATTTTTACTTCAGAATGTCTCATGCTGAACACCACTCTTGATAAAGGCATCAACAATTCCCAAATTCTTCTGGCTGAAAAAATGAGAGGTTATAAAAGTACTCCAAAACAAAGCCATTCCATACTGCATTGCTACCTCTTGAACTGAAACCTTGATTTACTAAAGACAACTTCACCTGCTCTGCCAGATAGTGCAAAATACAAAGACAACAAATTATGCACTACTTGCACATTTCAGAACCTGTTTTAAAGAAACAGTGTGCCTTATTGGAATGGCATTAAACTCATTACATTACAGAAGTCAACATTAACATAACTTAAGCAGGCCTCCGTCAGTCTTGAATGACTATGGCATCATGCTCAGCGCTGCATACGCTGCATGCGAAGCATGAAAGCCTGGTTTAGATTGTTGTGGAGGATAGGCTGTTACCCAAGACGCAGATCCCCCCTCTCCACGCCACTGAATTAGTCCAATGGAAAGGCAGAGCCAATACGATTGGATCCAGCTGGCATCGCAGAGCTGGGCTAAGGACAGGAGTTCACCCTGTCTTGTGGGGCCGACCCGGGTTCAAGACATTAACATAGCTGCAAATATAAAGATGGTATGCAAATATAACGGACTAGTGGAATTTACCCGTTGTTGAAGGAGTAAAATTTCAAGAATATTTGTTGGCCCCAGTGGCGCAGTGCTGGGCACAGCCAGGCAGCTGACACCAGAGGGTCTCAGGGGACAGTGGCAGGCACCAGCAGGCTCCAGGCATCCCTACCAGGCACTAGTGGGCACTGAGGATCAGTGGATGGCAGTGGGCGCCACTGGCAACATCAGACGGCAGGCAACACTGGGCACCAGAAACCAGTGGAAAGCAGGCCCCAGTGGGCAGTGGGCTGGGTGTTGACAAATCAGCATTTCTCCAGTGTTAAGTATAAGGATTAAAACACATTGTACCCCTTTTTCATCCCCTTGGGGTTAAATTTTAAAAAATTGGCTCCTATTGGCTGCCTACTGTCATTCAGATCTGGCCACGGTGACCCATGCCCTAGTGACATCGAGACCAAACTATTGTAATGCGCACTACGTGGGGCTGCCTCTGAAGACGGTCCAGAAACTTCAGCTAGTCCAGAATGGGGCGGCCCGTGTGGTTGCTGGGGCTCGTAAGTTTGACTCTGTCGGGCCACTGCTTCAGCAACTACACTGGCTGCCCATTCGTTTCCGGGCTGAATTCAAAGTGCTGGTCCTGACCTTTAAAACTCTAAATGGCTTAGGTCCTGGGTATCTGAGGGACCGCCTCCTTCTGTACAATCCGACCCGTCACCTAAGGTCATCTGAGGGGGCCCTACTGATTGTGCCGCCACTAAGAGACGTGAGAGGTATAGCGGCCAGAGATAGGGCCTTCTCGGTGGTGGCACCCCGGCTTTGGAACTCCCTCCCCATAGAATTAAGGAAAGCTCCCTCATTGCAGAGCTTCAGGCGGAGTCTAAAAACCTTTTATTTCAAAAGGGCTTTTTAACAGGGCAGAGGTTGGGGGTCTTTGGTTTTATATTGTTTTTACTGTATCTTTTAGCCTATATGTTTTAATTGTTTTTAGTGTATTTATTTATGTTTTTAATTGTGTTTTATGTTTCTGCTGACTTGAGTCGGGCTAGACAACCTGAGAAAGGCGAGATACAAATTTTTAAATCTAAATCTACATCATGGAAGAAACACCCTCTTCCAAATTTCATGCTTCTTGGTCCAAAGGTTTGGGCTGGACATTAATGAGTCAGGGCTTCTTCAATGTAAAATATAGGGACAAAAACACGTTGTGCCCCTTTTCACCCCCTTCCGGTTTGAATCTCCTACAAATTGGTTCTTAGTGGGTGTCTACATCTCAAAAGAAATACCCTCCTCAAATTTCACGCTTCAAGATGTGGCGGTTTTGGCTGTCTGTTGATGAGTCAGTGAGTCAGCTGAGTCAGTGACTCTTCAATTTTATATATATCAAATGTCCTCCATTAGCATTTTAAATATCTGAGGCTATAAGTTTGTTAACATTCTTCTGAAAATATTGGCCAAAGTGCCCAACTGTTGAAAACTGTATTACTTCTTTCCTCTGCCTATTATCTTTTGCTTAGCACTCTTAGAGCACAATCCTAACCATGTCTACTCAAAAGTAAGTCCCATTGTGTTGAATGGGTCTTACTCCCAGGAAAGTGTCTTTAGGATTGCAGCCTTATTCTCCTTTTGTGTTATGCTGTTTATGACAATGGTAGTCCAAGATGAGCCAGAACACTTCAATAAAGAGTCTCTGCTGAACATGAACTTGCTGGCATGAACTGACAAGAGTTCTTTATATAACTGTCCACAGCTCACTTTTCCAAAATTAATCCTGCAAATACACAGGGCAGTGAGCTCAAAGACCTCAAACACCCAATTCAAGAAAGCGTGGAAAAGCACATGAAGTGTGTAGGGGTGATTAATGACTGGAATTAACTATGCTGCTACTTCCACCATATTAGGTCTGCATGTCTTGGATCTCTTGCTGCTTCTGTTCATTTTCTTCCATTGTTTGACCAATATATCTCTCAGTCCCCCACATCCCTTCTCAGGTGCTGGTAAAATTCCTTTATTACATGACCCAAGCAATCCTCCAATTTCTATGGCAGCTCTCGCACTGACTTAAGCCACTCTTTCTTTGGTACTCTAATTTCTCTTGAAGCGCTTATTGGTCAAATGTAGGAAGAAAATGTTTTGTATTAGATGTAATGAAGCTAGTTATGTAAACATCTGTAAAACATTCTTCTCACTCTCCCTCATCCTTTCGCAAGCCAATGATTTCTGAATAAAGCACAGCACATGCAAGTGTGCTCTTGCATGATTAACAACGTTCACAGGTAAAATCCAACCCGTCTCTAATCATAACAGACTCTTTTCAGAACATATGCTGATCAGCAGTACGTAGGGAAAATGCTTAACTGCTCTCCATGCAAATATTGTTAGAGCAGTACCTCCCATTCACAATGGAATTATCTTTCTCCAGCCAAAGACCCAAGCTCTGTGCTCAATAATAATAAACATACTGGCCAAAATGTTTTAAAAACCAGATCTTACCTAGGTTCCCTGCTGTAGTGTAGACTAGAGGCAGCATTTGAGATTAAAGAGTTTGAGTATTCAGGACTATGATGCTCATTTATCTGTGTCAGGGTCAATTATATGGATATTAGTAGACAAATGTACGTCCTTGTCTTGAGCAGAAAATATTCAGGAAAAATGTCTGCCTTTTAAAGAAATTGCTGGAACAACTGTTTACCATTTTGCCACTTGCAATTGGCTCCCCTGTCCACTTTTTTCAAGTGTTGGAACTTGGATTTATACAACTCTGAATTCTGTGTAGCAGTGGCTGTACACAGAACTGCATTTCTTTCCATTTGAAAAATCCACCAAACAACCACTTACATTTTGAGTGCAATAAAATAAAGTCTTTTGTAAATTCTTGTCGGGTCTGTTGTGCTTCATAAGGTTGTTGTATTCAACCTGATGGGACTGTTTGGTAGCTAGACAAACGTAATATTTTTCTGTGTTATGTGTCTTTATTTTTTTTACAAGAGCCATTTGGGGAAAGGAATAGTCAGTAGCTAACTACACACCTCCAAATATCAATATGGACTCCCAATGCCAATCACTGACCACCCTGCTTTCATAGCAATGCTCACTTTACTGTCCTGCTCATTGAAATGATTAATTAAATGTTTGCATAGTGTGACTCTTAAAATCTAAAAACAGATAGAACTTCTCAGGACATAAGCATGGAAACATGACATTTGGAAAGCACAAATATAGAATCCTTCCTAAAAATACATATATCCCTTTGATTGATATAGCCTTTGAATCTCAAAATCAAAATCCAACTTCAGACAAATAAGAGGAAAATACAGTAAAGCAAGCTCTTGAAAAGAGATTCAGAGAATGCACCACAAACATTCAATCATTTCCATTACGCACACACACACACTCACGAACACAGTAATCATTACTACCATGGAAGACTGCTTGTATTACAAATAAAGCTTCTTATCTGATGTTACTTTCCCTGCCAAGCTGGGATCTAAGGAGGTATGCCAAGGAGGCACAGGAAAGCCTACAGAATTTTTTTTCTTAGAACAGTTTACCTTAACGTCATGTCACAAACTGCTTTTGAAAAGTCTTCAGTTTCAAGCGGTTCTAGATGAATTTACCAATTGTTGCGGGTGTAAAATATGAAGAATATTTGTGGACACCTGGCATGGCAAAAGGTACCCTCCCCAAATTTCATGCTTCTAGGTCTGGGGGTTTTGGCTAGGCACTGAGTGAGTGTCAGTCAGTGATTTTATATTTATTTATTTATTATTTATTTATTTATTTAACTTGATCAAGACAAACAATGACAGAGGTTGTTTGGATCCATCTCACTTCCGTGTCTCTTGGCTCCTATCCCTGACAAGCAGGCCTCCGTCAGTCTTGGAAGACTATGGTATCGTTCTCTGCGAAGCACGAAAGCCTGGATTGAATTGTTATGGAGGATAGGCTGTTACCCAAGCAGCAAATCCCCTCTCTCCACGCCACTGAATTTCTCCAATGGAAAGGCAGAGCCAATACGATTGGATCCAGCTGCGTCGCAGAGCTGGGCTAAGGATAGGAGCTCACCCTGTCTTGTGGGGCCAACCCGGCTATCGAAACCTGGCATGCTGGTTAACAGGCACAGTGTCTTAGCCACTTGCGCCACCCACAAGCAGTGCTGTGCTATTAAGAGAGTAATCCCTGTCTAAAAATGGGTGGATACACAAGGCAATATTTAACAATTCATCTAAAATGCAACTACCATGTTCCCCCTAAAACCACTTATCTCCTGCTCTAACTCTAATTTTACAACACAGACATAGCTACCAAGTTCAGCAATACATAGCTTTAAACATCTGAATTGATATTATAGTGAAGGCATTTTCATGACATTTGACTTTTGTTGGCTGAATACAGTATAAGGAACAAAACTTTGAGTAAAAGCAAAATCCTTACTTTTTGGCAAATCTCCAGTACTGGATGCTGAAACCGTCCTGCTCCTGTCAAGACAGGGAATAGTTTCCTCTCTTTCTGTTGCAGATGATTCTTCAGTAACTGCTGATCCACAAGCTACAGAATCTAAAGCTCCAGAGAACACTGAAGCTGAGAATTCAGAAAACTGTGACTCGGTAATTTTATGACGTCCATTTGGCAATTCACCATTAAATTGTTCATAGGGACTATTATAACTGTAATCACTTTTTGCATTTGGCTCATCAAGATTATATTGCTCTGCATTCGGACATTCTTCCTCTTCTTCTTCTTCATCTTCAATCTGTTCTTCCAATAAAAAAGGACCGTTTATAATGTGGCCATTTGTTTTAGGGGATTCTATCCAAGTGGGGTCTGTAGACTCTGAATTGTTAAGTTCCTGTTCAACATCATCATCTTTTTCTGTGTTTTCTTTTTCTGTGTCTTCCTTTTCATCTTGATCTTCTGTTTCACCTTGGGAATAAATAAATAAATAAATAAATAAATAAATACACACACACACACACACACACACACACACACACAAACTTAATTACACTTGCTCTTAATAACATTGTCTGCAATCCTAGCCACACTTAGTAGAGCAGCAATTTTGAACCTCACAACTCACTGGTATAACATGATAGTCCACAGATGCTCGAAGGGAATTTGTGAGAGCACCATTTATTAATAGGGTTATTGTGGGATGAGAGCCTCCTGCTTGGCAGTGTTGTGTGTCTTGTCAATTGACCAAAAAATGATGGTAAGCTTTGACAATTTTATAACCTTGCCTTGGGATGAAAAGATTGAAAACCACTCTTTTACAGAGTAAGTCCCCCTGGACAATATAAGGATTACTTCCAAGAAAATATTCACACTGTCATATTGTTTGGCTCTTAAGAGATTCAACTGCCATTGGGGTACTGGGCTTTTTTGTTCCTTACCTCTGTCCATAGCAGCATTGCAGGGGACAGTGGTAAGTGCTGCTGAGCTGTATGTAGGCCTCCCCACACCTCAAAACATTTTAAAATATTATCACAACCCATTGCTGTTTCACAGCAACATAGACTGTTAAAGGCCTTTGAAGGTCCTAGGGAGGCTCCTCCAGTTTTTAGGAATTTTTTTTAACTTTTTTCCACCTTTTTTTGTTTTGTTCAACATTCATCATGATTTTTAATCAATACATGTTGTACAATTCAAATGCTTATTTCAATAGTCTCTAACTTTAGCTTTAATGGATACTTTATATGCAGAGTATTGTGGCAAAAGTAAATTTTATTTTATGGATCTACCATAAAGAACAACTAACTATTATGTTTATATGCACAGTTTACACCAATCTCAGCATGCTTAAAGCATGCAGGAGCCTACTTAAATTATGCAAGTCTTAAATTAGACTTTAAGTACTCTGCAGGATATGTTCAACATACAGACACTGATGCTAGATTATACATTTGTTCTCAATTATTATTACTACTGTGTTTACTATTATTATTACTACTATTCACACTATTTACACAATTTACTGTTGACACTCAAAATATTTTAACAGTAATTTATACTTAAGTAAAAACCATATACTAATGTGATGTAGTGAAATTAGGATTTGAATTCACATTAAAAGTACAGTATTACCAGGGCAGTAGGCCAGCGCAAATCCCTGTGCAAGCATTGAAATGCCCCATAAAGCATGTTCATGACAACTCATGAGTTGGGTAGGCTGGCACAAGGACGCACACGGGTCTGCCAGTGTCAGATCTACTATTGGACCAAGTGAGTTCACGCCACCTACAGAGGCCAGCATAGAGGATTGGAGTGGCTCTGCAACAGCCTAAAACTACTAGAAGTCATAATGAAAAATGCACTGGTGCACAATCATGCCAAACATAGTAAGTTCAAAGACTGAAAAGGAGAAGAGGTCAACGTGCAATTGAGAGATTCTCCCACATTGTCTGGGCACCGCTAATCACCTTGCCAATCTCTGGATCCTTTTAACATAAAGGTTAAAATCAAGCAACCGACACTTACCATCTTCATTCCCAGGTTCTTCATCTGCCACTTCCTCTAACTCAGCAGTTTTTAGCTTGACCTCTGGATGGTATTCATCCCCCTGTTCATTGTCTGGTACAGGTGAGGTTACATTTTCTTCTTTTTTTTTCCTTTCAGCTTCTCTCTCCAATTCCTCTATTTCTTGCAAACGTTTTTCTAGTAGCTCAGCCTGTCTTTTTTGCTTTTTCTTTAGTTTCTTCTTTTTATTTTTAGATATTTTTCCAATCTAAAACATTTAGCAGAGCTAGTTACTATTATTGCTACTTGCAGCCATCCAAGATGAAGCTTATGCTAACATAGGAGAATTGAACACCAATACAAAGTATGACCAAATATGTAATCTTTTAATTGTTTTAAGTGAGAACCAAGCAGTTTCAGCGACATAGTACTTTTAAGTTTTAATACAGTAATGTATAGTAATTTTAATTACTACGTTTTCAAAATATTAGGTATTGTTAAGTTATTTTTATATGTATTATATTGTTAATTTCCTAATAAAGTATTTAATAAAGAATGGATTGTGTAGACTGCACTAGTGCTAGTATTAAGAAATGGAACCATCTTGCTAGAAATTGCATAAGCAGATTGTTGAAATACAAAGTCCATAACCCTGAAGAAGAAATTCAAGAGCTCATACAAAGAGTATGAGCTAATGCTGGGGAAATTAGTTCACTTTGGCTGCAATCAAAAAGACACTTTCCTGGGAGTAAGACCCATTGAACACAATGGGGCTTACTTTTGAGTAGACATGGTTGGGATTGTTTTGTATGTTCTCTTTATAGGAAATCACAGGCTGCTTTTGAAACTCTCTGCTGCTTCAAAAGAAGTTATACATGAAGTTAAGGGACAGGACATTGCCATACATGAAAAATACCCATGCTTTCCTTTTGACCACCTGGGCTGACACAAGTCACTTGCAATCAGAGTAGACCCACTGGGATTGCTGTTGCATTACAAGAGTAATGGGGAAAGTTTTTGCTTGCTCCGCAATAGTGCAGCATCAGCCCCAGTTTTGCACTGGATGCCACACATGCCTACTGCAGTGTAAATTAGAATTGTGCTATATGTTTTACAAGTTTACAAGTCACTAACCAATGGGTTATGTGATGCAGTCCTAAATACATTAACCTAGGAGTAAGTTTCAATGAATACAATGGAAATTATTTTAAGTAGACATGTGCGCCTCTTAAGAAAACAATAAACATGACATGATGTATAAGAGTTGTTGGCAAGTAATATGTAGTTACTGGAGGTTAAAAATATATTAAGGCACATATTTGCACACAGGAATTTCTCAGTACTGTGAGGGATTAAACACAAAGTGCTTAATACCTGTGATATGTGACATGACGTCAATGGAACTATATACATTTCTAGAACACAATGTGCTCATTTCTTGCACATTCTTTTAGGGTTGGTCTTTAGTAAAAATGAAAAGTTAAGTTGCTCAAAATTTGTGCCACCACATTCTACCTATTTCCCTCTCCTGCTCTGAGTAGCAGTGAAAAGCACTAGGTTCAATCCAGTGATCTAGCCACAGGTGGGCAGAGAAGTCAGCCTGGAGGGAAGTGTGCAACTTTTACCTTCAGAGCCATTCAAGGCTTGGGGAGCCAAATGGAGCCATGCATTTCAGAACCATTCCAGGCTGGAGGAGGCTAACGGAGCTATATGGCTCTGTAAGGATCCCCCAGTCTGGAATGGCCCTGAAGAGGAAAGGCCCCTTGCACATCTCCCTCCAGACTGACTGCTCCACCTTCCCTCTAACTCAGACCATCCACTCACTTCTCACCCACACAACTCTAACTCCACCACCCACTCAGTTTCAGACTACTCAGGCAAGGCATTCAGGATAGCTTCATGAAGCGTAACCACAAGACGTCCCCTTCCAGCAGCGGGGAGGAAAAGAAAATGTATAGATTGTACAAACTCATGAAAGGTTCCAAGGTACCTCTGTCAAGCATGACCAACGTTCCCTCACAACTCTTGCCAAAGGTCAGTATCGTGACAAGAATGACAACTGGAATTGTAGAAATCTGGGGCTGTTACTTTAGCAATTATGAAAGATGTTTTATGTTCAAAAATGATTAGAAGAATTCATCACATGCCCTCACTCGTCTCCAATCTATCCATAACATACTCACAAGCTGGAGTTTCTCTAACTCACTTATGCTTAGTACTCTAACATACTAGTTAAAGTACTACTAGTTATACTTCTAGTACATACTTGCTAAGTAGTAGAAAGCTGATTATTAGATACATACAGTGATCAAGTGACTATTTTATTACCAGAAAAATAGATCATTTTTATACTTGTCATCCAAGTCACACAGCACTGAATATATCTCTTAGTACTAGACAAGCAAAGGCACACCTTTGCCTTAAACTCTTTTTACTATATAAATCTGGGAACATAAAACGCATAATGGATCTGAAATTTCTTTAATTTTCAACCATCCATGCAGTATGCTATAAAGATCTTCATAAAAGCCAACACAATAATGCCCATTAGAAGTAGAAGCCCACCCAAATAATGACACCATTAGAATACTTACAGGCTTTTGTTGTGGGGCAGTACTCACTAAAAGAAAAAGAACAAAAAACCTCGAATCAAATTCATAAAGTGGTCAGGGTACTCTCATAAAATAAATCAGAAACAATCGGAAAGAGCCAACCTTAGTCACTTTGAGACCAAATTGCATACAAATAATTCACATATAAATAGGTCATCCTGTACTATTAAATTTTGGGTGACAGCCAAAACAAGAACTAAACTAGTAATTTTCAAGGTTCAAACACAATAAAAACAAAACACCCGCATTCATAGCACAATCCCAGATTGCACTTATGCTGGCACAAGGGCCTGGGGTGTCCATAAAACACCAATACACCACCACCTTTGAACTTTGGTTAGCATATGTCCAGAAATGATCTGAGAAGACCCACTGGGGTGCTGTAGTTGTACCACAGGGAAAGAGACAAGTTTTGGGACATGTAACGAACGACCTACTGAGGAACTGAGGAACCATGAAATTTCCCAGGACATTGTGGTGTCACTGTATTAGAATGCAAACCCAAATATCAGTTTCAAGTTTCAAACCGTAATCCAGATGTGAACTGGAAAAGATTGAAATAACTCAATGTTGAGAGAGCTGTATAACAACAGGAACTCAGTGCAACATAAATACTTGAGATTGCCTGAGTACCACAAGGATAGAAGTATATGAAGAAGAAATACAGGCCTCAGAAGGCCTTCCTGGGGTAAAGTTAGTACCACTTATAAATCATTTATGTAGTAATAACATTTTTATGCATTTAATTAGCCACGCTGAAATTTATTATTATCATTACATTAAACTAATAAAATGTTACTGTACCCATCTCAGACTCTGGTTTACTTACTGAATATTTCAATTTACAACAGTACCTGCAGAGCCGGATGGAGGAGGAGCCCCAGCCTTCTGCCATTCCGTAGCTTCTGCAGCCATCCTACGCACATACGTGTCATCCACACTCAACAAAATGTTCTCTGGTTTGATATCTGTGTGGATGATCTTGCACTTGCTGTGGAGATAATCTAAACCCTGCAATACCTGATGATGAAATATAATCAAAAGAATAAAGTTGTCAAAATGGAAATAAATTACATTAATTGGACTTAAAACAGTTCTGAAAAATATCACTCAGAAAACACTGCGTTAGAGATGATTTCTCAGATTTTTAGCTCCTTTACCTTATCTCAAAATTACCTTTGAGAGAGACAAAAAGAGAGACAGAGACTGCATTCCAGACTACAGTGGTGCCTCACACAACAAGTTTAATTCATTCCTGAAGCATGCTTGTTATGTGAAACACTCTTTGTGTGAAGTGGATTTTCCCTTAGGAAATAATGGAAACTCAGTCGATTGGTTCCACAACCCAAAAAATATTCATATAAAAATATTAACTATAAGTTAAAATAATGACAAAAAACTGTAATTGTTTTCAAAACACACATTCATTGTGCATGTTCCTATGAAGTCTATTTAGGTTGCAATACTAAAGACTCTTTCCTGGGAGTAAGCCCCATTTAACACAATGGGGCTTACTTCTGAGTAGACATGCTTAGGAGGCTGTAATCAAAGACACTTTCCTGGGAGTAAGCCCCATTTAACACAATGGGGCTTACTTCTCAGTAGACATGCTTAGGAGGCTGCAATCCTAAAGACATTTTTCTGGGAGTAAGCCCCATTAAACACAATGGTGCTTACTTCTGAGTAGGCATGGTTAGGAGGCTGCATGAAGGATAGGGGGCTTACCTGGGCTGCTGCTTGGAGACAGTTAGGGGCAGCTGCCTTTGACACCCCCTGGCAACTGCCCCTTGGGGGCAGTTAAAGGCAGCAGCACACTGGCCGGCAGCCCTTTAAAACAGGCTCCGCGCAGAGCATCAGTGCAAAGCAACTTGGGGGCAGTTGCCTGGAGCTTGTCAAGTGGAGCACACTGCCAATGGGAATTTGTTCTTGTTATGTGAATCACTCTTTATGTGGGACACTTGTTATGCAAGGTACCACTATATCAGTTTAACATTTAGCTTACTAGTCTAGGGGCCTCCAAAGTTTTTGGCCACAGGACCACATCATCTTTCTGACACTGTGTTGAGGGCTGGGGGGAGGGAATGAATTAATTTGCATTTCTAATTTGAATAAGGGTACAATCCAGAGTAACGATGGGGAGTCCTTGCTCTAATGTAAGAACAATTTACTCTGGATTGCAATGTGAATTTCCCATAGCCTTCCACTAGGTGGTGCCATTAACTACGGGTACACATAATGTCTCATACGTGCTCCCATAGTTACTCTGGATTGTAGGGTAAGTCTGCATCAATGAATGCATTAGAGACAGAATTTACTTAATTTTACTTAACATATTCATAACAAAAATACTATTTATAACACAAATATACATGAAAACTATAATACAGTTATAACACACAAGAACTATGAACCTATCTATGACCTGACCAGGAAAAAAAAATACAAAGCTACAAACATGGAGACATAAGTTTTCTGACTCTGATGCAGAATGCCTCTGAATCACTCTCAAAGCCCAATGCGCATGTCTACTCTGAAGTAAGCCCCATTATAATCAATGGGGCTTACTCTCAGGAAAGTGAGGTTAAGATTGCTGCCCCCCAGACATAACTGCTCAGAAACATGGCGGATGTGTCTTTGAAGCACACACATTTTGCAGAACTCTTGGGGGAAGAGTTCAGCAGCCTTTAAAGCTCCAGCAGAAGGCATGTTGGGCCAGCCAGGGCCCCAGCAAGTCTCTTGGGGGCCAAGGTTGAAACTTCAAACTGGAGGTCACAATGATATTCTAGGGGGTCACACAAGATTTGGGTGCCCCCCCCAAACTCCAACTGCAGTGGTGGTGGTGTTGGAAGTGGCAGCAACAGCAGCGGGCCAGGCTAGCTCTCAAACTCCCTCCCATTCCTGAAGGCATGGGGGTATGGTTGAACATTTGGGGTTAAGGTTCAGAACATGTGTCTAGTCACCTCTCCTCATGCACGGCTGGCCCACCAGCATGAGCAAGTGTAAGAAGAAATGGGGTTGGGCAATGGGGGCTTGAACAGGGGCTGGGTATTAAAGGGGCCTGGGGGTTGGGGATAGGGTTATCATGTGTCCTGTTTTTCCAGGACATATCCTCTCTATTAGCATTGTGTCCAAAAAAAAAATCTTCATTCTCCTCCTTTTCCTTGTGAGCATGTTGTCTTCTTTACCCCTGCTTACTGGTCAAGAGACACTCTTTCAAGTGGGTGTTCCTCTTTTCTTTAGCAGGGGCAGAGTAACTGGCCCTCCACACGCCAGCAATGTCTGTTCTAGTGGCTTCTGCTGGTGTTCATTTTGCACTTTAGATTGTGAGCCCTTTTGGGACAGGGACCCATTAGCTATTAATTAGCTATTAATTTTTTCATTTTCTTGTAAACCACTTTGTGAACTTTTCAGTTGAAAAGCAGTATATAAATACTGTAGATGTAGATGTTCTTGTAATTAATAAATAATATACAATAAATTATATGTAATAGTTTTAAATTTAATATGAAGCAATATAGTGTTTACTCAAATATTACCCTATTTCCTCGAATATAATGCTGACCTTTTCAGCCAAATTTAGTCTCTAAAATCTAGGCACACATTAGGTTCGATGGCACATTAGATATGAGTATAGGTATTTTATTATAAGTAGAGGTCAGTATTTAGTTTAATAATTTACTATATTGTGATTAAAATGTAACATAAACCCATTGTTGTATAAAGCAGTGCAATAAGGTAAAATTCATAACAAATCCATTACCATTTTATTATCATATAACTATTATATGCAGTAAAATTAAATTTTGTACCTGTTTTGCAGTTGTGCATTACAATCACCAGTAAATTTTTTTATCTCAAGCATTTTAACAGGGGGTGTCCATTAGATTCAGATGGCGCATTAGATTCAAGTAAATATGGTGTGCGTGTGATTCAGCTTTTATTTTGTCATGTCTTGCATTTTTGGGGTGTCCAACATTTTTGAGGTGGCTTGTTCTCTTTTTTGGTTATGACATATGGTCACTCTGGATTGGGAGCAGCAGCAAGTTTGACAGGGGGAGCCCCAGGTCAAAATGGTCTCATTTCCAAGGCCAACTGATTGCACTTGTCAGACATACAAGTATAAAATCATTAAAATAAATAACTGGAGGAACATTATACAAAAACAGAATGGTTTCTATACAACAGTTCCAGGAGCTTGAATAGACAGATATAAAACTATGTAATCAACAATGGAAATAATAATGTAATTAATGTAACAAATAATGTAATTAATGTAACAACGGAAATAATGTAATTAATGTAATTTTATAATTAAAAAAAAGCAGGCCTCTGTTAGTCTTGGAAGACTATTGTATCGTGCTCGGCGCTGCATACACTGCATGCAAAGCACGAAAGCCTGGGTTAGATTGTTATGGAGGATAGGCTGTTACCCAAGCAGCAAATCCCCCCTCTCTACGCCACTGAATTACCCTACAATCCAGAGTAACTACGGGAGCACCTAAGAGACATTACGTGTACCCGTAGTTACTGCACCATCTAATGAAAACCTATGGGAAATTCATACTGCAATCCACAGCAAATTGTTCTTACACCGGAGCAGGGACTCCCCGTAGTTACTCTGGATTGTACCCTTTGTCCAATGGAAAGGCAGAGCCAATACAATTGGATCCAGCTGGCGTTGCAGAGCTGGGCTAAGGACAGGAGCTCACCCTGTCTTGTGGGTCCGACCTGGGAATCGAACCCTGGCCGGCTGATTAACAGGCACAGCGTCTTTACTGCTTGCGCCACCCACAGCCCACTAATTTTATAAGTAATTCAACAATAAATAGGAACACTCCACAGAACATTAGCAAACCTTACCTGTTGTATTATACTTTTTACACAACGGATTGGAAGGCCTTGATAGTTGGACTTGATTATCCATTTTAAAAGATGGTGTCCAAGCACTTCAAACACCATACAAACATCTGACATTTAATTAAGGATAGATACCAAGGAATTTAATTTATTTCTAATTGGCTTTAGAAGTCTCATTACTATGGTAAATAAAATGAAGGAGAACATAGTCTTACAAATACATATTACTGTGCTCTGACAAAAGAGAACTGGTAAAATTAAAGCTCAGAGTACTTAATATATATACTTGAGAAATATTTTTTATCAAAGACAAGAGCAAAGGATTTTGAGCCAGGCATGAAGATAATCAATTTATCTTATTTCTACATCAATAACACTACACCATATTAGCAAATTTAAAAAGTGTAGAAAAGAATGTACTTTAAATTAGCTAGTGATCCAGCCAGTGATGGGCTTCAAAGAAATTAACAACCGGTTCTCTGCCCATTTGGCAGCCACTTTTAAATGGCTATTTTTAAACTTTATATGTCCTATCTCTTGTTGACAACAGGTTCTACAGAGTAGGTGCGAACCTGCTGGAGCCCACCACTGGATCCAGCTAATTACTAATCAATAATCAGAGTGTAAGCATCTTTACATAATTATCTGAAATAAATTATGCTTATTTACCAATCTGAATTTCAAACTCTATTCCCAAAAAGACAAAAATACCAAGATAAATTACAAGAGACAAAAAGAATAAAAAATGCAATTTCTTTCCCCAATTTGAACAGAAAGTTACAAAGCTACTTTATAAGGATCCTCTAAAAACATAAAATAGAGATTGTCTGCATTTTGAAATCATGATAGTAGGCAATTAGGAAAAAAGATACGTATCCCATTCATGCCTGAAATTTTGAAGTCATCAATTAACTGTACAACCATGTCTTTATTTGGATCAATAGGGTCACTTTCACGAACCTAAAAATAAAAGATGGGGATAGGAGTGAATTTATTTAAACACATACAATGCAACATCAACTTTTAAAAACATACTTCAAGGATTTTACTGCATCTAACAAGCCAATTATATGTAGGATTCAGCTGTTTAATGCAACACTTTTTGACAACTGTCAAAGCAATACCAATGCACTCTCAGTCCATTGACAGAATGTCTACATCTGCTGGAGCAGGAAAATGCAGCAGTAGGGGCAAGGAGGGGGTGAAACTGGCAGGGGACAAGGGGGGGCAGGGGGTAGCAGGAAGTGGTAGATGGCAGACAGTGGATCCTATTCATTCTGACAGCAGCCTCCTAACCCCCTTCTTTGTTATTTGTATTTGTGCCAGCAAAATCATCAGTGCAGGTCCAAGGAGACTGACAGAGGAGTGAAAGTCATACAAAGAAGCATGGGGTTTTTGGTGAGGGTGTACAGGGGCATGGGGTGGGGGGAAGAGTGAGATTGGGCTCTATGAAAAACATGACATTTAACATTCTTACTTCAACTGAAACAGCTCTAAAATAAAAAAAAACTACAAGTGGCAGTAACAAGTATCTATATGCTCATAGAATAGAGCGCAGTCATTATACTTACACACTTAAGCAACTTTATTTCATCCAAGGCTGTCTCTGTATAGTGTTGAGCACTTTTCACTACTTTCATTGCAACAAATCTTTTCCCCCTTTAAAATAAGTTAAAATAAACTATCAGAGCCAATATGCATTTTAAAACAAATATACTGTATATGCTAATTCTATCCCACTTCCAGTAGCACAACGGTACTCAAAATGGGGGAAAAGGACCCCTCCTCCAGTTTGCATAAAGGTCCCCCAGCCCCTTTAAAGGGTAGGAGAAGGGGGAAAGCAGCAGCACAATCTCCAGGTAGTGGCAATGCACTAACCTTCCCCAAAACACATAGGCTGCAATCCTAAACTCCACTTAGGCTGGACTAAGCCCCAGCATAAGTCTTGTGATGACCTGGGAGTGTCACAAAAGTAGAGTAAGACATTTCTGCCCCACTTCTGGGGGGCAGTTAGGCCACTGTATTTACCAACATCCCTACACCATCATGGAAAGATAGGCCAGGTAAGTTAGGCTGGCCTAAATTTCTTAGTATTGGACCCTTAGGCTGCAATCCTAACCTACAGTTAGGCTGGCCTATGTCCTGGCACTAGTCCAGTGCTGACTTGAGGGTGTCACATAGTGCTGTAAAACATTTCTATGCCACTCCTGCAGGAGGGCACAGGCATGCACTACATCACCACAGGAACAGGAAGACCTATGAGTTGTGCCGGCTTAGAATAAGATTGCACCCTTGATGAGGGAGTAAAGCTCCCTCAGTTTGAGAACCACTGCGGTAGAAAATTATCTAATCAAAACCAGGCATACTATCAACAGCTTTTTCTATTGAAGAATAAATGCATATTTAGAATTAATACAGGCAACATTTTAACAATGTTGATTGTTATTACAAAGTTTTTTTCTCCAAATAATATGGTCCAATATGAAATTTTAAGGCAGAAGGATATATCCTTGTGCCCTTCCATTCTTGAGTGTTGTCCTCACAGAAGGATCTGTTTCATGAGTGGAAGGGGTCTCTCCATTTACAGAAGTTCCTTATGTAAGCAAAAGTCCACCTGTAAACAGAGAGATTCTCTTCACAGACTACAAGATTACAATCCACTGCATAAGACATAAATAAAAATGATAATTATAATTATATTTCCTTCGTGCACTGCACATATATCCCATTGCTAGGGACCTGTAAAAGGTGAGGCTATTTTCCCTGACAATTCGTTTGTCAGGAAAAATAACCTCGCCTTTTGCATGTTCCTACCTACTGCAAAATGCATTTGTTTCCTCTTGCACTCAACAAAACATGTAAATCCACAAGGCACCAATAATTTATAAAGGGAATTTGTTAGAATTCAAATATATGTTTAATTAGATGAGAAAGATAGCATAACATAGGATGCAATCCTAACTTAGGCCAGCACCACTCATCAGTTTTTCCTTTGTAGGGAGGCAATGCCTGTTTGTGCTTTGGCCTAAAAATCCCCAGGAGATGTGCAGAAGTGTCTTATGGCACTTTGGAGACACTCCCAGGTCAGTACAGGATTTATGCTACAAACCAGCCTAAATGGAAGTTAGGATTGCAGCCATACTTATGCAATTGTGGCTACAGCCAATAAATAAGAAATCATTAACACTGCCAGTTATAAAGCTAATTAGTACTGTAACAGCCCAATCCTATGAGCACCACCTGATACCAGCATGTCTTCTGTGCTTGTGCTACTGTCATAAACCAGACAGTGCCATTTGCAAAAAGCAGTCTTATAGCATGTCTTTCGGCATGCTGCAGGAGTGCCAATGGGAAGACCTACACCTGCCCACCCATTTTGGATCCGATCTCCCTTCCCAGACCTATCCTATCCCTCTTCCCAGACCTGATCCCACAGCACAGAACCATGAGACCTGAACCAATTAGTTTGCTTTCACAGGTCCAAGAACAGGCATCCCACATTTATTGGACAGGTTAGGGACCGGAGAACCATCCAAAAGTGAAAACCACTGAAAAGTGAAACCCCAGTCTTTCTCAGTTTGCAAATACAAAATGGCCATCAAAAAAGACATATCACATAAATATCAAAAATCCTAAATTTATTAACACTTGGCCAAAATACATAACAAATTACAGTAAAATGAACAGTCATATATGGGAAATGAATAAATTATGTATTTGAATGATGGTTATTTACTGAAAAAGTCATAAAGAAATGCCAAAAAGTTTGATAACCATATCACATGCAAATAAACATTAGGAAAGAAAATTTTAACCTTTAGACCAGCAGAGAGGTTGAAAGAGTGGAACATATGTATAATGAATGAGTTCTGGGTATAACTGAAATGTGTTGAAAGAGCAGAATCTTCAGAAAGTGGTGGGTGCCTGTAATGTATCTCCTTGCTGCGGAGCCTTAAATGTTCCACATATGGTAACAGTTAATAAATGCACTAAAAAACTAACATTCAAAGTGAAAAATAAAACCAAACATGTTAAGTCTTACTGCATATCCCAGCATAGCCAGACTGTAGAGAAATGTCCCCATCCTAACTTTCTGATAACATGATAACGGCCATTGAAAAGATCTCCAATTTTCACTGGATGATAGCCTCCTAAGGGGAAAAAAGAAACAAACAATAACACATACAGTTCTCTGCTTTGTCAAAATTATGCTAGATGAAGGAAAACCCGCAAGGATCAAAACCAGCATGCAAAGGTGTGCATCATCAATTACACTTTAATAAAAACAAAAGCCCTTTTCTCTCTTTTATACTAAAACTGAGTGACCTTTCAATCTGAGTTTTTCAACAGAGATTATAGGTTAAACCTTGTTATACATGGATTCTTTACATAGTGGTACCTCTCATAAAAAGCGCCTCACATAACAAGCGTTTCACATAACAAGTATAAATTTCAAGAAATTTGCTTCACGTAACAAGTTCCGCTTCACTTAACAAGCGAACTATGGGCACGCGTGCTATGCAGCCCTGATGCTCTGTGCGGTGGTTCTTTGAAAGGGCTGCCGGCCAGCGCTGCTGCCTCTAACTGCTCCCAACTTGGGGGAAGTTGCCTGGAGGTGCCAGAAGCAGCTGCCCCTAACTGCCCCAAACGCCCCCACTAGCCACCTTGAACCTCCAGCAGCAGCCCAGGTAAGCCTCCCAGGAAAGTGTCTTTGATTGCAGCCTCCTAACCATGTCTACCCAGTAGTAAGCCCCATTGTGTTTAATGGGGCTTACTCCCAAGAAAGTGTCTTTAGGATTGCAGCCTATGTAGACTTCATAGGATCATGCACACTGAATGCATGTTTTGAATTCAATTCCAGTGTTTTGTCATCATTTTTACATACAGTTAATATTTTTATATGAATATTTTGTGGGTTGTGGAACCAATCATCTGAGTTTCCATTATTTCCTATTGGAAAATCCACTTCACTTAAAGTGCGTTTCACTTAAAGAGCATGCCTCCAGAATGAATTAAGCTCTTTATGCGAGGCACCACTGTCTATGTATTTGACTCAGCATGAATGGCCACTACAAATCAGTTATACAGCTTTTAAATCAGAAAAACAGCTTCTCTATTGTTGTAGAGAGTCATCCAAATGATCATTTCCATTCTTCATTCCCAGAATCAAACCCCTGCAGATATTAAGGCACTTCCTTATTCCATTAGGTCCAATGAAGGAACAAGAAACCCAGAAGTGGGTCTTTAAATCAATTTTTCCATTGTTTTACTTATCCACAGATTTTTTTAATCCATAGGAGGTTCTGGAATGGAACCCTGGTGGATAATGAGGGACACCTGTACCATTACATATTTTTAATCATCAGCCTATCCTCCACAATAATCAAACCCAACATATGCAGTGCCAAGCACGATACCATAGTTTTCAAGACTGGTGGAGGCCTGCATTCATAGTTTAGCTCTCACTACTGATTTCCTGTACCACTCAGCTCTATTCCCTCTTCCCCCTCCCCCAGATTTTTTAAAAAGGAGAACTAGTAAAATAACCAGTGGGATCCCAGGAGGAGATGGAAAAGTACAGAGGACGTGGATGATGCACTCGGGGACATGACAGAAATACTGGTCAAAAAGGTAAAATCTTGGTATTTTTGAATAATATCATAATACCATTCTTTGTGTGATTTAATGCAGAAGGCAATGAAACTAACCATGTTGAAATTATACTGTATATACTTGAGTATAAGCCAACCCAAGTATAAGCTGAGGAACCACAAAAATCATAATTTTACCACAAAAATCTGGGAAAACTTATTGACTTGAGTATAAGCCTAGGGTGGGAAATGCAGCAGCTACTCCTGTTTTAATGAGGCAAAAACAGCCAATGTGGTGAGCCATCAAGTCCTATATGCAGGGAGGAGAAAGATCAATCTGCTGACTTGGTTGTTTTTTCAAAAAAGAAGGAAGCAAAGCAGGCTTTCCTGCTTTTTAAAAAGGCTGACCTAAGCTGAGTTGCTTGTGCAGAAATCCACTTCTTTGCCCATCTTATGACAAGTATAAGCTGACCCGAGTATAAGCCGAGGGGGGCTTTTTCAGCATTAAAAAATGTGCTGAAAATCTAGGCTTATACTTGAGTATATACAGTATCAAACATTATAGACAAATAACCAGAAAAAGAAATCACAACTGCCTTATGTAACAAAAATTGGATTTATTTAAAATAGACCAAAGAGGATGCAATTCTGAAGTGCACTTGGGCAAGCCTATCTAGCACTCGGCTGGTCCAATACCAAGATGGGCCAGTCCAGTGACACCAGAACAGCTTGGACTGGCATAAGTCAACTTATGCTGGCCCAAGACAGATGATCCTGAGCTGGCCTAGCTGTGCCAGCCTAGATGGTCCAGGGGAGGCATGTTGATGGCATGTTCAGCATGGCCTGAAACAGTGCAATTAGGCTGTATCCAGAGCTTGTTTCCAAGGCAGAAATTAGAACACCTAAGGAGCAGGAATAAATCTGAGTAGAACCATAGGGGTCCATGATAAGCCAAAGTTAAATTGGAAATGATGGCAAAAATTATGAGTCCTAGACCAATCCCTGCATCTCTACCTCAGGACAACTACACCAGCCCTTCTCAGGGTACAGGACAACTTCACCAGCCCACTGAACATGCTGCCCTTGTGCTGCTGCCTCTTTAGCAGCAGTTGGGCCAGCCAGAGGACTTCTAGTCCTGTGGATTTGGCCTAACTTGTCAGCTTAGGTTATGGCCTACTTAGGCCAGCTTAGGTGGGCCATTTTTCTGGCCTAAAGTCAGGACTGCTTTATGAGACTGATCATTGACAAAGATGGGGAGCAATGCCTGACATAGCCATAAGTGCAGTATAAGAATAAGGGAAGGAAGCAGTGGAAGAGCAGATCAGGCCCTAAGATGTGATGTCACTAACCTAGAAATGATGTCATGGCTGGAAGTGACATCATCAATTTATGCTTCAAAACTATCCCATGATCAGACAAACATCCTATTATGCAGTATACCTGCGCTACTTAGCTTGTCACAACAGTCCTTGGGACGACAGCAGATCACCAGTCTACATGGATGAATTTGGACTTTTGCTAGCGATATCTTTGTTACAGGTCTTCTGGGGCTTACTTTGGGATGCCGGGACAAATATCACACTACCTTAAGAAACCTCCTGCAACCAAAATTCCTCCATACAATACAACAGACCCCATGCTGATGCTGCTATATAACCAAGGCAGAATTTAGTTAGAACTCAGCTAACTTATTTCCAGGTGTGTTGGGAGCAGATTTTTATCCATGACATGCAGCTACTACCCCACTTCAGCCACATTCAACTCAAAACACAAGAAAACCCAGCCTTGGTAAGACTCAGAAACAAATGTATTTGTCAATTTGTTAGCAAGTAACTGAGGAAAGCTATATTTCCTAAATTAATTCATATTTAAATGCCTGAGTGATGTCAAAGAAATTCACCCCAGAACCTTTGCCCAGGACAGGGGAAAACTGTAAATCCCACCACTCCCTCAAAAAAATCATGGTAGTGGCCACTCAGAAGTAGAAACTATATTATCTTCTACAAAACACAGGTTTCCTTCCTTAAGATCCACCAGGCATACTATGGGCTGTAATATTTCATATCCGGTTGGTTGAAAGAGGATACGATTGTGCCACCAATAAATCAGACTACTTCTGCAGCTCAGAAGTTGCATCATGGCAATAGTTGCAGGTCATAGATCAGTGTAAATATCAGTACCAAATCATGAGTCTAAACATGGTGGCCTGTTCAATAGTGTCATATACAACAGAAGCAGGAGCCATGGATACTGGTCCTACAAAAGCAACAGGATCCAAATCAAGGTGCACAAAGACAGCAACAGCATTCTTAGCACTTCATGGTACTTCCTCAATCAATGTTAGGTCCAGCTATCTATGGACCTTCCATTAGGGTTCACTTTAATTAGAGTTGACAACAGTTCCACTTAATATCAAACCCAAGCAGGGAGAGTGAGGAAGCACAGATATTAAGGTAGTAGACATAATGTAATCCTATAGCCTTAGTCCTAATCCACAATTTAAATCTAAATCTCTCGTTTGTGCCAGGCAACAAAAGAATTCAATTTTTACTCATATGACTGACTTCCTAAGAACTGATAGCATGAAATTAAAACACATACACCACAATTGTATGTATTTTTTACTAGAAGTTTCACTGTAATGAATGGAGCTTTCACCTAGAAAAACATTTGTAGGATTGCAGCCTAAGGATTTTGCATTTTGTTATCTGTAGAATCTATAGAATCTATATCTATAGATCTATATCTCTATATCTCTATAGCTCTATATCTAATCTATATCTAATCTGTAGAATCTATATCTTTCATGTAGAATCTGTACTACTACAAATCTCAAAATGTCCCCCCCCCAAAAAAAAACCTTGAAAAAGTGAATTTTCCCCCAAAAAATATCAAAAGGGGGTTTAAAAGATTCCATACTCTGAGTGGAAAAACAATAATACTGACAATTTGAAAATCTCTCTCTCCCTCTCAGAGAGAGAGAGAGAGAGAGAGAGAGAGAGAGAGAGAGAGAGAGAGAGAGAGAGAGAGATTATCTTGAGGTCATAAAAATATAGCACTGTGCAGAAAATAATGATGAGTCTCATACAATGGCTGAATGCGTTTAAGGAAAGGAGCAGACAATCAGAGACTACTCTTCCAGGGTATCTCTTGAATGTATTGGCATCATTAACTGGCGAGTTTCATATGCGTTGAAAATTCTTCCCTTTGTGAACTGGATGAATGGGAGACATCTCCAGAGCGAATAGGAGCTGGACAGTAATAGCAAAGAATGTCTGTTGCAACAGAAATGTTGTGAACTAACTTAAGAATAATCTCTAAGTATGAGATTTGAAAGAAACAGTAATTAAATGTAAAGTCTAGACAGCTTATGCAGAGATAGAATTTAAAACTTTTGTCTAAATCAAGCCCATCCTCTGTAAAAACAGTTGATGAAACTATGGATTGTTTAGCAATGAAACAATGGTTTGTTTTACCATCTTGAGCCCATACCAACCTCAACTAGCTAAAATGTGAAACCACAGTTTGAAGCTTGAAGTTGAAGTTAACTGTGGCTTGCAATTATGGTTATGTTTTAATCTGTACACCACTGTCAAACAACTAAAAGGACCAACACTCTGCCCTGAAAGGTGATTGCTGCTCCATAAAGATGAGCAGGAAACAGGCAGCCCAATCTTAACTCACACTGGTGCAACAAGCATTCATGGCCTATGCTATCCAGTACACATAAGGAGTAGACTGGAGGTTTCCTCAGGATAAGGGGATATTTTCCCCTAACCCCAATTAATTCTCCAAGCTGCCCAGTGGGTCTACTCAAAACTACACCAACTAATTCACTGCTACCAGTCTTAGAAGTTTTATGTAAGATGTTTAGATTCAAGAGTGAGGATAGGTTATCGGGGAGACCTCTGCCTCTACCTCTGTGTATGTATCAGTATGTATCATGTGTGTATCAGTCTGGATACAGCACAGCAAGGTTGTTGCATATCTTTCTGCCAGCACTACCAACTTGTGAGTAGTTACATATGTGCTTTACACCATGTTGACAAAACTCTAAGCTTGTGTGCAGCAGCCACTGTGCTTACTGAGCCAGTTTTGAAAAGATGCAAAGCCAGATAGACACATATTGTGTCTTGCATGTCTACAAGTTCAAAACAAAATGGTGCAGGTTCTTAACTGTAATTAGAAAAAAGCATGCTTTACTAGTACATCCTAAGCCAGCCATGATTAAATCCTAGAAGATAATAAACAACAGTGCAACCCTATGCATGTCTACTCAGAAGTAAGTACAGTGGTGCCTCACGTAACAGAATTAATTCGTTCCGGAGGCAGTTTCTTTACGTAAAACATTCTTTATGTGAAGTGGATTTTCCCATAGGAAATAATGGAAACTCAAATGATTGGTTCCACAACCCAAAAAATATTCATATAAAATATTAACTATGTAAAATTGATGACAAAACACTGGAATTGAATTCAAAACATGCGTTCAGTGTGCATGATCCTATGAAGGCTACTAAGGCTGCAACCCTAAAGACACCCAGGGGCATGTCCCATTGAACACTATGGGGCTTACCTCTGAGTAGGCTGAATGGGGGGGGTTTCCCCCACCTCAACAGAAGCTTTCTCTGCCTCTGGAGGGTTTCCCCCGTGTCTCCCTGTGCGCGTGCATCTCCTAGCATCATTTCCTGGTTGGCGTGCGCATAGACTTTAAACACATAGAGTCTATATCCATGGTGCACACTATGGATATGGACTCTTATGTGTTTAAAGTCTATGCTCACGCCAAACAGGAATTGCTTTTAAAAGACGCACGCGCACAGGGAATCCCCTCCGCTTCCTCTGAGAAAGCCTCTGTTGAGGTGGGGAAACCCCCCCCCCGATGCAGCCCAGAGGCGGGGGGGGGGGGAAGCAGGCAAGCTGATGGCTCCCACTCTGAGCACTGGCTGGCTGCCAGCCAATGTTTGTTACCTGAAGCAGTTTCGGTACTGGAGGCAAGGGGCCCCTGCAGCTGCCATTTCGCTACCTGAAACTTTCGTTACTGGGGGCATTCGTTACCTGAGGTACCACTGTATTAGTGAATTTTAACTGGACTTACTCCCAGATAAGTGTTGATAAGATTGAAGCTCTAATTGCTGTTATTCTTTAATGTTAACTAACTAGTTTCCTACATTCAAAGAAGGTTTTCTTATAATTTCGGTAGTGAGGGGCAGGGATGAAGGTTCCTCTTGAAAGCTCAATATTTATATTCTAGCTCTAAGTATATGGATATTGAAATCCTCTTCAACATGAAGCTTTGTAAAAATTCACTAAAATAACTGATACCAGAAAGCGATCCTGCTCACTTCATTATCTAGACAAATAAAACAATGTCTCAGATGGGCACTCTCACAGCTACAACAGTGGAAAGTAACAGAAATATACCTCTCGAAGACAACTGGGAAGAGCCAAAGACTATTTTGCGCAAGGCATGACTAGGAACAATTTCAGATTACTTCAAGAATATTTGATTTTTTTCCCTGGAGCTTAAACTGGCTACTGATCCTGAAACAGCATGTAGGAAACATTTGTATTTCACAGGCTTTTAAAAAAGAAACACTGCAGAAGTTACAAAAATGAAATGACATTTTCAAAATGAATGAAAGCAAAAGACTTATTTACAAAATAAAAAATAAAAATCAATGAAAGCTGTGTATCTTCTTTCATTCCTGAAAGACTTCACAAAATAGGGGTAGAAAGCTGACCAAGAAAGCAGGGTTCTTCAAACAATTACATCTATTTTCAGAAACCCATGTCAGATAAAATATTCTCAGGGACAGCCAGACCACTGCTGCTGTCTTATGCTGCACCCTCCACAAGTGAGGAGAGAAAAACAACAGATACATACTTTAGCTCTTTCCCGCACAATCCTCTCAACAAAATATGAACATGCAGGTCATGCTGGGAACTCCAAACTCCAAGCTTACTTCATGGCTGAACAGGGATTTGCACCCAGGACGTCCTAGCTCACAGAAGCATAAATGAGATTTCAGGAAGGAACAACTTCTATAACTGTCAATATGTCATGGACTAGCTATTCAAACATCCACAGATGCTCTGGCTCTCAATATTTCACTAGAGGTGGGCCAGTTGGCAATTTTAAAGTGTCCAAAATTAGCAGGCAAACTGTTGAGGCTGATGCTTCTCCATCATCCAGAAGGTCATGGAACACTTACCAGGAGAAACAGCAGGGCATGACTGAACACAGTGGTAAGGACTAAAAGCACTGTGAGCTTTGGACACATGTCCAACTAGGCCCAATCTGTATCACCATGCTTGGGCCCAAGATTATGCTTTCCCATAAAACAGGAGTCACCTGGTCCCAGTTCCAAACCTCTCTCAGGTTCCCTCAAATAGACACAATCTCTTGACACAGAGCTATTTCAGAAAGGGATAAGATTTTATTGATAATGAGGAGCAATGCAGCTACCTACTATTTATGGCCTGATTATAAAAACATGATTCTACAGAAACAGATTTATAAAACATGACTGGAAAAAGATTGAATTCTCGTCCTCTAGCCCCATATTTATCAAAACAGCATTATCAACAACTTCGTTTTTTTTCCTGCTTCCAAAAGAACAAATCTTCTATCTAGTGTTATACGAGACTTCCTATAAAAAAACCCAAGACTTCCACCAATTATTCAGAGCAGAAAATTTGCAAAAGCATCATGTTTACATTTTCTTATATACTAACCTTTACAATAATCTGCAGGATCTTCTTGCTCTTCATCATCAGATCCCAGAATTTCCTCCTCAGGTTCTGGTGGTGCTGGCTCTGGCAAAGGAGGAGGTGGTGGTGGTGGAGGTGGTGGTGGTGCAGAGGGAACTTTTTGTTGAGGCTCTGGCCTACAAATTGAAAAGTAATACATTCTATCAATGCTTACAAAAATGTTCTTTGCTTAGCCTGTTTTCTTGCTACTTTATTCCTCAACTTATTTGGCTGGATTTTTCAAAAACAATTATATCATCTTCCATGTCAAAGAAAACATTAGCAATGCAATCGCACAACCAAGGCACAGGAATGGGAAAATATCATATATCAAGTGCCATCTCAAACTACCAAACTGAGGAAGAAAGAAGGAACATAATCTTCAATGTAGATATTTGGGCAGCAAGCACCACAGTATGCTATGAATATACAAACAATGCCTCTGATACTAAGAAATATTCTAAAATAAAATGTAACTTCAGTCATCAGGTGCAGACCTGACCACAGTGCTGTAAAAAGTACTGCTGGGTTTCCAAAAAATGAAGGTACTGTTTAATGGCTCTCTGGAGACTTCAGAAGTCTTTTGGAGCACCAGTGGCTGCGTTGCAAGGTCTTCCAGGCACTCAGAAAGGCTCCTGGGGGCAGGAGGAGGTGGCAGCAGTGATGTGGCAATGCCACCACCACAGGTTTGGTGCCTCATGGCTTTTGCCACCTCTCAAGGTGTCTATCTGTGCAAGGCTACAGATATTCAGGTATCAACAAAGCAAGACCAAAGTGTAACCTAACAGTTTAATTATTGCCTAATAATGTAGAAATGCAAATTCACATGCATTCCAAATAGGTCAGTGTATCTATTTTCATTATAATAGAAACTCTTACCTACTCTGGAACAGACTGGTTACTATGGTGGACTATATCCAGCACAGGTTGGCTGAGGGCTTGAGTGCACTCAGAGTAAGGGAACTTATGTTTCCTTACCCTGAGCAATGCCCAGCCAGTCCTTTGGGGTGACTTGGATTTGCACCAGCAAGATCACTGGTGCAAATCCAACCAGCCTGTGTGGCTGCCTTGATTGGGATAGGGGTTAGGAACCTGCTAAGTGCCTGATCCTGAACCACCCCCAATACCTTGGCCTGCCCACCCACCAGTCCGCTCTCCCACTGCGCTGGTCTAGGGAGGCTAGCAGGAGCTTATGTACCCGTGTTGGCATAGAGGCTGGATCTGACTTTCAAAGGCCAGCATACGTTCTTTTGCCAGCCCAAACAATATATAAGGAGAAACAAAAGTGCCTTGAGGTACATACATAACATTGCTGGATTGGCACATAGGATGGTCCAATAAGCAACAAGGATTGCACTTCAACTCTCAGTGACAAGACAGAATCAGACCAACTTGTTTTCTTTTTAATAAGGAGTTTCTTAAAGAAACTAATTGCACAATACTGACGAAATGAGAAGTTCTAACTGTAAAATTAATAACTCATTTGACAAAGGGTTATTTTAAGGTACAGTGGTACCTCTCATAACAAGCACCTCAGATAACAAGTGTTTCACATAACAAGTATAAATTTCCAAGAAATCTTGCTTCACTTAACAAGCCAGTGCGCTATGGGGCACACGAGCTGTGCAGCCCTGACGCTCTGTGCGGAGGCTCTTTAAAAGGGCTGCCGGCCAGCACTGCTGCCTCTAACTGCCCCCAACTTGGGGGCAGTTGCCTGGGTGTACCAAAGGCAGCTGCCCCTAACTGCCCCAAGTGTTCCCACCAGCCACCTTCAACCTCCAGCAGCAGCCCAGGTAAGCCTCCCAGGAAAGTTTTGATTGTAGCCTCCTAACCATGTCTACTCAGAAGGAAGTTCCATTGTGTTCAATGGGGCTTACTCCCAGGAAAGTGTCTTTAGGATTGCAGCCTAAGTAGACTTCATAGGATCATGCACATTGAATGCATGTTTTGAATTCAATTCTAGTGTTTTGTCATCATTTTTACATCCAGTTAATATTTTTATATGCATATTTTAGGGGTTGTGGAACCAATTGTCTGGGTTTCCATTATTTCCTATGGGAAAATCCACTTCACTTAAAGAGTGTTTCACTTAAAGAGCATGCCTCCGGAACGAATTAAGCTCTTTATGTGAGGCACCACTGTATTGTTACAAGTTCAGTTGCCTTCGCATGATTGGAAAATGCATTATTGTCTGCCATGAAACTTTACAGGGGGTCAAGGATGTAACAAATGGATCTAGTTCATTTTTTAATGTTCTGAAATCTCTCTCTCTCTCTCTCTCTCTCTCTCTCTCTCTCATATCTTGGGAGTATGACTGAGGAAGAGGGACCATTAGAAGTTGTTGTGATTTGAATTTTAGCAAAGAGTTCTAACAAAACATATTGCCCAATGAGTTTTACTCAATTTATTATGTAAGCACTTTCCACAAACTGGTGTTACTAGTAAGCTCTTGTTTCTTGTATATTTCTATGAAGATTCTAATACATGAGGCACCTAAAGCTGGGTGGGCACATATAGGACGCAGTCCTCCAAGCACCTTAGTCCCAAGTCACTTAATGCTTTAAAAAGGCTAAAATAATCATCCTGAATCGAGACCAGAAGTACAAGAAAGCCAACCTAACCTCCTCCGCACAGGAATTATGTAGTCCTGGGAAGATGTCTCAGTCAACACATGGGCAGCTACCTTAGATGGAATTCAAACCCCAAGATAGGATGGGACAAATCCTGGCACAAGTCTGTGCTGACCTAGCAATTCTGAAAAGTGCCATAAAGAACTTCTGTGCCACTCCTGGGGATGGGTTAGGCCCATCCCCAGACAAGCGCTGGCCTTCCCACCCCACCACAGTAATGGGGAGACAGGTTAGTTGCGCTGGCATACATTGGCTAGGATTGCACCCACAATAATCTAATCTAGAGGTGGCCAGGTCTACTAATCTACTATGACAGGCTCAGATATCTTCTAGAAATCTGGAGAGTAGAAAATGCTCTAGTTGGAGTACTATTCAAACCTGCTTTTTCCTGTAACCCCATCCAGACCATATTGTAATACATAGTTCTAATAAACACCCAACAAATAATATTTCTATCTTTTCAGAATTAGGCTTCAATTAACAAACAATTCCAGCCCTTGTACACCTACATTCACACTTTCAGTGGGAACAAAGGGAATTGTTGATACAGGATTAGATGGAGAGGCATGTGATACCACTGATATATCTTACATGTAGAGGCAGTCAAAAATAGTATTTACAAATTAATACCACCAAAATGTGAAATTGGGCTTATAAAATAACAAAATGGGAAATCCTGCTCAATTAAAGAAATAACACTCCCACTGTCTTATTAATGTAGCTATGGAGCATCAGTGGATCATCCTGAGTGCATCTGAAAGTGCTTGTAAGTCCTAACTCTACACACAGCTCTGTGGCTTTCTCCTAACTGGTTGCAGAGTCTTATAAGCATGCTCAGAAGCTGTCAAACAAAATACATGGAGCCCTTTGGAAAGCTGATTGATTGACTGATTGATTGATTGATTGAAACTGAAACACTGCACATGTTTATTCATGAGTAGGCAACTGGAAAGGCAGGAAAGGATAGGACAAGAGAAAAGCAATGCCACCAGAATTGTCCCTCTCTGATGCAGAGCACAAAAACACTTAAGAAGGAAATTTCCTCTCTCTGAACCCTACTGAAAGTGAAAATGAGCTACGTTCATGTTTATTAATGAGTAAGCAATGATTAATGGTTCGTTGGTGTGTTTCTTTTTTCCTGCACTTTAAAACCAGTTTGTCTCCATAGCAATTCAATGTTATGTTCAATTCTACTGGATCAAGTTGCCCATATTCACAATGTTTTAATTTGTCTATAGGGCTGATAGGGCTGTGGGTGGCGCAAGTGGCTAAGACACTGTGCCTGTTAACCAGCAGGCCAGGGTTCGATAGCTGGGTTGGCCCCACAAGACAGGGTGAGCTCCTGTCCTTAGCCCAGCTCTGCGACGCCAGCTGGATCCAACCGTATCAGCTCTGCCTTTCCATTGGACTGATTCAGTGGCGTGGAGAGGGGGGATTTGCTGCTTGGGTAACAGCCAATCCTCCATAACAATCTAAACCAGGCTTTCGTGCTTCGCATGCAGCATATGCAGCGCCGAGCACGATACCATAGTCTTCCAAGACTGACGGAGGCCTGCTAATTTGTCTATGGGTGCAACCCTAACTAATTTAAGCTGGCCTAATTCACCTGGCATATCTTCCCAAGGTGGTGTGGGGAAGTCAGCATATGCCTGTGCACTTTTGTGACATCTGCAGGTCAGTGCAGGACTTATGCCAGGGCTTATGTCGGCCTAACTGGAGTTTAGGGTTTGCAGCCTACTGTATGTCTTTGTGTTTGGCAGCATTGGGTTCATTGTAATTTTTCATACTGATAACATGCAAATCTTAAACAGTTCCTATAAATTTAATTCAAATACAGTGGTACCTTGATTTACAATCACAATTTGTTATGGAAGCATGCTTGTAATAAAACACTTATAAATCAAAGCAAATTTTTTCTTAAGAATAATAGAAACTCAGATAATTCGTTCCACAAGTCAAAAATATACATGTATAAAAGGATTACAATACTGTAATCATACAGTATAATACAAAATAATAAAGAAAATATAAAATATAAAAATAAAACAAATTAACCGGCACAAAGTCCCTAAAACTGCAGTCTGCTCACCTTACACAGAAGTGGGTCCTACTGATTATAATAAGGCTTACTATAGAGTTGACATGCAAGGCTAGGTCTCTCAGTTTCCTTTTCATTGCCACCCTTACAATGGAGTGAACCCCACTGACTGTAATAGGCTTACATCAGAGTAGACATGCACAGGATAGTCTCTAGGAGAGGATGCAGTGCTGAAACCAGCCAAAGGTCAGGCCTTTTTGCTTGTTTTACAAGACATTGCTTGTATTGCAAGTCAAAATTAAATTAGAAATTTTTGCTTATCTTGCAAAATGCTGTTAATCCAAGGTTTTGCTGTGGTTGACTATCTAGATGTGGTCTGTGAGTGGGTTTGTGTATGAGAGAGAAAGAGATGTGTTTTATAACTATTTTATTCCTGAGGCTATGCCTGCTGACAGCCACAGGTATAAAAATATATACCGTATACCGTACTACATATATATCATCGCTTACACTTGATTAAAACTGCTTTAAAATTTATTCAAATTTTAATTTGAAATAAAAACTGCTATAATACAATTTTTAGACCAGCCCCCACCCTTTGAAACATAACACCGCCATCCATGAAAAATACAAATTTAGACTGCCCCTATTATGTGCCTATCTTCCTACACAGGCGTGGAGGAAAACAGATTCTCCTTCATTCATCCCAGCCATGCCCCAACTTCAAAGCTCTCTGCACTACCACCCTTTCCTCATTCAACTACTTACCCCACCCAAAAATCACTTGAGCGTGGATACAAAAGTTATTTTAAGAAAAAATCAATTTAAAGAACATCACGATAAGAACTTGTGCATAGTGGAAACAAGAAAATCAATTTTAAATATATAGCTTCACAAGGCAGAATCAATCAGTTCTCTGACTGATGGATATGCAGATCTATTCATCCCATCATCTATAATTTGACAAATGAAAACACCATCATAATTATTTTCCATGAAGCAATAATTAAAACTCCATACTGATTTCAGCATTCTTACAGCACAATCCTAACCATGTCTACTCCAAAGTAAGCCTCATTGTGTTCAATGGGTCTTACTCCTAGGAAAGTGTCTTTAGGATTGCAGCCTTACTCATTCTACTTCAATTCTAAAATGGCCTCACTGCATCCCATGGGGGAATTTTTTTTGCTGCAGTTCTCCTCGAAGTAAGGGGACATTTCATTTGTTACCTTCCCTCAGGATAACCTCAGGAGCCACTCTGGAGCAACTTGGATGTGCACCAGCTCAACTGCTGACGAAAGTCCACGTTGCTCTGTGCAAATGGATCAAGCCCAGAAAGGAGCCTGCAATTCAGTGTGCGCTGCCACCATGATCCTTAACATCCATGTCTAGTCTGTCCACTACCCATTTTTTCCTTATTCCATCTCTTCCCCCCTACAGTCCATACTCTGCACCAGGTCTGCAGATGATCTGATGTCTGCCAGCAAGCCAGTTCTGTGTGCTACCACAAAGCACTTTATGGTGGCTTTGCAGAAACCCACACTGGCAGAACCCACGTTCCACCAGCATTTTTTAGACAGAATTAGGCTGTTAGCAACAACAGCGGTAAGATTAGTTTCAACAAAAAACACCTAATTTTTATCAAATGTATTTAATATTATATACAACACATTTTCATGCTTCTTAATGCATTTCAGCAATTGAGTGTTCTTTGCAATGTAAGCTTAAAAAAAGGCTAGTTGGAATTATTTTTATGCACAAGAATAGGAATAAGGGTATATCAAAATAGCAATACTTTTCTTGCATCTCATGCCATACCACACTGTTACTATAGCAACTGGCTCCCAATTTCTGTTCCCATCACTAACTGCCAAAGAGTGGAAAAATGGCTCTGAGTGTGTTTTACAAGGAGGCAAGCTTACAAATGAAGGCATATATATATATAAGGGCAACAGTGGGCAGTACTGGGCGCTGGCAGGAACCAGAAAGTGCTGGGCACCAGCAGCAGGCACCAGTGGGTACCAAAGTACAGTGGCAGACAGAAATGGGCACTGGTGGGCACCAGCAGGTATTGGCATCCCTACCAGACACCATCAAGCAATGGGCATGGGACATTCCTATCAGACACCAGAGAACATCAGCATGCATCTCTACTGGGCAAAAGGGGACTGCAGGAAGCAACAGGCACTGGGCACCACCAGCTATCGCTACCAAGCACTGGGCATTCCTGTCAGTCACCAGTGGGCTACACAGGGCAGCAAGCACCACTAAGCATCAGATCAGTTCTCAGTGAGTCCTGACATCACAGAATCAACATGCTTCCCAAACTAATTGCTTCTAGGTTCAGGGGTTGGGTCTGGGTGTTGATCGGTCAGTCTTCAGTACAGGATAAAAACACATTTCACTTTTCACCCCCTTCCAGTTTAAGTTTCTAAAAATTGGTCCATAGTTGGTGCTTCAGTCATAAAAGGAACATACTCCCCAATATCATGCTTATAGGTCCGTAGGTTTAAGCTGAGCAAGTCAGGAATTCTTCAATGTTGTATAGGGATGAAAATATGTTGCGCCCCTTTTCACCCCCTTCCAGTTTGAATTTCCCAAAATTGGTTCTCAGTGGGTGCCTACATCACAGAAGGAAGACCCTCCTCAAATTTCAAGCTTCTAGGTCCTGTGGTTTTGGCTGGACATTGATGCGTCAGTCAGTAAGCCAGTAACTTTTCAATTTTATTATATAGAAAGAAGATAGAAAATTAATCCAAATTATAACACTTTATTAAGTTATTTGTAACTATTACCATTTAGGGCTGTATACATTAATGATAATGTATACATATCACTTTGGCTCCAATCCTAAAGACACTTTCCTGGGACACACTGAACGAAATGGGACACACTATTGAGTAGACATGGTTGGCATTGTGCTCTATGCCTGTTAACTAGCAGGCCAAGGATCAAGACCTGAATCCTACAAGATGGGGTGAGCCCCTGTCCTTAGCCCAGCTCCTGCCAACCTAGCAGTTAGAAAGCATGCAAATGCAAGTAGATAAATAGGTACCACCTTGGTGGGTAGGTAACAGCTTTCTGTGCACCTTCAGCAGTCATGCTGGCCACATGACCATGGAAATGTCTTCAGACAATGCTGGCTCTAAAGGCTTAGAAACAGGGAACACTTCACCCTAGCACGACTAGCTCTATGTGGTCACGACTAGCAGTACAACCTGTGGGGGATATCTTTACTTTTAACCATTATCATGATACTTTAAATGAAGTAGACTGCTGTCCATGAAAAGTCATGCTACAATAAATTTATGAGTCTTTAAAGGTGTCAAAAGTCTCTGTTGTTTTTGTTGCTATCATCAAACATTAGGTCCATTGGTCAAATGTGGCTCCAAGAAACAATTTATTCTGCCCCCATTATAATTGGCAGAATTATCACCCAGGTTGATAATTGGGCTGTCTCATATCTTGAAAATATGAACTAGATCTGCACATTTTCTTTTCTGTCATGTGCAGTCATGTGAGTTTCTATGTAAGAACAAAGTGCTTATTTTTGGACATCATCTGCTTAATGATGTCACTTTCTGCTTGATGTCACTTCTGGCCCTCAGAAGGAGCAATGAATGCTAAGTTCAGCCTTTTGTGTAAAATGAGTTTGACACCCCTCTAGACTAGTATGATTCCCACTCCAGAAAGTTATTATCTTGTCAAATGCTCCCAGGTAAGATGAATATTACATACACCAATGAAATCTGAGAGTATCCCAAAAATCGATCAGGGAAAACCACAAGAGATTTTTATTCTTTAGGAAAAGAATGACTTCTAAGGTGCTTCTCAAACACATACAGACATTTTGCAGGAAAGAAGCCAGCTACTTCTATCTACCTTCTTGTCAGATGTTTTAAATATCTCAATAAGACAATTTCCTTGAACAAACAAAAACCATAAAAATCTGGATAGCTAGGTTTAGCATTACATGGGACAGATGAGAATGGTTGAATTGGATAGGGTCATTAGATAGGGGTGGTCCAGACAGCACTACAGCTGTTGCAGCACCACAGGAACCTTTGGACATCCCAAAGTATCTGGGGCTGTTCTGCCTTTATAACTTCTACAATAGCCTCCATGACTCTCTGCTTGGATGCAACAAGCTCCATTCTCATCTTGGAACTCACTTCTGATTCGCACAAGTGAGCTACAAGAATGGAACTCACTGCATCCACACAGTTGGTCATGGAGGCTAAGGCAAGGAATCTCCAGGATCCCCCAGGGAGGCAGCAAGACATCCCCAGTTATATGGAAATGTCCAAGGGTCCCCACAGTGCTATAATAGATACAGTACTGTTGGGGAACTATCCAGTGGTGGGCTCCAGCAGGTTCGCACCTACTCTATAGAACCGGTTGTTAACAAGAGATAGGACATATAAAGTTTAAAAATAGACATTTAAAAGTGGCTGCCAGATGGGCATAGAACCGGTTGTTAATTTCTTTGAATCCCATCACTACCCATTCCTGGACCTTAAACCCATTCACCTTTAAGTGTGAATTGCTCAAACTTTATACCCTATGGTGGGTCACAACTCAACTATGGCCTATATTCTAGAGTCAAATTAAACCTTTTGAGATGGAGCAGTTAAGGTGACTTTCCATAAGGTCATACTGGAGGGTGACGTAGCTGCATGGATCTGTAACTGCTCTGGATTTTATCCTATGATAACTAACCTTTATATATAAAAGAGAAAAGTCACTGACTGACTGACTGACAGACTCATCAACGCCCTACCAAAACCGTTGGGCCTAGAAGCGTGAAATTCGGGGTGGGTGTTCTTTCCGTGACAGAGGGGTGCACTAAGAACCAGTTTTCAGAAATTCCAACCGGAAGGGGGTGAAAAGGGGTGCAACGCATCTTTGTCCTATACTTAACTGACCAACATCCAGCCAATTTGGTGCTCGGTGCGTGGTGCACTGGGGTGGATATTGTTCAGAAGAAGTTGCACTGGGGAGGATGCTGTGCATGGGGGGGTTGCACATGGGAAAATGCGCATGGTGGGTTGATATGCATGGGAGGTTGATGCGTATAGGAGGTTGATGTGCATGGGAGACTGATGCTCATCAACATGGGGGGTTAATGAGCATGGGGGCTGTTGTGCATGGGGGATGTTGTGCATGGGGAGTTTGATGCGCACGGGGGGATGTTGCACATGGGGGATGTTGAGCATGGGGAAATGATGCACATGGGGGATGGATGAAGATGGGGGATGAACATGGTGGGATGTTGCCCATGGGGGACTGTTGTGCATGGGAGATGTTGCACATGGGGGGATGTTGTGCATGGGGGATTGCATACAGGGGAATTTTACTCCCGCAACGCGAGTACTTTTCGCTAGTGTTCTAATAAAAAAGCCAATTGTGCAATTTTTCCCAGTGAACAAGTATTTTAATAGTAAGATATTTAAGAGACAATAAGAAATTGGCCCTAGTTTATCCCAACAAGATCATAAATCAACATAGATGAAGACCACATGATCTACATCCAACTCCTTACTCCAAAACAGAGTACTTTATCCATCAGCAGGTCCATAGAACAATTTATATGATCCATATCATAAGAATCTAAGAAGAGTTTCCACTGGATCAGGCCAAAAGCCCATCTAGTCCAGCTTCCTGTATCACACACTGGCCAACCTGATGCCACAGGGAGCGGCACAGATGTATCACAAAGGGTGTCTTCAAAACAAGCAGTATACATCATCACCAAAACAAACAGAAACTACAAAACATTCCTAGCCAATCTGACCTGGAGAAACCTTCTATCCTGACCAAAATATAAAATCAAGACAGGTCAGAGCAAAACCCATTCACTGAGTCACTGCTGAAGGTAAAAGTTATTCGGTGCAAACCTCACCAGCCAACATCCTGTCTCGAGTTGTGGCATGCTAAGAAACTTTTAAAAAGCCCGAGGCAGCTAACCCTATAAGAGATGTGGGAGTCAGCAAGAATTTAAGCAAACCAACATTCCTGTCCACTAAAAAAGGATAATTAAATGTGAAAAGTAAAGATCATGCACTAGTGAGTTGGCATGGGCATGGGGGAAGGCTGATGCAAAATCATATCAATTCAAAATGACAGGTGTGAACGCACCCTATTTTATATTTTCAAGAAATGTTCAAACTTTGTAATTACCAAAATGAAATTTGATATGAATATGAATATGAATCACCAATCATGCACAGAAAAATCAAAACTACATTGTTTCATTTATTTCCACAGAAAGAGCAAAGACATAAACACAATGATATTGCTATATGAAACAACATGATTTACAATAGGGGATTAGAATGAAAAGCAAGTTTTCACTTTCTTTTTAACACTGCAAGCCCAGGCATATCTACACAGAAGTAAACCCCAACAGGTTTATGGAACATACTTGTAGGTTAACATGTATAAGATTGAATTTCTTTTGTAATCTGGATGTTTGAGAGCAGACAACAACTGTATAATAACAAGAATATGACTGTACAGATACTTCATTGCCATCTAGATCTTAATTACATTATCTGAGAAAGTCCCAGTTATTCAACTTGCAGTCCGCACAAGATACTTCATGAAAAATTTTATGGAGACGGCATTCTTTTGGAGAAATTAACATTTAAAGAGTCGTATTTGAGGGGAGGAAGTTTTAAACTTTTGGTCCTAATTCAAAATCACAAATCACAGATTATTCTAAACTGAAGCTAGTCATGACAGGAGACAGGAGCTGGTAGATGGGGTGCATTATACCCTCTGCAGGCTTTCCCTCTTCTCCAGAGGCCATTATGTGCCCCAGTACTGTCAGGATGGCCAGAGCTTCCCCCCGATTACCTTACTAAATCCCTTGGTTGCAGCAGTGTGGTAACTGCTGCATTACTGTTACCATCACCAGTGCTTGACTATTCCGTTTAAGGGGGAATGGCCTGCTTCCAGTTCTGGTGGATCGTGACCCATCAGTTTGTGAACCGCGCTGATTTTCCACCAAATTCATGTAAGCATTTTGCATACTGAATAAGCACTGCATAACTGCTAAAACTAATGATACAGATAATGCATGCATGTATAGAGCTAACAAACATTTTCCATCTCATCTATATATCTATATATATATATAAAACTGAAACTGACCTACTGACTGAGGGTGCAATCCAGAGTAACTACAGGGAGTCCTTGCTCCAGTGTAAGAACAATTTGCTCTGGATTGCAATATGAATTTGGTGGTGCAGTAACTACGGGTGCACGTAATGTCTCTTGCGTGCTCCCATTGCTCTGGGCTGTACTGACTCAACTCACTCATCAATGCCCTGCCAAAACTGCTGGGCCTAGAAGTGTGAAATTTGGAGAGGGTGTTCCTTCCATGATGGAGGCACCCACTAAGAACTGGTTTTCAGAAATTCCAACCGGAAGGGGGTGAAAGGGGCATAAGTCATTTTCTGCCGTATACTTTCCATTGAAGAGTCACTGAGGGACATTGCCTCAGTGGACATAGAAGCATGAAATTTGGGAAGGGTGTTCCTTATGTGACATCAAAACCCACCAAGAACTGATGTTGAGAAATTTAACCCTTATGGAGCTGAAAAGGGGTGCAGTGTGTTTTTATCCAGTACTTTACAATGAAGAGACTGTTTGACATCTAGCCAGTTTGGTGCCTGGTGCCTGATGCACTGGGACGGAGGGTGCGCTGAGGGGGATTGTGCGCATGGGGAATGTTGTGCATGCAGGGTTGATGTGTATGGGCCAGACATTGCACATGGGCCAAACGGTGCGCATGGGTGGGTTGATGCGCATGGGGAGACGTTGCACACGGGGAGACGTTGAACATGGGGATGGGGGATGATGTACATGAGGGCTGATGATCATGGGGGGTTGATGAACATGGGGGAAAGTGTGCATGGGGCAGTGCACATGGGGGATTGATGAGCATGGGGACAGTGTGTATGGGGAGATGTTGTACGGGGGTATAGTGCATGGGTGGATGATGCACATGAGTGGGTTGCACATGGGGGTGATGTGCATGGGGGGTGTTGCATATGGTGCACATGGGTGGAAGGTGTGCATGGTACACATGCAGGGATGGTGCACATGGGGGAATGGTGCACAGTGCGAGATTGCGTACAGGTGGAATTTTACTCCTGCAACAGGGTACATTTTTGCACACACTTGTGTGTGTGTGTGTACATATATAAGTGGAAGAGTATATACAAATGGAAGAGACAGATTGACTCTTATATAATATATATATAAATGGAATATATAAATGGAAAGAGTCAGACTGACTGACTGATTCACTCACTCACTGCCCAGCCAACACTGCCAGACCTAGAAGTGTGAAACCTGTCATTCCTGGTGCCGTGCCCACTACCCACTGGTACCTGCCCGATGGTGCGCGCTGTCCAGTGGTGCCCAGAATGGACAACAGAGCATACTTGGCTAGGACATTATGACACCCACAGTTTGAGAACATCTGCCTTAGGAAGTCATGGCAAACTCACAGTTGTGTTACAGGATGTCTCTGGGTGGCCTCTCCTATCCATCCCCCCAGATGTCACCATCTTGGATCTCATTAAATCTTCCAAAATTATCCCCAAATCTCACATCCACTGGTGAGCACATGAAAAGTACATTTATTAGAAGTGTTCTAAAGTAAAAAGTGTTCTAAAGTAAAAAGTTAAGAATACTGGCTACGTTTCATGAAGTATTAAAAACGGGTTCAAAAATTATTACCCTTAATAATAAAAGGGCACATACTATATGTAAAAGACACTATTACAAAGTCCTGCATTACCACACAGTAACAGACTTTATCTGTTGATGACCCATTTAAGTTACCATTTCCAGAATGGCAGTTATGCTTTTCTGTTGCAGCAAACATTCTATTGCGGTTATTCTATTCTATTGCACCTCAGGGAGTAATGGGTTTATTCAGGAATAAGTCCAAAAGATCTGTTAATTTTTAAGTTACCACATACTCTTTTAAGTTGTTTCAGTTCATATTATACTCCATTTTGTTACAAAATGTAAAGGTTACCCTCAAGTTCCCCTTCTAGTAGTGACGAATCTAATGGTGGAGCTCATCCCTGTTACAAAGCCAAAGAGCCAGCATTGTCCAAAGACATATCTGTGGTAATGTGGCTGGCATGACTAAAAACACCAAAGGTGCATGGATGCTGTCACCTTCCCATCAAAGTGACACTTATCTACCTGCATTTACATGCCAGGAAAGAAACAGGAGCTCACTCCATTCTGCGGAACATCAATAGAGAAAAAAATAATAACAGTAGTCCTAGAATCTTTTCTTCATTAATAATATCAATAATCAAATTGAAACATTACATTTTTCTTTTTTTGAAAGATTAACAGAACCACCCAACTCACTAAGGGCCCAATCCAGAGTAACTACAGGGAGTCCTTACTCCAGAGTAAGAACAATTTACTCTAGATTGCAATATGAATTTCCCATAGGGTTTCACTAGGTGGTGCAGTAACTACGGGTACATGCCTCTTACGTACTCCTATAGTTGCTCTGGATTGTAGCCTTAGGCTGCAATCCTCAAGACACTTTCCTGGGAGTAAAAGCATTGAACACACTGGTGCTTACTTTTGAGCAGACATGGTTAGGATTGTGCTGTATGTCTTATAAATACCTAGATTTCTTTGCTCATCAAGTACCAAATGCCATGTGTATTTTTGCAGTAATTTTAAAGTAATATTAGTTCACGATGCATTATCACTTTGAAGTATATGAACATTACTGACTCATAAAATCCTTCTTCCTATTAGAGGAGTGATGGAAAACCTGCTTTGCATGCAGAAGGTTTCAGGTTCAAACCTTGGAACTTGCAGGTAGAGCAGAGGAAAATTCCTGCCTGAAACTTTGGAAAATAATTGCCATTCAGCATTGACAAGGCAGAGCTAAATGGACCAGTGGTCTGACCTTGAACATGGCAGTTGCTTAGACTCCGATTTTTGAACTTTTCAGCTAAGCTTAGTATAATAAATAAAATAAAATAAAATATAAATTCTCTGATAAAATCCTCTCATAAAATAATTATACTCAAAATTCTTCACTTTCCCCTGAAAGTACTCTGACCTTTCCATTCTCCAACAGTTTAGATTCCAACCATTTAGATTTTCAACAGTTTAGCCCAGTGATTTTCAACCAGTATGCCATGGTACACTGGTGTGCCAGAGATAGTCCTCAGGTGTGCCGCCGGAAATTGGGGACTGACAGTCATTAATAGGAAAATTGGGGGATTTGAACAGTCTAGTGTGCTTTGTCAATGGTAAAAATAAGTGATGGTGTGCCTTGACAGTTTCAGTGCCTTGTTAAGTGTGTCTTGAGATGAAAAAGGTTGAAAACCACTGGTTTAGCTTCTTTACAAATGTTTATCTTTGGAAAATGCACGAAGCCATTTGTCATTCCAGAAGTACAAGCTGCACAGAATTGTCTAAGGATACAATAGTGAATTGTACTTAACCCAACATATTGCAGCAAAAGAATCCCACCCCATGGGATTCTTTTGGCTAGACCCTTTTGGCTAGACCCCACCCTAATGGAAGATTTTCTCAGACAGTATTTCTTTGATTGAGAATCCCCCCCCCACCGCCCCAGAAAAGGTACATCCTTTTCAGATGAAGAAAGAAGCTCTGATTAGAGACAGAATGCCAGGGCAGTAAATGTCCCCCATGTTCACAACGCCTGTCTGCCATTCCTAATTTGCAAGGATGTTTGGGAAGAGGTTGGCACTGAGTACTTGCCCGGGAAGTTTGGTGAAAGCAAGGGGGAGGGCTGCATCCAGCCACTCAAGGACCTGCCTCCAGAACTGGGAGGCACCACTAGCCATCCCTGCTGGTGAGAGGACTATCAACAGCAGCAGCTCCTGTTAGGAAAAAGGAGGAAGCAATGGTTAGGTTTCATGAGATGCTGTGTGCAAAGAGAGTAAGGAGAGAGGTAAGAGCATGTGAGAAGGGATGCAAAACCTCCACTGTGAGAATAGGCCACAGCAGTACCCCACAAAAGGAGAGCAGGACCGTCTATTTCCCCAGCCAGAAGTCTGGGTTGCTTAATTAACAGCTGTGTGTGACTGTGCAACCACAAACTAAAGTGCCAGAGAGAGCAGAAGATATTTAAAACTCTCCAAGACATTTTGCAAAAATCTGTATAAATAGGTATCTATCATCATCCCATTCCATGGCTACATCTGATTAAACTAATTCACCAACAAATGAGCCAAATAAGATAAGCTATGTATCATAATTTTCCCACATATTTTTTGCTTGGTGCTGCTGTTCCATATTTCAGATTTTACAAAGCTGCATTCAGTCATGTTTGAAAAATCATTTCTTAAAATTATCCTTCTCAGTCTACAATCAACCTATCTGCTAATTACAGGTATAACCTAATTATCAGCATTTTATTTATCAGTAATTTTGTCTCAACGCAAATGAGGTTGACTTTTTAAAGTAAAAGACAAACGTTCCTTAAGTAGCACTTAACAGCTCACCACCAGCCCAAGGGGGACAACTGGGAGCAGTCGCCGGTGCCACTGGGAGCAGCTGGCAGGCTGCCCACCCTCCTCTCTTAATAGGCAGCCTGGGGTATGGGGACGGGCAGTGGTCTCTCCTGAAGCACCCTAAGCGCTATAATGCAGTGAGAGGGGAGAGACTCAGGAGAGCCCAAATGAAGAGAGGGCTACAACTGCAGCAGTGGTGGCCCCAGTACCTCCCTCCAGCCACCCAGGGGTAGGGTGGCAAAAGATTTGAGGTAAAAGACCCCAAATAGGCCCCCATAAAGGGAGCAGGTCAGCAGCCCAACTGTCATTGCCAAGAGACAAGGTCAGACCTTTGTGACCACTGGTAGCCCCTCCCCTCAGCAAGCCATGGCAACATGGCAGGCCATTAAGCTTCCCAGAGAAAGGTCCTCCAAGAGTTGTGTTTGGTTTCTATTTCAGCTGGGAGGGAAACCTCTCCCTTCCTCCATATGATTATCACATATGGAGTGATAATTACTTCTGATGGAAGTGATCATCACTTCTGAATTGCTTTTCAAGGGTCTGTGAGTTGAAAATAAGCTGTTTTAAAGGAAATTTGATTCATATTGATTCATTGCTTGCCTCATTACCACGGTAAAAAATTGCTTTTGTATAACATGAAAACATGACGGTAACATGACGGTTATGTATAACGTCATGTATAACATTATGGTTCCTGGACCAATGGATGGTGAGGTTCAACTGTATACTACTAGTAAGAGCAACAAAGGAAACTACCAAAGCAAACTCTAGGTATCTCCTTAAGGACACAAATACACTTTAGGTTATGAAAAGAAATAAGTAGCGGTGGGAGGATTTATGGTCTAAAAGACTAAAATTTACATTAAACCTGAGTATCAAAGAGGATTTCTATAAAATAATGTATAGATGGTATTTGACACCAGTCAAATTTGCTAAAATTTCTAAAAAGGTTTCAAATAAGTGTTGGTAATGCAAGAAACAAGAGGGAACATTTTATCACATGTGGTGGACCAGTCCCAAGGTGAAAAAATTTTGGATTCTGATTCATCAACAGCTACAGTTGATATTTAAAGGGCATATTCAAATTAAACCAGAAGCTTTTCTACTGGAATATTAGACAATTCAATTCATTAAAAAATTGATATTATGTTCTTATAACTGACAGCAGCTGCAAGGATTTTATATGATAAATATTGAAAGATTCCAGAAATACCGTCTGTTGAAGAATGGTGCATTAAAATACTGGATTTTTTTCCAAAATGGACAAATTTACAACTTTTCTTAAAGAGATTTCAATAAAAAAACTTTATGGACAATTGGAAACCATTCATTGACTTTCATCGTGAAAAAGGGTTGATAAGTAAAGTCAGTTATGGATTTGATGAATAGACAAATATTATATAATTATGATTTCCTTTTCTGATGTCTGTTGGAATTGTTAAGATTATAATTTAAGATAATTTTAAGTAACAGAAATTAGTAGAAAGTAATTTTAGACTAAAAAAGGTAAATCAGGAAATCTGTGCTTGCCATATATTTTGTTAAGAATATATGGTTTTTTTCCTCCTTTCTGCTTTGAAAAAATCAATTAAAAAGTTAAGTAATAAAAATAAGTAGCATTGATCTTGAACAGAATCTTCCTCCTTCATGTTGTCTAAAATATATATCCACAGATGTGATAAAGTCCCATTAGCTCCTCCAATCAAATGCAAGCCATATTCCCCACCCCCACCCTACCACCCTGGGTAACCATATGTTGTCTTTGTTAGCCTTGGCTTCCCCATCAGCTGGTAGGAGTCATTGAATCCTAGCTATATTGAAATGACAAGTTCATAAACTTTAAACATTCTACTTGTTTAATAAGTTGTAAATTAAACTACTACATTTTAGTGGAGTAGATTCTCCACTTCATATTTTTTAATCTTCATAGATACTAGAAAGAAAATGCCTTAAGTGACCTTGGGTACAATCCAGAGTAACTATGGGGAGTCCTTGCTCCAGTGTAAGAACAATTTACTCTGGATTGCAGTATGAATTTCCCACAGGTCTTCACTAGGTGGTGCTGTAACTACGAGTGCACGTAATGTCTCTTATTTGCTCCCATAGTTACTCTGGATTGTAGGGCTTGTCTAGCAAGAGGACATAAATTTCTTTTCAGTTCTTGCACCGTTTTTCTCCTCTGACACTTTCAAGGTGTCAAAACAATACATGCAAAAACGTTTACAATCCTGATGTAAGCCACTCCTGAAAAGGCAGTTCTCCAATCTACATAGTAGTAGAGAAACCTCTTTTCACTGGGTAGGAGCCACCATTTGGGAACTGAGATGACATTTATGCTCTCTCTCTCAGCCTTCATATGGTTTATTTTAAACCTAGGAGACTTTTCCTACCTACTAGGAGGACAAGGAAGTTCTCTGCTTCTCTTGAATATCTGGCACTGTCCTTTTGTCTCAAGAAAGTACAAATCTGAATGGGGCTTTGGATGCATTCATTGAAACTATTTTATGGGTATTTTATGTTTGAACCTGCGGATTTTTGGGGACACCGGAACCCTCCAAACCTGACTGAATCTCTGCTGCAGTCAAGTCTGGAGGCCCTACTAAGGCTTTCAGAAGACTTAGGCTACAATCCAGAGTAACTACGGGAGCACATAAGAGACATTACGTGCACCAAAAGTTACTGCACCACCTAGTGAAAACCTATGGGAAATTCATATTGCAATCCAGAGTAACTTGTTCTTACTCTGGAGCAAGGACTCCCCGTAGTTACTCCGGATTGCACCCTTAAAATTTGCTAGGCTATAGATTGCCCAACCTGTGCATTTGGATCCTGTAGGTATGTAAATCCACAGGTACCAAACCCATGGATAATAAGAACTGATCTGTACAATAGTTTTATTATTACAACTACATATATCTACTCCTGAACTTACCTGAAGTCTACAGAATTGAAAATTTCATATTATGGTTGGAAATATACATTTGTGGACAGTAGCAGAAATTATTGGATTAACAATAAAGAAAATAAAATCTACAGTGTGGAATCAGACTAACAGACAAGGACTTTATTGGGCGACAACTGGCAACTAAAAGTTGCAAGAGGGTCGAGGGTTGTAGACAAAACTGAGTCAGCATTTAATTAAATCTAATTAGGACACTTCTTTTTGGTTGGTTTTTATCAGTAAACACCAAGACTAGCTCAGGGGAAATTTTTTAATGTTTGCAAACTGAGATGGCAGTGTAGGAGTATGATAATAAAAGCCCACAAAAAGTTGAAGTTTTAAGTACAACTTAACAGAAAAGCAACATAAATAAACTGGATGCGAACAGAAATAACACGAAACTGCAGATTAAAGAGAGGGAAGAATGGTAGCCAAGTTATTTTCACACAGAAATCTGACTGTATTTGAAAATAAAGTTTAGAAACTTCTCTCCACGAAAGAGAGGAAATAGGAAATAGGAAATATTGAAATAGCAAAATTTTGTTCACTAAACAAATTTTAGGCATTATGGTATATACAAAATCCATATGTATATCAATGGCTTGAATAAACTTGACACTGTTATTGCAGATGGGCCTCCATATCTGCAGTTCTGTATTTGAGGATCTGGCTCAATATGGGTCTTGACCAAACCTAAGCCTGACCCAACTTGAGCTCTCCAGAATCAACGAGATTCGCACTCCAGTTGCTTCTGAAGGGCTTTTTGAAGTTTTTACGCCTGACATTTTTGTGCCTTATAATAAGACATCCCATTATTGTAGATAGACTGAGACTTCAGAATACTTTATAAGGGCCAAAAAAACACCTCCACTCAGAAATCAGAAGTTGTGTTTTATCAGTTTTCTCACTCATTCAGTGCCTCTGGGGGATTCAGAAAGCCCTCTGGAGGCAACCAGAGCGTAGCTTTGACCGTGTCCAGTGCGGTAAAGGGCCAGAAATCATGGGTTTCATTATCCAAGGTTTTCAGTAGCCACAAGGGGTCCAAGAATGGATCTCTGCAGATACCAAGACCTCACCTATATTGCTGTTGTTATCCCATGGACATGATGTCCCTATCTTTCTGCTCAATGAAATCTTGTTTCTATTATAATTTTAGCATATCAAGACTCTCATATTTACTTAGTAAAATGCTGCAACTAAACCAGGGATGTCAATAGACATTTCTTAAGTACAGGACCAACTTTGTTATACACAGATTTGACTCAACAAGAATGGCCATTGCAAATCACACTTTTAAAAACGGCTTTTCTAAGTTATAGAGAGAAAGTCATGCAAGCAAGCATTCCATTCCTCAGCTGAGCTGGGCAAAGTCAGGGGGTCCTTTGAATTGCTGACTGCAATTAGATAATTCTAACTGAATTTTTAATTGCTTACTCCCTCTTTACAACAGTATGAAAGCACATAATGAGGGACACCAGTACATGTCAAAAGCCATAGATGACCCTTGGGCCAGGGGAGTGCTAGCGCTTCCCTCCAGTGAAAACAAATGGAGAAACAGCACATCAGTACTGGAATGCTTTTCACTTGGCATTTTTTCATTGTTATGACAGCTGAATGTTAACACATACTCTGGAGATACATGCATTGCCCATGTACATATCCTCCCAAACATGCATGTTTGGGAAATTTGTAGTCCTTGAACATGATGCACAATTACCACAAAGTGTCACCGTAAAACAGGAATGAAAATCAAAAAATGCTCAGAGTCTACCCAGTTATAAACTATGAATTGTTGAGAAAAAAATTAACATGACTAAAAGCAATTATGGCTGCAATCCTAATCTGCAGTTAGGTCAGCCTAAGCTCCAGCACAAGTCCTGCCACTGACCTGGGGATCACAAAAGTGTTATAAGGCACTTCTGCACCACTCCTGGGGGAGGGTTAGGCCTGTGTACAGACATGTGCCCCCCTACATCACAATGGGAATGCGAAGACCAATGAGTTGTGCCAGACTAGGTTAAGACTGCACCTTATTATCTTTTCTTTTTTTAAACAAATATACAATTACAAATGAAGCAGAAAATGATTACAGTTGTGTCTGGAACCCACGGGAGATTTCTTTCCAGAACCCCCCATGGTTAACTGAAATTACTAATTTAACTGATATCCAGAGACACCACATCAAACCCTTCAGAACTGACAAAAGCTATGCTCTAGGCAAGGTAAGAGGCTTTTCTGAAGGCCTGAAGAATCTACAAGCATGTTCCCATGGCCTCTGCAGGTGAATTGCCAAAAATATTACTTCCGTGAAGATGTGCAAGGCTTCTTTAAAGCCTCCCTTCACCTTTGTAATCTACCCCAATATCAACTCAGGGAAGAAGGTTCAAATATACCATATCATGCTTGAGGAAAGCATTTTCATTTAAAATTGAAAAAGAGACCTCATCTATTTTTAGCTGTTATCAAATATTAGATTATGATCTCACACAAATCTGTAGCTTACTCTAACCACATTAAACAGGCACATTCCAGTTGCCCAAGTTTAAATTATGCAAATGTCATTATAATCTACACCTGACTGGTTTTGGCAGAATAGTGTACAGCTTGAAAAGGGCCACAAGAGTGCCAACTCCCAGAGATCCTAAGGACTACTTTAAAAGGAACACCCAAGTAAGGCACTGCCTTCTGAACTTCACATATTTTAAAATATACATATTTTAATGAGCTCAAATTCATGTATCACTAGCAGGATATACTTGTTGTGGGAATAAAATTTTATGTGCCCTGGGCAAAGCTGGGCACAGCAGGAACTGATGGGACTTAGTAGGTGGGTGGGTGAGAGAGTGAGTGCATGAGTCAGTCAGTCTTCAATTTTATATATATAGATTGTAGAAAACCTGCAAAAAAAAAAATCTCAGGGAAGCAACTGAAGAGAGGTGTAAAACTTCCCAGCACACAATCTGGCAGATGTCTGCAGACCCCTCAATCAATGGTATGAGGAGTGTATGGTTGCTAGCAAGTGGGGAACATTTCAAGGACTTGGTCTAGTTAATTAATCTGTGTCAAATAACTGCTTCTGTGTACACCATATACTGTTTATGTGTGAGTGATAGAATATGTGTGAATTACAGCACAATAAATTTGAAACTATAAAGTATGTGTACATTTTCCTGAAATCTTATATATCAACTCATTGTCAAAAAACAATATGACAGCATGATTAGTTTTGATCTAATATTCTTGGAAAACTGTGTGTGTGTGTCATAATATTTAAAAATAATTGTTTACGTTTTACAAATAAAAAAAAAAATAGCCAAACTCAATATGAGCACAATCCGCCTCTCAGTATTTTACTGAATACCTTTTTATATCTATGCCAACTTGCTAAAATACTAAAATGTAGCGGATTTTTGCCTCAGCAAGGAAGACAACACATGGTTGACACCATGCTAATACTAAATCCATGCAGATGAATTGCCACTCAATAGGATCTTATGGTGGTTGTAGCTGATTAGGATGAGCAACTGCTCATCCCTCAGTCTGCCCAAAACTTTACAGATTCTCATCTCCAGACAAATGTTTAAACCTTCAGAAAATGAGGTTAGTCACAAAAGAAATGTTTGCTGGAATCCCATCACTCTTTGTTAATCCAGAACTCAATTGGGATACTGAAAATAAAGATGCAGAAAACTCCTAGAATCAGTCTATTCTTCATTTTATATACCAGCCTCCTATCCTGTGCTGGGTACATAATCCACAACTTCTGGCACACAACAGAACATAACTCATAGATCTACAGGGGATCCAGTTTATTCTGAGTTATGACTTCAACCATTCTCTTGCCCCATCATCAAATTTCTGGTCTGAAAGCCTTGTTATTTATATTTAGCAACTACTCTTCATGTTCTCTTCATTCTTGACTATTGTTGGGGGCACAGTACACAGAAGTGAACATGAAGATTTTTTTTTTTGTAAAATGTTAATGGCGGAGTCTGCCAACACTTACTTGCTGACAAAACTAATTGAAATGTATACACATGTGTTAGAGCTAGCATTTGTTTTCAATAGCTTTCTGAACCAAAAGTGATCAAGCCTAAAATTCATCCAACTAGCTATCCAGTACCTTCAGCAAACACAAGGAAATCAACTTGCTACAGGCAAAAGCAAGTTGCCTGGCATTCTTGGTAGGCATTCTTAATGGCAACTTCACAACTATGGAACTATATTCCCCTTGGAGACCAAGCAGAAATATTCTCCAGAGCCACTGAAGGGAAAATGAATACCTCAAAACATTGAGGTGGTTGTTGATTTTCTTTCTTCTGGAGAACAGATTAATCAACAAAAATAATGCATATAAAGAAAATTACAAAAGTGAAAATCAGACATACACTAGAATACTGTCACTAATGCTGCAACATTAAACACAGTTTTCTGGAAGTATGCCAGGGAGAGAGACAGAGCAAGAAGTTTCAGAGGGGAAAGTGAATTTAAATACCCTTCCCCCTCTGTAAACCTCTTGCCCCACAATGGGTCTCCTTGGACATTTCCCAAGGATTTAGCTGGGTCATGTCAAATAAGAAAGGGGTGGGTAAGCTTTTGCTGGAGATGATAGATTCCAGCCTGCAATATTACTAACAGATCCAAACCCCATAATCTCCCCATTAAGTTTCCTCCCTCCTCCACCCACTTCTTCTCCAGTTGACACCTGCAGAAAGTCCAGCAACACCTGCAGAAAGTCTTCCACTATACTGCCAAACTGCACTTTACAGCTGTTTTTTAGTAGCCAATGTGGGCAAAACATGCATTTCACTAGTGGAACAGCCTATTAGGACTGGCCTGCTTAATATGTCATGTTTGTTAAAAATCCATTAGTCTAAATCTGATTTATACCAGTCACACATGAATAATAGCTACAGTGACAGCTATACTGAGACAATGTATTCTAGCTTAAATCAACATATTGGCAGTTAACTCTGTCCATTCTAAGCCTTCCTCCAAAAAGAATCTTCCTCCAAAAAGAGGCAGAAGGTAACGCTGTTACCTTCCCACTGAGGTGGTGGTAATTGTTTTTTAAACGGTTTCATATAATTTAATTGAATTTTAACTGTATTTTGTGTTTTAACTATATTATCTAGTTTTAATGGTATGTTATTGTTGTTTTTAAATGTTGTTAGCTGCCTTGGGTTTCCTTTTGTTAAGGAAGAAAGGCGGAGTATAAATCTAATAAATAAATACCTATTTATCTATTACCTAAATACCTATTTATTGCATTTGCATGCTTTCAAATTGCTAGGTTGGCAGAGGGGAACTCACCCTGTCTTGCAGTACTGAATTGCTTGGTCTTGAACTGCTGACCTGCCAATCTTCAGATTGACAGTCACAGTTCCTCTGACTACTAAGTCACTGCAGCCCAACCACCATGTAGTTTTCTTGTAATTAATAAATTATACTGTATGTGACAAATTATGTGTCATGGTTTTAAAGTTAATACTAAGTAATATGGTATATATTATATATAATTAATCACATGAAAGAAATATACAAGAAAATGTTTTTAGCTTTTATTTTGCTATGTACTACATGAGGGGACTTATCCTATTTTGCGATTATGACATGTGGTCATCCTGGTCTTACATCAGAATAAATATGTTCCAGTTCATATTGTTAAGCTACAGCACTTGCTTGTTGTGCTTTACAATTTAAAACCCTTAGAATACCATCTAAAAATAGCCTAATTTGCATACCGGGTCTGATGGACCCGGTTGGTATTCTAAGGGTTACAGGTGTTAACTATTCATATGGAAAAAGATCCTTCTGCTGGACCCATCCATTTCTGGGGAAGAAAATGATTGTGAAGTTTCTACAGCAGTGGTTCTCAAGCATTTCAGCCTGGGAACCCTTTGATAATCTGCCAGTGACTCCCAGGGAGTGATGTCATCAACCTGGAACTGATGTCATCAACCTGGATGAAATAGCCAGAAGTAACATCACTGTGATGCCATAATTCCTCCATGTCTTCTTGGCAGTAAGTCCCATTGTGTTCAATGAATTCTACTCCATTGAAAGTATAGATTGCAATTTGAGTGCCCCATTCCGAACTGTCAGTGTCCAGTGCCTGATAACAAGATAGTGGCACCCAGCCTTTGATGATTTCCTCCTCCCGAAATGAAGTCACAAACCCCTAAGGGGGTCTTAACTCTCACTTTGCGAACCACTGTTCTACACTGTTCTCCTCACTCTAATCTCCAGAGGCACCAGGAAGCCAAGCTTTATTGAATCCCTCCTGAAACTTTTTAGGATTGGTATTTTTCTTTTTTATTCTCTAGAGATTTGCAATGTAAGTACCTGTACCCAGAAACCACCATTTAATATGTGGATGGTCCCATTCTAGTTAGATCAGAATTGAAGACTCAAGTTTCAAACTGTAAGGAGAGTTGACTACAATCCTAAACTCCAGAAGGCTGGAAGAAGTCCTGTACTGGCTTGGGGATGTTGCAAAACTGCTGCAAAGCACTTCTCCGCCACTCTTGGGGAGGAGATAGGAAGTTAGGCCAATGCACAAATATGCCACCAGCCTCCCCGCACCACCACATGAATGGGGAGCAGATGAGCTATGCCGGCCTAAATTTGTTAGGGTAGTGCCCAATATCTTCTATCCTTTCTGAGATTTCTTTATAAATCTTTTAGAACTCAACAGGTCCAAAAGATATCAAAATAAGCATTTTGTATTTCAGACATGTATGCAGTTTGCAAGATTAATGTTTTTGGCAGTATCAAGTATTCGTTTAATTAAATTAGTTTTTATTATTTTTGTCTCATGTGTTTCAATAAGTCATTCCCCTTCACTTTATGTACAAATGGTTTCTCAATGTAAACGCTGCAACATATATTCAACCAGTTATGACTCTTGGGATGTCAATGTGCTGAGAGCAGTTTTGTGCTGCACAGCAGAATGCCCATAGGATAATCCAAATACAGCAGGAGTAGATGAACTCCAGAGAGAACTATCAGTACTGTCCTTGAAGCAATCCATTGCCTTTCAGGTGAGGGTAATACAGTCAGAACCTTTAAAAATGATTTGAATATAATGATAAAACACTCCAGACGTTTGTAAATGTACTGTGTTGTATTAATGCAGTCAGTTAATCCCCTAGAACAATTATTTAACTTATTTTTATATCTAAACTGCTCTGGTAACGTTTTTGCTGATAATAGTAATAATTAGGGATGTGCAGGAGCCACCGTGTCAAGTCTCAAGTTGAGTCCTGAGTCTTGACCTCATGCATAAGTCATTGCACATGCATAAGGACACTCAGCCCCCACCCCAGAAATTTCTAAACCATTCTGATTCAAGTAAACATCTTTTTTGAAAAGCTGCAGCATCAGACATTATGACACAAAAAAATCAACCATCATTTCATTTATGTAAACAAAAGCTGGCCGCTATTCGCACAAGTGTAGCAATATAGTGAGCACAGAAAATGATCTGTTCCTTGCAAATCTCAATGTTAAAACCCCTTCCCTTCACATCACAACTACCAATTCTGCCTTCAGGAGGAAGCTCAGGAAAGGACCTGGAAATGGACCAAAAGGGTCTGGGCAAGATGGAAGGTGGCAGGAAGAACAGCATTAGGGGACAGAAACTGCAAGTAGAAAGATGGTTGTAAACAGCAGCTGGGATACTATGTTACAACTACGATCCAATCCTCTATAGCTCTACTCAGAAGGAATCCCAGTGTCATGCAACAAAGCTTCCTCCTCCCAGATAAAAATTAGGTTTGCCAGGAGAGACTCACTATTTCCTCCAAAGGCATTCTCAGACACTTAACGGGTCTTTTCACCCAAAAACTAGACTTTGGGCGCAATCCAGAGTAACTACAGGGAGTCCTTGCTCCGGCATAAGAACAATTTACCCTGGATTGCAATATGAATTTCTCATAGGTTTTCACTAGGTGGTGCTATAACTACGTTGACGTAAATGTCTCTTATATGCTCCCATAGTTAACTCTGGATTGTTGGGTTTGTGTGTATAAAGGCCCTCCAGGGGCCTTTCAAAAAGGCTAAGGGGGATGGCAGAAGCTAAAAGGAGCCACTGGCCAAAAAAGACAGGCAGCCCACGGGCCAAAAAGAGGGGCAACACAGGGAAATGAATGACACCATGGCAGCACCCCCTCCAACATGTCATTTTGGACATTTGCAATCCTTACCCTCCTCTCCAGACACGCCAGTGATCAGATCCGCTAACACAGAAAGAGATATGTTCTTTGTTCTAAATCTCTTTTCTGTTTGCTTTTTGCTATACTCATATGAATTTTATCTAACAATTTCTGTTTCTGAAATCAACTTCCATAGTTCAGTCTGCAGTAATAAACTGTTTTATATAAACTTTTTAATAAACTGTTCAGTTGCGTCTCAATAATAGTTGTAGTCAGCACAAGAATGCCATCTTATTATCATTTTCCTGGAGAGACAGATTTGTTAATTGATAGACAATCCCCAGACTGAAGTGGTACAGTCTTTGATACAGCAGTATTTTACCAAAAAACAAAGTGGAAGAACAAACCTGAGAACCTGGCCCTACAATCCAGAGTAACTACGGGAGCACGTAAGAGACATTACGTGTACCTGTAGTTACTGCACCATCTAGTGAAAACCTATGGGAAATTCATATTGCAATCCAGAGCAAATTGTTCTTACACCGGAGCAAGGACTCCACGTAGTTACTCTGGATTGCACCCAAAGAAATTATGATAGGTATTTGGTTGTGTTACATTCCTTTATCCATCCCATTCTTTTGCATTATTGACGCTAGGAGGATGTTGAGAAGGCAAAGAGCAATAGTATGTAAAGAAACAAACTGTCATAACTGACAGTATTAATGCAGTTGTCTTGACAATTGATCCTGTGTTGACAGCTGAGTCAAATGTTGAAAACTTTGGTAGAGGGAAAATACTCATAGCACATACAGTAGTGCCTCACATAAAGAGCTTAATTCGTTCCGAAGGCATGCTCTTTAAGTGAAACGCTCTTTAAGTGAAGCGGATTGTTCCATAGGAAATAATGGAAACTCAGACGATTGGTTCCACAACCCAAAAAATATCCATATAAAAATATTAACTGCATGTAAAAATGATGACAAAATGCTAGAATTGAATTCAAAACATGCATTCAATGTGCATGATCCTATGAAGTCTACTTAGGCTACAGTCCTAAAGACACTTTCCTGGGAGTAAGCCCCATTAAACACAATGGGACTTACTTCTGGGTAGTCAGGGTTAGGAGGCTGCAATTCTAAAGCCACTTTCCTAGGAATAAGCCCCACTGAACACAATGGGGCTTACTTCTGAATAGACATGGTTAGGAGGCTACAATCAAAGACACTTTCCAGGGAGGCTTACCTGGGCTACTGCTGAAGGTTGAAGGTGGTCGGTTGGGGGACTTGGGGGCAGTTAAGAGACAGCAGCGCTGGCCGGCAGCCCTTTTAAAGAGCCTCCATGTGGAGCATCAGGGCTGCATAGCACACGTGCCCATAGCGCACTTGCTTGTTACGTGAAACAGAACTCATTATGTGAAGCAAGATTTCTTGGAAATTTTTGCTTGTTATGTGAAACGCTTGTTAAGTGAAGTGCTTGTTAAGCGAGGTACCATTGTGTATAGTTTAAACCAGTTGATTTTTTTAACATCACCCTAGTATACATCTAATGAAATCATTTGAGTGACTTAATAACCTGAGGTTTCTTTTTAGTTCTTTAGTTCTTAGTTTCCAAACTTTCAACTGACAAGGTACTTAAAATTGTCAAGACACACCATCAGTTTTTTTAAATCAGACCTGACATAACACCCTACTAGTAGGGGGCTCCCATTCCCCAATGACCCTACTAATAAAAGATTTTTTTTTCAAACTCCCATGGCACACTGCAGACAATTCAGAACTCACCAATGTGCAGTGACTGAAAATCACTGATGTAGCACTTTCCTGTCAATAGCACCAAAAGAATAGCACCAACAGCGCAAAATCCAGAGTAACTATGGGGAGTCCTTGCTCTGGTGTAAGAACAATTTATTCTAGATACCAATAGGAATTTCCCATAGGTTTTCACTGGGTGGTGCAGTAATTACAGGTGCACGTAATGTCTCTTATGTGCTCCCGTAGTTACTCTGGTTTTGGGGGACAATCAACTTTCAGTGTTTTCCTAATGAAATCTTGCTGCAAGTCAAAGGGACAGGTTTGTAAGAAAAGAGGAAAAGTCTAACACAGAGGTGGCCAACATAAAGCATGAGGGCCAAATGGATTCCCCCAAAAAATTTATCCAAACTCTATTATATTTGGGCTCTCTTGAATATATGTACAAGATTTGCACATTTTCTCTACTGTCATTTGCAGCTAATGAGTTTCTATGCGAAAACAAAGTGCTGATTTCTGGCGATCATCTGCTTATTTACCGTATATCACTTTAATGATATCACTTCCAGCCCCCAACAGGAAGCACAAATGCTAACTGCAGACCTTTTGTATGCAACAAATTTGACAACCCCAGAATAGCATCTTGGAGAATACATATGATTTGGAGGGGAAAATGAAACTCCAATCAAATCCCTCAGCTTCAGAGTGAGCCCTAAATGGAAGAAGATCTCTCCAGAAACACTCTGAATCGAAACAGCACCAAGTCCAAGCAGCTCCAGGAAAATGTGACAAAAAAGTTAAAAATCAACACTAGTGCAGGCTAAGATTTAAAAAAAATAAATGGATAAAATAGGTCAGAAGACAGAAACATGCACTTGCAAAAGTCAAAAATACCATCAACTGAGGAAAAGATAGGGGGAAATAAAGCAGAACCCAATAATGAAATACAACTTAAAATGCACAATTATTTACTCAAAATGGCATCTTGCTGTTTTAGGTTACTTTTCTGGGAACCACAAATGCACCTACTACCCTCAGCAGCTTAACACTGATGACTGCCCATATGATCTCATGAAGTAAGCTATTGCTCAGTTTGAAAAGCTCTTTATCTCAGCTAGGCATGAAAACGAAACAGCACAATCTTAACTTCAATTGGAACAAATAGACCTGCATGACTGCACTGTATCCAGCACAAGCTGTGGGCTGCTAATGCAGGTTATCCACAGCATTAAAACTATTTACTTAATTATCCACAGCTAATGCAATCTTACCCCAGGTTATCCACAGCAGCCCCATGTTGTTTCACTCACATAGGTGCCATCTATTTCGGTGGTAGAGTTCAGTCAGACTAAAACCAGTGCAAGCTGCCCAGTGATGGAGCTTGTCCCAGGTCTTGGGAATGGAGAACGTCCCAGGTCTTAGCTCCACCTTCCACTCCCTGCCCACCCGCTTACAGTTCCACCCATGCCTGCCTCCCCACCCCAAAACACCTCCCGCCCACCTCCTTTCCACATCTGCAGGAGAAAATAGTAAGATACACTGAGGTAGACTTCAAAAAAGTCAAGACCATTTTAAAGCAACCTGCTCAAACACATTTTGTACAGATCCTATTTAATAGCTTTAAAATTATTACTGTTCTCTCGTTCTCAGCAGCTGAGCCCCAAGATGGGGCAAATAGTACTAAGAGCGTCAAGAAAAGTAAGCATTTTATATACTCTTAAAAAAATCAATAATTAAAACAAAAAAGTATATATACACATCCATATAAAAAGTATATAGGAAACGTGGAAAAAGCAGCGTCTTTCAAATCCTGATAAGAGGGGGAAAAAACCTTTTTGCACAAGGAAAGTGCAGTAGCTGGAACACTGTCATTGCAATCACAAGTTAACTGTGAGACTGCTTGCTGTAAGGGCTAGAGACCTTTTCTTCCAGGCTGGAGCATCACAAAGCCTTTCTTTTTTATCTTCCTTCTATCTACAAAACCTCCCATATCCTTCCTCCATTCTCTTCATATTAAAACACATTATAATCCAGTAGATGCGTTCAGTTTGAATTCATGAAACCAAGACTCAAAACTCTACTCAGCCAATAAAACACTACCAGATTATGTTCCACTTTCAACCTAATCTACCTCACAGGAATAAGTAACAAGTAAAAAGAACTTTCACTGAACATACTACAAAGTGGTGTGCACCAAGGATCTCTCCTAAGACTAGTGCTTTTCAGCTTGTTCATCAAAGAAATTAAAGTTGTAGATTAGCTAAGTTTGTGAATGAATTAATTTTTTCAGATGATGAAGGCCAGAAGGGATTGTGAAGAGCTCCAGAAAGACTTCTCCAAACTGGGAGCAGCAAAATGGCAGACATATTTCAATTTAAAGTAATGGATATTGTAAATGTACATTACCGTAAAGTCATGTAAACACACAGTATCATAAATGTAATTTAACGGAAGTGTAGCTGAGCCCCAAGATGGGCAAGTAGTACTAAAAGTGTCAAAGAAAAGTACTGTTTGCCGCATGCCTCCCCTCTGCTTTCTTGCCAGGAGCCCACTCTGTGGTCCACCCAGACGGGGTCAACAGCCTGTGGACTGTAACACCTCAGTGGTATTGGGGGGGAGGGGGTTGCCTCACCCTGGTCTTCCTCTCCCGGAGCTTCCAACACCATGCCACCAGCTCAGAAGTCTGTCATTGCTCCTCCGCCTCCTCCTCAGTGTTATTATTCTCCTTTATTGCTTTTCCCACTCCTGGATGGACCTTCCTGGCCATCCCTACGTTTCTTAATCATTCCCAGCACCAGGTGTTCCCACAATTTCCCCCTCCTCATACAGGCCCTGTGTCTCCCTCAGATCCTGCCTCCCCCTTTCCATGAGGTCCCCCAGGATTCCAACCGCTCTACCTGTTCTCTAATGTGGCCCGTTTGCCTGCCGTGCTCCCCGGGAAGCCACCTCTGCAGGAAAATCCCCATTGTGCACTCTGCATGGCTGCACAGGTGTGTCTATACGGGCAGGGGTGGCCTCAAGCAGACAGCAGTCCTGCCGCTTGGGTGCTTGGTGGGGCCCTGGCTCTCCCACACCTAGCACGGGCGGGCAGCCAATGGCTTCTGCACTCTTTTGGAGTGTCTACCCTGTCCCACCTGCCCCTGAGTGGCAGCCCCCCCCCCCCCCGCTGTCTGGACTCGCCGCAATGGGTAAGGAGAAGGGACCCCCGACATCAGCCTCTTTAAAGACTCACTAGCCCTGGTGGGCTCTGAGGTGGTCATTTGAAAATCAGATCAATTGGTATAAGTTTGGAGGTATTGGGCTCGTTGCCTTCTATGGTGGCTTTCCAACTATTTTAAAATAGATTACTTGATAATTTAAGCAAAAAAATTTAAATAGAGCTATAAGCAAATTTTTCCCCTGCCCCACCACCAGTGAGCAACTGAATCTGATCACTTGCCATGGTACCTCACACTGTAAACGTGCCTAAGAGCACAGGACTTTCACATTTGCCTGGTGCAACCTATTTCCCTCAGTTGTGCTGTATGAAGATTTAAGAAAGCCCTACGTAATGAAAGATGCTGTAGTTGTGAGCTAAACATGACTGAATCTCTATGGCATATCATCTTGCATTGCACACTCCATCTAAATGCCTGCAGGAAATATTAGCCCCTTACGTGAGCAAGTGGGTAGATTGTTTGAATGATACTCAATTGAAATATCTGTTGTTTTTTGAAGATCCGGCTATAATTGAGACTTTTGGAGCTTTTCTAAAACATCTCTTGAAACATCATAGCTCAGGCAATAGCATTAAGGAAATGGGTGGTACCACTGAAATTCCAGTGAATTATTCCTCAAATTTGTGGATTTGTATATATCATCATCATCATCAACAACAATATTTATATACAGTATTGCTTTTCAACAAAAAGTTCACAAAGCAGTTTACAGAGAAAATCAAATAACTATTGGCTAAATAACCATTACACCAAATAGAGGTTATGACTTACTAAACTAACAGATTACCCTGCATCGTTCATTTTTAATGGCTTCAAAATAAAGGTTTCAAAATAAACTATAGGGGTAATGTGCTGAAAGGTCCCTACTTCTTCAACCTTCTGTACCCATCACTCCACATCGTCTTACCGCAAGTTGTTGCTTAGTCCCCTATTACTGCCACTGTGTTCTCTGATCTCTTTAAAGCCTTGGGAGTGAGCAAACATGCACAGAGATGTTTCTGAACAATGCTCTCCTTCAATTAGAAACAGTAACAGCAGCAGCAAAAATACAGAGGCAGGATGTGGTCACATCAACACAAAAATGAGCAGATGGTTGTGTGGTAGCAACAGTAGATGCAGTTTAAGACAGTGTTGCAGTTTGCAATTAATGCTCCCAGGAGCAGATGCTAAATACTCCCAGGAAATCAGCAAGTCACATTAATTGCAAAGAACAGAAAGAGGGCCCCCTCATGTTGTCTCTTATCCCCTGATGTTACACTTCTAGGCACTGCCATTGCCATGAGTACAGGGGGTACAGCACTTGGCTGAGTCAAGTGGACCTTCAAGCCAGTTCCTGTACTGACCAATCCCCCCTCATTCCAAAATATGGGAGGAATGAATCACTGGGATGCCTTTGCAAAATTTTTGCAAACCCTTCCCCCTAAAAGACCTATAAAGAAGAATTTTTACTAAAAATAATAACAATAAATTAATAGCAATCAGCACCGTGTGCTTCTGAGGGTGCTAGCAATTTTACACATTGTATGCGTATGTAGATCCTAGCTAGACTATCCCTAGGAATGGAATTCAAGGACTGTTCCCTCAAACCATTGGAAATCATTCCAGGGTATGCAAAAGTCTGAACTGGAGAGCAATTATGTGCAGTTAAGGACTCCTAGGCAGAACAAAAGGTTGAAACTGGATTCATGTATATATAAATATTGTAGATAGATGTGTGATCTACAGCAGGGGTCTCCAAACCTTGGCCCAGGGACCAGATACAGCTCATGGCAAATCTCTATCCAGCCCTTAGCCAACCTCTGGTCATAGAGAGCTTCTGGCCCACTCATCAGAAGACAACCAGATCTGTGCGCTGCATCCAGAAGGTATTCTGAGGGTCTCAGAATGCTCTCAGAACACCTTCTTGTGTTCTGAAGGCTTCAGAATTAGAGCTCCATCCCTAATGCATTCATTAAAATTTTATATTTAGAATTTTTGGCCTTCGACAACATTGGCCGAAATGTTTGGAGACCCTTGATCTACAGCACACCAATTACTTTTGAGAGTCTTTTAACATTTTGTTTTGGGGGTATAAAGATTATCTCATACTACTGACTAGCGCAGGGGTCTCTAAACACTTTGGCAGGAGGACCACATCGTCTTCTTCAAGGCAGGAAGAAAAAAAGAATTGTTTTACATTTCAAATTTTACAAAAATGAATATATTGGTGACAGAACTAATGAATGAAAGAATAAATTCAAATCAGTTTATAAACACTTGCCAACACATAGAGAGCGGGTGATCTTTAAACCAGTTCATAAGCACTTTCATACACAGAGAAAGGAGGTGTGTGCAGCTCCCCAGCCCTCAAAATACCCTCCCAAGATACAGAGAGCAGAGCTCCCTCGCCTCTGGAGGATTACAGGAATTGCCTTGGTGATATCTGGGCTTGCCGAGGGTGGAAGGGGCTTGCCGAGGGCAACATCTGGCCTCAGTGCTGAGTTTGGAGACCCCTGGACTAGAGGTTAGCATTTCAGCTAATTATTCTGCAAACTTCATAAGGGTGCTTACAAAGTTTATTTTTATTAATGTTTCAAACGAAGGTGGGGCCTCCATATCACAATACTCTGTAACTTTGGATGTGTCTCAGAGTCACGCCTGACTTGGACTCTCTAAATAGGACACTTCGCTCCTTTCCAGAGAGCATAAAGGGCCAAAAATCATGAATTTGCCTAGGTGCCATTTTTGGGATTTCCAGGGAGTCTGGGGTAGTGGTTCTAGAACAGATATACTGCAGACACCAAGGCCCCAAACTGTATTTTTCACTGTCCAGCAAAAACCCACTGGTGGGTTCAGACCAATAGTTTAAGAAACACTGGACTAGACTATTACTGATTCAATGAAATACACTATGTAATTAGTACATTTTACTAATGTATTCTACATGGTATTCAACATGGTATTCTACATACTATGTCATTAGTAAATTCAATTCAATGTACTTATGTGCAGGGGGAAAACTAAAATAGAAAATTGGTGGATTTGTCCATCACTTTTTACTATTATAATGAACAAATTTTGCAAATAATATAGAAAGGTAAAAAGAGAATGAAGTTCTATACTTTTGTGTGATTTTTTAACCAGATAGAGGCATTTCAAATTCAAATGACTATTTGTTATTACTCAGTCCCCATCCTACCAGGGTTTAAAATAAGAGAAGTATAGAAGTTAAAGAAAATGCTTTATATTCCTATTATATATTCTTGTTTATAATTCTCATTATAAACAATGGTGCAATGTATATACTTCTATAGTGAAAAATTTTCATTTCTAAAAATGCGCTGTTTCATAGAATAACCCTACAATCCAGAGTAACTACGGGAGTACGTAAGAGACATTACGCGTACCCGTAGTTACTGCACTACCTAGTGAAAACCTATGTGAAATTCATATTGCAATCCAGAGTAAATTGTTCTTATGCCGGAGCAAGGACTCCCCATAGTTACTCTGGATTGCACCCTAAGCAAGCAAATGACTGGATACAATATTAAATAAAAGTCAAACAACTTTTTTACAAGCAAATATTCCTTTAAAAATAACTAATATAAAAATGCATACATGCAGAGCTTTTGAAGTACTGTATGCTAAAAATTAGTGTATTAAAAAATGAAGCCACTGAAAATGATTTAATTTTAAAATGAAAATTTAAAATAAAAGGAAATTGTATACCACTGACTTAAATATTAAGACTATTCCAATAAGTTTTCATGTGAAACTTTGAATACAACTTGTCAGCTACAGCAAAGCTGCAAACCTATGCACTTATTCCTGGGAATAAGTACCATAGAACATTTCTGACTTAACGTGAATAGGAATTGGCTTCTGAGTAAAACATGCTTCTCTGAACTTTTTGTTTCATATTTTGAGGTGATTATAGATCCCAAAAAATTAACATGGTATACTTTTTGTTTGCTAAATAAGTTAAACATTTGAAATCAGATTAAGGATATGAGAAAACATTATAGTTAATATAAATTCAAATTTGTGTGCAAGTGTGCACGCACACACACACACACACACACAAAAGCACATTCACATGATGGTGTGGAACAAGTGCACTAGTTGGCAGAATAAGCAGGGATTTTTCACACTGCTCAAACACCTTGTGATGTTGGAAAATGTGCACTAGACAAGTGGTTTTATCTAGAAAGGTTGTTCTTTTTTGACAGAAGGATTCCTTTCTCCCAAGCAGGGAAAATTTGAATTCAATGTCAACTCTCTATAAAAGTGTGCCCCGCAGGATGCCTTGCTAGACGTAACCATCTCTAGGGTGTAGTACTCATCCCCGTTTCTAAGCCGAAGAGCCAGGTTTGTCCAAAGACGCTTCCACGATCATGTGGCCAGCATGACTATACGCCAAGACACACGGAATGCTGTTATCTTCACATGGAAATGGTACCTATTTATCTACTAGCATTTACATGCTTTCAAACTGCTAGGTTGGAAGGAGCTGGCCTAAGGTCTTATACCACAAACCTGCTGATCTTCACATGGCCAGGCACAGCACCTTTAACCTCTAAGGGCAAAATCCAGAGTAACTATTACTCCAGAGTAATCCAGAGTCCTTGGTCTGGTATAAGAATAACTTACTCTGGATTCCAATATGAATTTCCCATAGATTTTCACTATGCGGTGCAGTAACTATGGGTGCATGTAAAGTCTCTTACGTGCTCCCGTAGTTACTCTGGATTTGGGGGTTAGTCATATTTTTGGGTTATGCATACTGCCTGAATGTACAAAACATCTCTATAAATTCATTCTCTAGCATCCACATGGAATTATTTAAACTGAACAGGCAATGTGCAAAATTTCTGATTGATATTGCCAATTTGTAAAAACGTCACATCTTCATATACAGTCACTGGTGTTTAAACTCATTCATTTTAGATTCATCATTCATTCCTCAACTTTAGATTTTTCCAACTAATAATACCAAATGTTGGCTTATCTTTCACAAGGTGTATATAAAAGTGAAGGACCTGAAATAATATTATCTCCTATTATCCGTAATATTCAAGTCAAACTGGTTTGAAAGAAGTACTTCCATAAACACTCACCAGACGCAATTCACAGAAGTTAGTATTAGTTAAGTTATCCATAGGACTAAAGCTTAGCTAACACTCTCTAGATGGGGACGACTGCATACAAGACAGACTTCTACCGGTCACTGATTTTATAAAAGCACATAATATAATTATTTCAAAAGTCTAAATATAACTAAAACAGATATATGTGCTATTTACTATATTTACATATGGTCAAATCACAGGATGGTCTTTTAAATTTTACATTTTTTCTCTAGATAATGTTTATAATAGAACTATATTCATTACAACACATATAGTTCCTCCACCCACGTTCCCCAACAAAGACAATGTTACATTAAAACATTAAGTGCCCTTAAATTTAATACCTCCTTATTGTGCATTTATATATTAAGTGCTGCAATCCTAAAGACACTTTCTTGGGAGTAAGACCCAATGAACACAATGGGGCTTACTTTCAAGTTACATGGTTAGGACTGTGCTCAAGGAAGCACATTTATGCCAGAGAGCTATCAGTTTTCATCCAAGATAGATATATTTGAGCAACATAAGCCATCTGCCCCTTCATAATATATGTATTTAGCAAATAGGAATAAATGGCTTTATCCCAGCATCAGTACCGTTTCTTAAGAGAAATCTTAAAATCACAGTTGACATTCTTTCCCTGTGCTATTTTCATCCCTAGCTTCCTCTCCCACGTCATCATCACCACCATTTTATTGGCATAACATTTATAGCTTATATAGAACCAGGTTGGGGATGGAGAAACTGAATGCTGAACCTAATTTGTGTTTTCATTCTATGCTTTTGCTTCTATGGCAAAACCAAACCCTTTCAGTACATTTCTAAAATTCTGGAATCGAACCTTTGAATTAATAAGCATCACAAAACGTGTCTCCCTTGTTTCTCTACCCCACCCCACACACACACCATTTTATGTATTCTCCTTGCCATGCAATTTTTTTCCAGTAAAGGCAACATAAATAAATCCTTTTAATATTGCCAAATATTCTCCTTTTTAAAACAAATCCAACAACATTGCTGCTATCTCACAGCTATACATGCTGCACAGTTCAGACTCCTTTTTAATTATATGCTTCATATTCTGATTACTTAAGATGAACTGAATTGTGTTCTCTTCCACACATCCTGCTAACATTAAAGTCTAAATTAGCATTTTGGTTTACTAAATTATAATTATTCACTCAAACCAACAGATAATAAGTGAAACTGCTATAAAATATACAATTATAGATGGAATTTTTTAAAAATGCTTGCATGTTGGAAGAAACAGAACTAGAGCTGCCACATATTAAATATACCTTTATTTCCCACCTATTCCTGTGGGGAAAATGTTTCTTAAGACAAAAAAAAGGATGAACAGGTTTTGTCTATAGCTACACTGCATAGTAGTAAAGCCACAAAAATTGTACAAATGATGTAAAATTAAAATAACGACCTGTAAAAATCAGAAACAGAACGACAGAAAAAATGCTTTCATCCAGAGACAGATATCCTTCTGAGTCATTTTGTGCTTACCTGCAAGCATGAACCATTACTGCATGCAGTGACTGCTCCATTTCCCAGCACAGACTTGAAGCAGCATCACATCTCTCTCACAGAATGTGACTAATGCATAGGTTTGCAATTCCTAAGCTATTTGCAAAGGACACTCCCTTTCAACACAACATGATGCTTTTAACATATTCTGTTTTTTTGCAAACCTAAATGTTTGCATGTCAGTTTGGGAAGTAAAATTACCTCCGACATCCCTACAAAACATCTTTCAATCTGGATTTTAAAATCAAGATGCTTTCAGAGCTAGAAAACAACCATGGGGAGAGGGGGAGAGAGAGAGTGAAACTGCAGCAACAGTCAGTATAAGGCATGTAACAGAGACAACTGTATTATAGATTTGCTGTCTACACAAAATAGACGGTTTTATTTTTAAACATGAAACAATAACCCTTTGCAAATGTCACAAAGCTCAACCAGAAACACAGATTTAATAAAGTACATTATAATGCAAGCATGCAATGCATCAGCACAAATGATAGGAAAAATACCCTATGCTGTGTCTTAGCAATACTACACCATTAATTGTTCATGCAGGAGATGTAGCTGTACCTTTCTGAAGAGGACGACTTCTCAGAGTTAACTGACATCAGCAGCTCAATCTTCTGCTTGATTTCTGGAAAAATCAGAAAATATTCACAACCAAAGACTGCCTGCCCTTGCTTTCCAATGCCTTATTAGAGAGCGAAAGAGAGAGATTTTTTTCTTAATCCCCTTTGTTCCAAATGAAGCCACAGGATTCACCGTCCTTCGGCAGAGGCAGATTCAATGGTGCTATAAAAGAAAAAGCTCCAGAGGCATCAGGCCTTGCTAAACTATGCACATGACTGTTTATGAAAGCAGGAAGTACCATTTCTTTTACACAGAGGGGTGTTTCCTCTTTTGAGGTTGAACTGACATTTGCCAGATGATTCTTAAAACAGAATACATGCAGAGGCACATTCCAGCTACTAAGAAAAATCCAACAAATGGTTTATAGGGTTACACAGCTGGACAGCAAGAAACCCATTTGTTTGAAGATGTTCTCTTATTAAGATCTCTCAAAAAAATTTAATTATTTGACTCAATTTTGTCTTGAAGGAGCTGTTTACACATTAATGTGCCAATAGTAAATAAAGAGAAGTACAAAACAATCAGCTTAGCAAAAATAAATATTGTATAGGACACAAAAACAAAGGGAAAATTTTTCTCTCATTCTGGTTGTTCTCTCTCCTAATGCTCTCAACCAACAGTTACCACCGACCCCTAGAGAGCTGGGGTGACAGGTTATATTTAAAAAAGCAAAATGATCTGACAACATCAAACTGAACAAAGATATTGAGAGTCAGATCAATTTTACTTCTCCTGATTTTGGAGTGGGAGGGGAAACCTGTCATATAGGCTGCAATCCTAACCACACTTTCCTGGGAGTAAGTGCCATTGAACACAATGGGATTTAATTCTGAGTAGACATGGTTAGGATTGCACTGATAATCTTTGATTTCTGTGTCACAAATTCAAGTAAAATCTCGCAAAAATCTACAAATTTTTCAAAAATTTAAAAAAATCCCATTATTTGTTCTTATTTATTATTCTTCACCTAATGAGAATTAATGACTAAGAGTACAATCCTAACCATGTCTATTCAGAAGTAACCCCCATTGTGTTCAGTGGGTCTTACTCCCAGGAAATGTATTTAGGATTGCAGCCTTGATTCAATTAATGAATAAATGAATTAATTTCACTAATGAAAATGACAAAAATTATAAACTTAATACAGTATTTAGAAAATATGATCTGAATGCTAAACATTCAGAAACACCTCAAAGAAACCAAATAGTTCAGATAGCAACAAAATGAACTTCTGCTAGGACAGTATTTACTGGTTTTATACACACACACAAACCATTAAACTCCATGAAACTGGGTTGTGCTATTTCTACTACCGAACTCAGTCTGAACCCAACAGAAGCTTCTGACGAACATCTGCAGCCTACGCTCTCAGAAGCCCCACCACAGAGAAGGGCAGCCATGCACATTTCTGGGAAGTCCAGGCAGGTAGGACAGGCTATGGTCCATACCAGTGGTTTCAGCTATCAGCTATTGGTTGGGGTGGGGGTGGGGTGAACAGAAATCCTGTGGATAAGTGGACACTACTGGAGGGGGTTGATTTTGGAATGTGGATGCACAGTCCACAGCACTTTGAGAAGCACATTTCTAAGTATCCCACATGAAGAGTGGCTGAAGTAACCAAACAAGCTTAACTAAGAAATAAGATGGACAGAAAATAGCAGTGGGTGGCGCAAGTGGTTTAGACGCTGTGCCTGTTAACCAGTAGGCCAGGGTTCGAGACCTGGGTCAGCCCCACAAGACAGGGTGAGCTCCTGTCCTTAGCCCAGCTCTGCGACGCCAGCTGGATCCAATCGTATTGGCTCTGCCTTTCCATTGGACTAATTCAATGGCATAGAGAGGGAGGATTTGTGCTTGGGGAACAGCCTATCCTCCATAACAATCTAACCCAGGCTTTCGTGCTTTGATGCAGCATATGCAGCGCTGAGCACGATACCATAGTCTTTCAAGACTGACGGAGGCCTGCTTACTGGTGCAGAATTTCCAGCATTTAAGAGGATTACAATAAAGATCAACAAAAAAGATGAATATTTATATCATGATAGCCATTCTTAAACACGAGAGGGGAAAGAGCAAAACAGGTAATGAAATCAATACAGGACTCCTCGGTATCCAAAGGTTCCTTCTCCCCCTGTAGATAACCAGAAACCGTAGATAAAGGGAAATCTTACCTCCATGCCCCACCCTGTGTATCCTTACCTTTCTTTATCTGCATTACAGACATGCAAAGGATCTCTTGCTTTAACCAAATAAGCAAGTCCATAACTGTATGTCTCCCGCTTTTAACAGACAAGCAAGGAGACAAGCTTAAAGGGAAAATGGACCTTAACAGGAAGTTAACAGAAAGAGCCAAGATGGTGTAGTTGGGGGTGGAGGGAGGGAGGAAAGGATGGACAAATGGACAAAAAGCAAGTAAGATGCAAGAAGTTAACATTCACTCTCCTTCTAGACTACTTTTCTTGTCTATCAAAGGAAAAAGCACACAGTAACTGAAAAAGATTATGTGCCTGTTGGGTTCAAGCAAGAGATACTTTGCATGACTGCAATGAATATGAAGAAATGTAATGGGCATCAATGGTGGTACTTGGAAGATCAGTGTCACTCCTACCCACCACAGCACTGCTACCTGCCCTCCGGAGCCATTCCAGGAGCAAGTGACGCCACACTCTTTGTCCACAAAATACAAAAGACCTCTGGAGTGCCTTAAACTGTATTTACAGTTTTCACTGGAAAACCTAAAAGACAGTATAAGAGTGCATTGGAAGCCTCAGAAGGGTTTTGGAGCAGAAGGGTTCCTGGGTTTGGAGCTCAGGAACATCACACAAGGTTTTGTTTCACCCTGGTAAGTATTCTCAGGAAGGCAGTTCATTACAGATGGGCAGCATGTTGCAGGCCTGTATCCTGGAGCAGCACAAGGGCCAGGTCAGCAGCTGATGGTTGCAGGCAAGGGACACAGATAAGTCGTTCAATAGAGACTGACGGATGCCTGTGTGCATATCTCTCAGGGATTTTAGGATGGTTCAGTGAGAATCATTCTTTCTTTGGAGTGTATCTCTTAAGTACGGTACCTTTTCAAGTGTGAGAATAACTCAATAGACCTGCGTATTATCGATATACTTTGCCTTCAGAATCTAAGAAAAAACATGATGCTCTAACAGTAATAAAACTACAACATACCTCTTTTTCTGGTAAAGTGCATCTTTCTTTCTCCCCATGTTTTCTGGCAGAATGGGTTCCAAGGAATCGCCAAAATTTTCTCCCAGAAAAGAGATAATTAGCCAACCATACCTGACATCAGTCCCAGGACTTCAACTACATGTTCTGCCATGCCACCAGCAGCCATAGAAAATCAACTGCCTGAGAACTATGCCCTATTCATTTTTTAGTCTGCCAGGAAGGCAACAGACAAGATCTTTTTAAGCTTATCCAATTTCCTTGTGGAAGCCTGAGTCAGCAGAAGCTAAGTTTTGGGACCACAGGAAAATAGCTCTAGAAAAAGGTGAGTTCACCACTGAGGCTCTTGAGACAGCAGAGAAAAACCCCAAAATTTCTTCTAAGCATCACCTCTTCACACCTCTCATGTCCATGCCTCCACTAAATTATCCACTAAGACATTTTTCAGTTTGACCATGGCCTCAAATGTGGGAGAACAGAACTCAAAGGCTGACTTAAAGAAAGATTTACTCCTAGTTAGGGGAAGCCATTCCCTTTACAGAATTTTTTAAAAATAAATTTGGGTGAGGGAATTATAGGAATTCATCAGAGCTGGAGGAAAATTTGCCTTGAATCTCTTAGGCTACAATCTTAAACACAATCTTAAAACGCTTTCCTGGGAGCAAGACCCATTAAACACAATTGAGCTTACTTCTGAGTAGACATGGTTAGGCTTGTGCTCTTAGAGACAGAAGATTCTCCTGCTTCCAATGCCAGCAACCAAACCTAGTGACCGTGGGTAAAAACTGAAAAAGATTAAGAAAAGGGGGAAACAGAATATTCCTCCAAGGAAGAAGCCTCCAATTTCTCCTGCTCTTGAGGAACAATACTGTTCAGAGCTAAAACTGGGGAAAGTTCTCAAATGACATGAGCAATCTCTGGAAAGACAGGACAAATATGTCAGGAAGTGTGGTAAGAGGGCTAGAAAGTGTCATGGGTGTAAGGATCCAGACAGCCCTCCTTCATCCAGGCCCATTTATCCCTCTTGTGGCTAAAGTAGATGTAAGCTTGTGTCTGGTGCACTTAATGACTTTAATCTGATTGTGGTCACTACTAGTGCCTGCTACAGGCTCTGAGAATGGCCTTTGTGTGCTTGCTGCAAAGGAACACATGACCTCGCTGGTGTTTCTGCTGGACCAACATCAAGATAAATAAGCCTCATTAGAAAAGGCATGGGTTCCATTTGAAATGGAGAGGGTGGATTGGATTGTGAATTGGGGAGGGTGGAGTATTAATTGGAGAGGAAGTATATACCTCTTGCTGTTCTACTTCTAGGTCACTGGCATTAATATCTTTGATGGGGAGACGGGAGTAAGCAACACCTCCACTTTGGGTAATCCTGTCCCACTCTCACCCTGATGTAGTAGCAGAGCTAGAACATGTACCAGAGCTCAGAACCAGCCCTGAGGTCTGAAAGCTGGTGCCTTCTGTCTTCACACTAAAAAATGAGTTGTGCTGCTCAGGACTCATGACATTAACTGGCCTTAAAAAATTACATAGTAAGAATCTTTAAGGTGAAGGTGGCCAAAACAAAGCAGATTGATGTCCATGCAAGACTCTGCTTTGTCCTGTTCTAGGACTAGGCTTTGGGTGATTCTATCGGCTACCTCCAAGTAGCACAATCAAAAAGCTCCCAGCTCATGATCCTACCTAAGAAAGGAAAGGGGGCAAAAAATCTCTGATGTTTCTAGTTAAAAACATTGACCCTCAGCGAAACTAAGCAAAGATCCTGTGCTCAGTGGGAGCCCCTTTCCTTGGTGAACTTTAAGCACGGGATGCTGCTTGGACACTAACTGGAGGGGACTTCACAGAAGCAAACACTGAGGCCTTAGAATCACTGGAGAATGTTATTCCACAATATTCTGCAGCTCCATGTAAGTGAAAAATTACAACCAAGTTGATGAGATACAGAGATTTATAGATGCTAAGTAATCGCTTCATACTTAATTTTAAATCAGACTTCTATTTCATACCACAATGACACTGTATCACTGAGAAGTACATGTTCTATTGCAGTATGGAGTATGCAGTATGGAAAGTTGCCCAGTTGGCAACTTTCTGAGTTGAAAGGTACTGGAGCCCTTGCTACAGTGCAACATAAAGAAAACAGTGCTTTCCAGAATCATCCATAGAGTTAAGGTCTCCAGCCCAAGAAAAAAAGTATCTTTTCAGAGGAAGAAGTTCACAAATTGAGCTAATAATCATCCAATTGTAAAATAATGTTAAAAAAGTAAAATCACCCCCAATACATTTCTACAATTGGTGATCCAGTATTTCATTTTATGCAAACATGTACTGTACATACTCAAGTATAAATGATGGATTCCTTACCGTGAATCCCAAGTTCCAGGAGAAGGAGTGATGTCATTCATAGAATGGGTGACGTCCCCCTCTCGGCCAGTCAGGACTGATCAGGTGATGACTCCTCCTCCTGGGTGCTTCTCCAAGATCCCAGATCAGTTCTGACTCGCCAGGAGTATGGTCAGGTTTTTTTGGCTGCTGGAATTTTCTAGCAGCCACGTGTTTTTCACTTTTACTTTTTCTTTGTTTTTCCTTCATTTTTGGCTTTTTCCTCCTTCTTGCCCCCCCTCCCCAGGCTCTCCCTGGTCCTCTTGGACCCTCAGCACTGTCTGGGAAGGAGAGCACCGGGCTTCAGCCCCATTATCTGGGAGGTGGGGATCCTTTGTTCATTTTTTGCCTGCTGCTGCTGCAGTCAGGCAGGGGCTCCCGGAGCGCTTCAATTTCTGTCGCTCCAAGCGGCAAGCCCTCGGCAGAGCGCTCCACAGCCAAGCGCAGGAGTGCACTTCTCTGGCCGCTGGGGCGGCAGCTACAGGGGGCAGCCAGGCACTTTTAAAATTGCCGCCTCCAGCGGAGCCCGGCAAAGCGCCCCAGAAGCCACAGCGTGGAGCATCCTTCCTTCGGCTGAGCAGCAGCCGGCTCGGAGGTACTCCGGCCCTTTAAATTTTGCCGCGGCTGCAGCTCCCAGGCCCCTCCAGGCCACATGGAAGTGCCTCAAGACCCCTCATTGGCCAGAGATCGCCCCTCTCTTTAGAGCTGCCCCCACCAACAGCGGTGCTCCGCTTCACCTCCGATCGGGCTGGGTCGTATCTAGGGCTCCCGCGGTTGCACCCCTACGCAGTAGCAGCCCCGAAGAGGAACCAGAGCTTCATCAGACAGTGAACCGCCCCCACACCAACGGCAGCCGCCATCTTGACTGGCCCCGGCCAGGGAGCCAGTCAAGTTTTTTTAAGCCTAGTTTTTCAACACATTTTTTTATGCTGAAAAAGCCTCCCTCGGCTTATACTCGGGTCAGCTTATACTTGTCATAAGATGGTCAAAGAAGCGGATTTCTGCACAAGCAGCCCAGCTTAGGTCAGCCTTTTTAAAAAGCAGGAAAGGCTCCTTTGCTTCCTTCTTTTTAAAAAAAAACAACAAAGTCAGCAAATTGATCTCTCTCCTTCCTGCATGTAGGAGATTGATGGCTCACCACATTGGCTGTTTTCTCCTCATTAAAACGGCAGTAGCTGCTGCATTTCCCACCCTAGGCTTATACTCAAGTCAATAGGTTTTCCCAGTTTTTTTTTTAAATTAGGTGCCTCGGCTTATACTTGGGTCGGCTTATAGTCGAGTATATACGGTATATATCACAGGTAGTACTACTGTGAGGAGAACTATCAGTCATAAGGAGAGATATGGAAAATCAGGTGGTGAATTAATGGCACTAGGTTCATAACCATATTTAAGCCAGCACAACTCACCTCTCTCCCCATTCCTGTGATGGTGTGGAGAGAGGCCAGTCCATGTCTGTGCACTGGCTTAACGGTCCCTCCCGGAGTGTTGCAGATGTGCCTTACAGCACCCTTCTGCGATACCATCAAGCAAGCATGGGACTTGTGCTGGCCGGCCTAATGGGGGGGGTTAGGATTGCAGCCTAGTAATACCAAACTATACTGTGGTCTGATGCCATGTGAACAAGCCCTGGAATTGTGGTCCCTCCTTCCCCACCTTGCACGTTTGGATATCTTCTGTTCCATTTAGCTGCAAACTGTGAATTATTACATTATATTTGAAATGGAAAACTATGATTTATATGGTACAATCAAATTGTGCAATATGGTTTTCCGAGAAAAAGAAGAAATCTGCTTGGGCATGAGCACCAAGCTCATTCATTCAGGTTCAAATACTGATTTAAATTAATCAATACTTTTGAATTAACCCATTGAGATCAAATACTTTTGAATTAAGAGAAGAAAAAATGGGGAATTCATTTCTGGCGTTATGTTGTTGATACAGCTGTAGTTGTGCAATGTGGAAAAATTTATGATATTTTCTCCTACACATTTATGACATTTTCTCCTACACATTTATGATAAACACATTTCTCCTATAATTTATGATATTTTCTCCTACACATTTATGATAAACACTATAAATTATTGCCTTAAGCCATGTAAGAGTTGTAGTGGATGAACACTCCAAAACTGCAGAATCTGCAGTAGTTGCTAAAGGAAGTTTAAAGATCTTATGCTGCTGTATGCCCACCTGCATTCTTTACAAGCCCATAATGTACTGATAGCATGCCAACATCTTTAAAAAATGGTATATCATACTGAACAGAGTTTTCTGACATATGTTCATGGATCTTTTAAATGGCAGGTAAGGCATTCACACTTTATATATCATGTTACGGGGAATACCACTATAAATGGAGAAATCCTGTTGTTGATATGTTTTATTTAAGGAAACAGATTGAAAATATTTGGCAGTACCAATGTTTTCTTGGAAACAGATGTTTTTTTCATCATAAACTTGCCTACTATAAATTACTTTTCAGTTTTTGCAGGAACAGCAAAATGTGCAATGTGGCTAGATTAAACAGTGATGTTCTAAAACAGTGGTTCTCAATCTTCCTAATGCCATGACCCCTTTTATAAGTTCCTCATGTTGTGGAGACCCCAACCATAAAATTATTTTCGTTGCTACTTTATAACTGTAATTTTGCTACTGTTATGAATCGTAATGTAAATATCCAAATATGCAGGATGTATTTTCATTGTTACAAATGAAATGTGTGTTCTATGCACACATTGAACACAATGGGATTTGTTTCAGAGTAGGCATGAATAGGATTGGGCCCTGAGGCTGCAATCCTATCCACATTTGCATGGGAGTAAAGGCCCCCTGACTATAATGGGATTTATTTCAGAGTAGGCATGCATAGGATTGGGCCCTGATGCTGTCAGTCACTCTCAGTGCGCACGCAGCTACAGCTGGAGGTCTGGAAGCCTGACCTGGCCCCTGCACCAGGGGTCTTTAGGCGACCCCCAGGAAAACTCTAGGCGATCGCCAAAGGGGTCCTGACCCCCACTTTGAGAAACGCTGTTCTGAAAGGTTTGACAAACAGTATTTCTCTGTATTGAGAAATTTGACTTTCACCATTTGAAATTGTACCATGCCTCCCATTCCAGTTTATTATGCAAAACCAAAGCTTTAACAGAAGCAAAATGGCATATTTGTCTACTCTGGCCCCTAAGGCCTTATGTGATAGCAAATTATGCGTACCTAAACCAAACATCATGACTTGCAATTAAAAAATAATGTTCTGTGTTCAGGATCTTGAGATCTGAAGTGCCAACAATGAAGTGTTAAAATCTTCATTATGCTTTTCCTTTTCTTACACTACTTATAAAAGTGTTGTATCAAGACTGTTTTTATCAAAGGTGTTTTATTAAGCACCCCGTTTTCTAGAAAAATCAGCTTGAACACTGACACTGACCAGAGATGAGCAGAGACTCTGTTTCTACCTTGCCTGTCTGAAATAAATTCAGCTCCAACTGCCCATTACCTCGGGCCAAGAGAAGCATAAGGAAGTACATTCAGGGTGCAAACCTAACCAATTTAGACCAGCACAACTCATCCATCTCCACATTCCTGTGATAGCGTGTGGAGGTCAGTGCAAGGCTAAAAAAAGCTGCAAATTGCTTCTTACAGAACCATGTAAAATTAAACGTGATTAAACTGAGCATGTTCCTTAAGGAGAAGCCTAATTGCTGTTTTGGAAGAACTTTTAAATGGATGGATTCAAGACCAGATTGGATAGAATATCAGCTATAATATTCTTCTAAGCATAGGGATAATGCAGGCGTAAGCCCATAATTCATTAAATTATGAATGCTGAAAGATATTTAATTAATTCAATGATTTCCTTATGACTTTCTTCAGTAAATTACTATAATTCAAATATATAAGATATTCACTGTCAACACATACCTTTGTTCATTTTACTGTAATTTGTTGTGTATTTTGGCTATGTGATAATAAATATTTAGGCTTTTGCAGGTGACATTGATGTCTTTTTGGTGGCCATTTTCCATTTAGAAGCTGAAAATGATTGGGTTCCACTTTTCAACTGTTTTCACTTTTGGACAGTCCTCTGGTACCTATCCCATTCAATAAATGGGGGATGCTTGTATAAGCCTTCAAAATAAAATAAAATTCTGACAGCACATGAGTAAAACCATAGCATACACAACTGGAAAGAAGGTGAGCCTGCCATTGCTTTCACCCCATAACTGTTGCATCTCTGTTGACTTTCCCCCTGTGATCTCTGAAACTGAAGGAAAACTCCCACCTTGAGAACAGCTGAGACACAGCAGCGCAGGGAAAGGAAACACAGATAAACGTAAGTACAGTTCCAATATCCCACTCATGCTGTACTTCACCTCCTACCCTCTTTTATTGTTTTAAACATGATTCTAACTGGCTCAGCAACTACCAAATCTAGTTTACACAAATTTCAGGATCTAATAATGCTTCGAAGAGAGTACCGTAAATTGGCCATGAAAACAAATACATTAGAAAGACCTGAGATAAACACTGGGAAAGCCATACAGGTAAAACATTTTTGCCTGACTGAGAAAATTGGAGAGTCAAAAGGTAATAGTGTGCCACCATCATATTCAGGCATGTAAAAAACTGACTAAACATAGGTAAGGAACAGAATTGTCTATAGAATTAGCATGAAAAGCTTTTAAAAATAGAGCACAAAAATGCCTTTGTATAAAGTAATGATATTTCAAAGTTATGGATCAGACATAGGGAGATGATTAGAGTGAGAAGCAACTTGCAAAGCTTTTTTAAAATTATCTCACATTAAAATGGATTATAAAGTACTTGCTTGCCTATCCCAATAAAGAAAGAAACAGGTCAGTGTTATCAGAATCATTTTTAATTGAAAAGAAGGTCAGATGGATATCCCAAGGGACTTAAATCCAGGTAAATATGCATAGGGTTGCAGCTTTAAAGTTCCTCAGTTTTGGATGATTCAAGTTTTATCTCTCCAAAACTGCAGAAAAATAAACATACTAATAATTTTATTGAAATGTTGGATGTCATTACTTAAGTGTACCACTTCCCAACATGAGTAATTGTACCACAAGGCTCTAATATGTTTAAAGTCCTTACATTTCTTTTCTTTATGATGATGGGAGTAATATTCATAGGTGAACCAGTTTTGATAGGATCTTTTCATAGTCTTTTAACAGATTTCAATACTGAGTCAGAACAATTGTAAAATAAACCTAGCTTCTGCAAAACAGAATATGCTGTTTCATATTTGCAAGATTAACTGAAATAAAAAAGTAAATTGATCTCACAACTTCTAAAAAGATATGAAGCATACATGAAATTCTAAAGCAATTTGGAATAAACAAAGCTGTTAACTTTGATAAGCAAATTCATCATAGAGATACAGCTTTTGCATTTAGAAAACTGAGAAGCCATAGGAACTTACACAAGACTGGAGAAAGAAGGTCTGTTAAGAAATTATACTAAGGATTTGTTAATTAAGGAACAATGTACTGTATACCCTGCACCTGCTAATTCTGGAAGGCTATGGCAAAAAAGTTATGCTAAACACAACAAAAATGGGGTTTTTTGGCTATGTTCAAAAGAAGCAATAATTTAGGAAGTGGTAGATCACTATGTTGAGAAGAGGTAACAGAAAAAACAAAGAGAATTACCAGATTACTTAAAATTCTCAGGACAGATGAATTATATAACGAAGGAGTTGGCCAGTGTGATCTCAGAGTCATTGAGATCTTTCAGAACTTTCAGAGAATGGGTTAACAACCCGAGACAAACCAATGTTATTCCCATCTTTAAAAATGGGGAAAAGGAAGATCCCAGGAAACTACAGATCAGCAAACCTGACATTAATTCCAAGGAACATCTGTGAGCACTTTCAAAATAATCGGATATTCCCAGGAACCAACGTGCAACTCTGGGTTCTCACGTTATACAAGTTTTCAAGCAGAAGCTGATGGCCATCTGTTAGGGAAGCTGCAGTCAACGTTCCCTTTAAATTTTTTCTTCACTACATGAAGCCTTATGGTGGTTGCCACCATCTGGCATGCTAAGCAATGATATCATCATTGTTACGTAGAAGAAGCAGAGACTGGCAAGAGAGCTCAAACAATGCTGCCACTACACAATTCAGCTTGTCGAAGTCAGAACTCAATTACCACCATCCATGGGATCACTGCACCTGATGTCTTACTGCCATACTTTCATGGTGCACCACCACCGCAACCTTTTTCAGCTGCAGAGGGCTTCTATTACAGCTACATGGTCACACTGCAATGCAGCTTAAAAGGCAGGATGGTGGAGTCACCTGCACTGATAAGAGACATGGATTTGTTATCTCCAGAGTTTGTTCTACCTTCTACACCTTGCAATGGCTTTTTTACTGTTTCCGAGCTGTGGAGAGACCTACAGAGTCCTCCATGGAGTTCCCTGAACCTCCAGGAGCCCAACAGTAGATAAGGCTTGTTAGCACAAAGCGCCACTGTGCCCACAGGAACAGGACCCAATAGTCGCATTGCTAGCCCCCACACTGTAAGGTTGCAGAGTGAGGAGTCCCAGCACAGGGTGATTGTATGTCCTCTTTTTCCAAGACATTCTGGAGTTTAGCCTCATGTCCTGGAAAAAAAAAATCAATGTCCTCCTTTTTCTTGTAAACAGGCAGCATGTAGCCTTCTTGTAATTAATAAATTACAGTATATGTAATAAATTATACGTAATAGTTTTAAATGTAATAATAATATAGTGTTTACATTAAGCACAAGAAAGCAATATATTAGTGTTTTTAGCTTTATTTTGCCAAGTCCTACATTTTTTCTTGGGTGTCTTACTTTTTGGGGAGGCATGTTCTCTTTTCTTGCTTATGGCATATAGTCAGCAACACCCCAGTTTGAGAACCACTGCCACAGGTCTATCATGCATTAAACCACAACTTCTCAACCCAGGCTCATCCACAACAGATTTAATGTACGAACATCAGTCAGCTTTCAAGGCAGAATGGGTCACCAAATGGATAGGGCAGGAAAGCATAATTTAATTCCCCTGCTATGGATGGCTTCTTCTTGCAAAGTAATTTAATCAAGGCTTCAATCCTAAAGACACTTTCCTAGGAGTAAGACCAATTGAACACAATGGTGCTTACTTCTGAGTAGACATGGCTAGGATTGTGCTACAAAGCTGACTTAAGTTTGGGTAGACAATTCAATTAATCTGTATTTTAAAACTATACCTTGCTACATCCTTTTAAAAATGAGGTCTATAAAGTTTGTGTGTGTGTACTTTTAACCAGTTTTTTGTCCAAATAGATAGTTCACCTACTTCAGTAGACATGCTTAACCTCATCCTCTCATTGAATTTTCAAATAATCTGTGGCCAGATGGCAACCTTGAATGGCACATGGTGCCCTCTCCCCCCTCAATACAACCAAACTTTTAAAGCCAATTATCACTGCTGATAGATTAGTGATCAGCTTTAAGCTGATCTTGCATTTAGCACTAGGATATTTTACTTAATAAGACTTCTGCTTCTTTTGCACTTCCTTTGTTTAACATAATACAACATTTTTCTACATTTTAAGAATTTAAAATAAAAATCGCAACATGTTTAACAAAACATGCGATCGGATTAGAACTACCAAATTCAGTGAAAAATCCAACTTTTGTTTTAAACCACAAATGGAAAGTCAAATTTATCCCCTCACACAAGCCTCACTGTGCAATCCTAAGGTGCGCTTGAGCTGGCATAGCTGTTCCCCACCAGCTCAGATTGTCATAAATGTGCTATAAAGCATGTTTGCTGCTACTAAGAAGACAGTGCTGCATCCAAACCCATTTCAGACCAGGGGATGGCAGAACAAAGGTATAAGGCAGGGGTCCTCAAACTACGGCCCGTGGGCTGGATACAGCCCGCCAGGGCCCTCAATCCGGCCTGCGGGCACTTTCAGAACCCCCCCACCCCCGCCCGGGGTTGGGGGGGAAACCCCAGGGGCTTCGACGCCAGGCACACGAGCGCAGGGGCGTACATGCCTGTAGCTGCTTCTCCGCAGCACCAGGGGTTTCCTGGCCGGCATGCACCCCGCTCCAGCTCAGTTGCTGATTTCTGTTTAGTCGCTACGCGTGCGCCAACCAAAGAACCACTGGTGCTGCGGAGAAGCGGCAACAATCGTGCGTGCTTCCCGCTCAGTACCTCCTGCACCCTTCCCGCTGAGTTGCCGGCTTGTAAGTCACACTTTCTTAGGATGGATGGGGCTCTGATGCTGCAAGCCTGCCACACGTTCCTAGGAGTAAGCCCATTACTTCTGTGTAGGAATGCTTAGGATGGGGCTCTGATGCTGCAATCCTGCCACACTTCCCTAGGATGGCGGGGGCTCTGATGCTTAGGATGGGGCTCTGATGCTGCAATGCTAGCCACACTCTCCTGGGAGTAAGCCCATTGACTATCATGGGACTTACTTCTGTGTAGAAATGTTTAGGATGGGGCTCTGATGCTGCAATCCTGCCACACTTTCCTGGGAGTAAGCCCATTGACTATCATGGGATTTACTTCAGTGTAGGAATGCGTCACAGCCACGGGGTGTGGCTCGCCGGGAGGAAGCTATAGTCTGGCCCCTGACAATGTCTGAAGGACAGTGAACCGGCCCCCTGTTTAAAAAGTTTGAGGACCCCTGGTATAAGGGATAGGATCAACAGCAGCAGCAGCAAACACATCCCAACTCTCCGTCCTAAGAATTACACCAGGTTTCCTGGATTTGTAAAGGCTAAATATAGCTGGCACTAATCCAAGAAGTCTCATGGGGTAACTGAGGCTTTACTCAGGCTAACAGGAAATATATTCCTTTATCTCAAGCCTGTTCCTAAACGGCACTGGATGCAGTGCAGGCCTCTCAGTCTGGCTATGCCAGAACTTAACATTGGGCTATAAAGCATGTTTTAGCATTCCATCTGAATCTGGCCTAAGAGTGGACAGCAATGGCTAAGATGGGCATTGAGTTATCCCAGACCTACTGTACTTCATTACATTCCCAAAATTTTGCTGGTACTTAAAATAAAGACATGAAATTTGGGCCATTCACAAATAATTATGAAGAGATTGCCATCACAATAGAAAATTAGATAGGAGACACTCATTTCTTGCCTATTAACCAACTGGTGATATTAGCCACCAACCTTCCAAAGATTCAAATCTAATCCTGCCTTTGAGGCCTGTTTGGAACTTAGCAAACATTAAGTTTGGGGGAAACAGCTTTAAAATGCTAGCAATCATTTTTGTTCTAACCTTTTCACACTTTATTTACTACCCAATTTACTACAATTTATTCAGAATATATAAGCATAAAACAGTCTTTAAAATGAGAGCTGCCAGTCAGTTTGGAAAGAGTGATATGAAAGAGTAATAGAATTTGTATCAGTGATGGGCTTCAAAAAATTTAAGAACCGGTTCTCTGCCCATCTGGCAGCCACTTTTAAATGGCTATTTTTAAACTTTATATGTCCTATCTCTTGTTAAGAAACGGTTCTATAGAGTAGGTGCAAACCTGCTGGAGCCCACCACTGATTTGTATGCTTTTTTTTGCATTTACATTGTGTGTATCTTTTCTTGATTCTCCCCAATAAAGGCCAAATATTAATTAAATTTAGTCGGACCCTCCATTTCCTCCCCCAAACTAAATGATACCTGAGAAGGGAACAGGACTGGGACCATGTTCCCAGGATGCAAATATTTAATCCTATCTCCTCATGCTGCAATAGGGATTTTAAAAAATAAAAGAGGAACAATCCTCATTGATATGACTTTATGACTCCCAGGATGGGAGTCTGAATATCAAAATACAGTTTACAAACACATATCTGGAATGTCCATTGTTCTGTTTAATTTCTGGGGTAAATAAAGACAAATTTTAGGTTGAACTAGTCTCTCAAGCCTCTTCAAATACTGGTGTGTGGTATTTTTCTAATACTTTGACTAGAATTAGTTCAATCATATTATTCATCATTATAATGCTATTTTTTCTTCTTCTTTAACACCTGTATTGAATGTGGTTACTAATATTAGCTGGTTGATTGAAGTCTAAAGGGCTCTCTGATTTAAGATAAAATGAATATTTTTAGACCTTTCCATCACACAACATTTAGCTACTGTTCAATGAGGCAGTAAACCTATCTCTCAGCTATGCCATTTCAACTTCTAGACAGGGGCTCACATGCCTAAACTTTTCTTCATACAAAATATTTCCCTGTACGTAGAAAGCTTGAACATCCAAGAAAAAGTTAGGCTTGAATGCCTGACACTGCATTTTTATTTTCAAGGCAACTTTTTAGCGAGCGCATTCAGTCATGTTATGGGACTCCACAGCCCCAGTATTGGAAGATGTATAATTCAAAACACAGGTATACCACCGCCTTGTGAACAAGGCTTTAGAATAGATACAGGCATCTATTGATAATTTGAATTAAAATACGTATCTAAGTGAAGTAGCACAGCCATTCAAATGTAAAACACAATGTTAGACATGATAAATAATATCAAACTGTTAGACACAAATGCAAAATACCAAAATTATGCAATCTCCCATCTAGCATCTAAGCAAGTGTTGGATAACCAGGGCATGAGGGCTGAACAATAAGTTGTGTTTCCTTCAGGGTTTAAGAGAGCCCAATTCTTTCCTGTGGTTACTGGTGCTGGGTGATATCAGAGGAGAAGATCAAAATGTGGGAACTCCAGCATGCCAGAACTGGGTTGCTTATCGGTTGACTGGCAGAATATTGCAATCAGTCTCTTAAGTATTTCTCTGCCGTCACATATTTCAGATGTTTGTTAGTCCAAATTCCTGGAGGAAAGGACCATCACAGGTTTCAAGCCATGAGGGATGTGTGTAGTCATGGACAACCTCAAAATGCCCTTTGCAGGGAAGGGCACCTAGATGCAGGTGTCATATGCACTCCTGAGGGCATCTGGTGGGCCGCTATGTGATACAGGAAGCTGCACTAGATGGGCTTTTGGCCTGCTCCAGAAGAGGATCTTATGTTCTTAACATGCCAGACCACTTTTTATTCCCATAGATCCAGGCCAGACAATCAGAGGATCTTCAGCTGCAGCCAGATGTGCCTTCCAGTAATGTCCAGAGATGTTCCAATGCACAGGGAGGAGGCACATAAACTCCCTGCAACTCAGAAGCTTTGCCAGAGCCTTCTGAAAGGGCATGTTCACTTTAGCAAAAAACAAAACAAACAAAAAACCTTTCAGAATGCTCTGGGAAGTCTGCCAAATTCCTCCAACATGAGTTTGCAATCCATACTGCTTCAAATCCATGGATCCCATACTCACTCATGAAAAGAATCCAACTGTACATACACCAAAGCGTTTAAATGGCTGTAATATTATTCTTTCCTGTTTTTGAAAAAATAAGATAAAAATCTGAAGAATTTTAGTCTTCCAGGATATATCATATTTTCCCAAGTAAAAACATACATAATACATATACAGAAATAATACAATGCCTTTGGCTGCAATCTTAAACACACTTTCCTGGGAGTAGGTCCCATTGAATACAATAGGACTTCTGAGTAGACATGTTTAGGATTGCACTGATACAGTGAGTTGGACTGTTATAGTTCTAATTTCTAAGAACTACACTCTAAGAACAGTGTTTTTTAAGTTACCTAATAGAATCTCAGATCCATTTTGTGAAATTTCCATAATTCTTCCATTCTGAGAACTGCTTCCATGCTGCCGTAGGCACCCTTCTCCCCACCCATTTCTTCCTTCTGTCTTCCTCCCCCTCTCCATGTACCTCTTCCCTCTCTACTCTGTGATCATGTGAATTCTTCCTTAATTTACATCTCTTATCTAGGCAGCTATATACAAGTCATCCCTTTGTTCACTGAGTATATTGTGACATCAGATGATGCCAAAGGTTGGTGTTGGAGATGTAGGATACCCAACCTTCTGTATGTTCACTTTGTGTAAAATGTACAGGAACTGCCTTAATAGACTGATTTTTTTAAGTAAAGCATCCTACTACTGCTGTAATTATGGGGTTCTAAATAATGCTCCTTAGTCATTTGGTTCTCGAGGACAGCCAGTGATAACAACACCACCACACTATACAAACTCAACAAGCTTCACTGCCAACACAGAGTCAGACTACTTTGACACCAGAAGTTTTGCCACTACAGTAGTACCTTGGATTAAGCATGACTTGGATGAAGAGTGTTTTGGATTAAGAGCAAAATTTTCTCAGAAATTTTGACTTGTTTTAAGAACACTGTCTTGGAAGAAGAGCATTTCTGAGGAAGTTTGGAACAGGCTTCCATGGCCAGGGAACTCACAGGGGTCTGAGGGGGTAGCTTGAGCTGGGAGGAGCTTTGGGAACTCACGGGGAGGGATCTGGGGGACTGAGCCAGGTGTGTGACAATATGGATTGCCTCATCAATGTTCCAATGCTGCTCCCCATCACCACCATGAGAATGTTAAAGTTGCACAAAAAGATAAATATTCCAATGGATAGCAGTGACTTCATTAGTAATAGTGAAAATCATCCCACAAAATAAATCCTACATCCTACAAAATAAAATAAATTGAAATAAGGTTTTAAAGGTGCAGAACAGTTCAGTACTGTACAGTATTTTATTTATTATAATGTTTCATAATCATTTTTACATACAGTAAATATTTTATATAAATTTTTGGGGTTGTGGAACTAATCATCCCAATTTCCATTATTTCCTATGGGAAAATCTGGATTTTGGATCCAGAAATTTTTGGATTACAAGCATGCTTTTGGAACGAATTATGCTTATAAACCGAGGCATCACTGTATTTGTACTACTGAGCAATGGAAAATGGAAATTTCAAAGGTGGGTATATTATATTAAAATATATTATAAAATGGAGAAATTCCAGAAACATGCATTTTTGTTTGGCAGAAATTTGTTAAAATATTTCAATACTGAAGTATGAGTACCTCCTCTAGTCCAGAGTTGACAAAGAGTTTCTTTCTTTTGCATGCTCTCAATTTGCCATTTGTTTCACATTAAATCTTAGGAAACTGTGTCAATTAGGGCTAAGTGGTTGAGGATGCAATCCTAAGCCACAGTTAGGCCAGCATAAGTCCCGGCACAAGTTCCATACTGCCTGAAAGAGTCACAAAAATACTGTAATGCACTTCTGCACCACTCCAAGGTGAGTTAGGCCAATTAAGAGACATGCACTGGTCTTACCAAACCAGAAACGGGGAGATAGGTGAGTTGTGCTGGCCTAAATTGTTTAGGATTGTGCCCTGAGTATTTTGTTATGGTTTGTACTGTACACAGTAAGATAATTTCTTAATATAATATTATATTCACTATACAAAAATAGATCACTATACACAATCCACAACATATTGTAATTTAAAGACGGTGAAGTGCTGACAACTTTATGAATGTCAAGTAACAGATTCCATATGCCTAGCTTAGATAAGAATAGTTGCCATGGAATTCCACCCTTCACAAGACAGCACTTCCTTGTATTCACAGCAGACTTCCATACTATTTCGACATACAGTATTTATTTTAAAATGACACTATGCTTCATTTAGGGCAGGAGTCTTCTAACCCTGACCCTTGGTGGGCCTCCAATCTGACCCTCTGCAGGCCCCTTCCATCCAGCCCCTGTAATCTTCCAGAGGAGGAGAGCTCTGCCCTCCGCACCTCAGGAGGTTTTTTGCAGGCTGGGGAGGCTGCAAACATCTTTGTGTACGAAAGTGCTTATGAACTGGTTTGAAGATCATCCTCTCTCTGTTACAAAGTGTTTATGAACTGATTTGAATTCATACATCCATTCACAAGCTCTGTCATCAATATATTCCTTTATGTAAATTTATTCAAATTTGAAATGCAAACCAATTTTTTTTCTTCCAGTATCGGAAAGACGTTTGTGACCCTCCTGCTAAAAAGTTTAGAGACCTCTGATTTAGGGTGCAATCCTAACTTAGGCCAGCACAACTCATCAGTTTCCTGTTCTCGTGGTGATGTAGGTAGGCAAGTGTCTATCTGTGCACTGGCCTGAACCTCCTCCAAGAATGGCCCAAAAGTGTTTTACAATGCTTTGGCTGCAATTCTAAAGACACTTTCCTGGGAGTAAGACTCAGTGAACCCAATGGGGCTTACTTTTGAGTAGACATGGTTAGGATTGTGCTGTATGTAAAACGCTGGTGTCATCCCTAGGTCAGCATGGCCTTATGTCGGGGCTTAGGCCAGCCTAACTGGAGGAAGGATTTCAGCCTTAGTCCTATCCAGTATCTCAAAGAGCTAGAGAAAGAGTTAGAATAAATAAGTAGCCCAATCATCACTGGTGTTGTGAACCCATGTGGTCTTCACTGTATCCAGTACTGAAATTGGGAAGGTTTTCTTGGTAAGGGAACCATGCATTTGTAAGGGAATGGTGCATTGCAAGGCACTCTGGAGCAAAGTTGGAAGGATCCAGGAACCTCCTGAAGTGGCTAGAATGTGCCATAGTGCTATTTGTAGCCAAGGTAGGCTTAAAAACAGTAGAGTTTGATCATATGAAGGTAACAGGCTATTTTAGCACTCCCTCCCCCTTAAAGGCATTTAAATCACATCCTGGTATCTGCAGATACCAAAACTGCACTGTAATTTTATTCCATTAATTTCAATTACTTCAGCCCCATCTAGTGGCTGAATATAAACTGATGCATTCTGGGGCAACAATAGAAACAAGAAAGTGGGTCATTAGAGCTGTTGTAAGCCCTGAGAAGCTTGCAAACTGCATGGGCAGGAAACTCAATTTTCACAGCATTTTTTTTATTAAAGGTCTTTAAATAAAGACCTTGGAATCCACAGCTTTCAGCAGGGAGGGGTTCTGGAACAGATTCAAAGATTGGATGTATGTTTCACTACACATATCCTCTACACGTATGGAAATTAAAACTACTATTTTAATGTATATCATACATTTGTATCTCATTTGTTATCTTTCTATTAAAATAACAAAGGCAGCGCTCAATATAGCATTAAAAATCAAGAGTCAGTCATTTAAAGTAAAAGTGGTTTTACTAACACAAAATTATTTGTAGCAAAGCAAAACAACTCTTTGCAAAAGATACATCTTTGCTCACTTTGGTAAGCAACTGACGAACAGGCAGATTTCTCTCCTAAAGAGAAACCATGTGTTAGCATCGCAGCTGAAGAGGCTCTAGCCCTTGGGACCACCTGCCATTGTTCTAAGAGCAAACAAAACTTCAGGCTCAATGTTTAGATAAGTTTTGTTACAGTCAAGCAATGAAGTTTATCAAGTCAGGGTGCAGTCCTAACCAATTTAGCCCAGCACAACTCACAGTGGCCTCTTCCCACAGTGATCTGGAAAGGCTAGCACACGTCTATGCACTGGCCTAACATCTCCCCAAGGAGTGGCAAAGAAGTGCCCTATGGTATTTCTGCAACATCCCCAGGCCAGAAGTGGACTTGTGCCAGCCTAACCAGGGGATAGGATTGCACTGTCACCTGGATACCTCATAGGAGAGATCCAAGTAATTTATGCAAAGTTTCCTTTCTTTTGTTTATTTTAACTGAAATGTGGCAACAATATCTGCATGATTACCAACAGTATTAAAAATGTATATGCTTATAACTTTGTGAATTGATTCACAAGACTGAACTCCTAAACCTCTCTTCCACTCAATGCCGATGCTAATCAGTCACACCACTGACTACAATCTGAAAGTGAACTGTACAGTATTCTCAAGATCATTGTATCTTTAAAGTGATGATAAACTACAGAAGAATATATAATGCTATCATGGTTTCATTTCATTGCAAACAGATCAACACTCGTTTCAAAACATTTCATATCACTTTAAAAATGATCCTGTGTGTCCTGTTTATAGTTCCAAAGAGTTTTGCCTAGTTTTAGGGTTTTCCAATCCCACTTTCAATAATGTTCAAAATTAAGGTACTGCCACCTAGTGGTGTGTTCAAACATTATTTGCTAGCCAAATAGGCATAATAGCACCTACGTCTACCAGAAGCTGCCTCTCCTCATATCCATTCCATCCACAGAGAAGTTCATCCCAGGTCAGGATAGAAACAGACAAATTGGTGGAATTGTTTGTTTTTTAATCAGTTGGGTACAAGAATTAATTTAAATCAAAACACACAGACAAAAATATTAGTGCAATTGTGTAACTACTATAAACAGTATTTCCATACTGCTTTTCATTAAGAAAAAGTTCATAAAGCAAACATAAATCAAAAAATTAAAAGTTTTCCTGTCCTGAAGGGGCTCAAAATCTACTACAAGGGGTGGGTGAGGTTCTATCCCATTGAAATACTTTCAAAGTATCTTATATCTACTGATCCTCAAAGCAAATTTATTAGAGCAAAACACCATCCTCTGAATCCCAGTGCAATCAATTTGCTATACAGTAAAGAATAATACTGTTCAATGAAATCACTCTGCTAACCCTGTTTCTCGTCAAGTTACCCATTAGTAAACCAGCTGTTCTCTCTAACGAAAAAGAACAGGGCAGCAGATTGGACTAGAAATAGCGGAAACTGTACTCTTCCAATTCTTGGTCCCAAGCCGGATTACAGGATCCAGAGAACATTGTTCATGTAAGGATGTGCTTCATACATAAAGCACACAATTTTTGGTGTCTTTATAAGAATCTCTTCTTATAAGTTTTTAAGAAAATCCAAAGATCCAAAATCACCAACATGTAGAAAGCATCTATTACAAAATTATATTTAAAAAATTCAGTGCTTTCACATCGTCTAAGACTGAAAATACTCATACTTTCAGTCCTTTTTTCAGAAATGTTATATTTTTCAGTCTATTTTTTTCAGAAAAAAACTTTTTCAGAAAATAGTTTTGTAAAGGATGTGTTGTGGCCATGGCCAATTTTTGTTTTAAAGTGTTTTTTAATTTCAGCCTTATAAGTATACGGGTTGTTTTGGGTATATGACTTGTGGGCTGTTTTTTTTTTTTTAATAAGGATTCTGACTTTATCCCATGACTTTATCTGATTTTAACAATTACAGGAATGGTCCCCTATCCATAATAATTCAGACAGCTTAATTCTTACCATTCAGAAGCAAGAATATTTTAGTAAACATTATTTCTCTTTCCTGATAAGTATTAGCATTATTAACTAAGCAAAAGCATTACAAATATTATCCAGATATTTACACCGCTCAAATTCTATTACTCTAACATCAAGTAGAACATACAGTATTCCTGATTGTTATGTATTTTTAATAAATTTTGTGCTCCTCTGACCATTATCGACATAACCTTTGTATAATATTATGGCAAGCAATGGGTTTCACAAATGTGCTGTAAAGCATGCTTCTGGGACCTAGCATTGATCTGTCAACAAAGAGCTGTACTAGCACTCATGCAATACTGGTGCTGTCACCTACGTCCTGAATTCCTGCAGCACCAGGACTGCCAAAATGGCTGCTATTATGCTATACTGAGCGCTATATGCTACTGCCAATGGTTCCTTAAGGGAAGGGAAAGGCAGTGGGAAGTTCCTTGAGGGAAGGGAAAGGCACTCAGGGCAGTGAAGAGAAGACCAGGGGGATGGGGGAGGCAAAGAGGAAGCAAGGTGGGAGTAGGACAGAACCAGTGAAGCTCAGCTCAACCAGATCCTAAGCCTTCGTGTGGGGCTCTCAGCAACCCAAGGTTTGCCACAGAATTTTACAGCCCCACTGGAGGGCTACTTCCCTTACCCAGGAAAAACTTTCCCTTCCCTCAAGGAACCATTGGCAGTAGCAAGGCAGTAGTGTGTAGCACTCAGTATATAGCAACAGCAGCCATTATACCCTACAATCAGTGATGGGCTTCAAATAAATTAACAACCAGTTCTCTGCCCATCTGGCAGCCACTTTTAAATGGATATTTTTAAACTTTATATTGCCTATCTCTCGTTAACAACCGGTTCTATAGAGTAGGTGCGAACCTGCTAGAGCCCACCACTGCCTACAATCCAGAGTAACTACGGGAGCATGTAAGAGACATTACGTGTATACGTAGTTACTGCACCACCTAGTAAAAACCTATGGGAAATTAATATTGCAATCCAGAGCAAATTGTTCTTACACCGGAGCAAGGACTCCCCGTAGTTACTCTGAATTGTGCCCTTTGGCAGTCCTGGTGCTGCAGGAGCTCAGGATTTGACTGTTAGTAATCAGCCTGTGCTTCCAGACTCCCAATCTTGCCTTTAAAACAGATAAAAAATTTGAGGATTGAAATGTCATATAATTTTTATAGAGTACACCTTCCAAGGCTGATTAACAAGAAGAAGACAGGCTACTGTAAATAAGCAAGCAAACTTCTGATTTTCCCTTCCAAAACTTCATAATCTATTGACCAACACCATAATCTATCCAGTTAAATAGACATGAAATCTATTTCATGAAGAGGTCTTTCTGACTTATTCTCCCCTCCATATTCAGTCTACAAAATGATGACACTCCTTGCATAAAATTGCAAAATATAGCACTTCCTTCAATGAAAACCTCAGATCTCACATCTTAATCATATCAATCTCTCCCCCTTGACCGCTACAATTTTTTCCTTTCTGGTCTTCCACACCTGGTCCTCTATACAACACACAGCTACCATAATAATTTATTCCTCATTTTTTTGAAAACCCAAAATGCTTTCAAAATTTCTAACATTCACTGGTTTCCTACCGACTCCCACATCATTAACACAACCCTCCATGGTTTTACATGCTTTCACTCTCCATTCCATTGCATCTTTTTGGATGCTCTATGCCAGTTGTATTCAGGCATTTCAGCCCAGGACCATACTCAAAAGTAAGTCCCATTGGGTTCAATGAGGTTTACTCCCAGGGAAGCCCAGTGCCAGATTCCAGATTCCTCCCACGATCCCCCTGACCTGAGGTTGTGACCCCCAACAGGACCCAACCCTCACATAGACCAATGGTCTATGCTCAATCAGTTCTACTATCCTCAGTCTTCCAAAATGTGTCTTCAAACTACTTAACCATTTCTTACCACTTAAGAAGCAAACAGCAGTGAAAAAAACTGCACAAGAAGAAAACCTACCCATTTTCACAGCAAAAGATCTTCCTGATTTTTAAAAACTGTGATTTGCAATGGCCATTCATGTTGAGTCAAATCCATATATTTAAAATATCTGAGTATAACAAGGTTGGATTTGAATATTTAAAGGAAAATTCATCAATCACTTACCTTGGAAAAGATACACTGAATTAACCAGAACAATACCACAGAAACTGGCCACAGATTCATTCTTAGTGTTACTAACACATACAAGTTATTTTAATGTCTGATTGACTATTCATTTAATCAAGACATGCTGGTCAAAACAAGCCACAAGGATCACAAAAACTAAAACAGAACAACAAACCACAGGATATTGTTACAAGTAACAAAAATACATTTTGATGCCTTAAAAAGATAAATTTAAATTAAATTTCTATTGCCAGAAACTCTCAAGGTCACTACAGGATAATACCACAAAACTGTTACAATTATATCAAGACAGGAACAAACAGACAACTTAAAAAATAACTTTTCACTTTGGTTACTTCGATACAGTGTCATCAAACATATGCTTCTTTTGGACTTGGGCAACAAGAAAACACTATAATGCTAAGATAATGCTTAGAAAATTAAAATGCTCAGATTTAGAGAATTACCCTTTCATTATAAACACAGCAAGAATTCTCGCCACCCCTTCTCACATCTCTTTAAATCCTCTGGAAGAAGGTTACCTCAGTGGAAGATTCCATACTTGGTTGTATGCTCTTCAATTCACATTTACTACTGTTTGAAGATATACCGTATTAAACTGAGAGCACAATCCTATGTCTACTCAAAAGTAAGCCCCATTATGTTCACTGGGTCTGACTCTCAGGAAAGTATCTTTAGGATTGCAGCCTGAATCTGTCAAAATTGTTCATGTTACAAAATCAGGAGTTTATCTCTGCTACTCAAGACTGCAGAGTGGCTGATTCCTGAACTTCACCACAAATGTTACCACAACATCATCATAAACCCCACAAGTAGAAAGAAACTATAAAGTTTTTTGGTAATATTATTTTCCATTTTCTCAGGGGAAAAAAATTCCTCCAAAAAATCGCTGGCAGGTCAATGCCAGCTCAAAGACTGATGATTAAATTTAAAGTGATTTTTTTCCATCAGTAAAAAAGCAATAATTTATCTCCAAGAGGTCAACATGATCAAGATTATTTAAATCATTAATATAATTATAACAGGAGTATTTGAAATTTTATTTTACCCTGTCATGAGGGCTTGTGATTATTTTTTAACCTTCAACACAGCATACAAAAAAAGAAATTTTGATTGCATTTTGATTGCAAATTTGTATTAGGTCTCAGTAGTCAAACGTGAAAAGTTATTCATAAATATTGAATTTTTTTTTTAAAGCAGTTCTATAATGTCTCATGCCAACAAAATGTAAAGGCCCATAAACACAATGTAATCAAAATTTACAACTTCAAAAAACATCCAAACAAGCTCACAATAAAAAGTAAATACTTTAGTTGAATCTCATTAATGGACCAATACCCTGAATCTCATTAATGGCCCAATACTATCTGTATGTTAAGCTGCCAGAACTCACCTAGAGTACAAGGCCATTTGTGGCAGCACAGAAGCTGGGCTTACCACCCTGAGTTTCCAGGTTGCTACCACAAATGGGCAGAGGTGCAGCATGCACAGCAACAAATTTTGGACACTCTGCCACTTTTAGTACATTGGTAACAAGGTTCAGGACAGGGAAGGGCAGAAGGAGAATCCCAACAGCATATAGTTGACATAATTCTCTTCCACAAAACCAGGACAGGACCCCCTGTCAAACTTGCCAGTATGTGAATGCAATCCCAAAAACCAAACTGTCCCAGTTTTCCAGGGCATACGGCAGCCCTGAAGCAGCGTAATCTTACGCCAAGATCCTATTTCTGCTTTCCAGAGAGAAAAGGTAAAATCAATTATCTTTATTCCATAAGTACAGTGATGATTAACAGTAATAGTAAACAAACCAGAATCCCTGGTTTTCCTGATTTGCATTCCAATCCTATCTTTTCTCCCACCTCTTGGTGCAGCCATGCCAAAAATGAAAGTGCTGTATCCAGCAGAGGGGGGCAGATCTGAAGGCTTCTGATGGGAAAGGGGATTTAGCTTCCTTTCCCACTCTGTAAGCCTCCCCTAACTCTGCAAAATGTCCCCTTACACCTACACCAGCTCTTTAGCTGGAGCAAATCCCAAAAAAGGGACAGGAGAGGCCAAAAAGAGGGGTGTTTGGATCCAGTAAGCACTATTGTAGCCAGATCAACTTCCAACTGCAGCCTTCCCATCCCATTCCCCCCCCCTTTTCTACACAGATCCACCCCCTCCCTGCCCAAGGACAGGCAGTCAATGAAGAATGCTGCTATCTCCCAAATAGCTACAGCTGGAGTGCTGTGCATTCAGTTGACCACCATTTTACAAATTCTGTTCACTGTCATAAATGACTGTGCACAACTGCCTGCTCCTGGGTAGGTTTGGGTCATCCACAGTTTAAGGCAGCAAAACTGACCTAAGAGTAAGTCCACTTCAATTATAGTGGGTTTACTCCTAAGTAGACATGCAAAGAATTCCATTGTATGGTAGTAGTAACAGTGGTAGGTTTTCAGAGCCTGCATAGCCCCATGGCCATTTATTCCCTTTGTTCAGTCTAGAATCATTCAGGCTTCAATAGAAAAACCAATATTCCTACCTCAGTACATTTAATTATTCAGCCAGCACAATCAGGACAACTGATGTATCTACTGTTGATCACTGAGGCTGCAATCCTATTCATACTTTCCTGTGAGTAAATCTCATCAAACACAATGGGAATTACTTCTGAGTAGACATTTATCTGGTTATGCTGTAAATCTCTTTCATCGGACTGTGCTGGACCTGACCTTTTACTATTTTCCTCTTTCAATATCCCCATCCCACACACATGTACACAACTCCTACCAACTTTGAATAAATTTCATGTGTTTGATGAAGAGGACTCTAGTCTATGGAAGCTAGCAGTAGAAAAAATGCTGTTTAAGGTACCACAAGCCTCTTTGCTGTTTAACTATCTGTAAACAGCCTCTTTGCTGTTTAACTCAGCAACTGGCGATTTCCCATCTGGGAAGGTCTTCTTTAGAGGGGTGTTTGGATTACAACATGACACATATACTTTGAACTGGTAGAAGAAAAGATGCTAAACAAATGCTAAATACTGCCTGATTTGGGTAAATAGAAATACAGCTAAATACAGTCTAATTTGAGAAAGGTGAAGAACTATATCAAGGGTAATTCATCAACTACTTACTTTACTGTATTTATTTAGCATATGGCTATTACAATTGTTGGCAGAGCCACTGTGATGTCCAGCGTACAGTAAGGGAAAGTGTAGACTGTTTATGCCCAGTGTGCAGACTAGTCTATGTTGTTCTGTGGGCAGCTCGTAGAACTCGTCTCTTTCCAGGTGGAATCCTTCATAGCATGGTCATCATCAGATTTGGTATCAGGGAACCTAGTTATAGTTATCCCCCTTTCCCAAAACAGAATATTTAATCATCATCATCTAACTGTCAGAGTTAGAGAAGAAAATAAGCAGACCGAATTACTTCTAAAGTGATAAAAAAACATCACTTGATAGGGTTTATTTCATCAAAATGAACTATGACTAGAAGAATTATGGCCAAGTGGGATTGCATTGTTAATGACGCTTTACACAAAAAGATATGTGTACAGATAACTACTATGTCATGAAGAAGATCAAGTTTGAATCTCTTTCCTTGACATCTAGTTTTCCATATCTATCAAGTTTTTGTGTGTGTGAAGGAGCAGTCTATCACCTGAACCCTTAAATACAATCTGAAGCCAGATAAACCTCAGATCCTAAATCTGAAGTAATCTAATACAGACATAGCTATACCATCTCCATGACACCTCTGGCCACTGAGAGCACAATCTTGTGTATATCTGCTCAAAAGTGAATCTCATTTTAGTCAACAGATCTTACTTCCAGGGAAGTATGTATAAGATTGGAGTGTTTCCTGACACTTGCAGTTCTGACACTTGGAGAAATGGCACCATAGAAGGCCAGTCCGTTACATATTTATCACGTGAATTATTTCACTGTATACACAAAACAGCCGCTTTGGGTTTGCCTCCAGGGGAGAAAGGAAGGATAGAAATATGGTAAATAATAATGAAACAACTTGACAATAATGAAACTTGGACTTATTCCAAAAGAGGAGTATGTAGTAAATGAGACCTACATGAGATCTACATATACTATTGTATATGTACACCATAAAAGTGTAAATACGCTATAGGATGAGTACATTTATCAGTTATAGGAGTACCAAATATAAAAGGCATACAACTTAGAATCATATACTTCCATCAAAGACATCTTGTTGTCCATTATAAACCAATGTTGGGAGCTTCCAGACATACTCATTGTAGCACTATCCATGCTTTCACATGCTGGATTGCAACTTTCCTTTCACACTGCAGCAGATAATAACACATTTTGGAGACACAGTAATCTGACTACAGCCTCTTAACCATCCTGTTCCTGTTAAAATCTGCTGTATCTACCCACACACTTCTCAAACAGAACAGTGGCATATACTGTATTTACAACCTATAAACACACACAAACATTGCACTGCTGCCCCACTGTTCACAAAATCATTCACTGTGTTTCAATAAATGTGATGAAGTGTAAAGAACATACAAGTTTACAGATATACTGTCTTCACCCTTGTAAAAAGCTAACGAACAACACTCCAGATAGTCCAACTGGAAGTGCCTTTTGTGTCATTAATATATGCCAGGGGTGTCCAAACTTTTTGGCAAGAGGGCCACATTACTCTCTGACATTTTGTCGAGAGCCGGAAAATGGTTTACATTTCAAATCTGCATAAATTTACATATAAAATTGCATTAGACACACTACAAAGCTTGCCTGCGGCCCCGATAAAAAGGTGTTTCAACACCCTGATCTAAGCAATGGAAAGAGGTGCCTCAAAGGATATATTGCTGGACTTCAAAACTGGGAAGCTCAGCAACAGATTTATTGAGAGGCCCCGACAAATCCTTTTTGCTTCATCTTATATCCCTACAAAACAGTGACCTAATTCAGAGTTGTTTTCCTAATGGAATAAGGAAGTGCTGTAACCAGACCTGAGCCAGCTATAACATATTGTATACAATGATGATGCAGGAATTAACACAAACATCAGGAGAACCACAAGACAGTTGTTTGTGGAAGAACACGACCGGGGTTGCCATATGTCCCAGAAAAACCAGACTGTCCCAGTTTATGGGAATTGCATTCACACAGTGCCAAGTTTGACAGGGGATCCTGTCCTGGTTTTGTGGAAGAGAATTATAGCAACCCTACACTTGTATCAAGAGACGTTTAGGAAAGAGGACTATAAAACATGAAGGGGAGGTATTGAAGGAATTGCAGGATCAAAGTGGGTAGGAAGTGTTCTCCCACCCGCAGAAACTGTACCCAAATGAATGCACAAAAGAGCTATGGTGATAAATATATGGAGGAAGGGCACTAGCTAAGTGGGGAGGGCTATGCCAGCATTGGAAAAGAATGTCTCTTAAACATCTTAAAGGAATGTCTCATAAATATTTCTCAATGTTTATACCCAATGGTACCACTTTGCATGAACCACCCACTGCAGTGGTACATGGACATTTCAGCCTGGGACCTCCTTTCAAACTTAAAAATCTGTCCAGGACCCCCTGTCAAATTACTGGGATGGGACATCACTGTAATGCCAGAGCTCCTTCATGTCTACTCAGAAATAAGTCTCATTGTAAGTCTCAATGAGACTTACTCCCAGGAAAGCCTACCAGAAGGATTACAGTTGGGATGCCTTGCTTAGCCTGGCTTCCCACTCACCACACATCCTTGGACAGAGGATGCATGTGGTTGTGAGTGCTTGTACAACTCACATGGCAGCAGAGGCCAATTTCTAAGGACTGCAGCAGGGAGGCTCTGCCTCACCTGCCTCCATATTCACTGCATGTTCTTGGGTAGCAGGTGTGTGGGGTCCCAAAAGTACCGCCTCGAGAACCACTGCTTGTACTGGTACCATTGGTTGAGAAACCACACGCTAGGACAAAACACGTGACAACAATGAGGGAGTTGTGACAATATCCAGCACGAGGCAATGGAGACTGACCAGCACATAAGACAGAGGGCACCCAGAAAGAAGTCTATGCTCGTGTCTGGTGCCACATCCATACACACTGGCAACATATGTCTGGTGCTACATCCGCACACACCAGCAACACACACCTGGAGCCACACATGCACACATTGGCAACAGGTGTCTTATGCCACATCTGGAAACACATCAGTGACATGTTTCTGGTGCCACATCTGCACACACACCAATGACCGATGTGCGGTGCCATATCCTCACATCTGCACACAACGACAATGCACATGCAGTGCCACATCCACACAGACTGGCGACACACATCTAGTGCCATGCATGCATATAACAGAAACACACATCTGGTGCCACACATGCATTCATTGGCTACGCATGTCATGCCACATCCACACACATAATTGATATATCTAGTGCCACATCTACACACAAACCAGCAAAATGTGTCTAATGCCACATCCTTACACACATCAGTGACACATATCTGATGCCACATCTTCACACACAACAACAACACGTGTTTGGAACCACATCCGCACACAAACCAATGATATGCACCTGGTGTCAAATCTGCATACAAACCAGTGACACATGCCTGGTACCACACACATATACATTCTGGAGAAACATTTGGTGCCACATCCTCAAACACACCAGTGTCACATGATCAGAGCCACACATGCATGGACCGACAAAGCACATCTTGTGGCACATACACACACACACCAGCAACACATATCTGATGTTACATCTGTACATACAACAGTGACGTATGTATGGTGCCACATTCTCACACATGCCAGCAACACATATTTGGTGCCACACATAGCACACACTGGAGACACATGTCTGGTGCCACAATCTCATGCACACCAATGACACATATCTGGTGCCACATCCACACACACATTGGAGACTTGTATCTGGTGCCACACATGCACACATACACTGGTAACACATGTCTGGTGCCACATCCCCACATGCACCAATCTCATGTGTATGGTGCCACATACACTGGAGACATCCACACACACCAATTAAACATGTCTGGTACCACACACAGACATGCCGGTAGCACATATATGGTACCACATTCTCACACACACCAATGACACATCTGGTGCAATACACACATACCATGACAGGTGTCTGGTACCACACACAAACACACACCAGAGACATGTGTCGGTTCCACAAACACACATACTTGCTGGTGACACATGTCTGATGCCACACTACCACACATACCCCAATGATATGTGTCCAGTGCCATACGCATACACACATAGCAAAGATACATGTCTAGTGCCGTACAAGTGCAAACACTGGAGTCACGTGTCCAGCACCACACACATGCTAGTGACATGGCTGGTACCACATCCTCACACATACAAAAGACGCATGTCTGGTGCCACATCCCCACTCGCACCAATGACATGAGTCTAGTGATGCACACGCACACACAGACACAGGAGACATACGTCCAGTGCCACACATATGCTGTTGACGTGTCTGGTACCACATCCTCACACATGTCAATGACGTGTCTGGTTCCACACATGGACACACATACACTGGAAAAGTGTCTGCTGCCAGACATGCACACACACACTGGTGACATGCCTCCGGTGCCACATGCTCACACACATCAGACATGTGTCTGTTGTCTCACTCTCACACACAGCAGTGACATGTATCTCGTGCTGTACATGCACACACACAAACACTAAAAACATGTGTTTAGTGGCACGCATATACTGTTAACTCATGTCTGGTACCACATCTTCACACACACCAAAGACACATGCCCAGTACCATACATGCTGGTGACATGTGTGGTGCCATACATACACACACTGGAGATACATTTCTGGTACCACATGTTCACACATACCAATGACATGTGTCTGGTGCTGCACATGCAGAAACACTGGAGACATGTATAAGAAATGTCTGGTGCCACATACATACACACACAAGTGGCATGTGTCTAGTGCTGTGCACACACATGCACAAACACTGGAGACATTTGTCTGGTGCCACATCCACAAACAGACATCAGAGACACATATCAGTGCCACATGCTCACACACATACCAATGACATGTGTCTGATACCACACACTGACACACACACACTCACAGGAAACATGTGTCTGGTGCCAGACACACACACACACAGATGATGTGTCTTGCTGGTGACACATGTCTGATGCTCTGTATATGAGATCCTCATACACAATGGAGATGTGTGTCTGGTGCTACATACTCTCACATACATATCGTATGTTTCCAGTGCCATGCATGTTTGCACCAATGTGTGTGTATGTGGTCCTGGTACCACACTCAATGGAGTGAGTGTGTACATCCTCACACACATCAAAGACACGTGTCTGGTGCCACACACACGAACCAATGATGTCCACGCATGCACACACACACCCCAATGACATGTTTCTGGTACCCCACTGGAGACACGTGTCTGGTGCCACATCTTCACATATACCAATGACCTGTGTGCGGTATCACATGTCTGATGCCACACATGCACTGAAGACACGTGTACACACTCACCCCCCAGTGACATGTGTGTGGTACCCAGAGGCACATACTCGGTGAAGACGCGCGTACACACACACACTCACAGCAAGGACACGTGTGTGGTGCCCACAGACACACTCACTGGAGAGAGACAGGTGTGGAGCCAGACCCAGAGGGGCGGTGGAGAGGCTGTGTGGGTCCTGCCTTGGCGGAGGAGGCAGGGAGGGAGGCTACTCACTTCTTCTGCTGGGGCGGCTGCTTCTCTTTCCTTCCGAGCGCGGCGGGCTGTTTGGCGCGACGCCTGCGGGCCTGCAGAGCCAGCACTGGGGGGGGAGAGAGAGAGAAGCCGGTGAGGACAGGGACGGGGAGAGCAGCCCCCACCCAAGGGCCCCCCTCTCGCCCGCCATGTACCTTTCCGGGAGCTCATGGCGCGACCCCCGCGACCCCCCAGCGCCTCTGCCGGCTTCAGAGCAAGCGAAGGGGCAGCCCCGACACCAGCAGCGCATGCGCAGCCCTTCCTCCAGGCCACGGGCGGGAGGGCGGTCGCTAGGCAACCCCAGGCCCAGCACAGGCCCCGCTCCGCCCTCTCCAGCACCGCCCACCCTTACCTGGGAGGAAGCCCCCTTGACGCCCATGGGCTTTACTTCCGAGTAGACCTGCCCAGGAGGGGCCCAGAGGCTGCCACCCTTACCTGGGAGAGAGCCCCCTTGACTCCCATGGGCCTTACTTCCGAGTAGACCTGCCCAGGAGGGGCCCAGAGACTGCCACACTTTCCTGAGAGGAAGCTGAATTGACTGTAAGGGGACTTACTTCTGAGTAGACCTGCGGAGGCTGGGCTTTGAAGCTGCAGTCCTGTCCACACTTTACTTGAAGTAACCCCATTGTATTGAATGGAACTTACTTCTGAGTAAACAGGCATAGCATTCAGCTATGAGTGACAGAACAATCAGTTATCAAGCCTAAAACTGGAAGTCCTACTCAATTCAACTTATATTTCTTTTTTAAATACAGCAGGCCTCTGTCAGTCTTGGAAGACTATGGTATTGTGCTCTGCGCTGCATACGCTGCATGTGAAGCACGAAAGCCTGGGTTGGATTGTTATGGAGGATAGGCTGTTACCCAAGCAGCAAATCCCCCTCTCCACGCCACTGAATTAGTCCAATGGAAAGGCAGATCCAGTACAATTAGATCCAGCTGGCGTCGCAGAGCTGGGCTAAGGACAGGAGCTCACCCTGTCTTGTGGGGCCGACCCGGGTCTTGAACCTGGCCTGCTGGTTAACAGGCGCAGTGTCTTAGCCACAGATATATGGGGTTATTTGCCGTTTTTCTCCTATACATTTCAGAAAACCTTTTCCTACATGCAGTCCATTTCATTATCAGATGTAGGAAATCATACAAATTGTACACCACAAAATGTTCAGCATTTCCCATGTGACACCACACTGACAACATTTTCAAGGTACAATAGGGTATATGAGAGGGGGTATTATGGCATATGACATATGGCAACCCTACACCCTGGTGTTAAAAAGGGAAAAATCCAGTAGTTTTAAATCCTGTGCGTAGCATCCATTACATGGGGTCAAAGAAAATTTTGTAAATCCCCCATGATGAAATTCAGTTAAACTTATTTGAATGAATGAATTCATTATCTGGTTTATCATTTATAACATTTGATATCATGCTGCATAAAATTTCCTTTGCAATGATATATATCTAGATCTATCTATCGATTGATTGATAGATCTATCGATCGATCGATTGATAGTATTTGTATATATCAAGGATTTTACAACTTGGGCCATTAATGTGATGCTCAGCTTGTGTCCCCCCTAAAGCTTGTTACCCAGTTGCTATCCCCTGCACCCCTTAGCTATGCCACTCAACCCAGATATTTCCAGAGTAGTACTTCTGCAGGAATGTTGTGGGAGCTGCTTCCACAGGCCATGTAAACCATGCTAAGGAATGCATACATGGAAAGTCCTTAACATTGTGTGAGATCTGGGTAGACTCTGCATCAAGGACCCTGGTAAACACCCATCCCCACACATGCTGACTCCAGTACGGGGGGGGGGGTGCTTGCTTACTGTTTTCAGACTGGGCAAACAGCAGGGAGTACCAGTCAAGAGGGAGGGGAGGGTTAATGATTCTGTTGGACAAAAATTAGGGAGGCAGGAGAAGGAGCCAAAGGAATTCTTGCCTTAGAATTGGCTTGAGGAAGCCCAAGGAGAAAGGAGGAGGGGAAGGTTCTTAGCAATCACACTGTCATCTACTGTAAGCTTTGTTATTTGAGGAAGAACTGAATGACTGGCTGCAGTGGGACTACTTCATGGTAAGCCTTGCAGCTGCTGCACTTGATCTTTGGCTGCTTCTGTCAGGCTCTCATACCCTCCAATCTCTCCTTTTACAGATGGGCGGGTCAGCAGGGGAGTGGTTGAAGAGCCCAGCAGCAGCGTATTTTTGTCCTCGGAGTAGTAGTGGGCTTTTCAAAGGAAGTGGGTCAACTCAATCTTTTAGACTGAGTCACTAAGAGGTGACCAGACTAGGAAAGTTCCCCTAAAAGGAAAGTGCCCTGAACTCATTTTCTAATAGAGTCACTGGGGTGTGTGTGTATGTGATTCTAGACTCGACACATGTCAAGCCCTGCTGGATTTTCCTATTGCTTTTAATAAATTATCCCATCTCCTAACTCCCATGGCACCTCTATTGAATATTTGTGGCACACCAGTTGAAAATCATTGTGTATGAAGGCTGATCCAAAAATAAACTGATTAATTGTTTAAAGTACTACAAGATTCATAGTGTGATCCTATACATGTTTACTCAGAAGCCCCACTAGGTTCAATGGGGCATATTCCCAAGTAAGTGTGTCTAAGACTTCCATCTCAGTTGTTTTTTATTTACCAAAGTGCCCAATCCATTGTGTGCCTACTTAGAAAGTCTCATTATAGTGAATGAGGCTTACTTCCAGGAAAGTTGTGGATTGGATTGCAGCCTAGCAAGGCTACCTCTCTGGAATTTGTTGTCCTGTTGACAGATACAGTACTTGCAACTTTTACTAAAGATTTACAGTAAAGACGCAATGACAAAAGATAATCCACAATAATGCTAGAACACAAACTGTTTCCCAGATCCAAAAATTACACTTAATCTGGACCCAAACAAACAAATCACATTTGAACAAAATACACAGGGTGGAATGATCAGAAAAATACTCCAGGTACTCTTGAAAATCAACACACAGAGATCTTATACTGTATTACAGGCTTTGGAAGGGCAAGAAGAAGCAAAACAATTTTAGCAGACAGATTTCAGAGCTAATTCATACAATCTGTATGCAAAGATGACAAAGTTACTTGCAGTTTCCCGGTGAAAGACATTCATGATGTCTCAATAAAAATATTTATTAGTTATCTTGACACCATAGTCAGTTGTGGGCACATGATATCCATGCAGAAGCTCCCAGATTCAATCACAGGCATCTCCAGTTGCTAACAATAGCAAGGTTGTAAATGTTGTTCACCTAAGACCTTGGAGAGCTACTGCCAAACAGAGTAGAAAATAGTGGACTCCTTTAATATATAATGCTGAGTCCATTTAATATAAATGCAGAGTCCTATGATAATGCCAGCCCTGAGTTACAAGGTCCTTTCATTGCTAATGCAGCAACTCTTCCCAGATATTGTGGGTACTCTTGCAAAATCAAAGCAGGGAACTCACACAGAATACATATAGGAAAAGATTAGGAAGGGCATGGACAACAAAAAGTAGTAGCTAACAGCTGACACATTGCAGAGTTTATTCATTCAATCAGTGTAGGAATTCCAGCACTTATTTAAATTTGTTGTGACATACAACAGTCATATTCACCATTTTTTTCCCACCAATACTTCTTGCTATGAAGAAGGAGCTACTACCAAAACCTGCCAAAATCAAAAGAGAACACCCCACACACAGTGGTAAACATATAAAATAAACAAAAAATTGACAATCTGTTGCTTTTTAATTGTATGCCAGCTTCTTCTAATGGTAAGACTCTGCCTAATGGTAAGACTGCCTAATGGTAAGACTCATCCAAATTTGATGAGATGATGGGAAACTTGTACATATCCTTTTACTTCAACGTATTCAAATTTAACAGACTTTCAGCATGTCTAGACACCCCTTTCCCCAACCTAGATGATTACACTGAGAATTCATGAAATAATATTCCATAATAATTAATGTACAGTACATATAAAAGTCACTGTATTTGTGCAAAATCTCACAGCCCAATGGTATGCATGATTTATAAAACAATGGAACTTATGGTACAATCCGAGGCAGTATGGTTGCTGGCAGAAAGTGTGCTGCACCAGTGCTAGCTGTAAAATACATTGCAGTGGCATAATAGTCTGGTGCACTACTGGGAATGCCTGTGTCAGCCCGCGTTTCCTGGCACAGGGTGCAGGTTAGTTGGGGACAGAACTGGGAAGAGGAGGAGCAGGGAACAGGGAGGGTGCTGACGGGGGTGGGAGGTGGGATTGGTAGCACAGTTACATGCCACATACAATCCCCCTAACTGGGATCAATCCATTAACATGCGGCCACAATGACTTCCACTAGAAATTGATCTAGTGCAGGTTTGAGTTGTCCCATATTACAAGTTGGGGCTTACCCCAGGATAAGGAAATTAATGTCCCATGCTTCAGGGAGACCTTCTGCCTGCTAAAATCTATGAGATGCAGCGCTACTCAGGCTCTGCACTAATGCACTGGTACATCAGTGTAGGGCAAAGGTACTCATGCATTTCAGCCCAAGACCCCCTTTCAAACTTAAAAATCTGTCCAGAATACCAGGATGTGAATGTGAGACCCCCACTTTGAGCACAATCCTAATCGTACTCAATTTAGTAATCGTACTAAAGAATGTTTCTTTACGATTGTAGACTTTGAATACCACTGGTATTCAGCTGCAATCCAGCTGCATGCCCCAAGTATATGTGTATAGGATTGCAACCTTACCACCCTATCCTAACTAATGTCATGTGCTGCAGTGCAATGGCACCAATGCTATTGTCTGTTCTACGGAAGATGCATCAAGTCACATTTGCAGTGGTGTGTGCACTTGTTCTGCCAGAACAAAGCAAATAGGATTGTGCCATACACTGTGGACTATAATACTGATTAAAACACAATACTTCATAAAGCATCTTGGGTGTATAAGCAGCTTGGTTGCAATAGCCTAAATCAACAACAGACTATAAGGCTCAGTTGTTCATTTTCAAGCCACTAAAGCTGTCACACTTTAATTCAGAAAATGTTTTTCTTTGTTAAGGTGCTAATGGCTTCAGGAACGTCATGTTCAAAACATTGCTAATTACTGTGGCTTATATTATCTTTTATTGAAAACTGTGCAGTTCAAAACTCAAAAGTATTAACCTACTTTTTGTGTCAAATTTAGATTATAGTTCAGCATTTTTTCCAGATCCCTGAAGAATAAAATCCAAAGAGACAATCCTCAGACTACATATCCCAAACAAGGTCCATTCTGTTTTAAAATCAATAGAGCTAGAAAGAAAGTTGTCTGGCACTTGAAAATAGTAGATCAAACTATTAAATAGTTTGAAAATAGTAGATCAAACCAGCTTAATTCTGGGTAAAATGGCCTTTTCCCCTCGCCCCTTTCCACAAATTACCTTGTTTACTTCATAATTGAGAACATACAGAAAAAAACACACATTTAAATCAGTTTAATTAATATTCTGTAAAAGGCATTGGTTTGTCCAACCATCACAATAGAAGTCAAACCTTCATAAAACAGTGCAAAATTCTTTAGCAGCAGTTCTCAAACATTTTAGCACTTGGAACCACTTTTTAGAATGACATTCTGCTGGACGTGATGTCTTTAACCTGGAAGTGATGTGATGGCCATCATGACATCAGGTGCAAACCCTAAGAAATTTAGGGCACAATCCAGAGTAGGTACGGGAGCACATAAGATACATTACGTGCACTCGTAGTTACTGCACCACCTAGTGAAAACCTATGGGAAATTCATGTTGCAATCCAGAGTAACTTGTTCTTACACCGGAGCAAGGACTCCCCATAGTTACTCTGGATTTTGCCCTTAGGCTGGCCTAACTCAACTGGCCCTCCAAACCTTCCCAAGCAACTGCTGATCTGTTTTTTAAAATACCCCAAACATCCATAAGGCTACAATCCCACCCCCCTTACCAAGGAGTAAGTCCCATTTACTATCACTGGTAAATGCAGAAACATAGTAGTCTGTTAAAAGTACAGATCTGTAACATTTTCCCAAATGCAGTCTGCAATCCTAACCACACTTTCCTGGGAGTAAATACTATTGAACACAATGGGACTTACTTTTGAGTAAACATGCTGAGGATTGCACTGTATGTCACATACTAGGGTAGTATCAAGTCTAACACATTAAAAATATATTGCATATTAAATAAATGGGGACACATCTGAAACTGCCTTGCAACCCAATTACTCTTGCAACCCAACCCACAGCTTGAGAAACACTGCCTTTGAGGAAGTCACAACAAGTAAATTTATTTAAAATGGGTCCTCCATTTCTGTATCATTGAATTCCATATCATATGGCTAAAGAACACATACCAACCATTTCTCATTCCCTGCCCGTAAAATCACCTAGCTCAGTGGGTCACTGAGCGATTGAAACGTCACAACCCAGCACAGCATAAGCATGCTATAATTAACAGACTCAAATGTGTTTAACACTCTGTGTGGGGTTGTTGCTGTTGATCAAGTGTTCTCTGAACACTGAAATAGCCTAAACATATTGTTTGGCCTTCCCATAGTTTTGACAGACCTCAATCCTAAAGGGCTTCATGATGAGCTCCAGTGCTCTGACTTCCTTAAAACTTCTATACATGCTAGATGGCATCTACCTGCCAACAAGCTCAGGAAAAAACTTCAGAATCAGCTTGCAGTTCAATGCAAGGAATTAAAAAAGAAAAAATCCAAAGCATTAACACCCATCCCTGTGAGGCTCTATGTATCATGATTTACATGGAGCAGGATTTACTTAGTGACCAATAAGACAAGCACAAAGGAAGTTTTCTTAAATAAAACAAAATCCTCATTAGCATGCCAGTCCAATCCTCTCCTCTTCCACAGTCTCGTTTCCTTTCATTTTCCATGCCCGTTTGATGTACAGTATTTAAGTACCAACATCCTTCTATATGGACAAAATAGTTTTTCCTTTTCATTTCAGTGACTTGCTGCACACTTGCAGTTATTTTACTTTAACTCCATTTTAATTTGACAGGTCTGGCTAAGTTTTCAATATTTTGAAAACTTCAAAGGTTTTTGAAGGTTGGCTCAGCAATCAATATTTAAGTAAGTCAGTAAGTCTGGCTCAGCAATCAATATTTAAAAACTATTTTTAAAGATATTTAAAAACTAACCCTATAATCCAGAGTAACTACGGGAGCATGTAAGAGACATTTACATCGATGTAGTTACAACACCACCACCTGATAGGCATGAACACATTGCTGATGCCTGACTCAGCTAACACTTGACACCACTTCAGGTCCCAGTCAGGTACCGCATCCTGCACTAATTGGATCAGATTATACCATTTGCAGGAATTATGGCTGTCCATGCATGATTTTTTTAATGATTGAGCAGATTTGCTGTTTCATTCTTTACCTGGAGTTAGTGGCTTCCCCCTCTCAGAGCTTCCAAGGAAATAAGCCTCTTGCCCAACTCTGAGCCAATGCTAAAAGGCTCTGCTACCATCATTAGGTTTCATTTGGTTATATCACCATTAATTAATTATGTCACCTGCTTTGTGATTCTCAGATCAAAGTTTATCTTGAATGAGCTACTTATGCTACTATAATCAGAGTTATGCACACAGAATTGCATGTTAATAGGATGGAAGGAATTGAAATGATTTCTGCTGACTATATTGCTGTTGGGCTCATTAATAATAGGGATCTGCTAAAGGTCCATGCCCAAGATTGGGCACATTTGGCCAAGCCAATCCCAAACCCGCAATACAAATGGCAGCAGAAATACACAATGTAAATTTGGGGGCACAGGGATTTGTCCAATTTGTCCAATTTGTTTCTCTTGCCTATAATCTAATATGGAAGAAAATAATTCTAATTCTTAAACCATCAATATCAGATGTTTTCAGGCAGTGCATTGATGTGCTGCAAAAACATTTGTCCTGGGAGTTTGGAGCACAGGAGGTTTTCGACCCATCCTGATTTACAGCACAATCTTAGGCAGGTCTACTCAGAATTCGGTCCCATTACAGTCAATGGGACTTACTTCCAGGAAAGTGTGGCTAAGATTGCAGTCTCTAGAACAAACTTTTACTGGATACAATGTCAGTGTTCTGTTTCTCTAGATTAGATACCAAAGCAATGTTGTTACATAATGAACTATAGCATTGTTACTATTGGGAGATTCAAAAAATTAGTTGCTTGGTTGGAAGGGGTCTGAAGCTTCATTTGTTCAATCATCTTTATATTTTGTCTGATTCTATACAAAGGATAAAAAATATGTTTTTACAGACATCTGCACAACAGCCGAGGAAAAGACCAAGCTTGAAGACAGCTGTGAATTGTAAGATCATCATATGAGCTTTCCTACTACCACGACAACATGATTCTCACTATAGTAAGTATAATTGCTTCCTGATTCTCTTGAGTTCTAATTTCCAACAACAGGTATATTAATTGACCATTCCATGGGTATTATACAAGCAACAAGGAAATATAAAATAAAACCATTATCTTGATGCCATTTCCTTACCTCCGGTATCATATGGTTATAAATATGAAGAAATGCAGCTGGTATTTCTGTTATCTTTGGTTTTGGCATTTTGATATTAGCTTCTTCCCAGAAAACATGAACTACATACTTTAAAGGATGGGCTTCCTCCAGGGATTATGACAGTTCAGAGCTTTCGTCGCAAACTCCTCATCTCCATTGTGACCTCATTTTCTGGTTATGCTAAGATCTGACCATAACTGAAGCAGAAGAGCCCCAAGCATTTTGATGCTTGATGCAGAAAATCTTAATAGCAACGGTACTCTTAAAATTCCCTTCCTGGGCAATCCAGAATAGCAGACCACACCACCATATGGGACCAACACTGAAGAAGAGGCTTTTTGCTCTAAATTTCCTTTCCCAGAAGAGTCTCTTCATCTGGCCCTTGGGAAATTTTGTAATATGTGGTTTGTAATTGTGGTTAAGAGCAATAACACACCCCTGTTCCATGAGTACTATCTCCTCCACCTCACACACCTTTCATTTACAAATTTGTTTGGTTCATGAGTCTGCACCATTTTGGTGGATCCCTTTCTATTTCTATCCCACTCCAGCCAAGGCATACTTGCTTACTCACCAGTAAACATAGTTGTACAGTTCACATTCATTTTCCATGAATTTCAGTGCAATCATCAGGGACCTCCTTCTGGGGTGATTTGTGGGGGCTGTATTGGATCAGGACAGTTCTGGTGTCCTCAGCCTGCCCTTTCCAATGAACTATGGCATGTTTACCTACTCATGAGTAAAGCTGCTATATGGGTCACTTTCAGTTTCCATAGAGTTCAATGCATATTTTAGTTTTTTGGCCATGTTTGATAGGAAGGTGCTATTTCAAAATGGATTTTAGCATTGGATTCTGCTCTTCAATAGGAATCCGACGGTATATGACCTGATGGGATTTGATGCTCCGTCATGACGTTGCAATTTTTAGGTCCCCAGTACGCATCACCCCACTTGGGTACATCACCGGTGTGGACCACACCACCTGCACCACCCTAGTGACTGGTAGGCAGTAAGCAAGGTCTGGTGGTTGAGAGAAGGGCTACCAGAGAAAAATAAACAAGGAAAGACCTGGATAACTCTTGGATGGGAGACTGAAAGCTGATAAAGCTGTCCAAGCCTCTAAATGCCTGCCTGGATCACTTAAACATGTGCTTTTTTGGTTGGTGTCTGGTCTATTGCAATGAGATTTGTGCAAAAATTAAATTTAAGTACAAGCAGTGGAGGTCAGCAGAATGATAATCTGTTTTTCCACATTTTGCAAGTGTATGTCCCATGCCTTTCTTGGGCTATCTGAAAATTAATACAGTGAATCCATACCTCTCGCCCTCCCCTTTCTTTTGATTTAGGCAAATCATTAATGCATCATACTTTCTCATCACTCTTTATGAGGGCGCATTGATAGGATTCTAAGTGAGGCTCACTGAGGTACCTATTCTAGAATATAAGTGCTTCATAATGGATGTCTCAATTCAGAGCATTCCTTTTCAACAAGACTTCATAGGAGAAAGTCTCAACAACGCTTGATATTAAAATGAAATTTCTTAGTATTTGTCTACTACTTATCGACATTATTTTTTCTGAATATCAAGTCATTTGATGTAGTAACAGGATAACAGCATTGCTGTTCTCTGTACTTGGAAAGGAGGGTGTTCTCAGATAGCATGTGTGCCGCCCATCCCCCACACTGTAGGCTGGACTAGGTCTTACTCCTCCCAGGAGGGCGCGCCCACCTCCCAGTCTCGTCCAGCCTCGCTCAGGGGATGTCAGGAGGCCTTCTGTATCTGCCTCAGCCCTCTCAGCAATGGTGAAGGAGGCGGTGAGGGGGGTCCTCCACAGGGTTGATGCACGTGGGGGATATTGTGCATGGGGAATGATCCACATGGGGGATGTTGCACATGGGGATATTGCGCATGGGGAATGATGCACATGGGGAATAATGCACATGGGGAATAATGCACATGGGGATGTTGCGCGTGGGGGATGTTGCACATGGGGAATGATGCACATGGGGGATATTGTGAATGGGGAATGATGCACATGGGGAATGATGCATATGGGGAATGATGCACATGGAGGATATTGCGCATAGGGGATGTTGCACATGGGGAATGATGCACATGGAGGATATTGCGCATAGGGGAATGATGCACATGGGAAATAATGCACATGGGGGATATTGCGCATGGGAATGTTGCACATGGGGGATGTTGCGCAGAATGTTGCACATGGGGGATGTTGCACATGGGGGAAGTTGCGCATGGGGGATGTTGCGCATGGGGGATGTTGCACATAGGGAATGATGCACATGATGCACATGGTGAATGATGCACATGGGGGATATTGTGCATGGGGGATATTGTGCATGGGGAATGATGCACATGGGGGATGTTGCACATTGGGGGATGTTGTGGCATGGGGATGTTGCACATATTGTGCATGGGGGATGTTGCGGCGTGGGGGATGTTGCGCATTGGGGATATTGCACATATGGGATGTTGTGGCATGGGGATGTTGCGCATGGGGGATATTGCGCATGGGGGATGTTGCACATATTGTGCATGGGGAGATGATGCAGAACTGTAAGCAGTAAACAAAACTGCCTATTTTCCAGTACACACTCAGCAAGCAGAACTGGGAAAATCCTGGGGATGTGAGGTTCTGCCAGTGGGGCATTCATTGGGGATGTGCAATGGGTGGAAAGGCTGGGCAGAGCCTCCCAATTTACGTCCTTCGAAAAGCACCACTGCTGCCATGGGGGCAGCACACTTGTACCCCCATGCACTTTGCACCCTCCATGCTCTGTGCATGTTTGTGGTGGTGGTGGTGAGGCTCTGCCTCTGCCTTTCTGCCCACCCCCCACACAGTCCCTTCCCTTGTACAGGTCCAGCTCTAGATGGGCAGAGCTGACTCCCATGCCCATTGTGTTCACACGTGCAAGGCTGACACGTGACAATGTGGTTAAGGTCTCCTCCTGGCCCTACACACCGGGCTACATGCAGAAAAGCGCTCTGCACTCGCTCAGAGGACCTCTTTCTCTGCCACCCTATTGTGGGCCCCACTCCCAACATTGCCCTTTTAAGACGCCCTTGCCCTTTTAAGACATCCTAAGGTGACCTTACCTCCCAAACCTCAACCTATTATGTGCGCGCGGATTTTGAGTGACGTGAGCCAATGACTAGGCGCGCCCCTCCGACCCCGCCCCCATGGAATCTTCAGTGTCAGCCCCGCCCAAGAATGTCCAAGCCGGGCACGTGACTCATCTGGCAAAGGCAGGCTCTGGGGAGAGAAGCCAGACCTGGATAGAGCTTTCTTGGTGGCCCCCAATCGTGTGCATGGGGTGGGGCCCTGGATCCTCCCTATTAGGCAGGAGGTCTCCCTGCAAGATCCCACTTAAAAGGGCAACGTCGGTGGACCCCGCCATGATGATGACACTCCAAGGGCGCTAGCTACCCTGACACTGCGCCCCTATGGGCTCTCAGAGTGCTATCTATACCTTCCACTTTCCTGGATTTTGTGGTTCTGTTCCAAGCCATGATCATTTAGAGCACAATCCTAACCCTGTCTACTCAAAAGTAAGCCCCATTGTTTTCAATGGGCCTTACTCCCAGGAAAGTGTCTTTAGGATTGCAGCCTTAGGGCACAATCCAGAGTAACTATGGGGAATCCTTGCACCGGTGTAAGAACAATTTGGTCTGGTTTGCAATATGAGTTTCCCATAGGTTTTCACTAGGTATGCAGTAACTACGGGTACACATAACGGGTGCAATCCAGAGTAACTATGGGGAGTCCTTGCTCCGGTGTAAGAACATTTTACTCTGGATTGCAATATGAATTCCCCATAGGTTTTCACTAGGTGGTGCAGTAACTATGGGTGCACATAATGTCTCTTACGTGCTCCCGTAGTTACTCTGGATTGTAGGGAATGTCTCTTATGTGCTCCTGTAGTTACTCTGGATTGTGGGGCCAGAGACTGTTCATCCTCACCCAGAAAGAAAAATCAACCTCTGTTTCTTGCTAATAAATTGGCAATTATTTTCAGGATTTCAGTTCAGAAGAATTAACCCAACACTTGTTTTTAAAAACCATGTGAGTCAAGGACTTCACCCTTTTTAACATCCCTTTGGGCAGAAAAAAGTGACCCACACAGATTTCTGGAAAACACAGCTGCATAAAGTTAGCAATCAAGCCATTTCAGGATCTTTGGTACTTAGAAGAGAATAAAATGGCACAATGACAAACCACCATAGGAAAACTGAGGAAGATGGAAGAAAATTAAAACAATAAAAGATATGTGGTATATTGATTTTTAAGAACTTATGTTGCTGCTTAGTCCATCATTTCAGCTTTTTTTTCTTTTCCACAAATCCACCACTATGAATCTGGGTCTAGTTTAATTAGCTCTGATTTGAGAACAGTTCCTTTCTCCCCCTGAAAATAAAAAATAAAAAGCTATCTCAACAGAGATTATACTAAATGTATTGCACTACAGCTCCCATTTGTACACTGATTAAGGGTGCAATCCAGAGTAACTACGGGGAGTCCTTGCTCCGGTGTAAGAACAATTTGCTCTGGATTGCAATATGAATTTTCCATAGGTTTTCACTAGTTGGTGCAGTAACTACGGGTACACGTAATGTCTCTTACATGCTCCCGTAGTTACTCTGGATTGCAGGGTATGCTACCATCAGCATCTGAAGTACAACTTCTCTTTAGTGTTATTTCTAGGAATGCTGACATCCTTTGAGTTTCAACTAAGAAGCACAGAGAAAAAATTCAAGTAGCTAATTTGGACCAGTATATGTAGAAGTTTTCATGTGTGTGTTCTAAAGTACTTCCACTAAAATGTATGTTACCATATATCATTCGCAGGGTATCTATTCAACACTGTTACAAAATGTGGCTGGTAGTTTCCTTACTGTTTACCTACCTAAATCCTCACCCGAGTTAGCAGTTCACTCTCATGATTGAGCAACATTTTTAAGTCAGCCAATGTTGCTTCTTACATATGTGATATGTTATTTTCTCCACTGGGTGAACTAGACTTATTACAGTACAAACAGAGGCATAGTACAAACAAAGCCATAATTAACCAAATACATACAACACAGGCAGTGCAAATACAAAAAAGGACATCCATTCCTTTTATTCCAATACCTTTGTTATAATAAAGTTAACAAAAATATTCACTATTAAAAAAAGAAAGAAAAGAAGCCAGCTGGCACTGCCAACTAATTATTGTAATATTTCTGTGAATGAAACCTAGCTGGTGAATGGCATCAATGGCCAGCACAGTTTCAGATATGTAAAACTGTGTTTCCTCCTCTGATAAGGTATCCTTCATAAGTAAAGTTATCATATCACCTGAATCAAAGATAAAAGCACATTAATAGCATTTTTCAATTTAAAAGTAAGCCCCATTGTGTTCAATGGATCTTATTCCCAGGAAAGTATCTTTAGGATTGCAATCCTTAGACAAAGCCTAGGATTGCAATCCTAAAGACACTTTCTTGGGGGTAAGTACTATTGAAAAATATTGGAACTTTTGAGAATACATGATTAGGATTGCACTCTTGGAGCCTAATCGTATGTATGTCTATGCAGTACAGGGTGATCAGAAGTCATTCCTGAAAAAGAGGACAAGGCTCCTAAAAATGTAAAACACCGAAGAAAAATGAAGAACAAGACCACACTGTTACCTGAAAGAATTAACTACAGAGGACAGGAGGAGGTGTATATGAGATTTATTCAGAGTCTGAACAGGCCTGCACCATCTGAGTAACAAGACTCTAGGGTGTGGAGTCTTGCCGCTTGAGTCTACTCCCTTCCTTTGTACGTACACAAAGGGAGCTGTCTTCTTTTCTGCACGCATTCAGAAGAACTGCATAACTTAGATAAGGTGTTTTTCTGTTACTTTTCTGTTGCAGTCAGATAAGAATGTGAAATTTGAAGGCTGCAATCCTAAAGACACTTTCCTGGGAGTAAAATCCATTGAAAACAGTGGGGCTCACTTTTGAGTACACATGGTTAGGATTGTGCTCTAAGGCAAGCCTGCCCACAGGGCAGTAGAAGCTTTTTGAATGTTCTGTATTTTTCCACTGCTTGGGCCTCTTTGCTAATGAGCACCTGGTTCTGAGGTTACTAATGGGACACAGAAACTGTTGTTAATTTAGGTTATTAGGACATAGAACCTGTTGTTAATTTATTTGAATCTCACCACTGGTTACAACCCATAATGAGTACTGGCATCCCCTTATTGGATGGGTTAGGGACCAGAGTTTTCAATTTAATAATAAGTAATCCACTGTTTAAATTAACCACTTGATAGCAATATATACTGTATATGAGTGTTTTTAGCTTATATTTGGTCATGTCCTACATACTTCTTTGGGTGTCCTAAATTTTGGGGGGCTTTGTCTACTTTTGTGATCATGATCACCCTGCTGCTAGGGAAATTCAGAAGACATTCCCCAAGGGTGACCTGATGTCATCTTTTTCCAGGACATACCTTGGTGTCCTCGAAAAATAAACCTTCATTGTCCTCCTTTTCCTTTTGAGCAGGCAACATGTATCTTTCTTGTAATTCATAGTATATAATAGTTTTCAATTGAATAATAAGCAATTCAGAGATTAACCACATGATGAAAGCAACATATGAGTATTTTTTGTTTTTAGCTTTTATATTGTCACCTCCTACATTTTTTGGAGTCCTATATTTTGAGGGTGTTGTCCTCTTTTTGGTGATATGGTCATCCTAACCCCCTTGCTTTGCAATGCATGCTCTGCAGAGCTTCAAGGGTGGAGCTTGGCAGATGCAGCTGAGAATTGCAATGGGTATTTTGCATGCAATGCAGCACTGCATGGCATTCCCAGCCATGGACATACACCAGCAGAGCATCAGTGCTCCAGAGGGGACAGATCCTGCCCTGCAGAGGACCCACACCGCTGCTTGCAGGCACACCGCCCCCATGCACTGGGGAAAGGAGCACATCATTGCTTGTATGCCCCGGAACAGCCTCCTCTGTGCCCTTCCCTTGCCTGACCCACGTGTGCTGGGGAGGGAGGGGAGATCCATGCTCCCAGTGATCCTCCTCTGCAGTACTGCCAGGTGCCTGATCCATGCTTCTCTCTGCAAGCCGCCCTTGGGTAAGTGCCTCTTGCACTTGAGCCCCCCTTTCCTCTCCAAGCAAGGCTGGATCAAGCCTGTGGTTGCAAAGCATAGGTGAGCATAGGTTGCAAAGGGACACCCAATTAAACCAAAACATACAAATATCAAACATATTTTGATATCAAACAATATCAAACATAAATTATTTTCTTGCATAGTAAACTGATGTTATTTAATTGGGATCTGTCTCTGGTAATATCCCTTCTAATTTGTCCTGGGTTCCTGGTACCTAGGAGGTAATCTGCCTCCCCCTCAACTAGTGATGCTACTAGTTATGGGGACCCTGTGTCTTGTAATATCCCCTTTGATTTGTCTTGGTACCTAGTAGGAAGGTTGATCCCCTCCACTAGTGATGCTATTAGGTGTGGGGTCACTTCCTCTTGTAATACCCCTCTAATTGTTCCTTACTCACTGGTACCTTGTAGGCAGGTTGATCCCCCCATTATTTATGCCACTGGGTGTGGGGAACCTGCCTCTAGTAATACCCCTCTAATTTGTTCTGGGTTCCTATTATGTAGCAGGCAGGCTGCCCCCCACTAGTGATGCCATTAGGTGTGGGGACACTTCTTCTTGTAATACCCCTCTTATTTGTCCTGGCTCCCTGGCTACTAACAGGCAGGTTGTGCCCCCCCATTAGTGATGCCATTAGGTGTGGAAACCCTTCTTCTTGTAATACCCCTCTAATTGGTCCTTACTGGTACGTTGTAAGCAGGTTGATTCCCCCCCCCCACCACCACTAGTGATGCCATTAGATGTGGGAACCCTTTCTCTTGTAATATCCCCTCTGATTTGTCCTGACTTCCTGCTACCTAGCAGGTAGGTTGATCCCCCCACTAGTTATGCCAATGGGTGTGGGGATCCTGCCTCTTGTAATACCCCTCTAATTTGTCCTGGGTTCCTATTATGTAGCAGGCAGGCTGCCCCCCACTAGTGATGTGTTTGGGTGTGAGACCCTGCCTTTTGTATTATCTACTCCAATGGATAAGTGCTGGTAAGAGCTGTCTTACACATCCAATAGTTGTGCCTACTTTGTTGTTGGGAGAGGAAAAGAAAAGTATACACTTGTGCATTTCTCTGTTTGGGAAAGTTGCATTTTGTAGCAAGATCATGTTAAGTGTGCATGGAAACTGTGACACCCATGTGTGCACACCTGTATCGCTAAACTATTCTTTGTACAGCTATTTTCCTGCCAGAGCAATGTAAGTAGAATATTGCTACTAAAATAACTCCTGAAGTCTCCACCTTTTGAATAATAGATGGGCTAGTTTTATGTACAGTAATTTCAAAACTGTTATGCAGAAAAACCAGTGTATTTTTTGAGAGATTCATAGAACACTCAAATGTCAGTAAGCTATTTATTGTTGTTAATATCCTGGAATGTATCTTTTTGTTGTACATAATCTGCTCTTTCTCAAAAGTTTTTAGCTGTCTGTCTTGTCCTGTCCGAACCACAATTTGGAAGCTACTACTGAATCCCACTGTTAAAAAAACGTGAGTAGGCAGTACACTTCCTCCAACCAGTACTCAATTCGCACACCTCTTCTCATCTAGTCGACTTCTCTCACCTTTACCTGGAGCTCCTGACTTCAGGACTTACATAGCTTGTCATATTGTGTCCAAAATTCTGGAGAACATCTCATATGCCTTCCATGTAACTTCAGATCTGTGGCAGAGTGTGTGTACCTTCATGAGGGCGTTGACATCCATCAGTCTCGAAAGACTATGGTATTGTGCTCGATGCTGTATATGAAGCACAAAGGCCTGGGTAGATTAATATGGAGGATAGGCTGTTACCCAAGCAGCAAATCCCCCCTCTCCATGCCACTGAAATAGTCCAATGAAACAGCAGAGCCAATACAATTGGTTCCAGCTGCGTTGCAGAGCTGGGCTAAGGACAGGAGCTCACCCTGTCCTGTGGGGACCTGGGTTTTGAACCCTGGCCTGCTGGTTAACAGGCACAGTGTCTTCACCACTTGCACCACCAGTGATTGAATATGTGCTATAGCAGAAGAACAGTTTCACTCTCTACCTGTACAGGCATCCCCCACTTATTGGATGGGTTAGGAGCACAGTCCAAAACTGAAAACCGTTGACAAGTGGAATTCAGTCTTTTTCAGCTTACAAATGCAAAAGGGCCACACAAAAGACATATCACTTGATAAAAGCTAAATAATTACTTATTAAATTAAACACATAGCCAAAATACATCACAAATTACAGTGAAATGAACAAAGGCATATCTGGGCAATGAATATGTTATGTATTTGAATGGTGGTTATTTACGAAAGAAAGTCATAAGGAAATGCCTAAAACAATTTGATCATCATGTCACATGCAAATTAACATCAGGGAAGACAATTTTAGCCTGTAGATCAGCAGAGAGAGGTTGAAAGAGTGAAGCATGTGTTGAATGAATGATTCCTGGGTATAACTGAAAGGTGTTTTGAGTAGAACCATCAGAAAACAAAGAATTAGAAAGTGGGGGATGCCTATATCAAGGTTTTCATAGTCAAAAGTGTTGTCATTGTGGTACTGAGAGTACAATCCTAAGCATGTCCTCTCAGAAGTCACCCTACAATCCAGAGTAACTACAGGAGCACGTAAGAGACATTACGTGCACCCATAATTACTGCACCACCTAGTGAAAACCTATGGGAAATTCATATTGCAATCCAGAGTAAATTGTTCTTACACCAGAGCAAGGATTTCCCATAGTCACTCTGGATTGTGCCCATCATCCCATTGTATTCAATAGTACTTACTTCCAGGAAAGTGCAGTTAGGATTGCAGCCTGAGTGGGTTTAAAGAATGATCCAGGTGATTTCACTATGACTATGGGGGGAGAACTTACCAGTACTCCTTTGTTGCTAGTATTTTTTAAGACATGTTCGTTTGAAAGTAGATAAGAACACGTCAACATCAATACTATGTAGCCTCATAAAAATGGTACTTTTGAAGTTGTTGTATTTGATTTTTTTTGTTGTTTTTTTTTAAGTCTGCAAGATATTTCACAGGGATGCCACATAGCAATGTAAAAGTACAATAAGGCTGTAATCCTAACCACACTCTCCTGGGAGTAAGTACAATTGAACACAATGGGACTTACTTTTTGAGTAGACATGCTTAGGATTACACTGTAAATCCTTGACTTACGAACAAGTTCCATTCTGGAACTTTGTTTGTAAGTTGAGATTTTCATAAGACCAACACCATTTACGTAAATGCATGTTTCATTGATGTCAATGCATGTTGTTAAGTCTAATGTCATTGATGTCAATGCATGGATGTTCATATGTGTGAAAGTTTGCATCTTGAATGCTCATAAGTCGAGGACTTGCTGTATTGGAAATCCCCTTATTTTCCTATTTTTCTGGTTGCAGGACTCTGTACACCCACCTTTACGTTCTAAGAACGGACACAGTAGCAATGGCAAGTGTATCCTTGAAGCGTCCTCTTTCTGAGGATGAAGAGTCCAATGCAGATGAAATTAAAAAGCAACGAAATTCAGAAGAGCCACTGAGAGAAAAAGAGAATTCTGACCAGAAGGTTGAAATTGAGGTCGAGCAGTCTGTAAAACCTTTGCTTGATGTCACAAAAAATAAAATAGTCCCAAATGAGGAAAGTGCTGACCCAGATGATGAGGAAGAACTAGAAGAAAGTGATGATGATGGTGGTGGTGAAGATAATGCAGTAGGAGATCCAGAGAGCTTTGCAGACATGATGAAACACGGGCTGACGGAGCTAGATGTTGGCATAACTAAATTTGTTAGTTCTCACAAAGGCTTTAATGGAATCTTAAAGGAAAGGTAACCACTGATGTCTTGATGATTTTGCATAGCTTGAAATATAGTGAATTTTGCTGGTTAAACTGTAACTTGATCCTGTGCCTGAGATGAGGTACCAAACTCTACCCCAATCCTTTGCTTCCTCCTTACTCATAGCTTAGGTCCTAATACCTTTTCTCGGAAGTGTGTTCCATTAAATATGCTGCTTGCACAGAATATATAGCAGTATTGCTCTCAAGCTGCCTTTTCAGAATTTGCCTTGGACCTATTAAATGTTCAACCCTCTAATCTCTACTCCAGGTTGAAATAAGGGTAACATTGCAATCTTCTATGGGCACAGTTCTGAGAAATTTAGGCTGGCCTAACTCAACTGTCCTATCTTTTTGTGATGGTGTGGGGAGGTCAGCGTATGCCTCTGCATTGGCCAAGTTCCCCCAGGAGTGGGGCAGAAACGTCTTACTGCACTTTTGTGACACCCCCCCCCCCGTCAGCACAGGACTTGTGCCAGCTCTTAGGCCAGCCTCAGCGGAGGTTAGGATTGCAGCCTAAGTGTTTATTTGGCTTGCACATCAGTGCAAAGTCCCACTTTCTTCATTGGGGTTTGCTCATAGGTGAATGTGTATAGGATTGCAGCCCCAAGTACATGTAACTGCATTTGCTAAGGGTTGTCCTCCCTTTTATCCCCATTGTTGACATTTAGTTTACGTGGCCTTGGAACAGGAATCTGTCTTTTTTTTCTTTCTCACACTCACCCTACAATCCAGAGTAACTACACGAAGATGGAAGAGGCACTTACTCTGGATTGCTCTATGCATTTCCCATAGGTTTCCCATAGGTGGCACCATTACTATGTCAGTGTAAAAGGTCCCGTAGGTACTCTGGATTGTAGCCTCAGTGAAGCCTCATATGTGGATGGTGTTATGTTAAAACATTGGCAAGTCCACATTTGATTTTGGTATTATGGGCTAAAGTTTTTGGGCCTCCAAAGTTTTTGGCAGGAGGGCCACATCATTTCTCAGACACTGTGAAACTCAGACACTGGGGACCAGAAAACCAATTTACACTTCAAATTTCAATACATAAATTTATAACTAACACTGTATTAGAGTGGATTACAAGGCTTGCTCAAGGGCCGGATAGAGGAGGCTTGCCAGGGCCACATTGAGGTTTGCCGAGGCCGCATCTGGCCCCTGGGCCAGGGTTTGAAGACCCCTGGACTAAAGAGACTTTCACTGCAGGATTAGTGATATCTACAAAGCAATTCTACTGTGAAGAAAGTCCAGTAATACTTCCAGTAAAGTGTGGTTAGGATTGCAGCCATAGAAGGATGCAAAGAAGCCATGCGAAGGATGATGGTGATCTGCCCTGTGATAGCAGTGTAGGTGCATCTGCGTAGCATGGTTGGAGTAGTAGTTGTTCAGATCTACTGTATTTCTCCTGGATGCCAGGATGAGACTGAAGAGATGAGTTGATTCCCTTGCCCTGCTGTTGGAGCCCTTAAACAGAATGCTCAATTCCGTTAGTGGCTCATTTGGCTTTGGTATCCCTAATTCTATATAGTGGAATATTCCTTGTGCCCTTGGATTCTGCAGAATCCTCTTATGCAGCCATTGGAATTGAAGTATACCATAATTACTACTGAACAGCATGTCCGCTGGTCTATTTATAATGGAGTCTTTTATCTGGGAGCTAATTTGCTAATTTCCATTACTGGAAAAATGGATTAGGTTTCTGTTGCTAAAATGATGGGATCAGCTCTGATTTCTGTCTGTGGATCTTTGGGAATACAAATTAGTAGTTTAGAATTAAACTCAGTATTTAGAAGGCTCAAAATAAAATGCATCCTTGACAAACCTTCAAGATGGACATAGTATCTTGTTCTAAGACTGCAGCTTTATTATTATGATTATGATTATTGTTAGTTTTAGTGTTAGTTGTTGTTAGTTGTTTTTGTTGTTGTTGTTGTTGTTGTTATTGTTGTTATTATTATTATTATTATTATTATTATTATTATTATTATTATTATTATTATTATTATTATTATTTTGGGGGCGGGGTTGTTAATCTTTGATTCACAACCAATGACTGGTAGAAACTTAACAGTTCAAATCCTAACCAAGGACCTGTTGAGGTATCAAAGATGGTTCCAGGCAGGGTGATTATTGATTTTTGCACCGTATTCTGCTTGGTTTTTTGTTTGTTCTTTTATTATAAGTGCATATCTGTGTAAGTGTGTTCAGAATTGATATCGAAACAGAATTCCCCCCCCTAATAGTATGTGTTGATCAAACTGATTTGATTGACCAACCTGTCTTGACTTCTTTTAGATACTCAGATTTTGTTGTTCATGAAATAGGAAAAGATGGTCATATCATCCATTTAGATGACTTCTCTGTACCTGCAGATGATGAGGTAATTCTCTCCCCTCCCCACACAACCTTCCTGGTGAAACAGAAGACTATAATTCCAGTCTTTTGGTAAATGCTTTCCACACACCAGATTTGTATTTACATGTTATTATGTTTTTTATGACCTCTTAGGATCCTTCTGAAGAGATCTTTACGGTGTTGTCTGTTGAAGATAAACAGCAGTTAGAAGAACTTCAGCTTTTTAAGAACAAAGAAGGCAATGTTGCAATTGAGGTAAATTGACACCTCCAATGGGACCAAACTTTTCTTAGTTTATGTTATGAAAGGTGGTGCCTTTAAAGCAGTGGTTCCTGAGCATTTCAGCCTGGGACCCCCTTCTGAGAATCTGGGGACCCCCCCATAGAAGTCATGTCATCAACTTGGATGTTGTGGCTGGAAGTGCCATCAAAGAGGAATTGTCATCACTGCGATTCCAGAGCTTCTCCATTGCTCCTTAGAAGTAAGACCCATAGTGTTCAATGAAATTTACTGAGAAGTGCAGCCTGAGTGCCCTATTTCAAGATGGCAGCACCCAGTGCCAGATTCCAAGATTTTAAAGATCCCCTTGAAATGGTTGTGACCCCTCAAAGAGGATCCTGACACCCCACTTTGTGAACCACGGCTTTAAAGGACTGACTGTGCAATTGAAGGATTATAAAATGACCCCTAGATGTAACAATATACAAATGGAATATTGCCTTGCAGCAAAGTAGCACTTATAGGGGATGGTTTGAAATGGAGTGGAAATGAATTGGGGTGATGCTTTGCCTTCCTGGCTTGCATAATTATGCAGATGGTTTGCATAATATGCAAACAATAATTAGACAGCCTATGTTTGGTGAACTAGAATTCCTATGTGGAGGTATTTGTATTTGCACATGGATAAAGGAATGCCCACCTGATATTCCTATCCAATGTTGATTGAGCCACCTGGATGCAGGAGTAACTGCAATGGCAGGAGTAGGGAAGGAACTTGGGAACGGTGGAGGAAAAATCCATGGGGAATTACAGGTAGAAAATGGTCAAAAAAGCCAGGATGAAACTCTTCAATTGAATAGAAATTGGTGATACTAACATTATGTAGATGGGATATAATGACCATAGTGGCTACCACTGATCCCATACCTTTTGTTCCTTGCTAAGGAACTCTTCCCACTTGCAAAAAACATTGTTTGGGTGGATGTTTTTGCATTTTGGATGTCCTGCATCTTGGCTGTCCAACTGGTTCTATAAAAGCATTATGCAAATAGGATTAAACCAGCATCTGCTCCCTTTGATAAATTGCAGTAGTGAATTTGATCTTCTACTGTAAAGAAAAAAACAGAGATATGGAATTCCCACTTGTAAACTTAAAGGACTCCCCATGCTTCTAAAGGTTTAAACAAAGGGGAAAAATTGACATTTCTGGTTTCACGATGAAAACCAAAATTATTGAATTTTTTCTATTTTTTAAAAGTTTGGAGGCAGAGGTGCCCTATGAAGGGCTTCTGGATCCCCAGGACAATTGTGTACATTTCTCATATGTTTCTAGCAAGGAGAAAACCCCCTCCCATCCTGTGCAGTAGTATGATCCTAGGGTTACATTGTTGCTAGCTTCTCCCCAACACTTACCTTGTTTCTCAAACCCCAGGAAATTAAGGACCTTGACTGCATAACAAAGGGTCATTCATATGGCATCCTACCATACATTACTAGTTCCTAAATGGCTTTCCAGTAATTGGGTTTGTTTCAGAATTTCCGCATCTAGTTTTCATGTACTGTACAAAAAGGCATTTTATACTTGTTGTGCTAGGTGATCACATGAAAAAAATATTTCCTATGTTGCTTCTTAGGTAATTGAAGACACAAAGGAGAAAAGAACAGTTATACACCAAGCTGTAAAATCCTTGTTCCCAGGATTAGAGACTAAAACAGAAGATCGGGATGGGAAAAAATACATTGTTGCATATCATGCTGCTGGAAAAAAGGCTCTAGCAAGTGAGTGCGGCTATTGTTACCATAGTACTTTAAAATTGTAAAAAGAAATTATAGAATATTCTGATCATCTGACAGTCTCTTAAAAACCAATGTTACATTCACCAATCTGAGAATGCATGTCTAGAAATCAGAAGTGGGTTGCGATTGGATTTATTCAGGGTTCTTTTGTGCGGGTAATGTGAGTCAGCTTGTGTTTTGAATGGCTGTCGTCATCCATGATACATATCCAATTCTTTAATTCTATCCCATTCTTTAATTCTATAAAGTTTACTAGACCAATTCTTGAATCTGCAATAGGGTGCTGTGACATAGGGTGCTATTATTATTATAAACAGTTTTTATATACCATTTTTCAACTAAAAATTCCCAAAGTGGTTTACAGAGAAATATCAAATAACAAACGGTATCCTGTTCCAAAAGGGTGCACAATCTTTTCAAACAGAGTACACAAAAGGATGCAAAAGAACACCAGCAGAAGCCACTGGAAAAAACACTGCCTGTGTGAGGAGGACCATATTCTCTCCCCTCCTGCTAAGTAAAGGGGAGCCCCCACTTGAAAAACTGCCTCTTAACCCGTTAGCAGGGTTTATGGAGTGCCAAGAAATCCTGATTATATCAGCAAGTCTTGCCAGTGAAATGCCAGAAGCATAAAATCCATTTTGATTTGGTGCCTGCCTTTTTCCTGCAGTGATCAAATGTTTTCACACAACCATCTTTGATTCCATAATAAAAAGTGAAAACGCTTAGATGTGAGGTCTAGCTAGAATATGGTACCAGGATTTTAGTGAGAAACTTTGTGATCTGGAATTATCAGTGGTCATGACAGAAGTAATAGGCTGAATCTGCAAAGTGCATTTTCTGAGCTTATTCTGGGGTTACCAACAGACCATTGGAAAATTGTCCAGACTGCACTTGTGTTTTTAATGATTGCTTTATCTTGATCTGCAGAAATGAGCAGGTAATGCTTATCAATGCACCATGACAAGCATCTCCTGCTTTTTAGTGTGACAATCGCACTGCCGTTAAGATGTTCCATGGGGGCTGGTAAAGGAAGTTTGTAGATCTAGCTTATGCTGGTGCTGGTTAACCAGCAGGCCAGGGTTCGAGAACCAGGTCCCCAAAAGACTAGGATTTCCTGCTACAGGCAGGGGGTTGGACTAGATGATCCACTGGGTCCCTTCCAACTCTGTGATTCTATGGTGTGAGAGTATTGCTGCAGAATGTGTGTGTAAAAATAAAAAAAAATGTTTCTCCAGCTGTATTTTTGTTCCTTATTCATCATTACAGTGGGAAATATAATTGCGAAAATACAAAAAAATTGAAAATACAAAAATGGTCTCTAAGTTTGCATGTATTGTGCATGAATTACGCATGTTTGCAGGTACAAAAGAAATCTTCAAACCATGCTCTTCATCTTCCCTTATTCAACTGTTAGAGAAAAATGCATGTGTGTTAATAACACATTAAATATATGGAGGGGAGCTCTATACGATGCATTTAGGCTTTAGGCAATAGTCCCACTATGTAATATAAGTAAACATGAATGTATAAGGCATTATGAACATCTGTATGTGTAAATATTTGCAATGTCGGTGTATTAGTTCTTTGAGGGGCAGAGTCTCTACAACAACACTTGAATTTCAATTAATTAGGTTCTCTTGGTTTTAAACTGGACATAGAAGGTGCTTCTATTTGAAACACACGAACATTTAACAACCTTTTGTTTCTTAATTCTCTGCATCGCTGCCCTCAGTGTAGTTTGTTGCATCTGTAGCCAAAGCCTTCCATTCATTCACGTACTCCCCTGCACGATTCCATTGCGTAGCCGTCTAAAATAGATGTCAGTCAGTTGAATGCTCCAGACATCTACAGCACAAATTGTCATACAACTCATCAGCTTGCATGTTCCTGTCTGAAGCACTTTGATACCTTAAACTATAAAAATAAAAGTAAAAATAAATGCTTTCTTATGCTTTTTACCCTATGCGTGTGAACAGAGGTCAGAACTTCAACAGGTAAGAAATGCTGGCATTTCATGTTAGCAAAAATGAAATGCTAATCAAATTGACAATAGTTCAAATCCACTAAATAGTGAGGACAAAATACTGGTAATATGATGGTTTAAATATATGCAGCTGAATGCCCAATCCTATCCATGTTTACCTTGAAGTTGGTCCCACTGGGTTTAATAGGATTGATTTCTAGGGAAGTGTGCATAGGATTCCAGGCTTAAAAGAACAAAGTACAGTTGAGAAATTGTTAGTAATGATCTCTAGTAGGAATAACCTCAGCATAGAAAACCTCTTGATATTTAGAAATCACTGGTTTTTATTTTTCACAAAACAGTTAACAGCTAAAACATTATAGCTCTGTAATCCATACCAAAGGTTAATTGTTCCTGGTTATAAACCTCCTAAAACTAGTCTTTATATAAAATATTGATTTAGGTGGTTAGAAGACTTAAAAGTTGAAAGCCACACAGTTAATTTGAATTGCAAATGTAATGACTACGCATGGTTAATGCCAACTGTATTTTGCGGATACTTTGAAGACCATGGTTTCGTATTCTGGTTTGTGGCCACCGCTTAACTATGGTTAATAGTAATGGTTTGTCACAGTTAAGAAAACAAATAATATTAAACATTATGCCCACATAAGATCATAGTCTGCATTATGAAATGATTAATAATTGTCACCTCTAATTACCCGATAGCCTGACTCTTTCTTTGGGATATGAACTTCAGGTTAGGTTCAGACAGATAGTGAGCCAGTGCACATGCAACACCAAATCGGGATTTGGCACTATGAGAGCAAGCCAAGTGCACTCCTTGCTTCTCTTACATATGTGTGCAAACTTAAGTGGAGCATGTCAGAGGATGTGGCCAGATACCAGTTTGAGACTTGGAGCACAAGCCTATTCATGTCTACTCAGAAGTAAGCTCCACTGTGTTCAATGTATCTCACTCCCAGGAAAGTGTTTTTAGGCTTGCAACCTAGGTGATATAATGCCAAACCACAATTTGGAGCTGCATGAGAACTGCCCCAATGTTTTGTTGAATTCCTACCAGGGATTTGAATCTACAAGGTGTCCCATAAGTTTCCATACACTGGAAAAATAAACATTTCAATTTTTTATGAAAACCATTTTATTTATTGCAGTCATAACTCCAGCTATGTTTATACGTGTTCCTTGGCAGTGGAGGATACGCATCAAAATGTGTTTTCAAAACAATAGTAGTCATAGAGCATATTATATAAATAAAAATGGTTTTCATGAGAAATGTTTATTTTTCCAATGTATGGAAACTACACTATGGCCTATATCCTAAAGTGAAATTAAGCCCCTTGCTCCGGAGCAGTTAAGATGACTTTCCATAAGATAACACTAGAGGGTGACGTAAATGCGTGGACCCATAAATGCTCTGGATTTTGCCCTATGTAGTTTCCCATATCCAAATTAAACTTCCTAGTCACTGTAGCACACAGACAATAATTGCAGAATCTAGCAAAATGTGCAGCCAGTGCATTGATAATAAAATCTGTGAACTTGAATACCCCTTATATTTTACAAAAGAGGTTTTCCTGACTTCAATTAGTATGGACAAAATCCAGTGGTCTATATTTTCAGAATGGTAATTTATTTTGACCACTGGGGTTTTATGAGAATATGTTGCATGGTGGTAATTATATGTGCCTCAATTGAGTCTGAAGAAAAATTCTGGTAAATATATAGTTTTCTGGAACGAAGAAGTGAGTTTCCCCCCAGAATTGGGGATTGCAAGAGCAAGCTGTAGTTTACAAATTAAACTTAAGTCAAAACTGTAACACTTTTTATAATTTTTAACATTTTGTATGGTTTTAAATTTTTGTCTTCAAAGATCCAAGAAAACATTCTTGGCCAAAAACTAGGGGAAGTTATTGCCATTTCGTTTTATACAAAGAAAACAAGGATACTATGGATGCCATCAATGTGCTATCAAAATTTTTGAGGTGCGTCAGTTTTTTTTAATCTAAGGAATGAGATTGTAACTGGCATTAGAAATATTTGCTCTGAGATCATTGGAGTAACTGAGCAGCATGTTGAGAATAGTATGACTGCTTCTCATGGATCAAAGATAGGAAGAAATAAAATACATAAGCTTTGCATTTAGTCAGTTGTGGTTCTATATTGTGGGTTAGCACCCCAGGAAGGAGCAGGCTTGTGCACTTTGCTTGCATACCATGATTGAATGCCTAATCCTAACCAGCTTTCTAGTCCCAATGCAGGACAACGCATCCCTTGCCTTGAGAAGGTCTCTATAATGCAGTCTCTTTTAGTATGTAGACTAGCGAAAGGCGTACCCGCGTTGCGGGAGTAAACTTTCCCTGTATGCCATCCCCCCATATGCATCAACCCCCCATGGATAACTTTCCCCCAGGCGTAACAACCCCCATGTGCAACTTCCCCCATACACATCAACCCCCCATGCGCAACTTCACCCATGCGCATCAACCCAGCATGCACAACTTACCCCGTGTGCAACTTCCCCCCATGCACATCAACCCCCCATGCACAACTTCCCCCATGCGCATCAACCCCCATGCGCAACTTCCCCCATATGCATCAAACCCCGTGCGCAACTTCCCCACCCCGTGCGCAACTTCCCCACCCCGTGCGCAACTTCCCCACCCCGTGCGCAACTTCCCCACCCCGTGCGCAACTTCCCCACCCCGTGCGCAACTTCCCCCCTGCACAGTTTCCCCCCCGTGCGCAATTTCCCCTCATGCGCAGCATCCTCTTCCTCTGAACAACATCCCCCAGTGTACCAGGGTCTGAGCACCAAATTGGCTGATGTTGTTCAGTCCCCATGTTAAGTATAGGACAGAAACACGTTGCCCCCTTTTCAGCCCCTGAAGGGTTAAATTTCTCCACATGGGTTCTTGGTGGGAGTTCAGATGACAGAAGGATCCTTCCCAGAATTCCATGCTTCAGGCCCAGCAGTTGGGGCGGAATGTTGATTAGTCAGCAATTCTCAATGCAAAGTATAGGGAGGAAAACGCGTTGCGCCCCTTTTCACTCCCTTCCCGTTGGAATTTCTGAAAACCGGTTCTTAGTGCACCCCTCAGTCACGGAAGGAACACCCACGCCAAATTTCACGCTTATAGGCCCACCAGTTTTGGCAGGGCGGAGATGAGTGTGTCAGTCAGTGAGTCAGTCAGTGAGTGACTTTTCTCTTTTATATATATAGATTAACACTCTTGTATTTAACTTGATAAGGGGTGTGGTGGCTCAGTGGTCAGAGATGCTATGCTTGTCAGCCTGAAGGTCGGCAGATCTGTGGTTCAAGACCCAAGTACCACATAACAGAGTGAGCTTCTGTCACTTGCCCAGCTCCTGCCAACCTAGCAGTTCAAAAGCATGTAAATGCAGTAGATTAATGGATATTTGGTGGGAAGATAACAGCATTCCATGCGCCTATGGCATTTACCCACAAATCCAGTGTAACTTACGGGAGCACGTAAGAGACTTTATGTGCACCCGTAGTTACTGCACCACCTAGTGAAAACCTATGGGAAATTCATATTGGAATCCAGAGTAAGTTGTTCTTACACCGGAGCAAGGACTCCCCATAGTTGCTCTGGATTTTGCCCATAGACGCATTAAATGCGCCTATGGCTACATAACCACAGAGATATTTTTGGTCTTGTAATGGGGATGAGCACCGCCTTAGAGCCAGTCACAATTATTAGGGCATACTGTGGGGGACTAGATTATTTAACATTATTATTAACAGTATTTATAGCCGTCCCCTACTTATTGGACGGGTTAGGGCCTGGAGCACTGTCCAAAACTGAAAACTGTTAAAAAGTGAAACACAGTCTTTTTCAGCTCGCAAATGCAAAAGGGCCACCAAAAAAGACATAAATACCACTTGCAAAAGCCTAAATAACACATATTTAGTAGTACCCCTTAAATTCCCAGGTGGGTCGATTCAGCCCGCATTTTTAATTTATGCAAATTAGGCTATTTTTAGATGGGAATCTAAGGGTAATCTAAGGGTAAACACAAGGCCAAAATACATCACAAATTACGTTAAAATTAACAAAGGCGTGCATAGGCAATGAATATCTTATGTAATTGAATGATGGTTAATCCAGAAGAGTCATATCCCCCCACAGAAACACAAAGACACCTGTACATACAGGTCCAACCTTGTTATACATGGATTTTTATACATATATTTGACTCAACACGAATGGCCCCTGCAAATCATAGTTTTAAAAACTGCTTTTCTACTGTTGTAGAGAGTTAGGGCGCAATCCAGAGTAACTACGGGGAGTCCTTGCTCCAATGTAAGAACAATTTACTCTGGATTGCAATATGAATTTTCCATAGGTTTTCACTAGGTGGTGCCATAACTATGTCGACATAAATGTCTTACGTGCCAGAGTAAGATACTCTGGATTGTATCCAGATACTCTGGATTGTAGGGTTAGTCATGCAATCTATCATTCATTTTTCAGCCCCAGAATCAAACCCCTGCAGATATTAGACACTACTTTATTCCATTGGATGCAATATAGGAGCTAGAAACCTGAGTCTTTAAAACCTATCTTTCCATAGTTTTCTTTATTCATGGATTTTTTAATCCACAGGAGGTTCTGGATGGAACCCTAGTGGAGAAGGAGGGTCACCTGTACTAATGTAAGAGAATTTCATTTGCATTCCTACTTTTTTAAGGCTTAGCTTTTCCTTTTCCTTTTTTTTAAAGAGTTAAACCAAACATATTTTCCTACATGGGAACCAAAGACAAAAGAGCTATTACAGTTCAAGAAATTGCTGTTCTTAGGTAAGTCAAAATAAGACGGGTCTTTTTCATATCAGTGAAATACATAATTTTGACTGATACTCACAAAGAAAGCTTATTTGTCTCCTCTGTACACATTGTATGAGCTGCTGTGGTTGCATTGATATAGCAATTAACAGCCCAATCCAGAGCAACTAATCTGTCCACATAAGAACCCTTAGGTTGCCCTATCTAACACTAGGTTGGAGCAACTGCAAGATGCTCCAGCCCAGTTACTCTGAAGGAGGCTTAGGGCAGAGCAAGGCAAGATAGGGTGCCCTAAGAGATGTGGACCTGCTCTGCCCTAACTGGGGCAGCCTAAGCAGCTCAGGAGAGGCAAGTTGAGGGCATGTTTAGCATTGCCTAGGGCAGAGCAGTTACTCTGTATCCAGAGCCTGTTTCCAAGGCAGAAATGCCCTCTTCCAGCCCTCAGAGTTATACCACCTCAGGAGCAGATATAGTAATGAGTAGACCCATAGAGGTCCATGATAAGGCCCGAGTAAGAATGGCAGTGCTGACCAAAAATCTGAGTTCTTGGCCATCCTAGCTGCAACCTCTGCCTCTCAACCTCAGGATATGGAACAAACTACGGCTGCCCACAAACCTCAGGATACAGCAGGCCACTCCAAGAAGCCCCTTGTATTCACTGTAGAATGTACTGGCATCTCATCAGGGACTCCTTATAAGGCAGGCACCCAGTGGCGTCACCAGACTGGTGCGGCTGGTGTGGGCTGCATTGGGGATGCGCTCTGTATGGGGTGATGTGCTGGAGGAGTTTGACTGTCCTTTGGCAGGCCCCGGGTGTCAGCATCCCCATTCAGGCCTGCTCCAAGGCGGAGCAGCAGCCAGAAGCTGCCACTTGTCCTCGGAGCTGGCCTGAACGGCCATCTGAGGTGCACTGCGCAGAAACACACTGAGCATGCCGAACAGCTTCAGAGGAGACTTCCTTAGAGCAGAGAAAGTCCGCGCCTCTGCACAGCCATTTGGCCTCACTCAGGAGGCGGAGCGGCAGCCGAATGGCTTCAGAAAGAGTACCGCACAGGCACCAACTCTGACGCCTGCACAGTCTCCCCCGAAGCCAAAAGGCTTCAGAAAAGTACTGCGCAGGTGTCAGAGATGGTGCCTGCCCAGTACTCTTTCTGAAGCCAGTTGGCTTCAGAAACAACTGCGCAGGCGCCAACTTTGGTGACTGTGCAGTCCAGGTGGGGGGGGGGGGGGCGCATCCCAGGGATGACGCACAGACTTCCGCACCAGGTGATGTGCAGAGTCATATCACCACTGTAGGCACTACAGCTGTTCCTTGTTCAGTGTGATCTGAGTGGTGTCTCCTCAGGAGCAAGTCTTCCCCTTGTGTCAATTACTTAGCATGCTCTGGAGCAGTTAGGGCAGCCCAGGCTTCCTGACTCTGGATTCAGCATAACAGAGCATAAGCTCTGGATATAGAATAGTTAGGAGAGTGCAGTTAGGTCAGAGCAGGCTGAATTTGCTCTGGATTGCAGCCTAAGACAGCAATCCTAACCACATTTTCCTGGGAGTAAGTACTATTGAACAAAATGGGGCTTACTTCCAAGTCGACATGTTTAGGATTGCACTGTCAGTTTAGGATTGATTAGGATTTCATCTTCATTCATTGTGAGTGAAAAATAAGAGATTTGATTAACTGTTAACTTCTGAAAATTAATACAGTGACATGGTTATCTCAGACACAGAGATCAGTATAGTATATACAGTTTATTATTTTATACAGTATATTTACTTGATTATGAGACTATGAATGCCTATCATTTTATTAATTGGGCTCTCTTTAGACCCTGTAACTTTAACCAATTAGTTACCTGTGTTGTGACTGTTTCCTTTTGAGATCTTTTCTTTCCTGTGTAGAATCACTGCACAAAGGCTGGCTCATTTAAACAAATGTCTGATGAATTTCAAGCTTGGAAACTTTAGTTACAAGAACCATCCACTGAAGTTGGGGGAATTGCAAGGAAATAATTTCACGGTGGTTCTCAGGTAAAAAGAAAATCTGTATTTAGAGGGTACCATGCTTCATTACTGAGATCTTGGCTGAGAAATATGGGAAAATCCCAAATGAACCAGTGTTTTGAAACAAGAAATGGATTCAGTTCTGTAGATATACTAAAGCAATATAAAGCAAGATTGTTGGACTGGGGACAGTCCAATATGTCTCTGTGTTAAGAATTTCCCTGACTTTGAGCACAATCCTAACCTGGTCTACTCAAAAGTAAGCCTCATTGTGTTTAATGCGTCTTACTCTCAGGAAAGTGTCTTTAGGCTGCAATCCTAATTACACTTTCCTGGGAGAAAGTACTATTGAATACGGTGGAACTTATTTCTGAGTAGACATTCTTAGGTAGGATTGCACTGTAAATCTTTAAGCAGAATCTCTCTTTAATTCTCTTTTTGTAATATTATTTTTTGTTCTTCTTGCATCTCTGTACATAGCTTGTCTAACGGGACACTGTTTGCATGCGTGTGCAAAATTTGTGAAGTTGTAGTATCTGGTATGTTGCACAGACAATTAGAGAGGACTGTGTGTTTTACTTACTGCTGTCCCTTACTGCTGATGTTAGGGTGGTTAGAAAATGTACAGTAAGTGAAACCTCATATACAAGGAGTTGGGGATGGGGAAGGTTTGAGAAGAACTGACCTTATGGTGAAACTTTAGGAGTATCTCATTTGTATATAAATCTTCAGTGTTTTTTTTTGTGCCACTCTATTTCTGTAAGCTCTATTTTAAACACCTGCAAATAAATTTGACTTTCCTATGTATGTTGACTGAAAAGTAAGTTCCACTGGTTAATGCATGGCTTGCCCCAAGTAAGTATGCATAGGATAGCAGTTTAAATACAGTAATTACTGGAATCTACCTTTTTTCAGCCGAATTTAGAGAGCAATCCTAACCATGTCTTAGGCCCCACTGTGTTCAAGAGATCTTACTCCCAGGAAAGTGTCTTTAGAATTGCAGCCTTAGGGTGCAATCCAGAGTAACTACAGGGAGTCCTTGCTCCGGTGTAAGAACAATTTACTCTGGAGTGCAAAAGGAATTTCCCATAGGTTTTCACTAGGGGGTGCAATTAATACGGGTGCACATAATGTCTCTTATGTGGTCCCATTGATACTCTGGATTGTAGGGTAAGTTTTTAAAATTGGGGTATGCATTAGATTCGATAGCGCATTATATTTGAGTAAGTTTGGTATTTTGATTTTAAGTATAGTTTAGTATTTAGTTTATTAGTTTATTCGATTGTAATAAAGACATTGTTGTATGGGTTTTCTTACCTAGTGGAATTAGGTAAATATCATAACATAAACCCATCGTCATATAACTCATTGTTATATGCAGTAAAATTAAATTTTGCACCTGCGCATTACAATCACCAGTAAACATTTTTTATCTCACGGTTTCAAAAATGGGGTGGCACTTTAGGTTCAATGGGGCATTAGATTCAAGTAAATATGGTACTTATGACATTTAGAATTGACTTCTTAACAAGGAGTGTATTATGTACTTTTATCAGAAATATAACAGGAACTGATGATCAAGTTCAACAAGCTATGCACTCTCTCAGGGAAATTGGATTCATTAACTACTATGGAATGCAAAGATTTGGAACAACAGCTGTCCCTACATATCAAGTTGGAAGGTGTGTTGCTTTTTATTTTGAAAACTTAGGCATTTTAAGTCCCAGTGAATAAGACTTCTAGATTGGAAAGAGACTCTTCAAATCCCAGATCAGTCATTGTCATGCTAACGGCAAAATCCAGAGTAACTACGGGGAGTCCTTGCTCCGGTGTAAGAACAATTTACTCTGGATTCCAATATAAATTTCCCATAGGTTTTCACTAGGAGGTGCAGTAACTACGGGTGCACGTAATGTCTCTTATGTGCTCCCATACTTACTCTGGATTGTAGGGTAAGGCAAGTCTTGGGTTTCTCAACTTAGCTCCTTTTTCCTTTGTGACATCTTGAATTATACTTTGGGATAGTTGCAGATCAGATTATTCACCAGAAAGACACAAATTCTTCAGCTCTCACATAGCTACTTTTGTGTCCGTGTCCCCCTTAGTATTCAGCAACTCAGAACTCTGTGACACAAAGAATATGGAATCTATATAGACCATTCTGCAAAGCACTTCCCAATACGCATCTTGAATTCTGAGATCTCTTTAATCTTTGTTCCATTTTTTTAAAGTAGCAGAAGTTGGAGTGCAGAAAAGGTTAATGAAGCATATCTTTTGCTAAAGTCTTACCATTCTGAGCCTTGACAAATTATATCATGAGTGTTGCACTGGTGTCTTTAGCTTTCAGACTGGTTGTCTTTTATCACCTATCTGTTAGTGAGCCATTCTTAGATATTAGGCGTGAACCTAGCTATTAGATAGCTAAGGGTGCAATCCTAGCCAATTTAGGCAAGCCTAAGTTACCTGGCTTATCTTCCCATGGTGGTGTGGGGAGGTTGATGTATTGCTTGTGTGTTAGCCTAGCCCCCCCAGGAATGGGGCAGAAGTGCCTTAGGGCACTTTTGTGACACCCCCAGGTCAGCACAGGATTTATGTCAGAGCCCAACTGGAGCTTAGGGTTGCAGCCTTAGTAGTCTGCTACAGAAACGCGGCATATATCCAAACTTCACATCCTAAGAAGTGTTGTTGCATGTTTAGGCCTTTTGTGATGGCTAAATCCGCTTCATTTAAATGAGACTAATAATAAAATTGTCCATTTGGCATGGAAGCTAGACCTTTTACTTTCCGGGAAACTTACGTCAAAGCGCAGGGAACTAAGCATTCTAAACTAAGTTTAAAGTTATTCTCAGTGCAATCCTAAGCCCCAATTAAGCTGGCACAAGTCCCATGCTGGTTGGAGGGGTTGTGTCACAAAAGTGTTGTAAAGCACTTCTCCACTACTCATGGGGAGCTAATCTAGTGCACAGATTTGCGCTGGCCTCCCCGGGCCACCATGAGAACAGGGAAATGGGTATGTTGCACTGGCCTAAATTGGTTAGAATTCTGCCCTGTGAATATTTCCTTGATGGACCCCTAGTGATCGATCAGCACAATATCATATGAATATTATTTTTACATTTTAGGGCTATTCTCCAGAATAACTGGAATGAAGTCATGGATTTAATACTAAAACCACGTCCTGGAGGCAAGTATTCAATATTTTCAATATGGCACCTAACATGTCTGACTTGGATTTCATTGAGTAGTGCATATGGACACATAGTTGAACAAGTCAACATTGATATAAATAGGAACATATTATAATTTGCATTGCACTTTCTGAATGTATTACCTTGATGCCTCTCATGTGTTATGTTGATACCATCGGTAAAATTACTACAGTATATGGTATCATTTTCTTCAAGCATAATATTGGGTTGACCTGTCTCTCACTGGGCAGACCCAATTGCAAGATGCTCCACCCTAGTTACTCTGGAAAAGGCTTGGAGCAGAGTAAGGCAACATAGGCTTCCCCAAGAGTGGTAGACCTGCTCTGCCCTAACTGGGGCAGCCTAGGCAGTTCAGGAGAGGCATGTTGAGGGCATGTTCAGCATTGTCTAGGGCAGAGCAGTTACTTACTATCCAGAGCCTGTTTCCAGGGCAGAAATGCCCTCTTCCAGTTCTTCAGAGTTATACCTGCAGCAGGTATAGTAATAAGTGGACCCATAGGAGTCCATGATAAGGCCTGAGTAAGAATGGCAGTGTTGACAAAAAAAATTGAGTTCTTGGCCATCCTATCTGCAACCCCTGCCTCTCAACTTCAGGATATGGCACAACTATGGCAGCCCACTAACCTGCTGATTCAGCAGGCCACTCCAAGCATCCACCCCCCACTAGAGGTACTGCTGTACTGCATTCTCATGCTGCAGCTGTTATTGGTTGTCAGGAACTTCTCGGCTTTCTTATAAGGCAGGCACCTCAGCTGTTCCTTGTTCAGTGTGAACTGAGGGGGCAAGCCCTTCCCAGGTGTCACTTGATGCCTACTGAACATTCTCTGGAGCAGCTAGGGAGCCCAGGCTTCCTGACTCTTTGGATCCAGCATAACTCTCTGCTCTGGATACAGAATAGTTGGGGCAGCCCAGCTAGGTCTCTCCTCACTGCCCTTACTGAGGATTGTACCTTTAGGATGCCCTAATGGGAGATTAGGATTGCAGCCTAATATTCCTTGAGAGAGCCTCTTTGCTTTCCCATAGCAGGATGCAACATACACCACAGCTGTACTGGCAATGGAAAGTTGGATAGGATTGGCCCTCTGTAACAGATTTTGAAACAGATTGAAAGTTAGACATGAGTAGTATCAATATTATGAAGTGTCTGTGTGTATTTTTAATTTTTTTAAACACCAAATCTTTATTTGCTGAAAGCATTTCAACTGTGAATTATTGTTGCAGCTGAAAAAGGATACTTAGTTAAATGTAGAGAGGAGTGGGCAAAAACAAAAGATCCCACTGCAGCCCTCAAAAAACTGCCGGTGAAAAGGTGTGTGGAAGGACAGTTGCTTCGGGGACTTTCAAAGTATGGACTGAAGAATATAGTCTCTGCGTTTGGCATAGTAAGTGTGAGGGAAGTGTGTTATTGTGGGGATGTAAACCACGTTTAATCATGCAGTGGTTCCTAACCTCAACTTAAAGGGAACCACAGAGTTACAGTGGGGGACAGCAGCAATGGCATTTCCGGGTTCACATCACTTCTGACTATGGGCGCAATCCAGAGTAACTACGGGGAGTCCTTGCCTCCGGTATAAGAACAATTTACTCTGGATTCCAATATGAATTTCCCATAGGTTTTCACTAGGAGGTGCAGTAACTACGGGTGCACATAATGTCTCTTATGTGTTCCCGTAGTTACTCTGGATTGGGGATAAGGCTGCAATCCAGGAGTGCACTTGAGGCTAGCCTATCTATCACTGGGCTGCCCAAATTCTAAGATGGGACAGCCCAGTTATGCCAGAATAGGCTTGGGGCAGTGTAAGTCAACATAGGCTGCCCCAACACAGATGGACTTGTGCCAGCCTAGGCAGTCCAGGAGAGGCATGTTCAACATTCCCTAGAACAGAGCAGTTATGCTATATCCACAGCCTGTTTCATGGGCAGATTCCCTCTTCCAGCTCCTCAGAGTTATACCACCTCAAGAGCAGGTATAGATCTGAATAGACCCATAGTGGTCCATGACAAGGCAGAGTAAGAATGGCAGTGTTGACAAAAAAATCTGAGTTCTTGGCCAGCCTAGCTGCAACCCCGGCCTCTCAACCTCAGGATATGGCACAACTACGGCAGCCCACTAACCTGGGGATACAGCAGGCCACTCCAACAGCCCTTGTATTCACTGTAGACTACTCGCAGTCTCATCAGGGATTCCTTAAAAGGCAGGCACCACAGCTGTTCCTTTTTTAATGTGATCTGAGGCTGGTCTCCTTGGGAGCAAGCCATCCCCAGGTTCCAGTGATGTGGTGCCTGGATTCAGCATAACTTTCTGCTGTGGATTCAGCCTACTTGGGGCAGCCCAGCTAGGGTCCTTTTCACTGCTCTAACTCTGGATTGTCCTGCCTTTGAAGTGTTTGGTGGCTGTGAGAACCTGGGTTGTTCAGTGCTTCCAGTTGCTGCCAGATGAAGACATCTAAAATTCCCCTTTTTAATTTAGTGGTGGCAGTGGCTGAAACCTTGAAGTGCTGTTGATACTGGCTGACCACTTTCTTTAAGGGGAAATTTATGTTTTCTGCTGCTCTGGGGAGTAGTAACCCCCAGATTGGGAAAAATTGGTGTGGAGCCCTCTCTGAGTTTGTAATACATAAGAAAATGCCAAATTTATATTGAATGGTAAATAACCTTGGAATATCTTGCCAAGAAATATATTTTAATCTTCTACCTGGAGTCAGTAATTTTAATGAAGGCTTCAGATTTCTGGGCTGGTATTTGAACTGAGAGAATTTTATATATGAATATAAATTAAGGAGAGCCCTTGTCTGTCTGTCTACTATATATGTGAATATATTAAATCTTGATTTCTAGTGCCACAAAGTAAATTTAGAGCACAATCCTAACCACGTTTACTCAAAAGTAAGCCCCATTGTATTCAGTTGGTCTTACTCCCAGGAAAGTGTCTTTAGTATTGCAGCTGTTATGGACTTTAACAACTATTCCAACAGTGATGAGAAATACAAAGTTATGTAATAAGAACTTTTTCTGGAATAGTTGCCTTTTCCCTGTATCTGTAACTAAATATAAAATAGTGTACTAAGCCAGTATGCTTGGCTTGCTTTGGGAAACTTATCTTCTTAAATTGCCTTAGACATATGTAGACGATGGTCTACATTTTCCTTTTGTTCTTTTCCTATTATCCTTTTCCTACTGTTCTTTTCACAGATTCCAAGAAATAACCGTTTGATGTATATTCATAGCTATCAGAGTTATGTGTGGAATAACATGGTGAGCAAGAGAATAGAAGAATATGGTCTTAAAGTCGTACCAGGAGATTTGGTACTAAAAGGAGGTAAAATAAGATATCAGTTAACTTTATTTTTGTGCATTGTGCAGTTCATAAGGGATTTGGAATAGCCTCCTTGTCCATCAAAACTGCTGCTGCTGATCTCTCCTCCCCCAATAAATTCAGAATTAAGCTAATCAAACAGCCCAATCCTATGTGTGTCTATGCAGAAGTAAGACTCACTATGGGCGCAATCCAGAGTAACTACGGGGAGTCCTTGCACCGGTGTAAGAACAATTTGCTCTGGATTGCAATATAAGTTTCCCATAGGTTTTCACTAGGTGGTGCAGTAACTACGGGTACACGTAATGTCTCTTACGTGCTCCTGTAGTTACTCTGGATTGTAGGGCCAGTTTAGTGGGGCATACTCCTAAGAAAGAAATCCACCCCCTCTTTATCTTACAGATATGTGTATATTTATATATATATATTAGGTTCAGCTGTTTATGTTGAAGAAGATGAGGTGGACAGTTATGCCATCCATGATGTTGTGATGCCGTTGCCTGGGTATGATGTTATCTATCCGAAGCACAAAAGTAAGTACAGTATGACTTTTCTATTCTGCCCTTAGTAAGTTTTTAAAATGATGAGAGATGTATAACTTATGGTGCAGTCCTATCTTAAAGTTGTGCCACACAATATCTAACCTATCACACATCACACAATGGCCCATATCATAAAGTCAAAATAAGCCCGTTGCATTGGAGCAGTTAAGGTGACTTTCCATAACACAAGAGGGTGCCGAAACTGCGTGGACCGATAACTGCTCTGGATTTTGTGTGATCTAATATCACACAATATCTAATATCTAAAGATATCATACAATATTTAATGTCTAACTTATTGTAATCTCACCCAGCACAAAGGAGGAAGGGAAACAAGAGCTCGGGCAACTTCATGCTGGAGCAGCCTCCCCCATAACTCCACCAGCAGTCCATCAATCATAGAGTGCCCAATGACTGCATCCTGTCCAACACCAACACTAGTGATCAATGAAGTGAATAATGAACCAGGCAGAGTGTAGTGACAGTCACAGGTCCAGTGAAGATCCATAACTGGTATTATGTGCTACTAGCAGCGCACAGGAATGAGTAACACAGCAACACCAGTGCTACCACTTTTATACTTTGGATACGTTTATTGTGCAAAATGTCATGTCATCAACTGTGGGTATATCAAGCAATAATCACCTTGCTAGATTGGTTAACAATAGGCTGAAATAATTTCCATGTTTTATTTAATTGTTCTTTGTGGCAGTTGGAGAGGCTTACAAAGACATACTGGCTGCTGACAATCTTAACATCAGTAACATGAAACATAAAATTAGAGACTATTCTTTGTCTGGAGCATACAGAAAGATTATCATTCGACCTCAGAATGTCAACTGGTAAGTAAATATTATCCAGTAAAATTGTTAATATCCAAACAACCCTGCTGCTAGGCTTTAGATTTGTATCTCTAAGAGCACAATCCTAACCATGTCTCCGCAAAAGTAAGCCCCATTGTGTTCATTGGGTCATACTACCAGGAAAGTCTCCTTAGGATTTCAGCCTAAATAAGCTAAATAAGCATAAGGCAGATTCATGTATTCATATAATGTTTATTACGGTTCTCTGCTTTTCTCAAAATCTCAAGGTGTTTGAGACTTTCATGGTCTCAAAAATGGTCAAAAATACTGATGGTGTTCCTTGACTACTGATGGTGAGGCATTGACAATTTGACAGTGCACACCATGCTGCTGATGGGGGTAACATGGCTGTATTAATAAATGATATTCCACCAAACAGCCCTGGCATACTTGTGTACCCTTTGTGGCACACCAGTATTCCACAGTACACTGATTAAAAATAGCTGTCTATGGCTGCAATCCTAAAGACACTTTCCTGGGAGTAAGACCCATTGAACACAATGAGTAGAGATTGTTAGGACTGTGCTCTTAGAAAGTCACTTACAGTTTTTTGTTTTTAAGGCCTTAAAATGGCCTTCAGGCTTTTGACTTTTGCCAAAAACCAGAAATGGCCTTCTAAGGCTTTCCAGAGATCTTAGGTGTTTCTCAGGACCAAGGAGGACACCCACAGGAGCACAACTTCTCTTCCCTCTGGAAAGTGCATGTGGGACCAACCTGCAGATAATGATAGCCATGGGTCCTTCAGATAACCTGCAGATAATGAAATGCTTGGGTCCTGATTCTCCACAGTGGGCCCTGTGGCGTATCACATGTTTTTTTTTTTGAAGCACCTTCAGTCTTATGTGGAAATTTCCAAGTTAAACAAAGAATTCCCAGTTAAGAAATGCAAGCCCAAATGCATCCGATTCTTTGCATTCTCACCAAATGTATTGTAAACTTTGACCTGTGCAAGCAGGGTGGCCATATAAAATGGAAGATAAGAGTGCCTGTACCTTTACCCATTGCATACAAGAGGGAATTTAGGCAAGTGCTGCTTTTTAAACCATTCTATGTTGAGTTCAACCTGCCTAATTTCCCTCTTCTATGCAATGAGTAAAGGTACAGGCACTATATGGAAGTGTCTACATGTTCCTTGTCAATCAAGCAGGCTGCGGGTTCTCTTCCCTTGTATCTCTGCAGCAGAGAAGGCTGAGGAGAACAACTGTCAACATTCCATTTGCATTTCAGTTGTAATTTCTAACTGTCTCTGGGACAGATAACAAGCCAGGCTGAGAACAGTCTAGGGAGACAGTTGAGAGACATTGAGGAGGCAAAAGGGCAGTTGAGATGCTGGAAAGGGGGTTGGTTTTTACTGTTATATTGTACCTCTGCAAGTGACAGCTGTGGACTGTTAACCGTATTGTAAATATGGGTATATCCGTAAGCTTGATATACCCCGAGCTAGCTAATGCATGACTTCTATGATTTCAGGGAATTGTGCGGAATTTTGCAAAATGTCAGCTTATCTTCCTGTTGGTCTGCCTATAGCCAGGGATGAATGATAATAGTTTCCAATAGTATCCAAGAATGCACATGAAAATCAGTGTATGTTTTAAGTGATGTTTCTGATTTCTGACAATGCTTTTCAAGTTTCATATACACTGGTGCCAATTTGAAGGACTAAGGGTGTGGAAAGCCTTATTATAAACTGTTCTGCTCATGTATTTTTATATTTTTAGTCAACATTAGCTTAGGTTGGTGGTACCATTATAGAGTAGTATATAGTTCTCATCACTGCTGGGCATGATCTCACACTATATTTTTTTAAAGGGAACTGGTCGCATATGATGACCCTAAAATTCCATTATTTAATACTGATTTGGATAAACTGGAAGGAAAACCACTGGCAGTTCTTGCAACAGGTAAGAATTTTTCTTAAATTGTTCTACATAATATACATGTTTATGTCTTTGTATGTTTAGACATTTAATTACTGCTAACATAATATAAAATTCAAATTAAGGTTGCAATCCTACCCTAAGTTTCCTGGGAGTAAGCTCCATTGACTATAATGGGACTTATTTATGAGTAGACAAGAATAGGATTGGGCTCTAATTTTTTCAAAATCTTATCAAATCTGAGTTGAAAGTGTCCAAAATGATAGGCATTCAAAATAAAATGGAAAATTGGAAAAATTGTGAACATGTAATGGAACTATTGACCCAAATATCAGCAGCTGTGTTACCATTTCTGAAGGTGAGAATTGATGGAAGGAAAAAGGCAAGGTTGCTGCTAATATACATAAAGCGTATTAAAATATAATTTGAAGGCAGATTTGATAGTGTCCTATATAGATTGCCTCCGTACAGTTTCCTTCATATTTGGTCAAATATGCAGTTGATCCCAATTTAAATTTGTTTGGTTATATGCTGCTTTGGAGATGTTTAAGCAAACTGTAAATTACATTGAATGTGTACTTGGCTTATTTATGACAGAAGGCAAATACAAGGCTTTGAAGATGGAGTTCTCCCTTCCACCATCTACTTATGCCACAATGGCCATTCGAGAAGTGCTGAAAATGGACACAAGCATAAAAAACCAGACACGATTAAATACGACATGGCTGCGGTGAACGCTCTTGCTGGTTCTAGCCCATCTATTTCTAATTCAAAATTGTATTTTTATATAAGCATAAAATATATGATTTCAAATGCTTTGTAAAAGCATAATCTTAATTTTAAAAAAAATATAAACATAGTGTTTAAGCTTTTCTCTAACTGCAGGTTTTGTGCATCTTTAGAAGTGTTTTAAAAATGTTTTCTTAAAAATACAGTAGTAAACATGATTTGTTCAGATTAAAATTGATTGTAAGCATACTTGATATTGCAGCTGAGGAAGAACAATTAGAATAAGGTATTAATTAATTAATATTTCCAGTGAGCAGATATATTTAGTTTTAGTGAGCAGACAATTTACTGACAGGGTTTGCACTCATCACAGATTCTGTTGGCAAAACGTTAATGCCTTCTGTGGAATACAACCATATATTGCCATTTTTTATTTGACCGATCTTTTATTACATTTCTGTATGTGGGGGTTAGCATATTATAACTTACATTATAAGGGAAGAAGCCAACAACTTTCTCAAAGGTTGTAATACAAAAAGATGCTGTTAACTCCAAGAACAGCTGTAGCTTAGCCATTGCTGGCAATGGAAAACTAACTTGTATCTTTATCCTGCTGTGATGAATTAATTAGCCATAGCAGAGCTACTCTTGTTCTCATTTTTATTTATAAAACCAAACAAAAGGAAAATCTGGTTTTCCATTGTTTGGTTTATTAAATAAAGGGTTTTTTGATCACCAATCATGTCTCTTCAACATTTATTGATTGGTTTGATACCCCACCTTTCCTATGCTACTGCAAATCCCTACGACCGGTTACATCCTTTTTGTCTTCACAACAACCTTGTGAGGTAGGTAATTGTTCTATGGGCAGCTTGTAATACTCTCCAGATGGAATCCTTCAGTGTGGTCATCTCTTCCTGCATCAGGGAATATCTTCCAAGCTTCCAGCAGGAGGTTTTAGGGGCTTGAGGTCGGCCAAGCTGTTAACAGTGACCCCTCTGGCTGTTTTCTCCTGAAAGCTGTTTCAGCTTTCAGTCTCCCATCCAGCATTTATCTTAGCTTTCTCGATCACTTTCAACATATCTTTCATAGCACTTTCATAGCTTTTCTATATCACTTGGAAGAATGTGTATTTCCCTACCAGCATCACCTGACTTGTGACAACAGTGTACATATGTTATTGAGAAAAGTGGGAAAAACTACATAAATCAGTTTCTCCACAAGGCAGTTGCAAAACATTAAATTCTTAATTAGAGCCATCCCAAGACTTGCTGCTGCCTGAAGTAGCAAGCCAAACTCAGGCCTTTTTACCCAGAGATATGCCAGCCTCTATTCCTCCTACTTTCTAATGTCTTAGCTTGGCCCTCTCTTGGCTTCTTCCTTGTCCATGCTGGACAGAAATGTGTTGCATATGGGGGGGGGGGGGAATCTAGCACTACTGGGAATTGTATGGGGAAGTTTCAACCACTGTTCCCACAGCTGGGCCCCACAGCCAGTGCTCCCCACAGCTGGGCCCCACAGAGAGTGCTCCCCACAGCTGGGCCCCCACAGAGAGTGCTCCCCACAGCTGGGCCCCACAGTCAGTGCTCCCCACACCTGGGCCCCACAGCCAGTGCTCCCCACAGCTGGGCACCACAGAGAGTGCTCCCCACAGCTGGGCACCACAGAGAGCTCCCCACAGCTGGGCACCACAGAGAGTGCTCCCCACAGCTGAGCCCCCACAGAGAGTGCTCCCCACAGCTGGGTCCCCACAGAGAGTGCTCCCCACAGCTGGGCCCCACAGTCAGTGCTCCCCACAGCTGGGCACCACAGCCAGTGCTCCCCACAGCTGGGCACCACAGCCAGTGCTCCCCACAGCTGAGCCCCACAGAGAGAGCTCCCCACAGCTGGGCCCCACAGCCAGTGCTCCCCACAGCTGGGCCCCACAGAGAAAGCTCCCCACAGCTGGGCCCCACAGAGAGAGCTCCCCACACCTGGGCCCCACAGCCAGTGCTCCCCACACCTGGGCCCCACAGAGAGTGCTCTCCACAGCTGGGCCCCACAGAGAGTGCTCCCCACACCTGGGCCCCACAACCAGTGCTCCCCACAGCTGGGCCCCACAACCAGTGCTCCCCACAGCTGGGCCCCACAGCCAGTGCTCCCCACACCTGGGCCCCACAGAGAGAGCTCCCCACAGCTGGGCCCCACAGCCAGTGCTCCCCACAGCTGGGCCCCACAGCGAGAGCTCCCCACAGCTGGGCCCCACAGCCAGTGCTCCCCACAGCTGGGCCCCACAGAGAGAGCTCCCCACAGCTGGGCCCCACAGCCAGTGCTCCCCACACCTGGGCCCCACAGAGAGAGCTCCCCACAGCCAGTGCTCCCCACACCTGGGCCCCACAGCCAGTGCTCCCCACACCTGGGCCCCACAGCCAGTGCTCCCCACAGCTGGGCCCCACAGCGAGAGCTCCCCACAGCTGGGCCCCACAGCCAGTGCTCCCCACAGCTGGGCCGTGCTCAGTGAGAGTAGAGGCTGTTTAACCCTCTGCTATGCAAGCGGGAGAAACCAGGCAAGGGGAGAAGAAAGGCACACACGCCATTGGACTGCTTCCACCGCCTCTGGCAGTGAAAGCCGTTTCCTGGACAATACGGGGCACGGCCTGGAAAGTGGGCGTGGCCTTCCATGAGCCACCCACCCGGTCCTCAAAGCAGCAGCGCCACCTGGCCCCCACCCGAAGAACAGCTCTCTCTTTCGGTCACGTGGCTCTACTCTCGCGTGACTATATGCTATCGCGAGATTATAGAGCATCTGACGTGTAGCCGGAGAAAAGGGGGCGTGGCTCGAGGCTGCAGGCGAGCGGATGGGTAGGTGGTCGAAAGACGAGGCTCCCTCGCGCGCTCTCAGCCCCGCCCCTCGTCACGCGGCACTCCCGTCTCCACAGCGCCCTCTTCGGGTGGGGGCGGGGGGGAGGTGGTCTCTCCCTCTGCTGTGGACTGGTGGGTGCCAGGCTGGCTCTGCCTGTGAGGCTGAGGGTGGGAGCCTCTGCTGCTGGGACTGCGGCAAAAGAAGCTGTCAGCCTGCGGAACTCACTGCTACATGATATGGGGAAGACTTCATGCAGGGGGTGGAGATGGGGTGTCCTCTTCCCCTCACACCACACTGGAACCAGTTGTTGTGGTGAAAGAGTGCCAGGAGAAGGACATTGATCTGTGGAACTCCCTGCCACATGATATGAAGGCATTAAGTGGAGGTGGACAGAGGGATGTCCTTTCCTCCTCACACCAGAGCCACTAAAATTGTGTGTCAGGAGGGTTTGGACAGGGAGAAGGACATATTGATCCGTGGAACTCCTTGCCTCATGATATAGGGAAAACAACACGCAGAAGGTGGACTTTGGAATGGCTTTTTCCCTCTCCCACAACAGCAGAACTGCAAAAATGGACTGTCACAAGGGTTTAAGGCCCATAATAGGACATATTGATCTGTGGAACTCCTTGCCACATTATATGGGGCAGAGAGTGGATAGGAAGATGTCCTTTTTCTCTCGCATAACACCAGAGCCACTAAAATTGATTGTTGGGAGAGTAGAGGCAGGCCAAAGAACATGATGGTGAATCGGTGTTGAATGAATGTTAATCGGTGAAACTCCTTGTTGCATGACGTGAGGAAGACATTATGCAGAGAATGGGAGGGGGATCCTCTGCCCTCTCATGCAGCACCAGAAACGGGACAGCCTCTAAAACTGAGTGTCAGTAGAGTTTAAAACATATTAATCGGTGGAACTCCTTGCACTAATGAATAAAGACAGAACAAATAAATGAATGAAATCAGTTCGTAAGCACAGGGGATGGAGGTGATCTTCACCCCCAGATCACCCCAATCTTCACCCAGTTCATAAGCACAGAGAGAGGAAGTGTATGCAGCCTTCCCAGTCCTCAGAATACCCTCTGAAGGTGCAGAAGGAGAGCTCCCCTAACCCATGCAGGATTACAGCAGTGTGCTTGGTGGCTACTGAGTGCTGACATGTGCACCTGTCACCCTCCTTGCCTCTTTCTTCTTTGAAAAAGTGACATCGCACAATCCACACACAAAGTGGGGTGTCAGAATTCTGGATTTTTCCACTTGAACTTGCAGGTGGAGGACATGTCATGGTTCTGTCTGTTTTGACTGTAAAGAATTTATACCTTGCCTTTCCCTTGCCCAGAGCAACTGTCCTAAATGGCCTACAAAATGCTCACAAAGCACTCCAATAAAACTCTCAATTAATATACTTACTCTCTTGTAAACATGACTGGCTTGTAGCCTGGAGTATACCAGTGAGTTTAGTTTTATAAGGAACTGTGTTTTCTTGAATGTGATATTGATTTGATTTTGTTGTAACATCCACTACAAATGTAAATATCAAGCCATAAGAATTTATTCAAATTATTACACTTGGTTTTAAATTATGTTCTGAAATGTATAAAATCTTTTCCTGCAGAACAATCCCTCATCGTTGTTTGCTGAGATGGCACAGCCCCAGTTTAAAAATGAAATATCTTTGATAGCTGGAGAGGTAAGTTAATTTTTTGTTTGGCTTTTTAGTATTATTCTTCCATATTTTCTAGAAGTCTGGGGACACATGCATGCGTAACCTATATAATCTGGACTCTAATATTAATTTTAGCCAGTTGTATTTGTATGATACAACCCCATGCATGTATAGTCAGAAGTAAATCCTGTATTGTTTACTATCTAGTAAGTATATTTAGAGCACAATCTTAACCATGTCTACTCAAAAGTAAGCCCCAATGTGTTAAATGAATCTTACTCGCAGGAAAGTGTCTTTAGGATTGCAGTCTTAGAATGGCATTTACCTGGAGAGATATGCATTTTTTAAGGCACTTAGAGGAGGTGGAGACACTTTCCCCACCCTGCTTCCCTGGCATGGTATCTTTGATGGTACATTGGTGAATCTAAACGGCTGATGCTGCTATTAGAAGAACAGCTTTCTGTTTTATTGCTTCCAATCTGTCTACTCAAAAATGGACATGATGGATGGAGATCAGAGGTCAAGGAGGGAGCAAAGCTCCTGGTGGTCTTGAAAGCTGGTGCAGAACAGAGCAAAAAGTAGACTGACTCATATAGTGCTTTCCCTTCTCAGCAGGAGACTAACAGGGAAGATGGCCTTGAGGGAGGAAGAGGAGATACTGAAGAAATTCCACTACTTTGGTAGGTACCATCAGAGAACAATTCTAGGATAATTACTGGAGGTATCCAGTTAGAAGGGTGATCCCAGCCCCATTGGGAGATATTTGGGGGAAGAAGCCCACCCCCTTCCCCAGAGCAAGGAGGAAAGAGTCAGAGGAGAACAATTAGTTGCATCCAGGATTTTTTCTTTGATGAATGAGGAGAACCTTTGTATTGCAAATTCATTTGGCTGTATTTGTCAACACTTTCTGTAACTCCACATACTTGCTTATTCAAAATAGTGACTTGGACACTAACATTGGACACTTGGGCTGCAATCCTAGCCTTGAGTTAGGCCGGCATAAGCCCTGCCAACAGTTCTATGCTGACTTGGGAGTGTCGCAAAAGTGCATTCTGCCCTACTCCTGGGGGTTAGGCCAGTGCACAGTTGTACACTGATCTCCACACACCACCATGGGAAGATATGCCAGGTGAGTAAGCCCAGACGAAATTGGTTAGAATTGTGCCCTCATGCTGCAATCCTAAACTGGTTAGGCTGGCATAAGTCCTGGCACAAGTCTTGTGCTGGGCTGGGGGTGTTTCAAAACTCCTGTAAGGCCCTTTTGCACCACCCAGGGGTGGGGAGAGTTAGGCCAGTGCGCAGACATGAGCTGGCCTTCCTGCACCACCACGGGAGTGGGAAGTGGGTATGTTTTGCCATCCAAAATCAGTTAAGATTGCACCCTCAGTGTGGGAAGGTGTGGGACTGAGCTAACAAAAAGAGGATATTGTGGCCTCTGAAGTCTTGATCCTTGTTGGGAATATTTTAGCTATTGAAATTTATGTTGTGCAAGCTCTGGTGCAGTCAAAGCTCTTTAAATTTACATTCTGGATACAGACTGATAGTTTTTCCTCCACGAGAGTTACTGACAGTGCAATCCTAACCCCTGGTTAGCTTGGACGTAAGTCCTGTGCTGGCCTGAGGGTGTAAGACACTTCTGTGCCACCCTGGGGGTAGGAGGTGGGGAGGAGGTTAAGCCAGTGTACAGACAAGAACCAGCCTCCCCACACCACCGTGGGAATGGGGAGATCGATGACTTGCGTTGGTCCAAATTGTTTAGGATTGCGCCTTTAGAGTCTTATAAAATGCCTTAAGAGGGCATTTTCTGCTGGTGTTTTGGGAATCTCTTTTGGCATTTAATTCTTCTGCATTGAAGTAGAGTTAATCATTTTTGTCCCTGATATGCTCCAAATTTGTAAAAGTTTCATTGTGTATACATTAACAGTAGTCTTTTAAAATTCAGTACTGTGGGTGATGCGAAGATGGATGCCATTACCAGTGGAAAAAAGAAAATCCCTAGAGACCCAGAAACCTGTGACATTCCTTTCTATGTGTCAGAATTTGTGGAAAGGGAAGTTGGAAATGATTGTGATTCTTTGAACAACCTTGGAAAACTTATTGATCAGCTGTCAGAAAACAAAATGAAATTGGAGGAACAGGTGTGTTGCATGTGTCTTGGCTGTTTTTTTAAAAGCAACTGAGTGAAACACTAAAGCCCTGTTTGTACAATTTTTCATCTGTAGTCTCTGTCCTTGGTGGGAGATCAGCTTTGTGTTCACATGTTTTCCATTACATTTTATTCCATTTTGTATGCATTGCATCCAGTGCGTGTAGGTTCAGTTGTTTGACAGAGTTTTTGTTTGTTTGTTTGCTTTTGAGTTGTACAGATTGGGCCTGCACATAGTATAAAATGCTTCTATACTGCTATTGTGTTGTGTTTGTTGATCCTGTCAAAACACTGTCAGAGAATGCTCTAGGAGGATTTCCTGCTACAAGCAAGGGGTTGGACTAGATGACCTACCGGGTCCCTTTCAACTCTAGGATTCTATATTCAGTGTTGAACAGAAGGCAGGACAGGCATGAGATGCTGTAGGATTTCCTGCTACAGGCAGGGGGTTGGACTAGATGACCTACTGGGTCCCTTCCAACTCTAGGATTCTATGTTCAGTGTTGAACAGAAGGCAGGACAGGCATGAGATGCTCTAGGACAGCGTTTCTCAAAGTGGGGGTTGGACCCCTTTGGGGGTCGCCTAGAGCTTTCCTGGGGGTCGCCTAAAGACCCCTGGTGCAGGGGGCCAGGTCAGGCTTGCCAGACCTCCGGCTGTAGCTGTGCGTGCACTGGAGCTGACTGACAGCCTCAGGGCCCAATCCTGTGCATGCCTACTCTGAAATAAATCCCATTATAGTCAGGGGAGCCTTTACTCCCATGTAAATGTGGATAGGATTGCAGCCTCAGGGCCCAATCCTATGTATGCCTACTCTGAAATAAATCCCATTGTGTTCAATGTGTGCATAGAACACTCATTTCATTTGTAACAATGAAAATACATCCTGCATATTGGATGTTTACATTACGATTCATAACAGTAGCAAAATTACAGTTATAAAGTGGCAACAAAAATAATTTTTTGGTTGGGGGTCCCCACAACATGAGGAACTTATAAAGGGGTCACGGCGTTAGGAAGATTGAGAACCACTGCTCTAGGAGGATTTCCTGCTACAGGCAGGGGGTTGGACTAGATGACCTACTGGGTTCCTTCCAACTCTAGGATTCTATGATTCTACGATCTCGTTCACCTCATGCACATAGTGTAATTCCCCTTTTTTCTATTGTATATTTATACCAGCATGTATTTTGTTTCTGTTACAACTTTTCTTTGGGTAGCACCCACAGTTTCTCTTCTTCTGAAGAATGAGTCCTTCCTCTGGGGAGGGCAAATCCCACCCTGGGGGCCATTTGCAGCATTCAGGGACTCATAATGCTGCTCTCAGAAACCCTTTTCTTCATTTAGCCTCCCAGTCATTGGACTGCCACACTACATGCTGGCTCACAAATGCCAGTCACAGTATTTACAATTGTCCCACATGCATCAGTTCACAGCTCTATGTATTTTTTCCTTTTCTCTGGGCATTGCTTCAAACTTCCCATTACCTCTGAAGAAATTGTGTTCTCCATATCTACATTGGTCTGTATGATTTCACTGTGAAAGAGGTGTGTGGCAAACAGTTCATAGTTCTCATGTGGTTCTGCATGCATGTATTATATACAGTATATGTATTATATCTATTTTCTATCAAGGCAGGAGAAAACAGTTGCGAGAAAGCCTTGTCCATGCAATCCATGATTGCTTCCTTGTATTTAAATACTACTTTCAGTCTTAATTTGAGTTGGGTCAGATTGTTATACAGTATATCAGTAACATTTTGTTCTGCATAATGAAAATGCCTTATGAAGTACGGATTCTAATTTTTATATATAAACTGTATAGGTGCTTACTGTTTCATCTGAAGTTCCGAAAAGAATTCAGAAGGCCTTAAAGAATGCAGAAGATTCAAAGTCGTCTCTCAGTCAGCTTCTGAAGAATGAAAGTGTTTTATATGATTCAATTAATAATCACCTGTTGACCTCTGAGCCATGGATGAAAGATCTTGGTGTGCTGATAGATCAGATAAAAGAAGTTGAACGATACCTTGCTTATTTAAAATGGATTTCACAAATAGAGGAATTAAGGTAAATATCAACCCATCTTATGACTTTCAAAAACATGGTGAAAAGGTTTAATATTACCAAAAAATTATGTGTGGAGCATATTGTGTGGAGCCCCTTTGAAAGGTTAAATCCTGCAGAGGACCTGGGTTTAGGGAAGAAGTAAGGAGATGAGTACTAGTCTCAAGCTCTCCCTCATAATTACTGATTGCAGAGTTGTTGTTTTTTTTAAAGTTAAAATTCCATAAATCACAGCCTTAGCTGTTGTATCAGAAAGGAAAAAGTGTACTCAGAGCAATTGCCATATATTGTTCCCCCCTAATTTGACTGGTGCATGTTTGTAGCAAACTTTGCAGAAATCAATGAGTTGGGCTTGATAGAAATTTTTAAAAGTGTTCATATCTTCACCCGATGATAAGAAGTTGCTGCAATTGGAGGAGTTCCTAGCTATTCCTATTCCAGCTGACATTTTGGCCAGTCTGGTTAAGGCTATGGATTTGAAATCTGGACTGACTTGGGAGGGTTGTAAATCTGAGGATGATGTGTTATATTGTTTTATTTAGCAGTCCTTATTGGTATGTGTGTGCATGCAACATTAGGGTTAAGAATTGCAGCATTAAACAGTAGTGATCTTGGATATTTTTTGGGTACTGTTAGATATTTTATATTGTTTTTCTGTTCTTTATTATTTTTATTGTGTATTTTAATTGATTGTTAGCCTCTTTGGGTGTCTTTTTAGAATACAAATCTAATACAAATACAAATCGGAATATAAATCTAACAAGCAAATTGGTTGCAGTTAAAAATTATATTCCCAAGACCATAAGCAACATTTAAGCATATAAAATAGCAAAACTCTTTGCATGTTGACTGTTTTTTGTGTGTTTTTAGTGACAACATTCAGCAATACCTTATGACCAATAATGTACCAGAGGCTGCTACCACACTTTCATCCATGGCTGAGATGGATATCAAGCTTCAGGAGTCATCTTGTACTCATCTTCTTACATTTGTCAGATCTACTGTTCAATTCTGGCACAAGATCCTGAAGGACAAACTGTCAAGGTAAGGGATATATGAAACTGTTATCTTGTTTTTAGCATTGCTGGGGCATAGTAACAATACTATTACTGTGTTCCTCGGTTGCAGTGATTTTGAGGAGATTCTAACTTACCTTCATTGGCCATTCGTTGGACCAGCTCAATCCCAGCCTTTTGATTTGGCTGTGTCACCAGCCAGTGCTCCAGAGGTATACAATAATTTGGAGACTCTATTTTTTCAGCTTCTGAAACTACAAACATCGTATCCTTTTAAAATAATTCCTTTACAGGAAGTTAACTTCTTCCTGTGTCTATTGAGTCTCTGAGCATTTGGGATGCTGGCCACTTGCCTATGCCTCACTACAAACCTAACCCTTCCACCCACATACATACTTGGAAGTTGTTTCTTGTTCAAACAGTGGGCTGTTTGGGTGGAATACAAGCCTCTAAGTTTCTGCCTAATTACCAGTTTTACTTTGACTCTTCAACTCTCAGAGATGAGCTGTTAACCAAACCAAAGCAGCTACCAGAAAAATATGTTCTTCCACAATCCCCGTGTATTATCCTTCCAATGCAGATCATGCTGGCTCCTCTTCAGAAAAGATTCAAGTATCATTTCACAGGGAACAGACAAACAAATGTTTTAAGCAAGGTATGTTGGGTACAAAATCTTATTTTTGAGAAGGGAAAAGGATATGTTGGTTCAGCAGGAAGAAGTAGACTGGAACCTGTGATTGGCTTTCCTCTTTCCTATGTCTCTAGTCCCTTCCCTGAATGTTAGTTTTCATTTGCAAGGTAAGTCTCTAGCCCAGTGTTTCTTAACCATTAGTAGTTGAGGTAGTATCTGTCTGTCATATTCACAGAACCCTTGACACAGAAACCTCTCTAGGTTTTTGCAGTCCATACTGGCTTTTGATATATCATGTAGACCTATGGCTCTGATAGTCCATTTACTATCTCTTTCATGAGCATCGTTGAAAAATGGTGCTCTGCTACATTCTGATTCTTCCCTTTTTCTTCTTCTAAAGCCTGAATGGTACTTAACCCAGGTGCTCATGTGGATTGGAAACCATGCCAAGTTTCTTGAAGACAAGATCCAACCCATATTGGACAAGGCAAGCTCTCCAGTGAATGCAAGGGTAATCAGCATCCTAATACCAGCATTATTAGAGTAGCATTCTGGTATCTCCATTTTTATCTTAATTGATATTTTATCTTCTTAATTTTATCTTCTCCTTAAGCTGGAATTTTCCCGAGCTTTGGTGATGCTGATCCTGGAGAAGTTGGCTGCTGATATTCCTTGCTTATTGTATGATGACAACCTCTTCTGTCATCTTGTGGACGAGGTACTTCTGTTTGAGAGAGAGCTACATGCTGTTCATGGATATCTCAGCAGCTTCCCCAGCTGTATGCATATTTTATCAGAAGAAACCTGTTTTCAAAGATGGTTAACTGTGGAAAGAAAATGTAAGATGCTTCTGAGGTGACTGACTGATTCAAAACAATCCAATACCCCTTACCTTTGTGAATAGCTATTCTGTGTACAAACAAGACGGATGGCTTGACAAAAAAATATTAAATTATTCTCCATGTTTGTTGCTGGGTTTAGAAATGTGGTTTAACCACAACATGATTTCCCCTAGTGTTTTTTCATAGGCTTTTGAAAGCAGGAGGTGTCTAGATATTTATTTTACTATGGCTACAATCCAGAGTAGTTACGGGACCTCTTACGTTGACATAAGTGGCACTTATTCTGGATAGCTCTATGCATTTCCCATTGGTGGCCTCGTAACTACGTCGACGTAAGTTGACCTGTAACTACTCTGGATTGTAGTCTTATCTTACAAAATGATTGAAAATAAACTATATTATTTTAGATGGAACTAAAATAAAAATTATGTCATACTGAATGTCGGTTCTAATTGGTGGCTATAAGGAGGAAGGGTATGACTCAGGGATATTAGGTGTCAAATATATAGTACAGTACAACCTATTTCTTGGAGACTGTGTGCCAAAGTGCTCCGTTTTGCATAATCTGAATATTTTGAGGAAATCTCTTAACTGATCAAGAGAACAGAGACAACTTATAAAAATTGTGTGGGGGATCTCTGAGCTGTCTTTGCTTTCTTGACAGATCCATACTCAGACTTTTGCATAAGTACTGCTTTATTACTGTTGTTCTTGTCCAGGAGGTAGCGAAGAAAGTGCAGTAGCAAAAGAACCTGATGTAAAACAAATACAGTGGTGCCTCACATAAAGAGCTTAATTCGTTTCGGAGGCCTGTTCTTTAAATGAAACACTCTTTAAGTGAATTTCTTTTAAATTTATACTTGTTATGTGAAACACTTGTTATGTGAGGCGCTTGTTATGAGAGGTACCGCTGTAGTTTCTAATTTCCCCCTTCTATCCTTTTCTGATGGTAAAAGTGTCTATGTGTAAAGCTGACAGGTATCCAAAGCCTATGCTGTTTTGGCAAAGGAATAAGGTTTTCAATCCTAACCTAGGCTGGCACAACTTGTTGGTCTTCCTGTTCTTGTGGTGGTATAGGGTGGCAAGCGCATGTCTGTGCACTGGCCTAACCTTCCCCCAGGAGTGGTGCAGAAGTGCCTTACACCTTCAGGTCAGCACAGGACTTATGCTGGTGTTTAGGCCAGGCTAACTGGAACAGCCAAAATGGAATAAACATCTGAGCAACTGTAACAGTAAGTTGTATTTTGGGATGAAACATATTTGTAGAAACTTTGAACGTGGTTATAACAGTAATATGAGTGGACTTTAGTGGCTTTTAGGCTCTTTTAATTTTAATAAAGCCATTTAGTGAAGACATTGATACTAGTCATACTATTTGAAATTAATATTAGTTTATATACTCATTAGTAAGGCTCCTTAACTGTTACATTGTAGCTGAAGCAACACATCATAACTTTGATTTAAAATTGGATTATTTGCTGGGAAATTTTTTTCTTTTTAAAAATGTATTTGATTTTGGGAAGAAAATGTGTCTCTTCAAATATTTTAGTAACTTAAGGAAGCACATTTAAATATTTAAGTGTATTATTTTTGTGTGTCCAACAGTTGCTCTTCAAAAGATGGATGCTATGCTTTCATCTGAAGCTGCATGGATATCGCAGTACAAAGATATCACTGACGTAGATGAAATGAAAGTCCCAGATTGTGCTGAGACTTTTATGACTTTGTTACTGGTTATCACAGGTAATTATACAACTTCAAGTATTTGGTGTCGGTTCCTCAATAATTGAAGAATCATAATGTATATTCAAGATCAATTTTTTTGCTCTCGGGACTGTTTTAAATACCTTATACATATAAATCTTTTTGTGATTTTCTGCATAGACCGGTATAAGAATCTTCCTACAGATGCTAGAAAGCTACAGTTCCTAGAGCTTCAAAAAGATTTAGTAGATGACTTCAGAATACGACTTACTCAGGTTATGAAGGAAGAGACCAGAGCACCTTTATCCTTTCGGTACTGTGCAATCCTGAATGCTGTTAACTACATTGCAACCGTGCTGGCAGACTGGGCTGACAATGTTGTAAGTACAGTACATAGTTGGCATCTCGGATTGAGGATGATGAAAATGAAATCTAAATATATTGTTGCAAAACTGCTATTTTGCTAGTACAGATCTTTCCTTCTGTACTACTGCACAGACATTTGTATCTGTTTCATCTACTGTAGGAAAATCACATGGCTGAAATTTGAAAAGGCCTCCTGAATTATGGAAATTACCATATGAACGCTACTAAAATTGTAAAGAGCTTTGGTGGCAGAGCTTATAATGCTCTTCCTGTCTTTGTAGTTCTTCTTGCAGCTTCAGCAGGCTGAGCTGGAAGCATGTGTCAGCAGCAACACACTAAGTGAGCTACAGCTGGGACACCTGGCCTCTATGGAAAGCTCCGTCTTCGATGATATGATCAACCTCCTTGAGCGACTGAAGCATGACATGCTGACGCGTCAAGTGGAGCATGTTTTCCGGGAGGTCAAAGATGCTGCCAAGATGTACAGAAAAGAAAGGTAAATCTTCTACCAATGAACTTTTAGGTTTCACACACAAGCTGGAAAACAGGCACATAGAGAAAATTGTCACATGAGAAAGGTTGGTCTTGGAAGTCTAAATACTAATGATGCTTGATTGTTTTCAGTTGCGTCACTGTGAGATAACCTTTCCCATCAGGATTCACACTTGTCTCAAAGAATCTTTTCTGTCCTACTATTTTTTTCAGGAAATGGTAGCGATATTTACAGGTATTTTTCACATTTTTATACCTCATTTTCGTCTCAGGAACCCAGGAGTAGTGTATGTGGTTTCTTCTCTTCTTTGTCCTTGCTACAGGTACCTTGTAAGAGGTACGGTACACTGACTGAGTAATGGTGACTGGTTCAAGTTCATGTAGGGATTTGAACTTGTATCTCCCTGGTCTGAGTCCTTATACTAGAAACACTAAGTCATCCTATCGATCTATAGATTATCTGTTGCACGCTATCACTTTTTCAAAAGTACTGGTGATGGCAGAATCAGCTTTGAAGACGATTTGCAATTACTATTTTCTGTTTCTTTTAGGTGGCTCTCTTTGCCAGCCCAGTCGGAACAGGCAGTGATGTCTTTGTCGAGCACAGCCTGCCCACTGCTGTTGACCTTGCGAGATCGACTGCTACAACTTGAGCAGCAACTTTGTTACTCATTATTCAAAATCTTTTGGCAAATACTTGCCGAGAAAGTGGATTTGTTCATCTATCAGGAAGTAAGTGCAGAATAATAACCATGTCTACTCCAGTGTAAGCCCCACTGTGTTCAATGGGTCTGACTCCCTGGAAAGTGTCTTGCAACCTAAATATTAGTAATGTGTGACTGATGCTTTTCTAGTAAATATGCTACAGGTTGAATAACTCTTATCCGAAATACATGGACCAGAATGTTTCAGATTTAAGACATTTTCCTTTGGATTTTGGAATATTTGCTTATACTTATGCTGGGGAAGAGATCCAAGTCTAAACAAGAATTTTATTTGTTTTATATACACCTTGTACACATAGCCTAGAGGTAAATTTTCCTTGGCAATGCTGAATAAACTTGAGAACCAACTTATCTCACAAGTTTGTATGTGGAATTCTCATTATGGTGTCAATTAAAGATCTGGATTGTTGAATGTTTGGGATTTTCAGAAAAAGGACACCTGATCTGTTATGATTTTGAAGATTACTATTCTCTCTATCCTATATAGATAATTTTGGCCAATCATTTCAATGAAGGAGGAGCAGCACAACTTCAATTTGACATGACTAGAAATCTTTTCCCTTTGTTTTCTCATTACTGTAAGAGGCCAGAGAATTATTTCAAACAGTAAGTATGTCTCTAATTTCAGAGGTTAATCCATCAATCACTTTTTCTGTATGAAAGAAGGAATTACAAAGTTATCATTCTTTGCCATTTTCTGAACACTTTTTCAGAGATGAACACTTTTAAACCTAAGTCGCATGCATGCAGTCTCTTAACGGAAAGAACAATTTCACAAAAATACAAAACTCTTTGGCTGCAGTCTTAACCCCTAGTTAGGCCAGCCTAAGCCCCAGCAATGTCCCGTACTAGCCTTGGGGTGTCACGTGCTGTAAGGCCCTTCTATTTCACTCCTGGGTGGTTAGGCCAGTGCACAGACAGGCACATGCCTCCTTTCATCACTACAGGAACGGGAAGATAAATGAGTTGTGCCAGCCTAGGTTAAGATTGCACACTTTGTCACTTTTTACATTATGCCACCATTCTGAAAAACTTGGGGTGCAATCCTAACCAATTTAGGCCAGCACAAAGGTTACAGCCTCAAGGAATAACATCTGGGTATGAAACTGGAGGTGTTAGGGTTCCTCTAATAAAGACAGTTGTTGGATGTTGGCTCAGTTCTGTGAGCTTAGTGTTTCTTCATCTTCTAGAAATAACTGAATTTATGGGCTGGGATCTAAAGTTCTTTGCAAAAATCTTTCTGTTGCTGTGTGGTTTGCCACATGGCATGGGAGGCTGTCCTTCAAGAAACAAACCTCAGTTCAAGGTTAAGGGCAAAATCCAGAGTAACTATGGGGAGTCCTTGCTCTGGTGTAAGAACAACTTACTCTGGATTCCAATATGAATTTCCCATAGGTTTTCACTAGGTAGTGCAGTAACTACGGATGCACGTAGTCTCTTATGTGTTCCTGTAGTTACTCTGGATTTGGGTGTAAGTAAGTGAACAATTGCAGTTCTTTGGATTTCAAACAATCTCTTTAAACTGTTGCTCTCCAATTTTGTTTTCTTCTGCAGCATAAAGGAGGCTTGTATTGTACTGAACTTAAATGTTGGCTCAGCCCTGCTCTTGAAAGATGTTCTACAGCCAACCGCTGACAACAGAAGTGTAACCATCCTTAATACAAATCAACCCAGTCCTGTGGCAGCTTTAAATGAATTTGGTATTTACAAGTTAGCCCAGCAGGACGTTGAGATACTTCTTAATTTGAGAACGAACTGGCCTAATGCTCATTTCCCAGTTAAATAACAAAGGCTGTTTATTGGATTGTATACACTATTGTATTCTGAAGAAGGAAAACCAAACTTGTATTTGTCCTTATGTAATTTCATATATTACATTTGTTAAAAGTTGGTGCTTCTTTTTGAATGAAGATCAGATCTGTATATATGTCAAACCTTTAAAGATGTTTGCAGTTGTAAAATAGGTAGTGGCGGACTTTACATTTCAGCTCCTTCCAAGGTAGCTTTGCTGTTGGACAGCCTGCTTATCTGAAAGATGTTCTTGGCTGGCATCACTTGACAAGCCCCATTGTTATCCGTCCAATCGCTGGGTAATTGGGTGAAGTTTTTATTTCAATTAAACTAACACAGCCTCTAATAGGAGCAAGCTTTAATGGATCTGTAGGAGAATCTTATTTGATTCATTCTTCAGTATGTCTTAAACTCCATTATTAGTAACAGTTGTCTCTCCCAGTCCCACCCCAAGTGCACTGTTTTGTCAGATTGGTCTAGGCACAGTTGGCTTGACTTCTAAGTTGCCCCTTCCAAGAACTACCATTTTACTCCATGCTCTGTCTACAAATGCTTGAAATTATTACACCAGGCATTTTTGCAGGTTCTATGGCTGCAAATGATGGCAGGTTCTATGGAAGGAGTCCTGCAAATGATGGCAGGTTCTAAGGAAGGAGTCAGCATTATCTGTGATATATTTTTTGGTTACCAGCCTTTTCTCATACCAAGGAGGTCAAGAAGCTGTATGCTTTGCAAAACCAGAAAAAAACCAGTATATGTGATGTTCTGGAATTACTCTACCCCTTCCAGTGTTCATAGCTGTGATTGAGTTTAAAAATGTGTAAAGAAACATGGAAGTAATTTTACATTCCATCTGATGGACTGATGTATTCCTAGCACTAATTAAAATACCTTTAATATGAATCATTTGTGTTAAATGTGATTTTGCAAGGATTACCATATCCAGACTCTTCAACATGTGAGATAGTGGAGTCTTGCTTTACAATGGGTTCGTTTTACTATCCAATCATTTTGCAATGGACTCTCTGTAGTAAAACAATGTTTACTACAGCACTACTCATACTGGAGGGGAAGGAGCCCCATGCAGGCTTCCTAAAGTTTGAAATCTTCCAGTCAAGGGATTGCAATGGATCTTCCTGGAAAACAGATTGCGATCACTCAGTTTGAGAATTCCAAGCATCCGGGAATCCTGTCGAGCAGTGGTCTTCAGCCATTTTGCCCCAGGAATCCCTTTCAAACTTTTGAATCTGTCTAGGGCCCTCTGTCAGACTTGCTATTCCCAATCCAGGGCACAGTGCTAAAAAAGAGCACATGTCCTGGAAAAACATATCCTCAATCCCTTCATGCGCTCTGACATACACACAACACACACACACACCTTTCATCCCATGCACTCGTTCATTCACCCACAACATACATACACCATGCACTCTCATACACACATTCATGCACTCTCACATACACACACCCAGCATGCATGCACGCACTCTCTCTCACACACACAGCATGCATGCGCACACTCACACACACACTTACCTTAAGGCTGCCCCCACCTTCCTGCTGGAGCACTCTGCAAAGCTCCAGGGGTGCACGGCTAAAAGGAACTCCACTGGCCCACCAAGGAGGCTGGCTGGGGGTCCTGGCAAGGACAGTGCCTTCTGCTTGCGAAAGAGGGAGGGCATCCAAAAACAGAACATCATGGAGTAACTGAGGTCCTGGGATGCTGCCTGCACAGCCTTAAGGCTGCAGCACTCCCCCAAGGTTGTGATCTTGGAGGATCACTGGGGTTGCGAGGAGGGGGATCAAGAGGGCAGCCCCGCAGTCTTTGTGACCCACCTGGGTGGCTGCCATGCGCCCCCACTTTGAACACCACTGCTGTCTAGGGCTGAGAGGAGCTCCCACATCCTGCTGCAAGTGAAAGCAGCCCCATTTGTCCCGCCTTAGCAACATTATGCTGGGGATCATGTAGCTGCTCTTCTCCCTCCCCACAAAGACTTAGAAAGGAAATCTACCAAGAAGTTTGAGGTCCACTGGTTTACTATACAATAAATCACCAGTTCCCTTCCCACTCTGTCTATCATGACTCAGTTTTGGGTGGTTTTGCAAAACTGACAGTCTATGTCCATGATGGTTTAATTAAACAAGATGCTACTAGGGGGAGCACTGTTGCCATTTCACCATTATAGCCACATCCCTTAATAACAGGTAGCAACTGGGTGGTTCTCAAAATGAGGGTACTGCCTGCACCACATGATGCATGGAGGGGGGGGGGGAAATGACACACTGGGGGGCCTGTGATCCCCCCAAAATTCAGCTTCATGATGGTGCGGGAAAACCCCCATCATGTCATATACTGTTGAATGTGTACATAAGAGCAAAATACAATGCAAAAATAGCTTATTCCTATAAAATGTTATGGCCAAAAAAACAAAAACTGCATTGAACGCTGTAGAAAGTGAAATTGGCTTTACTTGTGAGTAGGCAAATGTGCAACCAGGTGCCCTCCATTGCATCTGGCATTTTGAGATTGCCTTACTCCTACACACACTTTTTCCTTCTAAACAGTATTAAAAACTGATAAGAAATGAAATAAGAATAAGAAAAGAGATATTAAGATAATAAGATGAAATGATGATAAGAAATGAGACTGGCGGGGGAGAGGGGGAAGAGAGAAGAATATGCATAAAAGTAACAACGATGTGAATACAGTGATGGATTTGATAGCATTTCAGCCAGTGGCAGCATTTTTAACATTAGCCGACAGGAAAGATTCAACCTTGTAATTTGTGTTTTATAATTAACAAAATCTTAAATTGTTAATCACGACCTCAAAAGAACAAACCATTCAACTTATCTTTAATAGAAATAGATTCTGGAATTAATTACGAAACAATAATGTGTTGTTGGATTCACATTACAATAAAAGGCAACATCATTCTGGAGACACCATCATAAAGTGGGTCCATTGTGTAATATAGAAAGGAAAGGTGTACATCCTTTTCCTTGTTTTTTACAGAAATGGCTGTTAAGGAGGGCTGCAAAAAGGAAGTAACAAATGTACATTTGTATTATTTATGTTGGTGAAGACTTGAAAAAGAAGTTTTTAGTCTCTCCCATTGAAATTGCAGCAACTTAGAAACAGCTTAATAATGTTGGCTATATAACGTCCATTACTTATCAAACATCACTTAAATATTTCAGGCTTTTGTGGTAAAAATATGAAATCCTTATCTGCTATAGTGATGGCTAGTAATTTCACTAGATTGAGTTAATTATATAAATGGAATTTCTAGTTTTTCAAAGGGAAAACTTAAATCCAATAAAGTGTTAACTGTTGGTATTAAAATGCTGACCACATTTCTTCAAACTGCTTCAGCCTGTAGGAAGAAAAAGAGCTCCAATGAATATTATGTATATGAACTACGTTCACCCCTTATATCACAAAAAGTACAGTGCCTAAAATGAGTGGAATGTTTGCATAACATTTTTTCTTTGCAACCTTTCTTAAGAATACAAATGCAGTGAAATCAATAAACATTTAAATCTGTTCTTGATGGTGGTCATTGTTTCTGCCAGCTCAACTTTTCTCTCAGCAGAGGACAGGTTCCCTCAAGATTAACTGCCACAGGAGATTTAAAAGTGCTAACAGAGTGGCATAGCTATAGGGAGGTGGTAGTAAGTACGACAGGGACTACAGTGCACGGTGCAAACGGCCCCTGCTCTTCACTGTTGGAGTTGTTCTGGGCAGCCATAGCAATGAGCAGGAGCATGTTGCCATGTTACCCAAAATAGCTTTGGCTGCAATCCTAACACTTTCCTGAGAGTAAGCCCCATTGAATATAATGGAACTTACTTCCGAGTAGATAGGCACAGGATTGCATCTTTGGTGGCTCTATCCCTCTGCTTATGCATAGTAAAGAAATCTGGGAAGATAATTTTATTATGTTATCTGGGTGCACTGTAAACTGTTAACCATGGCCCCTGAAGAACTCAAACCATTCAATACATCTTTAATAGAAATAAAATTTCTAATTTATTTCTATTAAATAAATGGAATCTAATAGGCATCAAAATAGGTACATGTCTAACTAATTGCAGAACTGAGAAGTAACATTCTGATTAAACTTACACATTGTCCTTGAAAAGTTTTAGTGATATTATGTCCGTTTCTTTATAAGGTATATTCTGACTATTTAATCCCAGTGATTCAAGTGCTAAAATATTAAAGGAAAAAAGAGTCATAAGTTTGCTGCTGAAGTCTATATAATTCATATGAACTTGGTTTTTAGTATTATTGCTGCAAGTCCTCTTACGTAGGTAACTTTGATAACATTTCATTTCTTGGGCAGTTGTCTCTCTACTGTCTGATAGTCCTGTTTACGCTATATCTTGAATGGTAGGCTTATAGCTGACTATTTTAAAAAAAAACTATATCAGACAAATATATTCTGGGCTTGCAACTTTTGGGTCACCATAAATTCCTTTTTATTCTTGGCTCTTTTTAGATAGGCCTGTCTGGATGGGAATCTCAGTTTAGTAAGAATCTGGGGTATGTGTGCCGCTCTAAGTAGTGAAAGTGACATGACGTGCCGTGTAACATATAAACACTGTAGACAGATTGATAACTTTTTCCATGCATCAAAGGGGTGTAGGAGCATGGATGGTGTGCAAGAATCCACAACTGATTTGCAATTTCTTCCTAGGGAGTACAATCTGAATAGGGCCTTGCTCTCCTCATGCCCAAGTTGTCATCAAACACTGCTGCCACTTTTCAATATTTGTCATCCGCTGAAGGGAAAAGGGGTGTGTATGTGTGTCTTCTCAACTGCTGCATTATTTTACTCCAGTTGACATGGCAGGCTTTTGCTCAATTCCTGCTCTCCCATCCAGACAGGCATCCAAAAGAGTCTGAGACAGTCCGGCGACACACCATGAACCACGTGGTCTTGAAAAGGAGGAACACATGTCTTGGCAGAAGATTCTGCCCTCACATGTAGATTCCATTTTAATTGCAACAGTATGAATCGCAGCTTGATAAAACCAGAGTTACTCACACACCATCATATACAAATATGAATATACAAATGTAATTAACAAGATAACAGTTAAGTTTGGGGGGTTATTATTCACCGTAATAAAAGTTTTACTAAGCTCAATATTTTTGAAGTTTGATTTAATAACTTGCTGCTGTTTCTAGCTGTTAAGATACTGATTATTTAAAAAATAGAGTTTTATAATAATACAAGAACACAGCCAACCTCCTTTGTATTGTACTAGAGTTATGTAGCCTTGGCCTGCAGGATCTAACATCCCAAACATAGCTTCCAGGTTTGATTCATCCATGAGATATGGATAGCCTGAGCGACTTTGTTTTGCTGCTTTTATTTTTTCCAGTGTAGCTATCAAAAACTCTTTTGGTTTTTCTGCAACACAAGAACATTGCATCTTTGTTATAGAACTTTGTTGTTACACAAGATAAAGGGAATATTCTGAGCCAACTGTGTTTAACAGCCAGTTTTAATTGCATTTATGGGAAGTTAACTACTATCTACATTTAAAATCAGAATCTTTTTATCGTGTTATACCCCATATCTAAACAATGTGATCCACTAAGCCCAGTACAGTGCACAAGTTTTATAATATACAACTTCCCCACACCCTGTGGCAGGGAGTCCCAAGTGCGCCTCACACCCTGTGGCAGGGAATCCCAAGTGCTCCTCACACCCTGTGGCAGGGAGTCCCAAGTGCTCTTCACACCCTGTGGCAGGGAGTCCCACAGACCCCTCAGACCCCTGTGACAGGGAGTCCCAAGTGCTCCTCACACCCTGTGGCAGGGAGTCCAAGTACTCCTCACACCCTGTGGCAGGGAGTCCCAGGTGCTCTTCACACCCTGTGGCAAGAAGTCCCAAGTGCTCCTCACACCCTGTGGCAGGGAGTCCCAGGTGCTCTTCACACCCTGTGGCAGGGAGTCCCACAGGCCCCTCACATCCTGTGGCAGGGAGTCCCAAGTGCTCCTCACACCCTGTGGCAGGGAGTCCCACAGGCTGCCTCCCTCGGACTCGTCCAAAGGCTTGTGGGGCGTGAGGAGGGTGTGCGTGGAGGTGGCGGGGTGGGGCTGACCTGGCCGGTGGAAGAGCAGGAGTGCGCTGAGGTTCTGCAGGAGCTCCGGGATCTTGTGCTGCTCCAGATATCTGTGGCCGGCGGCCTCGCGGTCCATGGCCGTTGCCAGGAGACCTTATGGAACGCTCGCGTGCCACCCTGACAGGAGAGGGGCGGGGCTCTGGAAGGCGCCTGACCAATCAGGAGACGAGGCCGCCATCTTAGGTGGAACTCATTCCAAAGCTGGCTCAGAGGGGGCGGGGCCAAGGGTGTCCTCAAGGGCCACGCCCACTCTGCAGCACCTGAGGAGCCTCACCTGTTGAACTGCAGCCTGTGGGGGACCCTGACCAAGGCTTCTGGTGATGCTGCCAGGCCTTGAGCTGCCCCCAAGCCCTGAGGCCTGGCAGGGGCAGCAGCTGATAGGGCTCAAGGGGAGGGGGCCACTTGCACGCCTGTGGTGAGGCCCCCGTGCGACACACACGCCTGTGGTGAGGCCCCCGTGCGACACGCTTGTGAGTGGCCGTGCGACACACCAGAGGCCCAGCCAGAGGTGTGTCGCACGGCCACTCACAAGCGTATCGCACGGGGGCCTCACCACAGGCGTGCGAGCGGCCCCCTCCCCTTCACAGTCATCCTCGGCCTTTAAGGCCACAATGGTTCCAAAGGGCAACAGCCACTTGCACGCCTCTGGTGAGGCACTGTGCGACACAGGGCTTGCACACTTGAGAGGCCCGTGCGACACGCACAGGGCTTGCACACCTGCAGTGAGACACGATGCTTGCATTATTGTGAGGATGGTGTGTGGTTGTGATGAGGTGCATGCAATACAGTGCTCGCACACTTGAGCCACCGCCCAACAGTGCTTGCACACCTGTGGTGAGATGCCGTGCAACATTGTGCTTGCACACTTGTGATGCACTGTGTAACACAGTACTTGCAGGCTTGTGGTGGGAGGCCCTGCAACACACAGTGCTTGCGCACCTGTGATGAGGTGCTGTGCAATACAGTGCTTGCGTATCTGTGGTTAGATGCTGTATAACAGTGCTTGCTTGCAGCGAGAGGCTGTGCAGCATGCAGTGCTTGCACACTGGTGATGAGGCATGTGCAGTACAGTGCTTGCATTCTTTTGGTGAGTCATTGTGCACTGTTTTGCATCCTCTGCTACTCAGACAAGGCACCCCTAAATGTAGAACTTAACAAAAATGTAGGACATTACAAAAGCTGGAAAAATATATTGATTGTTTCTGCTAATTTAAACACTAGATTACTAGTGTTACTTAAATTTACTTAAATTTGAATTAAATTACAAAAATTTAAATGTCTATTACATATTATTTCTGGATTACAAGGCCATAAATTGGCTGCATAGGGGAAAGGAGGACATTTAACATCTTTTCCAGAACATGAGGCTAAAAAAGAACATCTGGCCACCTTCAAATGGGAATTTTGTGAAGGGAATTTTGTTTTAGCTCAAGGGCTAAAAAGGGCACTGTTATGGGGCAAATTCACTTTGCGTCTCCTATCTTGCTGTCTCGTGACTTGCTGTTTCAGAAGAAACAGATAAAGTCATGATACAGTGGAAGTAATGATGCATCCAGCACTTTTCCTCTTTCAGTTCCTCTTCCATAAATTAATAAACAAAGAAGGAATTGCAGTTGAGGGTTTGGATGGTCAACCCTAATCCCCTCCCACAAACTAGTTGCCCAGTATTGGAGTGGTGGTGGTGAAGATGATGACAAAAGTGCTTTCTGCTAGTGATGTGATTCAAAGAAATTAACAATTGGTTCTATGTCCATCTGGCAGCCACTTTTAAATGGCTATTTTTAAACTTTATATGTTCTATCTGCCTGTGGCCAGGAGTCCCACAGGTCCCTCTCACCCTGTGGCAGGGTGTCCCAAGTGCTATACAACTGGTTGTATAGAGTAGGTGTGAACCTGCTGGAGCCCACCACTGCTTTCTGCCCTTCCTCCCCTCCCCTCCCCTCCCCTCCTTGTATTCCAAGCTCATTTCACGGAAGGCCTATTATCATTGACTTTAACATAGGTGTATTTGTATTTGATATTCATTTAATAAACTGTAGTTTTATATACTAGTGAAAACGTACCTGCATTGCAGGAGTAAAATTCCCCATACACTATCCCCCCATGGCTCATCAACCGCCCATGCACATCCACCCCCCATGCGCATCCACCTCATGTGCAACATCCCCCATATTCATCCACCCCATGCGCATCATTCCTCCTATACACATCAACCCCTTATGCGCATCAACCCCCACCATGCACATCAGTATCCCATGCGCATCAACCCCTCCATGCGCAACACCTCCCCCATGGGCATTATTCCCCCATGCACATCATCTCCCCATGCTCAATACCCCCCCCATGCGCAGCATCATCCCCAGTGCAACCCATCCCTCTGAACATCATCCCCACCAGTGCACTGAGCACTGGGCACCAAATTGCCTGGATGTTGGTCAGTCTTCAGTGTTAAATATAGGACAAAAACACATTGCACCCCTTTTCAGCCCCTTATGGGTTAAATTTTTCCACGTTGGTTCTTGGTGGGTGTTGATGTCACAGAAGGAACACCCTCCCTGAATTTCATGCTTTTAGGTCCAGGGGTTGGGGCAGAGCATCCCTCAGTCATGGATTCTTCAATGCAAAGTATGGGGAGGAAAACGCGATGCGCCCTGTTTCACCCCCTTCTGGTGGGAATTTCTGAAAACTGGCTCTTCGTGACTCCCTCCGTCACAGAAGGAACACCCACCCCAAATTTCACGCTTCTAGACCTAGTGGTTTTGGCTGGGCATTGATAAGTCAGTGAGTCAGTCAGTAACTTTTTTATAAATGGTATATAGAAGATGTATTTTTCAATAGCTTTTTTGGGTGCCTCTTAAGGAAGAAAATCAGAATACAAATAAAATACACATCAGAGCTTTTGAAAGGATCATCAGAGTAGGTTTTATCACTTCCCTGCTCAACCTATTATCAGGCATGTTGGGGTCCTCACATATCTAAGAGGCGGTGTACAGTATGCAGTTTATTCAAACAGCCATGGATGGCACTTGCTGGATCAGTGTAATTTAGAAGTGATAATTCCACAATCCCAAGAATTTATAGCTGTTAACAACAATAGTAAAGTATGTATAACTAGTGCTTTTTTCTAGATATAAAGGTGGAGGTACTCACCATGAAGATTATTTGTAATTATTTGGAGGCCACAGAGGTGCTGGTAGTCAGTACCAGTGAGTACCTCCTCAAAAAAACCCGAGCCTAACTATGTAGTGAGAATGTTCTCCAGATAAACTGCACAGCTTTGAACAGCTTTTCATCTCTTTGAACAGCTCAAAAAGGACAGTGCAAATTTTTCTTACAAACATATAAATTATTTTATTTACAAAGCCATGTTACAAAAAATAACAATAATAAAGCAAAAACCCAAAAACAAAAACAAAAAAAATACAATCGCTCACTAGAGAATATCTCCAGGCTTGGTGCAGTATCTGTTCAGATACATGTTTGTTCTTTTTTCAGAACTGTAAGCCATAAAGTTTACTATTTACACCTATTTTCGACACAATTATCACAAGCATGGAATGGGTTCTTTCCGATACTGCTAATACATAAAAGGTGCAGAACAAAGAATGAAAATACTTAGTGTTACAAAATATGAGTCTGTAGAAAAGAAACCAACTGTACACGTATGGCATTTTCTTTTAGAATGACTGGACATGCTTTCTTCAAAAGTCTTCTGGAAAAAGATTCTAAAATCTGTAGTAGGAAAGCACAAGAGAGGAGGTGCAAATTCATTTCTGTGCAACAGTTAATTTTCCCATGACTGACCAGCTATGCAAAACCCACAGAGTTTTGTTAAAGTGCCATGGGTCAACAGCATAACAAAATATAAGGTGTAAATAGAAAAATTTCCTTTTTTCTTTTAAACAATAGTTCACTGAGAATCAACAATAGAATATGCTGTATAAACTATTCTCTACAAAGGTTGATCAGCATAATGTACAATTGTTAACATTGATACAAAAGAAGGCATACAAGTTATCCAAGTTGCTTTTTTTAAATATATGGCTGACAGGCCTATGCATTGCGTATGTGTAACACAACCAAAGCTTCAGAGCTCCTATTGCTGGAATCACAAAGTCTTCGGGGGAGGAAAAACAAAAACTGTTTAATGAATGCTACACTAATAATACATTATAGGCTGGTCCAGTTCATATCCATTAAAAAAACTGCATTACATTTTTCAGGCTGAAAATTTTGGTACGTTAGAAATTAAATTATGATTTTTCTTTTATCAAATGGAAGGAACAAAGAAAATAATGTTTGGGGAAATTTTACTTGATACTTAGGTTTCCAAAATGCTCATAGGCCTAAGCCATCGAAAAGGAAAGAATACATATATAAGCAGCATTCAAAAAATACTCTTACAGTCCAGCTTCCTACATAACAGATGTATGTTAAGAGCTAAGGAATTCTTAACACTTTTAGTCACAGACTGGTATTAATTCTCAGAAGCAGCACTGAATCTCACCACCACTGTTTTCCCTCTAGAGTTAGACACAGCAGTTCACTAATCAGAGGGGATTCATTACTGAGATTTTAAAAAACTCCTGCAGTTGTACAACATAAAATAAATAAGTAAAAAAACACAAGAAAAAAAAACTAACAAGGCTCTGTTCCTATAACTGAAGACAAAAAATTGTGCAAAAATAAAGATATGTACACATTTTTCAGTCTGAACTAATGTACAATAAAACATAACTCAAAGTACATGAAAAATATAAACATTGCTCAAACTTTCCTAAGTTTCATACTGTTTATGAAACCATTCCTATTACCTCTCAGTGTAGCAAAACATAAATTATTACAAAATTAATGCTATAAAAATTTACTTTAAGAATATTTTCTATTTTTCCCCCCAAAGGGCCTAGTCTTATTTAAAATTGTTAAAATTTTTTGTTTTAAAATCTGCCTAAAACCTAAAAAAGTAACCATCTCCCTATTTGCATTCTTCCTTTTTTCCCCCAAGATGTAAATACATCAGCATATAAGTGCACTTTAACACTGTAGAAATAAAAAGTTAACTCCTCTGTAATATTTTTGCAGTACCCTAGTATTATTGATATCCTGATTACAAAAATCTTTTATAAAAAATTTATTCAGTAATTCCTGTAAAACATTGTCAGTGCAATTCTACTGATGATGCAAATTCAATCATCGCCAACCCTTGTCTTTGCAAAAACAAATTGTTTCATCATGAAGAACAGTAGTTTGGATTCTTTGGGGGCCCTCCATCTACATATGATGCTCCTGGGAGCAAGGTGCATAAACCCCTCCGTGCACTGAGAGGACTAGGAACACCATAAAGAAATAAGAGGTGCTGCACACAGAGATCACTGGCAGGAATTAGTGAAATCTGTGAGCACACAAAATCCTTACTTATTATATTCTGCTGAAAAATGCACTAGGCATTTTTTTTTCAATTCACAGGAAAACAATACAGTAGTTACTGTATGTCTGAAATAACGAAGGGGTGCTTTAAATCTATTCTAACCACAAATTGCATTATTTTGGAATGTCCATTGCTGTCACTGTTGCAAGAAACAAACAATAAAAGAAACAATGCAAACATTTGCATGGAAAGGCATCAATCCAAATCAAACCAGATTGCACAGGTCAGAGGCCAATGTATAATAACTAAAATAAACCACCAGTACAGTTTTATGTAGATTTCAATTTTTTTTAAGTACCACAAATCTATGTAAGTTAAAACCATCTGCAGGACACAGAAAATCAAAGAAGAAACTCTGGGGTAGGGTTGCTAAGAGACAAGATTTTAGGCTGGCTGTTTTTTCTTGTTATGGAAGAGTCCGTATCCTACCAGTCCGGTTTAATGTCTTCTGAAAGATAAAATAAAGCAAAATGTCAAACAATGAAATCAAGTTCCACCACATTTTCTTGGTGAAACACATGGAGACTACACAAGTTGCATCTACATTAGATCTTAGATAAAAGATGATCCTTTAAATAACAAGAAGTGTATTTTATTTTTTGGGGAAAAATAAAATCTTTTGGGAAAAAATAAAATACACTTCTTGTTTGATATACTGGTAACACAATATCAAGGTAAGTAAGCAGCAACTTCAATGATCTTTTCTGTTTCTTGCATATCGTGTATCTGCCGCTAAGGTTTCCTAGACCCAAGTTGCATGAGAGATCCAATTATAAATAACTGAAAAACCATTAAATGAAGTGCTTGAAATACCCAGGCTTTGTTTAAGAACATTTAATGTGTGGCAACCCATGACTACAGATATAGCCCTAAAAATGCTATTCAATACTGATAAGGAGGTGTTTTTTTAATACAATGGGATTTACTCTTTTGTAAGTAAGTGAAAGACTACAGCTGGTCTAAGGTAAGTACAGCAGCTAAGTCTAAGGTAAGTTCAACCGATATCAGCTGGTCTTTTTAGAACTGGTAAAGATGGGACAGACTTTTCCCATATTCTGCACACACACAAAAAACTTGACAAATTGGTAATTTAAATAAGATGATTGTGCATTTCAACTGGTTTACATTAGAAGGGCTAAATCAAGATGTGTATTGCAGTATTTTTCAAAACTAGGTTGGGACCTACAGTATTAGGTGGGTCCCCATTTCTACCAATATTTTTAATACGTATATTGGACTTGATGGTATGCAACTTCATTTAAGAAAATGTTACAGGTCTGTACTTTTAACAGGCCACTATGTATAAGATTTTAACAATGATAGTAAATGGGACATGCTCCTGGGTCTGTTGGTGGTATTGTAGCATAGGAATGTTAAAAAAAATTTCCCTGTCACTTCCAGTCATGACATCACTTCTGGTGAATCCTGAAAGACTCTCATTTTTAAAAGTGGGTCCCAGTGCTAAATGTTTGAAAACCTTTATTCAGTAATTTATTCATTGAAAATTATAATTACATTGCAAAATTATACTTTTTTTAAACAGCCACAGGAAATATTTCAGTGAACAATTGGGAAAATACTTAAGAGTCCTTTTAAAGAAGCACAATTAAATACCGTACTCAGTGGAGCATTTCTAGAGATAGTCTTGTTTTAAAGTATTTTTAATTATACAGTATTTGGACCCCATTTTTTAACCAGTGATTTTTCAACCTTTTTTTATCTCATGGCACACTAACAAGGCACTGAAATTGTCAAGGTACATCATCTACCATTGACAAAGTACACCAGGATAGTCAAATCCCCCAGTTTTCCTATTAATTAATGACTCTCCAAATTCCCGTGGCGCACCTGAGGACTATCCATGGCACACTATTGTGTCACGGCGCATTAGTTGAAAATCACTGTAGTAAACAATAACACTACAAATATTTATTTGGATGCAGAAAGAGTGATCAGTGGCTAGAAACAGTTTTCTGGGTGCTGATTACCTGTCTACATCTCCTATCTTTTTACCTCAATTATCTAATGGAAAAATACTATTACACTAATTAATATGGTTCACTAAGATCAAATATTTGCATATTCTCAAATCTATCTACATAAAACCTTGATCTGTGTGCAAGGTGTCCTTGTATTCCATGACAATCAAGAAGGTTGAGGACCCTATGCCCATGTTTCTATGGGGCACAGAAGGCTGAGTGTTTTATTCCCATTTCAACTGTCATTTGTTACTGTCTCTGGGATGGATAGCCTTCAGACCAGCCTTGAAGAGGCTAGGAGACCAATTGCGGAAAGAAGATGCAAAAGGGCAGTTGCTGAAAAGGGTGATTCCCCCCCCCCCCGATAAATACTGTAATATTGTACCAGCACTAGCACTAGTGGGCTGTTACTAGTGTTTACATAATTTAAAACTTTAACAACATTAATTTTTCTTGTAGTTTTAATACTAGAAAGAAAGTATAATTTCACTCTGAAAGGAAAACTATTTTCCCGGTTTTTGCATACAAACTAGAAGGAAACGGCACCCTTAGGCAGGAGCAGAAGCAGTCCACCTTATTCTTCTTGGTCTCTCCAAACAAAAAAGGAAGTTTACCTTGTTCTGGGACCTTTCCTGCACTTCCTGTTTTGTTTAAAGGGACTGAGGCAGTGATTTTCAATCTTTTTCATCATATAGCACATTGACAAGGTACTATCATGGTCAAGGCACACCATCAGTTTTTGACAAGGCACACTGTGCTGTGAGTGGGGGCACTCTTCCCCATTAGCCCTTGTAATAAAAGACCCTCTCCCAAATTCTGACAGCACACCTGGAGACCATTTGTGGCACACCACAATGTCATGGCATAGTGGATGAAAAATACAGTCAGAGTCTCGTCAAAGTGGCTCCTTTGCAGTGTACAACAGGGAGGTGGCAGCAGATGTAGGGCAAGAAACACTCCAGAGCCTTTTTGCCACTCTATTCCGCATGCCGCCTGAAGTGAGCTGCAATGGATGCTTCATTCTTAGGCTGTTCCTGCCTTAGATGTTCATGAATGTGAGTGCAGGCAGATGGGAAATCATGGATCTATAGAGCCTGCAGAGCAGCACAGTCTTAAAAAGTTATGAAAAACCTATTTTTTAAATGATTGCAACATTCGTTAACAGGGGAGCAAATTTTAATCTAAAATTAGAGCTATAGGCTGCAATCCTAAAGACACTTTCCTGGGAGTAAGACCCATTGAACACAATGGGGCTTACTTTTGAGTAGACATGGTTGGGATTGCACCATTAGACATCTAAGTGTAGTGGAAAATCAAAACAACCCACCGTCTGAAAGTGTAGTGTGTAGTGAAAGTGCAGTGTGTGAACTGATCTAAGGCTGTTTTAACAAGTCAAACTTTTTATTATTTCAATTTTAAATGTACTTAAAGTAGTGTTTTCAATTTCCCACATCTATAACACAAACCAACTATTAATACCTTTTAGCAGAAACACATATCCACTTCAAAAGATTGACCACATCTGCTTTCTCAGCAACATTCAAAATGGATACGATACATTCCAGATTAAAAAAGGCTTTCCTAGAAAATGTTGAAGAACACTGTGTGTACTTTAATAGGTGATCCCAATCAAATTGCTTGTGAATTGTAGGTAAATGTTGGTAAATATTTAGTCACGTTTAGAGACAGTCTAAAATTATTTTTTTCACAGGTAGTGGTATTATCCTAAAAAGGGGGACCGAAAGTAGTATTATAGTGGTGTTATAGGTTTTTAAAATCCAAATCAATATTTTAATGTTTCAAAGCATCTTTATGTTGTGTAATCACTGTAGTATAGGTAGTATATACTGTATTTATTCAAATCTAACACTCACCTTTTTGAGCCAAATTTAGGCTGCAATCCTAACCACACTTTCCTGGGAGTACTATTGAACACAGTAAACCTGCTTAGGATTGCACTGTTAATCTCCAAAATCAGGGTGTGTATTATATTCAATGGTTAATTAAATTCGAGTAAATGTGATATTTTGATTATAAGTATAGGGTGCGCATTAGATTTGAATAAATACGGTATGTTTTCGGGCCTGTAACCATCTGCAGGCACAGATACAAGCTGAAAACACATACACACACTCTCGGTCTCTCTTAGACAGACAGACAGTCGGACAGACAGACAGACAACACACACACTCCTGAAGAGCATAACTACATAGCCAACTACTCTAATTAAACTTACAGGAACCATTTAAGATTTGAATGCAGTTCAAATGAACCCAATGCTGCCAAACCCAAAAAAGTAAGACATTGCTAAACTAAAACATTGGGAAGATAGCAACCTGAACCAACAGAATTGAACATAGTGTTCAATTGCTATGGAAAGAAACTTGGTTTTAAAGAACAGGAAAAAACCATCAAGGAGCATTTGCAAACTCAAAACATGAACATGTAGCTTGATTTCACTTTTCATATGGATCAACGCATTTATCAGCTTGGAGGTAGGAAATTCCTTCAAGTGTTTTGTGGTTCTGTGTTCATTGGATAAGGACAATTCTGGTGAGATTGCATTCCTCTCAGCCTGCCCTTTCCAATCAGACCGCCCTTTCCAGTGGACCACAACATGGCTGTCTACTCATGAGTAAATGCCCAATGTAGCTCAGATTAACTTTTGATAGGAGTCCACGCATTTTCCTTGACAGCTTCCGAGTACGCTCTAAAGATCCTACCATCAGTTAAGAGAAAGGCACAGACCTGCATGTGGAGTCAGGACTTAAAAGCACTCAGTACAATTCACAGGCGCTATGCAACCATGTGAACAAGTCTAAAGCAGTGTTATCTCATTTTATAATCACAATTTCATATTTTGTTGTTTTATAAGCCAAATTTCATGTTTTGGTGGTGTTATTTCACAAATATCATTTTGGACTGCCTGTAGTTACATGTAATCCCATTTTGTTAAGATTACCATTAAAAAAAACAAATTGGGTTACTTTGTCTCAAGTATGCTTTTAAAAATATACCTTTATCCAAACTTCTGCATTTTGCTGTGGTTTGGCAAATAATTCCACAAATCTTACTAGCCCAGAAAACTGGATGTTAGCCAACATTGTAAATCATTGATGACACACTGACAACCAAGTTTTTTTTAAAGGAACCAATCCTCCGTTTGGAGAAATTTCCCTGCCTATTTCCTTTTGACTCTTAGATGATCATCTAAAAATAGCATAATTTGCATATATTATAATTGCTGTCAATGGATCTGGCTGGTCATCTAATGGTTATGTAATTTTTTACTTGCCAAAATAAATTTTTTTATAACACTGCACTATTGTTTTACATGTACTATGAAACTGAACACAGAGAAAACATGAATTTCACACCTAACTGACAAGATGTTATTTGTTTTAATGTAAAGAGCAAAGCTAATGTAGTATTTAACCATATCAATATAATGTTTAAAAACACAACTCACCTGTTTGTTGTGCACTGGATTTGACGAACTTGAAGGATTGGACTGAGACAAAGCTACACTGCTATTTTTTCCAATCTGCAAGACACATCCAGAGAGTCAAGAGGTCAAAATCATTAAAAAAATCTGTCCCATAAGATAAACCTTGTAATTTGCCATCAACATTTAACTAGAGATATTTCTTCCATTAACTTTCTAACAGTTTCTATTATCATCAGATAGAAGAAGGAAAAGGGTCTAGGGTTCAGAAGGCCTCCATAGGGTGAAGGAACATTTGGTCCCTTGATCAACTCTGTCAACTAGGGCTTGCAGCAGTGATAATGCTATTGAAGTTTGTATTGACCTGAGGCTGTGGGTGGCGCAAGTGGTTAAGACACTGGGCCTATTAACCAGCAGGCCAGGGTTTGAGACCCGGGTCCCCACAAGACCGGGTGAGCTCCTGTCTTTGGCCCAGCTCTGTAATGCAGCTGGAACCAATTGTATCGGCTCTGCCGTTCCATTGGACTATTTCAGTGGCGTGGAGAGGGGGGATTTGCTGCTTGGGTAACGGCCTATCCTCCATATCAATCTACCCAGACTTTGTGCTTCGCATGCAGCATCAAGCACAATACCGTAGTCTTTCAAGACTGATGGATGCCAAGCAAATAACCTGAGGAAGCAGAACAGTTCGGGGGATAATGTTTCAGTGGATATTGCTATCACAAAACCTTTCCCTTCTCAGGCCTGATCTGCCCTCAACCCTGCCCCCACTGCCACCTTTTCTCCCCCCCCCCCCCACCAGGCAGTGGCCAGGCCATACTCTCCAACAGTCATGTTTCTGATAGCCACAAAGCACACTAGGTGGGTAAAATGCACATTTCTAAATGCATAGTGGTTAGGATTAGGCCCTTAGTTGGGCACACCCTAAAGATACACAAAAACAATTGAAACGGCACTGTCAGTGTGGTTCTAGTTCAAACAATAAGAAGGAAGAACCATGATGAACATATAAGTACCTTAGATGTCCAAATAAATGTTCTACATATACTATTGGGAATTTGAAATGATATAAAGAAGGGGAAGGAGAAAAGAGAAAACACTTGGGACATAACCTCTAGTTAAGGGATTGCTCATACAACTGACTTCAGTTCATGGTTCAATACCATGTTGCATACAGCAAGTGTACAACTTGTTCATGTTACCCGAGTCAGCAGTTCTCCACTAAAAGGATAACACCATAAATTTATGAACATAAAATGTGAATGCAATGAAGAAACAAAGAAGCTAGGCTGAAAAGGTATTGTGAGCACAATCCTAATCGTGTCTACTCAAAGGGTCTTACTCTCAGGAAAGTGTCATTAGGATTGCAGCCTCTGTCTTTCATAAATTTTAACATGCAATTAAGTCCCAAGGTAGCCAAGATCTTTAATTTGGTCTAAGTCAGTGGTTCACAAATTTTTCATTCCCTGGAGACCAAAACACTCCTATATAGGTTCTCAGGAGCCCAGCCCGTAAGTGTTTTTAGTCTTAGGAGCTGCAGAGATTGGGCACATGTGTTTAGAGACCTGTAAAGGTGGTAAAGGTGTCCCCCACAGGTTGCCCTGCTAGTTGTGACCAACTATAGGTTTGGTACTCATCCCTGTTTCTAAGGCCAAGAGCTTATTTTTAGGCCTTGGGCAGTCTGACTTCCAAGCATTGGGGAAGGTTGACTTCTGGTTTAAACACAATTGTGCCTGACTTCCAATTTATGTAAATGCAATTGCTACTTTCATTCAGGTTCAAATCCACCCTTAGCCATGAAGATTCCTGAATGACCTTGAGTTAGTCACTCAATCTCAGTACATCACAGGGCTGTTGTAAAGACAAAAAAATAAATGCTTTGGGCATGTGATTTTGCACGGAAAAGGTGGGTATGCACGGGAAACTATTTATATATACTGTAAATAGTTTCAGCAAAAGAAAAACTTCCCAAAGCTAGAGAAGGAGAGATAAAGTGGAAGAAGTCTTCAAGATGTTAGAGCTGAGCCAATGATACCTGTGCATAGCCAGATTCTGATACAAATGAAGAGAATGCCTCTCCTCCAGTCCAATTCTAAAGAGAACATTATACAAAATACAGTACACACTGCTGCACAGTATGTCTGTACATTCTGTGTACATCTTAACATATATATATATAGAAAAGTGACTCACTGATTCATCAACACCCAGCCAAAACCGCTGGGCCTAGAAGCTTGAAATTTGGGGAAGGTGATCCTTCCGTGATAGAGGCACCCACTAAGAATTGGTTTTTGGGAATTCCAACCAGAAGGGGGTGAAAAGGAGGCAACACATTTTCCTCCCTATACTTTCCATTGAGACTTCCTGATTAATCACTGACATGTCTCAACCCCCGAACCTAGAAGCATGAAATTCGGGGAGGGTGTTCCTTCTGTGACATCAACACCCACCAAGAACTGATGTTGAGAAATTTAACCCTTAAGGGACTGAAAAGGGGTGCAATATTTTTTGTCCTATACTTAACATGGAAGACTGACTGATCAACATCCAGCTGATGCACTGGAAGGGAGGGTGCACAGGGGGTGATAGTGTGTGTGGAGGGATGGTACAAATGGGGGGATAGTGTGCATTGCAGATGCTGCACATGAAGGGTTGATGAGCATGGGGGATGTTGCACATGGGGGTTAACGCACCTGCGGGGATGATGCACATGCAGCACATGAGGGTGTTTGCACATGGGGGGACAGTGCAATGGGGGATGTTGTACAGGGGTATTGCGCATGAGGTGTTGCACATGGGTAGACAGTGCACATGTATGGACTGTGCGCATGGAGGGTATTGAGCATGGGGGGTTGGTGCGCATGGGTGGACAGTGCACATGGGGAATGTAGTAAAGGGGGAATTTTACTCCCACAATGCAGGTATGTTTTCGCTAGTATTCAATAAACTTGTGGAAAAGGAAGAACTCACTGACCACAGAAGCAAAGAGAAGGAGCCCTTACCTGCCGAGAGATGGAGCTGTTTGGCGTATCTGGCACCGTAGAAATAAGGTTGGCAGTGCTCTTTTTATGAACACTATTCATACCAGGCATTTTAGTGATTTTACAGGCTTTGCTACTTGAATTAGAGTTTTTACGTTTTTTCCCTTCTGATTTGTCAAAACAAAGGGGTATAGAAGACACTGCATTGTGTGCTGCCAAGGAATTGTCCCCTGAATGGTGAACAAGGGAGGGTACAGACAAACTAGAGGAGTCAATACTGCTAACTACAATGCTCATGTGTTTCACTGAGTCCGCTGAGCTACTGGATAAGGAAGTCCGTCCTGAGGGCTCCGATTTGGCACTGAGTGGAGTTGTTCCGTTGTTTGCATTGTGCACAGACATACTGTTATGGGAAGATGTGGACTGATAAGAGTTCAGTGTTGAGTTGGGGTTCAAGACACAGTTTTTTTTGTGGGACCCTGAAAATGAAGAGGAAGAAGAGGAGGAAGTCTGCAAAAATAACGAGGAAGAAGGAGATGATGGCAGCTTTCTCTTTTTGTTATTTGAAGACTCGTCACTGCGACACGATAGATCTCTGATTTTTGAGGATTTGCTGGTTTTCGTTTTGGATGGCTTGTGGGAAGGGGAAGAGATGACTGCTGGCACTGGCGACATGGCTGATGGCATCTTAAATGTTGAATCTAGGATACTCAGGCTGGAAGCTGTATGAGAGAATGCTGTGGTGTGTGACATAATGGAATTTGTATCTGATGTAGTCACAAAAGTTGCATTCGTTAACATAGCTGAAGTCATTATGTAGGAAGAAGGGATTCTGGAGGTGACAGGTGTAGAAGGAATATACACCGTACTGGGATTACTGAAAGGCTGCAAAACCGATGCTGGAAAAGGGGTGGTGATGTGTGCTGCTGGAGAGGGCATGGGACTATCAACTGCAGGTGGGATTTTCCTAAAAAGAAAAAGATAGATGTTAAGAGGTTTCTCTTCAGTTATACATGCAACGCTTGGAGAAAACAATGCAGGCAGGCAGTGCTTTCCCAGAAGGACCAAGGGATACCAAGTACACATGCACCCACCAATTTTTGGATTAAGCTAAGCAGGCCTCCATCAGTCTTGGAAGACTATGGTATCGTGCTCGGCGCTGCATACGCTGCATGCGAAGCACAAAAGCCTGGGTTAGATTATTATGGAGGATAGGCTGTTACCCAAGCAGCAAATCCCCCTCTCCACGCCACTGAATTAGTCCAATGGAAAGGCAGAGCCGATATGATTGGATCCAGCTGGCGTCGTAGGGCTGGGCTAAGGACAGGAGCTCACCCTGTCTTGTGGGGCCAACCCGGCTATCGAACCCTGGCCTGCTGGTTAATAGGCACAGTGTCTTAGCCACTTGTGCCACCCACAGCCCTTCCTAATTTTTGGATTAATATTTCAATATCCCAGATGTCCAATTAGGGACATTTAAGAAACTATAGATTTGATTCCAGACACCTGCAAATTTAATACTGGGGCCTATTTGAGTTTATAAACAATTCATGGGGGGGAAAGGGGAAAAAGCAATTAAACCGTCAGTACAAAAATAAAACAGGAGCAGCAGAGTAACAATAATACAACAGTATGTCTCAGGGGTGTCAAACTCATTTCATACAGAAGGCTGAAGTTAGCATTAATGGTATCTCCCAAAGGCCAAATCTTATGGATGTCTACTCAGAAGTAAATCCCATTATAGTTAATGAACTTTCTCCTACAGACAGAAATTGTAGCCTGTCTGAGAACCTCTTGTGGGACAAATAGAATGGCTAGGCAGGCCAGATTTTGTCCGTAGGACTTGTGTTTGACACGAGGTCAAGATTACAAGGTACAGGGTGACCATATGCCCCCCCTTCCAGGACATGTCCTGGTTTTTAGCCTTGTGTCCTGGATAAATACTTCAATGTCCTCCTTTCCCTTGTGACCAGGAAGCATGAAGTTAATTTCTTATTGTATTTAATAAATTATATGCAATAAATTATATAGAATAGTTTTAAATTTAATAATAAGTAATTTAATAATAAGTAATAATAATAAATTAAGCACATGAAAGCACTATATACGAGTATTTTCAGCTTTTATTTTGTCATGTCCTACATTGTCATGTCCTACATTTTGGGGAGTCCTTGTCCTTGTTTTTGGTTATGACATATGCAGCACAATCCTAACCATATGTCCTCAAAAGTAAGCCCCATTGTAATCAATGGGTCTTACTCCCAGGAAAGTGTCTTTGGGATTGCAGGCATAGTCACCCTGACCAGGTACAAAAGCCTACTAAATATAAAATACAACAGCAGAGACAAAAATCCAAATATCTAACATATTCAAGAGAGAAAAGCAAAAAAACAAAAGTTTTGAGACCTAACAGAAAGGCTAGCTGGCACAGAATTAAGGCATAGAATTAAGATCTTCCAGGAGGGTACTTTGTAACAGTGGCACCACCACAAAGTAGGCCCTGTGTGCTTCTTGTTACCTCTACGCTGGGTCCTGCATACACAGCAGGGGCCCCTCAGCTGATTTCAGGGATGGTTGAGTTTACATAAGTAGAGAAATCATGTCTCTATACAGTTTGGAACTAAAATACTCTAGCTGCAAGCTTTATAGGGCTTTAAAGAAAAATAAAGACCTTGAATTGTGCTTGGAAACAAATGAGCAATCAATTCTTTCTCAGGGAGAGAAGCTGCACCGAGTCAAACCACCAAGTTCCAAGACTACATGAACTGCCATTTCTGCACCAACTTCAGTTTCTGACAGTCTTCAGGGGCAGGTCCATATACAGCATGTTATAATAGTCATGCAAACATCAATAGTTTGATGTTATCAGGGCACGGACCACTGTCCCAAAAGACTCTCAATTTTAAAATAGACAGGCACTAAACAGACATGGGGAACTACTGGAAAAGATGCAATCGAGAGCTAAATAGTGGAGGTTGCTCTCCCTCGGTACATACTACTAGTGACTCTACATTAAAAAGGTGTCCATAATACAGTTAGCAAGTGCTAAACTGGGAGCCTGGGTTCCAACATGGTGAACATGTTCTCTCTGAACATATTGATGTTAATACTGTTTACCAAAGTAACCATAACTTTGGAAAAACATGATAGAAACATACAGCACAAATCACTTACTTCCACATCTGTGAATTTAAGTGTTTTTCTACCATGGAATTAAGTGCAAGTCGAAAACGATCCCATCTTCTGTCAAACACATAGTACCCTCTTCCCATTAAACGACTTCCAAAAGAACAAAACTGGGAAGTATAAAGAAAATAAAACACATCAAGATATAACAGTCTTGTGAAATTATTTAATCTGTACCATCCAGAAATCATTCACACATTAATGCATAAGTAAGTTATTAAAATAATCGCATTTAGATTATTAGCTATTTGACCTAACTGAAAATAATTGTAGTAGTTAAAAGCTTCAGCTTCCTTCCTATACCAGATACCTGGTCTTGTTTTTGAAATAGTTTTATTGCACTTTTTTTTGTATCCTACTTTCCTTTATTCTTTAAAATGTATTATGGCACAACAAGCCATTAATGTACAATGGACAGTGATTACTCAAAGAACAAAATGAGAAGGAATAATAATATTACAAGCATGTTTTGCAAGAGGAAATTCAAAAAAGGCTTTAATTTTTAGATGATTTGTTAGCTTTGTCAACAGGCATTGTGTTGCTTGCATTCTTAAGTTGCCTGCCTGAGGAAGTGCTGGAATCTGTCTAGTATGTTGGCAATATTAAACATCACTATGTAGCATCAAAAGATGTGGAAAGAAGTTACCATTCTAAAACAGGAAGCTAAGTAACTATATAACTACTAATAATAACTAATTACTAATTAGTTACTAATTAGTTACTATTAATTAGTTACTAACTACTAATTAGTAACTACTAAATAGTTACTAATAAGTAACCAATAACTACTGATTTTTTTGTATTAAAATTGTGGTATAATGCTTGTTTACCTCAACTATTATTTAAACCAGATTGGGATCATTACTTCCCTAAGGCTGTCCAGTGAGAGAAAATTCATATTCATAAAGACCGGAGAGCAGCAACAGTCCCAAAAAGATAAGACATTCAGGCTGCAATCCTAAGCCCCATTTAGGCCAGCATAGTCCTGACCTAAGGAGTCACAAAAGTGCTGTAAGGAACTACTGCTCCACTTTTGGGAGCTGGGGGGGGGGGGGAAGGTTAGGCCAACACACAGGAATACACCAATATCCCCAAGATATACCTACCAGGTGAGTTAGGTCAGCCTAAGTTTTATTTATTTATTTTAAAAATTTATATCCCACCTTTCTCGGGCCGTAGACCAACGCAAGGTGGCTTGCAGTAAAACATATTAAAACATTCAATAAGACATTCAATTAAAAGCAATTAAAAACATACAAGCTAAAAACAATAAGTTGGTTAGGATTGCACCCATAATCAACTGTACACAGTTCTAACCCATTTAATTGGCTAGATATCCCTCTAATGTGAACACAGGAGCTTAATTCTTTCTCAATTGCCACTTCTCCATTTATTGTAAAGAAAATTCAAGAATTTAAACACGCATATGCCATGTGCAACTAATAGTGCTGCATAATGTGTTTTGCCTTTTAAACATGAGCACCAATCTAAAACCAAAATTAAAAAATAATTTGCAGCTTGGATCAAAATCTCTTGGCTAAGTAGGGACTTGAGCCTGTCTTTCCACTGTACAAAACAAATAGCCCATTAGCAGCATCATGTCATTCACATTCAGGACCTCCTCAGCTGTAAGAACACCTCCCCACCTACTGACCACATTTTGGAAACACTGCTATGCCTTCTACTAGATAAAAACATTAATTTTGCCAGTAAAATTTTTTATGTTCAGAAGATACATGTTCCTAAAGAAGCAGCACTAGCCTGACATCTATTAAAGCATTCCAATTACGGTTAATACAGCTCTAACATCACTACAATATTTTTTCTGTCAATCTGCATTAACAAAAACATCCTATTCATTTGTTAAGTTTGATTTCTGTCAGAATTATCAGTTCAGGAGGTCAAGCATCCTGAGATTATCTAATACAGTCTAGGCAGTAAGTAAACCTCTTCTGATTTGAGGCCATACGGCTTAACTTACAAACAACAGTAAGATTTTGAACCAACAGGGAAAGACAAATAATACAGAACAGCCAGGCTGGTGTGCACTTAAGGCAGACAGCAGGCAGGCTCCAGAACAGATGGCTAATGTAACCCTTGAGGTGACTCTCCATTATAAGATAGCGTTTTAAACGCACACACACCCCTACCTTACAGGAGTTTTTTTTTTACACAGAGAAGATTCTAATATGGGATACTATTCCGCACTTGCCATCTCAACTGGAACTTGAGATTTCATGCTGCTTGTGGGTAGGAAGGAGGAAGGATATAGACCTTGCCTATGTCTACAAGAGGATGTGATTATAATAGGCTGAATACCATTTAGGCTGCAATCCTAACCTCCACATAGGCCTGTGCTGACTTGAGGATGCCACAGAAGTGCTTCTGTGCCACTCCTGAGGGAGGGTTAGGCCAGTGCAAAGACCTCAGCTTATCTTCTTATATCATCACAGGAATGGGAAGACTGATGAGTTGTGCTGGTCTATGTTAGGATTGCACCCAATCCTGATGTGCACCAAACTAGCTCTTATAATCTAATTTTGAAAATTGAGACTTTTTTTGGTCTGGCATTGTCATACATTATCAAAATGATAATATTTGTTCATATTTGGGTTGTAATATGTGCTCCTGGTAGTTGGACCTCTGAGTAGCTCTCAATGTACTGGTAAGTGACCATGGTATTCCTCTGAGCCATGAATGGATGGATATGCAGGATGGTATGCTAATTTCATGGTGGTATAATTCGGTGGTGTAATTTTTATGGTCTAATTCTTGGATGGTGGGTCTTGGGTGTACTGGGAGACTTTTGTTCATTTGGGCTTTGGGGATACTACAGAGGTGTATTCATCTTTTTATTTTATGTGGGATCAATCCTGAAAATATCCAGAAAACAGAACTGGTATGTACTATACATCAGTGTAGTTACATTAGTGTAGTGCAAGTCTGGTCATTAAATGTATTCCTTAGGAGAGGTTAGAGATACAGTAATACAGGTCCAACCTTGTTATAGATTTTTTTATACACAGAGATTTGACTCAACATGAATGGCTGCTGCAAATTAACAGACTTAAAAAACTGCTTTTCTACTGTTGCATATAGGTAGTCATGCAAGCAATCATTCAATTTTTCAGTCCCAGAATCAAACCCCTGCAGATATTGAGGCACTACCTTATTCAGTTTGGCAAAACAGAGGAGCATGAAACCTAGAAGAGGTTCTTTAAACCTATTTTTCATTTTTTTCTTTATACATGGATTTTTTCAATCCATGGGAGGTTCTGGAAGGGATAACGATGGACACCAGTACCTCCCATAACTCTGCTTCCTCAAGAACTGATTTGTTACAGCATGCTTTGTCTTCGTGTGACTGACAGCTATTCTAGCCTGTCAGAGTAGAATGTACTAGATCAGAGGTCTCAGCCAGATGGTTTTTCAGCCAGAGGGCTGCATCAAATACTTGGTACAGTGTCAAGGGTCAGAAAATAAATTTAAATGTAAAATTTTAAGAAATGAATTGGCTAAAATTTCCAGGATTTCTCCAAGCACCAGCAGACACTGCAGAAACAAAACATCTGCTCAAATGGACCCCCATTCTCCAACCTCCCAAGCACATTCTAAGGCCTTCACAGAAAAAGTTTCTTATGGTTTTTGGGAAAACTAGGAAGTGTTTTTTTGGGGGCCCCCCAGAACACTTTCCAGTTCTAACCAGAGCACAGCTCCAGTTGCTTTTCATCAAATGGGCCAGAAGCTTGCAGGGGTCCAGAGGATGACTGTGGGCCAGATAGAGGTTTGCCGAGGGCTGTATCCAGCCCTCGAGCCTGAGTTTGGAGACCCCTGTACTAGATCAATTAGTTCCATTTTCAGTCCGTTAGATCAGTGATTTTCAAAGTCCTCCTCAGGGGAGGAGGACTTGCTTGGAGGACTTTGGTTGGGGGAATTGCATTGATGTAATCCCCAGGGCTGCATTGCTGCCAGGAAGGGAGGAATTTTCACTTGCCTCCAGTCAGCATTGAAGACCTCTGATGTCCAAGGAGTTTGGGGAGCCTCCACGAGGTCCGCAACCTTTGCAAGACTATAAAAAGGGAAGGTTTCAAAACTATAAGTGTCCTTTACCAACGTACAGAGGTTTGGTGATCCCTGTGATCAGTGATGGGCTTCAAAGAAATTAAGAACCGGTTCTCTGCCCATCTGGCAGCCACTTTTAAATGGCTATTTTTAAACTTTATATGTCATATCTCTTGTTACGAACCGGCTCTATAGAGTAGGTGTGAACCTGCTGGTGCCCACCACTGCCTGTGATCCCTGTGAAGGGTTCTCCCAGGACTCCAGTGCTGGATGAAGTTTAAGTGAAAACTCCCCTTCCCTGGCAGCAGTGCATCCTGTGGAATGTGTTGCTATCTCTCCCCTGCCCCTTAAAGGAACATAGTAGGCGAGTACTTCCCTGGTTGGTGAGTTATGACCACCAGTTTAGGAACCATTGAATTAGATTAACTATGTATTTTATGGAGTTGTTTCATGTTTTATGGAGTGTTCAGCTTTCAGGAATTGTCCCCCCCACCCCCGATAAGAGTTATTACAGTACAAAATTTGGCTTTATTAGTAGTGGTGTCTAGGTAATGGAATTTGCTGTAACCAGATGGCAGGTTACATCAATCCCATTTGACTGCTTTTCTGGCATTGCTAGCTTTAAAAAAAGTTTTTGCTGCTGTTTTAGTTTTTGTGCCACCACAACTCAATTTTTGTGGTGTTGTGTTTTAACTTAGAAAAATTATTTGGAGTGCATTTTGTGGAATATATTAAAATTATTTAGAGTGCATTGTGATTCATATCCATTTTGATGATGTGGCATAATTTGACAACTAGCAGTAAATCTTCACCCAACAGCATCTTTCTGTCCTTAAGAATATACCATCAGTATAAAACATCTGCAATAACCAAGACAACTGGAGACATACCCCAAGAGGCCGAGGATGGTGTGCAGCATAGTGGCAGTCTAACTTCTCAGACTCTTCAGATCCATCTACTTCACCCTCATCACTGGATAATCTACTAGGCAAGTCTCCTCCCACAGGAGGCAGAGGCAATTCTTGTGCATATCCACTGTGATTGGAAGAACCTGTGCTATTTATGCTGTTTGTAGAGCATGGTCTAAAAATATAAAAAAACAAAGTTTATCTATAATCAACAGTTAGCTGAAGCTCTACAACTACCTTCTCAGCAAATAGAAAGATCTTAAACATAGTTACTCAGAAATAAGACCTAAAACATTCATTGGAACTTACAGCCAAGGAGATATAAAGTGATTGGAGATATAAAGTAACCGAAGCCCTAGGAACTTACTTACACCAGGTACAAGGGGTCAAAATTTGCTACCTGAATATTTTTCCAATTTAAATTTCTCCTTTCTCTTAAAAACATCTGATTCACAGTACAATATCATCTGGGAATAGGACACACAAGGGACAACAGGTTCACTCTCCCTCTTGCGGCTTCATAATCCCAGAACTTAATTGACAGACTTCTAAGTGGAATTATTTTATGCCTTTCCTTTGGATACAGGTCTGGGCCAAACTAAACTGGCACCAAATTTTTCTGCCCCCTTTCTTTGGCAATCCCCCACTCTCAATCCTCTTCCCAGCTCTTCCCTCTTACAGGCTGGGAAATGAAGCCACAGGAGAGGAAGGCAACATCTTTCCTTCCTAGGATCCACTTCCCCAATTTGTTTGGATGAAGACAGCACTTAGGAACAGGGTCAAAGGACAAGGAAGGCACCTTGCTACTGGTGTCACAATCCTCTCTCCAGCTCACAAAGGAAGGATAGGGGAGGAATCCATGAGAAAGTCATGGTGGCAACACCCTACCTCCTCCTCCAGTCCATAGCTGTGATTCTGTTCTCACTTGCCTCTTCTCCTTTGTGAAAAGGAGAGCAATCAGAAAGAGGATTACATGCATTGAAGCAGGTGGTATGATGCTGTCACCATCTCGTTCCGTTTGCTTCACTTTCCAATTGGGAAAGTAAGACAACAGGAAGAAGATTGTGATGGCTGCTAGGGCAAACAGCCAGACAGGCCAGTAGAGCTGGTTGGCAGATTTGGGTATGGGGAGTACTTTCTGGTTTGCAACCCTTCTCAGCCCAATTCCCAAGGCAATTGCTTCATCTTGCCTTATGAATGGGTTAGCCCTGAAATAACCCATTCAAGCCTAAAGCAAAGACAGGATCAAATCATGGTCGCCAGAGTTTTCAGAACGTTAGAATCCTATGCAGAAAGAAGCTGCTCACCTGGAAAATACGGAACTGGGCTGTCTGGATTTTGCAGGTGATATTCTTTTAGGTTCTTGCCCAGAATTCACCGAAGCTCCTGATAGTGTGTCCTGTGCTGGTACAGGATGGTTCTGGTGACTTTCCCTTATAGACTGTGGGTGGTCCTTGTCTTTTGCCACTTCTTTCTCCCGGGACCGAGCTTTGTGTTCAGCTAAAAGGATGTCAAACTGTTTTTTACGGCCTGGAACTGCTCGCCGATGATTAAGTGAATGAGTCTAAAAATAGGGTGGTTAAAAAGTATTTGGGTGTGTATATGTATAAAATCATCTAAAACATTTCATTTTTTACATTTCTAAAATATTAATGTAAGAGAAGAGATAAATATTACACAAGTCCAACCTTGTTATATGTGATAAAAAAAAACAAACTGATCCAATTCAACACAAATGGCCACTGCAAATTACAGTTTTAAAATCAGTTGTTCTACTGTGGTAGAGGGGCAGCCACGCAAGCAATCATTCCATTCAGCAGAGCCAGGCAAAGGCAGGAGTCCTTGCCATTTCCAATTACTGACTGCATCTCTATAACAGTAAGAAAAGCTGTTTTTAAGTAATTGTGAAGGGACACATTTTAAAACTGCTTTTATATGACACTTTCTATCAGTAAGGAATCACAGAATCAAACCGCTGCAGATATTGAGGCATAACCTTATTCCATTAGGAGCAAAAGGAGCAGAGAACCTAGAAGTGGGTCTTAAGTATTCTTGTTTTTTTTATCCACTGATATTTTTAATCCACAGGAGGTTCTGGAATTGAACCCTCGCTACTGACAAGGGACACCTGTATTCAATTAAATATAATACAACAGGAAGCAGTTGTTCTGCAATTTATTCACTGAAGGTTAACACACACTATTCTGACCAACACTTCCTCTCCTGCCACAGGAAACTGAATACATATCCTGAAGAAATGTATTTCTGTCAGATCTAAGAAGCGTGTCCAGTTTTAGCTCATACATGGCAATTGGATCAGGAATACCTCTGCAACTCAATTTTCTGACTAAAAGAACACCCTTGGTTATACAACATTTAGTGTTTTAGAGTGCCCAGGCTCATCTTTAAATGTTATACCTGACTAAAATGTTATATACTGACTAATTTGGAATTCGTGTGTGGGGCTCTTTTCTATTAAAAGAAAAACAATATTGAACCAAGTTACACAGCACATGTATTTAGTAATAAATACAGGAAGATAATAGAAGTGGCTATTTGAATTTATCATCTAATTGTCTACAGCTAGATGAAACTGGAGCAATAAGGTAATAAGGGTAATAAGGAGTTTGAAAGCCCTTACAATACCAACAGCTCTTTCCTTCCTGTTCCCACACAAATACTAAGTAGGATAATGGAGCACTTTTTCCATTTAAAATAATGGTTGCTTGGTCCCTCACTATCCCTTTGTACAATGCATGTATCAAATCTATGATCTGAATTCTTAGAAAGCAACCCCAAGTAGGAAGTTCACCATTTTCTGAATTACTGGTCCAACCTTGTTATACACAGATTATTTTATACACACTTTGACTCAACATGAATAACCAATGCAAATGAGAAGGAACATGGCAATCCCTGGAAAATGGGAAAAATGCATCCCTTTAAAATCACAGTTCAAAAAAACTGCTTTTCTTACTGTTGCAGAGAGGCAAACATGCAAGCTATCATTCCATTCTTCAGCTGAGCCAGGCAAAGGCAGGGGGTCCTTTGCATTTCTAATTGCCGACTGCCTCTCTACAACAGTAAGAAAAAACTGTTTTTAAACAATTGTAAAGGAACAAGTTTTCTGATTTTTTAAAAAAGTGCTTTAACACATTTTTGGTATCAGCTAGGAGTCCAAGACAATGAAGTTCGGTACCATTTTTATTTAATTAACAACAGCTGGAGATTTTGCCAAACGAAATGCTGTGGTTAAGGAATCATTTAGTCTTTGGCTGCTCAGCAAACCAAGTGATGTAATGTAATCCTGTGTACATTTACATTCAGTAAATATAAATGTAAATGTACAGTAAATGTACATTCCTGTCATTCAGGAAGATGCTTGAAAAATTAGGCCCAGTATCCTTAGGCAAGGATCACTGTAGGCACAATATCACTGGGAACTGATGATCACCGAGACCACATCTTATACACACAGACTGTGTAGTAGAGACGCTGTTCAGGTCCATTAATGGTAATTTGCCAAGTGCCTCCTGAAACTTTGAATTGGGTGCTGTCAAATATGATTTATTTTTGGTATTATTTTTTATATTGGCTACACAGTTAAATTCTATTTCAAATTTTGATAGCAGGGTAGCCAGCCAAGATGAAAGAGAAAGGTTGGATATTATTATTAGCATTAATAATTATGTGTTTAATAATATTTAATTATTAAATATTAGGTGTTTAATAATATTAACAGTATATAGGTGTTTTAAAATAAAATAGTAATTATACATCTGTTAGAAACAAGATAGTACATGAGATGTACTGTTATGGATAAAATGACTCTGCTGTTTATAGCAAATGACAGACTAGGGAGAACAAATTATAAATTAGTCACTAATTAGTTTTAGCAGCTAGAATGTTGGTTGCAAAAAAGGGGGAGAGACTAATATGCCTACACTTATGGGATCATTTTCAAAAAATGCAATGTTATGATTATGAATATCTTGTCAGCGACATTTTAATGACAATTACCGGTACTAGAAGCTTTTTCATTATATATTAGCTTTTCATTATATATTAGAATTTCATTATACATTACATATTTTTATTATATATATTTCATTATAGTCAGGAAAAGTAAATCCTAATCTAGACCTAATCTTAATCTAGACAATCCTAATCTAGACTGGCACAACTCATCAATTCTCCCATTCCCATGAGGAGGGTGGCTAGTGCATGTCTGTACTCTGGCCTAACCCTCACCTAGGAGTGGTGCAAAGTCTTATGGCACTTACATGACACCCCAAGCCAGCCTAACTGGAGATTAGGACTGCAGCCATAGAAGCCAAGTACTGAAACTTTAGTAAAGTTAGCTAGGTAAAAGAATAAGGTAATAAAAATATTTATGGATATGAGTTTACAGTATTTTGATTGTTCACCAAAGAAGGACCTATTTTGTACACTTTTTCTAGCTACTTCTAAAAGATACTTTTTAAAAAACCTTTGTATTCATATTGAATGTCATTATTTTCCAATGCCCCCTTTCCTTTATTTTATATATATAACACAAACACACACACAAAATATATATTTGTCATTTTAAAAAAGAAATGGGTATTCCAACCAGGAAGATAGATACCTTGCAGGTGAGTGATCTTGTACAGGGTTTCTTTGACTCAGAATCCAATACACCACAGTGTTTATTTGGGTCAAACTCTCTTTCTGTTTAACATAAGAATAAGACAACATTTTAAGTATGAATGTACGCGTTGGTTACTTGAATAAAACTGAAACTTCAGTGTGAGTCCAGATAAGAATTAGTATCTAAAATAACTCTAAAAAAATGTTCAAATCTCCCTCTAATAATATGCCTCAAAATAATAATAATATGTACTAAAAAAGAGAAGATGGATACATGTACTATACACACACACACACACATCAGGCACAACCAAATGTACAATGCCCTGTACAATGTCTATTAACAAAGATTAATTTTCTCTGTATCACCTCACTTTTAGTGCAATCCTATGCATGTCTACTTTGGAGTACATACCATGGAATTCAGTGGGACTTAACTCCCAGGTGTGTATAGGATTGCAGCCATCCTGAACTAACAAAGCTTACAAATGATAGTTAGGTTACTCTTTGCATGAGGCCCCATCAGAATCTCCAGTTTTATACCAACGGAGTATTAGCATACTACAGAAATGACATATACAGAGGTACGTTCTGATTTCATGCATTATTGTTCTTGTGTATGCAATATCTATCTGGAGAAGTTCACAAAACAACTTGAAATCACAGAGAAAGGCTATCAGAATTAGGTATAATTCTAAGGCAGTGATTCTCAAACATTTTCCTCCTCCTCTTCTGAGAATGACCATCTGTTGCGGAGCCCCCAGAAGTGATGTCATCAACTTGGAAGTGATGTCATGGCTGAAGTGATCTTAAAAAAGAATATGCCAGACCTCCTTCATACCTACTTAGATTCACTGCATGCAATAAGACTTGCTCACACCAAAGTATGGATTGCAGTCCAAGTGCCCCTGTTACAAGAATTGCTCCCTTATTATATTATACATTTTATTAATTTAATATTATAAACGTGCTGGCTCAAAGTCCCACTTCCCTTCCCCCTCTTTCACTCCTAAACACACCTTGGGAGCTTACAAGCAAGTAATTCTTTAACTACTCTGCCACTGTCATTTATATGCTAATGTGAAGCATGATCTTCTATTGTTCTTGCCAGCCACATGGTCACTTCCCCATTCTTTCTCTTTTCAAATTTTGACCACACTTAGCTGGATGGGTTCTTCTTTATTTTCTGATTGGGTGATGGCGTCTGCCAGCCTTCCCCTTCCTGTAAGGTAAACAGCCTTCCTGGACCTAGGTTATAAAAAGCCATGCACCCTATTGTTCCCTCTCTTTTTGTTTGGACGCTCGCTCTCTCTTCCTGGACCCTCCTCCCATCTGGATACTGGCATGGCTTGAAGAAAGGTAGATATTGCTTTCCCCTCTCTTCCCCTTTTCTTTGCTCCCCCTTCTCCTTGGTACACACTATGTAAAAAACAGGTACACTTCACTCTCATGCTACTGAATGTATGTAATATTTGTTTATGCTTTATGACAATAAAATCTGCATCTTTGTGATAAGTTTTCCTTAGTGGTTCACTTCCTAACAAGGGGTATCTTCTCTGCATAACGCTGTTTTCGAGTCCTGCCTAGATCCTGTAGTAACCAAAGAGAAGCACAAGCTAATTTCCCCATTTTTACTGCTCTCTTGGTAACACCCCATTCCAAGAAAGTGGTGCCCAGTGCCAGTTTCCAAGATTTTTGCAACCCAGTTTTTTGCTACTCCCTGAAAAGAAGTTGCAATCCCCACTTTGAGAACCACAGTTCTAAGAAGTTTGTATATCAACAAGCAACCAGCTGAGGCTTGTAAAAAGAGAGGTTAAATACAGGCTTTTTCTTTTAAGCCTGAATGTGCAAAAGTATTTGCACATCCATAGAAAAGCAGGCGTATTTTTTTCTTTTTGTTACTCTCTATCGTCAACAGCTTGGGAGCACTTGACAGGAAAAAGTCCCTGTTATGAAGATCTAAAATATTGGAGTGTATAAGAACCAAAGTGAAGACATGTTTAAGAAAGAAGAGTTTGGATTGTTGAAAGAAAGTAACAACTAGTTGCATACAGGATCAAAGGAAAAGTTTATGGCAGGAAAGAATGCTTGGGAACAAGGGGGAGTCAGGCATCTCAAGGATGGTCCCTAAAAGTTAAAGGGGTGTCGTGCAAGTTGCCCCAAAAGTTGGTGGAAAGCTTGCGGCCAGTTGGGAGCTGATAACCCCAAGTGTTGGTAAAATCACATGGTGGCTTGCGGTGGGGTCGAATCCTGAACCGCCTTAAGATAATTTTTTGGGGTGTAAAAGGACCCTGAACTGCCTTAAAAATATTTTTTAAATTGCGGAGGGATTGGAAGGGAAAAATCCTGTACCGCCTTAAAAATATTTTAATTGGTGATGGGTAAAGGACTTTGAACCGCCTAAAAGATTTCTTATTGTTTTACCAGGTGTGTTGCATTGAATTACAGTTGCTTACAGTGAAATGTTAGAAAGGGCATTGTAGGGCTTACAGTTTAGCCAAGACGTGCTTTCCTGTTATGGACTGGGAAAGTTGGGAACCAGTACGAATCTATGCTGACGAGGATTATGATTGGTGTTTGGAACAACTATCTGACGATTGGGACCTAGCGGAAAGAAATTTTGGTTCTGTTGCAAAGGAGTTGTTACCTGTGGAAGATCGGTGCTTGGAACAGCAGTATGTGCAGAATTGCAAAAGCAATATTGTTGTAATGGAGGATCAAGTACAGATGTGGATTTAACTCCAGTACTACAAATTGGACTATGTAATCCACCTGTTGAATTAGGAGCTGAGCTTGCAGATGAAATTGCTGTAGCTTTGGAAAGACCGCCTGTAGAGTTGTACGCACATAACCAGTGGGACAGTAAGCAAGAAGGATGGATCCGGAAGCAAGTCCATAAAGTCATAGCTATTGTGGAAAAGTGGGAAGATGACTTGTTTTGGGCGAAAAAGAAAAAATCAGTTAAAGACGTTGTTAAGAAGTCGGCTAAGACTGTGAAAGAGGTGGTGAGTTACAGCAGTAAGAAGAAGTTGGACGTCCCTTCTAAGCATGCTGTTTCTCAAGCCAAAACCTTTTCACAGCAAGGGAAAAAGAACAAAGTCTTTGTGCAGTGCTGTAAGGATCCTGAGCCTGTGTTGTGGCAAAGTGTGCAAAGTAAACAAAGCTTGGTTGGAAATGATGAATGGGCTGATGGGGGAGACCCAGGTGGAGGAGGAACAAAAGAACAAAGTGTTTCCTTCAAGGGTCTGGATCCCCAAGCTGAGTGTGTTGTAGAGCCAGCAAAGAGCCCAGAAAAAGTTCCAAAAGTTGCCAAAGTGCCAAGCAGTGGAGGAGAGAGTAACCAGCCCTTGTGTACAAGCAGCTGATTCTGTGGAACTGAAGCAGGTGAAAGCAAACCGTAAGTCAACTAGAAAGAAGAGAAGGGGTAAGACTTGGTGTATGTTGGACTCCCAGATACCAAAGAAGAAAGCCAGTTTGGTGTACCCTTAAAAGAGCTTCTAGTGACTTTGTGAAGTGTGTTGCTCAAAAAGATTGTAATCCCAAAAAGCAAAGAATAAACAATGTGCAAAAGGACGCTGCTAACTTTTGTGATCTTAAAGGGCTAGAAACAGTTGGAGTACCAGCAGAAGAAAAGGAGGGTGTGGCACTTGAAAGTTTGTTGCAAACCCTTCCTGCCAGGAAGGCTGACCAGCTCTAGGTAATAAAAGAAGAAACCAAAGAGCAAAGTTTCAAGGATACCAGTTCTGAGAGTGCTGAGGCTGACACTATAGTGGACTTATCTGAATGTTTGTTCCTTAGCCATGACCCAGTGTTGGCAAGTGAGACTGTTTTGTCTGGGGTGGCCAGGAAAGGACTGGGGGTAAAGGAACTGAGTGAAATCAAAGTTCCTCAAAAGAAAAGTTTTGTGGCAGTGTTTCAAATCGATTCAAGAGAAAAGCAATCAGAGTTAAAGAGGAAAAAGCAAGAAGTGATATTGCCTGGCCAAAAGCAGCAAGCAAAACAGGTACAGCTTGCACCCCGAAGAAAGCTAAAACCTGAAAACTTGCTGAGAGCCGTGGTTGGTGTGGTAATTCTGATTACTTTATTAGCTTTAAGAAATGTTTGGACTTGTACAACTTTGCTACCTGTACAGCAATCTATGAGTCTGTTGAAAACTCCAGTTTGTGTTGCAGTTCCTATTGGTTTACCAGCTTGGGAAAAAGTTTGGACTTTTGAGAATCTACAAGCTAAACAGAAACATCAAGGATGGAAACGTGAGTCGGCTCAAAGGACAATGCAAAATGTGCAATTCCTTGAAGGAGTGAGAGGCCAAGAGCAAGCCAGCCTCTTTGGATCATTCCCGAAGTGTGTACAGAATTTTCTTATTGACCCTGGTTGAAAGAAGTTCTTTTCAGCAGTTTTAATGGACTAATTGGAATTGTTGACCCATGGCTAGACTGATGTATTTTGAATTTGTTTTAAAATGTTTATGTATTTCCTTTAGAGTATGGTTAAGTTATTGTGTGTATATAATTTAGTGTTATATGTTTATTATGTTTAAGTATTTTGTAATTGTTTATTTATAAGAGAAGTGTATAGAAACATCTGTGCCAATTCAAGAACAAGAAGACTTTGCGAAGAGACGCTCCCTGCAGATCCCTGGCTTTAAAAAGAAAAAGAAGTTGCTCCAGCTTTTCATCTATTGTTTGGGACTGGGGGGATGAAATTTAATGGAATTGTTTATTGTACTAATGTATTTTTCTGTGTGTATTTTGTTGCATGCTAAAGTAAGTTGTGTAATCTTTAGTAAATTGATGTTTTAGTGCTTTGTTTAGCATGTATTAGTAGAAATATTAAAATTTCATAAAATTGTTTATAATCCAGGGTACCAGATTATAAAATCTGTTACCTGGCTTCGGGAGGGAGCATGTTATGAAGATCTAAAATACTGGAGTGTATAAGAACCAAAGTGAAGCCATGTTTAAGAAAGAAGAGTTTGGATTGTTGAAAGAAAGTAACAACTAGTTGCATACAGGATCAAAGGAAAAGTTTATGGCAGGAAAGAATGCTTGGGAACAAGGGGGAGTCAGGCATCTCAAGGATGGTCCTAAAAGTTAAAGGGGTGTCGGGCAAGTTGCCCCAAAAGTTGGTGGAAAGCTTGCGGCCAGTTGGGAGCTGATAACCCCAATTGTTGGTAAAATCACAGTCCCCTTCTCTCTACTACAACTGGTGTTTTATGCCAGAGAATCAAAGTTAGTGGCAATGATACTGGTTGAGCCTTCTATGCATATACAGACTACAGCCCACCTGGGTCTCACTGGGACAATCCTTTTGATCACTGGTTGCTACAGGATTTGCACCAGCCTAGAGGTTGAGTTAGCTAATCTAGATTTGCACTGTGCCTAATTCAATCTCTAGACAGATGTTACTTGTATGGCAGCCAATGGGGTGCTCCCTAGTTTGCTTGGAAGCACTTAGGCAGCTATTTGTTGCTAGGTAGCAGTTTCTCCTCACCAAAGGCCGAGGTCAGTGTAATATGAGCAAGCTGACCATTTGACTGGCTTTCGCCAGTGACCTCGGGAATTCCTTTATCTCACCCGATATCAGAGGCATGGGAGGGCACTCTGGGGGGGTGGTTTAGGGGCTGCCCCAGGTTGGCAAGGCTTAATATTGGCCAACCGGCCAGCCGCTTGCTTCAATAGTTTAGGCTGTACAGGTATGCGCATCTCTAAGCTGGAAGCAGCCCTTCCTGTAGATCGCGAGCCAAGCGTGGGGATCCACTCCTGGGACCTGGCCTGGCTGCATGTGCCTCTAAAGTGGAGGCATGAGCAGCCAGATCCCAGGAGCGGATTAGAACTGCATGCACACCTGCCTTGCACCTTACAAGAAGCGCTGCTTCCAGATTATAGCTGCACACACCTGCACAGCCTAAACTACTGAAGCAAGTGGCTGCCCGATGAGCCAATACCAAGCCTTGTCGACCTGGGGCAGCCCCTAACCCCCAGACCACCTTCCAACTAGGCACCAGCAGCCTCCCCAGATAAGTCTGATCCTATCCATGTCTACATAGAAGTAAGCCCATTAAGTCAATGGAGATTACTCCTGAGTGATCCTTACTCCTGAGTGGAGCTTACTCCTGGTCCTTGCCTATGCAGCCCAATTCCAGCCATGTCTACTCAGAAGTAAGCCATTAAAGTCAATGGAGCTTACCCCCGAGTCAGGGTCACAGTTTTAACTTTCCTTTTAACATGTCCTAACTTTGTCCTACATTTTTAAATGACCGGAATTTCAGAGGAAAATCCGGAAATTTGACCTTATTACCCTTTTTGGTTTCCAGCATCCCGTCACCCTGGGCATGAATGTTAGAAGTGGAAGACTTACCCAAGGAAGGAGTAGAACAGCACAGCAGATGAAGAAAATAGGGGAAAGGATGGGATAGGATGGGCATGAAGAAAACTGGGGGAGAATGGAGGACATGGGCCCCATAGACTTAGATTCCCTAAAGTAAGGTCTGCCCAAAACAGAAAACCACAATTGTACTGCACTGACTATAGCAAGGGTCGTCAACATGAAGCCTACAAGTTACAATTTGACCTGCCAGACCTTTTCCATCAACGTGCATGGCTGCCACTTGGTAGCTGACCCTAATGAGGGGAGAAGCTACAATTAAGTGAAAGGCTTAGAGAGTCTAAAGATCTGACACAAACCCGTTTAAGATAAAAACTATATGGTTGTCAAACATGTAAGCGTTTCACTGACAATACAGAAACTAAATGATGCCATGCAAATCTACAAGTAGAGCCCAACACCAATTTGAAGTATGCTCATCTACAGATGCTCTGTTCAAAGATACTGGACACCTTCTCCCACAGAGAGAAATTTGGGTCTTAGATAAAAGGCATAATGGCAAAACCAGTAACAGGTGCCACTTATTCCAGTAGTAAAAGATGGACAAAATCCAGAGTAACTACGGGATGTCCTTGCTCCAGTGTAAGGACAATTTACTCTGAATTCCAATATGAATTTCCCATAGGTTTTCACCAGGTGGTGCAGTAACTACGGGTGCACGTAAAGTCTCTTATGTGCTCCCATAGTTACTCTGGATTTGGAGGGGATGCCTACATCTATATAGACATAGAATATATATATATTTAAAAGGATACTATGCATTAACTCCATTTAGGACACAACTTTTCCCTCAATAAAATACCACCTTCCTTCCATCACAACCTTTAAGTTTGCTCCAAAATGGCCTTTTGACTGGGCAGAATATCAGACATATTGACAAGGGTAGAATATCAGAAAATGTATTCAAGTGTTCTCTGGCAGATGACCAACAATGAATTTAGTCAGAAATCTGCCAAATTTGAGACAGTTATGATCATGCTTGTATGGAAAAACGTAAAGGTGTCCCCCGCAAATTCTTCTGCTAGTCATGATCGACTGTAGGGTGTGGTGCTCATCCTTGTTTCTAAGCCAAAGAGCCAGCACTGTCCAAAGACATCTCGTGGTTATGTGGCCAGCATGACTATATGCTGAGGCGCATAGAATGCTGTTACCTTCCCACTGAGGTAATACCTATTTATCTACTTGCATTCACATGCTTTTGAACTTCTAGGTTGGCAGGATCAGGGCAACTGATAGGAGTTCACTCCATGTTGTAGCACCTGGGTCCAGAAACCTGGCCTGCTGATTGACAGGTATGGCATCTTAACCACTAAGCCACTACAGCCCTGCGCTATTATGCTACTACTACTGTACACACAATTCATGATAATGTTACTGTACATATATGCAACAGAGAGTTATACTTATGCAACAGAGGCTGTAATCCTAACCCTGTTAGTCCTGTGCTGGCCTGGGTGTTTTGCAAAACTGCCACAAGGCACTTCTGTGCCACCTCTGGGAGGTTGTCTGGTGCACAGACATGCCCTGGCCTCCCCATACCACCATGGGAATGAGGAGACAGGCAAGCTGTGCTGGCCTAAATTGATTAGGATTGCACCCAAAGAGTTGTAACTAATGCTATGGGGAAACATCTTTAATCCATTTCTTCTATTGTGATCCTAATATGAATACATTGAATATTCATTCAAAACACATTTAGCTGGACTAGTTATTATTTAATATATCTGCTAATAATTACTTTCCTGCCACTTACTATTTCTTTACAGTCTTTTGGTATTATTTTAGTGCAGAGTACTGAATAATCAATTATTGAGACAATTAACTTTTGGAAATACGAACTTTTCACTCATTTCAGAACAAGTGCTACAGCACTGAATAGCAGCCATCAAAACATCCCACAATTTTATGCAAATGTATCATGAACTAAGGAACCAAAATGGGACAAATACATGCAAGCATGTGTTTGTCTGATAAGGAGGTGATGTATATAATTTCAGAATTTCAGAATCATCCATTTGTTTGTTGTCTCTAGATGAAAGAGCGTCAATAATGAACTCTGTCAAATGCAGCTTAGTGTCACTGAAAAAAGAGTTGTCACTGAAAAAACTGAGTGTAATCCAGACAACTGGTTTGGCTGGTCTCCTGAAATGACATCCAAGTGCCACAAATGTGCTGTAAATGTGCCAGCACCAGAGGCTGGCTGAGGAAGGCTGGTGTGCGAGATAGGAGGAGGTGGTAAGAGGGTGCGATGGGCATGTTTTTAGAGAGAAAAGAGTTGGCCAGGTCTTGGTGGGTGGTGGATGGGACCAGCTTTGGCACATTAGGCCACATCCTAACTCCCCTAATAGCCATCCCATTGTTACACCTGGCTGCATGGATCTGTAGCAGTGATTTCTGATAAGCTCCATAGGAGTAGCTGGTGTGCAACACAGGGTAAGAGTTCAAGTATCCCCATGCTCCAAGTTGCACTCCAGCTGCCTCTGAATCAGCACTGGATATGGCATAAATCACTTGACATGCCTGTTCCAGTACAGGTTAGGATTGGGCAATAATATGCACAAAACAGCAATTTTTTGAAGTTCCATTAGTACTTCCAACAGATTAATATCTTCTGCTTTTGTTATAGCTGACGTGTGCTCAATCCCTTTGTTGGGAAATTTTAATAAATACATTTTGTTTTACATGGTCTGGAACAAACTTAAATTTTCCTAACTACTAATGCTTAGCAGCCACTTTCCATATAGACATTGAAATACTCAGTGACAGTTTTGAAATAGCTAGTAGCATGGTTTGAAAGGGATACACAGCTCTGAAAATCTTAGGAACAAAGATGTTTCAGTTTGAAGTGCAGTTGTCAACTTTTAAAGATCCTAAATGGCTTAGGATGCAGGACATCTTGAGGACCACTATTTTAGCATGCTAAAGTGCCTGAGCCCTTAGTATGACTTCAGAAACATGGCTTTCTTTCGTGCCACAACCTGACAGGTAGGTACGATAAGTCCCCTACATAAACACAGACATACAAATACATCTTATACATACAAATATTCACATATATGAACAAACCACTGGAACCAGAAATAGGACCTTGATCACAGACAAGACTCCTAGACCACTGGGTAGGGGAATTCACCCCCGCGCCCCCAAGTAGTGGGAGTCCTGATGAGGCAATAAAAATTAGGACTATTTTTTGGAAGTGGCATCAAAACTTTCCTATTGTCCCTCTCACTTCGGAGCCACTGGGCCTTTCTACTTACAGACTTTAAAAATAAATTTAGAAAGGATTTTAATATTTAGTGTTCTGCTGTTTTACATTACCTTCGCTAAATGCTAATGTTGCAGTTTAATGATAGGATTCCCTATCGTACTTTTTATATTTTTATGTTTTAATTACATGATTGTTCCACATTGTTTTGAATGCAAATGCGAAACAAACAAATGGGAGTTAATTTAAGCAACTCTTATGATCTGTTTGCAACAAGGGTTAATATTTGATGAATACGCATTTGCACATGCAAAATTTGGTTCTCCACTATTGTTTGTGCTTTATTCCACAATGCTACAAATTACTTGCTTGTTCAAATTACTCTTTCTGGATAAGTTTCTTAATGGATATTCTTTGTTGGCTTTAATTCTACCAAAGCACTTGTTCATTTTCTAGAACTAATTATAGTAATGTTCTGTTTTATGGTATTTGTGCTTTTGCTCCTAGTCCTTTGTGCCTTTACAAAAAGGCAAAATATTTTTTACTTCTTTGATCATTTAACATTTTCTCTTCTCCATTCACTACATCAATATTTCCCCTAATACTTCTCCTTTTCTTTCTTCTCTCTCCTGCCAGTATGTTCATGGGCATATATTTTACTTTTGAAATTTTGCTTTAGAGAATTTAAAAATACAACTTTCTTTACAAAAAATTAACTCTCCCTATTTATTTCACAGTATAGTTAACCAAATACAGAACAGACGTACTAAGTAACATTCACGAGTTACAAAGGCTAACTATGGAAAGCACACAGTAATAACTCAGTGTTGCTAGAAATTTTGAGAGTATATGATTGCCTGAAATACACAATTACACAGCGAGCAAAATGATTTGTCATTGCAGCAGCGTATTTTAACACACAACACCTCAAGCCTTTTTTATTGCACAGGTGTGATGATTTACATGAACGGGATGCTGTCTGATGAAGCACATAATGGGCACCTACCTTATCCAAGAGAGGCAGAACTGGCATATCTCACTTGAGCAAGCTAGTCATTGTATGTTCTTTAACTGCTCCATATGATTATTCAAATATACATAGCTCTGTCACTAAGAGCTCCTTCTGGAAACATTCTTGCAAGGGTCCCTTCTGCTTATGGAAAGATCCTTGCATGAGTGGGCTTCATGTGAATTTAGGATATGTACATTATTACATTTAAGAATGGATAAATGGGAGCAGATAATTGATTCATAATATGACTAACATGTTTTAGAAGAAGGAAGGGGAAGAACTTCCTTTAATTTTATATGATTTGCTGTTGGTTCGTATATACATTCTCGTTTAAAGGAAACAAAATTGTCAGTTAAATTCTGAGACAAGTTGGGCCTATGTGCTTGACTGAATGAATATTCCATGCATAAACAACATTGGACATGAGGAAAGGGAGACAATCACCATCTGAACAGCTATGGCATATGATCAATTACTCGCTGCTCAGCAACAAACACTGATAATGAGGAACGATGGCATGCTATAATGCTACTTACCTGAAAGTCTCTTGTAAGGCTTGTTACTGTTTTTAGTGCCATTTTGATGCTTCTTGTCTATTGATGGAGTTATAACTCCTTTGCCGTTCAAAATCTTTTCGGGTGAAGGTGGCACTGATTTAGATGTCAAAGCAGATTTAACCAAGGTTGGAGCAGGTATGGTGGATGAAGAGGCTGAGGAGGTGGTGATGGTGGTAGTGGTTGTAGAGTTCATTTTAACATTGGCACCATCTGCCTTCACTAGATTAGGAATTTTCTCTAGACTGACTACAGGAACAGGAACACTGAAACACCAAAGAAAAAGTCTTCAAGATGTATTTCTACACCATGCTATTGTCCATACTATGTGTGTACAGTATCTTGACTTTCCTCCATTGTTCACATTACCCAGGATCAACTTAAAATTGGCATGCTTGCAGTATTCTATGTTCCATTTTAGTAAACGACATCATTTCAATAAATGGCTATCTTTGTAAACAAAAACTTTTTGAAGTCACAGAAATTGAGAAAACTGATTGCTAAAAATGTATTTTAATGTGAATCCTTATTTTGTGACATCAGTTTTGAAAAGAATGTAACTTTTCCCAACAAACTAGGCTGACCTGATCTGATGTGGTAGGACTATATCAATTGGATTTGTATAAATACAAATAATATTTACAGTCCCAAAATTATAATCCAAGTTAAACAGCTTTGCAAACAGAAATTTCACAGATCTTGACAGCTTACTTTTAATCAGACCCTGATGTACAGAGCTTAAGGTCTCTTGACTATAAATCAGTTAGTTATCCAATGTAACTTTAAAAACAAGATAAACATTTTCTTCCAAAATGTAGTAATTTATTATCTTCATTACTCACATAAATATGAGTTTGTCCATACAAACACCAACCAACCACACAAACACCATCATGAAGTCTACTTGTGTAACCATACGAAAAAGGGCATACATTTTTCAATAACGTATAGACTTTTGTACAAATGTTTGTGCCGCCCTCTCCCCACCCCTGCAATTTCTTAAGGATGAATGTGCTCTTTAATTTCATGCAAACACAGAATATGGTTGCAGAAATAAGCTTCTCCTAACTTGGGTTATCTTGACTTTGGTGACAGAGACCTGTCTTTTTGTCTATTTCATAACACATCATGAAAACTGGCAGTATGACACAAGCAAATTTAGCATTTGTTAAGTAAAAGCAAAGATTGGTTAGAAAATGCCAGTGGAAACTGATGTTAACATTGTGGAAAAGCACATGTGCAAGTGAAGGGAGCAAACTAGGATTTTCAATATGTTTGGAACAGGGTAATTCCCTGCACTTTATCAACAGAAGCATGAAAAAAGTAGCCACAACACACTGTTTTTTTCCATGGATTATTGGATGGTCTTTTAATTCCATATATACATAACCCTATTTGTACTTATTAAATTTGTACTGATTAAGTTATCTTTGCCCCCCATATACTCTAACTTTTCAGTTTTATTACCCCCTTCTCCCTAAATTTCAGAAATCAGAGTGCTCCAAAATTCAAAACTTTTTTGAATACCAACATGACATAACAAGATCTCAGGCACTGGCCAGCAGGCAATCATAACAAGAAATCATTTTTTAAATAGGCACATACTGTTTCATGCATAAAATTATTTAAAATATTATATAAAATAATACTTTGTGACAAAATTATTATACAAAATTACTTCAGGTTATACTTTACCTTACTATACTTTACTATAAGGTATATATGAAATATAAAATCAATTTTGTGTCTAGATGTGGGTCTCATTATGTCTATCTCATTATGTTTATGCAAATATTGCATAAGCCAGAACACGTCCAGTCCTGAGCATTCCAGATAATGCATATGCAACCTGTAACTCTCATATTTTGATTCACTCTTAGGTCTTAGTCAAACTCAGAGTGCACATGCATGCACAGAGATGGAATCCTTTGTATAGCATCTTCAGACTCATAAGAAGAACCATGCTGGATCAGGCTAAGAGCCCATCTAATCCAGCTTCCTGGATTATTATGTATCACTTTTCAACAAGCTTAGTTTGCAAAGCAGTTTACATTGTAAAACTATTTTATAGAGGCAACTTTAAAGTCAGTCATGTGGGATACTGGCTAAAGGCTCACCTGGTATGGCTAATTCTGAACTGTCACTACCTCTGGTATTGTACACTAGAAGGCCCAGCAAAACCTGCTACCAGCATCAGTGGAGTGCTACCTTTTCTTTGCTAAAAGGCAATTATATCCTAACCTAGGCAGGCACGACTCATCGGTCTAACCATTTCTGTGGTGATGGTAGGAGGCAAGTACCTTTCTGTGAATTGGCCTAACCCTTCCCCAGGAGTGGTGCAGAAGTGCCTTACAGTGGGGGACCGCACTGGGCCCCGGAACAGAGGCAGGAGCCTTAGGGGGTGCTCAGCCCTGGCCTGGCCCAGTTTCTCCCCTGCTGCAAAGTGAGACAGGCTGTATCCAGTTCACCTCTCAGCTGGGGAAAAACTGCACAAACGCAGCTTGGCTACTGAGCTGCACCTGCGCAGTTCGCCCTGGCTGCAGTGTGAACTGTGCAAGTCGACACTGGGCAGCGCCTGCACAGTTTGCCCTGAGGACAGGGCAAATTACACCTACGCATCCTGCCCAGGCCATGGGAAATTTTTTCCCATGTTGCCAGGCCGTGGTCCTCACAGGGTTCAGGACCACTGTCTTACAGCACTGTTGTGACACCTCCATTTTAAATCTCATTTTAAAATGGATTTAAATCTCAATTTAAATTTAATTTGAGTGTGATATAGAGATGTGCAATCATAGGCTAAAGTTTAATATGGTGGTTTAATATGGCGCTTCTTCTGCCATACATGAAATGTTCTTTTTCACCTCTCACTTGTGGGCTGTGGGTGGCGCAAGTGGCTAAGACACTGTGCCTGTTAACCAGCAGGCCAGGGTTCGAGACCCAGGTCAGCCCGACAAGACAGAGTGAGCTCCTGTCCTTAGCCCAGCTCTGCGATGCTAGCTGGATCCAATCATATTGGCTCTGCCTTTCCATTGGACTAATTCAGTGGCATGGAGAGGGGGGATTTGCTGCTTGAGTAACAGCCTATCCTCCATAACAATCTAATCCAGGCTTTCGTGCTTTGCATGCTGTGTATGCAGCGCCGAGCACAATACCATAGTCTCTCAAGACTGAGGCCTGCTTTTTTAGAGACAGGTATCTTTTCAGCATAACTGAAATCTTCCATGAATGGAAAAACAGAACTATAATGTATAGACCAGTATTTAAACATTTTCTATACACTGGGGAATATATTCACATGGTAAGAGAATTCATCAAGTTCCAATCCTTACAGAGTTTTAAAGGAACCCAACACAGAGAAACTGATGAAACTACAATTATTGTGTCAGGAACACAATTTTCAAAAAGTCAATCTTCCAGAGATGGTCCCAGAGTGGCTTTCAGCACTATATACCAGTAGAATTCAAAACAGGGATCAGGACCCCCTTGGGGAGTTATGACCATTTCAAGGAGGTTGTGAAAAGATGGGTGCAGCCATCTTGGAATCTGGTACTGGGCATATTTAATGTCATTTCCTGCTATGACATCACTTTCGGTGGGTCCTAGACAGAGTGTCACTCTCAGAAGGGCGTTCTGGGCTGGAATGCTCGAGTACCACTGCTATATACAATGGCACATCACATAAGTGAATGTTTACATAAGTAAACATAAAAGATTAGAAGCATCAAAGTAAGCAACAGAATAATATCCAACAGGGGGGTCCTTCAGGTACCTTGGACTCAAAGCATTTGGGTTTTTAAAAAGTCAAAACACAAGAGCTAGATGGGTAAAGATTCTCCTGATCAGCATCATATGCCCACTTAGGAACAGCCCAAGATTCATGAGAATCTCACTGCAAACCTAATTTCTTCAACTAAACCAAACAGGCTGTATCACAAATCCCCAATCATCTTTTTTACTTGAGCAAGAGCATTTCAACCTTAAGTCACAAAACCCTTTCAGACCACTATGAAGTCCAGACAAAAAACTCAGAACACAATTCTACCTCCAAAATAGGCCTGTAAAAGACCCTTGTGCTGACCTGGAGGTGCTGTGAGGCACTCTTACGCCACCCTGAGGCAATGTAGACCAACACATGACACAGACAGGGTTGGCATAATTCTCTTCCACAAAATCAGGACAACCTTGCCAGAATGTGAAAGCAATCCCTGAAAACCGGGATGGTCTTGGTTTTGGGGGACATATGGCAAGCTTGCAAATGGTGAGCCGTGGTGACCTTTGCAGGGCAGCACAGGGTCAGGGGGAGGGCAGGGAGGGCATGGCAGGTGGAGGACAGGACAGGCAGGTGGGAGGGGAGTGAGAGGTGGGAATTGAACAGGCAGTTATGCAGGATCCAAGCCTCCGTCTGAGGCTGCTCCCATCTGCTCAGGCTGAGGACTTCTCCAGAGATGGCCTACATCTCACTAAATCTATTGGGGCTGCTGCAGCTCTACCCAATAGAGGGAATAAGTATCCCCAGCATGCATGCTCCAGTGCAATTTGGATTGTGCTGTCCGGCTCTCCACTGATTCCCTGAAATTTGATAGAAAGGAGAAAGAACTGGACATCATCTGCAATTTCTCCAGGTTGTCTCCCTACTGATAACCTTGCCTACTGTCTACAATCTCCCCTACAATGCCTTGCAAAAATACCTGGAAGTACATCCCACAGAATACACTAAGGCTTACTTCTGAATAAATATGCATGGAATCTGGTTAACAACAGATGAAGGGCAGCAAGGAACAAGTGTATTTTTGACTAGAAATTGTTTTCTTTTTCGAATCTACATCAAATAAAGATGTGCATGGTGAGGTTTGACATTTATAGAACCCAAGCTGATAAGGCCTATAAGTGCATGAATGAGCATGATGGACAAACTACATTAGATCCCTGACATTCCACACTGCATACCTGTTACAGTCCACATAATTAACCTGCTTCCCACAGTTTAGACAGATATCAATGTACCATTGGGACTAGTAAGCTAGGTCTGTGCCACTGCACGGGTGATGTAGAAACATCTCTAAATATATTACATAAAAGTAGGAGGATATAAACACGTTGACACATCCACTCCAAAGTCAGTCCCACTGATGGGAAGAGTATATTCTAAGACCAGCTGCATAGGAGATGACAATCTTAAGGCAACAATCCTATATACACATGGATGAGAGTAAATCCAACAGTCGTAACCTAAAAATTCTAAAGAAAACATTTCCACTGATACAAATGTCTTACACAGTTCAGTTCCTGTGTAATTACCCAGAAGCTAGTTAACTGGAGTTAAAGAAACATGGCTTATTTTCTTCACTTTAAGATAATACTGGCTGCACAACCAAATTACAATTTCAATTTCGCATGCTGAACTCCTCTATCCTGGATGTGGGACCATTTTGCTGTACATCACCAGCAGGTTACACCAATCTTGCATTTTCCTGTTTTAGATAAACTTTTTAAAGTGCAAAATTTCCTTGCTCTAGCCTCAGAAGACACCTACTGTTTAACTGCATATAAGAGACAGAAAAAAATTAATAGAAGAAATAATGAGATTTGTTATTAGCAATTAGTAAGAGCAAAAACTTACCAAGGTTTATCTCTTGACACTTTTGGAGAAAAAACTGTGTGCTGTTTGCCAGTGGAGGTAAGTGGATTGTCTTTGGGCGTTTTGAATGGCTTTGAGTTGTTGCTGACAGGGTTATGGCCGCTGATACAGGATTTCGGTTTCATCTGTATTAGTGATGCCCTGGAATTGCAGGGTGGAGATGCTGGAGATGGGGAAGGTTTACACATTGAACCATGTCTTCGTTCTACAGTAGGGGGAAAAATACCAAAAGACACTAAATAGACAAAGATAGCTGGGCAAAAAAGAAAAAAAACCAAAGAAACCCAAACAATGTAGAATGATCCAAATTCATTTTATACAACATAAATTTGCTGAAAACAGAAATACTGAAATTACACCACTGGCTAAATTACACTATTTAATACAGTTAGGATGCAGCTTTGCTACAATGTATCAAAGCCTAGTGATACAATTTCTGGTCCAGCACTGGAAAAACGACCCTGATTCATGGGAGCCAACTGTAGTATAATGTTGCCATCTTGATTAATTCAGAATTATATGGATTTCAGTGGACTGTAAAATTTTAAAAAATCTTATTCCTATTCCAAACATATACTTTCTTAACACTTCATGCTGTTCAACTTGCTTGTCAGAAGAGATTCACTTTTTACAAAAACAGCAATATTCAGGGTGACCGTATGTCATAACCACAAAAGAGGACAAGGCCTCCCAAAAATATAGGACACCCAACAGAAATATAGGACATGACAGAAGCAAAAAAAACCCCTTTCATTTACAGTATCTTGCTTTCATGTGGTTAATTTAAACTCTACATTACCCATTATTAAATTTAAAACTATTACATATAATTTATTAATTACAAGAAGGCTACATTCTGCCTTCCCACAAGGAAAAGAAGAACAAGGAAGATTTTTTCCAAGCTACAAAGCTAAAAAAGAGGATATGTCATTTGCCAAAATATAACTGCTCTCAATTTTTCTTCTCCATTTGTTTAATCAGTAGAACAGACGGGATTAAAAGAAATACATTTATCTGCATACAATATAAGGTGACAATTCACATGAGTACAACAGCACATTTTTCAAATAAAAAATCTTACTACCGGTTCAACCTTGTTATAGACTGATTTTTTATACACAGATCTGTCTCAACACAAATGGCCACTGCAAATCACAATTTAAAAAACTGTTTTTCTTCTGTTGTACATAGGTAGTCATGTAAACAATCATTCAATTTTTCAGTCGCAGAATCAAACTCCTGCATACACTGAGGCACTACCTTATTCAATTAGGCACAACACAGGAGCAAGAAACCTGGAAGTAGGTCTTTAAAACTATTTTTTTCATTTTTTTCCTTTATACAATACACAGATTTTTTTATCCACAGGTGTCGTTCTGGAACGGAACCCTAGTGGTTAATAAGGGACACCTATTCCACTATTAGAAGAAATGGCCTGTCCCACCGTGGACTACCAAAGTATAACAGTCCAGCTTATGCTAGGTTTCACCATGCAATCACAGAGGAATAAAAAACAAAGCAGAAAGCGCACAGATAAATTACTGTCTTTGATACAGCCCAAGTACTTTTGTCTTCATCAACGTAAGAAGTAATGAACTATACAGTAATATAGGAGTGACTCCAAAACCTCAATTTCAGTCTTGTAACCAACTCATGATTTGATGTGTAGGTAGGGTTTATGGGCATTAATTCTCACTGGGGATTCACTACCTATCACATCACACAAATTCCACATTCTGCCTTTGCAATCAGAGGGAAACAGATTTCAGTGTTAATCACAGAATCATAGAGTTGGAAGGGACCTAGTAGGTCATCTAGTCCAATCTCCTACCTGCAGCAGGAAATCCCCCTAGAGTATCCCCAACAGGTGCTTGTCGAGCCTCTGCTTGAAGATCCCCAGTGAGGGAGAGCCCACCACCTCCCTTGGCAATCTGTTCCACTGCCGAACCACCCGAACAGTCAGGAATTTTTTCCAGATATCCAGCCGGAATCTCCTCTCTTGCAGTTTGTACCCATTGGTTCAAGTCCTGCTTTCAGTAGCAGCTATGAACAAATGAGCCCCTTCCTCCTTATGACAGCCCTTCAGGTATCTGAAGAGGGCAATCATGTCTCCCCTCAGCCTCCTCTTCTCCAGGCTGAACATCCCAAGTTCCCCCAACCTTTCCTTGTAGGGCTTCCCTTCTATTCCATTGATCATTCTTGTTGCTCTCCTCTGGACTTGCTCCAGTTTGGCTGCATCTTTCTTAAAGTGCATATAACTGAGTCAATATGATCTTGCATCAATACAGAAAAATTTGTACTGTCATGACAGAAAGTAAAATGGGACCAAAACTAACACTAAAGCAGGAGGTACTTATAATGTAACTCAAAGGCCAATTTCTGTCAATTTCTGGGTGATGGGCAAAGATACTTGCAAGTGTCAAAGTCCAGACCCTCCCTTGAGAAATTAGCCTTTTCAGTTACCAAGCAGACAAATATATCAAGTTTTTAAACCAGTTTCACTAGCTGAGATGCAACATGCAGCGTCCACTCAAACATGCAAGAGACATTTCTCAGTTATAAACAAGTTTGTGTTCATTGATATTAAATTGTGTGCCTAACCTTCTGATAATAGATGAATTTGAAAAATATCACATTTTAACACCAACAGTAGAAAAAAGCAACACATGCTTAATTCAAACAAGAATGCATAAAAAGACAAATTACACGTGTATTCATTTACAAAATGAAGAACGAAAACAAATGTCCACATTTATTCTTGGAAAACAAGATCTTAGATGTGATATAGATTCTTTCCAGACTAACCTAGTACAATGTCTCTTATGTCCTTTATAGAAGATCAAAACTATTTTTAAAAAATGAATTGATATGTAATCCTGCAATTTTAGTGAGCAGCATACACTAGGTTTAATCTGAGTTTGAATTGAAGGGTAAACCTACAGTTCAACAGACTTTATTTCTAGCTACATTTGCACTAGTTCTCAAAGAGGAAATCTATATTAATTTTATTTGTTTCAAAATGGAGTTTAATGGGACTCCCCCTCTAACAAAAGTAATGCATAGCCTGCATGAAGTGTAGGCTCTTTTTGATTGCTTCCTTGAAATCAATCCTCAAGAAAATTTTTAGGTATGAGGCTGAGTTTTCCAAAATGGGACATCGCCACAAGCATCCAAAGACTGAACTGGTTTCTTTCTGAGCTTAATAAAAAATGAAACAGAAATTATTTAGAATTTAAATTGCTTATAACATGAGTTTCTTCTATCCAACGTCTCTGAAATATTGCTAGGATGATGCCCCAAAAGGGGTAGTTCCAACCCTGAAAATATCATGCAATTTGGTTGAAAAATGATGAAATTAGACCTGGAAGAAGATGAAGAGGGTCCTTCATCAATGTAAAGTAAAAACAAATTAAACAATAAAACAAACCAAATGGTAAGCATAATAAAGGTAAATTGAAACAAGTTTTTTTTCTCTTGTTCATGCTTAACTATCACACAGCAATATTTAGAGAATGTAACCAAGAAAAGTATCAAAGTCTGCCAATTCGAGTGTTTTAGAGGAGGGGGGAACAATGCTGCAAAGACATTAATATTTTTAGGTTTTTAATTTTTTACCAGAAGCTGTTGTGTTATCTTGAGCCATTAATTTTTACTTATATAATGAATGTTTTGTCATTCCTGTTTATATGGTACAATGTTGTTTCATAGGTGAATTATAGTAAGTACTGAATTATATTATGTACTGAATGTCTACAGTTTTACCATTCTCAATACTACTGATAAATACAGTCAGTTCTTGTTATCTGCTAGGGTTAGGATTCAGGAAAAAAAGCAATCACAAGTTCAATATGGTGCCAGTTCACACCAGATTTTCATAATATATGTATTATATTGTAGTGATTATGATAATTGATATGCCTTTTTAATGCATATTTTGGTAATCTGATAATTAAAAACTGATAATTAAAAACCTAAACTAAAACAAAAAAACCCCCTCAGGTACATGATGTTACAATGTCACTGTATTTATGACTTTACTCTTGATCAGCCCGGATCACAATGTGAATATGAAACTTTAAAACTTTAGCTTTATAAATGGTCAACTAATATCAGCAGCATCATTAAAAAGGCTCATCAGAGGATGTTCTTCTTGCGTCAACTGAGGAAATTCGATCTGCCTCAAGAGCTGATGACCCTGTTTTATAGGGGAATTATTGAATCTGTTCTCTGCAGTTCCATCACTGTCTGGTTTGGCACAGCATCCAAACTGGACAAGAAAAAACTACAAAAAACTATAGGTTTAGCAGAGAAAATAATTGGAGTCAGTCTGCCCTCTATGGAGGATCTATATATCGCTCGGGTCGAGAAGAGAGCCATGAGTATTGCTGCAGACCCTCTTCACCCAGGACACATTTTGTTTGAGCTTCTTCCCTCTGGACATCGATATAGGACTCTGTACACTAAGTCAACTAGGCACAAGGACAGTTTTTTTCCTTGTGCCATTAAATTGCTGAACCATTAACTATGCTGGGGGACTTTTGGAAATACTGAAGTAGTGTTCTATCTGATTTATGCTCTGTATGTATTGTTTGGTATTTGTGTGTTGGTGTTTGTATGTCTGCAGCCGTTGCCGAAGCCAAATTCTGGGTATGGAGTTCATATTTGGTCAATCAATCAATCAATCAATCAATCAATCAATCAATCAATCTATCTATCTATCTATCTATCTATCTATCTATCTATCTATCTATCTATCAAACTCGGACTGCTGCAGCATTATCAAATTAAGGAAATGATTGTTGCTAATGAATTAGAAAAAGGTAAAATTTGTGGGTTTTTTGGGTGGGAGAGGAGAAGGTTCTTTCAACCCCTCTGGAATGGCAATATTTGCACTGAAAGTTGAACATCAAAAAATTTGGAAGAGTCCTAAATAAAAGCCAGCTGGCCAACAAGGCTTTCTTCCAACATACAGATATTTCCAGTGTGCCAGATTGTAGAACCTGAAGAGGAGAAAGAAAAGTAATAGTACCCAGAAAGGCTGGTAGATAAGGAAGAGAAAAGACAAACATATTTTTCTTCTCTCAAGCAGGCTCCATATGACCAAACTCAAGGCCAACAGTAAAAACAGAAAAATCAGATCACCTCTGGCATAGCTAGAAAACTACTTATCCATCCTACTTTAAAAATGTTTAAAACCAGAGCCTCAGAGCAAATAAAATCATTTACAAAATAGTTTATTAATGTACTGTTGCAGTATACCTACTACCAAAACATCCATGAAGTGTTCTACACATGGAAATGTTTTAAAAGAAAACAGAACCACAGTACCACAATTAACACACGTCTTAGGGCGCAATCCAGAGTAGCTACGGGAAATCCTTGCTCTGACGTAAGAACAGTTTACTCTGGATTGCCATATGAATTTCCCATAGGTTTTCACTAGGTGGTGCCGTAACTACACTGACATAAATGTCTCTTATGTGTTCCTGTAGTTATTCTGGATTGTAGGGTTACTCACAAAATGTTCAGTAAACCTGTAAAGAATCAATTCCATGTTCTGGGGACTCAGAAATAAGTTGACACACCATTGTTCCCTTTATGTCAGCAACTTTGTAACTTACTATCTTAGTAGCTGACATAACTCATACTTCCAGTTTGAAATGCTTAGAAATTCAACCAAATGCCAAGAATATTTTTTTTAAAAGCACCCTTGTAAGGATTCAGATAACGCAAGTCAGAGAAACATGGGTAAAAGGTAGCTATTTCACAGACAAAGGTTGTAAACATCTTGTTAAATGCTTTCATTTTCTCAGAGACAATACTAAAACTGCACATCAGCATGGGTGCCTGCTACTGTTAATTTTTTTGCTTAACTTAAAATTAAGCCAACAGCAGAGAATAATCCAGGAGTACAAGAAAAGATCCAAAGAAAACATATTAAATTGAAAGTGCCAGACTAGCAACACTTTCACGTTCGGCTGAAAACAATCTTCAAACTGTATCCATCCCAATTGTATCTGCACTGTTGAAAAGGAAGTGACACAGAGTTCAATTTTCATGTAAACTGACAAAGGAAATGAACTGCCAAATCGAAGATGTTTCTGAAAAAAGACAGCTTTGAAAATTTGCTAACTCCAATGACATCACTGGAAAACTATCATATGTTGAAATAAACCACCATGTTGCTTTTTCCTGTATTTGCAACACAAAAAAACTGTGCTGTCTAAAATAAAACGGCTAAGAATTCACAATTTCCTTCTTCACAAGGGGGGAGGAGATACACAAAAATATCTCGCTAGGAGAAAGGTAAACTGAAAGCACTTACATTGTGGCTGCCAAGTTAATCCAGTTCTAGGACGACTAAACTTGCAAATAATTTCGTGTTCCAGCAGTGCTTTGCCACAGACACTGTCAGAATGACAGCAACACGATTTAAATATTCTGAATGAGCTGGAAACGAAACATATGACTGCTCCAGTGAGCAGCAGACCTATGCTTACCGCCACTAACTGTTTTGACTACAGGACACTCTTCCTAAAATACATAAACACATTCACAGTTTCATGCATCTCAGCCGAGCCAAGACCAAAGTGCAAAACACTGCTGTGAGAGTCTGCATAAACAAAGGAATAATAAATTTTGTTGATGGCCAACTTCTGGAATTTCTAAAGAAGAATATAAAATTTTTAAATAAAATAGATGGGGTTGACCAGAGTTTCTAGAGCAGTGATTTTCAGCCTTTTTCACCTCATGGCACACTAACAAGGCAATGAAATTTTCAAGGCACACCATCACTGACAAGGCATACCAGGCTGTTCAAATCACCCAATTTTCCTATTAATTAATGTCAATCCCCCAATTCCCGCAGCACACCTGAGCACTAGCCACAGCAAACTGGTTGAAAATTACTGTTCTAGAGATACAGAACTGAGGCTAAGCTGGAATTTTTAATCCTGATTCCCAGATCCTGGTCCAACAATATTATCCACTGAATACATGAGCTTTTGCTAGAGGAAGAGTATCTACCAATACAGCCAGGTACCCAACAGCCTTTAATTTAGGCATGCTCAAATACTTCTGCACATGCACTCTGTAGATTCCCTGCATCTTTCATTCCAACTTCTTCATCTCTAACTATATTGCCAATTGCAATATAGTTTCCCCAAGCTTTGGGAGTTTGCCCAAGCTTTGGGAGCAGCTTGTTTGGTGGCACATCTGGCTCCCATACTTATGCTAGCAAACAAAGATTTGGGAGCATGCATTTTCAAAGCTAACATACAGCAGTTCCTTTCTCAAATCCTTAAAATAACAACAGTCAGCTGACATCAAATTGGTTTATAACCAAGTGCACCGACTATGAACTGATTTATAACCATGCATCAACTGTGGCCCAATGGCATTGTCCAAATCTTGGGACATGAAGTTCCACAGTTTACTGCAACAGAAAGTGCAAGTCATGCCAGGGACTGTCTTCTTGGTGTGCATGCCAAAGAAACACAGGACATTGTTACCATCCCACTGAAATGGTACCTAGTTATCTACTTACATTTACAGTGGCGCTTCATGTAAAGAATGCCTCACGTAAAGTATGTTTCATGTAACAAACAAAAATTTCTCTGGGATTCTGCTTCATGTAACAAACTGTGCTTCACGTAAAGAACACATTCATTGGCAGTTGGGGCAGATGCGCTGGCCGGCAGCCTGTTTAAAAAACGTCAGGGCTGCCTAGCGCACCTGCCCATAGTGAACGCAACACTTCCATGCTGTTCCTCCTGTGGCCGGGGGTCCGCTGGGCAGAGGGAGAGAAGAGCAGTGGAGAAGAGGGAAGCAGCTCAGGGCTAGCCAGAAGGGAGCAGGGGTGAGAGAGACTCAGGATGGAGAGAAGGCGAAAGTGGGGAGACACTTTGAAGGTGTCTTGGATTGCAGCCTCCTAACCATGTCTACTCAGAACTAAGCCCCATTGTGTTAAATGGGTCTTACTCCCAGGAAAGTGTCTTTAGGACTGCAGCCTAAGCAGACTTCATAAGATCATGCACATTGAATGCATGTACTGAATTCAATCCCAGTGTTCTGTCATCATTTTTACATCCAGTTAATATTTTTATATGAATATTTTAGGGGTTGTGGAACCAATTGTCTGAGTTTCCATTATTTCCTATGGGAAAATCCGCTACACATAAAGAATGTTTCACGTAACAAACATGCCTCCAGAACGAATTAAATTTGTTATGTGATGCATCACTGTACATATTTTCAAACTGCTAGGTTGGCAATACTTTAATGGAAGCTCACTCCGTCCTGCAGTACTGCTGACCTTCAAGTTGACAAATATAGCATATTTAATCACTGAACCACCTCTATTTTACTCTCCTTTTATTTGTCCTAGGGCTGTGGATGGCACAAGTGGTTAAGACACTGTGCCTGTTAACCAGCAGGCCGGGGTTCAAGACCCGGGTGCCCACAAGAGAGAGTTCCTGTCCTTAGCTCAGCTATGTGATGCAGATGGAACCAATCGTATCGGCTCTGCTGTTCCATTGGACTATTTCTGTGGAGTGGAGAGGGGGGATTTGCTGCTTGGATAACAGCCTATCCTCCATATCAATCTACCCAGGCCTTCGTGCTTCACATGCAGCTTCAAACACAATACCATAGTCTTTCAAGACTGATTGATGCCAAGTTTTTTTATTTGTCCTAAGTCTCCCACCAACTGGATAACCCTTGCTTTTAGTTAAGTGAGAAAGGGAAAAAAATATCCAGTATCTCCAGCAGTGATGGGATTCAAAGAAATTAACAACCGGTTCTATGCCCATCTGGCAACCATTTTTGGATGGCTATTTTTAAACTCTCTTGTTAACAACCGGTTCTATAGAGTAGGTGCAAACCTGCTGGAGCCCACCACTGATCTCCAGGTATAATTTTATCTCAATGGTTTTCCAGCTGGATCACCTTTCCCCCCAAAGCTACAAACCCTAATCAATGCGTCAATTGGCACTGGTAAGCATCTATTTGGAAGATAGTAAGCCGCATTGGATAGGAAGCAGCAATGGAATAGATATAGAATAGAATATAAGAGGCACTTGCTCTGGATTGCTCTATGCATTTCCCATAGGTGGCACCATAATTATGTCAGTGTAAAAGGTCCTGTAGTTACTCTGGATTGTAGCCTAATGCAACTTCTAGGGTAATGTGCCGTTACACTTTACACTTTTAAATAACGAATTCTAAATTACTAAGTATCAATGCACAGTAGAATTTTTTGCTTAAAGCAGAGATACAAAACAGTGAAAGAAAAAGCAATAATTAGTGCAGCAAGAGTTTTCATTTCAGGAACTTCCCAGAAGATGAACTGTTTTATAAACCTAAACTGCAGTTTGAACCCAGCAAAGCAGCCAAGTACTATGCCTAAATACCAAGCAAAGTTTTAGCTCTCACACAAATCTTCTCCCAAACTGAACATCTCATCATTGGGTCATGATGTCTTGGTTTTTATTTTGCTTTATTTGTTAGTTTGGGATCTTGGTACATCTTCCTTAATATTGCTCATGATCCTGATTTCCATGCTGAATTGTGCTCATTTTTACAGAGCTGTCAAGCAAAAGACCGATACACTGTACTCCAGCACATACTGTTCTAGGAAAGACATTGCACATTCTCCTCATAGGTCATTGGCAAATCTCCTTTAAAAGGTCACTTTTCACTATTTCTCTCCAGTATGCATAGCAGGTTCCTGTTGTGAAGATATCTGTTCTTAAATTTTTCTTAAAATGTTGCATGCAGGCCTGACAGAACTACTAGATGAGAAATGCATTTTGAATGCACAGCCAAATCTAATACAGTACTGTCCTTCAGCAGTAATCGCCTTTAACTCCTGCAGTCGCCTTCAAAAAACAAGATTTATTGTACTGAAGGAATCAAGGAACCCATAAGCAGAAGTTCATGAGAATTACATCTCTAGCTGAACCACCATCTTTCCTTTGATTTCACATACTGAAATAGCAGTCAAAGAGTAAACTACTTGGCACCATAATTAAAAATATTTGTTATCCAAAACTGAAAACATCATAAAGGAATGAATGGTCCCAAAGCATTTTGCTGATCCATATGTGAAAGACAGATAATTCACAACAGTATCAATATATAGATATAGTTAAGACTATTAGTTCATTAGATCCCAGGATCCAACAGAAACTTGCCATCTGAAGAGCAAAGGCAATTTAAAATCCAGTGATAGATCACCACTGCATCATTTTGGACAGCAAAAATATGAAGTCAAAATAAAAATGTACCCACTGATCCGGAAATTGCAATCAATGAGATTTATCTTCAAGTAGTGTGATTATGATTTTTTTTTTCCCAAGGAGGGGGAATAAACACAAGGCCAATAACTTCAAAAAGAAAAAATTAAAGCCAGTATAAACTCCAGTATTTAAATAAAGTATTTTTAGTACAACTCACACCACACTACATATTAATTAAGAAAAAAAAATCATGGCAAGGCTTACTGATTTACCATTAGGATAGTTTTCCTACAGGAGAGCAAGGACTGAAAATAGCAATTACCAGCTCTGAGACGTTAACAGAATTAGACTTCTGACATATGCACAGATAGGACCAATTAGGGCCTCTTGTGCCATGTATGTGTGAGGGGGTCACCATATAAAAAAGCATTGGTATTCCAGGAAGGGTGGGCAAAATGCTAAGTTTTGCAGTGGCATGAACTCCAGTGTAAAGTGGCTCCCCCTCTCCTGCAGAGCCAGACTGCCTTTGCAGGTGAAGTGCCACTTCATCTCCATGGTCATGTGGCCAGCATGACTAAATGCCAAAGGTGCACGGAATGCTGTTACCTTCCCACAAAAGTGGAAGCTATTTATCTACTTACATGTACATGCTTTTGAATTGCTAGGCTGGCAGGACCTGGGCAAGTAATGGGAACTCACTCCTTGCATTACTCAGGTCTCAAATTGCCAACCTTCATGTTGATAAGCAGAGCATCTTTTAACCACTGAACTACTGCATGTAGTTAAAGCTCCAGTGTGTAAAGCACCACACACACCTGAGTTTACACTGTTGCAAAAGTTAACATTTTGCTGCCTCCAGAGATGCCAGTGTGAAGTTACTCCAAATTTATGGGTATTGCAGGAAATGAGCCCTGCCATGAAGCAAAGTGAGATGGATTTGGAGTACTTGACCATAGACTGATACCTTAATTGGCATTATTTGAATAATACAATGTCAATCAAATGCAGATGTACAAATACAGATTATTCAACCCCCAACTCTGATAAATTACAGGTATTCCTCATTATCCACTAGGGTTCCATTCTCAAACCTCCTGTGGATAACAAAATTTGTGTATAAATTAAAAATGGAAAAATAGGAACCAATTCTAGGTTTCTCGCTCCTCTGTTGAAGCTAGTGGAATAAGGTAGTACCTCAACATTTTCACATGTTTGATTCTGAAGAACTTGCATGACTCCCTCTCTACAACAGTAGAAAACAGTTTTTAAAACGAATTTGCAATGGCCATTCATGTTGAGTCAAATCAGTGTATAAAAAAATCAGTGTATAACAAAGTTGGATTTGTACAATCAATAATCAGTCTGGCTTATCATGCTGCACAATCTCTCTACATCTCTGTAAAATTAAATGAAGATATTTTGCAGTTTGAATTGTATAAGCTGTGTCCTTCTCCAATAAAAGATGACACTTAAATGCAGTTTCTGACCCACAAAAAGAAGGGAGGAGTGGGTTAATCAGCTGTTTGTATAGGTCATCCTACTGGTTGCATCTTAGTATCATACGGGGAAGGGATTTTAAAGAATGAGTCCCTTGCCTGTACATCCAGGCCCTTGAAGCTGCGCAGCCCTTGTGAAATTGGGTTGAAAAACATTACACTGTGACATGGAGAAAACTCTCCTGTCTTTTGAGTTCACCAAAGTATGTAAATCAGGCTGTTAATTCAAGCGCCAATGAAGTGCCCTTTGGGATGGTGAGCAAATCGTACTTGCAGCTGTGTACAGTTCTTGTCTTTCTATGGTTGGAATCCTAACCTGCAGTTAGGCTGGTCTAAGCCCTGGCACAAGTCCTGTGCTGACCAGGCAGTGTCACAAAAGTCCTGTAAGGCACTTCTGTGCCAGTTCTAGGGGTTGATTACACCAGTGCATAGACATACGCTTGCCTCCCTATATCATCAAGGGAACGGTAAGACCAATGAGTTGTGCTGGCCTAGGTTAGGATTGCAACCTATGTCTAATAGCATGAAGGCTAATAGAGAGAGGGAGTCTAACAAATCTGCAAAGAAGCTGATTGCCTGAACCCTTTGTCAAGAATAATGCTAGGCTAGAGAAGTGATTTGTGTCCGTTAATATGCCTATAAGGAGGATATCCTGCTGTGATGTAAAGCAGATTCATAGCCAGAATTTGCAGCAATTTGTTCAGGCCATCATTTCTAACTTGTGTTGTCCTACTTCAAGGCACATTACTGTGTAAGGAATGCAACGGGGTAAAGAAAATATTTTATATAAAAAACTTACCTGTAATCTCTCCACACGTGTATCAAGTGCAGACATCAATATGAAGATGATATACACACTGGCGACATAACCCTATGTCACCTAGTGCGGAAGATGAGCGTGTCACCCCACTGCACATCTGTGCATGTACCAGTTGGCGCATGTATAGTTGATACACACTAGTATGTATGTGCGAAGATCGCGCATGTGTGCTGGCATCCCTGGAGCCAGCACGTGGCCCTCTGAAGGATGGGCTAGTTACCCTTCTCTCAAAGAAGTGCTGATGGCAGCCAGCATGCACTCCTGTGTGGGAGGGATGACCCACAGAGGAGCGCTGGTGCTGGTTGGCACGCGCACCTTTGAAGGAGAGACGACCTGCTCCTCCCTCAGAGGAGCGCGAGGGTGACGTACCAGTCTGAGGAAGTGTCAAACTCCCTCAGCATGTCTCCCACAGGGTTGCATAACCCTGGTGCGCTCCGCACTAGTCACATCACTTGGCCAACGACCCTGGCTATATAGAATCTGAGTCTTACTTTTGGCATTAAAAATTTATAATGCAGGAGGTATACATGCATTACCAATTTGGGATACTATTCACCTAGCATGGATGACCTTTACAAGTACAGGCTAGACAGAGCAAGAAGAGCAGCACTGTGTCCACTTGTGGTATCACCAGGCCTATATGTCTCTTATGTTAAAACAAATAAAATCAGTGTGGTGACCTCAGTCCATTTAAAAACATAAATAGATATCATTTTGGTGGGGAAAAAGCAACCTCTTGGCAACAGGCCCCTATGACAGGCAGGTAAGATCATCTAAGCGGACACTGCCATGGAGCAGGAACAATGCTAAGAAAATTATACAGGGTATGAGTTGAGCTGTTTAGACCTATACATGTTTGATTTTACATGCAGAAACTTTGTACAAATATTACAACAGTGTAGATATCCAAGGATGATGTAACATCTTAGACTGGGGTTTAGTTTTTTGTGTGCCTTTCTGACAGCTAACTTAAATGGTTGTCATTGGGCAGAAAGATAAATTATAGGAAAGAAAGGGATTAAAACAAGCAAACAATCCAGTTGGCCCTGAAGTGTGGCAGAAAGAAAAATAGATAGCTCTGATACAATGACACCTCCCACTTGTTTTAAAATGAATTGCACAGGCATCACATCCCCCTGTGGATTCTGCCCTACATTAACTGGTTGAAGGAAAAGTGCTATTAGAATTCTGTTTCAGCTAACAATAGCTCAAAACAGAGCTTCCCAAAAGGGGTGTTGTAATGTCCTAGCCAGGGAAGCCTTTTATTCTGCTCCCTCACAGGGTATGGCTATGGCAAAGCCAGTGATAAGAACTGCCACATTCATGTTGCTGATGTAGCAAAAAGTGGGGTTTGGGGACTTACCTAAAGCAGTGCTGGTCTCTGGGGAGAGGGGAGTTAGGGAGCCCCATGGATGTCTCTGCAAGGCTTCCAAAAAGGTTATATTAACCTACTTCTAGTTTCTTGATTTCAAACTGATCGTTGGTCTTGATAGCTTGGAGGGGGGGCTTTAGTAACTGCAGAAGCGTCTGCAAGGCTCCTGACAACTCAAGGAGGCTTTTGTTGCCTTAGGTATGTGTCAAAACTTTTTCTCTGGCCTTGGAAGCTACATGATTGGCCTTGGACGCTACTGCACTGTTCTATCCTCTTCCACAATCACATTGGCTCCAAACTAGAAAGGTTAGGAACCAACGGCTTATTGGTATAGCACTTGCTTTGCATGCAGAAGATCCCAGGTTCAACCCATGGTATCTAATAGTAGATTTAGGAAACACTGGATTGCTGCTGCCAAACTGCATAGACAATAGTCACATAGCTGGACCAATAATAAGGTAATATCATATGTTCAAATCCTGGGCTACCTCCAGAATAGAACTGATGTGCACATCTTCCACTCCACCACTCAAAACCACTGCCATTGGAAAAGTCTTTTCAAATAGGCTTTTATATAGGTTCAGGGGTCTAGTCTTAGTAGACACATTTGTCCCAAAATGTTCTATGATGAGAAATTCAGCTTTTAAAAAAGTTACTTGTAACACACCTATTCCTGTGGAACGCATAACTAAGCCATAATCCAGGAACAAAAGTTTTCACTTACCGCAGTGTGACTGGAAAACCTGTGGCTTGACTACCTGATTGCAGATATTGCACACTACTAGATAGAAATCATCATGAGCTGGATAATGGCCAAATAAGTGCATATCTGTGGGAAAGTTAAAAATATATATATACAAGTATTAGAAATTGACCTTTCAAAATATTAACACACTCAAAAATGCTATTAAAATCAGTACAACACAAAGGTGAGGTACACATCCTGAGCAAGGTCCATGGAACTTTTCATTTCTCTTTGGTCAATTCCTCTTTGTTTGGTCAATTTCTCTTTGTTTCCATGAACATGATCCTGGGAGACTTTTCCCACTTTTCTCGTTCAGTTTTCTGAGCAAGAATTATATATGCTTATAAATGTTTTGCTCTTTTAGAAGTTAGACCTGTTCTTGGGTTTATTTCGGGTGCTGCATCCAAAAATGGCAGCAGTTTTGTCTAGCTTGAATCATAGAATCCTAGAGTTGGAAGAGACTAGTAGGTCATCTAGTACAATTCCCTGCCTGAAGCAGGAAATCCTCCTAGAGCATCCTGACAGGTGCTAGTTGAGCCTCTGCTTGAATCAGCACACATAATAAGGTGGCTATGTCATACCCCAAACAAGGCAAAACTGATTCCGTTTTTAGGATGCTGCACAACAAAAATATCCTTGATTCATTAAAACATCCTTGATTTGATAGGCCAGTGTTACCAGCATGGCATTTCCTATCCATAAAGAAATCTGAGATAACTTCTGAACTAATTGGAAATTAGCAGAAAATGAGTAGATTGTTATACACCTACCCTCCAAGTCAGAAAACAGTCATAATAAAACAAACTGTGAGCCCATCTTTCAAAACTGTTTTGTTATGTGGGATATTTGCAAATTTATGATTTCATGCTGTCTTTTTAAGAATATAAGCTTCTACTGTAATATCTATGAAAGAAAGTACAACTCTAATATTGTGTATTTACTATAGCTAAGAGCACAATCCTAACCATGTCTACTCAAAAGTACGCCCCATTGTGTTCAATGGGTCTTACTCCCAGGAAAGTGTCTTTAGGATTGCAGCCATCGTCTCATTGATCTCACTGGGACTTACTCCAAAGCAAACATGCTCACGAATGTAGGGTTAGTACTAAAGAATAGTTTAAAAAATAATTTAAAATGACACTAGTCAGACATTTCTAACATGAGTGTTATCAGTATGTGTTTTCACCATTGATAATAAAAGTGTTTTTTGTTTGGCACTTCTATCAAAATGTCCTTTAGAATCAATATTCTATTGCTACATTAATTAGTGGATAAAGGCTGCAATCCTAAAGACACTTTCCTGGGAGTAAGGCCCATTTAACACAATGGGGCTTACTTTTGAGTAGACATGGTTAGGATTGCACCCAAAGATTCTCAAAGTTGGAGTTATTTAATCATTCTTAAAGAGAGCCTAAAGTGAAAGATATAAAAAAGAAAACCTCACATCACTGAAAAATCCACAAGGAGCCATAATTCCATTAAGGATCAGTCAAATATCTGGATACCGTAATTCTCACACATGATACTGAACCAAGAGACATCAAGGGTTTAACACTAGGAAATTTGGTCCAAATATAAGTTTAAAGAATGCAGAACTGACAAAAAATAAGAGACTCACTGCACGATCCAAAACAATTTATGCCAGCCTCACCTTGCATAATTTCCCATAGTGGTATGGGAAAGTTGATATATGCCTGTGCACTGGCCTAACCCACCCACCTCTGAGTGGGACCAAAATGCCTTATGGCACTTTTCTGACACCCCACATCAGCACAGGACTTATGCCTAAGTAGGGGTTAGGATTTCAGCCTGAGGCAATGTCTTCACAAACTGCCACAAAGACAGAAGGAGACTATTATGGCAATTGGAAATCATCAATAAGAACCACTCCATATTTATCGTATTAAAGAAGCTTTTGAATTTGTATTAGTTATGATTGATTTGGTGTGTTGATTTTAGCATTCAAACATTTTGATTTTTAGCCACCTGAAGCTTTATGACCATTCTACCCCTTTTGGGGAGCTACAAGGAGATATATTTAATGCAGGATATCAGTGGCATATAGACAGCAAACTGAATGTCAATTTAAGAAAGAGCAGTCCAGAAAAAGGTGCATGTCCCATATCCCACTGAAATTAGTGAGGCTTTGTGATTTAACTATGCATATAAAATACTACTATTTTCCAGGAATGTAGTCACACAACTTTTACTGGTGTGCACATACACAACTAACTTTTACATCCATTGTATATTAGACTGCGGGCGCAATCCAGAGTAACTATGGGGAGTCCTTGCTTCGGTGTAAGAACAATTTCCTCTGGACTGCAATATGAATTTCCCATAGGTTTTCACTAGGCAGTGCAGTAACTAAGGGTACACGTAATGTCTCTTATGTGCTCCTGTAGTTACTCTGGATTGTAGGGTGCATGTTACAACAATCCACTACTAGAGCAGTAGTTACCAAACTTGAAATTGTTGTGTATGACCGTTCTTACTGTTCCTCCACGTTCCTTGGAATAAGCCCACCCAACTGTTAATTTCCACAGTCACATCTGTAGCCCACTTCCCCTTGAATTTTGCACATTTATCATCCTAATAAATGATCCTCCCTTCAACAGTCCTAATAAATGATCCACCCCAAAGTCTTGTGGAATATCTGTAGACCATCTGCAGTATATCAGTGTGTCACAAAACAGCAATTTTAAAGCCAAAATATATTTAATAAGATAACAAAACTACGTGCTGGTCAACCAACACTGCTGCCATTTATTAAACCAACCACAAAATAAACTAACAAGCACTGCAAGGTCTGTGCTAAAAGACATTACAAATATTGCACATATATTACAAAACTATCTGATCAACAGGTTATCTGGTTAACATTCTGGCTCTAATTGAAGCAAACGCACCTAAACCACTTTCTTTTTCTATTTACAAGATTTATTTCAGTCTTCTGGGAACTTGTAGGACAGCTAGGAAAGCATTTTAGAAACTAGTAGAGGGGAGGGGGGATCATATCATATAAGACTGCATGAAAGAGCAACATATGCATACTTATGTAACTAGAAAGAGGACAATGCAACTCCCCTGCTAAAAACAAACAACTTTATATTTGAGGTGTGCGAAGAAAACCAGCTCCTACCATTTTCTCTGGAAAGAAACAGGTTGCAATCTTTCAACTTACAAACTACTTTCAGGGTACCTGAAAGTTGCTGTGAGGGTGTGGACTAGTGCGAGGAAGACATGGGTGCTAATATTCACAGTTTTATAAGGTTAGAACACTACAATATAACCAGTGACTGAAATTCCTCATTTTGTATTGCAGGTACCTGAAGCAATGGAACATAGTACAGTACTGAACAGGAGTACCTTGCTGTATCATCATCCCTATCCTGTGGCTGTAAACATTTCCTAAGATTTATCTTCCTTTCCTATCTGGGTCACTAAGTTATCACAGAATTCAAGTGTCTTGTCACTGTAGGATCTGGCAAGCTCCCAAAACAGGAGCCAAGCAGGAATTAAAAATTAAGTTGGAACAAGAGCAATAAGCTAATTTAAAAGATGGGTGTTATTTCTAATATGCAGAAGCAAGAACAGTTGTCCACTTTGAACTACAGACCTAAATATCTAAGGCCTATATCCTAAAGTGAAATTAAGCACCTTGCTCTGGAGCAGTTAAGACGACTTTCCATAAAATAAAACTAGAGGATGACGTAACTGCATGGACCCATAACTGCTATGGATTTTGCCCTAAATTACAGATTTTCCCTCCTTGAAGTTCATTTGAAGATCACAACTCTAGGAAGGAAGAACACATGATTCAGAACATAATATTGTTGTCTTCATTTAGCAAAACCTTAAGAAATTTCAAGTGTCTATCCAACAAATCATATTTTGGTAGTTGCAAAAAGTATCGTCTCAAGTCACACTCACCATAATTCTTTGCTTGTCTGATTCCAAACATTCCAACAGTCCTCTAGAAAGCAGCTCTCTCACAGATAAGCATAATGAAACTCAAATATTTTTCCCACGATCATGCAAACTGCAGAACATACTGCCATTTCCACTAGCAATCCATCAAGTGGCAACTAGTTACAGCACAGATATGCAAGGAATTATGACATCAGAAAAAACTGACATGTATAGAACAACTAACAATTAAACATACACTATAGACGTAAAGGTAGAAATGTTAATGGCTACATAACATAATGCTGTGCTTATAGACGCTGATTCAATGAATGGGCAAGAACTTGCTATCATCAAGGACCTCTTAATGATCTCAGCTCTGTTGCTACTCATGGTATAAGAATTTGCAAGCACTGAAGTAGACTTGGTGCTAATATTCCACATCATAATATTATTATTATTAATAATATAATAATAATAATAATAATATATATAATAAATATAAATATATTACATACTATATATAATAAGCACCAAGCACGATAGCATAGTCTTCCAAGTCTGATGGAGGCCTGCTTTATTCATATATATATATATATATATCTACACACACACACACACACACACACACACACTCATGGTATAAGCTTTTGCAAGCACTGAAGTAGACTCGGTGCTAATATTCCACTATACACACACACATTGTATATACTGTGTGTGTGTGTGTGTGTGTGTGTATGTATGTATGTATATATATACACACACACACACATATATATACATACACACTGTATATATGTATATTTACACATATACACACACATATATACACACACACACACACATATATACATATATACATATACATATATATATATGAGCGCGCATGCGTATGAGAGCTGTGATGGCTCAATGGTTAAAGATGCTATGCTTGTAACCTGAAGGTTGGCGGGCTTGAGACCAGAGTTACAAGTACAGCTCCTGCCAACCTGGCTGTTTGAAAGCATGTAAATGCTAGTAAATAAGTACCACTTTGGAGGGAAGATAACACTGTTCCACGGACAGTATCTTTAACATTTATTCATGTTGGTTATATGACCAAAGATATCAGTCACATGATAATGGAGATAGCAGAGCAACCTTTGGGTTACACCTTTACCTTTAGTAATTATTTCAGATTAATAAAACTAGCTTTTCTACAATTTAGATTCTAAAAAATCTCAGCCTAAAATTGTTTATTCTACCAATACCTGTGCTATAATCAGATAATTATTCAAGGACTGTCTAATAAAGAAAATCTTACCTTTTCCAACATAAACATTAAAAGATTATTGTTTCTGCAAAATATTTACATGCCAAGATACATTTGATCCATATTTGAATGATAAAATATTTTAAAATAATGTTGGGGAAAACCCAAACACACTATCTCCTTATAGACAGGGGTTCATCTACATGAACCCTTTTTAGCATTGGGTATCTTCCCTATTCCAAGCAAGGAGATGGTAAACCATTCTGCTTAGGTTATCAGTATCCGAGTTATCTCCAAAGAACAAATTTCAGATGCCTATAGAGAATTACAGTGAATTGCGAAAAATCATATAAAATAGGCTTTCTCAAACTGTGGATTGCAACTCACTACTGAGCTGCTTGGTTCTTCTATCTGCCCTTCCATCCATATGGCTCCAAATAAGATGCCACTTTGGGGAGGGGATTGGGTGGATCTGGAGACTTCTTCTGGGTAACCTTAAGCTGGTAGATCTACTTCATTGGGCTCTGTAGGTTTAAAAACGGGCTACAGAAGTCTACAGAAGTCTCAGTTCCAGTTTTTGGATATTTCCAGTTTGTCTCCAAAAACCAGAACTGACTTTCAGACACTCTTGTGGACCATTCTGAGGCCTGCTGAGGCCAGCAGATTTCCAGTCCGGCACAATCTAGAAGAAGCTTGGGACTACATGGAGTGTTGTGATCCACTGCAGAAGAAGAGGTTAGGTTGTGGTGTTAATTGGAAACTCCTGCTATACAGTGAATCAAAGTTATGCTGCCATAATGAAATAGATTTACCAGTTCTAATTAAGAAAGGGGTTATCTTAGCATACCTACGATAAACTTGAAACATTTCCAATTCCTAATGGTGCAAATATAATGCTACAATCACACACTCATGGAGGAGGAAATCCCATTGACTGGGAAATCCTAAGAGAAATAAAATTGTTTTGTAAGCATTGACATGGGTGGTGTCAAATACAAGTCTGATAAATCAGAATGGTATGTTGCCTTCCTGGTACTTGAGATAATTAAATCTTTGGGTGTCAGATGCTAAGGAATGCAGATAATTTTCCATTAATTAAAGCTTACATAGAAAACAAAACTATTAATGAATGAAATGTCCACTTTGCAGGAGAAGGAGCACTCAAGACAGCACACAAATCTTCCAAAACCACACAACTTGAAAGGAGTAAACAGGATTATACTCCTTCCCAATCCTCCCTTAGGGACTTCACCAGAGCAGGGAACAAATATGGAGAAAGAAATTCCAGAAGAGGTTCTGGAAATATTAGTGAATACGCAGATGATATTCTATCAACTTAGAAATGTCACGTAGAAGAATAGCACAACAATTAAATATAGGTGCTTACTTAGAAGCTAGTTCCATTATGTTCACTTAAGTGTATGCCTAAATAAGCGTGCAGACTAAATTTGCTTATAAAATAAAAATTCAAATAGTGATTTGGTCAGCTGAAAGCAAAGTTCGCTCAATGTTGCTCACACTTTTGACAGAGAATAACAAATCTGTGATTTCTAAATCTATATATATATAAAAGAGAAAAGTCGCTCACTGACTGACTCACTCATCACCACCCTGCCAAAACCACTGGGCCTAGGAGCGTGAAATTTGGGGTGGATGTTCCTTCTATGACCAAGGGATGCACTAAGAACCGGTTTTCGGAAATTCCAACCAGAAGGAGGTGAAAAGGGGCGCAACATGCTTTCCTCCCTATATTTTGCATTGGGGAATTGATGACTCATCAACATTCCGCCCCAACTGCTGGGCCTGGAAGCATGGAATTCTGGGAGGGAGTTCCTTCTGTCACCTGAACACCCACCAAGAACCCATGTGGAGAAATTTAACCCTTCAGGGGCTGAAAAGGGGGCAACATATTTTTGTCCTATACTTAACATGGGAGACTGACCAACATCCAGCCAATTGGGTGCTCAGTGCCTGATGCACTGGGGGATGTTGTTCAGAGGAAGAGGTTGCACTGCGCATGGGGGGATGATGCACATGGGGGAAAGTTGCGCATCAGCGGATGATGCGCATGGGGGGATGATGCACATGTGGAAAGGTTGCGCATGAAGGGATGATGCACATGGGGGAAGGTTGCGGATGAGGGGAAGGTTGTGCATGGGGGTATGATGAGCATGGGGTGTTTCTGCGCCATGGGGGGATGGCATAGGGGAAAATGTTACACCCGCAACACGGGTACACTTTTCGCTAGTACTATTATAAATCAGCAAAAACCTTTTTCTTCATTCCTTTTAAAATAACCAGAGACCCAAACCACACACTGGTCAGTCCTCAACCCACACACTTGTGATCAGTCCTCAAATCACACACTTCATCACACAGTGTGGAAAAGCAGGAGTAAATTTGTCAGATACAAATCCTGAGTATAATCAACTATGAAAGCAGGCTTTGACTCACTTTTGGTATCATGATGATGGCATATTTATTTAATCTTGAATTCATCTTACCTTTCTATGACTTTTTAATTCCAAATGATTAAACTTACCAATTCAATTGTCCCCCTTGGGCTAGACCAGAGGTGGATAAACATTTTAGCAGGATTGCCACGAAAATCTCTGACATTTTGTTGGACACCAGAAAAATATAAACATTTCTAATTTGAATAAATTTACATTAAAGAATTCATTAGAGACAAAACTAGTATGATTGTATTAATTTTACTGGGCTTATTTATAATACACATGAGAACAATAATATGAGCATGTAGGACTACATGAGAACTACCACATGAACTACTGGCTCCATCTGTAGTCCAGTGAAAACATACAAACCAACCTAGAAACACATGGAGATAGGTAAGTTGTTCAAAGAAAATGGGGGGGGGGGGGTGGTGGAAGAGTTTAAAATAATGCCTGTGAGCCAGCATAGTGTCAACGTTCTCCAATTGGTCAGAGACTCATTGGAGACTGGGGGGTTCCCTATGGGCCACATTTTGGGTCACCAAAGGCCCCCAAGGCTTGCCCACCTTAGGCTAGACCTATCATATTGGCATGTTCTTAAGATTAGTATCCCTTTTCTCCCACCCAGTAATGCAATTCACTGACAAAAACAAAATTAACAGCCATCACTGATACCTGCAAATTGGTTCAGGGAGACTGACTGAAGGAGGTAAGGAGAAATTAGCAGGTCTGTTTATAAAGAATGAATTTTAAAAATTCTCCTTGTTGCTACAGGGAGGTGGGGGAGAAAAAAGTTGCAAAAACAGAAAATATTTACGGTACATCCAAGAGTACTTAACTGACTGACTGCTGACCCCAGAGATGTACACATTGGATCCTACATTTTCTCAGGTGTCCTACACTGCGGGGATCTTTGTCCTCTTTCATTGGCTATGGCATATGGTCACTCTGGTTTTAGTGGTTAAAAAGGTGGAAATCAATATCAGGCAACCAGACAATTATCAAAGAGCTTATAAATACTGTGTGATACCTTACAAAAACACTAGGAAGTAACTGATAACAAGGCAGGCATTTGCAGGGTGGAGAACTGGCTGAAATAACAACTACTTTTAGACAAAAATGGACTCCATAGGTTAGAGTCAACATGGGAAACCCAAACCAATTAGTTGCACAGGACACCTCTAAAGCAGATAATTAAAAAAGAAATACAGTACCTCAGGTCATTAAGATAAAAACTTGGCAAAGCTATAAACTGCCTTAGCAATTGTGCCAAGGTGTATGGACTTGTTTTCACAAACTGAGAAAATTCAAGCAAAGTAGGAAATAAAATGTCTACAAAAAGTATCCAACAAAGGAGAAAATATGCAGGGTTACCAACTCCATTTCTATGATATTTTAAAGGCCATTTCATGTAGTCAGTGATTCTCAAACTTTTTAGCAGTGGAAAACACTTTTTAAAATGATAGTCTATCAGGACCCACATAGTTTTACAAGACTTAGGGTGCAATCCTATCCATGTCTACTTGGAAGTGTTCAATGGGTCTTACTGCCTGGAAAATGTGCTTAGGATTGCAGCCTTAAAAATTTAGTTATGTGACCCAGACTTCCCTTCATTTCCCTGACTACCTGTCAATGAAGGACATGGGGGAAAAAACACAACAGGAAAAGGTGTTAAAACATATCCTTATATTAACACAAGGTCACAAACTTCAGGAGCTCAGCTATTAAAAAACCAGATAACTGCTGTTCGCTCTGATCTGCACTTCTGAGTTTTGTGGGGTCCTGTGGATCCCCCAGACCCTTCCCACAGCCAAAAACTGATCAGATCAAAGCAATTTAAGCATTGGGGAGGCAGGTCTTCAGAAGGGACTGCAAGCCTCCTGGATCCACTACAAGGCCAGCATGATACTGCCCCCCCCATTATTATAAGCCCCTGAGATCCCATGGCACAATACAGCACCCATTTCTGGGGCATCCCCTTTATGAAGAATGGCCTTCCTCCGGTTCCTGGGGCGAGTTTTGACACACTACCTTGGGAACCACTGATGTAAACATTAATTTGTATTGTTTATTGGTTTATTTAGAAATAAATAAGGTATTTTAGATTTACATTTAAAGCCTCTTCAATCCCTGCTGAGTAAGAAAAGACACACTTCTAAAAGCAGCACTCCTCTTATATTCAGCAAGGGAAGACAACTATCCCTTTCATTTGGTTATATTGACCTATGCCTGCTTGCTAATGGTGTACAATGGCTCCAAGACAGAACAAAAAGTTGATCCTGGCCTTTTGAAAGGGTGCTCAGAAAACTTCTCAATAAGCTTACGATTTTATAAGCTGAGCATTTTGTACACTACTTAAAAAATAGTGTTGGAAACTCAAAAGACTTGGACTCAAATTGCATTTTTTGCTGACTCGACAACTCTAGAATAACACACATAAGACATCTCTGAAAAACACTACAGTATGGATCTCCTCAACTTGAGTATTTTTTCCAAGTTAGCAAATTGAATTTGCCTGTGTCTCTAGGGTGTACTTTCTTACTGTGGAAACATGGGTGAGAAGGAGGAAATTCTGCCATGATGCAGAGGAAGAAGGCGGGAGAAAGATCTTTAATCTGATAGGAAGGCAGGAATTCATTGGGAAAGTATCAGAATTCTAACATTTTCAAGGGCTGGATGAGCATTCGCCTCCTTCTACTGTTAACTTCTTTTTGGGCTCTCTCGCAGTCCTGCCTATGCTTCCAGCCCATTTACAAAATGGCAGGGATATCAAGGAGTGTTGAAACAGAGCTCTGAAACACATGTGGTAGCCACATATGAATACCACTGCAGACAAAAAAGGCGCTACCAAAGGCACTTCCAAAACCTGTTGATGTATTATAAAGTTCTGGTAAAAACACATCATTGGTAAAACACATCATTGCTTATCAAACAGACAATTCATTTTTTAATACCCATCCCAATTTAAGTTTAATATTAGTCAGCTGCAATTTAGGCAGAGTACAATCAGAATGTAGTGTGGCATACTTTATGAGAATGGTTAACCCAAATCCCCCCCAATGCAGAAGATGTTAACAGACTGTATGTAAAGTTTGACAGAGAGCTCAGGTCTTTCTTCAGCACAGCCTTAAGATGTGTTGATCAAGGTGTGACCTAAGGGTGTTAGTGGATAGTTGGAGGAAGGTGTCAACCCAATACGCAGTGGCAGTGAAGAAAGCAAATTCCATGCTTGGGGTCATTAGGAAAGGGGTTGAGAATAAAATGGCAAAAATTATGATGCAATTGTACAAATCAATGGTGAGCCACATCTGGAATACTGTGTCCAATTCTGGTTACCACATCTCAAAAAGGATCTAATGGAGAAGCAATCAAAATGATTGATGGTCTGGGACACCTTCCGTATGAAGAAAGGCTACATCGTTTGCAGCTCTTCTATCTAGAAAAGAGGCATTTGAGGGGGGACATGATGGAGATGTACAAAATTATGCAAGGGATTGATAGAATGGGTAGGGAGATACTCTATTCCCTTTTCATAACATCAGAACGAGAGGACATCCACTAAAACTGAACATTGGGAGTGTTAGAAGGGACAAAAGAAAATATTTCTTTACCCAGTGTGCCATCACCACATCCTGCTATAGGATGTGGTGATGGCATCTAGTCTCAATTCCTTTAAGAAAGGTGTGGACAAATTCCTAGAGGAAAGGACCATCACAGGTTACAAGCCAGGAGGGTGTGTGTAGATGTGAATAACCTTAAAATGCCAGATGCAGGGGATGGCACTGGTTCAGGTGTAACGTGTAACGTCTGCTTCCCGAGGCATCTTGTGGGTTGCTGTGTGATACAGGAAGTTGGACTAGATGGACCTTTGGCCTGATCCAGTGGAGGCCTTATGATGTTCTTATGTACATAAGGTTACCATGCTGAGGAACTGTCTGAGACTGTAATTGGCCACCCACCACTGAAATCATGTTTTCACATTTGTTGTTTAGGATTGTGAAGTATGGATGCACATGTGGTTAGTGGCACACTAACAACATAATCCACCAAGTATTGCTCCCACAGAAACCCCAAAGAAATAAAGGGGATTGACAAAACTGTAGTGTTTGGTAAATTGCACCTTAAGCTTAGCAGACCTCTAATTTTCACAGGCTTCCAGCTGGCATGATGTAAAATTGCTACCAATCCAAGGAAGTGCCTGAGGAACTTGCAAGTAGCAGGGATGCAAGCCAGATTGAAAATGTGCACTACGTTTTAAAACCCACAAAACTGGAAAACGAAACAGGCATATAGCAACTAGGATTGCCAATTCCATTGCTTTGCTACTATATGCTAGTATTTGTTATGCTCATAACAACTGAGTTGTAACAACTGTAGAAAAGATACCGTACTAAAATGTAAGAAAATAGATTCATCCTCCAATAAAATACCTTTACAATAAAAGCCTGCCCAGTGTAGCAGGATGAAATTATCCTCAATGCTCTTACCTATAAGGAAAAAAACCCTCCATTGGTGCCATTGTTGCCAATGTTATACATCATATATTCTCTCTACAGTACAGGTGTAAACTGTTTTACATTTTTTAAAAAAATTATTGGGTAGTACTAACATTTTTTATACTCTCTGTCCCAAAACAGTTTCACTAAAAGACACTACAGAGAAAATCTAGGGTGGTGGTTACAAAATACTGTTAACAGTAAATCAAAGTTATTTCAGCACATGCTTTCAGAGACTACAGTTCTAGAGGGCCGGGAAGATGATGAGAAGCCCAGGGGACAATCCAGATCAAGGAAGGGGTAGGAACCAGCCTTTGGCACTGAGGCCATGTCTAACCTCCCTCGCAAGCATACCAACCTAACTCTGGGTTGCTCCGATCTGCATCAACAATTTAGCCTGCACAGATCTGAATAGTCCCATTGCGGTGGCTTGGGAGAAGTTCAAGATAAGGGGAAATGCTCAGAAGTGTACCACAGTCAGCTCCAAATCTGTGCTAGATAAAATACAGACCAGCCAGCTTGTCTGTTCCAGCACAGGTTAGGTCAGGGTTGTTAGTATAACTGCACTTGTTAACAGTGAACTTGAATCACTCTCAAATACTTTTTTTTAAAGTTGTGTCATAACTAGGCTACATTTACTTCAACTATCAAATTAGTAAGCTGCATATTCCAAGCACAAACGGGCTAAATAAAATATGAGCATTAATTTGGTGCCATGTAATAAAGTAGCATTAATTCAAGAGTTAAACAAGAGTAATATTTTGTGTATAATACACAGAAAAATATTTAATTAAGGTTTTACTTTTAAAAGAAAATTTCTTACATCTACTATCATGTGAATGTATGATATGCTTACTGTTAAAATTCATAACATGCAGCCAATAATCAATTTCAGTCACAATTACAGCAGTTAACCCACTGAATTTTTAAAACAGATCAATAAACTATTTCCTCCAATTAACTGTGCACTAATAATGAAATGCATTGTGAGCTGTACAATCTCTTGTATACAGAATGTGTTAGCTTCATAGTTATGCTAACTTGAAATTAGGACATTGATTCAGATGGTAGAGTGGAAGATCAATAGATGCTGAAAACTTTTTTTATTCCACTAGGTATTTTAAATTTGTTCTTCTCTTTACCAACTTCTTTTAAGCTATTTGTGCTCTCCAGTACTAGTTGACCACATTTTTGAACTGTCATTTTAAATTTTCTTTTAATTCCAGAAGAGTTTATTTTGCTGTGTTAGCCTCTTGGTTTGCCCACCCATACTGAAAATGAGAGATAAATACTAAAATAAAATTAATCCCCCTATACACACATAAAAAAGGTAAACTGAAATTTTAAAAGCAGTTCTTAGACAATTTCAAACTTGCTCCTGATTCACTGACCCCACCATGGGTGGGCACCAAATAATATTTTTGTAAAACCTGCAGATACACAGACTCTGGAGGACTGCCTCAGGCCCAGCAGATCTAGAAGGGAGGTACAGGTTTCCCTTGTTTTCCACTAAGGTTCTGTTTCAGTCCCTCCATCAATTAAAAAAAATGTGCATAAGAAAGTGAAAAAATATATTTTAAGGCCCACTTCAAGATTTCTTGCTCCTCAATTGCTCCTACTGGAACAAGATTGTGCCTCAGGATCTGCAGGGGTTTGATTCTGAGACTCCCTGCCGATACAAAAAAGAACATGTTAAATACAGGTCCAACCTTTTTAATCACAGATTTTTTAAAAAAACTGCTTTTCTAGTGTTGTAGATTGGTAGGCAAGCAAGCAATCATTCCATTTTTCAGTTAAAGAAACAAACTCCTGCAAATATTAAGGCACTATCTTATTCAATTAGGCACAATGCAGGAGCAAACAACATGATCTTTAAACCTAATTTTCCACTGTTTTTCCATAGATTTCCACTATTTTCCCATAGATTTTTTTAAAATCTACATGTAAAAAGAACAGAACCCTAATGGATAACGAGCGACACCTGTAAAAGCAGTTTAAAAAATAAAAACGTTTTTCCCTTTACAATGGTTTAAAAACAGCTTTTCTTACTGTTGTAAAACGGCAGTCAACAATTACAAATGCAAAAGACCTTCTGCCTGGCTCAGCTAAAGAATGGAATGATTGCTTGCATGACTGCAGGTGCAATCTTACCCAATTTAGGTTGGCATAGATGGTATATCTTCCCATGGCATGAAGATGTTGGCATATGCCTGTGCACTGACCAAACTCCCAAAGAATGGGGCAGAAATACCTTAACAGCACTTTTGTGACAACCCCAGGTCAGCACAGGACTGGTGCAAGGGCTTACGATGGCCTAACTGGAGATTAGGATTAGCCTGCCTCTTTCACAGTAAGAAAAGCAGTTTTGAAAACTGTGATTTGCTGTGGCCATTCATGCCGAGTCAATTCCACATATAAAAAAATCAGTGTATAACAAGCGTGGACCAGTACATACTATTCAAGTCAGTATAAGTCATCAAATTTCCTTCCCCCATCATATAAGTACTTGGAAAACTCTACCTAAAAGGCTCACTTAGGAAACCAAGAGGGAAATGAGAACACCACTCAGAGGTAGGACTTTATATCTTCTCACAGTGACTTTTATGCTAGCATTTCATCAAATCTCCTAACTTGAAGATTTATCTAGAATCGTGGAAAAGCTCCTCATCACCAGCTGATTCACCAGCTAATAAATTATTGTCCTAGGGAAGGGATCTCCAAACGCCATCCGAGGGGCCAGATGCAGGCTGTGGGAAGTCTCTATCCAGGCCTTAGGTCTGCATCTGTGATTAAGGCCAAAATCCTAACCAACTTTCCCATACTGACACAGCTGTACCAATGGGGTATGTGCTGTCTTCCTATGGTACAATGCATTACAAGAATGTCTGAATCCTCTATACATGGCTGCTAATAAGCTTCAAAGGATGACTCATCTATTCAAATTCAAAAGTACATCTATATCAGAAACAAATGTTATGAGGGCACTGCCAATATCAGCCCTTGTATCTGGTGAGACTAGGAGCTGCTCAGCACAATTTGTATCCAAGTAAAAATCTGCCCTGCTATCCATTGTTCTGTCTTCCCAGCCCTCTGGAGAACAGCTGGAAGAGTACATCAGAACTGACAGGAGAGATGTCAGCCATGAGTATATGGGATGGAGGCAACATGACAGGTCACTTGTCCTGGATTATGAACCACAGTAGATCTCCTGCCCAAGGCACCACAAAATTGTTGAGTCATTGTTGAGTCAGTCTACTTATGCCTTTCTCTCCTTCTAAAGAAAAAAATCACTATCTGAAGGATAAAGGAAACACCTAAATCTTAGAGAATTAGACTACCTGGATGACAACCAGATTATGTGGAGATAGCCTTGAAGATTATCCAGAAACAATAGCTAGTGCAGGATGCACCAGCTGCTTGCCTATCAGAATACGCCAGGCCTGGGTTGGCTTTGCTACTGGCCTTGTAAACAGATATTGATTAGGTAAGCAGTCTGGGCATAATATACTTCCAGAAGTGACTCTACTTACATGACTTTCATTGCACCCTGCCATATAGGTCTAACTCTGCAGTGACCAATTTCCCGGGAAGGACAGCCAGTCTGCTTTATTATTATGGCTGCAATCCTAAAGACACTTTCCTGGGAGTAAGACCCTTTGAACAGAATGGGGCTTACTTTTGAGTAGACATGGTTAGAATTGTGGACTTAAGGCGCAAAAAATTTAAAATTTTATTTATGTTTCTAGTTTCTATAATGTAATCTCCACTTTTTTCTTGATATTATTTAATTGCCTGAGTTTTTAATTTATTTACTATTTGTTTGCTTTTTAAGACACAGCCCTTTAATAAATTTAAATAACTGAAACTACACTCTTCAGCCAATTTTTATTTATTCCATTGAGGTTATGTTTAATATTTTCCCCCGCATACTCAGTACCTTGAAACATTTTAACAAATCATTCCCAACTCCAAACAGAATGCAATGAAATAACTTCAGGATAAAGTATTGTAACAGCAGAGCTATTTTCAATACATTTCCAGATAGCTTTCCTAATATTTCCCAAATATTTTGCAAGATAAATAACCTCATAACAAAAGGTAGTGGTTGCTTCTCCTTAGTCTTCCTCTCTACCAAGTTCAGACACCAGCAAGAGTGAAGTCTGTTGAGAACAGTTCCTTACATAAAACCACAAAGCCAGGCAAAGTGACAAAATTTAAGAAGTAAAACAAAGCCTTCTTTCTAGGCCAGACAGGGTCAATTCTGTCAATTCTTTCTCCACAGCAGTGGCAAGAAGCAATGCTTCCCTTGGGGCACTTCTCTTTTGTGCTCACAGGGTCCCCTTCTTAGTCAAACAAAGGGGAAACGCTTAACCCCTTTTGTGCTGACTGTTCTATGGCAGCCCAACATACATCTCTCCCACAACATCTCTGTCCATACAGTGGCTTGCTGCTGTTGATACTGTGAGTTTGGCTTATAAAAAACAGCAACTGTTCACATCTCATTCCTCCAGTAGATACCAACTATGTGACACACAACTTTATTATAGGTGATTTTTTAATTGCTGTTTGTTCATCATGAATAAACAGCAATAAAAACACCAGCTTTTATAAAGTAGTGTCTCTCATAGTTGTTATCTTTTCAGTGTCTGCCTACCAGATACAAAGGCGTACAATATGAAACCAAAGCAAAGAGGTAACAGCACAAGGTTTGCATCTCTATTTCAAGGCCTGAATGTGCTTTTTATCATAAGGAGGCTCTTATTCAATATGGCAATAAAAGCACCAAGCAAGAGACTGAGGGTCCAATCCTACCCAATTTTTCCAGCTCTGTTGTACTATAGCTACAGTGCAGTCCCATGGTATGGGAACATATGTTTCCATACTTTGAGAAGCACCCCCCCCCCCCCCGTGACTGCTTCTCCACCACAGGATACAGCGTACAAACTACTGACACAACTGCACTGGAAAACTGGCAACGATTGGGCCCTGATGTTGTTAACACAACAACAGTACCAGAAATACTGAACACAGTGGGGTTACGTATGAGAAAATAAAACCGATACTTGTGACCAATACTATGTAACTATACAGTACAAAAATAACAAATCTGTGCAGCACAAAAAGAGATCCTTCCCTGCTCCAGGGTACCTGCACTTGTAGAAGTGGTTTATGTATATTAGCTTGGTGCAGTTCTTACAACAGTCCAACAACAGGTGGGAGCTGGGACTGAGAAGGACTGGTTTTTCTCAGGACACTTAGTCATGACATAATTGAGATTTGAACCCGTGAAATCCTGTTTCACAACTCAATGTCTGCCACTAAGCTACACCATAGGAGAGAAAGGAGAGAAAGTTAAGATCAATGCAATAAGGAGGGAAAGTTAAGTTCAATGCAATTCTTAGAACAGTTTAGTGTTAACACTATGCACTATCATTCCAGAAGTGACTCTTTTCGACACTTTAGGCAAGTACAGAACATTCATTTTAAAAACTGGGACTATTAAAAACTTAGAAAGATGCCTGACTTTTCTACTACATCAATGCTAGCACTCTGTTGTACGATGCCAGATGTTTGCTTGGATTTGGATGGACTTAACTGCTCATCTTTAGGTGATAATTAATAGTATTATCTTGAAAGGTAATACAAAGAGTTTGGCCTTATTGGGAGACCTCTATTACCCTTAAAAAATAAAAATAGCAGAAGTAACAAGCAAATCTGTCTGAGAATATTTAAAAGTTCTATACCATGCAACATGTTATTAGTACTGACATCAGTTTCCTGCATGATATGTAGTGGGACTCCTACACATCGCCCAGTACATCGCCCAGTAATGTGTAACTCCTACACATTGCCCAGCTACCACCACCACCAGTGTTAAGGGTTGAGGCATTGGGATTGTCCAGGGGAGCCCTGAACATGAGTCCCTGGCCAGTGCTCATATTAATACAAAAGTTAAAACAAATAGCAAGTAACACACTATCTAATTTGTTGGCATTCATGACCATCATTACTACTGTAGGAAGTCTGCTACAATTACAGCCTCCAACAACAGTTTTTCTCCATGGTGCTTCAAGCTGATACCAGGAATGCTTGGTGGCCACAACTCCCATACCATGGAAGCCAGTTCTCATGACAACTACATAAGTACCGGTATTTCCTGAGTAGGAAAAAAATTTCCTAGAGAAGCAAAAACCACACCAGAAAATTATCATAAGATCTACTGTAGTTGCCTATCAATGTAAATGTGATGGCTTAAACACCAGACTGCATTAAACACAACAAAACAGGTCAGTATTGACACAGTCTTGTGCTAATCTGGGTTTTATACAGCAATGTAATTCTACAGTCAGTTTCCCTTTATGCTGGCAGACACTTAGGGTGCAAACCAGCACTGGGGTAAGGGCAATGCAACTCTAAGGTAAGGGAACAATCATTGACTTACCCTGAGGAGGTCTCAATGACTGCCTCCCAACTGCAGGATGTACATGCCTCACTGGCACAGATGCCAGTGCTAGAAAGTTGGTTAGGATTGCGCCCTTACTTGCCTATACAGGCAAAGCCAACTATGCTGCTAGGTCTAGGAAATGACTGGTTAAGTTAATCAAATTTGTGCTGTAAAATCTCCCAGCCACCAATCCCCCAGCATTAAAGCAACAGCCTCATTGCTGACTGAACTAAATTCTGCTGCATGGTCCAGTACGACCATAATAGGCATCTTTCTTCAATCTGAAATCATGAGCAGTTAATTAATCACTCCAGGAAATAGCTAGTCAGAATGAAGGATTTCAATTCCAAACACCTCTGCAGTTGTATCCCAACTTTGTTTTGTCTACCCCACTTATTTTCAACCAGTGCGCCATGGCACACTGGTGTGCTGTGGATAATCCTCAGGTGTGCAACATGAATTTGGGAAGGGTCATTTATTAGTAGGAAAACATGGAGCATGGTGTGCCTTGTCAATGGTAAAAACAACACTCATTGTGCCATGAGATTAAAAGCTTGAAAATCGCTGGTCCATCCTGTCAGAAGTTGGAGCATCAAAACAAGCATTATTACAGTTATACTGAAAAGGACATAGGAATCAAACTGACCACTCTGCCTCTCTAAAGATATCCTATCTTTGTGGTATCATTTATTTTTATGGTTATTTTTTGATTTACTTTTCCACCATTAATGGTAACAGAGGTACATCCTGACATACACTGAGATGAAACACACCTTTTGTTTAATTCAAAGGTAGCAGACACAACTGAACACTTTAATTTAGGGCAGTGGTTCCCTAATTGGTGAGTCATAATCCACCTTAGAGGAGCCAGAGTGGGCTATTCCACATTAAGGGCAGAAACCCAGGAATGCTTGCCCTGACAGTGCTGCAATTGTGACACCACAGGATACAGGGTCATCAACATACCTAGAGAAGGGGTTATGATGCCTCCCAGAGGGTCCTACAACAACACTGTTGATATTCTAGATGCAATAACTAGATAAAATTCTTGATATGAGATTTAAGAGCTACAGAGAGTAGCTTCCATGTCAAACAAATAGCCCTCCACTGGGTGTAGCAAGTGCAATAAAAACTGATAGCTAATTAAAACTGGAGAACTAATGTGCAGTTTGTACCATTTAAATTTATATTTAGTCAATCAAGATGCAGTAGAGTGGTCCCTGGCCCTCTTTCACCAACTCACAGAAGGAAGTAATCCAGAAAAAGATGTTTGCTGAACACGTTTGCTGTTCAAAACAATTTAAAGTACAAACATTGCAGAGTCTGGAAAACAAAAGGTAATAAAGAATAATAAATCCTACTAATAGCATAGAGGACTCCAGCAGAGTAAAGCATACACAAAAATGGTCACCATCTAAATATTAATTATACTACTGTAAAACATTTGCTTTATTATACGGTATGAACCCATAAGGGGCTGCAGTTGGCTTAGTGGTTAAAGACACTGTACCTGTCAATCTGATACTGGCAGGTGAGTGGTTAGAGACTCAAGTACTGCAAGACAGAGTGAGCTCCTGTCCTCAGCCCAGCTACTGCCAACCTAGCACTTGAAAAGTATGTAAATGCAAGTAGATAAATAGGTTCCACCTTGGTGGGAAGGTAACAGCATTCTGTGCACATGCGGACCACATGTCCATGGAGGTGAAGTCCAACAACACAGGCTCTAGAAACAGGGGATGAGCACCTTAGAGTCAGTCATAACTAGCACAGCAACCTGCAGGGGACACCTTTACATTTTTATGAGCTTACAAGAGATTCAAGGTTCAATCCTATCCAGTTTTCCTGTGCTAGTGCAACCACAAAGCCACCCCAAGGAAAGGGAAACGATATCCCCTTACCTGAAGATGGGTCTCCACAGCCTACCACAGGATGCAATGCAAGCCCCATTGGCTTGGCTACACCAGCCCTGGAAAGTTGGATAGGATTTGGCCCTTAGTATCATTTTTTAAAACCCTAGAAAGTCTCATTCATATATTGAGTTCGTTCATATAGTGATAATACCAGGAGCAATCTTTTCCAATCTGGAGTCTTCACTATACGAACACATAAAAACATGATTGAGTGAAGCTTTTCTAAGGCTCAATCATATGCATGTCTACTCCGAGGTTCCCACTTTGTTTAATGAGGTTTACTCCCAAGAAAGTGTATGTAGGATTGCAGATGACAGCCCAATCCTAAACTGTGACTATCCAGAGGAGCTCCAGTACCAAAATGGCTACTGCTGCATCCTAAGTTTTTGAGGCAGCTGCTGGGCTCTCCGGAGGGGAATGGGATATTCTTCCTCTGAGGAAATAGCATAATTGCTGGTCCCTTGCCCTTACGAGCGGAAGAATCTCCCCTTCCCTAGGGAAAGGAGAAGGCCAATCAATGAGATTCCAAAATCTGTGCTGGCTATTTTCCCATCACAGAGTTGAGAGTACCATGCTTGGCCAGAAGGTTCTACGCAGGGTTCAGGAAATGGAGAATTATGCCCTCAGTTTCACAAATCAATACTTGGCCCATCAGTTTCTTGCTACAATTTGACCATGGTTAAATATTGACAAATATTTCAGCAGGCCAGGGACTGATATACAGGAACTACTGCTTGATGCAAATAACTAAACACATTTATTCAGAATAAAAACCCAGAACAATTTTTATTGTTTAGAAAGGAGCAGTGGTGTTCCTGGCCACTGCCTCATCTGGGGCACACACCCATGTACCACTTGGAGGTGCTTGCCTCTGTGGACTGGGGAGGATGCACATGGACTTCCAGTCCTCCAAAGACCTTGTAAGCTCCACTGGAGATAAAAAATCAACACTTCTATTTTCAGTTGAGAACCAGAAGCAACTATTTTTTTGGACTTTAGAGAACTGGGGAGTTCATGTGCAGGTTCTCTGGATCTCAGAAGGCCTCTACAATGGGCTGAGAGTGCAGCCCTCTGATCAGTGCACTGATATCATTGTCCTCTCCAAGTTCTGCTGGGAGCTCTTAAGGGGTATGCACCATGTCAGCCTCCCCGCCCAAAGCCCGGTACCCAAGTTATCTGCATTCCTTTCATCAACAGTACACCACAAGAAGGTAGCTAGGAAATATTTTGATTGCCTTTTTTCTTACATGTAAAGGCCTATGACTAAATTCAGTAAAATTTCTTCTTTTTTGGCAAAACAAAATATCAGTAATTTAGATGATCGGTATATAAAATCATCAGTATAAACCTTTCCTTACTTTGCCTGCTTTTCAAGTAAGCCCCAAGTGGGCACCCTATTTTACTGTTAAAAAGAATGATACAGTAGCTGCATGCAATACCAAATAAGAAGTTTCAGTTTTTAAACATTGTAAAGTGTACTATACAAATCATTCTGGGGGTGACAAAAGGTTATTCTGTATAAATCAGAAAATCTGTTTAATTGAGAAGATATTAAACAAGCTGCTCCATCATGGTTGGCAGGCTACTATTGAATCCAAAATTCCAACTTCAGTCAGTAAACCTGCATGTGTGTGCTTTTTGCATGCTCAAAAAAAGCTTTTCATCCATCCCGTCTTTTATTAGTGTTTATTGCAACTTGCCTGTGAGGGAATGATGGAGTGAGCTTCCATCACTCATCCCAGCTCCTACCAAACTAGCAGTTCAAAAGCATACAAATGCAATCAGATAAATAGGTACCACTTCAGTGGGAAGGCAAAGTCCTTGTGACAACAGGTCACCTGGTTTCACCAATGCGGCATCAACCATGGTTTGGATTATTCCAATCCAGAACAAGCAGACTTTGGCATCACACAGGACAAACTATGAAGAACTTGCCTATTGGTACGTGAATAAGAAGAGCCTCCATTGGATCAGGCCAAAGGTCTTTGCCTGGCCTATGAAACTGGAAGTAACTGGTGATGGTAACATCAGTTACTTCTAGTAGTACTACCAAGAGATGAACTGTGCAAAGTCCTAACAAAGGGGACAAACATTGAGAAACCCTGGACTAGGCTATGGGCTTCAAGGGTTAAACAAGCTGTTTTGGGGGAAGCACTGCTACTCAACCATCATTATAGACACATCCTTTGGCAGTCATCCCTAGCCTTGGCCTCTAAAAAGTTTGAGAACCACTGGCCAAGTTGTTTCAGTGATAGTGACAAAGTTAACAGTGCCCATAAAGCTCAATACATCTTGCAATATTCCAAAGAACAGTTTTACAATTTTTAACAAAGGAATTTTTCTAGAAAGCACCAGAATTAATAAATTACCTTCCTCATCTTATCAACTTTGAAACATGAATACTCACTCAAGTTTTATCACACACCATTTATATTTTGCCTCCTCTGACCCTACCCCACAAAGTGGAAGTGATACCCCTACCTATCACAAAGATATTCATACACAATACAATATTTTACAAGTAGCAACAACAGGCTGAAGTTTGCATTTGAAATCCAAATTCTAGTTTTTAAGAACAAGAACTTTAAAAAAAAACTGTTATAATAATCTTGCCATTACTACATTTGTAAAGGGATAGCAGAAGCAGGATCAGAACATTACTTAATGAAGCAGTGATATGAGTGAAATGCTCAAGAAAAGGGGAACTCTATGGAAGCAAATTTCTTATCCTGTTCAAGACTATTAAAGAGGAAGTAGACAGTTCTCTCAAGAATCAATTAATGACATAAAGAGAGATCTTGATAGAGTCAGGTCTTGTAGCCAGCAACTGACTGGAAAAGGATATTAAATGGTTCTCTCCAACACATTTGAACCATGTTTTCCTTTTGCCAACATTTTTTAAAATATAGGCATTCTTAAGCAAGTCAGTAGTGGATGCCTGTTTCCCATTTACAGCATCATAAGAAAGAAGCTAGTTTTTGCAACTATAAACAAGAATCTAGAATATAAATGCTTAAAGAATTTAATTAGAAGAAAATTTCTCAAGTGAAGTCCTTGAGAAATCAACTAGCTTGTTATAACATAAACAGTAAGTACTGTAAATTATGCAATGACAAGTCTGCCCTATGCTATACAGTAAAATCTTGGACTGAGAGCCAAAAAAATTAGTCCTAGCTGGGATACAGCTGGTTTTGGTGGTCTGCCAGCACCTGCTCAGCCTTCCTAAGAGACCAGCCTACCCATACCTTGAAGTAAGCCTATTTAAATGGGACTCACTCCTGTGTAAGGGGGGCAATGGAAAGGAGCCTAAGAGACCTAGCCTTGCATCTCTACTCTGAAGTAAGCCTTATTATAAGCAGTGGGGCTCACTCCTGTGTAAGGAGACAGCCTGCAGCTTGAAAGATCTGAGAGACTAAGGGTGCAATCCAGAGCAACTACGTGGAGTCTTTGCTCCGGTGTAAGAACAATATGCTCTGGATTGCAATATGAATTTCCCATAGGTTTTAACTAGGTAGTGCAGTAACTAAGGGTACACGTAATGTCTCTTACGTGCTCCCGCAGTTACTCTGGATTGTAGGGTATAAGCACAATCCTAACAATGTCTACTCAAAAGTAAGCCACATTGAGTTCAACGGGTCTTACAGGAAAGTGTCTTTAAGATTACAGTGTAAGTGAAGATTAATTTGTTTTGTTTTTCTTTATATTTTTAATTTAGTTATTATTTATTATTATATTACTGTACTGTAATCATTTTTATATGAACGAATCATCTAAGTTTCCATTATTTCTTATAGAAAAATTTACTTTGATATACAAGCATTTTGGATTACAAGCATGTGTCTGGAACAAATTACCATATGTTCGTAAACCAAGGTACCATTGTATATATTTCATACAGAACATAACATTTTCCCAAGCTTCACAATAAGGAAAAGTAGTAATCATAAGTGGGAAAGGTTTCACCATTTATTCATTCATGATCAACCACTTGACTATCTCAAAACTTTCCCCAGTAGCCTCCTCAGTGTCACCATCTTGAATCACAAATGATCTTGCACAATCCAACATGGCAGCACCCAAAAAAAAAGAGGTTGACACAAGAGTAGTTTTAGGAACCACTGCTGAAACACTTTTTATTCTTAACACACCACTTCTACAAGCAAACAGACAATATAAGAGCCAATTCAAACAGCTAGTGTAGTGTAGGGAACAAAAGACTAAACAAGAGACTTACATTCATGGTGTTCCATTAACTCACTAGGTTGCCTTAAGCAAGCCATTATTTTTCAGCCTTACCCTACAATCCAGAGTAACCAGGAAGACGTAAGAGGCATTTACTCTGGATTTCTCTATGCATTTCCCATAGTTTTCCCATAGGTGGCACCGTAACTACGTCAGTGTAAAAGGTCCTATAGTCACTCTGGATTGTAGCCTTAGTTCCCAGCTTTAATATAAAAATACTACTATCTATTTTACAGTATTATTTTTTCCAAAATAATTACCGGTATGTGAAGTGATTTATGCATGTTAAGCCGCTTGACAAATGCTACATATTTTTGCTATCTGCAGTGGCGAATGTTTGCACATATCTGCTCCAACAAGTGGTCTCTATTCATGTTAATACAGTAGTACAACATCAGAGAGAGTTCTTCAAGATCAGAGACAACTTCCATAAGAGAGTTTGTTATAAACAGGATATGACTTTTCACAGAAATAGTTGCTGCAATCTTCCACGAACATCTCCTCTTCATATTACACTGTTCATGTGGAGAGACTACTAAGATGCACAGTTATTTGCACATTATCAGCTAGCTCAGGGAATATATGAATTGCTTTTCAGTCAGGTTATGATTTGATGTGACTGCCTGGACATGACATGCTGCGCATGAAATTCCACTAAAACAAGAAGGTTCTCAAGAAGTCAACTATGCACAACTAATCAAAATTGTGGATAGCTGTTTTGATCAATAAGTAAAAAGAAACAAAACCAGAAGTCCCCATTTTTAGAACCAACCAAAATGACATAAAAGTTGTAAGCTGCAAACTTTAATGTTCTTAAAATTGTAATCTCAAAGATCACAATTTAAAGAAAAAACCAGCATTTTTTAAAACTCATAATCCATTTGGATATTCTGTAACAATATATTCTATAAAAATTAGAAAGTGTTATTCCAAAACGAAAAATGCTTTTACAGTATTATATTTTAATTATGTATACCCCGGATGAGGTATAATTCAATATGAGCAGTCACTATTCTGTGCTGGAGGTGTAGCATACAATCCACCAATGTTTCAAATTCACTGAAACCAAACTATGCTGCTTCTCTATATTGTAGAGATGTTCCATAACGGCGATTTCCACACAGACTGTGAGCTTGGAAAATGTCACTGTTCAAATCTGACTACAGCCATTAACTTATAAGATGGCATTAAATAAAAGGGATATTGACAATAAATACCTTTATGGATTGCTAACAACACATGTGAAATGCTCTGAATTTTCAGAAATCAAAAGTCAAAAATATTGTTTACAAATTAAGACGTCAAACTCTAGAGGATGTCTGCACATTTTGCAATTCAGACCTGAGCTAAGAATTGATATTGCTGTAAGATGAACTGCAATACAATATGGCAAAATTCTCATCTGTGCTAGAATTTCTAACAATCTCTTATCACCCCATGGCTACCTTTAGATGGTTGACAGAAATCAGTGCTATTTGTGACAAGTCAAAATAAGTAAAACAGTTCTCAGTCTAAAAACCATTACTTATCAATTAAAAATCTTCTCCACTTAATGTGAACGAGGGTGCAATCCAGAGTAACTACGGGGAGTCCTTGCTCTGATGTAAGAACAATTTGCCCTGGATTGCAATATGAATTTCCCATAGGTTTTCACTAGGTGGTGCAGTAACTACGGTTACACATAATGTCTCTTACGTGCTCCCGTAGTTACTCTGGATTGTAGCCTAAGTTAATTTTCAAGAAGTAACTGTGACTGACATTAGCACATTTTGAGATTGAGGTGTAGCATGTCAAAGCTTAGGATGGGATATGTTAATAGCTATGGTCAAGTGATGTCCCCAAACATAACATTATACCAGTGATTCCCAAATATTCTAGATCCTTTAAATGTTGCTGCCTAATTTTAAATGCTAAGCGGTGTGACTATAGTGGTGATTGGGATACCCTCTCTCATAAAAACAGCAGCTTGTTTAGCCCTTAATGCCCATAGCCCAATCTACCCAGCCAGTTTTGTGAACCATAAAAAATTAGGTCACAACTCAATGGTGGCACCAAGCCCACAGTTTGAGAACCATTGTATTATAAAATTATATCATGCTCAAAATTATTGTTTAGCAGTAGCTGTTAAAGATTTTTTTGCAGTAAAATTTTTCTTCTCCCCACTATGAAAAAGGGCACTTTTCAGACTCCTAAGCTGAAGCGTCTAGGTATATAGGACTGACAGTGCAATCCTAACTCCTGGTTAGGTTGGCACAAGTCATGTGCTAGCCTGGGATGTCGCAAAAGAGCCAAAAGGCACTTCTGCATCACTCCTGGGAGGGGGGGCGAGGTCAGTGCATGTGCCAGCCTCCCCATGAAATCATGGTAACAGGGAGATGAGTGAGTTGTGCTGGCCTAAACTACAGTAGTTAAGATTGCGCTGAGTGCTGATTGACAGCTATCAGGTTAGCCAATTTCACTTTAAAGGAGCCATCAACACCCCCCCCCACATAATATGGATAACAACACTGATAGTGAGAAAAATGTTCTTTTTATTTCAGGCTCAAGAAGACAGCATAAAATGAAACTGCATTATTAAAAATAATTTTGTAAATATATACATCACAGCATGTTATAATTAGGATTTCTCAATTACACTGTTGTATAAAAACAGAAAATTTCCTCCTTTCCAAAGAGAGAACTGTACAAGACTAACCTGACTGCCCAAGCAAAAAAATAATATTTTTAAGGAGCCACTGAACCAGCAAACAATGTCTTTGCAATGGTGAATAGTATCTTAATGCATACCTCTCAGACAACTACCATCATACAGTTAGGAGCCAGCTGGGAAACAAAACAGATGCAATCCAACTCCACAGCTATTTTGCCACAAAACTACTGCTAAGTCTTTTAAGATCAATTATCATATAGAAGCTGTATATACATAAACACATACACTATAGATTAACACCTAGAACTAGGGAAAAAACCACCAACAAAACAAAAACTAGAACAAAACCCACCAATCTAATAACTTTTTAATATGTTCTGTTACTGTCTTTAACTCTTATTTTCTAAATTCTATATTGACCATAACATTTGATGCCACTAAGTGGGTCAAGGCTGCTGTGCTACACTGTTTCACTGAAGTTAAATTCAGTTAAATTAATGGGAATAAGAAACTTGGATTCCATGTTATTTATGACATTTATAACACAAAGGAAAATTCACAATTATTCTGTGGAATGTATTTCCAGTTTATGGCATTTGTTGCATAAGCCAGTATTGATGCAGTTCAAGGGTGAGATGAATGCGATGACTTGCACTAAGGTGTGTGAAATGACAAAAGAAGTCAAGGTGCTTTACATGCTGAAATCTGGTACCACGTGCCCATAGGTGGAACCACTCAAATTTGTGTCTCATTCACTAAAAGCAAACCCACTCACTAAAAGCAAACAGGAAGCAACTGGAATGCATGCCCCCAACCTTTACTTAATGGGACTGTGCAAAGCAGACTCCGAGTGATCCCGTTAAATAAATGCTTGATCCCGTTTTTTGTATAAAGAGATTGCACAAAGGAAAAACATAATAAGAAGCAAGCTCACAACTTATCAGGCAAGGGAGTAAGAAGCACTTGATCATATTCAGCCATGTTCATATTCACTACTTGATCATATTCAGCCATGCCTTAAGCAATTTCTGCTAATCATTCAGTTAAGTTACAAAGAAACCACTGGTCCGCAGAATATCAAATGGCATTTTGACTCCAATTCCATATACACTTACTTCAGTTTAAGTGAAAATGCTAAGAAACATAGTTCAGATTGTGTTGGTAGGTGCCACTTATAGAACTATCACAATTTACTTTCCTATTCCCACTTATCTACCAGCATGAAGAACAAAAACCTTGCAGAGCAGAAAAGATAAATCAGTGGCTGGTGCAGAAATTGCACTTGGGCTAGAGTTGCGATACCTGTGCCAGCATGACTGAATGTGCTGCCTCCTGGAATTATATGTCCAGTAGCATAAGCTATTGACATAGGAAATGTTGTAGCATAATGGTTCACAAGATCAAGTAATCCATCAAGTTTCACTAATGAGGACCTTTTTTTAAGCCGCACCACTAAGAGCATGAGAAACTTTGGCTCATTCCTTCACAAATCCACACAACAACATATGCCAATTTTGATGAAGGCTGACCACCTGTCTCCAGATCATACTATAAGACATATCCTGAAGTGCCTACAGTTACAAGTTCCTTTCTTCCAAATATGTGGATACGTTTGCCATAACACTAGGATAGCAATATGTCCTGAAAAACAGGAACAATCCTGATTTTTGGGGAGGGGGATTGTGTTCACATACTGGCAAATGGCACAGAGGGTCCTATCCTAATTTTGTGGAAGAGGATTATGGCAACCCTACACTTCACTCACTTGTACAAATTTGCATCCATGGTGCCAGATGAAGAGTTATCTTAATTACAGCCTATATATGGTTCTGGGTGAGCATCAGAGATGTTCACATTGAGTAGTTGCAAAAACTACTGTTAAGTTATTCACTACTCACCTCTCAGCAACATCCTTTCATTCATGATAAAAACTAAAAACCCACTGTTTTAGACTACATTGTGACAGATCTATTTTCACCAAATGTAAAAGTAAACTAAAATACAAGTATTTTTATTATTATGGATTCAACATTTACATTTCTAACCATAGTGGATAATTTAAAAAACACGATACTGTACTGCACTGGAAAACCAGACGACCAGATGTCCTTGCACCCTTTTCCACATTATAACATAGCATTGTACCAAGTTACTAACAGGATACTGATATCCTACAAAGAAATGCACTTATTACTACATCTGTGCACAGCAATTTTTTAATTTCAGATTACTTTTAGACTCTCATGGGGTTCAGGGAGCCATGCAATTGTTTATAAAACCAATCTAATGCAACACCAGTTGTTTGTGCACACTTAGGCCTACGGTTATATCCGACACACCCATTCACAAGGCTGTTAAGCTTCAGACATGCTAGAAGGAAAGGCTTGAAAATCAGACGACTTGAGAGATGCTGAAGAGCATAGTGTCAGCCCCCAATTCTTACCTTCTTTATTAAGCCTCATCACCTCCCTGCTCTTTCCACCCTCTTTTCCAGTCTCTTCTAATTCTATACCTGCAAAAGAGAAGCCAGGTCAGAGAACACTAAGGCAAAGAACACCGAAGTGCACATGTACTCGTGCAGCTAGTGAAAGATGAAGGAGTTTGGGTTGTTTAGCAGAAGAAAACAACTCCCCCTTCACCCATCCCCTAAAATACTCTATGTGACATTCGCTGTATCTATCTTTGAAAAGCACTGTAAGAACATAAGAATTGGCATCTTATGCCATTGCCACATCCTGAGGAAGGAGTTTCCACAGACTTCGAGCATTTCAGCCTGTGACCAACTTCTGAGAATGACAATCTGTCCGGGACCTTAGAGGTGCCCAGTACCAGATTCCAATATGGCTGCATCTAACTTTTCATGAGCCCCCTGAAATGAAGTTGTGACCCTAAAGGGAGTCCTGACCCCCACTTTGAAGACCACTGGACTAAAGGATATCTTAAAGGCATCTAAGGTTAGATGCCATGACTACATCTTGTGGCAAGGAGTTACATAGACTAAAGGAATCTAAGATGCCATCATCACATCCTGTTGCAAGCAGTTCCGCAGACTAAGTAAAGGAAACGAAGCTAGAATCCATCACCACATCCAGTGGCAAGAAGTTCCACAGACTAAAAAAAGGTATCTTAGATGCCATCACCACATCCTGTGGCAAGGAGTTTGACATATAATGGAATCTAAGCTAGATTCCATAACTATGTCCTGTGACAAGGAGTTCCACAGACTACATGACCCAAGCTAGATGCCATCACCACATATGGGTAGGTGATGTTCCATCGGTGATGTGGCAGACAGTTCCACAGACATATAAAGAAATCTAAGCTAGAAACCATTGCCACAGCCTGTAACAAGAAGTTCCACAGATGAAGAAGTACATGAATCTAAACTAAATGCCATCACCAGATCTTGTGGTAGGGAGTTGCACAGACTATATAAATGAATCTAAAGCTGGGTGCCATTACCACATCCTGTGCCAAGGAGTTCCACAGACTACATATATGAATCTAAGCTAGATGCCATTATCACACCCTGTGACAGGGAGTTCCACAGGCAAGACAAACCCTCCCCAGAGAGCCTTTCTTTCCCCTTGGCATCCTTCCTGCCTGCCCCCCCACATCCAGCAATCTGCATGAAAAGAGCGTGGTCTGGACTGGTTGTTCTGGTCTAGTATCCAGTGATGCCTGACCAGGGCTGTGCATGCATGTGTGGGGGGGGGGGGTGGCTGTGTGTGTGTGTGTCCATCCCCCCTCAAGCCCCAGGCAGCCCCCTCCCCTGCCCCTCCCCCCTGACAGCCAGCCAGCCAGCCTTCCCTAGAGGTGCCAGGGTCGGTGGTGATGCACCTGGGGCTGGGTGGGGGGCAGAGGTGTCAGGCAGGGGGACACAGCATGGCAGCCTCTCCCCTCCCCACAGCCTGGCTCACACCCCCTGGTGCTTGCGGGGGACCAGCAGCCCTGCCACCCCCCTGGGCCGGTCCTTGTGTCTGGAGGGCGCCCTTACTGTGCGGGGGGGCGGCGCAGTGCGTGTGCGGAAGGGCGGCCTCCCGGACCCAGGCGGCCCAGGGCTGGCCCAGGAACGCCTCGGGACTGGGCACGGGCCGCTCCAGGGCCGCCATGGCGCCGCCGCTCCTCCCGCCGCTCTCCTCCTCCGCCGCCGCCGCCTGGCCGCTCCTCCTGCCGCCGCCGCTCTCCCCGCCGCGCTCCCCGTTCCCTTCGGCAGCGACGAGCCAGCCAGCCAGCGAGACACGGGATTCGAGAACGCCGCACGTCATCCTCGGGACGTTCCGCCGCCCACACGGGGGTAGTGTCGGCCCCGCGCCCTCCCTATCAGATCGGGCCCCGGCCGCGCAGGCGCCATGGCGGGGCGAGAAGCCACCGCGCCTCAACCGTCGCTGCCCTCAAGGCTCCTCAGGCGCCCTGCGGGGCTCGGGAGGGAGCAGCCCCGCCGTCACTCTGGCGTCCCCGTCGACGCCGGTCAGGCAGGTGAGGGGCACGCGGGGCCACCAGGCCCCTCCCCCGACACAGGTGTCAACCGTCCCCTGACAGTGACAGCAGGGGAGGCTCAGCCCTGCTCAGCCTCCCTCAGGTGTCCTTCCAGCTGAGCTGCACTTCCTGCACTCACAGCCACACACAATACACATGTGTGTCTCCCTACGTTTCCCTCATGACATGAGAAGCAGGTGAGGCTGAGCCTCCCCTCAGGTGTCCTTTGAAAAGTGTCACCGCCCCCTCCGCCGCTCCAGCACTCACAAGCACCACACACACACACACCTCACACTTCTCAACATTCCCTCAGGGACATGAGAGGCAGGTGAGGCTGAGCCTCCCCTCAGGTATCCTTTGAAAAGTGTCACCGCCCCCTCAGGTGCTCCAGCACTCACAATCACCACACACACACAACTCACACTACTCAACATTTCCTCAGGGACATGAGAGGCAGGTGAGGCTGAGCCTCCCCTCAGGTGTCCTTTGAAAAGTGTCACTGCCCCTCAGGTGCTCCAGCACGCACACGCACACACACAGGTGTGCGCCTCTTAACATTCCCTCAGGGACATGAGAGGCAGGTGAGGCTGAGCCTCTCCATCTGATTCCTTCAAGAAGTGCTGCTGTCATATGAGGCACTCCTTCACATATAACACGTGTGGGGTGCTAGGAACCACACTACACACAGATATACACACACAATACATGTTACTTCTGTGACCCTCAAGTGTCTTAATACATGACCCACTCAACATATCGCTCAGGGGCATGAGAGGCAGTGAGGCAGAGCCTCACCTCAGGACTCATTCAAAATTATAGCCATGTGAGGCACTCCAGCACTCAGAACCCACACCTGGGGAGTTAGGAACCTCACCACACACAGACACATTTAGGTGTCTGCATTTCAACAGTTCACTCAGGGAAATCAGAGACAGGTGAGGCACAGCCTCCCCATGGGAGTCCTATGAAAAGCAACCTGTGAGGCACTTCCACAATCCACATGTGAGGAGCTAGGAATTTCAACACATACAAAGTTGTCCACCTCTCACCTCCCTTAGAGACATGAGAGACAGGGGAGGCATAGCCTCCCCACCAGAGACTTTCAAAAATTGTTGCTGCTATGTGAGGTACTCCAGCACCCTTGACCCCCACACAGGGAGCTACAAACACCACCTCAGACAGACACACACAGGAGTCTGCCTCTCAACATTTCCTTTGGGAACAGGAGAGAGAGGTGAGGCAGAAGCTCCCCACCAGAGTCCTTCAAAAAGAACTTTACATGGCAGTGGCCGTACTTGAACGACTCCTGCAGGAGGCTCTGCCTCACCTGCTTCCCCCACCTACTGCACGTCCCTGACTGATCCTGACTGGACCCTAACTGTACCCACTGACTGATCAAGGGAAATTTTGACACCTCTGGTAGTGTGTGAGGTGGCATAGGAGGATGTGGGTTGTAAGTGCTTTGGTGCCTCACGTATGGCACAGCACTTAAAGCATTCAGCACACACCTTGCATCCCCGAAGGAAATATTGACAGGCAGCAAGATATGAAGCATGTTGTGTGTTTCTTGTTATACACATGGAAGGGTCATGTATCTTAATACATGACCCTTCCATGTGTATAACAAGAAACATACAACATGCTTCATATCTTGCTGCCTGTCAATATTTCCTTCATAGAAGTAATACACAGGGGACTTGTACCCATATGAAATGATAAATAACCACAGAGGTTGGGGTGAAAAACATGTTGCAGCTTCAAGGTGTGGACAATTCCAGGAGGATGTCGAGATTCCTGTTTTCCACAACAACTGAAGGGAATCATGAGGAAGGAGGTTTTCCTGTTGGGCAGCTACTGCTAGTCAGAGTTACTAGATGTCCTCTTTGTCCAAGATATGTCCTCTTCTTAACCTGGGGAAAAAATCTTCATTGTCCTCCTTTTCCTTGCGAGCAGGCAGTATATGCAATAAATTATAATGTTTTAAATCGAATAATGCATCACATAATGTTTAAATTAAGCATGAGAGCAATGTACTTGAGTGTTTTTAGCTTTTATTTTTTCATATCCTACATTTTTGGGGTGTCCTACATTTTGGGGAAGCGCCTTGCCCCCTTTGCAGTTTTGACATCTGGTCATCCTCCCACTAGTTCCACATCTTAAATCCCAGCTGCTGCCATGCTGATACATATGTGTGCGTAGTCTGCAATCCTAATCTCCAGTTAGGCCAGCCTAAACCCCAGCATAAATCCTGTGCTGACTTGGGCGTGTCACCAAAGTGCTGCAAGACACTTCTGTGCCACTCCTGTGGGAGGGTTAGACCAGTGCACAAATATGCACTTGCCTCCCTACATCACGGGAACAGGAAGATTGATGAGTTGTGCCAGCCTAGGTTAGGAGTGCACCCTTAGGCTATAATACTATCCATATATTTGCGGGAATAAGGCGATTTAATGTAGCTGGGAGTAAGGCTACAATCCTAAAGACACCTTCTTGAGAGTAAGACCAGTGGTGGGTTTCAGGGTGTTTTCACAGGTCCTAGAAAACCCTTTGCTAACGAGCGCCTGGTTCTGAGACGGGTTACTAATGGGATATAGAACCTGTTGTTAATTTAGGTTATTAGGACATAGAACCTGTTGTTAATTTATTTGAATCCCACCACTGAGTAAGACTCATTGAACACAATGGGACTCACTTTTGAGTAGACATGGTTAGGATTGTGCCCTTACTCTCACTGAAGGTAGATGGCAGGGTTGTTGTGTGTTGTTATATCTTCCTGTATATTCATAGCACATATGCAAAGAAGATAGGCCTCCGCCAGGAGGAGCTTCTAGCATCATGGCAAGGGAAAAAATCAAAATCAGTCTGAGAATGTGGTGCAAAATTTATAAAAAATAAAGCTGCAAATTCCAAAAAGCTGCGTTGTAGTAATAGCTTCATTTGGACCAACCAAAATGAAATTCTTGAGCAACTAGTTTTCAGGAACGCAGACACTAGTTGCTCAATCTTTGGGGTTATTTTGATTGGTCCTAAAGGAATTCCTAGAATGTGACTGTTAGATGTATTCCACATGTGAAGAGGGAAGTGAAGCTCTGAACAATACAGTACAATGTGATTTGACATGTGCTTTCTCCCAGAAGTCTCCTGTAAAATGAGAGCATTTGTCTTATCACCTTATAAATGTTTCCAGTCTGATCCAAATCTTTCCACCTTAATAAGTGCCACCATCAATGTAGGACACTGCTTCAGGCTTTTGGTCTGTCTACCTCAGTATTGCAGATGCTTTCAGGGGTCTCTAGGGTTTCAGAGAATAATTTTTCTTTGCCTTCGATAAGCCTAGGTTTGAACTTGGGGGTTTCTGTGTACAAAGCAGCTGCTCTATGCCTGAGTTGCAGCTCCTCAGCCAGAGATAGTCAAGGAGTTCATTTCAGTTCCTTTCATCCACAAACTCTTTGTGTCCAGCAATGCCTGCTTTAGTTATTTTCTCATGAAGCCAAAATCTAAATATCACATGAACACTTATACATTTTCTGTATAGAAGCTAAGAGTCCAGTCCCATGCATGTCTACTTACCCCTCAATCCAGAGTAGCTATGGCAGCTCTTGCGTCAATGTAAGAGACCTTTACATTGACGCAGTTACAGCACCATCTAGGGGAAACCTATGGGAAATTCATAGAGCAATCCTGAGTAAATTTTTCTTGCATCGACACAAGAGCTCCCATAGTTACTCTGGATTGTGCCCATAGTTACTCTGGATTGTATCCAATGGGATATCCAAGAGCTCCCATAGTTACTCTGGATTGTATCCAATGGGGCTTATTCCCAGGAAAGTGTGGGATTGCACACTTTTACAAAGCACAGAAAGGTTTTATTTTATTTATCCCATCCATCCCCACTGATAGATTCATCAGAACAGCTGATATTTAGATACATTACATTATAATAATTGTGACAGCCTATCCTTTTATGCTATGTTTTTTTATTTCTCTCTGGTGGCTTACAATAGGTAAAAACCTCACTAATGCCCCTTTTACAACATTTCTATCATCACAAACAATCTCCATTCTGTAACTTCATTTTTTAAGCTGCTCTCTCCATGCCTATCCATTCATGTACTTCCCTGTCTTTGATTGTCTCTTCACATGTCCCCTCCCTTTTCTAACATTTACTTATTTCTCAGTTGAAGGACTTCTCTTGAGAACCTTTCAGAATGGTCTCTTCTTTAAGATTCATTTCTCAGGAGAATAGCTACATTGGTGTGGAGTAGCAGGAAAGAATGAAGCGCTTTGATGGACTCACTAGTTTATTGTGACATAAGCTTTTCAGTCAGATACTGTACATGGTTTGTCTAGTTCATATTACAGTATTATTGTATTTTTTTGTAGTGTTTTGTCCCATTGAAGATCCCTGACTTATCAATGCCCAGACCAAATCCATGGACGTAGAAGCATGAAATTTGGGGAGCATATTCCTGCCATGACGTGAGCACCCACTAAAAACCAATTTTTAGAAATTTAACCCCTAAGGAGGTGAAAAGTGGTCCAACATTGAAGACCTTAACATTGAAGACTGACTGATCAACACCCAGCTCCAACCCCTGGACCTAGAACCATGAAATTTGGGGAAGATGTTCCTTCTGTGATGTAAGGACCCACTAAAAACCAATTTGGTGCCTACTGGTGTCCAGTGGTGCCCAGCTGTGCCCAGGGTCCACAAATATTCTTGAAATTTTACTCCTGCGATGATTCTGCTAGTTTCTGTGTAAGAGTTTGTAATAATAAATAATAATATTGCAGACATAATATTATAGACAGCTTGTATTATTACAAACTCTTAGTTATTTCATTTTCTCTGTGAATCACTATGAACTTTTTGTTGATGATGATTAATTGGTATCAGGGAGCTGACTAAATTTGGAAGAATAATACAGGCATACAGTGACATAAAAGTAGATCAGCAGTACACAAAGAAGGCAATGAAAATGAAAGGTCAGCTACAATCATGGCCTGTGGTCCACCTTTCCCCTTGTACAATTAACAGTACAAGATTGCATGGAAAGCAGTTGATTTGGATGCATCTTTTGTCACCTTTATGCACTGTTTATTTTGTCCATACATGTTAATTTGAGTGGTATACATTTATCACTGTGAGGGCTGTGGGTGGTGCAAGTGGTTAAGACACTGTGCTTGTTAACCAGCAGGCCAGGGTTCATAGACCTGGGCCGGCCCTATAAGACAGGGTGAGCTCCTGTCCTTAGCCCAGCTCTGCGATGCAGATGGAACCAATCCTATTGGCTCTGCCATTTCATTGGATTATTTCAGTGGCATGGAGAGAGGGGAGTTGCTGCTTGGGTAACACCCTATCCTCCATATCAATCTACCCAAGCCTTCATGCTTCGCATGCAGCGTTGAGCACGATACCATAGTCTTTCAAGACTGATGGATGCCAATTTTTTTAAATCACTGTGGTAGTTTTGTATACAAATTCTTAAACTGTAAAAGTGAGAATTAAAACCTTCCATTTTTAAGGGCATCCAAAGTGATTTAGAGGCAAAACTTTCCATTTGTGCACATGCACACATATGCGTTTACTGGGGCTCTGTGCAGCCTCAGCATATACAGCATGCAGCAATCAGTCTTCAGCTCTCTCTCTCTAGCCTGAGCCACATGTCTGAACTCAGCTGTTATGCTCTCAGCTTTCATGTACTGAATCTGCAAATATCTGAATTTGCCTTTTAAAAAATATGGATAGTGCATTCAACAGCCATGAAGGCAGCATTTCAAAGATAAGATGCTGCCTGAATACAATCAATGAAATCTTTTAGTCATACAGGTTTTGTTGAAGCTGAGGTCAGCTGGAATCTGACAGTGATGTGCTGCCTTTTCTTACCCCAGCAGTGTGAAACTTAATCGCTGCCATATTAAAATGAGTTAACACTGTATGGAGTCCCTGCTCTGACTGTGAAGTACAGATGAAGCATTCTAATAAGAATGAGTTGCTCAGTGATTTGAGTTTTGCCTTCAGGCATGACAGGCTGGAGAGAGTTTACCTTTCCCAAATTGGATGCTGTTTTCTGCCAGCAGTTTTTTAGCAGAAACAGAAAGAAATATAGCAAAAGAACAAAATGCAAATTCTTGACACCTGAACCATTCTTGACACCCACAAGGGTAATATGAATATGTCACACCAATATGGGTGATTCCTCTTCCAGTCTTACGACTGGGCAGAAGGGATGATGAAGAATTATATTATGGATAGGAAGGGTGTGTCTAATTCCATATGATGATTACCAGATGTCTTTTTAAAAATAGTACAAGGTATTCCTAGCAATGAGCATTATTCACCACCCTGCTTTTTCTGGAGAAGGTCAGCCTTCATAGTTGTGGGGTAGTGGTGACTCCCAGAGATGAATGGTGTGCATGCACATAATGCACAGCAAGAATCAGAAAAGGGCCCAGCCCTATTAGTCATTAGAGGATAAATTCTATGAAATACTGGGATATTTAGGGATATAGAGGGATAAATTATATGGAATAGTGAAGTTTTGAAGCCTCTGGCTGCAATCCTTAAGTGCTCTTGGGCTAGCCTATCTATCACTGGGCTGGCCCAATTCCAAGATGGGGCACCCCAGTTACACCAGAAAGGCTTGGGCCAGCATAAGTCAACATAGGCTGCTTCAAGACAGATGGACCTGGGGTGGGCTGGCTGTGCCAGCCTAGGCAGTTCAAGAGATGCATGATGATGGCATGTTCAGTATGGCCTAGAACAGGCTGTATCAAGTGTTGGCAAAAATTTTTAGTCCTTGGCCAGCCTAACTATATCCTCTGCCTCTCAGCCTCAGAATACGGCACAACTGGGACAGCCCACCAACCTCAGGATACAGCCAGCCACTCCAGCAATCCCTTTGCATCCATCCTCCACTACAGGTACTGCTGTACTGCAGTCTCAGGCTGCAGCTGTGACTGGTTGTCAGGGATTCCTGGGCTTCCTTATAAGGCAGGCACCACAGATGTTCCTTGTTCAGTGTGATTGGAGAGGGGTCTCCTCGGGAACAAGCCCTCCCCAAGTGCCACTTACTTGGTGCCTACTGAGGATGCCCTGGAGCAGCTAGGACAGCCCAGGCTTCCTGATTCTGGATCCAGCCCAACTTTCTGATCTGGATACAACCTACTTGGGGCAGCCCAGCAGGGCTATTCTCACTGCCTTAACTCTGGATTGCCCATTGTCAGTAAAGTCTGTGTTGGTAGCATGCAGCAGAGCATTGGCAGAATTGTGAAAGTAACACAGGCTAAGTTACCATCAGAGTATACAGTCAGGGTTGCCATATCTCCCACAAAACTGGGACTGTCCCGGTTTTGAGGGATTGCATTCACATACTGGCAAGATTGACAGGGGTCCTGTCCCAGTTTTGTGGAAGAGTTATGGCAAGCCTATCTACAGTGGACCCTCACTGTCCAATGGTAATCTGTTCTGCAGACACCATTAAATTGTGAAAATATTGTACAGTGGTGCCTCACATAAAGAGCTTAATTTGTTCCGGAGGCATGCTCTTTAAGTGAAACACTCTTTAAGGGAAGCAGATTTTTCCATAGGAAATAATGGAAACTCAGAAGATTGGTTCCAAAACCCCCAAAAAGTATTAATATAAATTAACTGGATGTAAAAATGATGACAAAACATTGTAATTGAATTCAAAACATGCATTTAATGTGCATGATCCTATGAAGTCTACTTAGGCTGCAAAGACACTTTCCTGGGAGTAAGCCTCATTTAACACAATGGGGCTTACTTCTGAGTAGACATAATTAGGAGACTGCAATCAAAGACACTTTCCTGGGAGGCTTACCTGGGCTGCTGCTAGAGGTTCAAGGTGGTCAGTGGTGGCACTTGGGGGCATCTAAGGGCAGCTGCCTCTGGCACTTCCAGGCAACTGCTCCCAAGTTGGGGGCAGTTGGAGGCAGCAGCAAAGGCTGGCAGCCCTTTTAAAGAGCCTCCATGCAGAGCGTCAGGGCTGCATAGCACGCGTGCCCATAGCGCACTTGCTTGTTAAATGGAACTTGTTATGTGAAGCAAGATGTCTTGGAAATTTTAGCTTGTTATGTGAAACTCTTGTTAAGTGAGGTACCACTGCAGTGTGAAACCAATAATTATATGTGTTTGAAATGCACTGTTGTGAATTCATACCTGGATTCTCTGGCCATTTGGAAAGTTTCATCAACTTTCCAAATGGCCAGAAAACCTGGGAATGAATACACAGCAAAGGATTATAGCTGGCCAGAAAAATCTCAGCTCTTAACATATTTGAAAATGGTATAATGCAAAAGTCACATCAGAAACTAAAACAATATTTTCAAATAACACTAACAAATAACACTAAATAATCCCAGTTTTACCCCTTTCATCTCAGGGATCTGTTTTTCTTTCCAAAAGTGGTTGTGGAAGCTTCTCCAGGACCTCTGAAATGCAAAGGCATTTAGTTTTTTGGGCAGTTCCTGTTCCCCCCACTAGATGGCTCCAGATGGCATTTTTTCAAGGGTTGCATCAAAGCGAGGACACCTTGGCTTTACAAGACACCAGTCCATTTCCAGGCCATTTTTAATTGGCACTATATTATTAATAACTGCTTTTTTCCTATTTTTTTTTAAACCAAATTTGGAAAAAACAAAGAAAACACAATTTTCAGCACCTCTACCAGCAGTAGTTGTGTAGTAGTAATAGGAACCTTTATTGGCATAACGATCTGTTGATAATGGTAATATGCAACATAAGACATTCAACATAAAACATGAGTTATAAGCCAACTAGCTCCTAGGGTACAAAAACTTAAAAACTCATTTCTTGGGACTTTACAATCCAGTTTCAATAGATTCCTACTCTCTCCAGAACCTTGGGTATCTCAACAGGTAAAACATTTGCATTTGCATTTTATCCAAATACCAACCACACATCCTTTCTACAATCAAATCAAAATAGTTCTTACATAAAGATATTTATGAAAACATATTTTTTCATAGATTTCATAGATCATAATTTCACAAATCAAGATAGTTCCTATGTAAATATATTTATGAAAACTCTTAGATTTTTTTCATAGATTAGTTAATGAGAAATTGATGTTTTCCTTCACCTAACACTCTTCATCCTGGCTGTCAGCTTTTCGAGTATCTCACAATCAGCTGCAACTGTGCTTCAGACCAGCTTCTTGAAGATGTCATCTTTTTTGACAGGTAACTCCTCCATACTTCTCTACAGAGTTACACCGGCAGTTTCCCAGTCTTCAAATCAACTGGAGCTTTTTTGGTAGAAAGATCTCTGGTCAAAAATTAATTAACCACTTTTTTCATAATGAAATGTTCAGTTTTTAAAGCACCTGCTATAATTTATTTCATGCAAGAGATGAAACAATTGTGTTCTGTTTAAAAAATATCCTGATGTAAAACATTCTGGTAAAAGTTATAGTGGCACAGATGCACTGCTTATGTGTTCAGTGATGGAAATGTATAATACAGGCATCTCCCACTTATTGGAATGGTTAGGGACCCAAGCACCATCCAAAAGTAAAAACCGTTGCAACAGTGGAACACACACTTTTTTGTTTATAAATGTTGCTTCCAATGCTTTTTTAGTTAGTAAACTGATTTCTTCAAAAGGATTTTCATTAACTCCTTTGGGACTGGGATTATATGAGGAGCTACAAGATGGTGGAGGGCAATTTTGGCTTTTGGAACAGCATAGAGAGGTTGTAAGAGCAGAACATGCATTGAATGAATGAGTCTGGGAATTATTGAAAGGTGTTGAAAGAGGGGATTGTCAGAAAATGAACCATCAAAAAGCAGGGATACCTATATAAGCTTCTTGGCAAGACGTAAATTGTCTTGTATCACTAGGTGGCAACATTCCCCGACTCCAACATAAGCAGAGTTAATTTTGTGGTGCACAACCTCAGGTCTATGTTGTAAGGAATCCACAGGGCATTTTATATCTCTGTTTTACCTTATAATCATGCTAAGAGCATTAGGTTCTGGTCTTTTCCTTCTTGGCATTGGCATCCTTCAGTCTCGAAAGACTATGTATTGTGCTCAGAAGTAGAGGTCCTAAAACAACGTCTTACTCTTTTATGATTAAACAGGCCAATTCGAGAGTGGCAATCCCTTCCACACTGAGGGCAGATACAGTCGGTCCCCTGCCCAGCCCCCAGATTTCGCTGTTTCCAGGAATGCCTCTTTGTCTCAGCCTGCCAAATGAGTGTCTCTTCGAATTGAAGAAGGCCATGCATTTCCTTCTGGAGCTCTTCTTAAACATGATAAACATGTGCACATATGAAACAGAACAAATACCATGCCCATAAGCATGTTTACTCAGAATTAAACTGAGCTCAATGGGAATTACTCTATAAGGCCTCTCTAAGGGATGGTGCATGGGGTGGGGGGATGTTTTACAGGGGGCATGTTGCACATGGGGAGGATATTGCACATAGGGTGATGCGTTGGGGGTGATGCACATGGGGTGTTGCGTATGGGGGGTGTTGCGCATAGGGGATGATGAGTATGTGGTGATGAGCATGGGGGTGATGCATATTGGGGTGATGTGCATTGGGCGATGATGCACATGGGGGTCTTGAGCATGGGGGATGATGCACATGGGGGATGATGTGCAGTGAGAGGTGTTGCACAATGGGGGATATTTTATGGCGTAGGGGGGTATTTTACTCCCGCAACGTGGGTACATTTCGCTAGTTGATAATAGTTCCAGTTTGATCTGCACTTGTTATTTTCCTGGCACAAGGCTAAGTATACTCAAAGTGGGATGGCATGGCTAGATGGGGAGGCATAGGCTATATTGGCAGCATGATTGCAGCAAATAATAGTTCTCGCCTTCCTCTAACATCTATCTACAGTATTTATATACTGCTTTTCAACGAAAAAGCTCTCAAAGCGATTTACAAAGAAAATGAAAAAAATTAATAACTAATTAATAGCTAATGGGTCCCTGTCCCAAAAGGGCTCACAATCTAAAATCCAAAAAAAATTCCTCCCCAGTGCCCTGATCCTTCTTCCCATTCTCACCTGCAGCTGACCCCCTAAATAATTCACTTTTTTGGGTGGTAGTTTTGTGCTCTAGTGATAGTCATGTGGTCAGCAATCTTTTGTGCTGGTAGCCCTGCTGCATGAATTCCAGGGCTGAAATGCTAATTCAGTCAGTGGAAGGTGCCCATAAGATTGTGCTTGAATTAACTTGTGTATTGAAGACCTACTTATAGGATCTGTAACTCAGATTAATTTCAAAATTTCAAAAAATGTAAATATATATACAGATTTACACCAAAACTTCTTCCTACTTCTCCATGTCATATTTACTGTGTGCATTTTTCTTGGATTAGGTGAAATTTGCAGGAGAAGCAACAAATAAAAGAACTGTCGCTCCCCTTTGCACAAAAATCCTGAGTGATGAAATAAACTTCAATCTCTAAGTAAATATTTAAATGCTGTAGAAAAGCAACTGTAATATTTCAAAGGAAAGTGTACCTATAGGGTAGAGGTCCATGGAAACGATACAGAAAGGCTGTGAGATCACAGAGCATTTCTGTAATGCTATAGCAGCATTTATATTTACAATTCCTCAGCAAATATTATGATAGTACAGAATTATGTAAAGCTTTGAAGTAGAGTGACGAAACTAGAAAGGGGAAAAGCCATTCAGACATGTAGGGTGCAGCTTGTTAGTAATGTAATCTTTACTCACTGCAGGTGGTCCTATATTTAAGGACAAATTATAACTTGTAAAACAGAATGAATGCAAATGGAGCTCCCTATCTCTAAACTGTTCACTATTTTGTATGTTATACATGTGTGTGCGCACACACACATCCTAAAACAACCTGTTTACCATTCCATGGTAATGGAATGCTTTCCATAGGAGTGCATAGGAAGTGAATTATCTTTATTTATTTATTTATAAAAACAAATATGCACAAATTTTACCTAAATTGTCTGCAAGATTTTATATTATTCATACTTTTCTTTGATATGATCCTAATCTATTTTGACCTATGTATTACTGCAGTTGTCCATATTCCATTGTATTCATTTATTTTATTTATTATATGGGTACTTTTTATGCCTAATAAAGGTCATTGTGATTGTAAAAATTGTGATAATTTATTTAATTTATTTTTTTTATAATTTAATAATAATTTATTTATAAAAACAATTTGTATACTTGTTTTTTCAACCAATACAGAAAGTTGCTCACAATTTTGTTTCTCCAGAAAGAAGGAACAAAAACAAAAATAAAATTATTATTAAAATTTCAATTTCACTACATTTCAATTTCAGCACAGACCTCTAGAATCTAATCAGTACAGAAGGAGTTCCTGTACTTAACACCTAATGAACCATCAAATCAAATGCACACCCCTATTTTAAAAGACTTGAGATTAAAGAAAACATGTCCTGGAGATTTTGGAATATGCAGGTGCAAAATTTTTTACTGCATGCAACGAGATATATGCTGCTGCTATGATAATGGGTTTATGCTATGCGTTTTATATAATTGCACTACCACTCAGGTAGTGGTATACTTAGGTATAGCAATGGCTTATGTTACATTTTTTATTACAATATACTTAAACCGTTAAACTAAAGACTGACTATGAGCACAAACCTAACCATGTCTACTCAAAAGTAAGCCCCATTGTATTCAATGGATCTTATTCCCAGGAAAATGTCTTTAGGATTGCAGCCCTAGACTTATAATCAAATGCTGTATTTACGAAAATCTAATGCACCATAGAATCTAATGTACATCTTGATTTTGGTGACTAAATTTGGCTGAAAGAGGTGAGTGTTAGATTTGAGTAAATATGATATTTCAAAAGAGATAGGGAAGGGTCTTGCTGTTCTTAGGCTCCTATAAGGTGGCAGAGGTATCAAGTGGAGTCACTAGCTGTAGGACTTAACCTTCTACTTGGTTCCACCACACCTGTGTCTAAGCAGATGATGGCTGCCTGCTGCTCTTGGTAGTAGTACCTCCTTATAATGGCCAGAATAAGCGCAGCATCTATTCAACACAGGAAATCAGAGGATCTGCAGAGTTGATCTCACAACTCTCTTGTGTGGATGATTCCATTAAGTACGAGGGTTCCTTACTCAAGACCACTGTTTTAAATGAAGTGATGACAACTTCTGCAGCTGGGTCTCTTCTGTACTTAGAAAGTATGTTTTTGGTGGTGGAAAAACTATTCCACTACTGCAGTGTTACAATTAACTACTACTTCTGGGATAGGATGTTATCATCTTTTTTATTTTCTCGGGAATTAAGTTTGTTTATGTATATGGAAAACCAGTACTTTTTGTAACAGCATTTAAGCAACTTCATTGCCTTTGTACTAATGTTATTTCAAATAAACATTTCTGTGTTTGCCAGTGTCATCAGCTCAGGAACCTGACCAATTATACAGCTGTATGTGAACTAGTATGTAAATAAACTCTAAGGGCAAAATCCAGAGCAGTTATGGGTCCATGCAGTTATGTCACCCTCTAGTGTTATCTTATGGAAAGTCACCTTAACTGCGCCAGAGCAAAGGGCTTAATTTGACTCTAGGATATGGGCCTAAGTACTGTACTGAAGTGTATCAAATGCATTTGGTTATCTTTGTGTGTGGAGATCTAATTTACTCACAATATAAATCGCTCCTCAAGTCATAGGCCAGGTCTAGATGTGGAGAAGAATTCTATGCAGAGAGGTCTGGCAACCAATATTCCTTCTTTCATTTTTGTGTTGCATTACCTGCAAAGTCCTCACCTGCACAATTATTTGTTTAATTGTATATTGCCTGCACAATTTTTTAAAGCAAGGAAGACCAGAATTTTCTGAGTAATTATAACCTGTTGTGTTTGTAACCTGTACAAATTGTAACCATATATAATTTATAACCTGTTATCTGTTGTTATATTGGAGCTCACTGACATTAGAAACCCATAGGATTGTGGCTATATAAGCCTCCTTACATTTGGGAAGAACTGCACACTTTTAAAAAATCTTACCCTATGGACTATTAGAACAATTCTCTGGCCGTACCTCTGCTGTTTTCGAGAACTGCAGCCCCATCCTAATATAATGAAGTTAAAGAATGCTACAGAGTCGTAAAAGTACAGTCTGGATTGTGGTTCTGCCACTTTTAAAGTGAACAGAATATTTCATTGATAATACATCTAATTAATAAAATGGAACGTACAAAAAAGAAATCTGCTATGCAGAGTAGGGGTTGGTAAGCTATTTCCTGCTAACATTTGAATTGTGAAGACAAAAGTCCCCTGTTTCCTCTTAACATTATGATTCTCCTGCTTCAGTTTTGACCCAAATCAAGTTTATAACCTTAGTTACATTCTTATTTTCTGCAGAGTCTCTATTTTTATTGGGACATCTGGTGTTTTCCATCATCCCAGAATCTCTATTTTTGCCAGTAATGCACACTGAAAACTAGTATCTATAAGATCATGCCTGAACCTAGAAAGAGAATAAACGTGATCCAACACAGAATACTTTGTTGACTCCCCAATACTGTATTTACTCGAATCTAACACTCACCTTTTTCAGTTGAATTTAGTCTCCAAAATTAGGGTGCATATTAGATTTGATGGTTAATTAGATTTGAGTAAATACGGTATTTTGATTATAAGTACTGTATAGGGTGCACATTAAATTCGATGGCACATTGATATGGTAGGTTTTTTTTTACCTTTTCCCATGCTGCTTTAATTTTATAGGTTGATCACCAACACTGCATAATATCAGCATAAAGGTTACACAACATTGAAATTATGCATTTTGAAATTATCCATACTCCCAAATTCATGTTCTAGATCAGGGATAAGCAAATATTTTGGCAGAAGGGCCACATCATCTCTCTGATAATGTTTCGGGGGCTTGAGGGAAAAAGAATTTACATTTCAAATTTTAATAAATTTAGATAATTATGTAAATTAAAACATGAATTTATATGAATGAATGAATTTTACTGTGCTTATTGATAATACACATGCGGACTATAATACAGACATGTAGAACCACATGAGAAGGATGAACTGTCACTCTTGCACAGTGAAAACATGGATCAAGCCAGAAACACAGGGAGAAATAAGTTGTTCAGTGGCAATGGGGGATTAAAATAATGCCCAATGAAAAGCAGAAAACACAGGAAGTTGTTTTCTACCAGCCTGGTCTCTGCCAGGCCTGAAGTTCATTAAACATTGTGGGGGGGGGGGGTTGGGGGGGTCTCTGAAGGCCACAAATGGCCACTTTTGCCTGAGGTGATTTCTTTAATTGGCCTCACAGATGGCCTCATGGAAAGACTTTGAAAGTCTTCTTTCATACTTGAAGTGATAAATGAATTACATTCTGTTTTATGATCTGAGTAAAAGCCCACAGCTGTTGCTTGCAGGAGTATAATATCACAACATCTTTAATCTACTTACAAAAGAGTAAATTTAAAGAAGAGTAAATAAAAGTGAACTCAGGGGTGTCACTAGGCTGGCATAGGCTGCACCAGGTGCTGTGCTTGAGGGGGGTGATGCACCTGAGGGGATGATGCTCCTGAGGGGGGTGACATGCCAGAGAAGTATGAAACCCTCTCTGATAGCCATAGCCCACTCTGGCCAAGTTCAGAGGCCCTTTCACCATGGGGCAGAGCTTGGCGCATGCTCCTCTAGAGGGCCACCTGTCCAAATCTCCAGAGGAGTGCACTGACTGCAGCGCACATGTCCGATGTTCCACTGCACTCAGAGCACTCAAAACACTCCTGTGGAGAGACAGCAGGTGCCCTTCCCTCCAGAGCAGTGTCTGAACTCAGTATACATGTGCAAATGTTGCGCATGCGCAGAGTGCTCAGAAATCTCCTCTGGAATGACTCTGGAGTGGAGCTCTCCAGAGGCGCCCTCTGAGTGTTTCAGGCAGCAAGGGGCAGGTGCCCCTCTCTAGGGGAGCACGCTGAGCTGCACATATATGTCTTTTTCACATGCGTGTGGACATGTATGTGTGTGCGCATGTATGTTTTTTCCTCATGCTTGTGGAGTGACTCAGGACAGCTGGCTTCAGAGGTTCAATGCACATGTGCAAAAGTCACATGTGCGCATACCAGGTGGTGACACACTGGCCTCCTGCCAGTGGTGCCTCTGGTGGCACTTCTGAGTAAACTACTTAAGGAAGAGACTGCTTGATCTTTTCCCTCAGTCTGGCCTCTTCTCTGTCCCAGAGGCAGTTGGGAATGGTGACTGCTCGCCTCTTGCCCCTGCTCAGCCTACCAGTGGGGACTCAGCTTGACCCTTAATGTCAGAAGGTGCAGACAACCACGCTAACACACAGGTTAAGGCTTTTATGTAGATGGCACTTTCCACAGTCATGCCAGTGTCTTGTTATCACCTTTTTCAGCATTAATAGCAGTGATTCTGAAAAGCTGAAATAATAGAAATATATTTTAGATTCCAGTTAAAAGTCCTTTCAAGCCATTTTAGGTACTTGTAGTTTCCACCTTGTTAATTCCCATTTTTGCTGTACTTATATAAAATAAACAGGAGGGTAAATAGCTTTAGAAACTTCTGGATGTTTTGGAAACTCACCTAGCTACAGCAGAACCTTTGTTTGATCAGTCAGTTCGAGGGCACGATAAGAAAGACATTCATCATCAGGACTGCTGTAGACTGAACGCTGATCATAGATGAATACATTCTAAGAAAGATGCAGAACATGCTGTGCCTCTATCTCATCGTTTTACTAGGAGAAATATCTGGTAAGACTTAAACATAGTTTTGACATTTATTTTAAAAGAAACACTGTATGATCAATGGCATATCAGAAGAATATAAGAGGTCATCTAGACCGGAAGTAAACTGATTTTGGTCTCTCGTGGCATATCTCTTTTAATTTTTTTAATTTTTTTGCTAGAATTTTATGTTTTTGTCAATGTTTCGATTAATAAAGCAACAATGCACACATACCCCCAAATCCAGAGTAACTACGGGAGCACATAAGAGACTATGTGCACCCGCAGTTACTGAACCACCTAGTGAAAACCTATGGGAAATTCATATTGCAATCCAGAGTAACTTGTTCTTACACCAGAGCAAGGACTCCCCGTAGTTACTCTGGATTTTGCCCTTAGTATTTCAATAGCTTCTATTCTACTCTGTTAAGTGATCCCAAGGATGTAGTCTTCTTTAAGATTCTGAGTAATGCCTTGCTGGATCTGATGAGGGTTCCTTGAAGAATATACCAAAGAAATACAGTCAGTTCATTCACCAGAAATGGGCTGAAAACTAGAGTCCACTTTTTATGCAGTCATGATGTAGACTGTGACTACTTAGAAATTCTTGGTGGGAGTTAGGAAAAGCTTGAAATACAGAAGAAGAAAGGCAGATCCTTTCATTCTTGAACTATAGGGAAATCCATATTGCCCACATTTGTGACTGTAGGCAATATGAACCAGGAGACAGTGAGGCACAAGCATCACATTCCTTGTTTTGATATGGTTTTGTAAAAACTCTCAAGCTGGCTGACATATTTGTGTTTGTTCCTTTGATACCAGTGCTGGTATCAGATCTGATGCAGTTTTGAAGTTCTTTTTGGCTATTTGTTGTTATTATTATTATGTAATATTTTACAGTCACCAGGTGTTTGACTAGAATTGTCTCCATTGTGATTTGGTTCCTATCCAAGGAACTAGGAAACACAAAGGTATCGTCTCAATATGTGTGAAGTTCCCAGGAGTGCTACTTTTTGTAACTGGGCAGTTGTGATCTTCTGGAGGCCCATTAAGTTTAGATGTTAGCACCTGGAGACTTAATGGAATCACTCTAAAAGCACCTATTATTGTTGGAGTAACAGTGGCTTTCTTTTCGCAGGTTCTCTGAATTTCTATTGATAGGTCCTTATACCTCATGACCTTTTCATGTTCTTTCTCTTGAAGCCGATGATCTCTGGGTATTGACACTATTGCCACACCAACCATGACTTTTCATTTAATTAAATTTTAATTAAATACATTTAATTTAATTCAGTTTTAATTCAATAGCATTGCCACATTACTGTATTTACTCAAATCTAATGTGCCATCAAATCTAATGCACACCATATACTTATAATAAAAATACCATATGTACTCATATCTAATTATCCATTGAATCTAATGCACACCCTGATTTTGGAGACTGAATTTGGCTTTAAAAGGTGAGCGTTAGTTTAGAGTAAATACAGTATTTGTGTATGGTCAACACGTAATGATAGTAGGAACATCTCATTGTTTATCCCATTTGATGGCTTCTCCCACAGAAGCCAACAAGAAAGTGGACTCTCTATGCCCTCACAGTAGCAAAGAGAGGGCAAAATCCAGAGTAACTACGGGGAGTCCTTGCTTCAGTGTAAGAACAGCTTACTCTGGATTCCAATATGAATTTCCCATAGGTTTTCACTAGGTGATGCAGTAACTATGGGTGCACATAAAGTCTCTTACATGCTCCCGCTGTTATTCTGGATTTGGGGGTTATATTACGAAATTGGAAAGAAAGGTGCCCATCCATGTTCGTACAACGGAAAAATGACATTTTGCATTTATCAGTTTTTGAAAGAATGGCATATCAACAGCAGCTGCGGATGGATATATTTGAGAAGATTTGGATGCCATTTTTGAATATAATAGTACTAGCGAAAAGCGTACCCGCGTTGTGGGAGTAACATTTCCCCATACTCCATCCCCCCATGGCGCATAAACACCCCATGCGCATAAACACCCCATGTGCCACTTCCCCCCACGTGCATCAACCCCCGTGTGCCACTTCCCCCGCGTGCCACTTCCCCATGCGCATCATCCCCCCATGCACATCATCCCCCCATGCGCAACTTTCCCCAATGCGCATCAACCCCCATGTGCATACCCCCATGTGCAATTTTCCCCAATGCGCAATTTTCCCCATGTGCAATTTTCCCCCATGTGCAACTTCACCCAGGCACAACTTCACCCAGGCGCATCAACCCTCGTGCGCATCATCCCCACATGCGCAACTTTCCCCCATGTGCATCATCCGCCCATGCACAACTTTTCCCCCATGCGCAACTTCCCCCATGCGCATCCTCCCCCATGTACAATTTTCCACCATGTGCAATTCCCCCATGCGCAACTTCACCCAGGCGCGACTTCACCCAGGTGCATCAACCCTCATGCACATCATCCCCACATGCGCAACTTTCCCCATGTGCAACTTTGCCCCATGTGCATCATCCCCCATGCTCAACTTCCCCATGCATATCCTCCCCCATGCGCAACTTCCTCCATGCGCAACTTCATGCAGGCACATCAACCCTCATGTGCATCATCCGCCCATGCGCATCATCCCCACATGTGCAACTTCCCCATGCGCATCAGCTGCCCATGCACATCATCTGCCCATGTGCAACTTCCCCATGCGCAACTTTCCCCATGTGCATCAGTCCCCCATGCGCATCAGTCCCCGTGCGCAACCTTTCCCCCATGTACAGCATCCTCACCAGTGCAACCTCTTCCTCTGAACAATGTCCCCCCAGTGCACCAGGCACAGAGCACCAAATAGGCTGGATGTTGGTCAGTCTCCCATGTTAAGTATAGCACAAAAACACGTTGCCCCCTTTTCAGTCCCTTAAGGGTTAAATTTCTCCACATGGGTTCTTGGTAGGAGTTCAGGTGATAGAAGGAACTCCCTACCAGAATTCCATGCTTCTAGGCCCAGCAGTTGGGAGTAATATTTCCCCATACAACATTCCCCCCACAGCACATCAACACCCCATGCACAACTTTCTCACATGCGCAACTTCTCCCCATACGCAACTTCCCACCACGCACAACTTCCCACCACGTGCAACTTCCCCCCATGCGCAACTTCCCCCCATGTGCAACTTGTTGCGCCCCTTTTCACCCCCTTCCAGTTGGAAGTTCCAAAACCGGTTCTTAGTGCACCCCTCCGTCACGGAAGGAACACCCACCCCAAATTTCACACTTCTAGGCCCAGCGGTTTGGCAGGGCAGTGATGAGTCAGTCAGGGAGTCAGTCAGTGAGGGACTTTTCTCTTCTATATATATAGATAAGATCACATTTTTTAAAATCATAATGTTGGAATGTAACAGTATAAAATTAAAATGTCTCAATATAGTATAGAACTATAAGCAATATAGATATTAAGATAAGGTGATCATGTATAATTCTTGATTTTTTTAATGCAATGATCAATTGTGCTTACCTAAGTAGCCTTGTATTTAGGTTTTTTTGTTGGCGTTGTTTGAGCTATATCTATAAAAGAGAAAAGTCACTGACTCACTCACTCACTCATCAACGCCAAGCCAAAACTGCTGGACATAGAAGCGTGAAATTTGGGTTGGGTGTTCCTTCCATGACAGAGGGAGTCGCTCAGAACTGGTTTTTGGAAATTCCAATCAGAAGGGGGTGAAATGGGGCACAACAAGTTTTCCTCCCCATACTGTGCATTGAAGAATAGCCCTACAATCCAGAGTAACTATGCGAGCACTTAAGAGACATTTATGTCGATGTAGTTATGGCACCACCTAGTGAAAACCTATGTGAAATTCATATTGCAATCCAGAGTAAATTGATCTTACTCTGGAGCAAGGACTTCCCGTAGTTCTCTGGATTGCACCCTAGGTGACTGAGGGATGCTCTGCCCCAACCCCTGGACTTAGAAGCATGAAATTCGGGGAGGGTGATCCTTCTGTCACATGAACACACACCAGGAACTGATGTGAAGAAATGTAACCCCTAAGGGGCTGAAAAAGGGTGCAACATGTTTTTGTCCTATACTTAACATGGAAGACTGACCAACATTCAGCCAATTTGATGCTCGGTGCCCCGTACACTGGGGGGGACGTTGCTCAGAGGAAGAGGTTGCACTGGGAAAGATGCTGCGCATGGGGAGTGTTGCACATGGGGAGATGCACATGGGGGGATGATGTGCATGGAGTGATGCTCATGGGGGGGTTGATGCTCATGGGGGATGTTGTGCATGGGGGGTTGGACTTGGCACGGATGGGGGTTGACACGCATGGGTGGATGTTGCGCATGGGGGTTGATGCGCATGGGGATTGGTGTGCTTGGGGAGATGTTGCACATTGGGGTGATTCTCATTGGGGGTTGATGAGCATGGGGGTTGATCCTCATGGGGAATGTTGCGCTTGGGGAGTTGACGTGCATGGGGTTTGACACGCACAGGTGGTTGGTGCGCGTGGGGGTTTTTATGCACATGGGGGTTTGATGCGCATGGGGGACTGATGTGCATGGGAGAATGTTGCGTGTGAAGGTTTGTTGCGCATGGGGTTTTATATGCATGGGGGAATGTTGCACATGGGGGAATGTTGCACATGGAGGGATGTTGCACCTGGGGTTTTGATACGCATGGGGGAATGTTGCACATGGGGGAATGTTGCACATGGAGGGATGTTGCACCTGGGGTTTTGATACGCATGGGGTGTTGTTGCGCATGTGGTGTTGTTGAGCATGGGGGTTTGATGCGCATGGGGGTTTGTTGTGCATGGGGGGTTTGATGCGCTTGGGGGACTGATGTGCATGTCGGGATGTTGCACATGGTGGGATGTTGCGCATGGGGGATGATGCGCATGGGGGTTGTTGTGTATGGGGGTTGTTGCGTATGGAGGGTTGTTGCGCATGGGAGGTCAATGAGCATGCGGGGTTGATGCGCATAAAAATCACCTTCTAATTAAACCTCTGTTTTATTTTTGGGAGAGGAGGTGAGGTTTCCTTGTGGAGCACCTGTTGAGCTTCACTTTCAGTGGATTGGGACCATTATTTATTTATTTATTTATTTAAGTAATTTTTATCCCGCCTTTCTTCCCCCACAGGGGGGAACTCAAGGTGGCCAAACAATTAAAAAACAATAAAAAACCACTAAAATTACATATGATAATAAATAGAGATAAAACACATTAAAATGTAATTAAAATACGGTGGTGGCTTGCATTCCTCTGTGCCTGACCTGAACACAAACTGAGGCACCTTTGCTTACTCACAGGTAAACATAGCTATGTAGCTCAGTTCCACTTTCCATAAGGCTCAATGTAAGTATCAGAAACTTGCCTCTTGGTTGTTTTTTTTGGGGGGGAGGGGGGCTTCATTCATTGGATCCGGACCAGTGATGGGCTTCAAAAAATTTAAGAACCGGTTCTCTGCCCATCTGGCAGCCACTTTTAAATGGCTATTTTTAAACTTTATATGTCCTATCTCTTGTTAAGAACTGGTTCTATAGAGTAGGTGCGTACCTGCTAGAGCCCACCACTGATCCGGACCATTCTTAGATCATTTAATTCCTCTCAGTCTGCCCTTTCCAACAGACAAAAGCTACAATCCTAAGAGCACCTTCCTGGGAGTAAAATCCATTGAACTCAATGGAACTTACTTTTCAGTAGACACAAATAGGATTGTCCCATAAGGCACTTTTGCCTACCCATGAGTAAAGGCACAATATTGCTGTTTCACTTTCCATAGGGCTCCATGCATTTTTTTAGTTTTTTTATGGCCATAACATTTGTTAGGAAGGAGATTCAGCATTTGGATTCAGCTGAAAAATATTTATCCAATGGCATATGACTTTATGGAGTCACTGCAAAGAATTCTAGCTATTTTTAAGCTATTTCTGTTATTTTGGTCACCCTCTAGTGTGTCACCCCTGCCCCAAGAGTTGTATTTGGGGCTCAAGGCTCCCCTGGTTTCCCTAGGTGGGCAGACAATTTCAAGTTAGGTTGACTGTGGACTGACTTAGGAGAAGGTGGCTTCAAACATTTATACATTCATACAACAGACTCCACAGGGGAAGAGTTTGATTCCTGCTGTGGAACCAAGGATTCAGCACAGACAATGCTGGTCTATGTGTCTATGTTCACAATGTAAATACTGTAGCATGTTTATATTTATGTTCAGCAAACAACAATCCTTTAATTTTAAAAAAAGAGTGGAAGCTACAACAAGCACACAGAAAGTAACTCCATGAGCTTCCTGGCAGAAGCATCTCTGGGGTTTGTGTCACCTGTCATGAGAGCTAAGGATGGACCATGAGAGCTCCTCATGGACCACACCATACAAAACAAACTGCACTATCATATGGCCCACATTAATGCAGTGGGATCACTAGGTTTGGCGTAATCTTCATTCATTCATTCATTCATCTTAATAAATAAAAATACATGTCACCCAGTGATGGGATTCAAATAAATTAACAACAGGTTCTATGTTCTAATAACCTAAATTAACAACAGGTTCTATGTCCCATTAGTAACTGGTTGTCATAACCACTCATTAGCTAAGGATTCTATAGAACCTGTGAGAAGCCCCTGAATCCCACCACTAGTGTCACCCAACAAATCAGTAGGACAGGAGGGCTTGAATGTTGCAGTAAAGGAAACAGACTTGTATCTCCTCGATATGAAAACACCAAATAGAAACAAAATGTGCATTGCCAACTTTTTTGCATCCTTTTTAACATCCTTTATTTTCATTCTGTGTCATCTGCAGGGGGAAGAACACTGAGGTTTGTTGGATTACCTGGTACAGGCTACATTACAGAACATTCCCCACCTCATACGGTGGTGTATAACTTCAACATCAGTTTGTCAAATAGTCCAATGGCCTTAGGATTTCCTGTGATAATAAACTCAAACCCACTCACCCAAGCGTTCACAACTGACTGCAACGATGTGTTCATATGCAAGGTAAATCTTTGCTTCAATCCGAAATATCCTCCCTAGTTGCAAGCACTGTGGTGGTGGTGGGGGATATGATTGGGCCCTAGTTGCAAGCACTTCCTCCTCTATGGATGATACTGTTGAGTGTTAAGTATAATTTCTATTCTTTTGTGTTTGTATTTTTTTGAAAATTTACAGGAAAATTAACAAGGAATTAGAATACAGGAGGCTGGTAAACCTGACAAAGAATATTGGGCCATCAAGCTCTTAGGCACCAGGCAGTAGTCTTTCCTACATAGCCCTACCCAAAGTTGCAGGGAGATTGAACTTGGTGCATTCTACATGGAAAGTGCATGTTCACCACCACTGAGCTAGGCTAGTGCTTCCTCCTTTGGGCTTGAAGAAGAAAAAAAATTTTCATTACACCTATGATAATGACCACATATTTAATATCTCCTTGAAGTTAATATACAATCTATTCTCATTTTAATTTAATCAGCCACCACAAGCTTGTAGGAGTGAAGTGAGAAAAAATGGTGGTGAGAAAAGGTGAAAAGGGGTGGACAAGAATGAGAACACCTGCATGAAGTCCAACAGTGATACCTCCAGGCAGTGGCGTACCATTTATATAGGCATCTTGTTCCATGGGCGCATACATGCTGCACTTACGTACATACTCTCAGCCCAGTTCTTAGCATGGCTCACCCCTCTTTCTTCCCTCCTTATATAGGCTTGGGAGGCTTCACTTTTTTGTTCCCACTTATAGTTCCTGTATCATTCTTACACACAAAGCCTGTGTTTACCATGATGGAGGTTGTGACCTCCCAACTTCCTTCAGCAGTGTTGGACATTTCGCAGTTCTCCTCACACTAATAAAAAAACAAAATAAAAAACTAATAAAAAGAAAAACAAAACAAATCAAAGGCCAGACTCACTTGTTTTTTGGTCCTGAAATTAGAATCCCGATTTGGTGATTATTACTGATGCTTTTCTTTTTTTCCAGGTTGTTACCACTGGAAAACCAACAATAGATTATGAAACAATGCCCTCCCAATTTGACTTGGAGCTCCTTCTGTATGATAGAGATGGGGCAAGTGACCTACAAATCTTGAAGATCCAAGTGCTTCCTTCAAAGGAACCCCCAGTGATTCAAGGCAATATGGCAAATCAAAGTAAGAGGCTTTTGTGCAAACTTCTGCTAGCTGAGGTACGCTGTTGTTGTTAAAGAGAAAGGGACATTTTAGTTACACCAGAACAATGTAACACTTTTTAGAGTATATAATAATATAAAATGAATACCTTTTAGAGTATAAAAAAAAATTACCACTTTGCAGACAAGCCTTCCCCCAAGTATATCCACATGCAACTGATCTGGACATTCCTCCAGACTGGAAGGAAGTAGGACTAAGAGCACAATCCTAACCATGTCTACTCAAAAGTAAGCACCATTGAACACAGTGGGGCTTACTTTTGAGTAGACATGGTTAGGATTGTGCTCTAAAGCAGGGGTCTCCAAAGTTTTTGGCAGTGAGGCAACATCATCTCTCTTACACTGTGTTGGGGGCTGGAAAACTAATTTACATTTCAAATAATGTATAATGTATGTATGTATGTATGTATTTAAATTGATTTGTATCCCGCCTTTCCTCACCTACAAGAGGGAGCCCAAGGTGGCTAACAACAGAATAAAACACCATTAAAATTATCATAAATAAAGATTAAAACATAATTAAAATACAATTAAAATACAATTAAATTTTAAAAACTAGGAACAATTAAAACAGACTAAAATATTGTTAAAAGCAGTAAAAAATAAAACAATAAAACTGCCTCCCAGCCTCTGCCCCATTTAAAACGCTTTTTTAAAATAAAAGAATATTTTTACTTAAATTTATATATAAGAATGTATTGGAGTGGATTACAAGGCTTGTCCAAGGGCCAGTTAGAGGGGTATTTCTGGGGGCCACACTGAGGCTTGCCAAGGGCTGCATTTTGCCCCCAGTCCTGGGTTTGGAGACCCCTTCTGTAAAGCAATAACTCATGGAAAGAGCCAACTAGCAACTTCCACTGAGGAGAAGCAGAGGATTTTAGCATTGGATGCTGCTAGATCTTTTTCACACAGTTGGAAACTGTGCAGCTGAAAGCTGAATGTGAACTTTTTAGTTGAAAAGCAGTGTATAAGTATTGTAGATAGATGTGTGGAGAGGGACAGGGATCACATCTACTACCCCTGCTTCCAATCCTTTTGTGTTAATAAGTTCTGTACAGTGGGTGTAACTTGTATTGCAGAGGAACTTAAGGCTCCATATCACACAAAGACTGCACAGCTGAAGAACATATAGAAGATGAAAACAGGTTTTTGCATGTATTCTCCATAGATTCAGCCAGTGTGGTTTCCAATCATGTGTACTGAATCATTCAACCCCACTTGATGCAGGCAGAAATCAAAACTGCTTGTTTTCTGCAGAGGCTGATGGGGAAGAGAATCAGCTGTAGAAGTAACTCTTAAAAATAAACACTTTCAGTGATTCCTTCAGTTCAGATTTCATTAATTTATTATGGCATGTTGCTAATAACACCTGAGGAACTACAATAGTAGATTACAAGCAGTTTGTAATGCTACCACACAGTGTTTTATGTAAATGACAGGTTTTGTAAATGACATATATTGAAACTAACATGGGAGGTTTCAGTTCATCGATTAATTTATACTCTTTGGGTCAGAATGATCCACAGTATCACAGTAATCTGGTTTGATAGAAAGTGATGAACAGTAGATGACAGAAAATGATGAACAGTATTCATCTACTAATCTTTATCAGCATCTGTGAATTAATTTTCAGTCTTTGTCCACATAAATTAATTGTTTATTGAATCTCAAATTGCCACATTGTGGAACCCTGGAAAGAGTAACCAAGGAACACACAGTACAACTGAATTTCCTTCATACCTAATGTACCTGTTTATCTCACAACTAGATCGGCAATAAATCAGTGCTTTCATATGTATGTGTTGGCAAACTGTGGAGGCTTGCTTAACAAAGACTCTATTTGCTAGCTATTGCAATGCATTAATGGCTTATCTCAATATTTTATGGCCAGGATCCAAAGAATTGTGCAACTAGTTGATTCAATTTGTTGCTATAACACAGTAATTTTCAGGTACTGTGCAGACGCTCTGCAGATGATCTACTAGTGTCCATGAAAACTGTGGGGGTTATTAGTAGGGCAACTGAATTTGAGCACACTGGAGCAATATCAGCTGCTCCACACTGTTCTGGAGATGAGGTTTTAATCTGGCATAGCAGATGGATCCAATCCCCATCTTCCATTCCCACCATCCTGCCCCGGGCTCACCTTCTGTCCAATCTCCCTGCCCAAGAAAACCCCCTCTCACCTTCTCCCTGCCCTTCCAGCCCCTGGAAAAACCTATGCATCTTCCCCCTTTGCACCATCCAGAGAGAGTTGTGGAGAGGTATTGAAAAACTGTCACACAGATATGTGTTGACCTAACTTTCCCCATTCTGGTGCTGATGTGCATTACAGCACATTTGTATCATTTTTACATCAGTTCAAGGGACATGTGCCAACCCAAGTGCATTCTCGGATCTGAGTCCCCTACCAGCAGCATGGTGTGCCTTGTCAGTGGTCAAAACACTGATGGTGTGCCTTTAGTGCCTCATCTGTGTACAGTGAGATAAAAATGATTGAAAATTGCTGGTATAAATAATGACATGCTATAACTGTGGCCAATGTTATCCCGTCAAGGGTTATATGAGCTGGGAGGTACAAGACACCTACTGACTGCCTCTGTCCCTGCAATTTGCTAATTGGTTGAATCACTTTTCCAAATGGTCTTTTGTTGCCCAAGGCATGATAGTATTCGCTCTACCTGTTTTGGTTAGCAAAAGCCAAGATTCTTTTAAATATTTGTACACCTGAGACCTTATGGGGCAAGATGGGTCACCCCTTACACTTTAACCTTCCTCAAACTCCAGTGGCGGCACTGCAATCACTACCATGGTGTAAATGTTCCCCTTCTTGTCTCTCTCCCAACCCTCGTAAACACCTGGTTCCCAAGTCCCCTTTAGGGATCTGGGAACCACTGGCTTATAAAACTGCAGCCCTATTCTCTTTAAAATAATGTATATTATATTTCTATTTGTACAGCTGTTATTGTCTATATTTTGGAAACAAAAAGACCAGTGAATCCTATTTACCAAATTAATGCAGCCGATTCTGGAAATGGACCACTCAATGTAAGTTCAATTCAAAGCATGCTGAGATAGTTCAGTTGGCTTTAGAAAATGCTTACAATTGGTGCAGTATGCCATGCTCAGTGACACTACTGGGGAGCACAGTGAAGCTTCTAGCATAGTTGCTGGCAACTGCGCATGCTCACCAGTGTGAAAGCCCTATTCGCTGGCTAGCAGGTATGACGATAGTGGGGACAGGTGGTGAGAAGGATGGGGAAGGAGTGCTAGAAAGGGTTTTTTTGAGCAGGGAGAGGGAATGGAGTCAGAGCCAATGGACAATGGTGTAGCTAAAAGGGAGGGGGTTTGCAAAGGGCCCCTCCCCTTAAGTGCCATTCCAGGTGAGGAAATAAAAATGGAGCCCTACAGCTCAGTTTTGGTCCCCCCATCTTGGAATGACTCTGAAGGGAAGGGACCCCTTGCAAACTCCTTCCAAGACTGATTGCTCAGCCTCCCTTTAGCTATGCCACCAGCAATGGCGCAGGCTGGATCTTATCTCCTCTTTTGAAAACCTCCACACCCATTTTCCTTCCTGGGACACATGCTACAAAAATAGGTGGAGTTTGTCCAAGGAGAACAACAGAGAGCCCCAGGGGTTACTCAAATGTATGTAAAGAATTTACCGTATTTCCCGGTTTATAAGACGCACTTTTTTTCTTCCCAAAGGCGGGGGGAATGTCTGTGCGTCTGATAGAGTGATAGGGCCAATCCTGGAGCACCTTACCCCATCATGTCATGTGTCGTTGGATTCGTATTGAAGAGCAGAACCCAATGCAATAATCAGTTTTTAGATATCTCCTTCCCATCAAAAGTTATGGCCAAAAAAGTAAAAATCAAAAATATAAAAACAAAAAATACATTTTTGGCAATTTTTTAAGCAGGTAGGAATTTTGGCCTTGGGGTTCAGGAATTTTGGGTTTGGCATCTGGTCACCCTGGCACAGTTGCAATCCTAACCAGCCTTCCCTGGCTTGGAGACTTGCTCCAAAGTAGACATGCACAAGACCTGGTCCCTCCTGCTCCATGCCCTCACTCTTCCCTATGTATCTAGATCCTCTCACCTTTCCCTACCTACCCCCCCCCCCCCAAAAGAACCCCCTAACTTACCTGCCTTCCTGGACTATTTGCAATGAGATTTGTGCAAAATGTTGTTGTCTGATCATTTGTAATGAGATTTGTGCAAAAGTTGCAAATCACTGACACTAGAGATGATGAGTTTTTGGGGTTACCAGAAAATTAAAAGAGTGCTTGAAGCTTAAAGTCTTTCCTCATTTGTTAATGACAGTGATAATGGTTCTTAATACCACTGTTGACTTTACATGGTTGAAATATTATTCTGCTATATTTTATTAAATATATTAGTACACCATTTGGTTCAGAATATTTTTTTCTTGTTTTGCTCATCTAAACTTTGGTGCATCTCATGGTCCGATGCGTGTAATAAGCCGGGAAATACGATACCTCTCTCTCCCTTTTTTACCTTTGGTTCACCCCCTTCAATCATAGGATGCAGGGTGTGCCTTTTTGGCATGGCTCCATCAGATCTGGTGGTGGGGAATAGGATTGGGCCAAAGGTCAGCTAACAGTTTTCTTTACTGAATGCAAAAATCAGAAATTTTGAATGTCACAAGTCTGATCTATAATGAGTCTCATTGTGATAGTGCCACATCTGACAATGATGATGTCTTTAAATCTATTTTTCCATTTTTTATACACTGATTTTTTTTAATCCACAAGAGATTCCAGAATGGAACCTTAGTAGATATCAAAGAACACCTGTAATATCATGAAAGAAGAACTATGGCAACCTAAAGTCTGGAGTGGTGATTGAAAGTTGGCTCAAAAAAGTAGGGAAGACAGAGAGCTCAGAGACAGGATGACTGGTGGGCAACAGTGGAATGACATGCGTGAACCTAGAGGCATAGTTAGAGGGGGTGGAACAGTCACTTGGAAGGAGTGTCATCCCTTCAGAGCCATTCTAGGTGATGGGGGGAAGCAAAACAGCCATATGGTTCAAAGGCATGAGGCTCCCTCCAAGACAAACCAAGACAAACTCCCTCCACCCCCCTCTAACTATGCCACTGTGTGAACCTGAGAAAAGAGCTTGTGCAGGGACTTTTTATCATTGCAGTCTAGTAATCTTAAAGGAGAGGATAGTGCTGAATGTGGATGAAGCACTGAATTTTTCATGGTGAGTTGACCTAACCAGCTAATTCAGCCTTCTACGTATTTAACAAGAAATGTTTATATTAAAGAATTTGACTGGAAATCTGTCAGATCTTCCATGTGTAAGCCATTAGAGAAGTGGTGCATAATTTTTGAGTGAAGACCCACATAGCATTACTTGTGTCCCCACTAGTAGCATAATTATAGGGGGTTGCCAGCACTGCCATTTCTGCCCAGAATAGATCAGATGGCAAGTGAGAAGGGTTGTTTACATGGAGTGCCTGCAATATTTACCATGCTTCCCTCCATTGATACACTATTGGTCTCCACAAATACTTGGCATCCATCAGTCTTGAAAGACTATGGTGTCATGCTCGACACTGCATGCGAAACACGAAGGCCTGGGTAGATTGATATGGAGGCTAGGCTGTTACCCAAGCAGCAACTCCCCTCTCTCCATGCCACTGAAATAGTCCAATGAAACAGCAGAGCCGATACGATTGGTTCCAGCTGCGTCGCAGAGCTAGGCTAAGGACAGGAACTCATCCTGTCTTGTGGGGAACTCATCCTGTCTTGTCCTGTCCTGCTGGTTAACAGGCACAGTATCTTAACCACTTGCACCAATCACAGCCTCCACAATACAGATTAAATTCCTCCTCTTGGGCAGGAGGCGGGTGGGAGATGCATCTCACACTATACCGGCCATCTGCTCCCTTGGCCAGTTGTTTGGCTGCCCCTTCATCAGGCAAGGTGGCCAAAATTAGGATTTTGATGGCAGGATCAGCTTGTGCTGCCCTGCAGGTAAGCCAAACTCTTTCACTTATAATTCTAACTATGGTTTAGCATTATTTATGATGGAATGACCTTGTGACAAACATTGCCATTATATCTTGTCACATCATTTATTCCAGTATTCTCTGACTTCAAGTTCTGCATCAGACCTATTTTATGTTTCTCCAACTGGAGTTGTTTCTGCCTTGAAGGACTTTGATTCTGAGACTGATCCAACATTGTAAGTACGGTACATATTTATGGTAACTTGCTTACAGTATTAATGAAGAAATGCAGAAACAGGTTCCTGTGGTGATGGACTCATAATGTAAGGTAGAACACAAGGGAGACAATGGAGGAAGGAGGGAAGTGAGGGAGGAATAGATGGGAAAGAATATATCTATATCTATATCTATATCTATATCTATCTATCTATCTATCTATATCTATATATATAGACAGATAGATAGATAGATAGATAGATAGATATATAAAAGGCATCTTCATCATCATCACTGACTCATCAACACCCAGCCAAAACCGCTGGGCCTATAAGCATGAAATTTGATGAGGGTGTTCCTTCCATGATGGAGGGATCCACTAAGAACCAGTTTTCGTAAATTCCATCCAGAAGGGGGTGAAAAGGGGCACAATGCATTTTATAAAACTAACCTTCATCGTCATTACTGACTCATCAATGCCCTGCCAAAACCGTCAGGCCTAGAAGCATGAAATTTGGGGAGGGTGTTCCTTCTGTGATGGAGGGAGTCACTAAGAACCAATTTTTGGAAATTCCAACTGGAAGGGGGTGAAATGTGGTGCAACTTGCTTTCTTCCCTATACTTTGCTTGAAGACTCAGTGACTGATGGATGCTCTGCCCCAATCCCTGGACCTAGAAGTATGAAATTTGGAGAGGGTGTTCCTTCTGTCACATCAAGAATGGATGTGGAGAAATTTAACCCTTGAGGGGCTCTAAAGGGGTGCAACGTATTTTTGTCCTACATGAGGGGTTGATGCACAGTGGGGTATGGCGTACGGGGGGGATTTTAATCCCGCAACGCGGGTACGCTTTTTGCTAGTTATTTCATAGAATCACAGAATCATAGAATGTGGGTGTTGAAAGTGAGTCCAACCCTTTATTAACACAGGAGACATTAGCATCTGTAACAGCTGGCCATTCCGCATCAAGAGAAAGCTCACGTGTGCCAAGAGACAGACTGTTTCAATGCTAGGTGGCTTTTAAAGCAGCAATTATCAGAATATTAGTAGGGCAACTGGGGGATTTGAGCTCCCCACAAGAAGCATGGTGTGCCTGTCAATGGTCAAAAAATTGATGGTGTTCCTTGACAATTTCAGTTCCTTGTCAGTGTGCTGTGAGATGAAAAAGGTTGAAAACTGCTGCCTTAAAGTAATGCATAGGGTGAAAACTAATGTACTAGCCACATATCTGACACAAGGACTATATTTTGTTGATATTACAGCTATGTGTTAAACATCACAGTGACAAACAAGCTTGGTCTGAGTACCACTAGGACTCTGATGGTCAATATCATTAACGTCAATGATGAATCACCCTACTTTATAACGTAAGTGAAACATTTTAATGACATCAAAACATTTATATTTAGGTTTTGTAATCTGAACATCCAGAATCCATAGCCGATTTCCTCTATGGTAAAGCTCTTTCCATTTGCTAGGAATATCTGATTCTTTATATTTAGGTCAATTTTTGTGAGAAATTTCAGATTACTGTAATTCTCATCTGTTGGGTTGCTTCTGAACTGATGTACACCTATGCACTCAGGAGGCATGAATATATCCACTGTGGATTTTGGGACACATCCTGCCCCTTCTGCTTAGTCACAGCTACTCATAGTTTGTCCTTAGCAATATTTAACACTGCTACTTATGCAACATGAAAGAGATCTTGTAACCACTGCTGTTCATGATAAACCTCTCCTTTGGGCTCTGAGATTTGTAAAATGTTTTACAAATCTGTTCTGCAGTGTCTGGGTCTGGCCCCGTAACCTGTTGGCAGAATTATAGAAAAAACAAACTCATGCACAACAGCATTATGTTCCCTCCCAACTTGTGGATATGCATGTTCACAACATGTATATTCACATCCAGTATTATGGCACTAGTCTTGTTTGCATACTGTCCCTCTGGTGAAAAAAACTAAAAGTAGTTCCACTTAGAAAATCAGGGTTATAAATTGGTTTCAGTTCTGGAAATGTAGAACTTCACTGACTGGTATTACTGACTTTAATTCAGTGGTGGCTCCAGGTTTTTGAGTGTCTTGGAGCAAAAGAGGACTTTTTTTAACGTGTGTGCACTTTAAGATAACTTTTTTAAAGTGTGTGCACATGAGCTAGCTAGCTATTGTGTCCTGGAATGATTGTGGATAGGCCACAGTCTTCCTTCATTGCTGCCACTTATATGTACACATTTGTGACTTTCTCTCTGCTACAGGAATAAAACGGTTTTCCAGTCTCCTGAAGAAAGCAAACCAGGAACCCTTGTTACCACAATAAGAGCTAAAGATCCAGACGACAGAAATGGTTTTACCACCCTTCGCTATAGCATCAGTAATCCTCCAGGGATTCCAGATTTCTACATAAATCCAGGCAAGGAATTACCTTGAATTAAATCATGAGGGTGCTGACAGGCAAGGCATGAACTTAGTTCTGTTTGCTGTCCCTTGCCTGATCCACCAAACGTGCTGTTTCTGAATCACATATAATTTCATCACGTTTCACATGCTGGAAATGGATGGAATCCATTTCACGTGATGGAATCATATGTAATGATCACATGTAATTTTGAGAGAGGGGAAGGAGACTTTTTTCCACTTTCTAAACATAATTCTTGCCACTATCTAGTTAATTCAAGGTGGATTCTGGGTGAATTGAAAACCTTATATGTGTACTTACTATACGTACAGTGAGTTTTTTTGAGCATGCATAGAGCCCAGGATGATCAGATGTCATAAATACAAGACATCCAAGAAAAATTTAGGACATGACAAAAATAAAAGCTATATATATCTGTTCTGCATTGAATGCTCTTCTCCCTACTTCATATTAATTTCTTGAAGAAAATACTGGTACATATCTGCTGTCTCATTCATAATGAGTATTGAATATTTCTTTTTTTATAAAATAGCCAATTCTTTAAATAACCAAATTAAGTGAGAAACATTTCAACCTCCCTATAACCTTCCCAACAAAAATTACACTGTTAAGCAGTCTTAGCTGTTAAGCAGTCTAAGCTGCTTCCAAGTTGTTGACATCATCTGATCCAATTTTAATTAATAATTTTGCTATCTTTTTAAATAGTATTTGTAAGACAAATCAAAAGAGAGAAGCCATTCCTAAAACTGTGTAAACCCTACTTGATGCCTGTGGATGATACAATGTACTACTTTATGTATGCCAATAAAGGTTTTACTACTACTACTACTACTACTTAGCTGCTGCCTCTAACAGATAACAATTTTGCTTCCTGTGGGAGTCTACCTGAGCAAGTGAAATCACTGATGCTGGTACACTTGAACCCATGCTGCAGGATTGGGTCCGGGAAGAGGGCTAAGATTCGGTAGCTGTCACTGCTTCCAAACCCACACCATTCCAGGAAATGATAACCCTTCCCCCCATGCCATCTCTTCCCCACCCCACTCTCTATTCATCTGCCACTGACTAATGTGATGACTCTAAAATCTATTTTTGACTTTCATCCATGCTTTAGACCAGTGGTTCTCAATCTTCCTAACACCATGACCCCTTTATAAGTTCTTCATGTTGTGGGGACCCCAACCATAAAATTATTTTTGTTGCTTCTTTATAACTGTAATTTTGCTACTGTTATGAATCGTAATGTAAATATCCGATACGCAGGATGCATTTTCATTGTTACAAATGAAATGTGTGTTCTATGCACACGTTGAACACAATGGGATTTATTTCAGAGTAGGCATGCATAGGATTGGGCCCTGAGGCTGCGATCCTATCCACATTTGCATGGGAGTAAAGGCCCCCCTGACTATAGTGGGATTTATTTCAGAGAAGACATGCATAGGATTGGGCCCTGAGGCTGTCAGTCAGCCCCAGTGCACGTGCAGCTACAGCCGGAGGTCTGGCAAGCCTGACCTGGCCCCCTGCACCAGGGGTCTTTAGGCGACCCCCAGGAAAGCTCTAGGTGACCCCCAAAGGGGTCCCGACCCCCACATTGAGAAACGCTGCTTTAGACCCTAATCAGACAAAAGTGTGAGGTATCACTGTACTTTGAGATTTCTGTAAGAGTGCAGAAGTAGATAAGTAGAAGTTCATAAATTAGAATGCAGAAGTAGATAAGTAGAAGTTCATAAATTATGTGTTATGTGATTATGTGATATGTTCATCATAGAGCCAAGATGGTGTAATGGTTAGAGAGGAACTGGAAAATGGAAGAACCAGGTTCAAATCCCCCCTCAGCTTTCTGGGTGACCTTGGGCTAGTCACTCATTTTCAGCCTCACCTACCTCACAGTCACAGGGTTGTTGTGGGGAGAAAGGATAAAAGCTTTGTAAGCCATTGGGCATTTGCATTGGCATTGGAAAGATGGATATATATCCAATAAATAATATAATTTAGTATAATATAATATATTAATTATGGTAATTAAAACTCATAAACAGTATGGTGCAGCCTGAATATATTTAGTGGCCCCCAAGAGCTATGGAATATTGAGGTGTTAGAAAATACCGTAAAACAACAACAGCAGGAGAGTGCATGGGGTGGAGGAGGCCAGGCTCTCAAACTAGTAGGAGATTATGACTAAGGCTGCAATGCAAAAGCCACTTTCTTGGGAGTAAGACCCACTGAACACAATGGGGCTTCCTTTTGAGAAGACATAGTTAAGATTGTGCTCTAAGAGATTCAGGTCTTCACATGTATGGTATAGAAGATCTTATGTTTGGAGACAAAAGCATGTATCGTATATACTCGTGTATAAGCCGACCCACATATAAGCCAAGGCACCTAATTTTACCACAAAAAACTGGGAAAACTTATTGACTCGCGTATAAGCCGAGGATGGGAAATGCAGCAGCTACTGGTACATTTCAAAATACCGTAAAAATAGATACCAATAAAATAACATTTACTGAAGCATCAGTAGGTTACCAGTTAATGTAAAGATTTTTTCCCAGGACACAAGAGTAAAAAGAGGACCTGTCCTGGGAAAAGAGGACATATGGTCACTCAGTACTTTCCTGGGAGTCATTCCATTGATCATGGTGGCTCAGTGCTGCAAGTTCACAAGGAAAAGAAGGGCAATGTATTTTTTCCCCACCAGCATACAAGGCTAAAAAAGAGGACCTGTCCTGGGAAAAGAGGACATGGTCACTCAGTACTTCCCTGGGAATCAGTCTATTGATCATGATGGTTCAATGCTGCCAGCTCATAATGAAAAGAAGGGCAATGTATTTTTTTCTCCACCACCATACAAGCCTGAAAAAGAGGACCTGTCCTGGGAAAAGAGAACATGGTCACTCAGTACTTGCTTCTGAGCAGGCATGCAAAGGATTGGGCTCTGAGGCTGCCATCCTATCCACACCTACTTGGGAGAAAGCTGCATTGACTAGGATGGGATTTGCTTCTGAGGAGGCGCGCAGAGGATTTGAGCTCTGAGGCTCCCAGTGAATGGAGAGAGAAGAGCAGCCACTCAAAGGTCCTCCCTCCCTCAGGAATTCTTATTGGGCCGTGTATTAAAGTGACTTAGCATACACAGTGGGAGGAGAGAGGGGACCTCATTTGCATAGACCTGCCTTTGCAAACAAACAAGAAAATACCTCCTCAAAACTTGCTAGAAATAAGGATTTTAAGCAAAATAAGTTTAGCAGAGAGGGGCTTCCTTCCAAGTCATCAGAGCAGAAATTGTTTCTCACCTTCACTGGAAAGTACACAGCTAATTTAGACACCTACTTATTTAGGCATGGGGGAAATTAGGCTCTTAATGGGAGCCTGTTTGAATTATGGCCTTTGCACATGGTTAGCAAAGTGATTAGTAGGAAAGGAGCGGGAGGGATGGAGGAAGGAGCCTCTGAAGAGGGAATGTAGAGAAACCTGTGCCTTCCAGGGAACTCCTGGCTGCTTGACCCATGTATAAGCCGAGGGAGCTTTTTAAGCTCCAAAAAAGGGTTAAAAAAATTCGGTGTATACATGAGTATATATGGTAATACGAAACCTGTGAAATAACCTAATTCTCATTCAAAATTAAATTCTCAAGGGTATTCTACCAAGTGCATGCACTTGGACATTTTTACATCTATGCAATAAATTAGTGTGTGTCCTTTTAATTCCGGCTCTCTTAGAATCTGGTGCTATATTCGTGGGCAGAAGAATCAATCGAGAAGAAATGAAAAATCCCAACATTTCTCTGATAATTCGTGTCACGGATAGTCCCAGTGATGGAAACAGTAATGAAATTACAATTGTTATAATCATTGAAGATGAGAATGACAACCCACCAGAATGTGTTAAATACAATTTCAGGTTAGACTATTTTCATGTAATTACTCCCTACAGTTTTGGGCAGGTGAGGGAGACATGGCCCAGATCCTCCCTAACAAAATGTTGGGTGCACCAGGTTGTTATCTCTGTTGTATAATGAAGTTGCAATAACTGGGGTGAACAGAAGGGGTGAGGTGGGGAGTGCTACTCAGACAGCAGTGGGTCACAGTCCTCTAGAGATGAATGTAGATTACACAGTGATGGAATACATAGTGATGAATAATGTACATAGTACTGAGGGATTACATAGATGAAGTACTTTACATCTTTTGGACAGAAGACTGGTACAACTATTATGGGTAAAAAAATGTTCTTTTTAAACAGTTGGGAGATTTGTGAAACAGAAATTTCGACAACACTCATTGACTTGAGCATTTGGTGTTGGGACATAGATGTTGAGCCACCAAACAACTGGTTTAATTTCACTGAACTGTCTGGAGTTGGAAGTGAAAAATTCACTCAGGACCCACTTGGCTCTGGAAGAATCAAGGTCAGTTCATTTAGGCTGCAATCCTACTTTCAAGTTAGGCTGGTGTAAGTCTTGACACAAGTCTCGTACTAGCCTGGGAGTGTCACAAAAGTGCTATAAGGCACTTTTGCACACTCTTGGGAGAAGGTTAAGCTAGTACAGAAACATGCTTCGGCCTCCCCACATGATCACTGTGGGAATGAAGAATAGGTGAATTGTGCCAGGAATCTCATAGGTAAGGGATGGCCTGGGATGGTCTAGATGTCAAACAAAAGACCTGTGGGCCACCAAAGTCTGTGTGTATGTGTGTGTGTGTGTGTGTGTGTGTGTGTATGTGAGAGAGAGAGAGAGAGAGAGAGAGAGAGAGAGAGAGAGAGAGAGAGAGAGTCTTAAGCTGCACAACAAAAAATGCAATTATTTTCTTTTTAATCTAGTTGATAGGAAACTTTGATCTTGAAAATGGAAGTGTGAGTCAGTATACTCTGAACACTCAGGTACATGATGTTGCTTCACCGTATTATGCTAGTAAGTACCCCTTTTATTTCTTCTTAGTATTATTCCACATTCAGTGCCTTTCTGTGCTAGAGATCATAGGATTACTGGTACAAGCAGTAGTAGCAGAGGCAGGCAGAGTCTTCCACTCACTCGTTTATTTCTTATAATTGGAGTATCCCATGGGTTCCATTGTGATGCTAGTGCATTTGAGGGCCACTCCAATTTGTAGACAAGAGTGTTGACTGCAGTGCCAGTATTGTATAGCTCTTTTAACTGACTTGGGGACCAAAATTGGTCTGTGGTAGTATTGAATTCTGTAAAGTTCACGGTATCCTCAGGATAGAGAGCACCTGTGCCAGTCAGGTGCTAGAATCAGCACCAGCAGAAAAAAGATGTGTTGCTACCAGGGGTAAGTGTGACCACAGTGCGACTGCTATGGGGTGGGAAAGGGTGGAAAGAAGGCAAGGTGGGGTGTGGGGAGGAACCAGGGCAGGATTAGCTGAGAAATACTTTGCCAGATTCTGAACTCTATGTCCAGACATTCCAGATGTCTTCGGAAGAGACATCTGGCTGCTTCCTGGCACCTAATGGATATAGCAGAAGCCACTTTGGTCAAGCTGGTTCAGCAGGCACTGGGAAACTCAGGTTTAGGTTGTTGCATCATTGCTGCCACTGATTCTGGGAGAGGACATTGTCTAGGGGTCTGATCCAGCTAGATGGACCCTTGACTAGTGTCCATCTTGGCAAACTGCTATTACTTTTTCTTGGAACTAGTATTTCTAAATTATGGTTTTCAAGTGAGTTCAACCTTCATGCTTTCCTTAATTGCTTTTTTCAGATACTATCTACCTTTATTTCAAAATAAAGCCACTCAATAAGTTTGACCCAGTCTTCAGTAATCCTTTATATGTTTTTAATGTATCAGAAATTGCCCCAGGTAAGTATTACCATTCTTTCAGAAATATTGAAAGTTGCAGAATGAATGTTTGCTATAAGACCATCAATTATTGTAGTGGGCCATCAATTTTTCATCCAAGGATACAGTCTTATAGTTAGCACTTTACGAGCAGTAAATAATTTTTGGAGAGTCTGAGTTTTTGTATCTTTCAGTAAAGACCAAAATAATGTAACAAGAGATATTGTAGTACATTCTCCCTATGTCACAATTTGCATGACAAATAGCCCAGTGATATGTGGTGAGGTCTAAGGCTGGGGAGGCATACTATGCAGAATTCCTGGGTGATATCACACCACAAGTTATTCTGCAAACTACCTGGAAGCCCTAGTGCAGTGGTTCTCAAACTTCCTAATGCCGTTACCCCTTAATACAGTTCCTCATGTTGTGGGGACCCCCAACCATAAAATTATTTTCGTTGCTACTTCATAACTGTAATTTTGCTACTATTTTGCTACCAAGTAAATATGCATAGAACTGGGCTCTAAGGCTGCAATCCTAGCACTTTCCTGGGAGTAAATCCATTCACTATCATGGGACTGACTTCTTCTGCATACAACTGGACTCTAAGGCTACAATCTTCACCGTCCCCAAGGTTCCACATCGTCTCACAGCTGCTCAGAGGCTCCATCTGATCCGCTTCTCAGCGGCTTCTTCCAGTCGCAGTGGCTCCAGTGTTTCTGCCAGGTCTTCCCACCTGGCCCCCTGCACCAGGAATCTTTAGGCGACCCCCAGGGAAGCTCCAGGTGACCCCCAAAGGGGCACCGACCCCCACTTTGAGAAATGGTGCCCTAGTGCCTACACAATCACAACTGAGATTGAGCTGCAGATGTTGCAACTCTGGTCACTCAGACAGGCTTGGTGAGTTTCATGGAGAGATTATTTCCCACACTTGTGGTAGTGGCAACTTAGCACTCCCTGCGATCACACAACTATACAGAAACTGGGTGCCTTGTGCATAGAATCATAGGATTGGAACAGTACTCTGTCTCACTCTCTGGGGAGGGAGTGATGGAAGAAGGCCTCATAAGCAAAGGAACATTATGGGTAAGTGGTGGAGTGAGAGAGGGAGATGCTGGCGAGGTTCTGGGAGTGCCTTTTCAGCAGCATCACTTCTTTCAAGGAGACCACCAGTTGAAACACTGCTGCAGAAAGATAGCCTCCGTGATAATTACATTCCCCATATCTTGAAAATATGATCAAAATCTGCATTTTTCTCTCTCCTGTCATTTGCAACTAATGAGCTTCTGTATGAGAACTAAGTACTTATTTCTTATCAATCACAACTGCTTAATGGTGTCACCATGAGTGCTATTCAGCCCATTTTATGAAACGTATATAACACCCTATTTTAAATTATTGCAAACAAATTTTTTAATTCCTTAAATGAAGTTTAATTAATAATATGAAAATAGTTTCAAGCGTCAGGACAAAAAAATGTATTAATGAAATTTAAAGTTGATTTCTTTTTGTACAAATCTTAGGCTGCAATCCTAACTTCCAGTTAGGCCAGCCGAAGCCCTGGCATAAGTCCTGTGCTGATCTGGGGGTGTCAAAAAAGTGCTGTAAAGTCCCCCACTCCGAGGGGGATTAGGCTAGTGCACAGGCATACGCCATCCTCCCCACACCGCCATGGGAAAATATGCAAGCTGAGTAAGATTGGTGAGGATTGCAAGCTGAGCCCATTGGTGAGGATTGCAAGCTGAAAATATGCAAGCTGAACCCAAATTGGTGAGGATTGCACTCTCAGGCTGCAATCCTAATCAAATTAGACCAACACAACTCACTCATCTCCCTGTACAACTCAACCATCTCCACACAGTGGGATAAGGAAGCCGGCACATGTCTGTGCACTGGTCTACCCTTACCCCACCTCCGAAGATTGGCACAGAAGTGTCTAAAAGCACTTTTTTTACATCCCCAAGCCAGTACAGGATTTGCAGGGGTAAATGTGACTGAGGGCGGGGTGTAGTTATTGATGCTGGATAAAGGAGGCAACATAGCAAATTGAAGGGGTTTTGTAAGGTCTCCTACTTTCCTATGGAAGACCTTATTTCCTTCTTCCACCCATCCATTCATACGTCCATCCATCTGTCCGTCCATTTTCCCTTTCTTTATAACCACAAGTTTGAAAGTGATCTTCTGTAACAAAGGTATCCCAAAACACACTAAGCCAGCAACAGGGAATGTCATGAGTTCTTACACTTCAAAATTTATCATTTACCACTGCTAGTCTGGAACATGATGATTTGTTTGGAAAATGTTGACACAATTATGCAAGTTATTCCATTTAGTATGGGAAAGATTTTTTTCCCCTCAAGTGTATCTGTATCTATATGTATTTTTCAAACTTTGCTTCTTCAGCTGGATCCCATATTGGAATAGTGAAAGCTACAGACAAAGATTTACCACCCTCTGCAATCACTTATTCAATTGCTGCTGGAGGATTCACACGTGACTATTTAAATATATTCTGGATTAATCCTGAAGATGGTATTTTGAAACTCTTAGCAATGTTAGACTATGAAACAAAGACAAGCTACCTTCTCACTGTGATGGCCTCTGATAACAATGGCAGGAATGCTACTGCATCAGTGAGTAAATCCAAAATTTATGCAGATGTACCTACTTCTAAAATAGGCATTGTTCTTCCCCTTTTCAAATGAAAATAAACTCAGCCGGGCTCTCAGAGAGCTGAGCTTGTAGTGTAAATGGTCTCAGGGGTAACAAAGTGTGATTGCACTGGCAGGCTGTGATCTACACACACTCTCTAGACCATGTGTACAGTCCCAACTATGTGTTCAGATCCTACACTTGTACATTTTATAATGTGTGTAGGGTCATCCACAGTCTGACAATTTCTGTACATTGAAAGTATCATCTGTCACCAGTGTCCCACTCTCCTTCTGTATGTATTCACTTAAACATATAGTGGAATTGCAGTGGAGTGAAACTGCAGTGTAAAAAGCTGGTTGTGGGTAAGTTTGTGTTTTGAAGGATACACAAGCATGGCTTCTTGGATGAGTATGTCCTGGTCAAATGCATCCTGATAATTAACATTCAGTCTCTTAAATATCCCAGTTATTTGCATCCCACTATAATTGGGCAACAAATACTACGTTATATCCTTAGCCTGTTATCCGATCCCTAACCCTACTTTGCATTTTAAAAATAACGAATACATTAATATAAATACACATATTTTGGGACACAAATGCCTGTAATACACACAAAACTGGGTGCAAACATCCAGGGCACCAATGACTCAGATACATTTTGCTGGGATACAGTTGTCCAGAATGCAATGGTCCTGTTCTGAAGTCAGCTGCTTATACTGAGATGGAAGAATAAGGGTGCAATCCTAACAAATGTAGTCCGACTTATCTCAGACGGCCTATTTTCCCATAGTGGTAAGGGGAAGTTGGAATATGCCTGTTCACCAGTGTACCCCCCCTGTTCAGTGGTGTAACCCCTAGGAGGAGGGCAGAAGTACCCTATGGCACTTTTGTGCCCTTTTGTGCCCAGAAGTACCCTACGGCACTCCAAGTATGCAAAGTACTTATGCCAAGGTTTATGCTGGCCTAAATGGAGATTAAGATTGCAGCCTAAAGCAGCAGAGAGAGCATAAACTGCCAATTTTTATGTGGAATGGGCCTTTTTCACTTGTACATCATCCAGAAATGGTCTCCTGCTCTTCTATTCAGACCCAAAAGTTTGATTTGGCTCCTAGCTCCAGAACTCAGATTTTACTACAGTGCATATTGTTTTATTACTACTATGGGAAAGTGGAAATGGGAATAATGGTAAGGTTTTTAACTTTGTGTGCAGGCATTCTCATGACCATTATCAGCACATTCAAGCCAGTGATCAACTTTTTAAATGTTGTGACCCCCAATAAACTAATTATGAGGTTGGGGAAATGATCGCATTCTACCACCATTCTACCTTCACTGCCACCTTCACTGCTGTTCACAGACGTACTGATTGCTAATTCCATTTGAACTGATTCCATTTGATTCCATTTGAACTGATTCCATTTGATTTGAGCTAATTCCTGATTTGAGAACTGATTTGAGAACTGATTTTGAGAACTGATTTGAGCTAATTCCATTTGAACTCATGGAACTGATTGCTAATTGAACTGATTGCTAATTCCATTTGTTGTGTTTGGGCTCTGGAATCGCCATGCCTGCTGGACCAGGTGGCATACAGGGTTAGGCTGGGGGAGCCCAGACAAAGTTGAAGAAACCAGAGAAACGGTGGTGATACCAACAGTCCTGTTCCATAAACTAATTGGACTGGGAGGAATCTACTACCTATACTTTTGACTTTTGGACTAATACTCTTAGAGTACTAACAGATCGTGATCCCACAAATGAGGCTTCATAACCCCAATGAGATCGCAACTCAAGGGGGAAGAACACTGCTATAAGCCACTAGTGGTTAAAAATGGCCAAATGCCCCTCCCCTGTTTTACTTTGTTCTGTAAGCATCCTCAATATCCTATAGCAAGGGTCTCCAAACCCTGGCCCAGGGCCAGATGTGGCCATCGGCAAGCCTCAATGTGGCTCCTTGTAAGAACCCTCTATCTGACTCTTGGGCAAGCCTTGTAATCCACTCCAATACATTCTTTAATGTAAATTTATGTAAATTTATTCAAATTTGAAATGTAAATTAGTTTTCTGGCCCCCCCGACACAGAGTCAGAGAGATTATGTGGCCTTCCTGCCAAAAAGTTTGGAGATCCCTGTTCTATAGGATCCAGAAACCACTGAGGACAGATCCTTTTCAGATGGTTTCTTTTTATTTTACAAACAAATATACTTCAGCATACAACATACCCACAAGTATACAGACACTACTGCATACTTATTTTTGAGTGGTCTGTTTTGCTTTCAAACTGATTGAGCATCACACATACAAATGCTACCTACCGTAAGTTGTATTACTGTAATCTTCAACAAAATATTTTGAGAGCCTCGCCAAGTTAAATTTTTTTCTGAGAATCATTCATTCAGAAGTGATAAGCCTTTGGAAGAATCAACACTGTTCCTGGTAAAAGAAATTAAAGAGCACAATCCTAACCAAGTCAAAAGTTAGCCCCATTTTGTTCAATGGGTCTTACTCCCAGGAAATTGTCTTTAGGACTGCAACCCTAGTATATATATCTCTGTGAGATGCATTGACTGAAAAACCTTTACTCCCAAACACACATGCACACAAATTTGACAGGGTAGAGCCGGCAATTTATACGTCATTAACCATAATTCATGTACAAGAGGGTAATCTTTTGGTTTCATTTGATCATTATTGTTCTTGTAATCCTTTTTTCTTAGGTCATTGTGAATGTGCTTGAAGCAAATGATGAAAAACCAGTTTGCTTTCCTGAGTCATCTTCACTGGCCATTCCAGTGGACACAACTCCTGGGACTAACATTGATGGTTTCACTATTCGCTGTACAGATAAAGATTCAAGTCCCAAATCATTCATTTATAGTATTGACTCAGGTATTTTACTCAGAACACATGAATTTTATGATCATGTTATTGGTATACAATGAAAGTTGCTAAGTGCTGAAAATTTTTTGGGCTGCTGAAAGCTTTAATAATTCACTGTATGTGCAAGATTTCCCCAGGCCTTTGTGCAAAGCCCTGCTATTACCTCACATGGTGCCCCGTCTCCCCCAAAAGTGTACTGCACACTATCACTAACACCAGTTCAGTTAGTGGCCTTTCCAAATGGGCCCTCCTGATGGCATGAGACCTGAGCCAATGCTCAGACCTAGAAGTCTTGTTCCTATATTTGCCTTAGGTTGGCTTGAATAGTTAAGTGGGACCTTGCATTATTATCCTGTTTCACATTTTGCACTATTGCAAAGATGTTTCCCACCAAATGTTAATGCAGTGAAGAGCTGCAAACGAATCTGGTTTTCTGGCATGTGCTCCAGTATGGTATTTATACTTACAGGTGTTCGTATGTATGTTGCATGAGTACATTACACTTTCATGTGTTCACATGCTGCATTTTAGGTGTAACTGTAATGGATGAAAAAGCCCTTGTTACTGGAATAATGAGTTGTCATGATAACGTCCTGTCTGGGTTGAAAGAGTGGGTATCAGTGACTCCATGCTGATTCAGGGCAGTAGTACCTAGTAGTTAGCAAGCACGTTTGCTCCCTTTCCTTCCTATCTAGACAAGGATGAATGGAGAAACTTCTTGGTAGACTGAATTTACTGCCACCAGCCCAGGAGATTAAGGCTGCAATCCTAATCCCCATTTAGGCCAGCCTAAGCCCTGGCATAAGTCCTGTGCTGACCTGGTGGTGTGTCATAAAAATACAATAAGAGACTTCTGCCCCACTCCTAGGGGAGTTAGGCAAATGCAAAGGCATACACTGACCTCCCAACACCATCACGGAAAGAGAGCCAGGTGAGTTAGGTCAGCTTAAATTTCTTAGGACTGCACTCTAAGTTAACTAGAAGGACTCCCTGGGTGAAACCATCCTCCTAGAAACTCATGAGTTTCCCAAACAGGTAGACTTGAGATTAACCACAGGTTTGATTATTTGATCCCGGTTATGTATATGCAACACTTGACAAAAATGGCTTGAACTTAAAAATTTTTTATTACAAGTCGAGAAAAAGGAAAAAGAAGGATAACAAAATCAGATGAGCAAACAAAAATATTAACTGGGAATTGAAATTAGCAGAATAAAGGGGTGACTGTAATCACTCAACCTACCACAAGATGGCGATGAAGCACTTAGGACTCATGCATGAGTTTTTAACTCTGGGCTTTACTTATCAGATGAACTTTGGAAATGCATGGCTTACAAGAGACAAATATTAAAACCATCATAATTATTATGATTTTATTACTAATAAACTGTTCTTCATCTGATTTTACCTGTACTATGGAACCACCAACCTTCTTCCCTTGCATTGCCAGCAAGTGGCTGGTGGATTATCTGTCCTAACATGCTGGGTGGCTGGAGTAAAAAGAGCGTGAGCTGCTGGCCAGGGCGTTGTTTTTCATTCTCAGCTATAATGATGTAATTGATCTCTCTGATATAAGTGGTTTCAGCTGTCAGGTCACTCTGTCCTATCACCGTGAAACCAGTTTAACTGGTTTTTTAGCTCTAGTTGTTCCAAATTCAAATTTGCATTCCCTCCTCCAGTCTGGCAGCTTTTTGTTAATTTTAATAGAAATGGAATTTTATTAATTGCCCCAAACTATGAAGATCGCAAGCAGAAATACACATCAAATACAGGCACTTTATGACAAACTATGTCAGAACCCATCAGGACCTGTGGTATTAGTTTGAGTCATAGATTCTATACATGGTATATAATCCTGTAAGCCTTTTGTTCACTTCATATTTTAATTGCTAAAAATAAATGTAAAAAAGTTGATGAGACAAATAACATGATAGCGGTGGTGGCAGCGGCAATTTTTTCATGATAGTTTGCTTGCAGGGTCAACCCAAGATCTTCCAGTGATTTAGGCGGTGTACCAAATGCAGTCTTCCATTACTTTTTATGCATCTGTTGTTGTTGATCCACCACTGTATATTGTGGTGGACATATGGAAGATATATGCAGTGGCACCTTCACGTAAAAATCACATAAAGTATGTTCCATGTAACAAACAAAAATTTCTCTAGGGTTCTGTTTCATGTAACAAACTGTGCTTCATGTAACAAACACTCTTGTTGGCAGTTGGGGCAGACGTGCTGTCCGGTAGCCTTTTTAAACAGCGTCGGGGCTACCTAGTGTGCCTGCCCATAGTGAAAGCAACACTTCCACATCTGCTGGGCAGAGGGAGAGAACAGCAGTGGAGAAGAGGGAAGCAGCTCAGGACTAGCCAGAAGGGAGCAGGGGAGAGAGAGGCTCAGGATGGAGAGAAGGAGAAAGTGGGGAGACATTTGGAAAGTATCTTTGATTGCAGCCTCCTAACCATGTTTACCCAGAAGTAAGCCCCATTGTGTTAAATGGGGCTTACTCCCAGGAACGTGCCTTTAGGCTTGCTGCCTAAGCAGACTTCATATGATCATGCACATTGAATGCATGTTTTGAATTCAATTCCAGTGTTCTGTCATCATTTTTTCATACAGTTAATATTTTTATATGAATATTTTTTGGGTTGTGGAACCAATCACCTGAGTTTCCATTAATTCCTATGGAAAAATCCACTTCACGTAAAGAACGTTTCACGTAAAGAACATGCCTCTGGAACGAATTAAATTTGCTACATGAGGTGCCACTGTACAGAGATGCCTCACGTAACAAATTTAATTCGTTCTGGAGGCATGATTGTAATGTGAAATGTTCTTTACGTAAAGCGGATTTTCCCATAGGAAATAATGGAAACACAGACAATTGGTTCCACAACCCCAAAAATATTCACATAAAAATATTAACTGGATGTAAAAATGATGATAGAACACTGGGATTGAATTCAAAGCATGCATTCAATGTGCATGATCTTATAAAGTCTACTTAGGCTGCAGTCCTAAAAGACACTTTACTGGGAGTTATACCAGTAAACACAATGGGGCTTACTTCTGGGTAGACATGGTTAGGAGGCTGCAATTCAAGACACCTTCAAAGTGTCTCCCCACTTTCTCCTTCCCTCCATCCTGAGCCTCTCTCTCCCCTGCTCCCTTCTGGCTAGCTCTGAGCTGCTTCTCTCTTCTCCACTGCTCTTCTCTCCCTCTGCCCAGCAGACACCCGGCCACAGGAGGAACAGCATGGAAGTGTTGCTTTCACTATGGGCAGGTGTGCTAGGCAGCCCTGACGCTTTTTAAACAGGCTGCCGGCCAGTGTATCTGCCCCAACTGCCAACGAATGTGTTCTTTACATGAAGCACAGTTTATGTGAAGCAGAATCCTAGAGAAATTTTTGTTTGTTACATGAAACATACTTTACATGAGGCGTTCTTTACGTGAGGCGACACTGTATTTGGAAATATGTTTTTATTTCAAAAAAATTGTTTTTATTTCTAAGTATTCTGCGTATTTGGAATAAATAGAAGTGGAGCAATGACTGGGAGAACAGAGGAATGGAGGGTGGTGAGATAGAATGGTTTCTCTGTTCCCCTCTGGAGGAAAAGGAGAAGTGGTTGAAGTGGGTGGGAAAATGCATGTGGGTGAGATGGCTTCTTCCATTGGCCTCAAGAACTTAACATGTCTTGCTTTACTGGTTCAAACTGCTGTCATTAATTTTATCAGTATTTATTTCATCACTTGCTAGCAATACTTGTCAGTGAGGAACATAATTCATTGTTAGAATAGAATAGAATAGAATCATAGAGTTGGAAGGGACCCAGTGGATCATCTAGTCAGTTTCCATGCAGTGATTACTATGTGACCTGGTCATGTCATACCATTCACTAACACCAAAGAATTAAATCGGTAGTTTATGTAGTTTTTAAATCAGTAGTTTTTATGCTGTAATTTTTTTTAATTGTGATTTTCCTCTGGCTCCATTTTTAGGAAACGTGAATAACCATTTCACTTTTTCACCAAATGCTGGCTCTAATAAACCACGACTGATTCTTGCATTTCCATTTGACTACGAAGGTGGTTTGGATAAAATTTGGGACTACACACTGAAAGTTTTTATAACAGATAATAATTTATCACCTCCAAACCAAACAGGAATCCAAACTGGCACAGTGACAATTGCCATCAAAGTAATTCCAAACCCAACCACTGTGGCCCCCACAACAGTAAGTAGGCTAAATACTGAAGGTTAAATGTGGGTTAATGTTAACTGAAGGTTAATGCTGATGCGGCATTCGTGGGTTGCTGTGATGCCAGAACATGCATTATGAAAGCAAGATGATGTAGTAGTTTGTAAGCTGGGATAAAACCTGCCCGCAGCCATGAAGTTTCCTGGGTGACCTTGGACCAGTCACTCATTCTCAGCCTCACCTACATCACAAGGTTGTTGTGAGAACAAAAGGATGAAAGTTTTGTAATCCTTCTTGGGCATTTATTTTAGCATGGGAAGGGCATGGTATTATTTCATTACATAAATAAATGCGTTTTATGGCCATTGCAAAACACAGTGTGCCATAGAGGACAGCTTGGCTCTCTTTTCTCCCTTTCTACTCCATTAACTCATGTTCTCCTCAATCCACTCACAAAGGTCCACTTGGTCTTGCACCAGCAAAATAGCCAAAACAACTATATGTAATGTAGGTTTTATGCTATTTTTCAAAGAATGCAGCCTGGGTATAATAAGAGGGTACCCCTTTAAATAAACAAAGAGATTTTGTTTTGGGGTAGTTGTAGCATCCATGCCAGTCTCTACATATCTTGTTGTGCTTTCTTTGATTGCTGATTTGTGGTAACAGTACAGTGCCCTAATGCTGTAAATCATATGATAGGATTGGCTGTCAGTAAACCTCATGAATCAGCCCTGACAGTGTGGGTTTTTTTGAAAGTTAATTGTGATAAGGGTTGTGGTGGGTCAGTGGTTACTGACAACAATGCTGTGCTTGTTGACCTAAAGATCAGCAAGTCAACCTGAGTACTGTGAGAAAGAGTGAGCACCCATCTCTTGCCCAGCTTCTTTCAACCTAGCAGTTCGAAAGTAGATAAATAGGTAATACTTTGGTGGGAACGTTACAGCATTCTGTGTGCCTTTGGCATTTAGTCATGCTGGCCATATGACTTTGTACACATCTTGGACAATGCTGGCTGTTTGGCTTTGTAACAGGGATGATCACCATTCCCTAGAATTTGTCACAACTAGCCTGGCAAACCATGTAGGGACACCTTTACCTTTTAATTGAGTCTGGAAGGCCATGCATGGGCTCTTGCCTGTGTTCTGGAGTTTCTGCAATATTAGTTTCTGACCAGCTGTGTACCATACTCTGTCAGAAGCTCACACTGTAATCCCTGAGTTTAAGTAACCCAACATTTGTAATCTTATCCATGAGCAGAATAAAAGATGCAGCAGTCTCCTTCCATTATCATCACCTTTCTGGGCTCATTTAAAAATTGAGTTTGTATGGGCAGCCTGAATCTCCAAGAAAGATGGTATATAAATACTCTGGTAAATAAATAATAAATAGTAGTTATTATATTGTATTTCTTTTTATGCTTTTTTTACAAGCCTGCTGTTACACTTGTGACCAGTAAAGAGAATGTCTATTTTGCAACAGCCTGGTATGTGCCCTTCATCATATGTCTGGGTGGTCTGCTGCTCCTAGGATTTCTTGGATATCTAATCTACTTGCTGGCAAAATATATTCGTGCTCATTGTCCACCAAAAACCAAAGTGGAGAAAAAACCACTGTAAGTAGTAATAAGGAAGAAACATACACATTGTTTCCTTCTTTTGTGCTGATTGAAAATGTGTTATGGTAAGTTTGGATTGCATCAGTGGTGGGCTCCAGGAGGTTCGCACCTACTCTATAAAACGGTTGTTAACAAGAGATAGGACATATAAAGTTAAAAAATAGCCATTTATAAGTGGCTGCCAGATGGGCATAGAACCAGTTGTTAATTTCTTTGAGTCCCATCACTGATGTGCACCATTAAAAGTGGCTGCCAGGTGGGCATAGAAGTGGTTGTTAATTTCTTTGAATCCCATCACTGGACCACACCCAAGTATTCTCTGGTATACAGAATGGTTCCGTCCTATCCAATTTTCCAGGATCGATGTAGTTGCGATGCAGCACCAAGGTAGAGGAATAAATGCTTCTTTACCTTGAGGAAGCCTCAATAACTGACCCCCAGACATAGCACCCTCCCCATTGGCTTGGGCACATTGATGTTTGAAAATTGGATAGGATTGGGCCAAAGTCAATGAAGAGCTTCAGATCTACACTGGAGCATCCATGGAAGAAATCTGATGCCATTATTTTTAAGAACATTTATAACATGTACATGTTACAAAAGTACACCTAAAAATACATCTTGGACTTCATAGGGTTAATGGAACTTATGCTTTTAATATTTTATTACAGCATATTATTTTTTATAAACAAAAAACCCAAAATAAATCTCCTCTGCAGTACTGATACTGGTTGTAATAGGGCCTTCCTAAGTGTGTACACACACACACATATACCGTACATACGTATATAAAATTTGAGTAGCAGACGTAAAACACCCAAACTTGTCTTCTGTATTACGGCTATCCATTACCAGACCATTAATTTCTGCTAACAGGAAAACTTTCCATGGAATGTGGTGTTATTTGAATGCACATAAATGTATAAAAATGTACAGAACTTGTATATTAATGCTGTCTGAATTAAGTTGGCCTGCTCTGGGCCAAATCTAGTGGGATATACCAGTTACAGGTATAACAGAACAAACTTAAAGACACTTTCTGAGGGGTAAGACCCACTGAACACATGTCAACTTTAGAGTTGACATGGTTAGGATTGTACTCTAATTCTTTCTTCCTAGAGAAGAAAGTTATGTTCATGTTATCAAGGCACACACTTCATTCAATTTGCCATGAATCCAACTCCTTGGATTCATTATTGTTATTAATAATAAGATTATATTCTCATTGATATCTTGTCCTGCCAAAGGCTGGTGAAATGTATTCATAACATTAATATGTTTTTTATTTATTTATGACAGGCTAAAAATGACAGGTAAGTATCAATTTATCCTGCTTTCATCATTCTTTGAAATGGAACTGCTTATGAGATAATATTCTCTCATAACCTTGATGCATGCATAACCTTGATGCATGTTTTGTTAGACGCATGCAGATACTGCTTGCGGAAGTACTGTACAATATAATAATATTCATCAGTAAAAAACCAACCCCTCTCCAGCATCTCATCTTCCCATATTTTCAATATGGGATGTTGATAGTTCCATCTCCTCAGCCTGCTTGATTGACACGGAATGTTGGCCAGAGATCCAGACATTCCAACAGGCAAGTTAAAACACTTATGTAGCTACATCTCATTGTCAATGTTGTGGCCCACCAAAATTGGGTCGGGACCTACTGATGGGTCATGCACTCACAATCTGGAAACCAGTTTGTAGTCACAGTTTGGGATTATTTAATACTGGGCTTAGGGCTGCATTTGTGACTCCATAAAGATGGAACGTTGAAATTCTGGAATGACCAGCCGGAGTTTGTCTCTATATAAGAGACATCCTAAACAATGTTTCTTATCCTAAGCAATTCTGGTCCGTTCACCACAGCACTTTTCTGTGCCAAGGTAGGCATCACATACAGGCTTCACATATCACTTCTTGAATCAGGAACTTCATGTATTAATTGGACATACCTCCAAGTGTAGATGGCATCAATCCACACTTCCTCGCTATCACAGGATGCATATTAGAATGCTGTGTTGAACTGCAGCCTTATCCAGACTCTGCTACTACTCATGCACAAATATCTCTTAAAAGCATGACTATAGTTGAACACTGTTATGGTTTTATTGATATCTATAGTCAATGCTAGTCTCTTCAGGGCCACACTAAGGTTACAATCCTATGCACACATTCTTGGGAGTCAGCACCATTGACTTACATCTGAGTAAACATGCATAGGATCGAGCTGTAAGGGATCAGTGCAATGCTTCTGTTAATTAGGAAAGAGTAAAAACTGAAGGTGTGATGTTTCCTAGGTTTTCTCCCCAATTATAAGTCATCTGGATCAGTAGCACATGAGGCTGTGGAGCATATCCTGCATCAGGCCATACTATACATTACATGTGAGATTCATGAACAAATCTCCCAGTCTGCTTCCTTTTCACTCAGAAGGCAGTCGCTCAAAACCACTTTATTCATGAAGCAGGGTGGGGGGTGTGTGGAAGTTTGTAACAGAACACTCAGGATTTTACTCATTTGCACACTCATTTGTGTTTTTTTCCTTGTAGAAAAGAAGAAAGTTAAGAAAGAAGAGGTTTGGGTGAGTACACTGTATAATAAAACTTAAGAAGTATTGCCTATTTAGACCTCCCATCATTTTTCTGAAAGATCTCCTAAGCTTGTGTCAGAGAAAGTACCAGAATAGAAAACGTACTTTTAAAAAGTACCTAGTGGTTAGAGCATCCGCATCTTTTCATGGCTCCCACTTTTCCTTTTTACTAGGTATGCAGCCAAATGGTGTAGGAAACTAGTGTGTTTTATCATGTCCTACATTTTCCTCCAATTTGGAGGGAGGGGAGCAGCCACTATTTCTTAGCCTCCACCTACCTCAAAAGGTTGTTATGAAGACAAAATGAGGGGAAAAACTAGGTATAGTCCCCTTTTACAATTAAACTTGCATTTCTAGAACACAGTACTGTACAAATAAAATCATATATGTAAGTCAACATTACCATTCCTTAATTAACACGCAATAAGACAGATCACACATTTTGTTTCCCTTCTTAGGAGATGACCAATATAAATACTGTCTTTGATGGTGAAGCAAAGGATCCAGGTAATATTACTATTAACAAAAACACAGGTAATAATACATTTTGTTCTGATCCAACAGTGGATTGCCAGCTGAGTCACGACCATTAATGAAGTAGCTGTCCCACGCACAAAATCCATATGGTTAAAAGGACAAATCCAGCAGATCCTGCTGCATGCAGTTGTGCCCATATATTCTTTTCAATCTGCTGAGCTGGGTGTGGTGCACACAGATCACAATGAAGAGGCGTACCCAGCCAGTGCACAGTGATCTTTGATATTCCTATATAAATCAATTGTGGATTTCCCTGTTAATCCCCATACGCCCCAATTAATTTCCTATTAATTAATCACATAAATGTGGACAAAATTCACACCCCACATTACAATAGTAGATTTCATAGCGAGGAATTTTCCTGCATACTAAATCCTGTGAAAAGCCTTGGTGTGTGTGAAAACCTCCTCTGGAATGATACTACATTAGGTATGTGAAGGTATCTTATTTGAGATGCCCTTTCCAATATAAGATGTTAACTTTGTAGAGGAACAGGTGTTAACTGGAGAAGCTAAGATATTCTACAGCAAATGCAGCACAACGTCCTCCCTTAGAAGTTGAAGAAAAATAATCTCTGATTGAGGCAACTATTGCATGCTTTTTCTATATCCACATGGGTTTTTGCCAGCCTGAAAAACCCACGTTTATTTAAGTGTTTGAAATTTAAAAGGAATTGGGTTTATTTAGATATTTGATGATGGTTTTGTGTCTAGAAATATCCTGTAGTAATTTAACTATTATGTATATAAATTTGCTCATGGTAAAATTGAATTCATTAGAAAACATTTTTTTTGCTCAAAGTTGTGTTTTCCAACAACATATCAACAACCTTAATTGAAGGACTGCTGTACTTTCAGATAGTCTTTGTGGCTGTGGCACCAATCTTGCTTATAAGTCAGGAAATTGGTGCAACAAATCTTGGATAATTTCTGCTGTTGGCAAAAATGCTCTGATTTGTGATTCTTGGGTTTCACTGCTAAACACACAAAAAAACCTTATTGTTTCACTGGTCTAAAGAAAGAATAGATAAATTATTGATTTCTTCCACAGTCACTGGCAAATGGTATGACTTTAATTCAAAGTCTGGGGCTCGAAGATGGAAAGACACAAACACACCTTCCCAAAAGGAAGCAAAGGGTCAGAATGCACAGATAACAACAGCTAGCACAAGCAAGAATCAAAGGAACCTAAATGAAAATGATGCTAAGACCAGTGCCAAAAAGGTGGAAGGATCAAACAGCAAGGCACCAAAGCCTTCAGGAAATCCAAAGGCTGAGACTTCTGGCCAAGATGGCAACCTGAAATTACAGAAGCCAGAAGAAGTGCCTTTGGGCAAAGGGCCTCCCCCACCTATTCCCCCACGCAGATCACCAATTCCCTCTCCCAAAATATATCCCTCATTACCACCAAAATCCATATTAAAAAATGAAGTATAATGTATCTGTATGTAATCCAAAACCATTTACTGTTACTTTCCATTTAATTGAGAAATAGTGGCAATAACATACCGGTACTTATTTTCAGTTTTTACCCTTGTTGAATAATATACATAAAAGCTATATATATATAAGAGAAAAGTCACTCACTGATTCATTGACTCACTGACTGACTCATCACCGCCCTGCCAAAACCGCAGGGCCTAGAAGCGTGAAATTTGGGGTGGGTGTTCCTTCTGTAACTGAGGGGTGCACTATGAACCGGTTTTCGGAAATTCCAACCAGAAGGGGGTGAAAAGAGGTGCAACGCGTTTTCCTCCCTATAATTTGCTTTGGAGAATTGATGACTCATCAACATTCCGCTCCAATCCCCATACCTGGAAGCATGAAATTCGGGGAGGGAGTTCCTTCTGTCACATGAACACCCACCAAGAACTAATGTGGAGAAATTTAACCCTTAAGGGGCTGAAAAGGGTTTTTTCCTATACTTTACATGGGAGACTGAATAACATCCAGCCAATTTGGTACTCGGTGCCTGGTGCACTGGGGAGGATATTGTTCGGAGGAAGAGGTTGCACTGGGGAGGATGCTGCGCATGGGGGGTTGATGCGCATGGGGGGCTGATGTGCATGGGGGAATGATGCGCATGGGGGGGACGGCATACGGGGGAATGGCATACGGGGGAATTTTACTCCCGCAATGCAGGTACGCTTTTCACTAGTATCTAAATAAAAGGAACACCAGCAGTTTGGTATGGAAAAAGTTCAAAGTGCAGGGCTCATAGTGTAACATAAACCCCATAGCCACATCGCCATATCTATCATACAGTGCAATCCTAAGCATGTCTACTCAGAAGTAAGTCCTATTGTATTCAGTGGGGCCTATTCCCAGGAAAGTATAGCTATAGTACATGTCAATTTAGAAGCAAGCCCCATTAATTCAGTGTGTCTTATTTCCAAGTAAGTGTGTACAGGATTACAGCCCAAGGCTACAATCCAGAGTAGCTACTGCAGTCCTTGTGTCAGTGCTACAGGCAATTATGTCAACATGGTTACGGTGCCACCTAGTGGAAACCTATAGGAAATTCATATTACAATCCAGACTAAATTTTTCTGCATCAATGCAAGGACTGCCGTAGCTACCCTGAATTGAGGGGTTAGACTGTTTTAAAGAAATTAAATTTCTTCATTTGAGTTTATTTATTTTATTTTTATTTATTTCATTGATTTATACCCCACCTTTCTTCCCAAAAGGGAACTCAAGGTGGCTTCCAACATTTTAAAAATACAATAATGGACACATTCAATTTAAAAATAGATAATAAAAACAGATAAAAATAGATAAGAAAACATGCATAAAGTTCATTAAAAATATACCATTTATCCTTACACTACTGCTGTTGCAAAATTACACTTGGGACCAGGATGTGGTATGATACATGACCTTTTCCTTTTATTCAGAAGCATCTACAAATAAAGGAGATAAAAGTTGTTCAAATACAAGATTACGCTTTCCACTTCTCTGAAAATCACAGAGATAGGAAAGAGTGATTTACTGCCTCTGGGCAGCCCAGACATGTCTGACTGCTGGTTGTTATAGTGGCAAAGAGTCAGACAACACTAATACTCTTGCCATTCAGCGCTCTGCGTCATTGTTTCTACTAGTTTTGCATAAACAGAACATGCTCAGCTTTTCTCAGTATTCAAACTGTTTCTACGATGATTCTCCTTATTTTTTGTGTATACAAGACTGCCATCTTAAATGAAGAAGCCACAGCTTATTAGTTTCAGTTGTAATCAATGAATTAAATCTGTGTAAATATTCATATCAATTAAAACAATAATTCTGAATAAATTAAGTGGTTGATTTATGCAGAACATTTTCACCTGCCTGCCTTCAGTGGCATAGCTAGAGGGTGCAGGGGGTTTATGGGCAACAAGCTTTATGGGGCAAAAAGCTGAGCTTGACACTAGTGAACAAAATTCTGAAAAACAAGGTATATATGAATAATAATACCACCACATCACATATCATTGAAAAAGTAATTTAACGCAAAGTGCAATGAAACAAACTACATTAAAATATCCATATTCTATCAAATGTTATGGCCAATTAACCAGAAAATGAAAACACTGCCTATGAAACAATACATGGATTTTCTTAACTCAAACTAACCCATGAGGCTCATTGCTCTGAGAGCCAATGAGATGTAACTGTGATACAGCATGGAACTAATAAGGGGTTAATACGAGTCAGCTCCCATTTCCATTTATCATAATATAATTACTTCTGCTTATTGATTAAAGAGACACTTCGAAATGGTGCTCCTCTAATATTTAGCAGGAGAGAATAACCATCCCTTTGACCCAGCATAGTGTCTCTAACCCAGTGGTACTCGGACATTTCAGGCTGGGACCCCCTTTCAAGCTTAAAAATCTTTCTGGTCATGATGACATGTGTGAGATCACTGACGCCAAAGCTCCTCCATGTCTACACAGAAGTAAGTCCCACTGTGTTCAATGAGACTTACTGCCAGGAAAGCCCAGTACCAGATTCCAAGATGGTGGATCCCACCCTCTTGCAACTTTCCTGATCTATGGCTGTTGCAACTCTCCTGATCTGAGGTTGCAGTCCTTTAAGCGGGATTGCACCACTTTGAGCACCACTGCTCTAACCAATAAGGGCAAGACTTTTTATTTATTATTTAATTAAATTTTATTTTATTGTGGATGTGGGAATGCAAAATAATTTTCCACCCCAAATAGCAGAGAGATCCCTTAGCTATGGCACTAGCTGGAGCAAGGTAGTAGAGCAAGTGGGTGGTGAGCTATTGGGGCAGAGAAGGTGGATTTCCCCACAATTTTCTTTTTTTAAAGCCCAGGTATGACATCATTTCTGGGGCAACAAGTCTGGCTCCATATGGGTCTGGGGAACGTGTTGAGCCAGATCCATGGATGATAATCCATGGATATGGAGGGCCCACCTGTATGTGTAGTTCCCAGAACTTTCTCATAAGTAGCAGTTATGTCATTCATATCCATTATCCGTGCACGTCATGCACATTCCTTCAGTAATCCTTTCGCCAGGTATGTAAGCTGGTGAAATCTGGTAAAGATCTGAGAAATACATGAGTCAATGGTATTGACCATAATTCTTCCATACACTATCAGTGTCAAATAAAGAAAAAGAAAATAGTTTCAGAAAAAAACAATTTTCAAGGCCTAGTGATAAGTCATTGTAATTGACACCTAGTTTGGATGTGCCTGTTTTACCTGAGCAACTTGAGGAAACTGAATTCATAAGTGGCCTTTATCAAGAAGAAGATGGCCTTCAGGCACTGGCCAAAGGACAACACATTGATCATTTTTGAAGGGAAGACGTGCAAGAATTTCTGACAGAAAAATACAGCCATGTTTTTCTCACCAAAACCTCAGCTTCTCCGTTTCTACTTCCAAATATATCTTAAGATTTTAGGGCATTGGATTTGGAAGTCAACTTTTGATATCTCTAAATGAGTTGCCCCTTTAGCACCATCATCACTAAGAACTTAGGAATTCTTCTAAAATAAACTAATGAAATATTATTTTCATTTCTTGGAAAAGGACAATGAGAATCTCTTGTCAGGTTGCTTATTTTACATACTTGGAACAGTTTAGCTCCAGTTGAATCTTACCCTAAAGTTGGTTTACCCTAAAGAATTGTAGTTTGATAGGGATGATAATCATTCTTGTTTTGAGAATTCTAAGCTCCCTTGGGAGACTACAGTTCTTTAACCTTGCACATAGTAAATGATTGGCTGCAATCCAATATACCCATGGGAGTAAGCCTTATTGAACTCAGAGGAACTTACTTCTGTGTAGACATGCATAGGATTACCTGTAAGAAACAGTGGATTGTGGTGACATATATATACCACAGTCAACGTGTAACGATGGAATCCAGAGTAACTACGGAAAGACGTAAGAGGCACTTACTCTGGACTGCTCTATGCATTTCCCATAGGTGGCACTGTAACTACATCTATGTAAAAGTTCCCATTAGTCTGGATAGTAATGGTAGTTACTCATAAGTATCTACTTTCTTGATTATTGAAGGAATGTGCATGATGTTCCATGGATAATGGACATAAATGACATAACTGCTACTTATGAGAAAGTGGTAAACGATAGTAAAAGGTAGTTACTCTGGATTGTAGCCATATATACACCACTGTTGACTGTGGTGTATATGTTATATGATTCAACATCCCTGTGGGTATCACTCATAAAGTCACAGATTATGACTGACTGTTATCAAAGAGTTCAGATTGAAGGTGGTGTTACTCAAGAGCACACAACTGTCCCATACAAATGCAAATTCTGAAAAGGGATAAGACTGACCAATAAAACATCTACATATATAAAAGAGAAAAGTCACTCACTGACTGACTGACTCATCACCGCCCTGCCAAAACCGCTGGGCCTAGAAGTGTGAAAATTGGGGTGGGTGTTCTTTCCATGACAGAGGGGTGCACTAAGAACCAGTTTTCAGAAATTCCAACCGGAAGGGGGTGAAAAGGGACGCAATGCGTTTTCCTCCCTATACTTTGCATTGAAAATTGCTGACTCAGCAACATTCCTCCCCAACTGCTGGGCCTGAAGCATGGAATTCTGGGAGTTCCTTCTGTCACCTGAACTCCCACCAAGAACCATCTGGAGAAATTAACCCTTCAGGGGCTGAAAAGGGGGCAACGTGTTTCTGTCCTATACTTAACATGGGAGACAGACCAACATCCAGCCAATTTGGTGCTCAGTGCCTGGTGCAGTGGGGGGATGTTGTTAGGAGGAAGAGGTTGCACTGGAGAGGATGCTGCACACGGGGGAAGTTGTGCATGGGGGGATGATGCGCATGTAGGAAAGTTGCGCCTGGGGGGACGTTGCACCTGGGGGGACGTTGCGCACAGGTTGTTGATGCACCGTGGGGGATGTTGCATGGGGAAGTTACTCCCGCAACGCGGGTACACTTTTTGCTAGTGAATAATAAAAACATGAGCAATAATACATGAATATTCATATGACATTCACATGACAGTGGAGAAAATTAAAAAGAGCTCCCCTCACCCACCACCCTACCCAGCTTGAAATATGCTGCTTCCCTATAGCTGTGAGAAATTTCAAATCATTTTAGAATCAAAAGACTTATTGTCAAACATGTGATGTTAAACTCAATTTTAAAAGCACCCACAGGAAGGCTCAGGATCAGGACCGTGGAGCCATAAGTACTGAAGGAAAATCAAACCCTTGTACAAAAATCTCAACAAAATCCCCACTAAGGCTGCTGTTCACCTCATAAGGGAAGTTGTCACTGTGGGACTGTGAGAGAAAGTGGCTGAAAATGAACAAGAGGAATGAAGAAACCATCCCAGAAAGCCCATTTTTTTCAGATTCAGTTGGCAGATTACATTTGTTTCTAAAACTGTGTTTCCTCACAGCATCAAACAAAGAGCACAATCCTAACCATGTCTACTCAGATGTAAGCCCCATTGTGTCCAATGGGTCTTACTCCCAGGAAAGTGTCTTTAGGATTGCAGCCAAAATCTCTTAAAAGTACAATTGCGCCTTCATGTAACAAAGACCTCACATAAAGTATGTTCCACATAAAAACCAAAAATTTCTCTAGGATTCTGCTTCACGTAACAAACTGTGCTTCACGTAACAAACACATTGGCAGTTGGGGCAGATGCACTGGCCAGCAGCCCTTTTAAAAAGTGTCAGGTCTGCCTAGCGCACCTGCCCATAGCGAAAGCAACACTTGGCGCTGTTCCTCCTGTGGCTGGGCGTCCACTGGGCAGAGGGAGAGAAGAGAAGTGGAGAAGAGAGAAGCAGCTCAGGTCTAGCCAGAAGGGAGCAGAGGAGAGGCAGGTGCAGGATGGAGAGAAGGAGAAAGCGGGGAGACACTTGGAAAGTGTCTTGGATTGCAGCCTCCTAACCATGTCTATCCAGAAGTAAGCCCCATTGTGTTACATGGGTCTTACTCCCAGGAAAGTGTCTTTAGGACTAGACTTCATAGAATCATGCACATTGAATGCATGTTTTGAAGTAAATTCCAGTGTTTTGTCATCATTTTTACATCCAGTCAATATTTTTATATGAATATTTTTTGGGTTGTGGAACCAATCATCTGAGTTTCCATTTTTTCCTATGGGAAAATCTGCTTCATGTAAAGAACATTTCACATAACAAACATGCCTCCTGAACAAATTAAATTTGTTATGTGAGGTACCACTGTATATGGAAACAGCATGTAACCAGTTAGGTTGGGTGGTGGGTGAGATGTCCATTTCTTGACAGGTAGCAATTGAACTGGGAGCAAGCGATTTGTACAGGTGGTTCCAGAAATCCAAGGACCTGAAAAAAAATCAGTTTAATGTTGTTCCTCCAAAGTCCTCAACTCCTCCAGGAAGTCTTTCCCTTCCTCCCCCTCCATTTTCCCTCCCAACAACCCTGTGAGTTACTGGTAAGTTAGGCTAGTATAATTGAGGCTGCAAAACTAACCTGCCCAATTAGACCAGCACAAGTCCTGTGCTGGCCTGGGAGAGTTGCAAAAGTGCTGTAAAGGAGTAGAAAAGTGGGCAAGCTGCTAGTTTGCGTTCAGAATTTGTGTTCCATAATCATGATATATACCGTAGATATGAAAACAAATCACTGTGACCCTCTTGTCTCCGGAAAATTCTGAATGCAGCAATAGTGGCTCCTAGTGGTACAGCAGCACTTTCTTTCAGAAATACACAATTTTTCTATCCGGAGAAAGAATTTTTTCTTATTCCAGAGTGCCACATCTGTTTTTGTCCCCGCACTGGGACTACGCTCTGGGAAGTAATGTCTACAGCGCCTGCATTTGCAAAAAGACGCAAATGTGCAACATATTACATTGGGGAGATTAGTGCTACATTGGGGAGACTTAGTGCTCCAGAATTCAAAGTTCCAGCTATACCAGAGAAGACTTTCATGGGGTACAGCGGTTGGCACTTTGAGCACTACTGCCTTAGGCTCTCCTGGGGGGAAGCTTGTCTTCTGCTCATAACCCAACTTCCAAGATCTAGCAGAAACACTGTTTTTCTTGATTATTGAGTTAATTGAGGGAAAGCTTCATATTGGAGGCCTGAGGCGCCTTCTACTTCCCATTTTATGATGAATCAAGGCATCCAAGACTTCATAACACTTGCACAAAACCAAAGCGGTAGAAATATGAACTGTGCCTGAGTACAAAATTTGACTGCATGCAAGACACAAAAGTTTTAGACACTTCGGGCGCAATCCAGAGTAACTATGGGAAATCCTTGCACCGGTGTAAGAACAATTTACTCTGGATTGCAGTATGAATTTCCCATAGGCTTTCACTTGGTGATGCAGTAACTAAAGGTGCACGTAATGGCTCTTATGTGCTACCGTAGTCACTTTGGATTGTAGGGTTCCTCAGATCAATCGAGTAGCTTTTAGAGTGGTTTCTCCAAAAAGGAGAAGTAGATTTGAAAGGCTTTTGCAAATGGCCCTATTCTGAGGCCTGCAAAAGGCCAACAGAGCACATCACGAGCCTGGTGTGACCCTGCAGGGACCTCAGGGACACCGGCTGCTTGCAGAATGGCTATAATCTGGAGCCATCAAGTGGCAAGGGTGGGAGTACCCAACCCACCTCACAGGAGTCATCATTATGCTCCACAATAACATACAAGGGAGATGAATGAAGCAACTGCAGCTTTTTCTCATTGTTGAGGGAAGATGGACAGAGTGAATGATCAAGACAAAAAAAAAAAGATCCATCTAGCCTGCAGTGTGCTCTTCAAAGACAGAACCTCTTTATTGTAAAACTCTTGAGGTTAGAGAAGCCAGCCCATGTAAACAGGCTTGAATATAGCTCAAAGGAGAAATCCAATAAGCAGAAAAGCAGTATGAAAATACCTGTTGGCATATTCAATTTAGCAAGCCAGACTTTTAGAAGTTCCAATTTATTAAATTAACTGAATTCAAGAGTACAGATAATTCTTCCAGGTAATTATGTTTATACATCTAAACTTAGTTTTGAGTAATTTTAACCCAAATTCCCCCCGTATCAATTTATTACTAATATACTCCAGATAAACGCAACAAGTTTCTGCAATGTTTCCATTCAGTATAACCATGTTGTCATACTTGTCAAATTTTGGTTTGTAAAATATTGCTGATAGTTAGTCATGCTAACTACCTCATGCCTCATCACCTACTCCGAGTTGTCTCATACTTTTCTTCTGAACAGAGAAAGCATCAGACAGAAACCAGAAAAAATATTCTAGAATTTTTTTTTGGGGGGGGGCAGGGCGGAGGGAGAGGATCAGAGATAATTCTAACTTGTTTAAGCAGCAAAGTACCACTCATCTGTGTTTGAATATGCAACGATTTTAAAGATCTGAAAATTACACTTTAAACAGAAGACTTAACATTAGCTCAGCACTAGTTATACAGACAAGATTTAGGACAAAATCAAATGCCTCCCATACAGACAATGCATTTCCTAAAAAGGAGATTGTCAGTATTTAAACAAGGTTATTCATGGGATTGACTGAACTAAAATATCCAATGCAGTGTAAGCCAACCCTTTCAAAATTTAGTTTTATGTAGTTTATGTGCTTCAGAGATTTATATCCATAAAATGTGACTATATAAACAAAGAAGTCTGAACTGTTGCAGTTTCAGATAACATAACTTGAGTGATGAGGTTCCATCTTCAGTTTAAATTCCTGATGCAGGTGGATAGAGCCCTGATTCCGGCAAATTAGGGTTTGGTTTATGCAGGTTTGTCTCCTTGTAGACAAACCAACCATTTCCTGCCCAAAGAATCATGCTTAGTAATCCAAAAACCTGCAAGCCAAAGAAGAGGAGTACATCATATTAAACCTTGTTGCAAGCCTTTTTCTAGAAAATTACGTCAAAACTACGACCACAGCCTACATGCTTCTTGCACTGTGAAATTCTACATGGAAGGAATAATTAAGAACTGAATTTCTGTCTTAACATATTTTCTCATGTCCTTAAGTGTGTTATTTGATCAAGATTATGGACAATTCTACACCTGCTGGTATATACCAATTTTTAGAAATTTAAGAAGAGATGCCAATTCTAGAATTTCCCCATCTACCAGTGTTTTCTCAAACCCTGTTTGTGTTGCCCAGCCTTTAAAATCCAATAGCAGTCAATTCACGGAGTCTAAGAAAGGAATGCACCTGAATTAAAATCTGTGAGCACTGTTTAGTTACTGTTAAGAGGAAAAAATTAAACATCAGAGCTGGGATAATATAAAGTCAATATATAGAATATATTGACTGCTGCTGGATTTCTTATTTGGATTCTAACAGAAGTTAATTCCTGAGCACTGCTAGAGCACACAAGTGCTCTAGTGGGTGTGTGTGGGAGAATACAAGTAATCAATCAAGTGGTTAAGACACCGTGCCTGTTAACCAGAAGGCCAGGGTTCGAGACCCGGGTCACCACAAGACAGGGTGAGCTCCTGTCCTTAGCCCAGCTCTGCAACGCAGCTGGAACCAATTGTATTGGCTCAGCCTAGTGGCATGGAGAAGGGGGAATTGCTGCTTGGGTAACAGCCTATCCGCCGTATTAATCTACCCAGGCCTTTGTGCTTCCCATACAGCATTGAGAACGATACCATAGTCTTCGAGACTGAGGGATGCCAATATTGTAATCCTACCCTCACTTTATTTGGAAACAAGGCCGTTTTCACCCTGTGGATATCCTTCTGAGTAAATACATCCGTACACCTGAACCGAATGAACAACAAGTGTAGGAAATGAACAAGAGCTGGACTGCAAATGACGAAATTTAGTAAGCAAGCATGAAAAGCAGTACAAGCAAAATGGACATCATCATTTTGGAGCATCCGGAAAGCCTAGTTGAAATTAGTACACTTGCTTTAAAATGTTTAAATTCATAAAATTTTATCTGCATCTCATTTAATTTTCCTCCCCCTGCCAGCAAGTTCTACCTCCTAGCAAGGAATTCAGGTTAGTTGTTAAGCAACATTAAACCAGTCCTAGTTACTTAAGTGTTCTACATTACTTAAGTGTTATACATACCACAGAGACATTCAGGCTTCCCATGGAGGAAACAGAGCCAAAGACACAGCTGACTTCTGGCGTTTGGCAAACAGGAATTGCTTTAATAATTGGAGGACCTGTTGACACTTTGATATCAACAAGAGCTTTTGCCCAAGCAGCAGTGCTGATAAGCCACATACACATAGCAAGCAGGGTGAAGATATAATCCTGTACAGAGAACATGTCCATTACCAACTTTTCAGGCTTTCAGGACTACAGAAATGAAATGGTTATATGCATAGATATTAAGATGAATATTTTTATAAGCAATATCCATTCGTAAAGTTATGCTGATAGAATGGTCTTTATTCCTGAACTGAGCAACCTGTACAGCAACTGAGCAATCTGTACAGCAGTTCTCAGAGGGTCCTGCAATTAGTTTTTTCTACATGATCCATTTTTACATAAACACCAGCCAGCTAGAAGTTCCTCCCAATCCAGAAGTTCCTGCCAGATGTTTCTCCCCTCCCAGAGGTTCCTACAGTCTGTTTGGCGGAACAGAGGCAAACATGTCACAATTCAAGCTTTCATGCAACAACTTGGTTAGAATCAATTTTCCCTATAAAAATTACAGGGACTTGCACAGAGATGTATGCTGGCAGAGGATAGCCAGAAAACTGTTATTGAAATTGCTTGTCATTGCTTCCTCTTAATCTGGAACAGTTAAGCCTTTAGATGGTATTTTTTATTTTGGAGCAAGAAATTTTGGAGAATTCGAGATCAGGCCATTCTAGACATTTCACTAGTAAACAAAATCACTTATAGCAAATGTTTCTAAGCAAGTACTAAAATTATCACAGTGGCTAATGTTAACATGAGTTAGCCCATTTCTGCATAGTATCTGTTGAACTGTTGATGTGCCTTGCAATTGAAGTTATAATGGGCAAAAACAATCACAGTTGTTGAAATAACAGCTTCTCAGCTGTTATGTGTAGAGTATATGTGTATAGTCTGTCACAATTCTATATGGCATGACAAATTACTGAATTCTATACACTTTGAATGAGGCCATCAGTCTGCACACACTCATTTGAATGACTTTCAGGACATAGTGGTCTGCGATGGAAACAGTTCTAGGACCTCTTACCAGATTCCATAGTTAATTAAATCCAAAGCTGGAGGCTGGAGAGCCTTAGATGATGTTATGGATGCAACTTCTAATCACATCCCAAAGATATTCTGAGGCTCTGCAGCAACAGGCTCAGTCTCTACAATACTGAAATCCATGAATGTCAAGCTTGCAGATAGCGAGAGCCCACTGAGGTAACCTTTAGACAACTATTGTCTCATCTAAACAGATAAACAGAAGAAAATTCTTCTGTTTCAGCTCTGACTACATAAAAGTAACTTACTATTATTGCGAGTATGCCACGATTCCGATACAGGTGCATATAACAAAGATACAACACAAGGGCAGCGATGCAGTACATGAATACCACAACTGCAAAAGTTACAAAGAACTGGGCAGAGGAGGCGAAGTTGCCAACAAGGTGAAATTCGGTCCAAGTGCCATTGCAGCGGGTTGGATCTGGTGAACTAAATGTAACTTTGTTCAACCTAAAAAACATAAAAGTCATTCGTGTGAATTTAGTGGACATAAGGAAGGTGTCATAAGGAAGGATATAGTGGACATAAGGAGACATAAGACATAAGGAAGGATTTAGTGGACATAAGGAAGGTGTCAAAGGTAGTGGGGACATGGACAACAAGGGAAAGTTTCAGAAAACAGGACTTTTTTGGGATGGCCAACAGCAGTTGAACAGAAGTCTGGCAGATGTATTTGGAAATAAGTGGAGAAATAAGGGAATGGTCATGGAGAGATGAAGGACAAAACAAAAAGCTTATACATGATCTAGAAATAGACGGGAAAACCAAACAGAGACTTAGAAGGAGTGCAATGGAGCCCAAAAAATGAGACGTGGAGGATTCTTGTAGCAGGGTATCAAAGCTGTTAAAGGCAAGACAACTGGAGACTTAATGAGAGAAGGTTGAAGTAATCAAGGCAAGATATAACCAGGGCATTAACTAGAGTGAAGCTTTCCTTTACATGTCATTAGGGTAGCATTACCAACCCAGACAGAACAATAGTTACTGAAAAGGGAGCTTGTTAAAGTTATAACCACCCTGTAGAATTCCCTCCCTACCCTCAAGCTTTCTACAAAGTTTATTGTTTTACAAACAGACTGCAGTTTGTGTGCATCTCCTTTCAAAGATGAGCACTTGTTGGAGATGCAGTAGGAGGATTTCCTGCTACAGGCAGGGGTTTGAACTAGATGACCTACTGGGTTCCTTCCAACTCTATGATTCTATTATTCTAAAATGGAAAAAAATTAACTGCTCTGGACAGCATGGATGAAAAGCAGCCTAAATTTGCAATACATACAATTTTACTGATGTGGAAAAAAGGCCACAAACACAAAACATATAGGAAGACAGACTACAAGCCAAAACTTGCAGATTTGCCTTGGGCCAACAGCATAATAATTTTATTAACAATTTTATAATGAAACACACAATTTAGATATGTGGTGGCTCAGGCTGTTTTGATAAAAGTATTGCATGCGGTTAAAATTTAATTTTAGAATCAGGGTTTAGGGTATCCCTGAACCATGACCAGACATAGGCTGCAATCCTAAAGACACTTTCCTGGGAGTAAGACCCATTAAACACAATGGGGCTTACTTTTGAGAAGACATGGTTAGGATTGTGCTCATAATCTTGAACCATGGTTAAAAGGGAGGAATCCTGTGGAAGAAGATACACACTATAGATTCACCTGGCACCTACGGACCTATTTTCCGGCACCAGCTTTACCTAGCTATTTATATCCTGCTTTTCGGACCCCAAGACACACAAAAACCCTTCATATTTGCACAGGAATTTTATTGCATGGTTCTTGTGTTATCATTGTTGCCCTACTGCTGCCTGTTTTATTTGGTCTGTGTTTCCACTTCTCTATTTTACTGACCAACACTTTAAGAGTTTTATGTAAGTGTAGTTGGTCTAAATAGTTATAACGTAGTTTATTCTTAAGATTTATGTTGCGTTTTTTGCACTAGATCCTACTGGATAGCAAAAACGAAACAGAGCCTTTAAACAGATTAGTAATCCTTCATGAATTATTTGCAAGGTTGTCATAGCATTTCCTAGCTCAAGTTATCAAAATGGGTGCTGTAAAACCTGAAGGGTTATAAGCCGCTCTTCCCTTCAACATCCGGCTAAACACCAGTCTTCTTACATGCTTCAGACATGTAAAGTGTGGAGAAAACATCTCCACAAACAGTACATAAAGTTAACATTACATGGCCAGAGGTACTACGTTGTTCAAGATAAACAAATGCTAGCAGTTTACATTGATAAAAGGGGAAGTTATGTACTACAAGACCTTTACCTAGACCAGCAAGTCCATATTTGAGGGATGAGAAAAACCAACATAAGAAAGTGATATTCCCCACTGCTTTGTTTAGACAGATTGATTTTGATTTTAGTTTTGATTTTCCTATTTCAGAGAACAGAGTTGCAAACCGATAATAGGCTTTAACAATGAAGTTTAGTTTGCACCTGAATGTGACTTGAAATACTTTGTTTGTAACTGCCACTGCATTTAGGATAGTTTAGGAAGCTTACCTACCCAATTATCAGGAGAATGTCAAAAATGCTTTATAATTCACTTTCAGATAACAAGGACTAGTGACATTACATAGGCTCACCTGAAAGGATAGGCAAAAGCAGCCGTTACTGTTTTGTTCACAACTCCATAACAGGAGACGAGAAGAGTAGTTTTACCTTTATAGCCTCCACATGTACCAAATACAAAGATAGAAAACAACTGTGAAAAAAACAAAAACGTCACATTAGTACAGTCTATTAACGTCTGTTTGCAGGATAAAAATAGTATACTCCATGAAGAAGATACTATATTTCACCAGCATCATAGCCATGTTTCCAACTAGATTTCACCTTTATATTTTCAAACGACAATTTTTAGAAGTAGGTGGAACTAAACAATGTACAGTACAGTATATCTTTTCCCCATTACTATACAGACACATGTATGCACATTTATACAGACACCTTTCCATCTCTCCAATATTTGAAGACATTCAACTTGAAAGATTAAACTTTTATTGCAATGTTGATGCACATATCTTTCACATGCAAGGTGTAAAACTACTAAGAAAGTTTTATTACTTTCATGTAGTAATAAGGGAACATTTTTGTTCATGTAGTTTTGTTCATGTAGTAATAAGGGAACATGTTCCTTGATTTTTGCTTAGCATACATGCATCTTCCCTTACTAACCATCTTGTAAAATAACCAAGATATGCTTATAAACTATCTTGTAACACAGTCAATACATGCTTATAACTATAATAACAGAAAAAAGACCTCAAAGTCACAAACAAACACATTCAAAGAAACATCAGGTTTATGGTCTGTGCAAAGGAGACTTCTGCAAATACAATTTTTGCCATAGAGCCATAACAACTTTATCAAATTTATGAGAGACAAAGTGCATCTTTGCCACCAATTTACTTGTACATCAGCTGCTAACACACAACAGGATCTAAAACAGCCCACCAAGGATTTATCATTTTATATTTTAACACAAATACACAATTAAACACAATTTTATCCATTAAAGCCATCAGCATTGAAATTTGATGCAAGCTTAGCTCTATAGTCTACACACCTACAATTGTATACACAGTTCTCCCTCAAAGTAGATTGCTTTCAAACATTTCGTTTTTATTTTACACCTCAGTTAAGAGCCACACACAACACGAAGACCACAATTTTTGTGTTTAGGCTACAGGGGACAACACAAGGCCTCGGAAGAGTCTGATTTCAAGACTGCGTAGCCCAGGGTTGGATGAACATTTTGGCAGGATTTTCTCCGATACTATGTTGGGGCCAGAAAAAGAGAATTTACATTTCAAATTTGATTGACTTGAATACATTAACTTACACGAATGAATATAAGCTTATTTATAAGACACGAGAATAATACAGGCAGGCAGAACCACATGACCTCCTTGCAGCACAGTGAGAACATTAAATTCAAACCAGAAACACATGGAGTCATAGGTTGTTCCGAGGCTATGGGGGCTCCAATGGGCACAAATACATAGGCTCCAATGGGCCAGAAGCTCCTTGGAGAATGGGGGCTTCCAATGGAGCCACAAAAAGCTCCCAGGCCGGGATTTACTTACACCTGGTGTAGACTTACACCTGGTGTAGGCAAAAGAACTGGAGTCCAAGACTTTCACACAAAGAACCCAACAAAACCCCTTAACTGACACCATACTTCTCAGCATAAGCATTTGTAAAATACCACATCAAGGCAGACCCACTTGCTCCCCACCCTGGACCCTCCAGACTCACCCACTCAAGAGCCTTGATGAAGCCCAGAGGCTCCTTGAGCGGATTAAGATCAAGGTGGAAGCCTGTCATTTTCTGTGGGAGGCAGAAGAAAAAAGGGACAAATGTTAAAAAGGGGGACACACAGACAAGGGGGAGGAGACCCCTGAAGAGAAACAACCACCTAGGAGGCCAGGGAGGCAGCCCACCTCTGGCTGAGAGGACCCCTATCTTCCCCCTCAGGCCACTCTTCTGCCTAAAGAAGGCCAGACTTCAGGCCTTCCTTCTGCCTATAGAGCCTGCCTGTCTCCTCAAACTCCACCCATGGAGTTGAATTAGCCTTTCCTCCTCCCCCACTGCCACCTCATAAGGGCCTTGTATGGCTGCCTCCCTCCTTTCCCCTCAGCTCTACCTGAGCATCACCTGTGCAAGGACCATATAGGTTCACAACAACATGGTCCCATTACATACAGCCATGTCCATTACACCCAGTCTTCCTGGTGTTTTAATTACTGGGCTTGGGCTGCAATCCCAAAACCACTTTCCTGGGAGGAAGCTCCAGGTGACCATATGTCCTCTTTTTCCATCACATGTCCTCTTTTTTAGACTCATGTCCTGAAAAAAATCTTCATTGTCCCCCTTTTACTACTGAGCAGGCAGCAAATAGCACTCTTGTAGTACATAAACTATATATAAGTTTTAAATTTCATAATAAGCAATATAGAGCACAATCCTAACCATGTCTACTCAAAAGTAAGCCCCATTGTGTTCAGTGGGTCTTACTCCCAGGAAAATGTCTTTAGGATTGCAGCTGTAGTGTTTAAATTGACCACATTACATATATTGTCCACGTGAAAGCAGTGTTTTTCAGTGCAATCCTAAGCATGTCTACTCAGAAGTAAGTCCTATTGTATTCAATGGGGTCTGCTCTCAGGAAAATGTGTTTAGGATTGCCTGTAGCTTTGCTTTATTTTGTCATGTCCTACATTTTTCTGGAGTATTCTACATTTTGGGGGTCCTTGTCCTCTTTATGACCTATGGACTCTATGCAAGGTGACCATATGTAGCATTTTTCCCAGGATATGTCCTGGATTTTAGCCTTGAGTCCTGGAAAAAACTTAAATGTCCTCTTTTTACTTGTGATCAGGCAGCATATAGCATTCTTATAATTAATAAATTATGGCTGCGATCCTAAAGACACTTTCCTGGGAGTAAGACCCAATGAACACAATGGTGCTTACTTTTGATAAGACATGGTGAGGATTGTACTCTATGGCTTCAATCCTAGCCACACTTTCCTGGGAGTAAGTACTATTGAACAAAACAGGACTTCCTTGTGAGTAGACATGCTTAGGATTGCACTGTATATGTAATAAATTCTATGTAATAGTTTAAATTTAATAATAAGTAATATAGTGTTTAAAATTAAGCACATAAAAGTAATATGTATATGTATGAGTGTTTTTAGCTATTATTTTGTCATGTCCTACATTTTTCTTGGATGTCCTATATTTTGGGGGCCCTGTGATCTTTTTTTAGATATGATATATTTACTCCAGTGATATGATTCAAAGAAATTAACAACCGGTTCTCTGCCCATCTGGCAGCCACTTTTAAATGGCTATTTTTAAACTTTATATGTCCTATCTCTTGTTAACAACCGGTTCTATAGAGTAGGTGCGAACCTGCTGGAGACCACCACTGATTTACTCTATATTTTCTTCAGAGTCGACCGACATAGGGTTGGGGTGTTATAACACAACTCCATGCATGTCTACTCAGAAGTCAGTCCCATTGTAGTCAATTAGGGCTTTCTCTAAGGAACCTGTTGATAGGATTGCATCCTTAAGGCCCAATCCTATCCAGTTTTCTTGAACTGGTGAAGCCACAACACAGCCCAGAGGTAAGGAAATAGGTCCCTTACCTTGAGAAGGCCTCTGTGATCACCTCCCAACACAGGATGCAGTGCATGCCCCCATTGTCACAGTTACACCAACACATTGGATAGGAATGGACCTTTAATCCCTTTCCTTAGAAAGATTGGGTACATACATGGATGTGGTGGTGGTGAGGTTTAAATGCAATGCTGATCATCTTATCCTAACTAGCATTCCAGTAAGTTTCACTAAATGCAGTGGGACTTTCTTATGATCATCTGATGGAGCTGCATTATCACAGAGGAGCTGCTTTAGATGATGACTTAACAGATGCCCTACCTACAGCAATGTAGTTTGGTTTTTAAAGGGAGGTAGTTTATGGTTTACTGTTCTCAAGCTTGTGATGCAGGGCAAAATAATAAAAAATTGTGCAAGTCATAGAATAATCCAAATGATGAGAAATGGGTGTAGCCCGATTTAAAATACAATTAGAAGAGGACAAAAATAGGAAATAACTCATTCAGGTTACAAAAGTTTGCATATTTTCCTGAGAGCATGTCCTATTGAAGACCAAGAAACTTCTGAGTAGACAAGCAGAGGATTGTGCTCACAGTAATTAAACTGATGTGGTTCTATTCATGAAGTTAACAGATATTATGGTGGATGGAGGGAGTGTTAATCTTTCAAGATTTGTATTTTTGTGGCTTATCTAACAGATATGTTAAAGAAGCAATTTTGGCTGATAGGGTTTTCCCACCCACTGTGTTTGTTAGCCCTGCAATCCAGAGTAACTACAGGAGCACGTAAGAAACATTACATGTACCCATAGTTACTGCACCACCTAGTGAAAACCTATGGGAAATTCATATTGCAATCTACAGTATCAATCCAGAGCAAATTGTTCTTACACTGGAGCAAGGACTCCCCATAGTTACTCTGGATTGCGCCCTAAGTTGTATTTGCTAAAATTCTCTATGCAACTATTAAATGAAGAGGTGCAATGTTGAATATTTGAGTTAAGGCACCTTGCAGTGTTATTTCTAGCATTTCCTACCTGCTTGCTGTCAAGCCAGAGCTTGAATAGTTATAAAAAGTATACCGAAGTAGGCAATGGCTGTAGCATTAGGAGTAACACAAGCATAATTTGTTGACTAGTGGTACTTGGGCATTTCAGCCCAAGAAATCCTTTCAACTTAAAAAAAATTGGTCCCGACCCCTCTCAAACTTACTTGGATGTGACATCACTGATGACAGTAAGAACTCCTTTGTGTCTACTTGGAAGTAAGTCCCATTGTGTTCAATGAGACTTACTCAAAGGAAAGCCCAGTGCCAGATTCCAAGATGGCAGAGTCCAAGGTCCTTCCGCACTGGACCTTCAACCACTAACTACCTCCAACTGTCACCTACCTCCGACTGTTGCTGCTCTAACAGCGCCACCCTAACAGCCTCTGCCATCTTCTGAACTGCCATTCTGCTTTTGGCTTGCTGTCTTGGATTCCAGGGTTTGTGGAATGCTCTCTGGGTACCTGTCACAAACCGATATCTATGTCACTGCTCCATGTCTACACAGAAGTAAGTCCCATTGTGTTCAATGAGAATTAATCCCAGGAAAGACCAGAGTCAGATTCCAAGAAGCAGGTCCCACCCTCTCACAATATCCCTGACGCAAGATTGCAATGCCCCAAGGGGGTCCCAATTCCCACTTTGAATACTACTGTTGTAGACTTTTGTTCTACCATAACTGAGCCAAAGGCTGTATAACTACAAGATGCTGGGGAATTAGGGCCCCATCCCAGTGGCCCAGTGCTATTTCTGAACTCTAGCACCAGTGCTGGGTGCTGCAAATGTAATGGGCTCCGCATCCATCATGCGCTGGGTCCAGTGCTTGTAGGAAAAGAATATGCTGTTGTGTATATTTTAAGTGAGTAAGGCTCCAACCCTAAAGACACTTTCCTGGGAGTAAGACCCTTTGAACACACAGGGACTTACTTTTGAGTAGACATGGTTAGGATTGTGCTCTATGTTATATATTGAGTAAGTGCAGATGGGTCCTGTGGAGTTCAGGAGGGAGGTCAGCTGGAGCAACTAGGGCAGAAGGGAGATGAGAGTGGCAGGATTATGTTCCACCATACCCTGAACTGTGTGTAGGGCCTTCTCTAAGGCCATTTTGTTACATCACAGAAACTTTAGTGTCAGTCCAGGTACCTTTATTGGCATTAATTTAAAACATTAATTAATTTAAAACAATACAACCATAATCAATCACAAATATATTTAACTCCAACTCTATAATAGGCTACAATATTCTTAAACATGGCAAAGTGTACAATCACAATTTTGTACAATCACATTTTTGTACAATTTTGCCTCTGCAAAATTAGGTGGAGATATTCTGCAACTAGTATCTCTAATTATTACAGTTGGCCTAGCTCAGCTGATCCGAGTGACTCATAAAGACCAGGACAACTTGGTATGAATTAAACTTCACCTGTATGTACAGTATACTATTTACACCATGGGATTATTGAATGTTACTTTGTGACACAGATGATTTGGGTGCCCTTAGGATCTTTTGCTGAAAGCAGAAGCAAATGTGTGTTGCTTTCAGTTGGAGATATCTCAAGTTTTGAACTTAATATTCAGATTTTGTGCCTTCAGGGTCCCAAGACTTAAGGATCACCTCCAGTGTGAGCTGCTGGCATCTCAGAGGCCTGTCTGGACCCGTCATTAGTAGCCTTTCTAAGACCTACCTCTCTGTGTACTGCTTTTGGAACATGTTGCCAAGGTGTGTTTATTTATCTTCCTTGCTGAACACTTTTATGAGGGAATGAAAACCTGTTTCATTTGTGTGTGATTTTCCTGGAGGTAGTCATTGATATTTGCACTGTATTTTGAATTTTCTGTACGTTGCCCAGTTTGCTGTATATGCATCCCCCTCTCATTAGTGAAAAGCAGAAACGGTTGAAAAATGGAACCTAACTAATCTTTTTTCGTTTTCAAATGTTGCTTCCAAAGATTTTTCTTTGCCAGCAAATCAAATGCCTCAAATAAAATGAAAAAAAATCAGATAAATCAAAGATTTATGCAGACGGATTCTCATTAATGCCTTTAGACCAGCAGAGCGAGGTAGAAAGAGCATGTGTTGAATGAATAATTTCAGCCAGGGTGACCAGATGTCAAATGCAAAATCCCTGAAAGGCAAGGCCAAAATTCCTGATTGAAGGCCAAAATTCCTCCCTGTCCAAGCCAAAATTCCTGCAATTAAAAAAAAATTGTAGGACACTCAAAAAACGTAGGACATGTTTAAATAAGCTTAAAACACTCTTATTGCTTTTCTGTACTGAATTTCATCACTATATTACCTTTTTAAGTAATTATCTTTTTAAGTACCTTTCCCCACACACACTATTGGGGGAGGGGGAGTGGATGCATTCAGGGGTGTCTGGTGGAGGGTTTCTCTGGTGTAGGGAAAGGAAGTAAGTAGGAGGTTTCTGGGGTGAGGGGGTGAATGCAGGGCTGGTGGGGGTTTTCTTTGGGGTAGTGGCCACAGGCAGGGCCAGGGCAGTTGTTGGGTGGTGGCTGAGGATAGTGGGTGCTGCAGGTAGCAGGGGTGGCTGGTGGGGAGTTTCTGGGGTGAGGGGGAGATTTCTCTGGGGAAAATGGATGGGGTTTGCAACCCTAGCCACATTTTACCTGGGAGTAAGCCCCATTGACTTTAATGGGGCTTACTTCTGAGTAGGCATGCATAGGATTGGCCTCTCAGGCTGCAATCCTAGCCACATTTTACCTGGGAGTAAGCCCCATTGTCTTTAATGGGACTTACTTCTGAGTAGGCATGCATAGGATTGGCCTCTCAGGCTGTAATGCTAGCCACATTTTACCTGGGAGTAAGCTCCATTGTTGGCAGTGGGCGGGCAGTGCATGCACCTGGGGGAAGCCCCCTGCACTGTGGGCAGAAGGCATACGCACCTGGGGGAAGCCCCCTTTGCTGTGGGTGGGTGGCATGCACGCATCTGAGGAATCCCCCCACGCTGTGGGTGGGCGGCGTGTGCCTGCCAGAAGTCCCTGGGCAGCCAAATTTAAAGAGCCAGCCGAAGCTGCTGGCATTAGTGAGAATCCCGGAGGTGCTCTGGGGTTTTCCCCTAACCCAGATAGAGGGGGGTTTTAGAGGAGGACTCCGGGGAATTCTGGGGGTCTGGCAACCCTGGACAGGTAGGGACTTATAGGCCACTCTGTTGATAAAAATAATAAAAACATGAAGATGATAAAATAAGAACTCTGTTTATGTATCTTGAGAGGGAATGGGCAGCCTCCAGACCCCAATCCAAACAATGTCCTTCTCCCAGCAACTTGTCTTGCAGCTCCTGGACTGAACCATTGATTGATTGATTGACTGATTGATTGAGAAGGAAGAGGAAGAATCGAGTGATGGGTTGCAGGTTTTAGGGTGTTTTGTGTTAGAAGAGAATTTTACCCCTGTTCTATGTTTCTTTCCAGGACTTTTGTTAATCTAGGTCTGCAATCCTAAAGACATTTTCCTGGGAGTAAGACCCATTGAACACAGTGGGGCTTACTTTGGAGTAGACATGGTTAGGATTGTGGTCTAGACCTCTTAAATGCTTGTAAGGGTTAATGCAAACTAGGCTTCTGATTGGTTGATCTTTCTTTTGCTTTAAACTGTTCCACCCTAGGAAAGCAGCAGAAAAGGGAGGAGACCTGAGAGAAGATGGAACTTTTCATGTCCCCCTCTGCAGTCTTCAGTGCTTGCTGCAAAAACTAGCATGCTGTATGAAGAGCAGGAGTGTGTGTAAAGGAGACTATAAAAGGAGGCTGTATGTTTTGCTTCATTATCATTGGAAAAACCACCTTTAATTAAGTGCAATGGGTCTTGGAATTGCATTTCCTAAGAGGCTCTGTTGTGACTGCAAGGGGAGGAAGAGGCCTTGCTAGAGGCCTGGAGAAGAGGGAGTAGGAAGATCTGAGCCCAGAGAGAGAGGGAAGGCCTGGAAGAAGGAGTTCCAAGAAGGCCCACCCGGGCATGGAAGTGGCCAGTTCTTGATCATGCAGAGAGGGAGACAGAAGCAGCGTTAGTGTGGAGAGGAAATACAGGTGTCCCCCACTTTCTGCTACCCATTTTTGGTCGCTTCACTCTTTTGTCACTCTTAAAAGTCTGGTTTTCATCAGGGAGACTCACTAATTCATCAGTTTTGTTTTGTTTTTTTTTGAGGGGGGGAGGTTCACATTATTTTAGTATAATTTGTGATGAATTTTTTTCTCTGTGTTAATAAATATGTGTTATTTAGGCTTTTGCAAATGATATTTATGTCTTTTTTGGTGGGCATTTTGCATTTGCAAGCTAAAAAAACTGACCCACTTTTCATCAGTGTTCAGTTTTGGTCAGTGCTCCGGTCTCTTACCCGTACAATAAGTGGGGGATGCCTGTAATCCTCCCAAAGCTCTTCCCAGTCAAGGTAACCTCTACATTTCCTTCCTGCCTGTGCCCATCTCCTCTCCAACCATCCCCAAAAAGAGTGGACAGGAAACTGTGGGTGTCTGTGAAGCAAGTATGCAAAAGTTCAAAACCTCATGCAGTCACATTTCTTTCCCTGACAGAAAATCAGAATTGAAGGAAACCAAACCCTGTGCTAGGACAGACATGGCTGCTCCTCATCCAAGCCAAGTAAGGGGCATATTCAGGGGTCAGCTTGGGCTTCTCTCCTGTAACATTCCCAGCTTCAGTCTGGACTGTTAGGACTATAGTGCAGGGGTGTCCATACCCTGGTCCAGGGCCACATGTGGCTCACAGCGAGCCTCAATGTGGCCCATGGCAAGATATTCCAACCAGTCCACTGTCAAGCCTTGTAATCCTCCAGATCTGTGTCTAATATAATCTTCTATGTAAATTATTTAAATTTATTCAAATTTGAAATGTAAATCATTTTTCCAGCCCCCAGATATAGCCCCCCAGATATAATGTGGCCCTCCTGCCAAAACATTTCTACATCTCTGCAAAGTGTTCCTACTAACACTTTGTCTTCCTCCTTTCCTTGTATCCCACCATCTTTCTCTCCTTCTCTAGGGTTCCTTTGAAAAGACCAGCAAATCCATCTCCTTCCTCGAAATTCCTCCCTCTCTGCTCTGCCCTTCTCCTTCAGAGGAGTTCCTCTTCCCTCTCCTTTTCATCCACCAGTTTTCTTTAATACTCCATTGTGGGTGCATGTTAGGGTCGGAGTCTCCCTATGTAGTTTAAGGGTGACATTGCCCACCTCTTTCACACACAGAAAGCGCACAGATCCGCACTTCTTTCCTTTGCCTGCAGGCATGACCTCGGCTGACTTCCTAAGAGAGTATTTCTCTTCTTTCTTTCAGACCCCAATTTCATTTGCGGAGATAGCGCTGCATTTCAGCAGTGAAGAGTGGGCATTGTTGCGCCAAAGCCAGAGGTGCCTGTATGAGGCCATCATGATAGAGAATAATGAAAATGTGATCTTTGTAGGTAAGGAGGAAATTTTAATGGATCTATGCCCTGAATAAGGCTGTATGATGTGGCTAAGCCTTATGGCCCCGTATCTTCCCCTTCTGGCGAGCCCAGATCTAAGTGTGACATAGGTGCTCACTCAGCAGGCAGCAAAAGGCAGTGCCCCTCCAGAGTTGTCCCTGACCTGGGACTCTCCCAGAGCAGGCCCCAAGGGGGCTCCAGGGCATCAGAGAAGAGCGGACCCACCACCCAGCCTCCAAATGGGGACCCCAAAGTTCCACTCTTTGTGTCCTTGTGGCAGTAAGAACAAGCCCAGAGGCAGCTGGGCCCAAAAGCTCTGTGGGCCCAAACCAAGGATGATGAGGACTAATCCCAACCAGTCATGGAGAACCAAGTCTGAAGTAGAACCTCTGCAGCACCCCTCAATCCATGGCCAATACCTGGAGCACAACCAGGCCTTGATTCCCTCCCCAGAGGAAGACATCTATTTCTAGGAGGGAAAAGTGAACCAATACCTGCAGACTTGAACCTAACAGAGATCTGGTGACCCAGATGAATGTAAAACTACTGACCATTTTCAAGTACATGCTGCCTGCTCTAGATCTTTCTCCTAGTGGTGAGAATCATCAAGAGGGCCAAGCCACACTTCACAGATCTCCCTTAGAAGCCATGCTCCCTCCTGATTCAGGGGCACCTGGAGTATTTAAATCATAGCCCCCAGTTAGCTGCAGTTTCTTCCTTTGGTGCCTTACAGCATTTCTTTTCTTCTTTCAACAGCATCCAATTGGGACCAGGTTGGTAGAAATTGGGAGAAGACTCAGTTTTCACTGCAAAGAAACAACAGTGTGGTGAGACGTGCCACACTTCAGACCAACCAGAAAATCCACAAAGCAGAGAAATCCTATAGGTACCTGGAGTGTGGAAAAAGCCTCAGTACCAGGAACAAAATTAGACCCCATCACAGAATCCACATGGGGATGCTGTGCCAGCACTGTGGAAAGACCTTCACTCTAATTAGCCATCTTATCAATCACCATCAAACCCACACAGGGGAAAAATCTAATAAGTGCCAGAAGTGTGGAAAGGTCTTCAGTTTCAGTGGGAATCTGAAGAGGCACCACAGAACCCACACAGGGGAAAAACCCTATAAATGCCAGGAGTGTGGAATGACTTTCACTGATAGTGGGAGTCTTAAGAACCACCAGAGAACCCACACAGGGGAGAAACCCTATAAATGCCAGGAGTGTGGAATGACCTTCACTCAGAGTGGAAGTCTTAAGAGCCACCAGAGGACCCACACAGGGGAGAAACCCTATAAATGTCAGGAGTGTGGAATGACCTTCACTCAGAGTGGAAGTCTTAAGAGCCACCAGAGGACCCACACAGGGGAGAAACCCTATAAATGTCAGGAGTGTGGAATGACCTTTCCGCACAAGGTGAGTTTTAAGAGGCACCAGAGAACCTACACAGGAGAGAAACCCTATAAATGCCAGGAGTGTGGAATGACCTTCACTCAGAATGGAAGTCTTAAGAGCCACCAGAGGACCCACACAAGGGAGAAACCCTATAAATGTCAGGAGTGTGGAATGACCTTTCCACAAAGTGTGAATTTTAAGAGGCACCAGAGAACCCACACAGGAGAGAAACCCTATAAATGCCAGGAGTATGGAATGACCTTCACGCAGAGTGGAAGTCTTAAGAGCCACCAGAGAACCCACACAGGGGAGAAACCCTATAAATGCCAGGAGTGTGGAATGATCTTCACTCAGAGTGGAAGTCTTAAGAGGCACCAGAAAACCCACACAGGGGAGAAACTCTGTAAATGCCAGGAGTGTGGAATGACCTTCATTGATAGTGGGAGTTTTGAGAGCCACCAGATAACCCACACGGGAGAAACCCTATAAGTTCCAGGAGTGTGCAGTTGGCTTTAATTATAGTGCTAACCTTAAGCTCCACCAGATTACCCACACATGATAAATTTCTTAAATGCCAGGAGTGTGAAAAGACCCTTACCCATTGTAGTTTACTTAAGCTCACCAGAGAGTCCACATGTGGAAGAATCTCTGTAAGGGCTGGAAGTGGGGAAGGGCATTCAATCAGAGTGCTTGTCCACTTTGCTATCAAACAATCCACTTGGGAGAGAAACCTTATACAGGTTGAAGCTAGTTATCCGTGTTTTATTTATCCACGGATCTGAGTCAATCTGAATAGCTGAGCTGCTACAAATATTTTTAACTAGGCAGTATGTATGTATGTGGGGGGACTTTTCTTACTGGATGAAGCAGTGCAGCAATCTAAGAAGCAGAAGGGATCTTGGAGGGTCTCCATGTTTGCCTGCTGATGTGCTGCTGTTCACACTTTTCCTTACCCTCCTCCTACACTCACTGCTTCCATCTCTCACTTACTCACACACACCACACACACACACACACAGAGAGAGAGAGAGAGAGAGAGAGAGAGAGACAGCCATCTCTCTCTCCCCACCAGTTTAGGACTGTGTCTCCTCCTTGCTGTTGCATCCTTCTGGCTTCTTGACCTACAGGGGACATTTTAGAAGTAGCAATGAAGGAGATCAGCAATGTCCCTCTCAGCTAACTGGCTGGTGGGGAAAGAGATGGAGCTGAAAAATAGAAGGTATGTGTTTGTGAGAGTGAGTGTAAAAGGAAGGGGAAGAGAGGGAGCTGTGAGAGAGAGAGAGAGAGAGAGAGAGAGAGAGGGTATGAAGGGGGGAAGGAGTGAGCTGCAGGACCTCAGGACAAACAAGGAGACCCTTCAGCGCCTCAGAATGCTGCATGTTGCTGCATCTGGTAAGAAAAGTCAATTCCCCCCACACCATTTCCTATACTGTGTTTCTTGGTAAGAGTGACCAAGTCCGAAATGAATTCTCATGTATAAATAGGCTTGTTGGACTGGACTATCCAGTCCAATAAGGATATTATCCGGCTAAATGGGAGTGGGAGTGTGCTTGGGGGCACTCACAGGCTGCCTGGCTGGCAAGCAGATCTTCACTGTGAGTGAAGATCATTCCACAATCCTGGCATTTATAGGCATGTACAGTTTAGAAGTGTTAGCATTGCTTTTGTGGTTTGTATCAAATAATATGTTTGAATAATGCCTTCTGTTTGTGTGGAGATGATGTTCTTTGCTTATTCTTTTTTTCTGCAAAAATAAAATTTATCCAATTTCCTCTATTGCTATTTTGATGAGTCTATGGACTGGGCTCTGATCAGTCCTTGTCCAAATTGGGTTCCAAATTGGGACAAATCATAAATCCAGCGCAAATTGGGTTCAGTTCAGAAATAGTGAACACTCAGTCTAATGGAGCTTAGTTACACTATGAGCTTGGTTATCTATCCTTATTTGGAAATGTTATACCATCCTAATATCTACCTAATAACAGTTTGGGCTGAATGGGTTTTGATTCATTAAATCTTAACTACCTTTGTGTTGCTTGTCCTTATTCTCAACTCACCAAAAGTGTCTGGTTGGAATTTCATCTGGTGCAGGGTTATTTTGACAACAGAATGGGGTTGCTCGATTCCTTCATATCACAATGATGTTGGTTACCCTGATGATGTTGGTCTCTGCCCCTTTCTCTAGCTACACCACTGTGTCTGCAATATATCTTGATGGTGTCAAGGATCAGACAGGTTGGGCATGAACTGTGCCCATTGATGGCTCATCTGACCAGGATGATTCTTAAATCCACAGTCCCAGTGGCAGAGATTGCACCAAATGCACCATCAGGGTGGGATGCATTGCGGACTCTATTGTAGACTCTATGAAAGACCCAGGATCCCCAGAACTAGTTGGAACTATGGCAACCCTAGACTATATGCTGATGTGCACAGAACACTGTTACCTTCCCACTAAGGTGGTACCTTTTATCTACTTGCATTTGTATGATTTCAGACTGCTAGGCTGGCAAGGCTTGGGCACTCCACCTTGTAGCACCTGGGTCTCAAAGTCTGATCTGCTGGTTGTCAGGCACAGCATCATAACCGCTCAGCCACTACAGCCCTAAAAACCCGCATTAACTCTCATATATATTGATTTCATGTGGTAAATTTAAAAACTATATTGGGTGGTAAAGGCGTCCCCTCGCTGCAATCCTAAACACACTTTCTTGGGAGTAAGACCCATTGACCACAATGTGGCTTTCTTTTGAGTAGACATGGATAGGATTGTGCTGTTCCTCATATAACGGAAGTGTTTTCACTGCCACTTCAATCAGAAAAAATTTTTTCAAAGGAAACTGGGTAAAAAGGGTGGGGAAAGAGCAGAACTGTAAAAAATAAACCCTAGAAAATGTGGGAGACCTGTATATTTTTTTAAAAAAGTTTTGTTGGGATTGCTATTAGAAATTCATGAGTTTGTAAATGGAAGAGCAGGATGTGCAGTACATAGTTTTACACTGAGAACAAATTGTGTGACACTGTTGTGTTTTGTTTTATTTTGGTGTTCTTTGGATGTCAATTTGTTATAATTTACAGATTTTTGTAACCTTTTTTGGGGGGTCGTTCTACAGCAGAAAAGTGGGATATACATTGTTTTATTTATAAATTAGCGGAATTACCTGCCATTGTGGGAGTAAAATTTCAACATATTTCTGGGACCCGCGCATGGTTGGACACCACCAGGATTAGGTGGTGGGCACCTCCACTGGGCACTGGAGGGTACCCTGGGGCAGTGGCAGGCAGCAGCAGGCACCAGTAGGCACAGGGCAACGGGCACCAACATCCATCAGGCAGCGGACACTACCAGGCATCCCTGCCGGGCACCAAGCACCAACCACTATCAGACACAAGTGGGCATCACAAGGCAGCAGGCACAGGGCTCTGGGCACAAAATTGATTCTTATTGGGTACTTACATCACAAAAGGAATATGCTCCCCAAATTTCATGCCTCTAGTTCAAGGGGTTTGAGGCTAGCTGTTGATCAGTCAGCAGTTCTTCAACGTATAGGGATGAAAACGTGAATTTCCCCAAATTTCACACTTCTAGGTCCAGTGGTTTTGGCTGGGCATTGATGAGGGATTCAGTCAGTGACTGACTGATTTTATATATAAAGATGAATCCTTTTCAAGCAACAAAGGCTCTAAGATTGCCATTAAATGTGAGGCAAAAACATCCACATCTGAATAAAATCTTTTACTGTTCTGGGAAACAACAGACATGAAATGATTGTCTACACTAGGATCTATATGGAATTGGTCAGATTGACCATATTGAAGCTACATCTATAGCTTCATGTTATATCTATATAACATCTATATATCTATATCACAGACTTTGAGTCTAGATATTATGAGTTGAATCCTAACTGTAATGCCTTGAGTAGCTGTGCCCTCTAGTGGCTAAATTTTCTTCCCTATTGAGATGCTGGGAAAACCAACATTGTACCTCTGAGCCACTTTGCTCACTTCCAGCAATAGGACGTGTCCTATTTTTTTCCAGGACATGTCCTCTTTTTTAGCCTTCTGTCTAGGAAAAAAAATCATCACCCTCCTTTTCTTTGTGAGCAGGCAGCTTGTAGCCTTCTTGTAATTCCTAAATTATATGTAATACAGTAGTTTTAAATTTAATAAGCAACATAGAGTTTGTTACCCATGTCAAAGCAATATTTGAGTTTTCAGCTTTAATATTGTCAAGTCCTACATTTTTCTTGGGTGTCCTACATTTTGGGGACATTATCCTCTTATTTGTTGTTTGTTATGGCATATGGTCACTCTGCATATGCATCGCTATACAGCCTTAATGTAAGACCATGTCATGGATTTAGGGTAAGCATTCATTCTTTGAATCCAAGACACACTAGACCCCTGTCATGGTTTCTGGGCTGAAGAGAAAGAGGTGAGCAGTAATTTTTCAGCAAAGGGGGATCCTTATGCTGGGTAGAGATTCTTGAGACAGTATTCACCCCCTCTGAACCTCTACCTCACAAGGGAAGAACACCTGTTCCTTTTTTCCTTCACCAATTTTCCTATAACTGGTGCCTCTTTGGTCTTAAGACTCATGTACCCCATCACCACAAGAGCCATATTTCCTTTATTTTGCTACATAAGCTGTTTTTAAAAACTCTTGCAGAAAAGGAAGCATTTATAAAAATATGATGAGGATGATGAAATGCAAGATATAACCCCAACATACACAGTAAAAACATCTTGTTAGGTAGTTGTGTCAGTCTGTTGCCACAAGAACAACAAAGAAAAGGCCTTGTGACTTTTTTTTTTAGTTGGCGCTTTGTGAAATGCTTCATCAGATGCATGAAATGTTATCTTTAGTTCCAAGGCATGCTCCTTGTGTGTGCATGTGAGTACGTGCACACGCGTTTGTATCCACTAATTACAGGCCGTCAGTCTTGAAAGACTATGGTATGCTCAGCACTGGGTTAGATTGTTAGAAAGCCTGGGTTAGATTGTTATGGAGGATAGGCTGTTACTCAAGCAGCAAATCCCACCGCTCCACGCCACTGAATTAGTCCAATGGAAAGGCAGAGCCTATATGATTGGATCCAGCTGGCATCACAGAGCTGGGCTAAGGACAGGAGCTCACCCTGTCTTGTGGGGCCGACCCGGGTCTCGAACCCTGGCCTGCTGGTTAACAGGCACAGTTTCTTAGCCACTTGCGCCACCCACTCCCCTTATAAAGAAAACATAAAAAGGGCCAAATGTCCATAACCTGTAGAAGTTACAGTGTGTGACAAGCTGGTATGTATACAAGATAAGTACAGTTTCTATTCACTATAGCTGTAATAGGTGATAACGCACTCTTCTTAACTTTCCCTATTTTTTGCAGCAGCCGCTGTGATTGCAACTTTATTAGGAAAAAACTTCATAATCTTGATTATACCTCAATCATATACTCGAATTCTATTCAAGAATAGAATTGAATTTGCCAATTATATTCCAGAACAACCATTTCACACTACAGCATTAATTTGAAGTCTTTTTCTCTGAAGACATCAAAACGGTATTATAATTCCATCGTTTTATTTATTTAGCATATGGTAGATACATGAACTTATGATAAATCAAATTTTAGTGACCATTTTGTTGGGGTAGTGAGACTCCATTTAAACAGTGAGTCCTGGCAGAGATTATTCCATAGCCATACGGAATATATACTATTGCATAGGTAGTGTAGCTATATCATTCACTACTTCAGACTATAGATTTTGGGGCTTTTGAGAACAGAGCTGCTGGCATCAATCTGGGTGAAACACTTCTTGTTTCCATTTTGTGCATTGTAGCTTTGTTGACTTTGGCATGATAGTATCATGTTGTCTGCTTTCCCAGTTTTGCATGGATCATTCAGAGCAGATATATAATGTAAAATTTGGTGCTTCAGTGTACAGCAAACAGACTTTCACTCTTGGAAGAACTACTGCTGCAGTTTTATTACAGGAAAAGAAGAACCGCAAAAGAAGACCCACCACCGCATGAAGATCTAAGGGTAATGGCTTTCAGATGAACACCCAACATTGGATTCATTCTTTTGATCAAAAGATTACTAAAATGATTGTGTATCCCATGTAAATTAACCAGGTTAATTGAGCTTACATCTGTCTTGGACCCCCTTGTACAGTTCATTAAATCTGGGTGCTTGAGCTATGATGAAAGCATAAATCCTGCCTGAATGTCAAATTACAATTGTCGGACTTCTTAATGTTTTTCAAACTCCAGGTCAAGACCCAACCTGTACCTAAGAGCGCACACTGACACACAGTTGTTCTGCAGAAATTTCCTTAAATGGGCCATCAGACTCTTTTGGTGGCCTTTCTTGGTCTCTGGAACCTTGAAGCTTATTAGCCCCCATCTTGCTGTTCAGGAAGGACTTAGCACTGAAGTTCAAAAAAGCAGACTAGGATATGTGATCTCCCGCTGACCACTTTTAACCTTCACAGCAGTATCTCTCTCTCTTCCTTCCCAAAATTTCAGACTGCAATCCGGAGGCACCCTTGTGCTGGTGCACTATAAACAACCAGTGCCAGACTGGCCTGTTTCCTCAACATTGGATGACTGATCCAGAATAGCAGACCCACCACCACATGGGACAAACGCTGAAGAAGTTGACCTTTTTGTCTTATTTTTAATTGAGATAATGATTGAAGAATTAACACTTTTCACAAGGAGATTTTGGGCTTTGCTAGCCTAGCTCTGCATCCTACTGCTGGGGTGCACAGAATGCAGGACTGTAGTAGAAGTCACTTTGAGTGGTCTTTATACTATCATGTACAAAAGAGACTAGGCTGCATTAAGTCCTTTAAAACATTCAACTGCGGTTCTGCTGCTCTCCCCCATCCTTTCTCCTTTTAGTATCAGTGTCAGTACATTTTGTTCTATACTGGAGGCTAAGGTCTTAACTAGAGTTGCATCTTATGAAACGGAACATATTTGGCATCCTTTTTTGTTTGCCTTCCTTTCTTGGCATGTGATTTTCCAGCCGCACGTGCAAGACTGTTGTTGTTAGTTTTGGCACTGGAAAGGAAAAACATCCAGCTTTACTGGAAAGTGCCTGCTGCTCTTTGTCTTTCTAGAAGTGTGTCAAAAGCATCCATAAGAGTCCATATCAGAAATAAAAATCAAGCAAACAGAAACCATCAGTGATGTATTTGAGGATGCTATTGGTAAAAGGAGGTGGTGAGAATAAAGAACCACCACTTCAGCAGCTTAAAAAATACACAGACTGCAATCCTAAATACACTTTCCTGGGAGTAAGATCCACTGAACACAATGGATCTTTTGAGTAGACATGCTTAGGATTGTGCTAATTGTGTATTGTCTTTCATATAATTTATTACCTATATCTTTTCATTTTAAATAACTTAAAATTGTTATTTTAAATAGGCTCAATTTTTCCTTCTTTCCAATCAAAAAATTATCAGGCATATCAACATCATAGCTTTTTTTAATGTGTCACATTTCCATTGACAATCACTGAATTATCCTAAATGCTGAAATACATAGCTGTATTTACCTTAAAACAATTCTGGTTCTTTTACTTCCATATGGACTCCAAGCTGACCCACAGCAGCTGCTGGGGATAAATGTCCTCTTATCCCAAGGAGACCTCCAGCAGCCAGAAATTCCACACAGGATCCAGTATAGCCTGCACCAGCACCATTGTGTAGGAATTTAATTAGGATTGGACTGCAAGTCCTATATAGGAAGGTGGCATCATGTGAGTCCCCAACGAATGGAGCCTTTACATGGCATGTCTAGGAACCGACTTCTCGTGATTGGTTCCCACATATCTGAGATAACTTAAATGCCAAACCAAATGGCCGAGCAGTTTCTATGGACCCGATACTACCTCTCCCACGACACACTATCACAGTGTAGTAGCACCATAGCTACTAACAGTAGCACTACGTCCAGTACTGAAGATCCAGAGATTAGCCTGGCGGACCAGTGTTAAGTGCCTGACTTGGCTGATCACTGGTAGCACCCCGAGGAGCAATCATGTAGTTCTTTCACATAGCATCAGTATTCCAGGTTCTAATTCCATTATGGGGACCATGTGATTGATTCTGATACATGTGGCTGAATCATTTACATGCAATCTCAGCACAGGAACTGCATATGCTTCCGTATTACTAAAATAATTTTTTTAAAAACCCAATTTTCAGCAAAAAGGATTGTGAAAGCAGTTTACATAGCAAAGGAATATGGTTCTTAATCCCAAAGGAGCTCAGCAACCAAAAAGAGGCATAAGAGAGGCACAGCCACAGAGAGGCGCTATTGCTCTCAGAGTTCTTCTCCCTTCAAAGATGTCTTTTTTCATGTTAGCAGTTAACCGCACTGAGGCATCACTGGGGTTTGTGTCACGCGGTGCGGGAGGCTAGCGCGTCACCCCCATTGGGCGGGGCAACAATGTGAATGGTGGGCATGGTTATGTGCCATTGCCACGCATCCCCTGGTTTTTGTAGCCATACATTTTAATAGAATAAAGATATTTCAAAGTGGTTTGTTTCATTGCATTCTGCTGGAAGTTACACATTCAAAGGTGTATAACATGGGTTATTTCTACAAACCATGATTCTAGCCATTTAGGTCACAAGGGCTGCCAGCCCCGCACAAGGGTGTCCCCTTATCTAATGCCCTAATAACGTCCCTGATCAAGACCATTTTGGAAGTCTTGTACTCTCCTGGACTGACCTTCTACTCCAGCCAAGTCATGCCTGCTTACTCACCAGTAAACGCAGCTGTGCAGTTCACATCCATTTTCAATGAATATCAATGCAATCATCAGAGACCTCCTCCTGATTTGTGGGGGCTGCGTTCATTGGATCAGGACAATTCTGATGTCCTTGGATTCCTCTCAGCCTGCCTTTTCTAATGGACTATGGCACATTAGCCTACTAGCAACTAAAGCTGCAGTATGGATCACTTTCTCTTTCAATAGAGTTCAATGCATATTTTAGATTTTTGGATATAACGTCTGATAGGACGGTGCAATTTCAAAATGGATTTTTGCATTAGATTCCGCTCTTCAATATGAATCCAATGGTATATGACATGATGGGGTTAATGCACAATCACAAAGTTGCAATTTTTCTTCCCCGGTGCACTTCAGCCCCCTTGGGCATGTTACCCGGAGTGAACCGCACCACCCGGACTACCCTAGTGATGCGACTGTAGCCATATGCCTGTGGTGCTGCTTAGAGATCTTCAGAGATAAAATAACAAGTATCAGAAGAATGCAACCTTGGAGAACAAAAATGAAGGTCAGTATTTTGTTTCTATTAGACAGTCACAGCTTTCTGGACTTGGGGGAAGGAAGGAATAATAGGCCAAATAGGACGGAGCTGCCAGCCAGAGTTGAGTTCTGCTCTCACAGAAAAACTGCCATCAGCGCTCAGAGCAATCTGTTGATGGCAATTTTGGGAGCTTGGCTGCAAGACAGCAACGTCCCCAAGGCAGTGGTGGCTGAGTGGAAAGAACAATACTGAGTGGGAGGAATAGGAAAGAGAGTGGGAAGGCTGTGGGAGGATGGATCTGGTGGTGACGGATCCTAGTTTCTCCATCAGGAGTCCCTGCCCCTTTCTCTCCTTGGACTTTCACCAGCCAGTACAAATCTGCGGAGACCCAAAGAGAAGAGCAGAAGGCGTACAAGGGGTAGTGGATTTAAATCTTTCCCTCTGAAGCTTCCCGATCTGCTCTTACTCCTTCTGGATCCTTGGCACTGCTGCACCAGCAAAGTGGGAAAAGGGTAGGATTAGGCTCTCAGTCAGTCTCTAAATTGATACCTTATTTGCTCATTTATGTAACCTCTTTGGGTGATACTTAATCACACTTAAGCTGCAATCTTGTACTTGCATCCTTGGAAGCTGATCCCACTGAATTCTCAATAATTTATGACTAGGTTTACCGGATGTTCTGGTTTGATTGGGATTGTGCCAGTTTGGTGTCCAGGCATCCTGCCAGGTTGGAAATTCTGTCCCAGTTTCAACTGAAATTGTTCCTCTCCTCCCCAGCACTGACTGAGCAAGCTCCACTCGACAGAGTGATAATCATTTCTCAGGTGAAATGATGTGTCCAGGATGTGTCCAGATGTGACCAAGATGTGTCCAGCTTTTTGCAGTCCCCTAGTGCTTTTGGTAAGATACAGCATCTATCTGTATATTGTTTCAGGACTTTTCTCTCAATATTTGGATGTCAAAATTAAATTCTTTAAGAAGATTGTGGTTTCATAAGCCAGATTGTGGCTCAGATGCTACATTCTTATGCTCCTGTCGCAACAAAACAGCCCAGTTCTCACATTACCTGTAAATGTAAATAGAGAAAAATAATTCAATGATTGCAGAAGCCATAAAGCCGGTGGACGGGTGCCAACAAAAACAGTACAATACATAAAACACACATGTGCACACATGCTTGTACAAATAGAAGCTGCGGCTTGAAAGTAACTCGCTTTGCACATTGTTTTAGGCTGGGGAGGGTTCATCAATGTGTTTATGGCATGTGTGTATAAATTGGCACAGAAACAAGGCAGTGGCATATACACCTATAAAATATAGGACATTTTCTAACATGTTAAAGTCTAAAGTTAATGTTTGCCAAGAGAATACATTTTGTCACTTAAATCAAATCAAGTGCAATAGAAACTTTTATAGGGCAATTTTTTTCTATGTCCTTTACATTTTGTCCTTTGCAGAAGAATGCCTTAATGCAGTGAAAATGGGTCTGCTGATCCAACTTATTATATAGGGTGCAGTCCTAACCTAGGACAGCACAACACATTAGTCTTCCCATTCCTTTGGTGATGTAGGGAGACAAGTGCATGTCAATGCACTGGGCTAACACTCCCCCAGGAATGGCACAGATGTTTTTTATGGCACTTTTGTGACACCCCCAGGTCTTGTGCTGGGGCTTAGGCTAGCCTAACTGAAGATTAGAAAAAATTAAGATATATTAATTTTCAATTATTTTATTAATGGTAAAAATGTCAAAAACTGTAGAGGAACCATAATTGAGCGATGTGCTCAGGTGTGATGTAACAGTGTGTGTCACCCAGTGCAGGGGGGGGGGTGCGTCACCCCCGGGACGTGCACACCCTTCCTGGGACTGTGTAGGTGCCAAAGTTAGCACCTGTGTGGTACTATTCTGAAGCATCAGAGCTGGCACTTGCACAATACTCTTCTGAAGCCAACTGGTGCCAAAGCTGATTGGCTTCAGAGGAGACTTCAACCACTCTGAGAGATGGGCGTGCTGAAGCATGGATGCACTGGAGGAGTGCCAAACTCCTCTGGTGCATCACCCTGCAGTGGCGTGTCACCCAGTATGGCCCACACCAGCCGCACCACCCTCGTAACGCCACAGGATATGCTTCTTATGCAGCAGGTTTCGGGCTGAAAATTCTAGAGAGGACAGGAAGACCTAACTGAAATTGTGAAGAGTTGCCATAAGTTCATGTTAACAATCCTAAACTATGATAGAAAAGTCAGATGGAATCCCAAGGCTTTGTGCATGTGTGGTCCTGAATTCATTTACATCCAGTCTTCTAAATGGAATCCAATCAGATGAAGGTTCTAGATTGTTGTGGTATCCATTGACTCTGGCTTGTTCCACCATTTATATGTAGAAGCATTTTATTTATAGCCAGACATAGATGCAGGACAAGATATGATATGTTTCAAAATCTCAATACTCTCGTAACCTTTTGATGTTATGCGTTTCTTAAGAGCACACCTTGCATGGTATCAGGTCTTGCCTACTGCTGGGCACTTCTATCTGTGTTTGACAGTCTGCTATTATTTTCCTTTCAATAAAGCTGTGGGTTTAAGCTTTTTGAATTCTCATCTTCCATTATTTTGACATTTAAATCTGCAGAGTCCTGACAGCCTTTCCTCTCACTAGCTGTTATTACATGCCGTGCCACCTCCCTGGTATTTGTAACTGGCAATGCCGTATTTGCTTCCAAAAATAGATCACTTTTTATGCTCAGTGATTTGGGTCCAGTTGCAGAGTGATGTAAAGAATCCAAGAACAGCCGTGGAGTCTAGGCAAATATGTTAATATCCTAATATGTTGATAATATATAAATATGTTAATAATATCTGTAATTCTATTATACCATAGTCAATATAAGGACAGTTTGGCAATGTGATTGGATTTTTTAAAAAAAATTGGTAATTGAGCTTCTTGATTTATCAAAGGACATGATCAAGGGAAAGTTAATAGTAATTATACTCTAGTAACTAGTTGGTTTATTAATGTGATTTCAGTCACGGGGGAGCAAGCATCAAGATCAGGACCTCTCAGTAGCCATCATGAGGTCTCATCAAGCAGCCATAGGGAAACTAGATTTTATACAAAAGCTGAGAAATGGCAGATTAATTTGCATTTTGGATATGGAAGTAGGAGGTTTCAGCATCACTTCCCCTTCATCAAACTGACAAGAGCATTTCAATAAGTTTGAGTCATTCTTGAGGTGTCTAGCCAATAACGCTGTCCAAAGCAAAGTTGAAGGAGTTCAGCTAGAGAAGAGCTGCAGTTTTGTTGTATTGTAGACACAGTACAAATCCTCCAGAGCAGTGATTTTCAACCAGTGTGCCATGGCACACTGGTGTGCCATGAATGGTCTGCTGGTGTGCTACGGAAGTTTGGAGAGAAAACAATTTATTAGTAGCCCCCCTACTAATCACGCCCCCATTAGCAGTATGATGTGCCTTGTCAATTGTCAAAAAAATTGTCTTGAAAATTTTAGCACCTTGTCAGTGTGCCATGAGCGGAAAAAGATTGAAAATCACTGCTCCAGATTCTTGTCCTGAGGATGTATCTTTGATTCTATAAAGCCATTTATTTCAAAATCAGCTTTTCACATTGACGGCTCAGCTTAAGTAAAACCATCCATAATAAAGGAAAAGAAAATGCTAACAAATATTATGACAGAATGTATCCAAGCTTCTGGGTCCGTTTCCAAGTTCTTGTTTTAAAGTCTGGGGTCAAGATACTTCAAGGATCTTCACCTTCTGCACATTTTGGGAGTTTACTTTCTGCTTTTCGTTCTGTTCATGTTGAAATTTAGGTGAGTAGTGACAAGGAGTGCTATATAGATTAAGGGTTGCCAGCCCTAGAACAATGTTTTTCAATGGTTCTCACTGTACCATTTCACATGGTCAACCTGTTTCAAGCATTACCAGAAGTAACTGGTGATGATATCATCACCAGTCACTTCTGGGTTGGAAGGCCAGCTGCAGCACAGCCAATACCAGTAAGAGTTTCAAAAAGGATGGAAGGACTTCTTTGAGAACAGATAATCATGTTCTGAAGTTTTGACTAGAATCATAGAATCATAGAGTTGGAAGGGACCTAGTAGGTCATCTAGTCCAACCTCCTGCCTGCAGCAGGAAATCCCCCTAGAGCATCCCTGACAGGTGCTCGTCGAGCCTCTTCTTAAAGATCCCTAGTGAGGGAGAGTCCACCACCTCTTTGGCAATCTGTTCCATTGCCAAACCGCCCGAACTGTCAGGAATTTTTTCTGGATATCCAACCGGAATCTCCTCTCTTGCAGTTTGTACCCATTGGTTCTAGTTCTGCTTTCAGAAGCAGCTATGAACAAATGAGCCCCTTCCTCCCTATGACAGCCCTTCAGGTATCTGAAGAGGGCAATCATGTCTCCTCTTAGCCTCCTCTTCTCCAGGCTGAACATCCTAAGTTCCCCAACCTTTCCTCGTAGGGCTTCCCTTCCATCCCACCGATCATTCTTGTTGCTCTCCTCTGGACTTGCTCCAGTTTGGCTGCATCCTTCTTAAAGTGAGGTGCCCAGAACTGAACACGGTACTCAAGGTGAGGTCTGACCAATGCTGAATAAAGAGGAACTAGAACTTCTCGCGACTTGGAAGCTACAGTCCTCTTAATGCAGCCTAAAATGGCATTTGCCTTCTTTGCAGACACATCACACTGCTGACTCATGTTCAGCTTGTGATCCACGGCAACTCCAAGATCCCGCTCACATGTTGTGCTGCCAAGCCAAGTATCCCCCATTTTATACCTGTATTTTTGGTTTTTATTTCCTAAGTGCAGAATCTTGCTCTTCTCCCTGTTGAAATTCATTCTGTTTCTTACAGCCCAGTATTCTAGTTTATCCAGATCCTCCTGGAGGTTTCTCCTGTCTTCTGTTGTGTTTGCTACTCCTCCCAGCTTGGTGTCATCCGCAAATTTGATCAGGCTCCCCTGTATCCCTTCCTCCAAGTCACTGATAAAAATATTAAAGAGGACTGGGCCCAAGACAGAGCCCTGGGGTACCCCACTTGAAACCGATCTCCAGGCTGATGCAGACCCATTTACTAAAACCCTCTGCGTGCTGCCATTGAGCCAGTTGCAGATCCACCTAACAACTGCCTCGTCTAGCCCATATTTTTCCAACTTCCCAATTAAAATGTCATGTGGGACCTTGTCATATGCTTTGCAAAGTCAAGATAAATGACATCCATTGCCATTGTCCAGTAAGCTTGTAACCCAATCAAAAAAGTAGATCAGATTTGCCTGGCAAGATTTATTCTTGGTAAATCCATGCTGGGTTGTTTTGATCACCGAGTACTTGTCTAGATGTGCACAAACTGTGTGTTTTATGATTTGTTCTAATATCTTGCCCGGGATTGAAGTCAAATTGACTGGTCTATAATTTCCCAGGTCTTTTTTCCCCTTCTTAAAGATTGGGACTATATTAGCCCTGTTCAAGTCCAGTGGCACTTTTCCACTCCTCAAGGATTTCTCAAAGATGATCGACAGAGGCTCTGCAAGGACATCTGCGAGTTCCTTAAGAACTCGAGGATGCAGCTCATCTGGTCCAAATGACTTGAATTCATTTAGGCCAGTTAAGTGGTTCCGAACCAGTTCTCTATCAATCTTAATCTGCTGTTCTGCACCATCCATGTTTTCATTACCTCTTTGGGGATGCAAGCACATCCCCGCATCAGCCAATGATCCCGCACACCCATTTGCACAGCCCTCCTTCTGAGAATAGACGGACGCAAAGTAGGAGTTCTCCTGGTTTCCAGACACCTGCTGTCCATCTTTGTCCAGGAGCAGCCCCACCCCCTCGTCTCTCCTCCTGTTCCTTTGGGCATATCTAAAGAAGCTCTTTTTGTTATCTTTGACTCCCCTGCCCAGCCTCAGCTCATACTGAGCTTTAGCATTCCTGACCCCCTCCCTACAAGACCAAGCTATCTGCCTGTACTCCTCCCTGGTGATCTTTCCAGTCTTCCACTCCCTATACTTCTCTTTCTTTAACTTCAGCTGATCCCCAAGTTGCTTGTGGAGCTAACCTGGTTTTTTCAGATTTTTCCCCCTTTCTGTTTCATGGGAATTGTTTCTGACTGTGCTTGTAGAAGCTGCCTCTTAAAGAGCTCCCACCCATCTTGGGCCGCTTTCCCCATTAGATCATCAACCCATGGGATCCCACCTATGACTCCTCTAAGCCTGTTGAAATCAGCTTTCCTGAAATCCAATGTATAAGTTTCACTCTGCATTCTTTTTATTTCCCACATTATTCTAAATTCCAGCAGCTCATGATCGCTTTCCCCTAAAGTTCCTGCCACGTTGACCCGGTCAATCAGTTCATCACAATTAGTTAAGATCAGGTCAAGGATGGCCCCTCCCCTTGTTGTTTCCTCCACCTTCTGGACCATGAAGTTATCTTCCAGGTCCATCAGGAATTTATTGGAGTTTCCATGTTTGGCTGAGTGTGTCTCCCAGCAAATGTCTGGATAAAGTCCCCCATTACTACTACCTCATATTTCCTTGCAACGCCTGCCAGTTGCTCCAAGAAGACATTGTCTACTCCTTCTCCTTGGCTGTCTATGGTAGACACCCACCACAATGTTTTGTTTCTTGTTTTTCCCCCTAACCTTTACCCAAATGCACTCCACAGGGATATCCGGACTAGTTTCCTGGATTTCAGAGCAGGTATATATGTTCTTGACATATAATGCTACTCCGCCTCCCCTTTTGCCACTTCTGTTCCTCCGGAACAGCTGATAGCCTTCCAATTGTGCGTTCCAGTCATGGAAATCATCCCACCAAGTTTCAGTTATTCTTATGAAATCAAATTTCCCTTCACTTGCTAAAAGCTCCAACTCATCTTGTTTATTTCCCAGGCTCTGGGAACCTGGAGGTTGCAACTCAATGCATTTCCCCCCCTTTTTGTAAAACCAGGCCCCTCTAAAGATTTTTGAGTTACGGCCATGCCCTGGCAATTTCCATCCAGAGCATTTTCCTTATTCCTAGGTTCCCATGGGACATAACCCACCCCCTTCTTATTTAGGTTAAAGCCCTCCTGATCAGGTTGGCCATCTCCCGTCTGAAGACACTCTTCCCCCAATCTGTAAGATGTAGTCCATCCTTTGCTAGGAGTCCTTCCTCGAGGAAGTTCATCCTGTGATCCCAGAATCCTACTGAGTCGAGCCTCAGTTTTCCACTGTTGTGCCTTGTTCCTAGACTCACTGCCAAGTGGCAGGTGTCCAGGGGTTCCACAAGTACCACCAGACACCATCTCAAGTAACACTGATTGAGAAAATATGCTCAAGGATATCAACATAGGATTGGCTTGGTGTCTCCAGGACTGGCATCAGTCTCCAGGTGACTTTTGAAAACCATCAATAGAGATATGATGCTTGTGAGATATGAACAGGGCCTCTCTGGCTCAATGACATAACATCTAAAACCAAATATCTAGGAACAGCTTCAGTAGGAGCTGTCAGCCTTAATATATAAAACTTTTTCACCAGCTTTATCTCTCTGACCAGGTTATTCTTTAGATCAGTAGTTCTCAGACTGAAGGTTGGGACTCGCTGCTAAGCTATAACCTCTTTTTTTGAAACACCAAAAGGTGAAAGAAAGATAACTAAGTGCCTCAAGCACTGAAACAGTTCAAAAAGCTAACTAGCCACTCATTGCCCTACAACAGCGTTTCTCAAAGTGGGGGTCGGGACCCCTTTGGGGGTCGCCTGGAGCTTTCCTGGGGGTCGCCTAAAGACCCCTGGTGTAGGGGGCCAGGTGGGAAGACCTGGCAGAAATGCTGGAGCCGCTGTGGTTGGAAGAAGCCGCTGAGGAGCAGCTCAGAAGGAGCCTCTGAGTTGCTGTGAGACCAATGTGGAGCCTTGGGGCACCCAACACACTCACCACAGATGGCAGCCTCCTCCTCCCCCTGCAGATCCGCAGTGCGCCTACTGGCTGAGAGTGTTAAGCACACTGAGGTGTGAGCGTGGTGTGAGCGTGCACCAGAGCTCTGGCGGGTGGGCTGTCTGGTGGGCGCCCCGCTTGTGAACCAACTATTGTGCCCTGCCTCTTGTGCTCTACTCAAAAGTAAGCCCCCTCAAAGTTGTTGCTCACGATAAGTGAATGAGATTTTCTCCCAGTAAAGTGCTAGTATTGCAGCCTTAGAGTCCAGTTCTATGCATGTCTACTCGGAAGTCAGTCCCATGATAGTGAATGGGACTTACTCCCAGGAAACAGTGGCTGGCTCTGCCACCTGAGATCCCAATCCTAAGGAGGTCTCCTCAGAAGTCAGTCCCATGATAGTGAATGGGGCTACTCCCAGGAAACAGTGGCTGGCTCTGCCTGAGATCCCAGTCCTATGCATTGATGTTATACTGTTTTTTACTGTTGTTATATTAAGACTGTTACCCATGCTATACCATGCTTCAAGACAAAATTTTGTGTATTTGTAATTATAAATAAATATTTCACAATATATAATTAAATATTGTTTTTGTGATTAATCACTATGCTTCATTATGTTCAATTTGTAACAATGAAAATACATCCTACATATCAGGTATTTACATTACAATTCATAACAGTAGCAAAATTACAGTTATAAAGTAGCAATGAAAATAATTTTATGGTTGGGGGTCCCCACAACATGAGGAACTAATAAAGGGGTCACGGCGTTAGGAAGATTGAGAACCACTGCCCTACAAGGTGTTGTGCTCCTGCAGTTTGCAAGAATATATATAGAGCAATAAATGTTTGTTGGTCTTTCTGGTTATTACCTATAAATAAAATGATTTTTTTTCTAGATATTTTTAAATGTTTAGTAAACCAAGGTGGATCCTGATATATTACATTAAAAACCAGTTCCTGGTGCTAAAAAGGTTTGGGAACCGCTGCTTTACATGGCAAAAGAAAACAGATTTGTTTCAAAGCATTTGGGGGTAAACTGGTTTTTGGTATAGTCATGAGAAAGAATTTGGTTGGTTTCTTTTGTTGATTATTCCTGCTTTGTATGAATGAGATGGAGGAAGAGGGGGAATGCAGGCTGTGTCTGTTCTGTTTTATTCTCCTTGCATTTTTCTCTTTAATCATTTATTGATGACGTTGTTTTATTATTTTTAGGCTAATCTAGAAGTCAGAGCTGTATGAATTATGTAGTGAGGAGGGAATAGGGTTGCCATAATTGTCTACCACAAAAGTGGCACAGGACCTTCTGTCAAACTTGCCAGTATATGAATTCAATCCCCAAAAACCAGGTTTTCTGAGACATATGGCAATCCTAGGAAGGAAGGGTTGGTTCATTGATGAGGCCATCTGAGTTGGTTGCCTTAGGCAGCAGGTTGGTAGAGGAAGCCCACTTCTGTCCACCTGCTTGCTCCTGCTGATTTTCCCACTTCCTAGACTGGAAAAGGAAAGGTGGGTCAAAGTGGAAGCAAGCAGTGGACTACACTCCACATTACCAGCTAAGGGGGATTAGCGCTTTAGGTGGCAGGAGGTCTTGGCTGTCATAGCTCAGTAAATGTCAGCTATAGATTTTCAGTAAGACCCCAGTGAGGCAATTGTGTGAATCACAACACTGTGATAAGGAAGAATCCTGGATTGGCTTTTGGTGCAGTGCCTGCAAATGTTACCTTTCCAAAAATGCAGGAGTGTGTTTAAAAAAAAAAGTGGTGGTGCATCTCTGAAATGTCTGTAAGTTGCCAACTTTGCAAATAACAAGTGTTGAACAGAAATAACTGATCAGTAACGGGGATCTGTTTGATATACGTGTGATCACATGGGAATGGAAATGAACATAGAAAGTATGCTGACATGTCATATGTCAGAGGCCTATCAGAAACCAGCTGCAACCCTGTAAGAATGCAGTAATTTAATCAGCTTTTGCTGACACTGCTGGAATGCTGAAGAAATTATTTTGGTTTTAAAACTGGTGTTCTGTAGGTACATGGATGGGGATGTAAATAAGGGAAGTGGAGGAGCTCCAGGTCAGGACCTCTTTCACAGCAGAAACAATAGTATCTTTAGCAAGAATCTCAAGGTGCTCTCCAGCAGATCTTTTAAAACTTTTTCAAGAAAACTTAGCAGGGAAGGTGTATTTGCTTTTGTATTTTTTAATTCTCCTTTCACTTGTAGGATGAGGGTTTGGATGGTAAAGCAGCAAAAGGTGTATGTGACACAGGTTTCCATGTGATTCTTGCTTTTCTTTTTTCTTCCATTGCAAAAGGTACATGCTTCAGGGCACATCCTGCTCTGTTTCTAATAAAGTTATGTCTGTGGATGTGATTCAAGGGCATCCTGTCTCAGAGTAGGGCAACTTATTCCTCCTTGTTTCTGACACCATCTGAATGTTTCTTTTCCTTGTCAAGAGGTAGGTGAGTGAGAAAGCACACACACACGAGTGAGACATTAAAAATGCTGTTGTTTCTTGACTCCTCTCAAGTATAGATAGAAAAGTGGACAGTGAAGGCTGTGATCTCAATCCAGAATGGTGCACCAGGTACTATTTCTCACACTCCAAAGAGAAAGCCTTGTGCCTTATCTGTCATGGGAATGTTACTGTTCTTAAGGAATACAATCTGTAGTGCTGCTATGAGACCAAACACAAAAAGGACATGCAATATACAGGAGCATAATGTTCTGAGAAATTGGAGCAACTCTGGCTTCCTCAGTCACAGTGTGCTGTGTTCACACAGGACAGCAGAGACCAGGACCAGGTGGCATACAGTTTGGCCAGAAGAGGATAACCATTCAAAGATGTAGAATAATAATAATAATAATAATAATAATAATAATAATAATAATAATAATAATAATAATAATGGGAACACCATCAAATGGACAACCACAAAAGCGGCAGAAATACTCAATGTTAGAGAATCGGATCATCATGAAGTGCTACTACAACTCAGAACCTGAAAAACGTGGCTACCAGAAGAGGATGTACCAACTCTGGAACCAAGAATTCCCACATTCAGATACAACCCATCTTAGACTGGCTGACCAGAGACGATTCATAGTCCGGAAAAAGATCTTCAGTGATACTGAACTGGAAGAAATAAGGAAAAGTTGCAAAACTGAAGAACAGCAGACTTCTGTAGCAGCTGTGGGAGAAGCTCCCATATTGGGAGGTACTAAACCAGAAGAAAGCATGGAAATTTTGTGTGAAGCTTAGCAAGAACCTGAAGGCCTTGGTGAGCTGCCAGGAATACGGACTACAAGACAACAAGAACTGAAAGATAAAATCCTGACCCAAATGCCTCAAATGCAGAAAGGACAAGGCTTCAAGCTCTGAAACATATACCCAGAAAGCACCTGGCACCACTAATAAAAGACACCAATGCTGCACTTGCAACAATTTACATAACATCTATTGAACAAACAAATCAGCTTGCCTACAGCACAGCAGTGATAGTAAAAGAAGAACTGGGGATTGAACCACCAAAGTCCTCTGGAAAATCAACTGGAAAACCAAAACAGAAAATCAGACTGGAATTGAAGATCAAGAGTTTGCGATCAGATGCAAGTAACTTAAAGAACATGAAGGAGAAAACACTGAGGAATGACAAAATCAAGCAATACCTGGTCAAAAAATACTGGCTGAACACAAGAAAGATTGAAGAAGCCATGGAAATTGTGAGACAGCAGATAACAGCCAGAAGAAAGATATGAAGCCAGAATCATCCAGTATAGACAAAATCAAATGTTCCAGTCAGATCAAAGGCTCTTCTACCAGGCGATGAATAAGAAAGCAGATATAAAAGTAATAAAACCTGAGAAAAATGCGACTACTCATATCTGGAAAAACTTATGGGAAACCGAGAAAGATTACAAAAGAGGTGCTGGGTGGATAAAAGAGTTTGAAGAACAATTCTCCAAGAACAAAATGGAACAGATGGAAATAACAACTGAAATGATCAGAGAGAGTGAAAAGAGTTAAAAACTGGACTTCACCTGGTAATGATCAGCTCCATGGGTTCTGGCTCAAGTACCTGACTAACCTGCATGGAAAAATGGCTGAACTATTTAATGAAATGCTACGAACAGGTAACATCAGCCAGTGGTTAACAACTGGAAGGACTCCACTAATACAGAAGGATCCAGCAAAAGGGATAGCACCAGGAAACTTTAGGCCAATAATGTGTCTACCCACCATGTTCAAGCTGCTGACAGGCATCATAGCTGACAGGATTCAGGATTACTTGGAAGTAAATAACATCTTACCAGTGGAGCAGAAAGGCAATAAACGGAGAAGAGGCACAAAAGACCAGCTCCTGATGGATAAAATGATACTGGAGAATTGCAAAAGCCGGAAAACCAATCTGCACATGGCTTGGATTGACTATAGAAAAGCCTTTGATTCATTGCCACACAGCTGGATCATAAAATGTCTGGAGTCCATCAGGGTCAACAAAAATGTTACAAATTTCATTGAAAATGCAATGAAACTCTGGAAGACAGAATTATTCATAGCCAATGAAAGTTATAGACTTGTCAACATTAGACGGGGAATCTTCCAGGGGGACTCATTGTCCCCATAGCTGTTTGCCATCGCACTGATCCCTTTGTCAGTGATCCTACAGAAAGCAAATCTGGGCTACCAAACTGCCATAAATTCACAGAAAATTTCACATCTATTGTACATGGATGATTTGAAGCTCCATTTGAAGCTCCATGGATGATTTGAAGCTCCATCCATTGTACATGGATGATTTGTACATGATGATTTAAAAGTCAGAAGCAGAAATCCAGTCACTCAACCAATACAGTCCGAGTCTTTAGTACCGACATCAACATGGAGTTTGGCCTGGACAAATGTGCCACAGTGGCACTAAAGAAAGGGAAGATCACGGAAAGTGATGGCATTGAAATGCCGAATGGTCAAACCATTAAATGCCACCAGCCTGAAGCCTACAAATATCTGGGCATACTGCAGCTGGACAATATCAAGCACGGGCATGTAAAAACTGTGGTCAGCAAAGAATACATAGAAAGGGTTAGAAAAATTTTGAAGAGCAAATTGAATGGCGGCAACATTATAAAGGCTATAAATACATGTGCCATACCTGTAGTTAGGTATACTGCTGGCATTGTGAACTGGACACAGAAGGAACTGGATGACATGGACAGGAAAACAAGGAAATTAATGACCATTCACTATGCTTTACATCCACGTAGTGATGTTGACAGGCTGTACCTGCCTAGAAGATCAGGGGGCAAAGGACTTTTGCAAGTGAAACAGTGTGTTGAAGAAGAAAAACAAGCCCTAGCAGATTATGTGCAAGAGAGCCAGGAATCTGCTTTGATTGAAGTCAGCAAGAGAAAGTTGCTGAAAGTGCAGCAGTCCAACTATGAATATTGCAATAGTGCAATTTAGGCTCGGACTGCCAGTTGGCAGAATAAAGTATTGCATGGCCAACTCCTTATCAAGATTGAAGGAAAAGTGGATCAGGATAAGACCTGGTTGTGGCTCATGAGTGGAACAGTGAAGAAGGAGACGGAAGGCCTGATACTTGCTGCCCAAGAACAGGCAATCAGGACAAATGCCATCAAGGTCAGAATTGAAAAATCAGCCGATTTCCCAAAATGCCGGCTCTGCAAAGAAGTGGATGAAACCATCGACCACATTCTAAGTGGCTGCAAGAAGATCGCACAGACTGACTACAAACTGAGGCACAACTCTGTTGTCCAGATGATCCACTGGAATCTATGCCAAAAGTATCATCTGCCAGTGGCAAAAAGCTAGTGGGACCACAAGCCTTTAAAAGTGGTCGCAAATGAGCAGGTCAAGCTTCTGTGGGACTTCAGGATACAGACGGACAAGGTCTTGGAACACAATACTCCAGATATCACCATCATAGAAAGCAGTCAGGTGTGGCTTGTTGACATCGCCATACCAGGTGACAGCAGAATTGAGGAGAAACAACTGGAAAAGATCCCCCGCTACCAAGACCTAAGAATCGAATTACAGCGTATCTGGTGTAAGCCAGTGCAGGTGGTTCCAGTGGAATTGGCACACTGGGTGCAGTGCCCAAAGACCTTGGCAGGCACCTGAAAACTATTGGCATTGACAAAATATCACTCTGCCGACTGCAGAAAGCCGCTCTTCTGGGATCAGCACGAATTATACGCTGCTACATCACACAGTCCTAGACTCTTGGGAAGGGTCCGACTGGTGATGTGAATGAAACCAGCACAAAATTGTTCAATGTGTATTTATGGATAATAATAATAAAAATAAACAACCTTATTACACACTACTTTATATACTTTATGTATATATTTAAATGGATTGTGCTTGTTTAAATAACAGCAATACAGCTTTATTGCCCAAATTACAGTGCAATCTGATTCATATCTACTCAGAAGTTCCATTGAGTTCAGTGGGGCTTACTCCCAGGAAAGATTGCAGTCTTATACTAACATGAGTTTTGTTGATATTAATCTTTATTGTCACTACCATGAATAGCTTCCCCATTCCATTATGTTTATTCCTAATAGGGAATAGAGAGAAAAAGGGAGGGAGAGAATGAGTTTTCCTTTTTCCTGATAACAATATTTTCATATTTGATACAATGCAAAATCAATGCATGAAGCTATTGTACTAGTTACAGCATATTTTGCCTGTCACTTCAAGAAAGGTTTGGGAAAGCAATATTTCCCATTCTCCATTTGACAATCAAGGTTGATTCTGCTGTTGAAGACTCTTTGTGGTTTCGTATTACGAGTACAGAGTCAACAATATATTGCTATATTTTATCGTGTCTTATCTCCCAAAGTCTTGGCATTTCAGAAACTTTCACTCAAACTTGATCTCAGAAATCTCATGGGTTATGACTACAAGTTCCTGATTTTGAGTCTCGCCATTCATTGCGATAGATGCTTAAAGGACGACGAGGGCAGCCCAATCCTGACCTGCATCAGCGTAGCCAGGCTGCATGGCCTGTGCTGTATCCAGGACATCCATGGCAGGAGGTGCTAGAGATCTTCTTATCCTGAGTAATGTGCCAGAGTGTTTAGCTGGTGCATATCCAGTATGAGGTAAGCAGGTTTGGGTTAGGAGATGGCAGAGGGGCCTCCACTGTTCCTGCCCCATTCGTGGACCAAATCTGTCCCATGTTCCACCCCAGCTGGTCCAAAATACCATCACACCTTTCATACTCACACTACTTGATGTACTTGCTCTACTTCCCCTTGCACTATTCAGTGATTTTCAACTTTTTTCGATCTCATGGCACATTGAGAAGGTGCTAATATTGTCAAGGAACACCATTAATCTTTGGACAATTGAGAAGGCACACCATGCTATATCCGTCCATAACCCTATTAATAAATATTTATTTAATAAATAAATAAATTTGCTCAACTCCCATGGCACACTTGTGGACCGTTTGTATGTTTCAGCCCACTGGTTGAAAATTAGTCTCCTCGTGTCAGCAGTTGCAGCTCTAAATGTAGTGCTGGCAGTCTGATCTAGAGCAGTCATAGGATCGTGCTTTATGTTAGAGCAGGATATGTACAGTGCCGGGCTTTTTAAAATAAGATCTCAATTTACCGTTAAATGAGCCATTATACACTTCAACAGCACTTAGATAATTTAAATCAGTGCATTGATCCATTCCCATGGTTAATATTGAACAGTTATTTTAGCAATTGGAATGAGGCTGTTCATGTCACTTTCATAAGTCTAATGACTAAAATCTAATGACTAAAGAAAATTTTAATAAAATAGTGTCATCAATATGCATAGTCCTTCATAGACTAGCTATTAGCTATTAATTAGCTAGCTTAATTAGCTATTAATTTTTTCATTTTCTTGTAAACGGCTTCGTGAACTTTTCAGCTGAAAAGCAGTATATAAATACTGTATAAGCGGTATATAATACTTGAAAAGCTGTATATAAATACTGCAGAGAGATAAAAATGTTCAACATTTTCTGTCTGTGATACTACATCATGTTGATTGCATTTTGTAATATGCTTCACAAACCTGAATTTCCCAGCAGAAACAGTATTTCTGGATGTTTTTCACTATAGACACCCCACCATTTTCATTTTCTCGATCCCTATGAGTATATATACACACTTGCCACCAGCAGGTAAAACTCATTAAGTGGACTCTAGTTCCTAGCAGCATTTGCAGAAATAATTTTTTTCAGGTCATTGCTTTTGCTGCAACAAACCGGCATGGATACCCCTTTGCATGAGTGGGTGGGTTTTTAACATAGCAAAGGGCAACCTGCAAAATGAACTTGTCTCAGAGTTACCATAACTTTTCGGAGAATCTTGGCAGGACATGTGCCAATTTCATAGGAAAATACCAGAGTTGAACTTTGCAGCTCTCCAAATATTTGACGGCAGCTGGAGGCTCAAAGTATTCTACATATCATAGTGGCCTCTTTGCTCACTAAAAGCTAATATACTTACTAGCTCCTACCTATGTTTGGGTTCCATGTAGTTTATGGGTGCCTATAGAATTGAACCCATTTACATGCCCATCAGTTAACAGAGGGTGGGTTAGCTTCCCATAAATTGTGACAGGATCATCAATGTCATGACTGAGAAATAGGTGTATCATGATGTGATCTACCTTGTTGCCAATGTCTGCTGACCCCCCAGCTGTCTCAGAAGAATAGTAAGGCTACAATCCTAAAGACACTTTCCTGGGAGTGGTGAGCTTCAGGGGGTTCTCACAGGTTCTATAAAACCCTTTGCTAATGAGTGCCTGGTTCTGAGAAGCAGTTACTAATGGGACATAGAACCTGTCGTTAATTTGACTCCCCCCAGAGTAAGACCCATTGAAGACAATGGGGCTTACTTTTGAGTAGACATGCTTAGGATTGTGCTCTAAGAAATCTAGAATTATGAAGGGCACTGAGATTTATCAATGAAATGGCACATGGCAACATGAGTGAAATGAGGCGCATTATGGAGGAACACTTTGGAACGAGTTGGAAACTTTTATTGAAATGTGTCCCCCCTTGGTGCTCTTTTACTGAGAACACTGTCAGTCACAAACAACTGAAAATAGCTGAACGAGCTCATAGAGCAGCTGCTAAAAATATATTGAAGAATGTAGCCAACAAGTGCTCTTGCTGGGGGGAGGACAGGGTACAAAGAAAGTGAAGGAGACGCAGAGGACCAAAGAGCACTGAATTCAGTTGTCTCAATTATGTCTTGCATCTTACCTGATGGTAAAATGCAGCATATGCTGCAAAGATGGTTTGCAAAAGCAAATGAAGAACCTTTGTAAAATTAATTTGAAATTTATGAATTGGTACTATAAGCAACCATAGTGCTTATTCCAAAGGCTGCAGTTGACCCTTAAGCAATTGACCTTTACAGTGAATTATGTAAGGAAATACTAATCACAAGCTATTCATAGTGGTGAGATTCAGAATGGAGGCAGAGAAAACTCTTGTACAGGTGCCAGATAGAATTACTAAGATTTATGCATTACCCCTTTAAGTTTGCCATCTACAGTTTGACTGCAAAATGGAAAGCCTGGTTTAATGGTAAATGTATTATAGAAAATGGATCTCTTGGTAAAAAGGGTCTAATGGAAACAAGTCTGGGACATCTTCGGGTTAGCCAGATGAGATGTCCCCTTCACTTGAGCAATGGAAAAGAAAGTAAGAACACAATCCTAACCATGTCTACTCAAAAGTAAGCCACATTGTGTTCAATGCATCTTACACCCATGAAACTGTCTTTGGGATTGCAGCCATAGGCAATCCGGAAGTGACTGGAGGAGACATCCCCCCCAAAACCAGAGTAATCAAGGGAGCACGTAAGAGACATTACGTGCACCCGTAGTTACTGCACCACCTATTGAAAACCTATGGGAAATTCATATTGGTATTCAGAGTAAATTGTTCTTACACTGGAGCAATGACTCCCCGTAATTACTCTGGATTTTGCCCATCATCAAGTAGACAGTGCTCCATTAGACTCTTGATAGTTCACCAAGCACTGAAATTGCACCACTTTCCCAAGATAGATAGTCCCAGCTATGGCGATGCCGAGAGAGCCCAATTATCATACAGGGTGCCTTTTAGGTTCATCCACAAATGCTCGTGACACTCAACAGACATATATACAAGAAGAACATGCCCGGTTCAGTCCTCATTTCCAGTTAAACGATCTGGTGCTACACTGGTTTCCTCTAGCCAGTCCTCAGACAGAAACTGCAAGTTAGATCAGACATTACTATAAAGTCAATTGATTATTGAAGAGTTGTAACTTTGCTTTTGAACACACAGTATTTTTTGTTAAAACTCTCCCGGACAGGGTATTGAAGTTGGCGTAAACTGATCTAAACCAAATGATAATTTGTTTCTGCTTTCAGTTAATGAGCCAACTTTACAGTTTTTCTGGATTTTATATTATCTCTGTTGTTCACAAATGCTGGAGCCAGGGTTCCCAACTAAGTGATGCAGGCATGTGTGCTATGCAGGTAGAATCAGGATTCTGTTTGTCCCAAGACTAGCATGGGAAAAGGCACAAAGTACCCTTTGCTTTGTATACAGGAGCAAGGAGGGCTACCAAAATGATCAGGGTTTGTTTATCTAGGGAATAAAGGGGGCAAAGAGAAGATGTGGTGATGGACAGTTTGTTTTTTTTAATGCAAAAAACCAGGAAGCAAAAGGAGAACCTCTGAAAGTCATAATATAGTAGTATCTTTCTTCATACAAATATTAATATATTTGTATATTCATAATAGACTCTTTATTCACCAGAAAGACACAATATCTTAAGACCTCCTTCCCAGCTTTATTCCTCAGCATGTTGGAGTTCTATACTGTTCACACTTTCCTAGGATTTAAGTCTCATTAGACTTTTCAAGTAGACATGCCTTGGCTTGCGCTGTCAATCTTGATCTATTACAATTTTAGGTGAAAACTTGGCATTCAGTAGTTGGGAGTATATTTGGGGGGATAAGTAGCACCAAATGGACATGAAATATTGTAGGTTGGGTATGACAATTCTAAGTAAACATGCTACCTAATTGCTAGTTGTGATCATTAAGTACCTCACTTATTGGCTAGAGATCATACTGACCATTGTCATTTTCAGTTGATAGTGGCTATGGACCGGTCAGGATTTTGTAATATACCCCCTTCCCCATAGGGAAAAATTAGAGGGAACACTCCTTGGCAGAAGTGAGATTGCTGGAAGGGCCACAAGTATGATTATTGGCCTTTCCCCTATCTTGAAAAATAGCTATCAAGATTTGCTATTTTTGTCATTTGCAGCAAGGCAAGACAACCAAGTGCTTATTACTAGTCTTCATCGACAACATTACCTCTGGCCCTCAACATACACCATGAATAACTTTAGGCTGCTATTAAAAATGAGTGACTTCCACTCAGGGAAGCCTATTCCATGGTACTTAATTCTCAAATAGAATGTTACCTTCTTCTTAAGAGAAGGACATGCAGAAATTCCTGAATTTCAGAGGGGAAAACCCTTTATGGTGGTTGCTGTGAGATCTGGTAATTTTAAAGATGAGAGGTGTTAAAATACTTCTCAATCTGTTAACAACTTACTTCATTAAGGAAGAAACACAACATTTTCTTGGCATGTTTTATCTATACCATCTATATTTTTAATTAATAGCTGTGCTGTATTCTGATGGAGAATGTAATGTAAAAGATCTCTAGACTACATATAGAGAGCACAACAAATTGTCTTGCATCAAACTCTATATATGTCACAAAGCAAATTTAGCAACATATGTCCTCTAAATTGTTTGAAGAAATTTGATCCAGTTACTGGGCATTTCTGCCTATTCAATAACCTTACCACATTTTAATCAGTGTTGTTAATCTAGAACATCACCAACGTTTTATCCTCTGAGCAGATTGTCTTCTGCAGCTTTCCCAATCACCAACTTCATACCATCCAAGCACATCTATTCTATACCTATAAGGTCCTTATCATTACATGTCAATTTTGTTACTCATTTGAGAGGAATGTGACTATTCCAGACTCTAGTTTTAGGGACTAGAACACCACAAAAGGAATTGGAGCCTAAAGTAGTACAGGAGCCAAGAGACTGTACTGTGATTCAGGACTTCCCAATTTCTCATCCCGAAATCTCATCTCTCCTTTCAACACACTAGGATGGCCTGAAGTAAGTTGTTCCCATCTAAATCTCAGTTCCTAGTGTAATATAGGGATAATATTTACCTTACAAGGTTTTTGTAAAGATTACATCTAGGTAACACATTAATTGCTTAGTCCTATACAAATGTTTATTGTTAAATACTAAGAGGCTGGCTACCTTTGATTTATACCATCATATTTTCTAATCATGCTTTTTAATCTTCCCTAAAAGGGGTTTCATCATTGACGGAGAACCGTACACATCTAAAATAAAATCAAATAGCTAAAAATTTCACTACTGGAACTAAAACTTTATTTTCATATTTATTACATTTGTCTTTGATGCCAAATACATTATGACTACTTAAACACAGAATTTGTGAGAAGAATACTCAGCTATGTAGGTTAGGAAGGAATGTAAAACTAGAGAGAATTGTTTTCAGGTTTGAATTTTGGCAAACAATAAATACATCTTAAATCTTTCAAGATTGATTCTTTGCTATAAAAAGATTTCATATCAATTTCATAACCGTTCTGAGAAAAAATAGTCATAAAAATAATTTCTTATGTTAAATAGTTACAAATAAATTATTTGTAGATTAAACACAAAGTTTCTCAACTGCCATTTTTAAATACAGGTACTGTACTATTATGAACCAAAAGCTAAAGGTATCAGTTCTTATAAGCCTAAAGGTATAAAGCAAAACCAAAACATGCTGTTTGTTTCAGTATGGAAGAATGAGGATATTTTAAGGTTCACGTTGTGTAGTGCAAATTGAACACTAAACAACTTGGTTCTTGAGATGTCAATTGTTTAATACTAAAACTCAGGTGGCAAAAACCCAGATTCTTAAGCAAATACTGCTGAAGAAATCCAAAGTTTTAAAATGGACAACCCCCCTTAAAATCTAGAAAACAAAAACATGGTGCATATGTGTGCTTTTGCACAGCCTTCAAACCGATGTTAGGAGGGAGACTTACCATGCTGCTCTTACTAGTAGCATAATTCACTCTAATGTGTGGAGGAGTTAAACTCTTGCTGACCGTTAATCTGCTTTTTAATTGAAAATTTTCTGAACACAGTGGTTTAAAGACGGCTGCTTCCAAGGCAGAAAAGATAGCATTTGGAGAACTAACTCAATCATTGCTTCGGTTAACAATACATCTGTTTCATGTATAATCACATACAATAGTAGAAATCTTAAGTAAAATAAACTTTTGAGACAGGGCACAAGTGGCTTAAAACCACATCCGTGTAATTAAATACATCTTCCAATCAGGAACATTAAAATATGGCTTTGCAAACATTTTTAGAATCATTATCTTTGCTCTCTTCATTTTATTCAAGCTCTTTTAAAAATTTTTTCCAGGTAATTGTTTGAACCCACTTAAGTGCCACTAATGCAAGTGACCAGAGTGAACAATTCAAGATTCTATTGCCTCCTTTGGAAGGGCAGGCAAGTCTCATTTTCTTTCTAGGAACCCTCCTGAAGCATGGCTGTATACCTGAGAACTGGCTACAGCTTGAAAAGTCAGTTGCTAACAATCTTGTTCTTTAGTAAGCAAAATTCAGCGCATGTGTAGAAAGTGAATCCAGTGCAGTCACAAAAAGAGTACCTCTTATTACCTTTCATTTTTAAAATAGTCAACCTCTGCATAGTGTCTCCCTATAGGGGAGGCTACCAATGTAAAAGGAGTTTGGCTAGTATCATGTTTTATTAAAGTTGTTTAACAAAAAAAATAGTTAAAGACATCTATACAATTTAACATCCAGTCTGACCAAAAAGGCAAAATTAAGGACCAAAATACAAAAAGTAAAAAAAGTGCACTACTCAGTTCAATATTTTCCTTTAAAGCTGTCAGAAAATTTGGAAAATAAATCCAGAAGTGTAATCAACTTTAAGAACACCATTTGCATACCTGTCAATATTTTACATGTATATGTTTTGCAGTGGAAGAGCAGATTCCACAGAAGTTTATAGCTTATCTCACACATGTTTTACTTGAAACTAAGTTCCATTAATTTCACTGGGACATTCTGTACATCCAGGTAAGCGTGTGTAGGATTGAAATATTAATCTTAAAATATTGAGGTGCACTTGGCAATCTTTGTTGCAGTAAGAGTCCTTCCACATTTGGCATTCATAGACATCTCTTGCCTTTTAGCAAGGCCTATGTATTTATAGTACCTCACCATTTAGCAAGAATAGAAATTTAGCCATTGACTGAGACATATAACCTACAACTAACAGTGAGGACTGTGAGATCCATGGGAGAATCCTGATTAAAATTTTCAAATAGTACAGCTGTCACAATAAAACTTAAGGCCGTGTTTTATTTGCTGATCAATGGACAAAAAGGCAATGAATTTCCCCTCCCCACCCTAAGAATTTCCTTGAAATTCTGTACTCATAAAAATCATGAAAAGTTGGAAAGACTTAATTATTGAAACTTTAAATATATTTTACACAATCTTGTTTGTACAAAAATACAAGTTAAATATAAACATAAAGCAATGATACTTTTATGCAAATCTGTTTTGTGGTATCCTACTATATATATATATTTATTTATAAAAATCTCAACTTTGTCTAATTTGTAAGGAGATCAATACCAGATTGAATCACTACTGGCAAAGGGCCCCTTGAAGCACACACTGAACATGTTTTACACTGCAAGTATTTCCCCAATTCCCCCAATCTTTCCTAAAGGCTAGCAAAAAAATAAAAATAAAAAATAGGATAGTGATGTCCATAAACCAACAAATAATTTGGCTATAATGTGAAAAACACAAACACAGAGATCTGTACAAGAAAACATTATCTATGCAATACATAATTGTTAACACACATATAAACATGGAATGCTAGTTTAGTGAGATGTCTTTTTCAGTTCACTAGTCTTCAGCCTGGCATTTTTTCTTACTTCATCAAATGAATAAGCCTTCGTTACTACTCCATTCTTAAACACAGTGTGAAGAAGATCCTGTAGAAACACACAATTTTTTCATTTGGTTTCAGTTAAAGGGTATTTTTCTTGTTTCAAAGACATACTGGCAGACATAGGTTCTCAAACCAAGGCAGGTCCCACTGCACTGTCTTGTGCACAGTAAGCCTAGCTACAACACTGCATTCAGTATATCAGAAATAACAATAACAAAAGCCAGAAGCAACAGGAGGCAACTCACAGTTTGAGAAATGCTGGGATATACTATTGCGAGATGTTATAGTAAAGCAGCAATAAGGCTATTTTTGTGCCAAACACTGGTATACATTTGAACACAATAAAGACAGATAAGCAACTGATACCTCAAAAACTCAAAACAATATAGTAGAACTTATAAAGATGAACAAGACAGGGCTTTTAAAACAATTTATAATTTGCTACAGAAATAACATTTTTGCTGGATATTTAAAGACTGTACTGGATTAACTGAATTGAAACTTTTCAGAGGTTTAACTACTTAGCAGATTATTTTCACTTCCTCCTTCTGAAAATAAAAATCTACGGTTTGGTTTGCCTTCTATTAATTGGGTGCTAATTCATGTTCTGATTTTTATGCTATTTTAATCAGATTTATTTTCTAAATTAGTAAAAGCTATTCTACTTTGGAAAGTTCGTTATTCTCTGTAATAGTGTCAGACACATTTTATACAGTGGACCAAAATATTATTATGTCTGCAGGGAGTCAAAGGTGTTGTCACTATTTAGAGTATTTTTATTCCATCTTTCTCCTGCACTGTTATTCATAAAATATATGAATCGACCATATTTTTAAGGTATGAAAAAGCCCAACTATCACACAGGACACGTTATCAGCAGTGATACCTCAACACTGCCCAGCAGCTGATGGAGGTGCAGGGAAAGCCCAAAGGCTGGACAAAGAACTTAGGTCAGATAAAAGCTGCATCCGCTGCCCCCTCTGGACCCTATGTTTGACACCCCTGCCCTAGAAACATTATAGCTAACTTTTTGAGAATGAGATATGTGAGAAAGTTAAGACTTTTAGAAGAAACAGAAGTTGTTTCTGAAAATAAGAGTAAGATACATACATGCCCATATTCTTCAAGATCTCCCTTGCCTTCTTCTAGTGTAACAAAGTCTCCATTTGCTGTCATGTGCAAAGACAACCTTCCTTTCTTTGACCTTTTATTAGGATCAGCTACAGGGTCCTTAAAGACATTTACCTTGAATTCAGAAAAAATGTAATAAGTAAAAGAAGAAAAAGCACCAAGAATAAGTCCCTATTTCCATCTTCATCTGCTGGTGCTTTTTAAGCTGGATCTGTGCCTCCCTCTCCCCCCACTTACAAAGGCCAAAGATGACCAAATGTCCTATAAGGAGGAAAAGGGGGAAAAATCAATACACCATTCATTCCTCCCTCCGCATACACCTTTTCTGTTGTAATTAATTCATTGTTTGGCATTATGTAAGCTGCTCTGGGATACTGTATTATGTAAGCAGCCCTGGTTCTGAATAGGATGAAGAACAAACCATTAAAGTATTGATTCTTTCTCCAAATAAGCCCTCATAAATACAGAGTGACATTAATTAGCTTTTTTCAGTACAAATGCTACATTTAGAGAACATACCCCAAGGCCATTGGTCACCACATAACTGCATTTGAAAGAACAATTCAAGAGATCTCGAGTTAATTTCTGAAGTAAAGCTCCACCAGACCCAAAGGCAATATTCTCAATACTCCATTTCTTTTGTTTCATTCCTTCCACCATCTGATAAATAGAAAATAAACAGCAATGAAGACACATTTCTATTCCTATTACAAATTTACCAACTTTTTTTTACAATTAAGTGCATCTTTTGAAATAGGAGTACTTTTAGGGTTGCCACATGTCCAGAAAAACAGGGATAGTCCTGATTTTGAGGGATTGTATTCACATAATGGCAAGTGTGCCAGAGGGTCCTATCCTGATTTTGTGGAAGAGAATTATGGCAGCCCTAAGTATGCTGTCTGAAGTAGTTACTGATCGGAAGTAATTACAGAAATTGAATGCTAAAAAAAAGTTTCATTATGTATATATGGTTATTTGGTCTAGAAGCATAATTTCCTGTAAGTACTGGTTTCACAGGGAGGGCAATAACTCTGAATGCTATTATTATATTATTTGTGGAGGACGTGCCCAAGAAACCAGAACTCACGGGGCAGGAGCAACAGATTCAAACTACTGAGCGCTATCCCACTAAGCTTAATGTCCACAAGGGTAAGAGTGGGGAATGGGAAGGGAGTGAATGACTGCATGGGACTAGGCACTACTGTCCTAAATGAGCAGGAACTTGCTGGAAGTCCTCCGTCCCCATCCTTACCCTTTATGATAGCTGGATACTACTTACTGACTTTACTACCATGCATGGTGATGAGGTGTTTCCCCAGACAAAAGATACAAAACAGATTTTGCTGTGTCTCTTCAAAGTTTGCTCACAGTTCAAGATCAAGATAGTCAGTGATTCATATACACCAGCTGACTTAGTCAATTACCATTATGTTCATGCATTGCAGGGAAACAGCCAACTATCCACAGATCTGTAACATTTTAACCTGTTTAACTGATCCTGGATCTGATTATATGGATCTCTACAGTGAAATGAAATATGAATATTTAAGAGGAAGAAGACAAAAACCTACTTATTTAGCAAGCTTATGTTATCTCGTTTTAATACCACACATTAATAGCCATCAACTAAGAACAAGAGGTGTGATTTTTCAGTTATATTTCTGCTGTTTGTGTTTTTTACAACAATGAGAAGTGCACAAAGCAGTGTTTTTATTTCAAAGGCACATTTTTTACATTATGACTATAAATTAATTGGTTTTGGAGTGTACTAGATATGATAGTATCAGCAGATGCAGTCACGGTCATTACCCAAGCACACACATCCCCGTCAAATGAGCCTATAATGACCAACATGTAGGAGTGTTAGAAAAGTGTTTTAATTTTTTCCAGATTTTTTTTACCAAAAATGAATAGAGAAATCTGTGTTGTGTTTATTTTGTTATCACTAAAAAGAATCACACCTCTTCTAATCACATTTAGAAAACACACGTGTAAATTTTGATGATGTCAAATAAACATGCTTAGGTTCTCAGTTACACACAGGTTTGATTTTCTATCTTTCCTTAGACTGTTGCTCCTATGGACAATTTGAGAGCCCAATGCTATGCATTTCTAGTCAGAAATAAGTTCCATTATAGAGAATGGGTTTTACTCCCAGGTAAGTGTGGACAGGATTGCAGCTATTAATTTGCATCATTCATTATGTTTCTCAGTCAGGCATAATACTGGCAGTAGTTTGTGTCAGAAAAATTAATACCCAGAACTTATAATGTGCCACGTTAAAATTTAAATTCCAGAATATAGGAATTTCTCTAGTTTTAACTGTTGTCAGACTGACATAGGGCAAAATCCAGAGTAACTATGGGGAGTACTTGCTCCAGTATAAGAACAACTTACTCTGGATTGCAATATGAATTTCCCATAGGTTTTCACTAGGTGGTGCAGTAACTATGGGTACATAGGTTTTCACTAGCTGATGCAGTAACAATGGGTGCACATAATGTCTCTTAAGTGCTCCCGCAGTTACTCTGGATTTAGGGGTTTCATGCCAAGCAAGATAAAAGGGATAAAAATAGAATAGCTAAGAATGTATTCATAATAGAAAACCACTATTTTCTAACATGACTGAATTGCTAGTTCACTCACTAATATTTCTATTTACAGATTAACAAAAAGTTGCACCTCTTGTAATGTGTTAATATCGACACCATCTCCTTGAATAATCCTGAGGTAAGGAGGCAACAATTTATAACCCAACTTATTTTCTGTAATAGGAAACTTCTTTCCTAGGATATCCAAGACCTGCAAGAAGCAAAGTTGAAGTTAAGCAACTTGGTTTATAACTCAGCTGAATAATACAATTGCACTTTGTTTTTGAAACCAAATTCTTCTTTTATGAATCTGAAGATCCTAAGTGAACACAGTCAGTCTACTGAAGAGTACTCTGAAAGATGAACATATTGAAATGAAGTCCAAATAATTTTCAACACAAAATTTTCTGGTTTGTTAAGGATTAATTCATTGCTGTAGGTTATTACCATTTTGTAAACATCCCCACCCAGCATGCTTATCGGTGTTTGTCTCTCTTAACTGTTAAATGTTTCTGAACAGCATATTTCCTAAATTCCCTAATTTTATTTTATATTTTGTAAGGAGGAGAAAGAAATGTACAGTGGTACATGACAAGTGCCTCACATAACAAGTGTTTCACATAACAAGTATAATTTCCAAGAAATCTGCTTCACATAACAAATTTCGCTTCACTTAACAAGCAAGTGCGCTATGGACACGCATGCTATGCAGCCCTGACACTGCGTGCGGAAGCTCTTTAAAAGAGCTGCTGGCCAGCGCTGCTGCCTCTAACTGCCCCCAACTTGGGGGCAGTTGCCTGGGGGTGCCCGAGGCAGCTGCCCCTAATTGCCCCCACCGGCCACCTTGAACCTCCAGCAGCAGCCCAGGAAAGTGTCTTTGATTGCAACCTCCTAAACATGTCTACTCAGAAGTAAGCCCCATTGTGTTAAATGGGGCTTACTCCCAGGAAAGTGTCTTTAATACTGCAGCCTAAGTAGACTTCATAGAATCATGCACACTGAATGCATGTTTTGAATTCAATTCCAGTGTTTTGTCATCATTTTTACATCCAGTTAATATTTTATATGAATATTGTTTGTGTTGTGGAACCAATCATCTAAATTTCCATTATTTCCTATGTCTTTAAGATTGCAGCCTAAGTAGACTTCATAGAATCATGCACATTGAATGCATGTTTTGAATTCAATTACAATTCAATTACACAATTATGGGAATAGTGGTGCCTTCACGTAACAAACGCCTCGTTCCACGTAACAAAAATTTCTCTAGAATTCTGCTTCACGTAACAAACCAGCACCTCACATAACATGCCAACTCGTTGGCAGTTGGGGTAGACACGCTGGTTGGCAGCCCTTTTAAAAAGCATCAGGGCTGCCTAGTGCGCCTGCCCATAGCAAAAGCAACACTTTTGTGCTGTTCCTCCTGTGGCCAGGTGTCTGCTGGGCAGAGGGAGAGAAGAGCAGTGGAGAAGAGGGAAGCAGCTCGGGGCTAGTCAGAAGGGAGTAGGGGAGAGAGAGGCTCAGGATGAAGAGAAGGAGAAAGTGGGGAGACACTTGGAAAGTGTCTTGGATTGCAGCCTCCTAACCATGCCTACCGAGAAGTAACCCCCATTGTGTTAAATGGGTCTTACTCTAGGATTGCAGCCTCAGTAGACTTCATAGGATCATGCACATTGAATGCATGTTTTGAATTCAATGCCAGTGTTTTGTCATCATTTTTACATCCAGTTAATATTTTATATGAATATTGTTTGAATTGTGGAACCAATCATCTAAATTTCCATTATTTCCTATGGAAAAATCTGCTTCACTTAAAGAGCATGCCGCCGGAACAAATTAAGCACTTCATGTGAGGCACCACTGTACTGTATTTTGGTTTTGGTGCTGTTTATTTTTGTTTCATTATGTGAAATAGTTCTAATGTTGTGAGCCACCATAAACAACTGGTGCAAGGTAAGATATAAGTGTTTAAAATAAAATTAAACTTGAAATGTCATGTTCTGCAAAACTATTCATTTTGCAGAATATGGGTTTACTTGGTAAGCCCACCAATTTATCTCAATGAGTGGAACTCTTATTCTTTCATCATATTATTTCATCAAATATTACATATCATATTTCACCACCATATTGTTTCATCAAAATAACATTTCTCAGTAAGGTGTTTCCATTATTATAGAACCAGCATTTAACCAGTGCCAATTTAAACTAGTTAAATTTCTATTTGTTCTTGCAATAACTGCAATGGAAACATTTGTGATCTCATCAAGCTGTGTTTTGCTGGTAAACTAAATCATTAACTTTTACTGGTGAAGTAGACTGGACCACATAAAAATCCAGAATATATTTAAGCTTCCTGATTTGTGGATTCCAAACCAGAAAGAACTTCAGGAAAATATTCTGTATATCATTGCAGTTAAATTCTTATTTTAGAAACAGAAAATGTTGCATGTAGGCCATGTGACTTGTAAGAATAAATGCTATAAAAATGTTTTGATTAGTTCAAATAAAGGCTATCTACAAGTTTAACTGAAAAGTCTTAAAAAGAATGTGGCATACAGCAGTTTATGGGGCTTTGGTTTTGTCTAGTATACAGTTAGTAATGATACCAAATAAAAAAATTATTAAATTATTTAACTCTTAAGTGAAAATCTTTACACATTACCTTTAACACAGTGTCAAGAGGATTCCCAGAATCTGGCCTTATAATCAGAGGAGCATCTGCACTTCTTGATTCAATTAGTTTCCTTAAATCTTCACCCCATATTTTTTCACAAGCGTTGTAAATGTCATAACTATCACTGACCACAGAAACAGGCACTGAAGAAAACTGTGTCACAATGTGTTGAAAAGCATCTTTTTCATGGTCTTTCCCCCATGCTGTTATAGTACTGAAAAAACAAGGTAGTCAGAGTTAGTTCATATACAACTCTTATATAACACAAACATTCCTCATTTTAACACCTCCTCTAACCATTCAAATAGAGTAAGCGTTTCAATTAAAGATGCTCTCAAGAATTCTCAGTGTACAGGCTGCTTTTTCTCATCAGAAACAGTTCCTGCTACCACTTCAAGCGAAGACTTTCCCCATTTCTTAGAAATTATTGGTTATTCTCAAGCTTGGAGAGAAGTTCACTAGCAGGAATAATTCTAATAGCACATCTTGATCTATACAAAGATACCAGCTGAAGATAAAAATGGCTACAAAACGATATTTGTATTTCATCCCATTTATCAGCTGAGGCTGAAGAACACTTTCAGATGCTATAAAACTTTCAGATGCTATAAAAAGACCTATACCTTCAAAGTTAATGAAATATCATTCAGATAGCGGTACAGTAGGAAATTAGCAGAAATACCAACATTTGAGAAGCTACTGTATGTAAACAAGAAGGGAGAGGGTCTAGGGCTGAATGATAGCAAGTTATCACATACAAGGATGGAAGGTAGAAAGCACTGAACTTTCAGTCAGTGTGCCCATTAACAGTTATTCTCCCTTACCTGTCTTTAAAGTTGCGAGGCATGACCACTTTGATTTTGAAGTTACTGATTCGAAGTTACTGAACACTATTACATTTAAACAAATGTAGGAGTAGTGACCAACAGCTGTTCCTTTTTTTGCATCAGGCTTTCAACAGTTTGAACATTAAACATATGCTCAGTTTTTATAAAGACACTAGCGGAATTAACCCATCGTTGCAGCAGTAAAATTCCAAGAATATGGGCCCCTGGCATGACTAGGTACTGGTGGGCTCTGCCGAGAAGAGCACTGGCACTGAGTAGTGGGCACTAGCTCCAGGCACCGCTGGCTACCAGGGGACAGTGGCGGGCAGCAACATGCAACGGTAGGAACTGGGGACGCCTGATTCTGGGCAGCGGGCACCATAGGGCAATGGACACTACTGGACACCACCTTTAAGCGAGCAACAGGCACAAGTGGGCCATGGGCACCCTTACTGGACACTGGTCATGCCTGCTGGATACCAGGCACCAAGCACCACTGGACAGCAGGCACCTCTGGGGACCAAATAGGTTCTTAGCAGGTCCTTTCATCACAAAAGGAATACACCCCTAAATTTCAAGCTTCAAGGTGCAGTGGTTGGGGATGGATGTTGATCAATCAATGTTAGATATAGGACCAAAAATGCACCATTTTCACCTCCAGTGGTGCCTAGGTGTTAAATTTCTTAATACCACTTCTCAGTAGATACCCACATCATGAAAGGAATATGCTTCTGAAATTTCATGCATCTACAGTAGGTCCAGGAGTTGGGGCTGGGCATTGATTCTTCAGTCTTCAATGGTAAACACGTTGCCCCCTTTATGTCCCCTTCTAGTTTGAATTTCTTAAAATTGGTTCTTAGTGGGTGCCTACATCACAGAGCGAATACCCTCCCCAAATCTCACAATTTTAGGTTCAGCAGTTTTGGCTGGGAGTTGATGAGTGAGTCAGTGGATGATTCTTTAGTTTTATATATATATAAAGAAGACAAAACCGTACTTGTAGTCATCACATTCAGAGTATGAATGCAGCTTTAGTTAAACTAGATATGGATGTCGATTACAAACTCAGGAAGAATGAGAGGGTCTAGAACAGGGGTGTCCAACCTTTTAGCTTCCCTGGGCCGCATTGGAAGAAGACGAGTTGGTTTGGGCTGCACATAAACACTAAACATTTTTTTAAAAGTAGGACAAAATGTAGGATGTCCTATATTTTGTCCTACATTTTTAAACCTTGGAATAAGTCTCATTATTTTAATGGGGCTAACTTCTGAGTAGGCATGATGCATAGGATGGGCAGCGATCCTCCAAGCTAAACCTTGGAGTAAGTCTCATTGATTATAATGGGGTTTTCTGCTCAGTAGCGATGCATAGGATTGGGCTCTCAGACTGCAACTTGGGAGTAAGTCTCACTCACTTTAGTGGGGCTTACTTCTGAAGAGGCATAATGCATAGGATGGGCTGTGATCCTCTCCAAGCTTAACCTTGGAGATATGCTGCAATCCTGAACACACTTTCCTGGGAGTAAGACCCACTGGGTACAATGGGCTTTCTGAGTAGATATGGTTAGGGTTGCAGCATATCTCCAAAGTTAAGCTTGGAGAGGATCACCGCGCATCCTATGCATCATTGGACTCTCAGACTGCAACTTGGGAGTAAGCCTCATTGACTTTAACGGAGCTTACTTCTGAGTAGATCTCAAGGGCAGCAGTCAGCAACTGGGATAGAGGCTGAGGCTGCTTTGGGGGGATGCAGGTGGGCGAGTGCTGCAAGGTCTGCAGGGGCCTGAAGCACTCTGAGTGCCAGGAGGCAGGTAGGGGAAGGAGCCTGACAGCCCAGACCAGCTTTGTGGCGGCAGCCCAGGGAGTGCACTGAGAAGCACGCGAAATTTGAAAATGTTTGCTGCCACAAAGCTGTTTTTTCAAATGGTGGTGGCCAGCTTTGCAGGAGGGCCACATCCACCCTCGTCCTGGGCCGCATGTGGCCCCCGGGCCTCGTGTTGGACACCCCTGGTCTAGAAAGTGTCAAGAATACACAAAATAATACCTGTGTTCAGCAGCTGGAATAGAATAACCTGGCACAGGGTCTTTTGTTCCATAGTATTTCTTAATTAAAGCAATTCCTGCTACTGTGTCAGTTCCTTTGAAGTTCACCAGATGTGCAGAGGCACCTATTCCTGCAGTCTGAGAACAAGACATGACTCTGAATTACAGGCACTAAACCTAAATGCCAGTTACTAGAACATTCTGTTTCCAGGCACACTACCCAGATTTAATAGTACCTTCTCCAGTTTTACAGTTGTTCTTACAGTAACCACGAGCCAACATAAATAAGATATGAAGTGCTATACTTAGTAACTTTTACTGCAAAGTTTGACCTTAAAGACAAAAAGCAGCAGAATGAATTTTAATTAAAAGTTTGTATTTCCCAATTTTAGAATGAACTTCTCACAAAATAAGTGATCACAAGTACTGTACTTTATTTTATGATCCAAAATTATACATCTCTATGGTAGCATAGTAGCATAGCAGACTTCAAAATAGCATTACCTCTTGTGAAGAGACACCTCTGTAGCCAAAGTCATGCAGCTTGTACTCTAGTCCATCTAAACTGCCTGAAGTTTCTAACAGGTATTTTGCCAAGATTTTCTTTTGTTCTCTGGAGTTTGTGGCCACTGTAATTGGATACCATGTCTGAACAAGGATAGTCTAGGAGGAGACAGATGTGCAGTGGGTAAGAATGAACATACCGTATCATGAAACCAGGTAGACAGAACAGGGAAAATCAGAATAAAAGTTTGGAAACTAAAAATAGCAATTAGATGTAGGTAGTGTTCTGATATACACGTATTACAACATCTATTACTTATTCTGTAGTATCATTAAAGAGGAAATATGAAAAGATTAAAGTCTACCCCTAATTTTAAAATGGGTTTATCTGTGATAGCAAAGATAAAAAACTGATTGCTTTAGGAAACCAAAATCTACAGTACTTACATATTTGCATATCAGGGAGGGGAACAAGAAGGATGACACTGTGTGGATTAGGATAACAAAAGAACCCCAAGGAGCACACAGTCACTTTTTAAAGCTGGCTTTAAATAAACGTTTGGGGTTTATTAAAACTGAAGTCATTTTGGTAGAAAAATTTCATCAATTGTAAAGAAATAATTGTTATTTACCTCAATCCAGTTTGTGAGCCAATAACATTCTGGATCAGTGTTTTCAACTGTGAAAAGTACATTTCCCCTGGGAATAACAGAGCCCTCGGGAACAGCCTTTACTTCTATTGGAAGACACCCTGCATACTTCTGTTAAATAAACAGAAACACAGAATAGCTATTTGGAAAGCAGGACTGACTACCATCAGTAAACAGAAGAGAACAATCAGATTAGTAGCAGGTATTTTCATTAGAGTCTGCTTATCTACATTTGAGCTAGATCTTCGTTTGAATTAAAGCCACTGCTACATACAATGGGCTTTGGGTGGTGCAAGTGGCTAAGACACTGTGCCTGTTAACCAGCAGGCCAGGGTTCGAGACCCGGGTCGGCCCCTCAAGACGGTGAGCTCCTGTCCTTAGCCCAGCTCTGCGACGCCGGCTAGATCCAATCGTATTGGCTCTGCCAATTCAGTGGCGTGGAGAGGGGGGATTTGCTGCTTGGGTAACAGCATATCCTCCATAACAATCCAACCCAGGCTTTCGTGCTTCGCATGCAGCGTATGCAGCGCCAAGCACGATACCATAGTCTTCCAAGACTGATGGAGGCATGCTGCTACATACTAGAGGGATTATAACATAAAAAAATTTCATTAGATAACTTAGAACAGCGTCCTTTAAATCATGGGGACAAGTCTGCTTATGAAGGCAATGACAGAACCTAGGAGACAAAGACAGAACCTTTCAAGACATACATCCTTTAGTATGTGCCCTAGTTTGATCAGAATATACTATGGAGTTTTATCACTGATTTTAAGTGCTACTACTTTAGATATATCATTACATATGAAACTAACAAGAAACATTCCTCAAGCTTTTTCAAAATTCTGACCATAATTTGTTACTCTACATGGAAATTTGCACAGCAGCTCAATTCCCATACATTTTAATATGCAATGATAAACCCCTCTTACAAAGAAATTCCTATCTGGAGTTGGAAAAGTCGAGCAGTTGTCACCACTACACACACCCCACACGTGAGAAACCCAATTAAGTCCACACAGCAATGCTTCACTCTGACTTAATATTACAATGCAAGCACTGATCAGCTTAAGTTCTTGCAATTATAACTCGACAGCTAGACAAATAACGTTTGCCAGTCACGAATGACAGACAAAAATGTGTTCTTTTAAATGAAAATATTGATAGAGTGTGGAAATTTTTTTTTTACCTCAAGAATGTAGTTCCACCCCGTTTCATTGAAGACATCATCTTGAAAATGTTCTTTATATACCTCTTTGGCTTCCTGAATTTTCTCTTTGGTTACCACTTTACCTGAATTGAAAAGCAGTTTTTAAGTTGGAACACAAGTGAATATAACTGAAACAGAAAAAAAAAATCTTCTAAATCTAGAATTTAGATTATTAGGTATAGGTAGGCATGATTCCTATATACACTGTAAGGAAAGAACTTAAACAAAATGTTACATAACTTAATCTTATCATGGTTTAATGAGCTCACTCTGACTATGTAAATGTTGGTTGCAAATGGAAGGGTCCCTAAGCAAACATGCTTAGGATTGGGGTTCATACATCCGGATCCTAAACACTGGATCACCTGAAAGCAAATCTAACAGATTCAAGTAGAATTAAGCTCCAAATAAATATGTTATGTTCAGGGCAAATATGTCCTGTTTATTATTACCCATTAGTGGGTAATCACCAGTGAATCATCAATGGCAGAAATTTTGTGTAATCAAATGAAGACTTTTGCCACATGCTAAATCAAGTCTAATAAATCCCTTTATTACATGCAAGTAGGAAAAAAGATTTTCCTTTTCTCAGTCTGATTTTAGACACTGAGTATTATGCTGACAGGGATAATGCAGTGGTTGCCTTCAGACTGGTACAAATCATGAAAATAGCAATGACAGGATAATCACTCCACCCCGGCTTCTACAAAATATCTCCATGCCCAATGGAGCTAACAAGACGACTTTACTCTATAGTCTTTAATAATGTGTTAGAAATAAAAGATATTCAGAATAATGAATTATAGTGAATTCAAACTCTGAGTTATTACAATTATTTTTAGGTAATGTCATTCGCCTAAAGAAAGAAAAACTGCCAAATATGTAATTTTTAAAACCTGAATGTTTGAAAACAGTGTGCAAGCTTGTGGCAAATATATGCACATGCCAAAATGTTGTTATAACATCTAGCAAAAGGGAAGCATTGTTAGTAATCAGATACATTACTGCATTATGTTTATATCTTGTTTCTCTTCTATGGAACTAGTTTTACTACTTACATTTCAAAATAAGATCTACAAGATAGTAATTTGAATAAATGGGTATTTTTGGTCACACTTAAAACGCTATTGAGACTCATCTGATCTAGTATTTAGGATATAACACCTCAGAATATAATAATCCATTAACATTTTCACTTTTGAACAGAAAAATCTCTCCCAATCCTTAATTTAGGGTGCAATCCTAAGACATTTAGGCCAGCCTAACTCAACTGGCCTATCTTTCCACGATGTTGTTGGGAAGTCAACATATAACTGTGCATTGGCCTAAACCCCGCCCCCTGACACCTTGCAGGAATAGGGTAGAAGTGTCTTACTGTACTTTTATGACACCCCATGAAAGTACAGGACTTATGCCAGGGCTTAGGCAGGCATAAATGGAGGTTAAGATTGCAGCCTTAATCTCATCCCAAAAACAACTGTCCTCTAATTTATTCTTTCATTCACAAACATTTTTCAATATCTAAACCTTTATGAATAGTTCATCTGAAGAAATACTTAGCACAAAAGGAAAAAAGATGAAAAGGATGTGCTATATAAAACTTAGCACATCCAGTTAAGACACTGTACTAGGACTGATCCTTGCCCAAAACCTTATGGAGAGCTCCTACCAGGCACCACTATGAGGCAGCTCCATTTTCATAATGCATCTTTTGACACAGATTTATATGAATGGGTAAAATTAATCCAGGGAAGAATAGTTTCACAAATTACTACCATCTCAAAACTTTTAAAACTGTTTTTATTCTTATACAGAAATTGAATAAAAGCATTTTGAAAACTGTTCTCCTTGTAAGTAATTCAGAGAAATAGATGGAATGTTAAAATACATTTAAAATTCCAGGGGAAAATACCTTTTAAGTATTTATTAAGAATGTACTGCAACCCGTAAAATACAGTTTCCTCATATTTCACCTTCCTGAATTTAGAGTTCTCCGTCTTCTTTTCACGACATTCAAAGTAGGAATAAACTTTGCTTGTATTGGGTGGATATTGCCTATAATGTGTCACCTATAATAAGAAAAGCCTTAGTAAGAACTTAAAAACATATCATATGCAAGAAATCATGTGTTCCTGCCACACACATTTCAAACAAGGATTCATTTCACACAAGAATAGCCAGCAAACTTGAACGAGACCCAATGACTCCTATTTTTGCCACTGCTCTTATTGAAAGCATACAAAACAGGCCATTTTCTGGGGACATGACAGAAGTTTATATTATTACACAGGGTGTGGAGAAAGTGGCTAGAGTCTCAATGCATGGATGATGTTAGGAGCAGAGGTCTGAACTTGTTAAGTACTGGGGAACATTTTGGGTCAAACCAAACCTGCATAAAAGTGGCAGGATCTACTTGAACCAAAATGAGCCAGATTGGTTGCATTTAACATCAAAAAGATGGTAGAGTAGCTTTTAACCTGCCCCCTGAAGGAAAATCAGCAGGAGCTGGAATGCATCTGGTTCAGATCAAACCATATTCTAAAACATCCAATAGAAGAAAGGACATTTGGAATTTATGATTTTGAAATGAGCATACAAAATAGGTGGGCTAAGAGACTAAAGGGGAGCAGAAAATGGTGAATCTTCTATATATCTATATAAAAGAGAAAGGTCACTGACTGACTGACTCATCAACACCTGGAGTCCCAGGTGGCGGCTGTGGCCAGTGGAGCCTTTGCTCAGCTGCAACCATACCTGAATCGCTCGGATCTGGCCACGGTGACCCATGCCCTAGTGACATCAAGATTGGATTACTGTAACGCGCTCTACGTGGGGCTGCCTCTCAAGACTGTCCGGAAGCTTCAACCAGAATGCGGCAGCCCGTGTGGTTGCTGGGGCTCGTCGGTTTGACTCTGTCGGACCACTGCTTCAGCGACTACACTGGCTGCCCGTTCGTTTCCGGGCTGAATTCAAAGTGCTGGTCCTGACCTTTAAAGGACTAAACGGCTCGGGTCCAGGGCATCTGAGGGACCGCCTTCTTCCCTATAATCCGACCCATCACCTAAGGTCATCTGAGGGGGCCCTACTGACCGAGCCACCAACTTAGGGATGTGAGAGGTGTGGCGGCCAGAGATAGGGCCTTCTTGGTGGTGGCACCGTGGCTTTGGAACTCCCTCCCCTTAGAACTGAGGAAAGCTCCCTCAATACAGAGCTTCAGGCGAAGCCTTAAAACATTTTATTTTAAAAAAAGCTTTTTAATGGGGGCAGAGGTTGGGGGGCTTTTGTTTTTATTATTTTTTTGTTTTATCGTTTTTAGTCTATGTTTTTAGCTTTAATCTAATTGTATTTTAACTACGTTTTAATGTGTTTTAATCTCTATTTATTACCATATCTAATTTTAGTGGTGTTTTGTTTTTTAATTGTTGTTTTGCCGCCTTGAGTTCCCCCTTGTGGGGGAAGAAAGGCGGGATACAAATTGCTTAAATAAATAAATAAACACCCTGTTAAAACCGCTGGGCCCTGAAGCGTGAAATTTGGGGTGGACGTTCCTTATGTCACAAGAACACCCACCAAGAACTGATGTGGAGAAATTTAACCCTTAAGAGGCTGAAAAGGGGTGCAACATGTTTTTGTCCTATATTTAACATGGAAGACTGACCAACCCCCAGCCAATTTGGGGCTTGGTGCACTAGGAGGGATGTTGTTTGGAGGAAGAGGTTGCACTGAGGAAGATGCTGTGCATGGGGGGAATGTTGCGCATAGGGGGAAAATGATGCTCATGGAGGGAATGATGATCACAGGGGGGATGAACATGGGGGATGTTGCGCATGGGGGAATTTTACTCCTGCAATGCAGGTACGCTTTTCGCTAGTAGAGAATAAAAGGGAACAGTATAAGGTTCTTATACGGGCAGGAGGTCAAGTCTAGAGGGTAGAGCCTCTGTTTGCCTGAAGATAAGAGCTGAAGGTCACCAGTTCGAGATAACTGGAAGCCAGTTCCCTGTATGAGCTAGATATTGAAACAACTGCTGATGCAGTTATTCCATCTGCTCTTCGGTGTGAGTAAAGAAATTCTTAAACTGCCCTTAATGTGAGAGCTGAAGGAGCTGTTTGTTAGCCAGCGTGTCAGGCATTAGGGCCAACAGTGAAATCAGACTGAACGTTCCATCACAAGTGTAGTTAGTTCTTGAAATACAGAACATCTGTATTTGTAATAATTCCTTCATGGGTTTAGAACAGCCAACATATGTAATACTGGTATGGTGGAATACCTGTATTGTATTGTATATTCCAATGTCAGATGCCACCAAGCAAAGAAGAGAGAGCTTGAGAGCTTCATTACAATAGAGAACACAAATAAAGAACTAAAAGAAACAATGGAATATAGCAAGTCCATGCAAACTCTATAGAAGGACAAGAAGGGCTCACAGGAGATGGTCTGACTCTGTATGTCAAAGAAGGTATAGGATCCAACAGAAGGATCAGACTTCTCCACAGAATCGTTGTGGATTGAAACACAAGGCCAAAATAAATATTGGGGCATGCTATTGCCCTCCTGACCGAAACGAGGGTGATCAGAGAGGTAAGTATATGTAAGGAGAGAATTGTGGTCATGGGCAATTTAAATTTTACTAAGGGCGCAATCCAGAGTAACTACGTGGAGTCCTTGCTCCGGTGTAAGAACAATTTGCTCTGGATTGCAATATGAATTTCCCATAGGTTTTCACTACGTAGTGCAGCAACTATGGGTACACATAAAGTCTCTTACGTGCTCCCGTAGTTACTCTGGATTGTAGGGTAAGTCTATGTAAATTCATACTCAGATCACAATAGAGGAATTTCTACATATACTAAGGCTGCTCCTCTATAGAGTCTTACAAAGAAGTTCTATTGAATCAATAGAGTTCTACTGAATCTAGAGTAAGTAAACGTTTCTACTGTAAGCAATTGTGGCCTAGGAACAGTTGGTACAAATCATAGCGGAGGTGACACTAGACATAATCCCATGTGGCTCCCAGGACCTAGTAGGAATGTGTTTATTGAACATGTATAGGAACCACAGTGCTATCCATTCCAACATATGTATACCTGCAAAGTCCAACACATTCACTCCTTTTCCCAAATAAAGCAATTAATAAAGAAAAACAAAGTCAAGAGAATCGAATTTCCCTTGAGTGCACCAGGAATAGTTAAAACTACAACAGGAGTGCAACAAGAATATATGCCATTAAGTGGAAAAGGGCACCACCTGGTTTAGAAGAATGACAGACAGCATGGCTCAAAAGTGGACTCGGAGAGGCTATGAAAGGTAAGGTAGCGTCAGAAAAATTGAAATATTGAACAAAAAAGGAATACAAATTTTAGCCAAAGGGTAGATAAACTGACAATAAAGAACACTAATGAGAAATATGAACAGTGATTGGCTAAAACACAGCAAACAGTAAATTATAAATATGTTAAAGGCAGGAAACTTTCCAGTGAGGTGGCTTTACCATTAGATAAGGGAAGAGATTTAAAAATCTCTTCAAAGATTGCAAAAAAAGTAAATGATTTCTATCCATCCTCATTATAGAAAATAGAGGAAAGATATGCAAAAGTCTGAACTGACCTTCTCAGGGAGCGAGTCAGAAGACCCAAGTCAAAGAGATGTGACAAGTGATAGGGTTCTAACGCAAAATGACAAAAAATTATTGTATCCAGACATCTTCCCAGGCATTCTTAAGGAAATTAAATTTTGAAATTACTGACCTAATAAAAATATGTAATTTGATCTTCTGATGGTTTTTATATAAAACAGCTTCCATAGCAGAAATCTGGGAAGTAGCCAATGAAATAACAGGATTTGGAAAGTTACAGGCCAGTCAACTTAGACACATGTGCCAGATAAAATAGTAAACAGCATAAAGAAAATAAGATGCATATAGGAGAACAAGCCTTATCAAAGGAGACATCTACATAAATAAGGCTGGCCTAGCTAACCTTAAAGGTCTTTTAATGTGTCAAGAGGCATGTGAATAGAGATTATGCAGCTGATCATGAACAGGTGGACATTTAAAGAATTTTTGAGTAAATATAGAGATGAAATACAGACAGGTCCTTTTGGCAATTGGTTAAAGAACAGTAATCAGAGGATGGGACTAAATGAGCTACTGGAGGAAAGTAGGGCACCTAAAGAATTTATATTGATGCTTATCCAGTTAATAAATTGGACTAGAAGAATGATGTGGCTGATGGCACAGATGACATCTAACTATTCAGAGTGTTAAAATCAAAGCTGTCTGTGAAATTTTCCCAATCAGATGAATGGGCAATAAAATACAAATACAGTACAGTTAAGTATCAGTAAAGTGTTGCAACCACATTTGGAATACTGGGCATAAATCCAGTCACTACCCCTCAAGAAAGATTTTCATCCAGTGTGCCATGGCACACTGGTGTGCCGTGATTAGTCCTCAGGTGTGCTGCGAGAATTTGGGGACAGATATTTATTAATAGGAAAACTTGGGTATTTGAACACCATAGCGTGTCTCGTCAATGGTAAAAACAACTGAAGGTGTGCCATGAGATGAAAAATGTTAAAAAATCACTTCCGTAGAAGAAGGTGCAAAAGAGGGCAATCAGAGCAGAGCACCTTGTTATGAAATGAAGAGCGGATAAAATTTTTTTTAACTTTGAGGGAAGGGTGATTAAAAATATATGCTTGAAACTTCTAAAATTATGCACGGTATAGGAAGAGTAGGTAAGAAAAATTTCTTCTTTTCAGTACTAGAGCAGACTTGGTATCCAATGAAACTCAAGAGCAGACTCTTCTTCACACACCACATATCAGTCTACAGACTCTTATCATAAGATGGGATGGCCACTAGCTTTGATGAGAAAAAGATTGTACAAAGTCAAGAAGTTCAAGCCATTGTAGAAAAAAACCCATCATGATAGCTAAAAACTAGCAACAAGTTCAATGGCAATATGCTTCCGAATAACAATTGCAAGGAACCAATGGTGAGTAAGAAGTATGTCTGTCCTGTTTATGGGCTTCCAACTGGCAGCTTATGGGCAACTGTGAGAAGCAGGATAGTCGACTAAATGAAAGGTGGACAAAGGGTGCAATCCTAACCTAGGCCAGCACAACTAATCTGTCTTCCCATTCCTGTGGTGATACAGGGAGACAAGTGCATGTCTATGCACTGGCCTAACCCTCCCCCAGGAGTGGTGCAGAAGTCTCTTACGGCACTTGTGTGACACCCACAGGTCAGCAGAGGACTTGTGCCAGAGCTTATGCCAGCCAATCTACAGGTTATAATTGCAGCCAAAATAACGTTAGTATGCAGGATGAGTACCCCTTATCCAGAAGGAGTTGATTACCCCTGTATGAGTGGAGCTGAGAACCTCTTACAGATTGACTACCCTTACATGTTGACTACTACTAATATTCTGAAAAATGGAACTTATTTTTTTGCAAACTAAAATCATAATCTGTTTCATGTAAAAACCTTGTTTCATGCACAAAATTATTTTAAATGTTGTATAACATTGTATAAGACAATTTGTATAAGTTGTATGAAAAACAGATAAATTTACAACAATCTTCTATATACTGTATATAAAAGAGAAAAGTCACTCACTGACTGACTCACTGACTCATCAATGCCCTGCCAAAACCGCTGGGCCTGGAAGTGTGAAGTTTGGGGTGGGTGTTCCTTCCGTCACTGAGGGGTGCACTAAGAACAGGTTTTCAGAAATTCCAACCAGAAGGGTGTGAAATGGGGCGCAATGCGTTTTTCTCCCTATGCTTTGCATTGAAGAATCAGTGACTGAGGGATGCTCTGCCACAACCCCCCCCCCCCGAACCTAGAAGCATGAAATTTGGGGAGGGTGTTCCTTATGTCATATGAACACCCCACCAAGAACTGATGTGGAGAAATTTAACCCTTAAGGGGCTGAAAAGGGGTGCAACGTGTTTTTGTCCTATACTTTAACATGGAAGACTGATCAACCTCCAGCTGATTTGGTGCTCCGTGCCCAGTGCAGTGGGGGGGGGATGTTGTTGGGAGGAAAGTGTTGCACTGGGGAGGATGCTGTGCATGGAGGGGCTGCACATGAGGGAGATAATGGGCCAAGGGGTAGATGATGACATACGGGGGGATTTTACTCCTACAACATGGGTACGCTTTTCACTAGTTTAATATATCCAGATGAAATGATCATGCTGATTTACAATCCATGTTGTCGAAAAGGTCCAACATTTTGTTCTGTAATTTTCAGAACTTTGTCAGGGAAAATGAGCCCAGGCAGGATACCATGTAGAGAAAAGCCAGAAACAGCAGTTAAAAACAGCATCCTAACAGGTGGTTAACTGATCTGATCCAGCAGGGCTCTTCTTACCTACTTAACTAGAGCATCCTTCCCTCCAACTGCTCAAACAACATGCCCCTCCTCCAATTTTATTTCACCATATTCTTCTCTTCTACACAGCTTATACAACAGCTTTTCCACAACTGAGAAGTGAAACTGATCAGGAGACTTAAAGATTTAAAAAAATCAGATTTGGTCAATTTTTATTCTGCAGCTTCATTGACACATCTAGGAGCATGCTTGCAGAGATGAAATTATTATTTGAGCAACTTGTGTGATTTTTTTCTACTTGTTGCAAGATTACATGCTTTGAAATACAAGCTTTGCTTGTAATTATTTTGGTAGAACATGAATACCACAACTCATCTCAACCAAGTACTGTACTGCAATGTATTTCATAATGTGCTGCAAGACTAAGGAGCTTTGCCTTATCTATAGATCACAACTGTCTATCTTGTGATTCCTAATAATGTAAAAAGTCTACATATAGGAACTATATTTAAGAATAAAAAGGATGTAACCAAATACTTTCCAAGGCTGTGACACAGCCCAAATGTATCACATGACACGGGCTTTGCTGCACTAGTCAAAAGAATACAGTATTTTTATGTCACAATGCTATTACAAATAATTTAAACTAATAAGAAACGTCAGATACAAGATTAAGATGAATACATTTTTGGTTGATATTTCGATCAAGGCAGTTTAAGTAAGTGACTTTAGATGGTATATTTCTGCCAGCACACTTCTCTAAAGTTTATAGCACACCACAAAAACTGGATAGTTTTACACAGCATTAGTTTGATCACACCTCTTCAGAGAAGATTCCCAGTTTATTTTAAAAACACAAACTCCTAACATTATCAAGTCAAAAGCATTTGATTGTTTCCTTACCTGCAATACTAAATCTGTAGATTAAAAGATTTTTAAAAGTCAAATTTCCTTTCCACCATTTATGCTGATTATTGCTTATTTTTTGCATTTCTCTCAACTTGGACAATGAATTAAGACTAGTCAGTTTCACTCTCTGTTTCTGATACACCAAACACAATAGTATATGTAGGGTTTTAGGTTTCCAACACTGCAAGGGAATGTTTGATAAGGGTAAACGAAACTGAATTTTTTTCAGTAACTTTTTCAAATTAAATCTTAATATTTCAGGCTGAAGAGCAAGGAGCAAAAATCATCATAAAAGTCAGATAAGCAAACCACTCTAAAACCAGTACAATACAGGCATATTTTGTATGTAATTCTACAAATTATTTTCAAATCTGGTTCAGGCCAGAATGAGAATAGAAATGCATTTTTTAAACAAATGGATTGCATTGCAAGTGGCTGGCATTGCAAGGCGCTGCCCGTAAGGTGTCATGCACAGAGGGTGATGCCAACACTGGCCAAAATTGTTAAAATGGTAGTTTTTAGGAATAATACAATCTTGTTATATATCAATTGATGCATATTATACAGCATGATGCAATAAAAATAGACTGAAATCCTTTCTATCAAAAGTTATAGCAAGAAAACCAGCAATTGGGTTGGGTGGGTTGGGGAATGATTGCCGTGCCCAGGGCATCACAGCCCCCACTGCATGGGAGGAGGCCCATCATGGGGAAGATGTACTGGCTATATATAATATATCTATATATTATAGATATATAAACCATGCATTGGGTGAAGCAAACACTATTGATGCCACTGGACATATATTCAGTGTAGTTTCATCATTTCCAACAGCAACATTCACATGACACTTGGCTCAAAATCTATTCTGGATTTAGAAACAACTAGTCTATTCCAGAGCAAGCTTTTTGAGCTGATTCACTCGTTTCTTAAAACTATGTGAAGAATTATTATATCTACTGGTTTTCAACTGGAAAAATAGAGGTTTGTAAAGTAAAATACAGGGAGCCATTTCAGTTAACCATAGCTCCTTACTGTAGGATGCTCCCACATGCTGACAGAAGTGCATGGCTGTAAATCAATAGTTTCCTGTCCCCAAAGGGCTCACAAAATATATAGAAATCACACCAACCACAGACACTGGAAAGTTGCTCTTCCCCTGCTAAATATAAAAGGACACCACTTTGTCAATATCACTATTGAAAAGTGATATACAAATATTAATATATGCTACATGTCAAAGCCAATTTGCAGCAGTAGTCAGACCAATCCTTGATATTTCCTCTGCAGTGAAACAGATTTATTCTATCACCAAAACCTCTTTTACAAGAAAAGGAATTTAATAAGTACCCTAATATTCTCTCTTACGTTACCTAGCATGATCATATTGATTATGAACACTTATATTTATATTTTACTTTTTCAATGGAGTAAGAACAAAATGCTTGGAACAATTCTTAATTTAACATTTGCGCATCCCACCCTTTTACCAGAAGTATGATTTCCAACCTGCTTGGTACATGCATACTTCAATTTGAAATGAAAGTGGGGCAGTTTGGAAGGCTCCAATCACTTGTACCACAAAACATGTAGGAAGGGAAAGGCGATGTAGACAAAGTCTATTCAGTGGTACCTCCAGCGCTCTGTGGACCCTTTTTCCTAGAGAAGCTATGGAAGTCCTTGTCTGACTTTCAGACTTGAGTAAAATGGCTTAAAATTCCTGAAGCAATTTCTGACCAGCCCACAGGTGTTGCATATATGCAGCATTGGACAGAAATGGCTTAAGCAAGTTTTAGTCTCCATTAGTCCTATAATTATTTATTTGTATAGTTAGATAAGGGCTGCAGTGGTTACAACGCCGTGCTTGTTGACTTGAAGGTTGGCAGGTAGGGGTTTGAGGCCCGAGTATTGCAAGACAGAGTGAGCAGTCCCACCTAGCAGTTCAAAAGTATGTCAGTGCAAGTAGATAAATCCCCACTTGAGTGGGAAAGTAAGTGTTCTGTGCGCTTTGGCGTTTAGTCATGCCAGCCATGCAATCATGGAGGGACAGTGCAGGCTCTTAAGCCTTGTAATAAGTTTGAGAACTGCACCCTTGAGTCGATAGCAGGGCAACTTGCAGGGTACGACCTTATAATTTATGGTATATAATACCTTTGCCTTTACCTTATGTTAGATGTTTGTATATAAAAGCACTTCAACTTAGCTTTATTTCATTTTAGAGGCTAAGCAACTTCCAGAAATATATAGTGGCAACCACTGATACTGTGAATCCTTTCATTTATCCCTTTGTTTTCAATTTTAGTCTGAAATGAAACTACGGTACTTGTGCACATTTACCACACTGGGTTTTCCATGGTTGAAGTTTAGACTGCAATTCAATTGTTTTGTTTTGATTATGGCATTCCAATGTACAGTCTAATGATCCCCATAGAGTCAACCCTATATGCCCCATATTAAAAACAAACCAACTCATTTGGCCTTTTGGGAAAATGGTTGGGATAGCTTTTAAATGTAAATTTCAGTAGAAGGTATGAAGAGTGGTGGTACAGTGCACATAACAAACACAGAATTTCAAGTGCATTGATTCTAAAAACACACATGCAAACCCAATAATCACCAAAGCAGATAACATATTATAATAAGGGAATTAAAACCACAGCAAACTAACAAAACAGCATAAAAATGAAAATGCAGCCCCTGCATTAAGCTGGTACTGATTTTTCCATGGCCAACCTAAAATCTCTTTGAGCATAATTTTAGTGCTCTATATCCAACTGTGTGTGGGCTGTGGGTGGCACAAGTGGTTAAGACACTGTGCCTGTTAACCAGCAGGCCAGAGTTCGAGACCCGGGTTGGCCACACAAGACAGGGTGAGCTCCTGTCCTTATCCCAGCTCTGCGACGCAACTGGATCCAATTGTATTGGCTCTGCCTTTCCATTGGACTAATTCAGTAGTGTGGAGAGGGAGGATTTGTGTGGAGGATAACAGCCTATCCTCCATAACAATCTAACCCAGGCTTTCGTGCTTTGCATGCAGCGTATGCAGCGCCAAGCATGATACCATAGTCTTTCAAGACTGACGGAGGCCTGCTTGCTATCCAGCTGTGCTACACTATGCTCTGACTGCATATAGTTCCATTCATTTCAAAGAGAGAGTCTATTGGAAAAAAAATTAAAACTATTCATATACTTAGGGGTGTCACTAGGGTTCATGTCATCCAATGTGGAGGCCAGCACATCACCTCATGCAGCAGGTGGGGCAACAACCTGAAAGTTGGCCATGGCTATGCGCCATTTCATCTCTTCTTGCACTGGTTTTTTAGCCACACATTTTAATAGAATAAAATGTGTCACACATTTTAATAAAGATATTTGGCTTGCTTCACTATACTGTGACTTGTTTCACTGCATTATGCTGCAAATTACACATCCAACAGTATATAATGCGATGGAATTATTTCTACAAACCATGATTTTAGCCTTTTTGGTCAGTAGTGGTGTAACCTCCCTAATCTAGCAGACCTAGCAAACTTCAGGTTCAGCACAACTGGCTTAAATAGTTTTGATGGTGTCACTAAGTTCTGTTTCATAACACTAGGATCTAGTCCTAGTTTCAAGTTTTTCAAACAACAATTGTATAAGGGATTTAACCTTGGAAAATGTGTATTTGCATTGCTTAAGTATTTGCATTGCTTAGTTTAAAGTTATAGGTTACAATCTTATGGAAGAAGAGCCTAATAATGTGCCTTTTCTATCCAAATTAAGCAACATACTAGGAAACTGACTCTGCAAATCAATGGATATGTTAACTATACAAATAGATACTTTGGCAGTACAAAACTTTAAGTTAAAATTAAGGTAATTTTAGTTAGCTTGTCTATCAATTATCCCCTTTCTCATAGTCAGTAGATAAAGTTAGCACTTTATACTACACTAGGTGAATGAAAAGGGAGTTTCACTATTTTTCTTCATTCCCGCTGGAGTCCTGGAAGTAAAACTATGAAGGAAGGGGTGAAATAATTAAGTGCTTTAGGACTTGCTAAGCTGTGCCACCTCTTTATCACAGGTTTCACTTTCTGTCTTGATCATTTTTTTCCTGCTGTTACTGGAAATTTTTCAGCATAGTACATGAGTTTGAGACATGAGGAGCATGAGCTTTATTTCTCAAAACCTCTTGCCCATTCTCTGCCAACTAGGACATGAAAAATATCTAATGTCCAGTTTTGCACCAATCACACTCACTGTAATTAGAAAAATATTAAAAAGATGAGGTGTGTTCCAGAACAAGGCAAGCGCTCAGTCATTCTTTCTTTTCCACCAGACCCCCAAAAAACTCCAAAGAACTAAATGGGTAGAGAACTAACTCCAAACACCTCTTGCTAACTACATTTACATGCTGTCCACTGAACCATGCTCATGTGTATGGTCTGGAGTTGGGAATAAGCCCCACAAATTTCAGTGAGACTGTAGACACAGAAGGAAATCGTGGTGTTTACCCCTCCCCATAAGTCTGCACTGGTTTTCACCCTTAATCCCATGTTTTACAACTATGCATACATCCTATGCATGTCTACTGAGAAGTGAGTCCCATTATCATCAGTGGAGCTTATTTTCAGGTAAGAGTGGGTACAATTGCAGCCCATAAAGAGCTCATGAACATCTACTGAGAAGTTCCATTATATTCAATGGGGCTTATTCCCAGGGAAGAGCTGACAGAATTGCAGCATAAGTACAAATTGATCTCCATCTATTGAGAAGTTCCATTAATTGGGCTTACTCCCAGGTAAGAGCTGTTAGTATTGCAGCCTAAGTACATAAAGACCCAAATCTCATGAACATCTACTGAGAAGTCCCATTATAGTCAGTGGGGCTTACTTCTAGGTAAGAGCAGATAAGATTACAGCCGAAGTACACGAGCCCAATCTCATGCACAACTACTGAGAATTACGCTCCATTAGAGTAAATGGGACTTACTCCTAAGTAAGATCTGATAGGATTGCAATCTAAGTACATATTGACCCCAATTTGATGCACATCTACTGAGAAGTCGCATCGTAATCAATAGGGTTCATCCCCAGAAAAGAGTGGATCAGACTGAAGCCTAAGTAATATACTTAAGAGCCCAATTTATTACACCTCTACTGAGAAATCACATCACAGTCAATGGGGTTTATTCCCTGGTAAAAGTGGATAGCATTGCAACCTTATGCTGCACTTACCTGGGAATAAGCCCCCATTGATGGGGCTTACTTCTGAGTAGATATGCACAATCATGGGGTCTAAACTGCAGTAACCACACGAAATGTCTCATGACTCTGCAAATACTTGACTTCATATCCATCCCAAGTGTCCTAAGGCAGGCAGGACAGGTGCAGAGACTCCCAAGGGCAAGCTGGTCTCCTCCTGTATCAGGGCTGTCCTCTCTGCCCTGAATGCCTCCCCCCCCCCCAAGATGCCCCCACGCAGGCATAGCTTGCGAGCTGCCACACACGTAGCCCTGGGCACACTGATATGGTGGAGGAGAGATCTTGGGAGCAGGAATGAGGGAGTAGGCAGCAGATCTTGAGGGGTCGTGGCCTGAGGGGCAGGAGGGAGAGGAGCAAAAGGTTTGGAGAGGTGAGGGGAGTTGAGAAGAGGGGTAGGGATAGTAAGCAGGGGGTCTGGATGGGGCGAGGGGATCAGGAGCAGGGGGTAGAGTGGGGGAGAGGGTAAACAGGGGGTCTATTGCGGGGTTGGGATGGGGAAACTGAGGGGTAAGGAGCAGAAAGGATTAAAGAGGGGAGTCTGGAGAAGGAAGGAGGGCCTCAGGGGCAGGAGAGAGGAACAGGAGGTTTGGAGAGATGGGGAGAAGGGAAGTAAACAGGGAGTATGGAGGAGAAAGAGTCCTGAGGAGCAAAAGGAAGCAGGTCTACAGAGATGGGGGGTCTGAGAGCGGGAGGGGGGGAAGCAGCACGGGGAGGCAAGAGGGGGGGCTGGAGAGGAAAGGGTGGAGGCCTGAGGGTCAGAGTAGAGGCTAGGAGGAAGAGGAGGAGGGATGGGGGCCTAAAGGGCAGAAGCGGGGGTTGAGGAGCAGGGGAATAGCACAGGGGAAGGGTAGAAAGCAGTGGGTCTGAAAGGGCTGGGGGCCTCTGGGGCAGGGGAGTGAGGGGCACAAGAGGGATGGGGCTGTGGCAGAGGTGGGAGGAGAGAGGAGCACAGGGGGAGGGGTAGTAAGCAGGGGGTCTGTGGGGCAGGGGGAGAGGAAGAGGGATGGGGCAGAGGTGGGGCCTGAGGGCAGGGGGTAGAGGAACTGGGGGAGGGGTAAGCGGGGGGCTGAGGGGGAGAGGAGTGGGGGACCAGGAGAGCGGGGGTCTGGAGGGGACTAGGAGAGGCCACAGGTGCAGCTGAGGGGGGTATGGAAGGAGCCTGAGGGGCCTCTGTGCGGCGGGGGAGGGGGAAGAGGCGGGGAGGCACTGGGGGCCTCCACCCCCCTCAGCCCAACGGTCCCCTCCCTCAGCCCCAGCCCAACCTTATAGGAGTCTGTGGCGAGGAGAATATTGAACTCGGCGCCGTGCTCTGCCCTGCTCTCCATGTCGCCCCTGCGGTGGCCGCGGAGAAAACCCCGAGCAGGAGGCACGAGCCCCGTCCGGCCGCTGCTGAGGGAGACGCCAGCGAGGTGCCGAAGCCTCTCCCGCAACGCGCTGCCAAGCGCCTCGGGGACGGTCAGAGGGAGCGGGGCCGTGACGTCACGGAGACCTAATTGGACAACGCCCCAGAGAGGGGCGGGAGGGAGGACCAATCAAGAGCCGTGATGTCACCGCGCGGGGAGAGGGGCGGGTCTTTTCCGTCACTGGAGGAAAGGGAGAGGGGCGGGGCCAGGGTGGTGACGTCAGAGGAGGAGGCGCGAGAGAGAGCGCTCACTCACTTGCTCGCGCTCTGTCTGTTTTGGCTCGCTGTTCCCCCGGGAACGAAGGAGCGAGCGAGGGGCGGAGCTTGGTGGGATTGACGTCACAAGGGCGAATCCGCCTCGCGCTCTCCTATTGGCTGGCGCGGCCTGGCTTGCGGGAAAAGGGGGGAGGAGGGAGAAGGAGAGGGCGTGAGACACCGCTGGATGGGGATGGCGGTGGCTGCGCAGAGGAGAAGCTGCGCATGCGCAGTGATGGCCCGCTACGCTTTCGATTCTTAGGCGCTGAGTAAACTGAGGGCGGGGGGGAGGCCGAAGGGAGGGGCTGAGAGGCTGCCACCCTTACCTGGGAGTAAGCCCCCTTGACTCCAATGGGCTTTATTCCGAGTAGACCTGCACAGGAGGGGCTGAGAGGCTGCCACCCTCACCTGGGAGTAAGCCCATTGACTCCAGTGGGCCTTGCTTCCGAGTAGACCTGCACAGAAGGGGCTCAGAGGCTGCCACCCTCACCTGGGAGTAAGCCCATTGACTCCAGTGGGCCTTGCTTCCGAGTAGACCTGCACAGAAGGGGCTCAGAGGCTGCCACCCTCACCTGGGAGTAAGCCCATTGACTCCAGTGGGCCTTGCTTCCGAGTAGACCTGCACAGAAGGGGCTCAGAGGCTGCCACCCTCACCTGGGAGTAAGCCCATTGACTCCAGTGGGCCTTGCTTCCGAGTAGACCTGCACAGAAGGGGCTCAGAGGCTGCCACCCTCACCTGGGAGTAAGCCCATTGACTCCAGTGGGCCTTGCTTCCGAGTAGACCTGCACAGAAGGGGCTCAGAGGCTGCCACCCTCACCTGGGAGTAAGCCCATTGACTCCAGTGGGCCTTGCTTCCGAGTAGACCTGCACAGAAGGGGCTCAGAGGCTGCCACCCTCACCTGGGAGTAAGCCCATTGACTCCAGTGGGCCTTGCTTCCGAGTAGACCTGCACAGAAGGGGCTCAGAGGCTGCCACCCTCACCTGGGAGTAAGCCCATTGACTCCAGTGGGCCTTGCTTCCGAGTAGACCTGCACAGAAGGGGCTCAGAGGCTCCCACCCTCACCTGGGAGTTTATAGCCCCTGCCTGACTTTATAGCCCATCTTTCTAACCTGAACTCAGCGTGTTTGTGACTACTTAGTAGTGAGGGAAAGGTGCACACTAGTCATGCTGCTAAGCAATGCATGAAAGAAAATCATAGTTTTTCTGACAGGTGGAACTGCTTTTCCTGGTTTGCTGAAGACACATCAAGCAGTTGTCAGCCGTTTTAGCCACCCTACTAATAGTTACCATTCAAATATTCTAACAGGATCAACTCAGGGGGAACAACAACTGATGCACAGAATGAGCACTGCTAATTTCAAAACTATGATGAAAAGAATTTCTTCCATTTATGCAACTTTTTGACAGGTTTGCAGCTTACAGTAGACCAGAGTTTGATTGATGCAACACCTATAGATGCAGCATGTAAATACAATTACAAAATCCAAAAGCATGTAAATACAATTAGATAAATAGATATCACTTTGGTGGAAAGGTAATAGCATTCTGTGCACCTTTGGCATTTAGTCATGCTGGCCACATGATCATGGAGAGGTCTTTGGATTGGGTCTTCAAAAAGACTACCGTAGTTCTTCAACTATGTAACAGTTGAGCACCATCTTAGACCACAACTAGTGCTGACTCTTTTACAAGAGTCAGCACTGGAGCTGCAGGTAAGAGCGCAATCCTAACCCTTGTCTGCTCAAAAGTAAGCTCCATTGTATTCATGGGTCTTACTCCTAAGAAAGTGTCTTTAGGACTGCAGCCTAAGAGGGCTGGGTCTGGATCACCACACCTCAACTTCCTTGGCCACAGATGGAAAAAGAGGACAAGGAAGAGGCAGTGGTGGCGGCATACAGATGGTCATCTGCTATTTCAGAAATTGCCCAAGCTTTGACCAGACCTGCAAGATCACCCCAGCCCATGTGTTCTGGTGCTCACTGGCTTTTGAGGCAGGCCTGATATAATCAGTCAAACCCTACTACATGACCTCAAAGTGAAAAAAGCAGATCGCCATAATCTATTAAAATTATTCTGTTCAAATCTTGATATCAGGGGATACATAATCATATGTAATCATAATCCCCTGATTTCTGATGGTTCATTTTCTGACAATCCACTCTTTCAGCACATTTCAACTGCACCCAAAACTCATTCATTCATGTTCTGCTCTTTCAACCTCTCTCTGCTGTTTTAAAGGCCAAAATTGCCCTCCCCCATGTTGTAGCTTCTGGTCTAATCCCATTCTCAAACTAGCTGGAAAGAATCAGTTTGCAGCAGGAATTTGCAAGATAAAAGGGGCATTTGCAATTTGCTAGCTAAAAAAGCATTGGAAGCAACATTTATAAACTAAAAAAGATGGGGTTCCACTTTTCAAGTTTTCCCTTTTGGACAGTGCTCTGGTCCCTAACCTGTATAATAAGTGGGGCATGCCTATATATCATAATCAATTATAAGTCTGGGCGCAACCCTAACCAACTTAGGCCAGCCAAACTCACCTGGCATGATTTTTTGTGGTGGTGAGGGGAGGTCGTTGTATTCCTGTGCACTGGCCTAACCCAACCCCCCCCCTCCCCCCAAAACCGGAGTGGGTCTGAAGTGCCTCATGGCATTTTTGTGACAAGTTTAGGGCTTATTCTGCCCTAAGTGCAGTTTAGGATTGGAGCCTTCCTGGCTGAATTAAGATACAAATTTCAGCTTATTATTTCTGCTTATTTTAGTCCTCTCAATTTTGTTAGCTAGCCCAAAGTACTGAATGTCATATTCAGTACTAAATAATATATTTGCTAAGAAACTTGCAGAAAGTCAATCAACAAGTATGAATAATATATAAGAAAATGTGTACAATTGACATATACTGAATTAAACATGTAGGATTTCAATGCAGCTGTTCCCAGCCAATATTTGGTATCTCCATACCAAGAGAATGGTGTTTTGTTTAGCCTTATCTTATGGAAAAAAAGCAAGCCTTTTAAAAACTTTTCTCATTCTGGACTATCCTGTTGTAATTGAAAGACATTGTCTAAACATTTGTGTTTCTTCTTTGATTCCAGTATGAAGAGTTAACTGTAATCTTGGCTTTTCATATTATCACGTGTTTCTTTGGTACAAAATGGCATAGTGTTTCATGCTGGGCTGTACAGCCACTGCTGGCTCCTAGCTTCTCCAAGCCACTGAATCCCCCTACCCCCTTCCAAAAAAAATTAAGGCACAGAGACAGGCAAGAATTTGGGTTTGCATTTTTAATGCAAATGAAGAGAGAATAGTCTGTGTCTATTAGCAAATAAGCAGTTTGCAAAGAGTTAGAAAGGGCACCATAAATCTCGGTTAATATCTCCTCAGAGTATTGTGGGTGGATGTTTGTGTTGGTCCATTAGAAGTTTCCTTACAAATCTGACAAGAAGAAAGCACAAAGCAACACACTGGATTTTATGTTTTCATACAGGAGATAAACCTGATATAGGTGTCCCCCAATTTCTGATGGTTCATTTTCTGACAGTTCCACACTTTCAACACCTTTTAATTATACCAGGACTCATTCATTCAGCACATGCCCCACTCATTCAACCTCTCTCTGCTGGTCTAAAGGCTAAGGGTGAAATCCAGAGTAACTACGGGGAGTCCTTGCTCCAGAGTATGAACAAGTTACTCTGAATTGCAACATGAATTTCCCATAGGTTTTCACTAGGTGGTGCAGTAACTACAGGTGGACATAATGCCTCCTATGTGCTCCTGTAGTTACTCTGGATTGTGCCCTTCATGTCTTTCCTGATGTTGATTTGCATGTGATATGGTGATCAAATGGTTTTTGGCATTTGTGGAGGACTTTTTCAGTAAATAACCATCATTCAAATACATAAAGATGATCATTCCTCACTCATGCCTTTACTCCTTTTACTGTAATTTGTTATGTATTTTGGTTAATAAATACATTTTATGTAGGCTTTTGCAAGTGCTATTTATGTTTTTTTTTGGTGGTGATTTTGCATTTGCAAGCTGAAAAAGACTGGGTTCCACTTTTCAACGATTTTTGCTTTTGGATGGAGCTCTGGTCCCTAACCTATCCAATAAATTGGATCCAATAAATTGGATGCCTGTAAATGGTAGGTGTAAGCAAAACCCTAAAAGCAAGGGTTTCCCCTTTACATTGCTGGACAAAAAAATCAGGTTTGTCATCTAAGGGGTAACTTAGATGACCAACAGGATTTTTTGTCCGGCAGTTATAATTTATGCAAATTAGGCTATTTTTAGATGGTCATCAAAAGGCAAGAAAAAATTTTTACTATTCCAGATCATTCAAGTGTAATCAAACACCAAATACCATGTTCTCTTTGGAACAAATGACATTATCATTGAGCTTGTTAGAATGATACAATTCACTGGCCCTGCCAGTGAATCACGTAATTAAAAATTATGGTAAACTATGTGATTATGAATTACAACTAAAAATTAGACTGCTTATGTTCCATCCTCTCAGCAGGAACTGCAGTGGCTTGCTGAAAGGTGCTGTGCCTGTTGATCTGAAGATCAGCAATGCCATTGCAACAAGCTTGCTAGGTTTTCCCATATCTCATCAACCCTGGTTTGGATTATTTCAATGCAGAACAAGCAGACCATTCTATATGGTTACCCTTCCTACGTCCTATCCACTCAGCAAAACCACATGGGGAGTGAAATATCCACATTGACTCTATTCACCTCTTTAATACTAATGGTTTATTGTTTGTCTCATATAGGGATGATCATTAACATTTGTACAGCATAGTGGTTTCTGGTAGTACGAAGTGCTTCACTTGCACTTACAACTCCATAAGCTGCCTATTATCTTCCATACTGCAGCTGATGCAAAAAGTGGTAATACCTATGGCAAGTCCATGGCATAGGTAAAATTCAAACCAGGATAATCCTCCTTTGTAGTTCAGTTGTTAGATGTTACACAAGCGCAGACCAGAATTTCTAGTCTAGATAAATTCCAAACTAATACTATTCAGACAGCAATCACTTGTGATCATGGTATCCTGTGTCTATGTGTTAATTAAAATATGTGGCCATCATTTTCACCTGTCAACCACGTTTCCTCTATACTTAACCAGGTTTTTGAAAATTCTCTTCTGTTAACCAGGTATAGGAAGAGGAGATGCAGTTCACCTTTCATGTGGCAACTTACACAAAAGCATCATTTTCATCATCAAGGGCGACCTTTCCCATCAGATTGTTTGATGTGGCTGCAAGGAAAGCAAAGGTCCAAAGATCAATTTGAAAGACTACAGTGTTAAAAAGACGTTTTGAAAGTATATTTCACTTAATGGAAAACCAACCCCATGAAGAATCCCTGGAGGGTGTTCTTTTTTTACACATCTGCATCACAAGTTTATAAATAGCAATTTGTTCCTTAGTGATCCACATATAACCCCTTGGGCTATTATTGGAAAAGCCCCTTTAGCTGTGTAGAAGAAACTGTATACATGCACAAGAGTGTTTCACTTTTTCTATAAATAGATAGTTGAGCTGAATTGCTAAGCACTTTTTTGAAGGTCCCTTGAGCTCCAGTAAGAGATTGTCATGTATCATGCAGAGCTTACATGAGAGAGAGAACAAGAAATTCAAGAAAGCCATGATTTGTGCATCCACAGAACTTGCCAAATGACAGTTATGTAACTGGGGTGGGGCAAGTGGGGCTCCTGGGCACAAAAGTAAGAGAACAAATATGTTAAAGGGCACAAAAGGGTGATTATCTGCAGCCCAATCCTATCCCCTACCATGTTATAGCATGCAGCCATTTCGGTGGAGTCCTTGCTGCCAGTTATGCCGATGGGAGCAATCGGGTGGCCTGCAGGAGGCAAGTAAAACATTTTTATTAACTTACCTCCTAGCATGCTGGCCAAACATCTGCAGGTGTCCTAGGACCAGTGGCAATTTTCTGATGCAAGTCAGAGGATGCAAGACCCAGTGGGGATGTCAAGTTGCAAAATGGTGACATTTCCAGATTCACCCCCTTGTACCCTTGACATGCCCCAGTTCTTCCCTTCTCCACCCAATTATTACCCCTGCTAATGCATCCGTGCTTAAGAATCACCCCTGTGCATCGCTATCTACCCTTCCATGATATGTGGTCTAACACTGCAGTATGTGGCAGCAGTCTTAAATGGGTTGGTGGTGACATGATTTTGCACTCTCATTGAGCCTTTGCCAGCAGACAGTTATCCTGTTATCGTAAAACTAGTAACATCCCACAGTTGTTGCTTGCAGAGGCATAATATAACAACATTCATCAGTATAAAACCTTTCCAGCATCACAACTTCCCTTTTGCCTCCTCAATTCCCCCACCCCCACCCCCATCATCTCAGCCGGGCCTTCCTCACACTTGAGATTCAAATAGATTCCATTATTCACCACATCTAGTGGCTGAATGCAGTATAGCATAAGACACATTAACACACAGATTAATAGCTCCTCTTAGATATGTCCATAGGATTGGGCAGCCAGAGAGTAAATTTCTTCTTTTTAAAATTACCCCAGTGTATTAATTTAAGTGCTGGCATGCTCTTTTTATCCATGCCTGGATGCTGATTTCCCTTGTTACACACTGTCTGAGGATAGCTTAGCTGCAAGGAACTATATTCCACCTTGCACTACAATAAACCCAGGTTGCCTTGCAGACACAGGATGAGTAAACTTGGTGCAGCTTTGTTTGCTGAACAAACATACAAACTTTGTTGGTGTTTGTTTTCCAAAGACCCACAGCTGAGCTAAAATCAGGGTATCAATGTTCTCCATATTTGATGGAGACTTAGAAGCTTCAATCAATACTAATCCTCTATTTTACTGCATGATCCATAAAAGATTTTATGACACAATCCTGGTTCTCCTTCAGAATTTTTACCCAACCTCATGCCAGGTAGGTAGAGATTGATTAGCTCCCCTGTTCTGTCATTTGTCTCAGCACAATCCTAACCATGTCAACTCAAAAGTAAGCCTCATTGTCTTTAATGGATCTTACTCCCAAGAAAGTGACTTTAGGATTGCAGCCTTCAGCACCTTATGCTGACTTGACATGCCAAACCACCAATGGTTTTAGTCCAATGACAGTCCCATCCTCTTCTTAGCAGACATGAATATTTATACTGCTGCCATGTGCTTAACCTTTGACTGTATTGGTTTTCATTAAAACATCCACATGTTTCTGATCTGGTCATGCATATTGCATTCACAAAAATAATTGCTTTTACACATTTGTTCTAAATTTTGAAAGTGTGCTCCAAATGCAGACTATTTTCTAGAAATACCATGGATATCTTACCTTTTTCTCAAATGAACTGTAGTGAATCATCCTTTAGAGCTCTTTGGCTCAAGACTTGTTTGATTTGCAGAGGTATGATAGGGTGAATGAGTTCAGAGTACAGAGAACACATGCTTTTATCATCCTTTGGGAAGGACTTACGTGCTCAGCGAAGGTAAATTCTCTTTCTTCTTCAGGTACATATTCTGTTTCACAAGGCTTAAGTCTAATAATCTACACTGGGTCTCCCATCCTCCTGGCAGCAGGGGACAACAGCTCCTGCCACATACCAACTCAGTAGTTCTGAAAGTGGTGGTCAGGGCCCCCTGGGGGGATCAGGCAAGTTGTGAGAGGGTTAGATCCATCATCTTGAAATCTGGCACTGGGCTTTCCTGGGAGTAAGTCTCATTGAATACAATTGGACTTACTTCCAAGAAGACACAGAGGAGCTCTGCATCAGTGATGTCACATCCCAGTAATTTTGACAGGGGGTCCTGAACAGATTTATAAGTTTGAAAGGGGGTACCAGATGGCTAAAGTGCCTGAGTACCACTTTACCAGCCAATAGAAGACCACAATGATTCAATGGCATCTGGGAGATGCTCTCACATATATGGGGTGTCAGGCACAGCAGCAACATAAGTATCTTGCCCAGATTGTGCCACTGCTACCAATGGTACAGGAAGGTTAAGCACAACTGCACACCTTGATGATCTGGAAGTAATGCTGTGTGATGTCATTGCCGAGCATCTGTAGAATGAGAATTGGTTGGCAATAGGCGCATGAAGAGGACAGATCAGGCCAGGAAAGGGGCAGGTACTGAGGCAGTGATGCCAAATTCTTACTCTGTTCCTTGTCCTGATCAGCCTTCATGGCTCAATGCAGATATGCACCACTGGTTATAGCTGGAAAAGTTTCAAGGGATTTATACCCTGCCTGTCCCACGCCAACACAAATGCCAAAAGCAGTTTACATAGCTTTTTATCCTTTCTGTCCCCATGCCCCTGTGAAGTAGATAATTGTTCTTTGGGCAGCTTGTAGAACCCTTCTCTTCCAGATGGAATCCTTCATGGCATGGTTATCACATCTGTTATCAAGGAACACCTTCCTAACTTCCAGCAGGAGTAGTTTCAGGCTGGCCAAGCTGCAAAAAGTATCTCATTCTGGCTCTGTTATGACAGCTTTATCAGCCTTTTGGTCTGAAATTCAACCCAGTCTGTTCCTGCTTAGCAGTCTTCTGGCAGCCCTTTGCTCAACCATTAGATAGGGTTGTCATATGTCCCAAAAAACAGGGCTAACCCCCATTTGGTGGGATTGTGTTCACACACTGGCAAATGGGACAGAGGGTCCTGTCCTGATTTTGTGGAAGAGAATGATAGCAACCCTGCCACTGCACCATGTTTGTTGCCTGCTGAAAAGATTTTTTTCTTCCACCAATAGTAGAGGGACAGTAGTCTCTCCAGTAGTAGAGGGACAAGGCGGATCCTGTTGCTGCAATCTTTTTACAACATGCTGACAGCAGATTGAAAGAGTATTAGGTCCTCAGTAGAGAGCTAAGCTAGAGAGAGTGGACATGATAGATAGGCTGGGGGTTCAACATTTGCCATCCTTCTAAACATGTTTCTTCATGGAAAAGCCAGCCCTGATCAGACCCCTCTTACTAGGAGGAAGCATATTAAGAAGCCAAATGTCTGCCATTAAAAATCAGGACATTAAGTAAAATTGTACCACAAAGATTGTGTCTAGGAAATTGTGTCAGGGAGCTAATAGCTTTCTGATTTCCTATTTTTCAAAGCCGTAATTCAAATTCAGGGGCTAGCTGTGGTGTTCCACAGCCACTTCAGCTAAGCCTGCTCAATCCTTCTGATGTTTGCAACAAAAGCTTAACTGTGTGTGCTATCGTTCGTGATAGGTACAGCTCACACCTCCTCTGGCCTCTTTCCCTCAGAGCATAGCAGTCCATGATGATCATAAGAAAAGGCAAGCCAGAAAAGTGCAAAGAAACACACGCTTTCGTTCGTTTTGAACCCCTTTTCCTCCATCAATCTGAAATCCAGGCTGGCTTTTTGAACAGAGGAGCACCTTCAAAAAGAATATGTAAGGAGACCTTTAATGCTACAGAGCTGCTCACAGGAGATATAGCAGGACAGATTAAATGATAACCTGCAACAAGCTGTCATATTTTCGAAAGCTAAGCACTCCGAAGAAGACTTAAACCCAAGGAGCTTGCAAAGGTACATGGATCTCCTTAAAAATTGTCATGTTCTCTTAAGACCCTGCTATCGGGTTACAACCAGTGGTGGGCACCAGCAGGTTCGCACCTACTCTATAGAACCGGTTCTTAACAAGAGATAGTACATATAAAGTTTAAAAATAGCCATTTAAAAGTGGCTGCCAGATGGACAGAGAACCGGTTCTTAATTTCTTTGAAGCCCATCACTGGTTACAACACACAGTGTATTTCCAGAATTTTTATCATGCTGTGTGGGCCCGAGGCCTCTGAGATGTGCTATTTGCTAAAGCACACCTGCTAAGTTAGCACCTAAAATGGCAGCCCTGTTTTGGCCTCAGCATTGATGTAAAAGCCTGTGGCACTCCCCATACTGGGTGTCATCACCTTGCAGTGGTAATTGTCAATCACTAGAAGCTTAGTTAAGACTGAACCAGTTCTAACAGGTTCAGTCATATAGAGTTTTGAGTGGGAAAATGTAACTGAAGTACTTTCTGCAGAAAGTAATCTTTCTACATTGAAGCCTTGTATGTAACGGTGTCCACATCTTCTGGCCAACATTTTGACAATTAAACTGGTTGAGGAGATGTAACTGTGAACACTCCAACAACTGATAGCCCAGGCTGAGAAGGCTAGGGGGTGCAGTGGAAGAGCGCCATTGAGGAGAGACGTGGCAAAAAGGCAGTTGAGGGGCTAGTTGAGGGAATATTGAGAAGAGAGGTGGCAAAAGGGCAGTTGAGGGGATAGTTGAGGAGACATTGAGGAGAGAGGTTGAGGGGCTAGCTGAGGGAACATTGAGGAGAGAGGTGGCAAAAGGACAGTTGAGGGGATAGTAGAGGAGACATTGAGGAGAGAGGTTGAGAGGCTAGCTGAGGGAACATTGAGGTGAGAGGTGGCAAAAGGACAGTTGAGGGGATAGTAGAGGAGACATTGAGGAGAGAGGTGGCAAAAGGGCAGTTGGGATAGTTGAGGGGACATTGAGGAAACAGGTGGCAAAAGGACAATTGAGATGCTGGAAAGTGGGATGGATTTTTACTAATGAATGTTGTTCTATTGTACCTCCACAAGCAACACCTGCAGGCTGTTATTAGTTCCCTTTATATGACACTATGACAGTCAACTAGAAAGTTCTGAGTGGCCATGGTGTGCCACAAATGGTCCACAAGTGTGCCATGGGAGTTGGGGAGGTGCACACTTATAAGGAGGGCCAAGGAGGATGAGCCCTTGATACCACTGAAGTGTGTCTTGTCAGCTGTCAAAAAACTAGTGGTGTGACAATTTCCTTGACAATTTCAGTGCCTTCTCAGTGCGTCATGGGATGAAAAAGGCTGAAAAAATCACTGACTTAAGAACATTTCTAGTGCAATTTTTTAATGAAAATTTTTAATGAAACATTTTTAGTGCAATTTTTAAATGAAAACCTTCTCTTTATGAAAGTAAGGTTAAAATCTATTTGAAAATAAAGTTAAAAGGAAGTGCAGGAAGATTGTCCCTGTACTCATACATTGTTGGATCATTCAGTGGACAGGAAAAAATGCCCCATGGTTATAGCCCCCCCTCCCCAAATAAATGTGATATTGGAAAAGTTTCCCCTGGGAAATGCAAAATTAAAAATGCTGGAATGTTTGGCATGTGCCTTCTTATGCAAATGTATTTGAGAAGCAGTGAATGTATGCCTTGTTTTTTGACAAAGGAAAAAAGATACTCCCTGGGCAATTTTTATAAAACCCTACTTTAGAGTCCCCCCTCTTTCTACAGTGTGGGCAAATTACAATTTGGATTATAAAACAAAAGAAAAAAATGCTTTGGCTGCAGTGTTCAGACTCCTTATTCATGAGCATATCTGTTGATCTTGAAAATGCATAGTTTCATAAGCGTCCCTTATTTCTGATGAATGACTCAGCAGCATTTTAATCCATTTGTATCCAAACAGTTATAAACAGGTTATTTATGTAAGACAGTCTAATCTGACCTCAATAACATTCTTTAATCATGTTCTTAAGCAAAGCAAATGTGTAAATGCCTTTTCTGAATCAAAACTATGCTCTAGTGCTTGGTGCTTGAGTCTCACTCCCAACTTTAATTATATAGGCAGGAATGCAGTTTTTGACTGCTATTTAGGATTAATTAGATGCACATGCATGATGTACGCATTTAACATGCTGATTTATTTCATTTTAAGAAATAGCACTAGATAAGTGGGTATGTGCATGTAGGTCTGAAAGGTCTGAAACAATGGCAGAAGATGAGTGGGCTTCAAACTTTGTACTGGTTTGAAGATCAACCCCCTCTCTCTGTTAGAAAGTGTTCATTCTTTCATTCATATAATTCTGTCTCTATATATTCATTTATGCAAATTTATATACATTTTTCAAATTTGAAATTTGAATTGTTTTTTCCCTCCTGTACCTTGCCATAGTGTTGGAGAGATGATGAGGTCCTCCTGGCAAAATGTTTGGACACACCTGCTCTAAAGGGTCAGTGCTCCTGTGCCAACTCCTTCAGCAGCTGCACAGTGTCATGAGTCACAACGCTGCCTGCAGATGTTCAGCAATGAGGTCATCATTTTGTCATTGAACTTCCAGATTGCCATGTTGTGTGGAACTCAAGGGAGGTGGGTGGCCACACCACTATGAATCTTAGAGGGAATACTCATCAAAAGTATATGTTTACATGCACATCTAGTTTGAGCCTTAGACTTGGGAGACAGCAGTGGTCACCAAAGTGCCATAAGACATTTCTGTGCCAGTCCTGGAAGTGGGGGTTAGGCCATAGCATAGACATGCACTTGACTCCCTACATCACTACAGGAATGAAAAGACCAATGAGTTGTTCCAGCCTAGATTAGGATTGCACCCTGTACTCATAATCTTATGCATGCCTATTGAGAATAAATCAACTGTGAATTCAGTGAGACTGTATTCCCAGCTAAACATGTACAGTGGTGCCTCACATAACAAATTTAATTTGTTCTGGAGGTATGTTTGTTACATGAAATGTTCTTTACATGAAGCAGATTTTCCCATAGGAAATAGAGGAAACTCAGACGACTGGTTCCACAACCCCAAAAAATATTCATATAAAAATATTAACTGGATGTAAAAACAAGGACAAAACACTGGAATTGAATTCAAAACATGCATTCAGTGTGCATGATCCTATGAAGTCTACCTAGGCTGCAATCCTAAAGACACTTTCCTGGGAGTAAGACCCATTTAACACAATGGGGCTTACTACTGGATAGACATGGTTAGGAGGCTACAATCAAAGACACGTTCCTGGGAGTAAGACCCATTTAACACAATGGGGCTTACTTCTGGGTAGACTTGGTTAGGAGGTTACAATCAAAGACACTTTCTTCTGTAATCAAAGACACTTTCCAAGTGTCTCCCCACTTTCTCCTTCTCTTCATCCTGAGCCTCTCTCTCCCTGCTCCCTTCCGGCTAGCCCTGAGCTGCTTCCCTCTTCTCTATTGTTGTTCTCTCTCTCTCTCTGCCCAGTGGACAAAAGTGTTGATTTCGCTATGAGCAGGCGCACTAGGCAGTCCTGACGCTTTTGAAAAGGGCTGCCGGCCAGCGCGTCTGTCCAAACTGCCAACAAATTTGTTTTTTTGGTGAAGCACAGTTTGTTACGTGAAGCAGAATCCTAGAGAATTTTTTGTTTGTTATGTGAAACATACTTTACATTAGGCGTTTGTTATGTGAGGCATCTCTGTATATAATTGCAGCCTATGGGACCTTGTAGGATTGCAGCATCTTTCCTGCAAGCTTCCTATATATTCAGGGTGATCATATAGAATGGAGGACAGAGTGCCTCTATTTTTGAGCATTGCATAGAAGAGGGAATGGGAGACAGGTTTTAAACATAGATGGGCTTAAAAAACTCCTGCCTAAATTCCCTCTTCTATGTATTGCTTAAAAGTAGAGGCACTCTGTTCTCCATTCTATATATATAGTATACGTCTATCAATGGATACGACTGGAAGACTGAGAAATAAGGATGGCTTGCATAAAGTGGAATTTCCTATCCTTGGAATTAAGAACAACTCCTTTTTAGAAAACTTTTAGTAAGAACTCTTTTTATTCAGGATAGTATTTGTTATATGATATGATGAACTAGTATTTCACTTTAATCAAATGAAATTTTCAGTTGTTTTATATGATCCATTTAGGATGTTTTGGTTTTTATAATTTTGTTTTATTGTTATTTTTTAAACTTGATTGCTCTTACTGGGAGAAATGCAGGGTTTAATTTATTTAAAGAAATAAAATTAGTTCATCCCAATGGCCAGTCTGCATTTTTGAGGCCTGTTAATCTTATCTGATTGTATTTTTACGGTGAAATTACTAAGTTCATGCTTACTCATTTTTGGAACTAATTAAAGGGCAAAGGTTATCAAGATGATACCTCTTTCATCATTCATCTTATCTTGGAATGTTCTATGCTTCATTTCTAGATACAGTTGTTTAGTCATTCAGTTGTGTCCAACTCTTCATGACCCCATGGACTGCAGTACGCCACATACAGTATAGTTTGAGAACTGAATGAACACACATTTTTCACATAAAAATTATACATATCACTAATTGTAGTCATATAATAAACAGTAGGCACATAGCCATAAGGATTTTTAATCCCCTGAAATGCTCATCAGGTGGATATGTTGGTATGAGTGGGCTCCTGTATCCAGGGATCCCATATCCATGGTTTTACTTCCCAATGGATTGGGTATGTAGGGCTTGCTCCCTTTGTGTCCTTCAGTGGATTGAGAGGAGGATGTCAAGGGGGAAGGATCTGGCCAGGAAGGGGGTGGCGCCCGCTCTGGCAGTACAAGCTAGATCCCAATGTCCCATCCCAGCCCCTGCAGCATTACTTGGGCCACTCAGATTTTTCCTGGGAACTACAAACACAGATCCAGGTTGCCCCATTAGCTGCCTTTAGTATTTGTCAGGGTAAGGGGCTAACTCTTGTGCCTTGGGCCATGCAAAACCTGTGCTGGATACAGCAGAGGCCACTTGGTCTTCTTTTTCCAGTGCAGTTAGGATTGTACCCTTAATCTAATATTAATGCACAATGATTCAAGTTTTGGCCCAGTCATGGTTGTAAATTTTACAGAAATGAGTGATGGAATAATTGTTTGCTTAATGCAACTCATCAAAGAGCAAGCAAGGTTCAAAGAAAAAACCACATAACAGCTTTACTAGTAAACACAGCTAATGTGTGCTTAGTAGTAGCAAATTGTACCTAGATTTGGAACCAAGTGATATTTTATAAAGACATGTCTGTCCAATATTTGTACTGCACAGAGTTTGTTTACATGGTCTCTAGTGTTGAGATAACAGAAGCCCTATCAAGACATCATCAATCTGTGCATAAAAATATATGGTTTTGGAGTGGTGAGAGAACAGCTGTAAACCTTTTGCTGACATACACCTAAGCCAGGGGTGTCCAAACATTTTGGCAGGAGAGCCACAACATCTCTATGACACTGTGTTGGGAACAGAAAAAGGATTTACATTTCAAATCTGAATAAATTTACATATAAGACTGTATTAAGAGATAGATCTGGAGGATTACAAGGCTTGCCCATGGGCCGAATAAGGGGTCTTGTCGTTGCAGCATCTGGTCACTGGGCACCTCTGGCCTCACCCGGGGTGATCTTGGGCCAGTCACTCACTCACAGCCTCACAAAAAGATGAAAGCTTGGGAAGCCATTTTGGGCATTTCCTGTATCATCCCTTAAATATATTTTGCCATTCCCGTGTTAACAGAGTGACATCTGTATGTTTTGAATTAATTCACAGCAAATACATGAAACAAATTCATAAGTGAACAGTACAGCATATGTTAACTTATGAGTTAAGGAAAAAATACTTTGACTTTAATAGCTAAAATATAAAACTTAAACAGTCTACTGAATGCAGTAAGTCAAATGGATAATATCATTGTATTAAATACAAATAATCAAAATGCATGGAAGTGGAAGTGATGGATAACGTACCCTTTTTAACATGAAATTCCACACAGCAATATTTATTCAGGTATTTCAATACAACTCATTAAAGAAAAATACATTTTCCATTATGGAAATATTTGAAGAGGCTCAGTGTCTTGAAAGCAGAGAGCTGAGCACAGCTTGACAGGTAAAAAGCATGTGTTTTATTCTGAGTTCAAAGCAGTGACAATTCAGAGAATTCCATCAAAGGATGTGAAAAAGAAAACCTCAGTTAAAAGATGCCAAATCTCTGCACTCAGACTTGAGTACTAATTAATTTGCAAGACCAAAACAAATCAAAGCGTAAGAAACTGACAGTAACACCAAGTTTCAGGTTACATTTTGGTTGGTTTCTTCTGATATATATATCTGATGCAGAATAAATCCCATCAGATGTACATCCCATTAAAACCAATCCCTGCTAACTGAACAAAAAGGCCCTTTTGAAAGTGGTCACTCTTATATTGAGCACCGAGAGAGCAAATGTCCCTCTTCTCCCTAGGATAACTTCTTTCCCAGTGAATATTTTTAATTGTGAATTCCTTTGGGACACTGAAAATTCTTATTCCTTTGCTAGGCAAACTGCTTTTTGTTGATAAGGAACACATATGTATTATCAGGAATAAAAACATGAAGACATTGCTTTACAGAAAGTCAGTAACAAATCTGATCATCATTTCAAAAGGGGAATGTGTTCTGAATTTGTAAGTTGTACAGAAAATAAATGGAGCAACTTATTCCCAAATCCAGAGTAACTACAGGAGCACATAAGAGATTTTATGTGCACCCGTAGTTACTGCACCACCTCGTGAAAACCTATGGGAAATTCATATTGGAATCCAGAGTAACCCTACAATCCAGAGTAAGTACGGGAGCATGTAAGAGACATTTACGTCGACATATTTACGGCACCACCTAGTGAAAACCTATGGAAAATTCATATTGCAATCCAGAGTTAATTGTTCTTACGTTGGAGCAAGGACTATCCATAGTTACTCTGGATTGCACCCTAAGTTGTTCTTACATCGGTGCAAGGACTCCCTGTAATTACTCTAAATTTTGCCCTTAGGCTACAATCCTAAGGGCACTTACTTGGGAGTAAGCCCCATTTACTATAATTGGATTTACTTGTGAGTAGACAGGGATAGGATTGAGCTCTTATTAAGTTACTTCTTATTCATTAAACTAGTAACAGCCTGCAGCCGTACACTTGCGGAGGTACAATATAACAACATTCATCAGTAAAAGACCTCCCCACATCTCCAGATTTGTAATTTCCAGCATCTCAACTGCCCTTTTGCCTCTTCTTTGGCTCTCCTCAACTGTTCCCCTTAACTGCCCTTTTGCTACCTCTTTTTTAATGGCTCTCCTCAATTGCCCCCAGCCTGTTCTCAGCCTGGCCTGTTATCTTTCCGAGAAACAGTGACAAATGACAGTTGAAATGCAAATAAAATGTTAACAGTTCTCCTCATTGCCTAGACCTCATTTTGAGTACTGTGTTCAGTTCTGGGCACCTCTGTTTAAAAAAGATGCAGCCAAACTGGAGCAAGTCCAGAGGAGAGTGATAAGACTGATCAGTGGGATGGAAGGGAAGTCCTATGAGGAAAGGTTGGGGGAACTTGGGATGTTCAGCCTGGAGAAGCTATGATCGTGCTCTTCAGATCCCTGAAGGGCAGTCACATGGAGGAAGGGGCTCATATGTTCACAGCTGCCTTGGAAAGCAGAACTAGAACCAATGGGTACAAACTGCAAGGAAGGAGATTCCGGTTGGATATCAGGAAAAAATTTCTGATGGTGAGGGTGGTTGGGCAGTTCGGCAGTGGAACAGATTGCCAAGGGAGGTGGTGGACTCTCCTTCACTGGGGATCTTCAAGCAGAGGCTTGACAAGCACCTATTGGAGATTCTCTAGGAGGATTTCCTGCTACAGGGAGGGGGTTGATGACCTACTGGGTCCCTTCCTACTCTAGAATTCTATGATTCTATGCCTTCTCTGCCCCAGAGACACATGAGAATAGAACCCTCAGCCTACTTGATTGACATGGAATACGTGGACAACTCTTGCATAGGACTTTTATGTAAATAGATGTTTGGCATCAAGATGCAAACTTTAGATATAAGTTAAGGCTGCCATCTAATGTTTTCTTTTTTACCTGAAAGGATTATGGGTGCTTCAGCAACTGCATCAGAGAGAAAAAGTCAGTATTGGGGAAATCCAATACATATTAAAACTTCAAATTAGGACAATCTAATGTTTCATGCATATGAATATTTTTATATGAAAGAGAACATTCAAAATGAGATTCCCCCACATTCCTGCAATGTGACATTGTATAGGCTGTACTATGTGTATATTCTTCTTGATGAAACAGAGTGGGATAGGGTTTTCTTTAAAAAAAATTCAGCTCTCAAGGTGCCAACAAAGTCCAAAAAGATTGCAACCATCAATACATAAGTGAAATAAATAAAATGAGAATTTTATTAGGTCCAGGGTCTGGATTCTGCCAATCCAGTAATAGGGAATTCAATGACATTCACTGAGTTTACAGCTGTCAATTGCATTAGCTACTAGTCAAGTTGGTTATCTGCTACTGCCAGATTCCAGTCTTTTGAATACCAATTGCAGGAGAGCAGCAGCAGGAGAGAGCTATTGCCTTTATGATCCTCTGGTGAGCTTCCCAGAGGCACCTTGTTGTCCACTGTGGAGAGCAGGATGCAAGACCAAAAAGTCTTTGATCTGATCTACCTTATAGTATGTTTTAGCCTGCAGAGACAGTGTAAGATGCTGGGACAAATCTAAGCTTTGCACAGGCATGTCACAATACCACTGACTCCAAGGGTCACAACTGCTTTATCGTCTCTAAGCCAGAGAAAATGCTTATGAATGGCAATATAGACTTTGCCCTGGTGTGCACTTTAGTCCAGATTGCTTTCACTGGAAGCACAATATTGTCCTCAAACTTTTATCTTTTGAAAAAGTCTCAGCAACAAGGTTATGAAAGTTCTGCTTCCCTTCTAGATTGGCAAGGTACACTGCGGCAAAGATTGCACCACACCGTCTGCTTTGCGCTCACTTTCTCTGCTATAAAGAGCAAATAGCATTACCATTAGTTCATATTTATATAAGATAACAAGAACAGCTTACCTGTTCATACCAATGCAAACACCTTATGCTGAAGCATTTCACTCAGTCCTACCCATTACTTTTGCTTAGTTTCATTTGGGAGCTGAGATAAGGCTTCTTGTTCAAAAACATCTCTGTAAACTAGGGACAGCAGAAGGTCAGCCTGGAGCTGGTGGTAGTGCCAACAGTATCTAAAATAGTTTCTGAGTTCCGCCTTCCATAGATTCATTTTTTGGTATCTTCTCATAGAGTGTCCAAATCCTAGTCTAACCTTGCTTGGTTAAAGAGCAGGATACTGAACAGAGCCCACTTCTGAAACTGGTGCAAATTTAAAACAAGCACAAATTATAGGTCACACTCCATCTCCCCAAGGGACAACTATGCAACCATCTTCATCTACCCAAAGGATTTCTTTCTGTTCACTCCAAAGGGTTTTCAATATAGGAAAAATCTAAGGCTGGCTCAACTAAATCATTGATGACCAACTCATGGTACTGACAAGGTGGAGTTGTAGTGCTGTGTTTTATCCCCCAAGCAAATTCAAGCCAGGCTTGCAACACCTTGGAGAGCTCTGAGTGAACAACTTTGGCAGCAATCCTAACCACACTTTCCTGCAGTCCTTGGTGGTGAACTTCATGTGTACATGTGTAAAGTTGGTGGTGAACTTCATACTATTAACCCTACCAGAATAGCACCATCTCACACTTAGAACAATTTGACAAACAATTTGGGGGCCACTGATGCAAATAAATTTGGGGAAGAATGACTAGGGGTGCAAGCCTATCCCAGTCTACTCAGAAGTAAACTCCATTGTGCTCAATATGCCTTACTCCCAGGAAAGTGTGCTTAGAATTGCAGCCTCAGCAGGGAAGAGTGAGTTGTGAACAGATTCATAAAGGAGTGGTTTCCAACCTTCTGTAACATAGGGTTGGGATCCTATGGAGGACCCATAGGGGATGATGTCTGTCACTTCTGGGTTCTCCCTGCCACTGCCACAGCCACTGTTTAATATCTGGATAAACTGTATAAGAGACGCTGTTTAAACAGCTTTCCTACCTGTAGTTTGGAGGTCGAGAACCCAGAACTGACAGGCACTTTTGTGACACCCCAAGGTCAGCACAGGACTTATGCCGGGGCATAGGCCAGCTTAATTGTGGGTTAGGATTGCAATGTTACACTGTCAGGGAGGACATCCTATACTGTAAGAGTGTGTGACAGTGATTTGGTGGCCACTGAGGAGGAGGGAGCCATTGGCTGACTCCAAGCCTGACTGCTCCACCCCTCTAGCTACGCCACAGCATGGATTACTATCACAGCAGCACTTAATTTGAAACATTATCATTTTTGGAAGAGAAAAACACTTGCCATTTTTTGGTAGGTGTTTACCATGTACATTCCAAATCACATAAAATCTAAAGGCAAACTGTACATTCAGAGGTTGTGTTGTGATGATTCTTGGAGGAGAGATCACAGCAGGCTTACTGTGTCTTTGTAATACAGTATATGATCTATTAAAATATACAAGTTGAGCACAAGTAAAGGCAAGCAGCATACTTCATATCAAATTCCTGGAGAAATATTTCTACCCAAAGTGCCTTCCAGGCTTCATCTGTCTTTCATTCAATTTGTCCCCAAGCTCAGCTCCCCCTTCCCACCAGCATCTCACACAAATACCTACTTTTATATCAGCTTTTCTCCTTTGCTTCAGGACAGGGGAAGGTCTACCTTTCCCAGCTCTGCTGTCTTTTTCATTCCAAACATTCCTGAGAAATCTGTCTGTTTCTTAAACAATTCCCATTGAAAAAATCTCATTAAGGAACATTAGGGACCCTGAAATTAACTTGGAATCTCCCTTAAAAAAGAATTCTTTTCCCTCTAAATCAGTTATTTTCAACCAGGTTGAAATTGAGGTAGGGTACAGTGGGGCAATTGGGGGACTTGAGTCTTCTCCTGATAGCAGGGTGTCCCTTGTCAAAGGTAAAAATAACCTGATAATGTGCCTTAACAATTTTAGTACCTTGTCAGATGAAAAAGATTGAAATCACTGCTCTAAATGATGGACAGACATGGCTGGACATGGTCTACTTTACTCTGCACTGTAAAGTAGCCCCACTGTGGGACATCTTATCTTACTCAGAGGAAGGGAATGAATGTCCCTTTTCTCCAAGGTGGCATTGGGAGCCACTAGCAACCATCTGACACCCATAGGCATCCATAGGTGACTAGCCATTGTAGCCATGATTAATAGGACTGAGATGAAATGATGCTTCAGTTGATGCTGTAGACATCTGTGCACCCAGGAAATTACAAAACCTTGAGTAACTACCTCCATGATGTTGGGATGCTGCAAGAGGTGGGGGAAGGGATAGCTTTGCTGCTGTTTGAATGTTTCCCAAGCTGGTAGGCTCAGAAAGGCTCAGTGGTCATTGCTACTATTATTGCAAGAGGGTCTTCCTTGGCATTGTGCTGTCATTTATATATCCATGAAAAGCACTATGTGTGCAATCCTAACCTAGGCCAGCACAACTCATCAGTTTTCCCATTCCTGTGGTGATGTAAGGAGGCAAGTGCATATCTGTGCATTGGCCTAATGCTCCCCCAGGAATGGCACAGAAATGTCTTATGGCACTTTTGTTACACCCCTAGGTCAGCATAATACTTATGCTAGGGCATAAACCAGCCTAACTGGTGGTTAGGATTGCAGTCTATGTGAACTTTTTTGACTGGAAAGTGCTAAACTGTATAAATATTTTAATAAGGAAGATAATGTGGTGCAACCAGACACATAGATGGATCCTGCATATATAGCATGTGGAGGTGAGACAAAGTACTATGATCAGATCTCCCTTTTTTCCATGACATGTCCTTTCTTCCAGCCTTACATCCAGTAAAAGTCTTCATTGTCCTCCTTTTCCTTATAAGCAGGCAGCATGGAGCCTTCTTGTAATTCATAAATTATATGTAATATTTTAAAATTTAATAATTGGTAATATAGGGCTCAATCCTAAGAAATTTAGGCTGACCGAACTCACCTGGCCTATTTTTACGTGATGCTGTGGGGAGGTTGGCATATGCCTGTGCATTTGCGTAACAGCCCCCTCCACCCTGGAGTGGGGCATGTCTTACTGCACTTTTTTACAACCCCCAGGTCAGCACAGGATTTATGCCGGGGCTTAGGCCGGCCTAAGTGGAGATGAGGATTGCAGCCATAGTATTTTAATTAACCACATGAAAGCAATATAAATGAGTGGTTTTAGCTTTTATATTGTCTTGACCTACATTTTTCTTGGGTGTCCTACATTCTGGGGGAATGTCCTCTTTTCTGGTTATGACATCTGATCACCTTGGAGCCAAGGGAGAGTCACTGCTACATCTGGAGGATCCACAAAGAATCTGAACATGTCCTGGTTTGAACAGAGTTGTTCCATGGCAGCAGCCTTTGGTACATAGTAAGCACATGAAGGAAGCTTCTCAAGAGGAGGGAAAGTGGTTGACTTTTATACCAGAGCACTTCCAGGCAGTATCACACATCTGCACATGTGTTACCAATGGTTTACAGGATGCTGTTATCCAGCCATGTCCACCTATGCATCCTATGTTTAAACCTTTGCACTGATGAGTGGAGAAAATCACGAGAACAGTTCAGTAGTGTCAGTACTGCTATGTGGACTGTTGTTAATGCACCTGTTTTACCCTTTCTTGAGAAAGAGACTGGCAGCACAATCCAGAGCAACTAATCTGTCCACATAAGAGCCCTTGGGTTGCCCTTATCACTAGGGTGGAGCAACTGCAAGATGCTCCACCCCAGTTACTCTGGAAAAGGCTTAGGGCAGAGCAAGGCAACATGGGGTGCCCTAAGAGAGGTGGACCTGCTCTGCCCTAGATGCTCTGCCCTGATGCTCTGCCCTAGGCAGTTCAAGAGAGGCATGTTGAGGGCATGTTTAGCATTGCCTAGGGCAGAGCAGTTACTCTGTATCCAAAGACTGTTTCCAAGGCAGAAATGCCCTCTTCCAGTTCCTCAGAGATATACCACCTCAGGAGCAGGTATAGTAATGAGTAGACCCATAGGGGTCCATGATAAGGCCCAAGTAAGAATGGCAGTGTTGACTAAAAATCTGAGTTCTTGGCCAGCCTAGCTGCAACCCCTGCCTCTCAGCCTCAGGATATGGAACAAACTATGGCTGCCCACAAACCTCAGGATACAACAGGCCACTCCAAGAAGCCCCTTGTATTCACTGTAGAATGTACTGGCATCTCATCAGGGACTCCTTATAAGGCAAGCATCCAGTGGCGTCACCAGACTGGTGCGGCTGGTGTGGGCTGCATTGGGTGATGCGCTCCCTATGGGGTGATGCGCCGGAGGAGTTTGACATTATAAAGAACCTATCACATATTTGATATCTGGTGATTGGACATTCATATATGACAGTTGCTGATCCATGACACATTTTGTTAATGTCCAGAAATTGAGATAGACCAATGAAAATGAATGTTGACACTGACCTGAATGAGATCATCATAGTTGCCAGATGTCCTAAAAAACAGGGACAATCCCTATTTTGGGGGATTGTGTTCACATACTGGCAAATGGGACAGAGGGTCCTGTCCCAATTTGGTGGAAGAGAATTATGGCAACCCAGTAACGTGTGTCTGAAAGTATAGAGTTTTATTTTGGGGTCATTCACAGAATTAATCTGAGATTAACATACACATGCAAATGTTATTCACCAATTTTTGGATACTGTGTATGTGGTTGAAATATCAATAGAGGTGGAGGGTGAGGTGACATATACAGAATAACATACAGATATCTCCTTTGCTTAGTGAAAACTCCCAGTTGCAGATAACACAGGAGCATAAAGAGGGAAGGAAATAATGATAAAAAGGAAGTTTTGCCACAACTATGAAGTTATTCTAACAGTAACATCTTTCATTTACAGGAAATGAGAACCAGATCTCACTAAAATCTTTTGCCATGGCTCCTTTTGTTCTTCTACAGTTGATAACACTGGTTGCACTGCATATACAACATGTAGACATGAAGGACAAGTAAAATGCTATTTCCAGTGCATTTGCAGCCCAAGTGCTATAAAATGTTGAAGCACCAGGTAGCAATTTTGTGCAGAGAAATAGCTGATCCCTACATCCTGCAACCATACTGACCCTACTTTTGCAACTTTTTTGACCACTTCAACATTTATTATTCCCCGTCACTTTTTTCATTACTGGAAATCCAAGTAGAAAATAAAGAAGGTTGGGAATAATCTGGTGAACTGATAGCCAAGCTTAAGAGAATCTAGATTTTACAGGTTTTACAGGCTCCATCAAATACTGCCTGATTGGCAACCCTATAAACCACACAGGCCCCCAAACCTGTGCAATTCTATCTTCCCATGCAAGCTGCCTGCAATCCATGCTAGATACTGAAAACATCAGCAGACTCGTTCCCATGTTGCCCTCTGCAGGCACATCAGGGAATAACACTTTCCTTCAGCCACTGCTGTGAACCTACCTCTTTACAGTATCTTGATGAGAAAGTGCAAGAACAGCAAAAAAGATTCCTGACTCCATTACTTTAGAAAATGTAAAGTGTAACAACCATGTTTTCATATGTGTAAGAATACTCATAACCTGTAAATAGTTCCTTGCAAAAACCTCATGCACAAACAAACTGGGTGCTGATTTACACCAATGCTGTGTATGTTTTGCACGGAAGTAACAAACTCAGAGCAAGGAATTATTGAGAAGTCATGTGGTTGAGATCTAGTGCAGTGTAGTGGCTATGGTGGGTGTGCAAACGTTTTGGCAGGAGAGTCACATCAAGGCTACATGTTACCTGCTCACAAGAAAATGAAAGACAATGAAGATTTTTTTTTCAGAACAGGGGCTAAAAATGAGAGTAAGGCTGCAATCCTAAAGACACTTTCCTGGGCGTAAGACCCATTGAACACAATGGGGCTAACTTTTGAGTAGACATGGTTAGGTAGGATTGCACCCACAGTCCTGGAAAAACAGGACATATGGTCACCACATTAACTTTCATTTTGTCATGTTCTACATTTTTCTTGGGTGTCATACATTTTTTGGGAGGGGGATCGTGTCCACCTTTGTGGTTATGATGTCTGATCATCCAGGATGTGCCAGGATGCCAGTTAGCAAACGTCAGCAGCATTTGCACTACTAGCTAGTTTCCAAATGGTCTTCAAAGAACAGCCCCATGTACAGCACATCATGATGGTCTAATCAAGAGGTAATCAATGCATGGACAACCATGGTTAGAGGTAATCAATGCATGGACAACCATGGTTAGTGTATTGTGGAGGGATAATTTCTAGAACAAAAAATTTCCAATGTGGTGGTGGTGGTGGTGGTGTGTGTGTGTGTGTGTGAGAGAGAGAGAGAGGGGGGGGGTTTGATGACTAATCAGGAAAGTAAGCTAGTTAATTTATTATTTATTTATTTTAAAAATTTATATCCTGCCTTTCTCGGGCCAGTAGCCCGACTTAAGGCGGCTAATATAAAACATCATTAAAAATATAAATAGGGCAATTAATAAAAAAAATTAAAACATCCAGGCTAAAAACATATAAGTTAAAACATATATGTTAAATACTTAAATGTACAACCCTGCTTGGTGCATTATCCTATGCACATTATCCTATGCATTTGGGGAGCCATTTCTCTTGGACTCAGTGGGAATTATTTTTTCTGAATCAACATTCAAATGATCAATGCAATCCATTATGATATTAATATCCAAGTCCCCATAAAAGTTGACATGTGTTTCATCATACCACTGTTAATCTGGACAAGCTGTTGAGATGTACAAAGCATTAAAATATTTGCTGTTGGGTCAAAGGAAGCAAAGCTGACTAATAAAATTAAAAATAGTTACAATGGTGTGTATTCCCTTTGTCTCCCTGTACTTTCTGAGAGAGTCACATACTTTCAGCAAGAAACACATATGTTTGCTGCACCCAAATTAATTATCCCAAGAATTTGTAGCAAAAGGATGGAGATAAAAAGTTTTATGAGCAATCTGGTCTCAGGCAGTGAAAAGGATGGGGGTGGGAAGGGACCAATTGTACAGATCTCTGCATGGTGGAGGATGGGGTGTCTGATTCTGAGGGCAAGGTTTCAAATTACTCAACTTCCTGGCATCTAGTAGTTTCCTTTGGGTTTTGTTTTCAAGTCAATTCAGGTTTTGCTACAGTAAATTTTGACACAGTAAGGAAAGAAAAGAAAAACTAAATTCAACTTTGCAGCCAGCCTTAAGAATGAAAGTCAATGAAAGTATTTCTTAGAAATGGCACTATTCCTGAGAGGTAGTATGCACTGACACTTTATTTGAGAATAGCATTTCCCATCTTATGCATGGAGAATAATCAAAATTAGTTATTTAAGCTGAATAATTTATTAAACTTTATGAAAATTAGACAATAAAGTAAAATTCATGTGTGAGTAATGAATATTTCATGTATTTAAATGATGGTTATTGATTGAAGAAAATGTCAAAAAACTGTTTATTCACCATGTCACAATCAACATCAGGGAAGACAATTTGAGCCTTAGAGAGAGGTTGAAAGAGTGGATCTTGTGTTGAATGAATGAGTCCTGGTGGAGTAAAGTGTTGTTAAAATGGAACCATCAGAAAGTGGGGACATTTGTACGTAAGCCCCTATGTAAACCAACGTAACCTATGTAGTCAATGGGCAAAAGTTCCAAGTCACAATGACCAATGTAAATGCAACTCATCTTTAATGTAAGGTGTGGATGATGCAACCTGGGAGATAAGGTAATCTGTCACAAGACAAATGAAGTAATTCAATGAGTCATCTCCAACCTGATTGGTGCACAGTGCTATTTAACCAAGGCTGGTTAACAAAGGCTGTTTAACCAAGTGCCGACAGTTGTGTGTTGTTGTGAGAGAGAGCTGGAGAGTTTGACTGTAAAAATATCTGCTTTGTCTGGTATACATATACAGTGGCACCTCACGTAAAGAATGCCTCACATAAAGTATGTTTCACGTAACAAACAAAAATTTCTCTAGGATTCGGCTTCATGTAAAGAAAATGCTTCACGTAAAGAACACATTCATTGGCAGTTGGGGCAGATGCGCTGGCCGGCAGCCTGTTTAAAAAGCGTCAGGGCTGCCTAGCGCATCTGCCCATAGTGAAAGCAACACTTCCATGCTGTTCCTCCTATGGCTGGGTGTCCGCTGGGCAGAGGGAAAGAACAGCAGTGGAGAAGAGGGAAGCAGCTCAGGGCTAGCCAGAAGGGAGCAGGGGAGAGAGAGGCTCAGGTTGACCAGATGACTGGAAAAACCCAGACTTGTCCGGATTTTTAGCCTCTTGTCCGGGTGTCCTACATTTTGGCATCATTGTCCTACATTTTGGCTTCATTTTGAAACTTTGTGATAGTGCACAGTACCCCATCATGCCATATGTCGTTGGATTCCAGTGAATCCAACGCAAAATCAGCACAAAATCAGCAGAATCCAGTGCAAAAATCAGTTTTGAGATATCTCCTTCCTATCAAAAGTTATGGTCAAAAAACAAAAAACAAAAAAAATACATTTTTGGCAATTTTTTTCAGCAGGTAGGAATTTTGGCTTGGGATTAGGAATTTTGGCCTTGGGGTTCAGGAATTTTGGGTTTGGCATCTGGTCACCCTGCTCAGGATGGAGAGAAGGAGAAAGTGGGGAAACACTTTGAAGGTGTCTTGGATTGCAGCCTCCTAACCATGTTTACCCAGAAGTAAGCCCCATTGTGTTAAATGAGGCTTACTCCCAGGAAAGTGTCTTTAGGACTGTAGCCTAAGTAGACTTCATAAGATCATGCACATTGAATACATGTTTTGAATTCAATCCCAGTGTTCTGTCATCATTTTTACGTCCAGTTAATATTTTTCTATGAATATTTTGGGGGTTGTGGAACCAATTGTCTGAGTTCCCATTATTTCCTATGGGAAAATCTGCTTCACGTAAAGAATGTTTCACGTAAAGAACCTGCCTCTGGAATGAATTAAATTTGTTACATGAGGCACCACTGTATTTTGAAAATATAGACTATTGGTGGTGGGCATCTGCCATGTCAGTTTTGGCCTTCATTACTGGGGAAGTGGCATAATCCTTGAAGCCAATATTCTGCTATGCTCTGCTAACAGCGGGCATCTCAAAGAATCCTCAACATACATATGCCAGGACACTTCCACAGCATGGCTAGTGTGTGTGTTATTCACTCAAACCACCTGTTAACATGCAAATTAAATACCAATTTAAAGGAAATTTGGATGACCTGTGACCATTCAAGCATGCTGATGTGTCAGAAGAGAAAGTGCAAAATGCATACACATGCCCATCATAACAATAAGAGAAGGATTGGTGGCTGATAATTGTCCAAATCAATATGTTAACAATTGTGGTGCAGTATCACTTAGTATCCAATTGTGGTGCTTCATATCACTTGGTAAAATAATGACGGAGACCCTTCTTCTGATGAAATCCTCCCTGAATTTAGTAGATGATAGGAGAGGCCTGGTGGTCTTGGCTGGGTGTTGATGAGTCAATGAGTGAGTCAGTCAGTCTGTGAGTGACTTTTCAGTTATACTGTATATACATATACATCATCATATATCATATAACATATAATATAGTTATTAGCTAATAGCCATTAGCTATTTCATTTTCTCTGTAAACTGCTTTGTGAACGTTTGAGTTGAAAATCAATATATAAAGACAGACAGACAGTTAGTTCATGCTTTCAGCTTTGATAATAAAGGGGTAGTACCTGCTTAAACCATAGGAAAGGGAATTTAGATCCAGTGCATGGGTACTGCCCATTCCTCCTAAAGACCAAACCTGTGGCCACATGTGTGGCAAGTGGACTGGCCTGGCATCAGGGGAGCAGGATAGTTCATTTCCCTATGTTTATTTAAAGGAGTATTTAAGGGGTTTATTTAGTTTGGGGACTGAAACCACCTTTCAGTGCAACTGATTCCGAAATTGTGCACCACAGTACTCACAAAGGTGCTGTACAACACCACATAGCCTCCTCTTTCTTGGTTCAAGACCAAGGTCGGTCCCCACAAGACAGGATGAGCTCCTGTCCTTAGCCCAGCTCTGTGACGCAGCTGGAACCAATTGTATTGGCTCTGCCGTTCCATTGGACTATTTCAGTGGCATGGAGAGGGGGGATGTGCTGCTTGGGTAACAGCATATCCTCCATATCAATCTAACCCAGGCCTTCATGCTTCACATGCAGTGTATGCAGTGCCGAGCACGATACCCTAGTCTCTCAAGATCGATGGAGGCCTGCTTTTTTTGTGCACTAATAGCATGAGAATTATCGAACTCCACATTGTGAGCACAGGTCAAGGAAAAGCTTTGAGATTCGTTTGAAGCATTTTCCAACACAAAGGCTAGCAACACACTCCTCTTCAGTGCAGCCTGTCTTTTACCTATTCCTTTTACCTTGAATGGATCATCTGTCACAACGTAAGTCTAGGCTCTATTATTTCATTCTCCATGAAATGATCGTGTTTAAAGCCTTTTAAAAGGCTGTGGGTGGCGCAAGCCGTAAAGACGCTGTGCCTTTTAACCAGAAGGCCAGGGTTCGATTCCCAGGTTGGCCCCACAAGACAGGGTGCACTCCTGTCCTTAGCCCAACTCTGCAACACCAGCTGGATCCAATCGTATTGTCTCTGCCTTTCCATTGGACTAATTCAGTGGCGTGGAGAGGGGGGATTTGCTGCTTGGGTAACAGCCTATCCTCCATAAAAAATCCAACCCAGGCTTTCATGCTTTTCATGCAGCATATGCAGCGCAGAGCACAATACCATAGTCTTTCAAGACTGACGGAGGCCTGCTTTATTCCTGATCGTGTTTAAAAGATCTGACCAAAAACTCTTATTGCTGCATCCTTTGATGCATTGATGCCATGTTGGATCTTTGATCTACTTGATCTTGATGAAACCATTCTGGGAAATCCTAATTAAGTTGACCCTTTATCCATATTTGTTTGTAAATTCAGCAGGAGTTATTTGGCTCATGTCCCAATTCCAAATATAGTTATTTGGAAATAAAAACTACTCCATGCAATGCTCGTTTCCTGAAATCTATACTTGTAGAGATATTATGTATTCAGTGGTGGGCACCAGCAGGTTCGCACCTACTCTATAGAACTGGTTCTTAACAAGAGATAGTACATATAAAGTTTAAAAATAGCCATTTAAAAGTGGCTGCCAGATGGACAGAGAACCGGTTCTTAATTTCTTTGAAGCCCATCACTGTATGTATTCCTTTTAGCCTGCCTGGTACCTGGTAGAGATTCCCAGTGCCTGGTGGTGCCCACTGGTACCCACTGAGCCATGGTGCCCAATTCCCAGTGATACCCAGTAAGAATGCCTAGTGTACAGTAGGGATGCCCAGTGTCCACCGATGCCAACTACTTGGTGATGCATGGTGGTGGATGGTGCTACCTGCTGCCCACTGTCCACTGAACAGTGGTGGCTGCTGATGCCCACTGACCAGTGGTGTCTGGTAGAGATGCCCAGTCCCTAGCTGGTGCCTGCTGCTGTCCGCCACTGCCCTGGTACCCTTTGGTGCCTGGTGCCTGTTGGTAACCAGCAGTGTCCAGTACCTGTTGGTGCCTGCCACCCTGTCCAGTGCCCAGTGCCTGATGCCTGGCAGTGCCTGGTGCCCACAAATATTCTGGAAATAATGGCGGGTTCATTCTGTTAGTACAGTATATACATAAAACTGAAGAGGCACAGACTGACTGAGGGCATAATCCTAACAAATTTAGGCCAGCCTAACTCACCTGGAAGACATGAGGTGGTGTGGGGAGGTTGATGTATGCCTGTGCACCAGCCTAACCCGCAGGAGTGGGGCAGAAGTACCTTGCAGCACTTTTATGACACCCCCACGTCAGCACAGCACTTCTGCAGGAGCTTATGCTGGCCTAACTGGAGGTTAGGATTGCAGATTGACTCACTCACTCACCAACGCCCAGGCAAAACCCCTGAAACTAGAAGCATGACTTTTGGGGAAGGTATTCTTTCCATGATTCCTTCCCGGCACCCACTAAGAACGAATTTTTAGAAATTCCAACCCTAGAAAGGTGAAAAGGGGTACAACGTTTTTTGTCCCTATATTTACCATTGAAGAATCACTGACTCACCAACACCCAGCCAAAAACCTTGGATACAGAAGCATGAAATTGGGGGAGCACATTCTTTCCATGACTTAAGCATCCACTAAGAACCAATTTTTAGAAATTCAAAGCCTAACGGGGAGAAAGGGGCACAACATGTTTTCATCCCTATACTTAACATTGATTCACTAACTGATTCACTGACTCATCAATGTCCACAGGACATCAAAACCACTGGACCTAGAAATGTGAAATTGGAGAGTGTATTCCTTCTGTGATGAAAGAACCCTCTAAGAATCTATTTGGTACCCGGTGGTGCCCAGGGCCCTGTGTTGCCCCATCTTTCAAGTGCCTGGTGCCCGCCAAGCATGTTCAGTGTCCAGTGGTGGCTGATGCCCAGTGGTACCCAGTGCTTAGTGAACCATGTTGACCTGTGTTGCTAGTGCCTGGTGCCCAGCAGGGATATCTGATGCCTAGTGGTGCCTGGTGCACTATGTGCCACTGCTCCCCAGTGCATTTGATCCTTAGTGCCCACTGGTGCCCACCAGTGCCCACTGGTGTCCACCAGTACCTGCCAGTGCCCACCACTATCCAATGTCTACCAATGCTGGTCACCTTGTGCCCGCCCCTGGTGTCAACTGGTGTTAGGAGAAAGAGGTTGCGCTGGCGAGGATGCTGCACATGAGGGGAAGTTGCGCACGGGGGAAAGTTGCTCACGGGGGAAAGTTGCACACGGGGGAAAGTTGTGCATGTGGGAAGTTGTGCATGGAGGAAGTTTCGCATGGGGGACTGATGCACACGGGGAAAGTTGTGCATGGGAGGCTGATGCGCATGGGTGAAGTTGCGCACGGGTGGAAGTTGCGCATGGGGGAAAGTTGCGCATGGGGGTTGATGTGCATGGAGGAAAGTTGCGCATGGGGGAAAGTTGCGCTTGGGGAAAATTTGAGCATGGGGGAAGTTGCGCATGGGGGAAAGTTGCGCATCGGCGGACGATGCACATGGGGGAAAGTTGCACATGGGGAAAGTTGCGCATGGAAGGAAAGTTGCGCATGGGGGAAGTTGCGCATGGGGGGAAGTTGCACATTGGCGGATGATGTGCATGGGGAAAGTTGCACATGGGGAAAGTTGCACATGGATGGAAGTTGCGCATGGGTGGAAGTTGCACATGGGGGGATGATGTGCATGGGAGAAAGTTGCTCATAGGGAAAGTTGCGCATGGGAGGAAAGTTGCGCATAGGGGAAGTTGCACATGGGGAAAGCTGTGCATGGGTGGATGATGCGCATGGGGAAGTTGCGCAGGGATGAAAGTTGCGCATGGGGAAAGTTGAACATGGGAAAAGTTGCACATGGGGAAAAGTTGCGCATGGGGAAAAGTTGTGCATGGGGGAAAGTTGCGCATTGGCGGATGATGCGCATGGGGGAAAGTTGCACATGGGGAAGTTGCACATGGGGAAAGTTGCGCATGGGAGGAAAGTTGCGCATGGGGGAAGTTGCGCATGGGGGGAAGTTGCACAGGGGAAGTTGCACATGGGGAAAGTTGCGCATGGGTGGATGATGCGCATGGGTGGATGATGCGCATGGGTGGATGATGCGCATGGATGAAAGTTGCGCATAGGGAAAGTTGAACATGGGAAAAGTTGCACATGGGGAAAAGTTGCGCATGGGGGAAAGTTGCGCATGGGGGAAAGATGTGCTTGGGGAAAATTTGAGCATGGGGGAAGTTGCGTATGGGGGAAAGTTGCGCATTGGCGGATGATGCGCATGGGGGAAAGTTGCACATGGGGAAGTTGCACATGGGGAAAGTTACGCATGGGAGGAAAGTTGCGCATGGGGGAAGTTGAGCATGGGGGGAAGTTGCGCATGGGGGAAGTTGCACATCGGCGGATGATGTGCATGGGAGAAACTTGCTCATGGGGAAAGTTGCGCATGGGAGGAAAGTTGCGCATAGGGGAAGTTGCACATCGGGGGATGATGCGCATGGGGGAAAGTTGCGCATGGGGGAAAGTTGCACATGGGAGGAAGTTGCGCATGGAGGAAGTTGCGCATGGAGGAAGTTGCGCATGGGGGAAGTTGCGCATGGGGGGATGAAGCACATGGATGGAAGTTGCGCATGGGGAAAAGTTGCGCATGGGGAAAAGTTGCGCATCGGCGGATGATGAGCATCGGGGAAAGTTGTGCATGGGGAAAAGTTGCACATGGGTGGAAGTTGCGCATGGGGAACATTGCGCATGGGGGTTGATGCGCATGAGGGAAAGTTGCGAGTGGGGAAAAGTTGTGCATGGGGAAAAGTTGCGCATCGGCAGATGATGCGCATGGGGGAAAGTTGTGCATGAGGGGATGTTGCACATGGGGGATGATGCGCATGGAGGGATGATGTGCATGGGGGAAGTTGCGCATGGGGGAAGTTGAGCTTGGGGGGAAGTTGAGCATGGGGGAAGGTGCTCATGGGGGGATGGTGTACATGGGGACAGTTGCACATGGGGATGGTGAGCATGGGGGTATGATGTGCATAGGGGATGATGTGCATAGGGGAGTTGCCCATGGGGGGATGTTGCGCATAGGAAAAGTTGTGCATGGGGGGATGATGCGGATGGGGGGATGATGCGCATGGGGGATCATGCGCATGGAGGAAGTTGTGCATGGGGGAAGTTGCGCATGGGGGGAAGTTGCACTGTGGGGTGATGTCGTATGGGGAAATTTTACTCCCGCAACGCGGGTACGCTTTTTGCTAGTATTTATATAAAAGAGAAAAGTCACTGACTGACTGGCTCACTGACTGCCCTGCCAAAACCAGTGGGCCTAGAAGCATGGAATTTAGAGTGGGTGTTCCTTCCATGATGGAGTGGTGCACTTAGAACCAGTTTTCAGATATTCCAACCGGAAGGGGGTGAAAAGGGGCGCAACGCGTTTTCCTCCCTCTACTTTGCATTGGAGAATTGATGACTCATTAACATTCCGCCACAACTGCTGGGCCTAGAAGCATGGAATTCTGGGAGGGAGTTCCTTCTGTCACCTGAACACCCACCAAGAACCCATGTGGAGAAATTTAACCCTTCAGGGGCTGAAAAGGGGTGCAACGTGTTTTTGTCCTATAATTAACATGGAAGACTGACCAACTTCCAGCCTATTTGGTCCTCGGACCCTGCTGCACAGGATGGAGGGATGTTGTTCAGAGGAAGAGGTTGCAAGAGAGGCGAGGATGCTGCACATGGGGGGACGTTGCGCATGGGGGAAGTTGCGCATGGGGATGATGCGCATGGGGATAATGCGTATGGGGGGACTAATGCGTATGGGGGGACTGATGCGTATGGGGGAAGTGGCACATGGGGGAAGTGGCGCATGGGGGAAGTGGCGCATGGGGTGTTTGTGTGCCCTGGGGGGATGGCGTATGGGGAAATGTTACTCCCGCAACGTGGGTATGCTTTTCGCTAGTCTATATCTAAAAAACAGGAAAGTCACTGACTCACTCATCAATGTCCAGCCAAAACAGCCAAGCCTGGGAGCATGAAATTTTGGGAGGGTGTTCCTTCTGTGACATCAACACCCACCAAGAATTGATGTTGCTAAATCTAACCCTTAAGAGGATGAAAAGAGGTGCAACATGTTTTTGACCTATACTTAACATTGAAGACTGACTGACATCCAGCCAATTTTGTACCTTTCGCCTGATGCACTGGAGCGGGGGGGTGTTTTGCAATGGGAGGTATTGCGCAATGAGGGGGTGTTGCTCAGCGGGGCATTTTACTCCTGCAACGCGGGCACATTTCACTAGCAAATTATAATTGCTTTACAAGTATATTAGGTAGGTGATAAAAGTTGTAAAGTGTAAGCAGATGCAGCCATAGTAATTAACCATGCACACCCCCAGTAAATGATAAATAAAAACCAAATAAAAGAGTTTTATTTTTTCACAGATTTCTGGTTATTGGGGTTTTTTAAAAGAAAAGTAGAAGCGCAGAAAGCAGTATTATGTTTTTATTTTGTTATCACCATTTTCTATGACCAATATCAATGAAGAATCCTTAATAAGCTTGTAAACTAGCCTCAGTATTCCCCTTTTAATCAGTGGTGGGATTAAAATAAATTAACAACAGGTTCTATGTCCCATTAGTAACCGGTTCTCAGAACCAGGCGCTCATTAGCAAAGGGTTCTATAGAACCTGTGAGAACCCCCTGAAGCCCACCACTGCTAATAATCCTTTTACTCCTTAATAAGCATATATGTTAGCCTCAGGATTCCCCAAAACACAACAGGCAAACCATATTGTGTTGGGCCCAGCAAGCTGGATGAGTCATTGACACTGTAGGTCACATAGACCTACATAGTGTGTATTCACAGCTTTTACAGGCTGTCAGGGGGAGCCAGTATGTCGCATAAATAATTTGCAAAGTGAAAGTCACATGGTTGCTTGCTGTGGTTGATGTGCTGCAATTCTGTAACACTCGGGAGCTTTGGCACAGATATTTGGTGCCATTCACCAGGCTTGAATATCTTGCTTTCTTTCTTGCTTTTTTGCTTGCTTGCTTGCTTTCTTTCCCTCCCTCCCAACTGTACAGAGATTTGACCAGCATTCAATGGAAAGTGTGAATAACTGTACTCAAGGACAGATTAACAGTGGCTGTGCCCAGGTGCTGTGCCTATTTGGGCAGCCCTTTTGTCCCATTTGTAACATGGGCACCACCAACCTACAGTAACTTGCTCTGGAACAGACAAGCTGTTCTCGTCTGTGCTGAGTCCAGGACAAGTATTGGGACTGCTATTGCCCCCTGTTGGTAGGGCTGCAGTATCCTTGATAGGTCTACTCAGACTTAAGTCACCTCTGGAGGTGGCTTAAGTCTGAGCAGTTGGATTCAGCATAACTGCCAGATCCAAGCATCACTTGCTGCTCCCCTCCATGCCCACTCATGGTCTTGTTCAATGCCTACCCCCTCCCCCTGAACACCACTCTGGCCTCTTCCCAACCCAACCTGACCCAACCCTTGCCAAACCCCAGCACTAGCCTGGAAAGGCCAGCACAACTCTCCCTGTCCAGATCCCATCCCACAGATGCAGGGTGGCAGAGGAAGATTGGTGCACAAGTAATTGCCAACCTAACCTCCCCAATTGTGTTGTAGATGTGCCTTATAGCACATTTGTGACATCCTTAGGTTGGCACAAGGCAGTTTCAGGATTGTGCTGGGCATAGTCAACATCCCAAATCCCAGAGAGAAATTTTTCCTCCATCCAGCATATATTAGCAGACAAACATTGGTACCAAAGTCTCTGATTAAAGGAGCTGCAGCTGTGAATCTCCAATTGGGAAGAAGAGAGTTATTCCCAGCAATTACATCAGCCAGTGAGGTTATTGTCCAGAAGCATTGATTGATCCAAGACTCTGATAGGACAAAAGAACATTAAAGATGTAAAAAAAATCCTATTGCTATGGTAGGGAGAGCTGCCTCTCAACATTTCATCATGGATTTCTTTTCAGATCGTTGCCAGTACAACAATTGGCTGAAATTTCTCCACATACCAACACAAACTACAAAATAAATCACACACTAAATGTACTCCCACCTCTCAAGCAGCTTACTTAAATATATGGGAATCAAAACCAGCATGTCAGGAAACACCCTGAGGGTGTTTCAGAGGGTCCGCAGTGGTGGGCTTCATGGGGTTCTCACAGTTTCTATAGAACCCTTTGCTAATGAGCACCTGGTTCTGAGAACAGACATAGAACCTGTTGTTAATTTATTTGAATCCCACCACTGGTCAGAGCATCCCCAGAAAACCTTCCAAGACATTCAGAGGGCATAGTTCTGGTGTGTAGTCGCTGCTTTACATCATTTATAGAACTGGCTACATCTCGTGAAAAAATGTTTGATGAGTGAGGTTGGATGAAGTAGGGGTATCTTTTATCTCCTTTAAACACTTCTTAATAAGTTGAGAATGATTGTTTAAGCCTGCAAATGTCTTTTTGAAGCTTTCCTTGTGCAATCTGCCTGTGATAAAATTTCAGATGTGACATAAAAAGTCAGCTTACTGAAATCCTTCTCAAAAGGAGCTTGCTTTTTTCCCTTCTCTAATCCAGCGGTACTCAAAGTGGGGGTTGGGACTGCTGTGAGATCACAACCTGGGGTCAGGGGATTGTGAGAGGGTAGGATCCACCATCTTTGAATCTGGCATTGGCCTTCCTGGGAGTAAGTCTCACTGAACACAAGTTCAGAGGAAGTAGCTTTCCTAAGGCCACCCAAATACTGTTTTCCTCAAATCTAATGCCCATCTTTTCCAGCCGAATTTAGTCTCCAATATCAGGATGTGCATTAGATTTGATGGTACATTAGATTTGAGTGAATGTGGTATTTTGATTGCATATGTAAGGTGCGCATTAGATTCAATGCTACATTAGATTTGGGTGAATGCAGTACCTCATGGGAAGTAGCAAGAATCACTATGACTATACTAACAAACATCCCTTGCTAACTGTCAAAGAAGCACTTTTTGTAGTATTCTCTTATATTTAGCAGGGTTCACCCCAACACAGGCATGATCAAAAAAGAAGACAAATGTAGGACACACCTAAGAAAATGTAGGACACAACAAAATAAAAGCAAAAAACACTTGTATAATGCTTTCATGTCGTTAATTTAAACACTATATTATTTACTATTAAATTTAAAACTATTACATATGATTAATGACAAGAAGGTGACATGCTGATGCTCACAAGGAAAAGAAGAACAATGAAGATTTTTTCTTCCAGCACACAAGGCTATAATGAGTACATGTCCTGGAAAAAGAAGAGATATGTTCACCTTGACTCTAACATGGCATTTTTTGCTAATTACTCTATTTAAAATTGATTTGATTATGTAAACCGAATCTTGTTGAAAAGTAGTATATAAATACTATAGTAGTAAAAACAGTAGCTGTCATTCTTTTCTCAAAAACAGAATAGTGCCAGAGGGCAGAATTAGTAATAAAAGTTGGCTTCCAAAGCAAATCTAAATGTGACTCCATATGAGCAAATTATAAACAAATACTATCCTTGATTTTAATTAATTGTATATTGCTTTTTCTTCTCATGCCAATAAAGGTAGGTTCATTCATTCATTCAATTATAAACGAATACTGTATGTTAACAGTCACATTTTAGAGTGTGCCAGTGAAACCGCTTTATAACATTTTGTTCTGATTGTATTTTTTGCTTCTGTCAGAAGTTAACACCCAACACTCTTTGCCAAAGAAGATAATGACTACAATTGCCTATTCAGCTTACCAGGTTGTACTTTTTAATTGAAAAATGTTTATCAAATCAGAACAGCTTCCTTTTTTCTTCTGTTTATTTCCCCCTAAAGACGTTTGTCAGGGCCATAGTTTTTTGGCTTATAGAAAGTTCAAGTACATAAAAACAGAAACTAAGGAATGTTTGACCTTATGCAATAACACTCATTCTTATGACATGGAAATATCTTTTCCTAGAATGTTGCCCACTAATTACCCAGTTACAAGCTGGGATCCAAGAACTGCATTCATTAATGAATACAAATTAAAACAACAGACTCAGACTTCAGGCCTTGCTCTTTTCACAAAATGTAGACTCTTTGCTTATCTAGGATCAATCAGAAGTGAACAATGAATGGAGTCATTCCAAAGCTTAACTGGAGTCTTTAGTTCTGGAACCAAATGTAGTAAAAATTCAACGATTTTTAAAAAAATTGTTTAATGCATGATTCTAATTCAGAGAAATCCAATATGGGCATCTCCAGCACTAAGAGCCTAGCACAAGTCACCTTAATTTTAAAGTTAGAACATAAAATGATTAAAATTATGCATATCCATCTTATCAATGGAGCTATGGTGGGCTTCAGGGGGTTCTCACAGGTTTTATAGAACCCTTTGCTAATGAGCGCCTGGTTCTGAGAACCGGTTACTAATGGGATATAGAACCTGTTAATTTAGGTTATTAACCCTACAATCCAGAGTAACTATGGGAGCACGTAAGAGACATTACGTGTACCCATAATTACAGCAACACCTAATGAAAACCTATGGGAAATTCATATTGCAATCCAGAGCAAATTGTTCTTACACCAGAGCAAGGACTTTCTGTAGTTACTCTGGATTGCACCCTAAGATATAGAACCTATTGTTAATTTATTTGAATCCCACCACTGCAATGGAGTCACAAAAGCCATCTCGGGAACCTTTGATTGAGGGACTAATGAGGTTAGGTCAGTGATTTTCAACCTTTTTCTTCTGACCGGACACTTAACAAGGTACTGAAATGGTCAAGGCACACCTTTGGTTGTTTTTACCATTGACAAGGCACACCAGGCTGTTCAAATCCCCCAATTTTCCTATTAATGAATGTCAATCCCCAAATTCCCGTGGCACACCAGTGTGCCACGGCACACTGGTTGAAAATCACTGGGTTAGGTGAATGGTTACTGGAGATCCATTCTGTAGTTGCACCCTGTATCTGCAGTTCTTTCCTAAAAGAAGCCTTTTTTGCATTACTAACCTTAGGCACCCAGCCAAAACTGTCATGTTTATTCAGGTTTTTGATGAGTAAACTGATTCATTGGATTGCTTAGTCTTCTGCCTTTTCCATTGCTATTTGTGTTATGCCAACCAACATAAATAATAAATCCCTGATTTTGTTCTGTTTCTATTTTTATTATGCTGATTTCTTTATGAGATTGTTGAGTGACGTTGAATGATGGCTATTTTGCAACCATACAATTTTTGAACAAAATCCCAAATGTGGCAGTTAACAGAATTGGCATCAAGTTTGTTGAATAAAAAAATTTACATGAATGAATGGCTCTATCCAGAATTGCCTGGCAGATTTTTAATCAAGAAGTTTCTATTACTTTTCCAGCTCCACAATGCAACACGCACATTTGTCACAAAGTCTGATTTTTCAATTAGTGTGCTGCACTGAAGCTGATTTAATCACCAACAAACATTATGTGATGTGCTTAATTCCTTTCACATTTGGGGAGAAAAATTTTGCTTTGTGCCTACAGCTGCAATCTCTGAAAAGGTGCAAACAACAGCTTGTATTAAGAGTATTCCCTCATCACTTTTGGAAGCCTGTTTTAATGCTTTGAAAAATATTTAAGTGTAAAAAGAGGCTAGCAAGGGATACCATCTATCACTGGAAACAATTCACGGGTCACCCAGTGAGCCAATACATTGTATCTGGATCCAATACAGTGCACTTGTACATTGTAAAAACACTATTTTTAGCAACAGCAACTTCATGATCTTTAGATTTTACTCAGCATGTACAGTTTTGTTTCGTCTGAATTTTTAGGGGATAAGATTATTTTTGCAGAGCTATCAAACAGAAAGGCTCTACTGAAACGTTTAGGGAGTTCCCAGTCAATGTTCCCTCTAATTTTTGGTAGGCTGTTTGCGCTAAAAATATTAGCCGTGTAGCATTTGAAGGAAGGTAAAATTTTTGTGCACCACATAATGACAGTTGGAGTTATATACTTTTGACTACCCATCAGAAAACAGTTATGTACATCTGTTACTATATATATAATACAATGTATGGAAGATGATGAATTTACATTAACATTATCAGTTGTCACTGTCAAAATTTTTGTCTTTGCCAATGTCATTGCCAGTTTTGGCTTTGTACGCTGTGTAGAAACTTGTATGCACAAGTTCGGTTAGTTGTGTGCATGTGCACACACGCAAAACTAAGAGGGAGCTATGTTCCCAGTGTGATCCATTGTGTTCTTTCTACAATAAACAGTACTCCCTACATAGCTAAAAGCAGGCCTCCGTCAGTCTTGAAAGACTATGGTATCATGCTCAGTGCTGCATATACTCCAAGCGAAGCACAAAAGCCTGGGTTAGATTGTTATGGAGGATAGGCTGTTACCCAAGTAGCAAATCCCCCCTCTCTACGCCACTGAATTAGTCCAATGGAAAGGCAGAGCCAATACGATTGGATCCAGCTGCATCGCAGAGCTGGGCTAAGGACAGGAGCTCACCCTGTCTTGTGGGGCCGAGCCGGGAATCGAACCCTGGCCTGCTGGTTAACAGGCACAGTGTCTTAGCCACTTGCGCCACCCACACAGCTAATGGGTACAGTTTTGCTAGCTGGCTTTTGGGAAATAATGCTTGTTTCTTGATACCTTCCATACCCTATTTAAGATGAAAGGCAAGATTTAAATCATTTAAACAGAAGCCACAGAAAGACATGCATAATAATCTTCAATATTTAAGTGAAACTCTTTAAGCACAGAAAAGGTCCCGTTGCTCCAGGAAAGATGTCTGACTTATTAAGTTTGGAGTGAAATCCAAGGGGTTAAGAATTTATGTAGTGAAGAGTGGCTTCTGGGCAGCTATTGACTGGAGCACTCAACACTTTCAAAACCAGATTTGAATTCTTCTAAACCTGTAGCAGCTTCTGTTATTCTGTCTCAGAAAGCAAATGTGCCTGTCCCCTAAATATTTCTAGACCACTTTAAAGAAATGGTATCTTTGATCAATTAATCTACAAAGCTCTTCAAAGCACCTTCTGGGAAGACAGCTGTGCAAGTTATATGCATTGCTACAACAATGACTGTAGCAGTTTAGCTCTGAAAACTGAGAACCAATGTTCACCATGGAAATAAAACCCTATTCAAATAGGGCAGTACAGAGACAATATGGCAGTCTTAGCAATAAGAAAAAAGCAGCAATGGTGCCTGAAACACTTCCCAAAGCACCACACAAAATGGAGAACACTAATGAAAGTTTTTGAATAAACTATGATTTACTCATCTCTTTTTTAAAATTTACTTTTGGCATTTTTACCCACCCTTTAGCCCTTTAAAAAGGGATATCATTACAGCAGAAAAATTTGAAGAGATACTGGTATGTCTTGTTTATCTCCTTTCTTCTCTTAACAGCACAGTTGGATGTTGGGGGGAAAGAGCAAAGTCCAAGCTCAAATAGGCACTATTTGGTGAAAGTTTCCCTTTAGCTTTACTGACCTTTCTTTCTTCTCCACATAGGGCAGGTGCTTCTAAGGACACTATTAACAGAAGCTGCTTTAAATGTGCTAGAAATACTAGAGTTAGTATTTTTAAGTTGGTAGAGTCAATTTCCTTTTTAAGATTCTAGCATGCTATAATGTTCCTAGTGAAATTTGGAACAAGAAAAGATAGCTACCACCATTCTCATGTCCATTTTATCAAAATGCAAGAATCTATCAAGAACATATGGTAGTGGTTTCCATCGTGAATGTAATGTGGTTTATGTGACATGACCTCTACACAATTGATTTTAATGATGTGTTACAATTTTGTCATGTTTAAAATAACCATGCTAGCAGCATGCCGGAACCATAACTTTTGCATTTTTTTCCTAGTGAAAAAGCGCAGTATTTTAATCAAGCCTAGGATGCAGAAAGAAAAGGTAACAAGGTTGAAAATTAGAGGTCTCAACTGAGATCAATGTGAAGTTCCAAAAAAGTAACCAAGTTTGGAGGAATCTCAGGTAACACATGCAAGATGTGCACAACCCAGAAGTGCACTTGGGGTTACCCTATCTCTCACTGGGCTGCAGTGAGATCAACTGCAGGATGATCCATCCTAGTTACTCTGGAAAAGGGTTAGGGCAGCCTAGGAGAGGCATGTTGAGCATTGCCTAGGGCAGAGCAGTTACTCTGTATCAAAGCCTGTTTCTAGGGCAGATATGCCATCTTCCAGCTCCTCAGTTATACCACCTCAGACGCAGGTATAGTAATGAGTAGACTCATAGGGGTCCATGATAAGGCAGAGTAAGAATGGCAGGGTTCACCAAAAATCTGAGTTTTTGGCAAGCCTATCTGCAACCCCTGCCTCTCAACCTCAGGATAGGAGCAACTATAGCAGCCCACTAACCTGGGGATACAGCAGGCCACTCCAAGCATCCACCTTGCTTACTGCAAGGTGCATGCTGCATTCTCATGCTGCAGCTGTTACTGGTTGTCAGGAACTTCTAAGCCTCCTTATAAGGCAGGCATCACAGCTGTTCCTTGTTCAGTGAGAACTGAGGGGGGGTCTCCTCAGGAGCGAGGACTCCCCAGGTGTCACTTGATGCCTACTTAGCATTCTCTGGAGCAGTTAGCGCAGCCCAGGCTTCCTGACTCTGGATCCAGAATAAGGCTTCAATCCTCAAGACACTTTCCTGGGAGTAAGACCCACTGAAAACAATGGGGCTTACTTTTGAGTATACATTGTTAGGATTGCAGCCTAACTCTCTGCTCTGGACACAGAATAGTTGGGGCAGCCCAGCTAGGGCTCTCCTCACTGCTTTTACTCTGGATTGTGCCCTTAAACTTTAGGTAATATGTACTTGATTGAAAAAAAGGCTTAAGATGAGTAGTGATTTTTTTTCAAGCAGTGCTCCTTTTATACAGGGTTAGTTGAAATTGTTTTAACACTTAAATGGGAAACATTTAACCTAAGTGTTAGCATAATTTTGACTAGTCCTGTATTTAACAGAGAAATAACTGTCCTGCTTCGCCTCAGCATTTCCAGTGAATGTTGCTGGGGTCACTTATGCACCTCATTGTGAGCCCTTTGAGGGGCTTTTGGGAGCCCTTTGAAGACAGGAAGCAATCTAAATCTACACACTTTCAATGTCACTGATTCTTGGGTATATTTGGGACACAGATCAAAAAATGTCATCAGTTTTGCCCAATTGGCTTTAGTTTTGGGATACAGTATAGCCACATTATGTGGAGATCTACAGCCCAATCCTATGCCTATCAGAAGTAATTCTAATTGAATTCAATGGGATTTGCTCCCATTGTTGTTGTAAAAGCACAAGCATAACCATGTCTATTCAAAAGTAAGTCCCATTGTGTTCAATGGGTCTTACTTCTAGGAAAGAATCTTTAGGATTGCAACCCAAGTTTTTGACAGTATTAGAGGAAAGAGGCTATTGAAAACTGACAGTTTCTTATGGGAATATTTACTAGACTGGCCACATTTTTGAAGGCAAGCTACAGAATTGGAACAGCATTTTTAAAAAATTATTGGGACTACATCAGCCCTTAAATTCATTCTTTATTGCATGAATATAACTGGAATTGTTTATCCCATGTGGTTTATGCCTCGGGCAGTCAAATTTTCTGCTACATTACCTTGGCTTGCCATACGTCCCCATTAATTTAGAAGAACAATTATAGATCTCTTAACATTTCATAGGCTGTTTGTTTATCACAAGAATTTAACAGTTATTGCACCTCAAGAGTCAGTGTCCACCAAAACCACAGACTGCACTGTACAACTGAAGTGGATTTAATAGAGACAGCTGAATACACCAATTTTTTCATTAGGCATTCTGATAAGCAGCTACACTTGATTAGCTACAAAACTGCTTGTAAGGTTCTTTATACATCCAAAATTCAAACTTACATTTGCAGACTGGAAATAAATAATTGACACATACCATCAAGGGTCCAGGTTGTTTCTTAGTTATTTTAAGTACACATACCCATTAGTGATCTTGTAGAAGCACTGCATTAACACTTTACCTCAAGTCCTATCCAACACAATATCTCTTGCAATAAACTGAATTGCAGATTTTTGCTTTTAAATGTTTAGTTTTTTTATTTGTTGATAAGAGCTTCTCTAAAGTACAGGTTATATAAAAATGATGTATCCAATACAGTTATCTTTTAGAAGCTGTAATAGAAATACTAGTTTGTATCAGCTATAAAACTTATTACATACAAAACATTAACTGCTATACAGAAAATTTGTAGATCACCAAGTTAACAAAAACATGAGTGAAATATTTTGCACCATCAAATCAGCTACGAGCTGCAAGTCTTCATCCCTTGAGCATCCTTGGTCAAAGCTTCAGTAAGTCATTTAAAACTGGAAAACACTTGGCATAATTCAAGTAACCCTGAGCACACAGTGCAAGAGCACACAAGTCAAAAATGAATGGTCAGCTGACTACAACTGAAGAAATAAAATCCATTGGCATTTGTTTTAGCAAGACAACACTCCCTTGGAAGCAAGGAAAGCAGCTCATGTCTTTCCTAGTGAGGTAGTCCAATGGGAGAAAGGGGGAAGAGGAGAGACGCTGCAGGGAAGAGAAGGAAAATCAGATTGCATCTCTTCTCCATGCCTCAAGTTAAGGGGGAAGGAAGAAGAGTTCCAAGGGCTCAAGCCTTGTGTGTCAAGAAGGAAGGCAGCCAGTAGGGGGCAGGCTTCCAACCAGGCAATAAACAGAAGGGATAGGAAAGGGGCGATTTTCATCAGTCTTAGCCCTAAAGTGCAGTTCATAGAATACAAAGAGGACAAGATCGGAGAAAAACCATTGTAAACAGGTGACTCTCATTAGCCTTTTTGTTTGTTCGCCACCTGGGAGGGGACCCATTGCAAGTCCTGCTTCTTGCCATACTATCCCCCTTCTGTTGGTGGTGGGTGGGAACCAGTGGTGTAGAGGGTGGGGGCGAGGCAGTATGCAGTATGCTTAGAGGGAGCTTACAAGGAGCAGGGAAGGGCTTCCCCACACCTGGAACGGTGCCCCCCACCTTGCGGTCATCCTTCCAATCCTGACTGCCTCACCCCCGCTCTAGCTACGCCGCCAGTTGGAACCTCTCATGGGAGAACCCTTCCACACCTAACCCTGGGGAAGCGCCTGATCCTGACCACGGGGGCCAGGTCCACGCGGAGGATGCGCTGTGCTTTGATCCGGATGGACTCGAGGCTGCGACGGTTCCACACGTTCCCCTTGACTTTGATGGTGGGGAAGGAGGTGAGGGCGGGGGTGGCCGCTCTCCAGATGTCCTCCAGGGACCTGCCCTCGAAGACCGTCCAGGGAGCGCAGGGGGCAGAGGCTTCCGAGGAAGGAGGGGGCGAGGATGCGGCTGCTGCTCGAGAGTCCTGCCCTCGGGGCCGCTCCTGTGTCGGTGCTGCTGTCGCCGTCTCTGACACCGAGGCTAACCGGGGCGGGGTCGCCTTGGGGGCTGTTTCTTGGGCGCAGCGCTTCTTCCGAGAGCCTCGAGCCGCGGCTGCCGCTACTCGCGAGCGCCTCCCCCTGGCGGCTGCTCTCCTCCACGGCCGGTCCCTCCTGACCGCAGCTGTGGCCGCCAAACCCCGAGGCAAGTCCGGCACCACAGCCCGACACGAGGCGTACCCGTAGACGTCCTTACTGCGGAGGATGACCGGGGAGAACTCGTGCCGGAGGCTGCAGAGGAAGTTCCACAGCTCCGCGTCGGAGCTCATAAACTCGGTCGACTTGGGGACCAGCAGGCGGAAGGCGTCGCCCAGAGCCTTCGCCCCTCCACAGAAGGGCACCTGCGACCGAGAGTGAACCACCGCCGCCTCCTCCTCACACCCGGGCCCGCTCTGTGGAGCCGGGGTGGCGGCTGCCGCTCCTCCTCCTTCCCCCCCATGGCCGGCGGCGGCTCCTTCGTGCTTCATCCCCCTCACGCCGCGTCGACGGCGGCCTCCCCTCACTCTCGTCCTCGCCAGCGCCGCCGCCCGCCGTCCAGCAGCTACTGCGGCTGAGGTAACCCGCTCGGAGCCGCAGCACTCACTCCGCTCCGCTGTCTCCTGCCGCGCCTTTTCTTACTCCCTGAGGGGACGGGGACTATTTTCTCAGCCCGGCGGAAGGACACACTCTCAGATCACACCGCCGCTGCCACAGCCGCCGGCACAAAATGGAGCTCTTTTTAAAGACCCCTCACTCGGAGGTTGACTTTGACACGCCCACCCAGACCCTCCGAGGGCTCTCATTGGGCCGTTTGAATTGCGTCACGAGGGTAAGCCACGCCCATATCAAAAGGGCGGGGCCACAACTGATGTTCTCCCTCATGGAAACAATTTGGAGTTGGGATTGCTGAGGGACTGTGAGGGAGCTGGGACTTCCTTCCCCCTACTTACATGGGAGTAAGCCCCATTGAGTATAACAGGACTTACTTCTGAGTAGACATGCATGGGGTTGGGCTCTCATGGGAGTAAGCCCCATTGAGTATAACAGGACTTACTTCTGAGTAGGCATGCGTGGGATTGGGCTCTCATGGGAGTAAGCCCCACTGAGTATAACAGGACTTACTTCAGAGTAGACATGCATGGGATTGGGCTCTCATGGGAGTAAGCCCATTGAGTATAACAGGAGTAGACATGCATGGGATTGGGCTCTCATGGGAGTAAGCCCCATTGAGTATAACAGGACTTTGTTCTGAGTAAGGATTGAGCATAGGATAGGATTGGGCTCTCAGTCATGGTTTGGGATTGGGCTCTCAGGCATAGGATTGGGCTCTCAGGCTGCCATCTTATCCACTCTTACATGGGAGTAAGCCCCATTGGGTATAATAGGACTTACCTCTGAGTAGGCATGCATGGGATTGGAGACTCAGCCTGCCATTTTATCCACTCTTTAAGCCCCATTCAGTATAACTGGACTTCTGAGTAAGCTTGCATAGGATTGGGCTCTCAGGCTGCCATCTTATCCATTCTTACATGGGAGTAAGCCCCATTGAGTATAACAGAACTTACTTCTGAATAGGTATGCGTGGGATTGGACTCTCAGGCTGCCATCTTATCCACACTTACCTGGGTGTAAGCCTTATAGACTACGAGCACAATACCAACCATCTCTACTTAGACGTAAGTAAGAAGTATTACTTAGAATTAATACTCTACTTACAGTATTATGGGTCTTTCTCCCAAGAATGTTAGTTTAGTATTGCAGTCTGTAACAGGAGTTACTCCTGAGTAGGCATGCTTAAGACTAGGCCCTAGAACAGCCCCACTCTTAACTAAACCTCAGAAGAGAGGCATTCATTTAAAAGCCCAATCAGAATATCTTTGTTAGGAAAACCTGAAATATCAAAAGATGGTCAATTTGATATTGGAGTTGTGCCTTTAATAGCCCAGATCTATGCCTGTCTACTCAGAAGTAGTAAAGTCTAAATGAAGTTTAGACTAAATAAAGTCAATGAAGTTTATTCCCAGAAAAGAAAGGATCCTATTACTTATTTCCTTAATGGATCCTATTATGGATCCTCTAAGAGCACAATCCTAACCATATCTACTCAAAAGTAAGCCCCATTGTGTTCAGTGGGTCTTACTCCCAGGAAATTGTCTTTAGGATTGCAGCATAAGTCAGCTTTTGAATTTTGTTTCCTAATAGACCAACATACAGCAAAATTCTATTCATGTCTATTCAAAAGGTAAGTCCCAGCCTGTTTGATAGATCTTGCTCCCAGGAAAGTGTGGATAGGATTGCAGCCAAAGCTACTTACACTCCCCCTCCCTCCAAAATTGGGAAATGTTTACATGGTACAATAATAATAATAATAATAATAATAATAATAATAATAAGGCATTTATATACCGCTTTTCTGGACATTTTGGATTGCTCCTCAGTCTTTAATCAAAGCGGTTTACATGAGCAGGCGAATCTAAACCCCGGAAGGGATTTTTACAAACACAGATTGTCTCTATCTTTCAAGAGACACTACATTCAAGATGTTACATTCACAGTATTAGTGTGGCCAAATGTTGCATCCTTTTTGTTGCACACAACTGTTGCCAAGTGTAGTCATCATGTTATGACAGTGTTGTAGATAAGTGCAATCTGTTCTATTTCTCTTACAGTGTGATCCTAAGCATGTCTACACCACCTAATAAGTCTAACTAAGTTCACTGAGGTTTACTCTCAGATAAGGGCATAGGATTGGGTGCCCTTAGGGGGAAAAGGCGGAGTACGAATAAATAGATAGACAGATGGATGGACGGACGCATGCCTTGGGCTACAATCCCCTCCACACTTATCTCTGAGAAAACCCCACTGACTGTAAGAAGCCTTACCTCTGAGTGAATAGGTATGAGATTGGTCCAGTGTTCAAAATTTTACTTGCAAAAGAAAGTAGTTTCTGAGGCTGCATCCATATTCTTGCTTCTATGTTTTGCTTGGATTAACAGAGAAGGTCAGGCTGACTGGTGACAGTAGAAACTGATTGCTTAGAGCACAATCCTCGCCATGTCTACTCAAAAGTAAGCAACATTCTGTTCAATGGGTCTTACTCCCAGGAAAGCGTGGTTAGGATCACAACCTTAGTCAATCAATGAAACTTACTCCCAGGTACGTGTGGATAGGATGTCAGCTGTTATTGGGAATATGCATCAGTGGTAGAGCACATGCAACTTCCAAATAAGGCAGAAAAAAACAGCTGCCTTCGTTGAATGCTTTCTTCTGGATAAATTTATAAGATTAAATTGCTCATAATATTGTCCGAAGTCCAGACAAAAATAGTTATGCTATGTAACCCAAACCAATGGATGTTTATCCAATGGAAGCAAACTATGCTGAGTTCCTATGGACTTATTCCCAAGTGTATCTGCTTGGGAATAAGAATTACAGCCTTTCTTTTGAATAAACATGCATAGGATCAGGATGCATCCATCTTTAGAATCATGTCTTGGGTGAGCTGACACACTGGATCAGGCCCCCACTGGATCAGGCCAAAGGCCCATCTAGTCAATTTTCCTGTATCTCAAAGCAACAACTGGTAGCCCACAGTAGCTCACCAGTTGCCTAAGGAAGCACAAGAAACCTGCATCCTGATGCATCTCCCTTGCAACTGGTAGCCTACTTCTAAAACCAGGAAATTGCACATACCTGTCATGGTTTCTAACCTGTGATGGAATTTTGTCCAGAAAACTGTTCAATCCCCTATTAAAGGCATCTAGGTTAGAAGTCATCACCGCATCCTGTGGTAAGTTCCATAGACTAATGCTGGATAAATATTGGTCTGTTCTAACTCCCCTGACACTCAATTATAATGGATGTGTTCCGGTTCTTCTGATGTGTGAGAAAGAAAAGAGCCTTTATCTCTGGTATTCATCCACTGCATAATTTTGTATGTCTCAATCATGCCTTCCCTTACCCATCTTTATCTAGACCAGGGGTTTCCAAATCCCAATCCAGGGGCTAGATACAGCTTATGACCAGCCTTCTATCTGTCCCATAGCCAACCTCTGATCCCATGCAAGCTTCTGGCCCACTTGACTAAACACAACTGGAGCTGTGCTCTGGTCATGTCTGGAGGGTGTTCTGACAGCCTAAAAATAACTTCCTGGTCTTCCCCGAAACCATAAGTAACTTTTTGTGCCATCTGAAGTCAGTAGAAGATGCCTGGGAATCCATTTGAGTATGTGCTTTATTTCTGTTGGTGCTTGGAGAAATCCTATAAATCTGAGCCCATTCATTCTCATGAATTCATCTATAGTCCATCTCTAACATATTTATTTAAATTTTATATTAATTTTTTTTCTATCTCTTGACACCATGCCAGGTGTTTGATGTGGCCTTCTGGCTGAAAAGTTTAGAGACCCCTGATTTAGACTAAAGACCCATTTCTTTTACCATGTCCTGCATCTTTCTTAAAATACAAGGGAGGTGTCCAGCTCAGTTATCATTTTGGTTGCACTCTTCTGCGCCTTTTCTATTAAATCCTTTTAAGATGAGGCAACCAAAATTGGAATACTCCAGGTGTGATATTACCATCAGCTTGTACAATGGAATTATAACACTGGCCATTTTAAAAATTCCTTTTTAATGATCCCAAACATAGAAATGCCCATTTTTATCACCACCACACACTGGATCAACACTTTCACTGAGTTGTCCACAAGTACCCCAAGATTTCCCTCCTGATATGTCACAGACAACTCCGAACCCATTAATCTAAATATGTATTACTTTTTTTTTTGCCATAGGTCCATTACTTTACAGAATTACGGACAGAACAATCTCAGGGAGAATGGATAGCAAAATAGCAGAGGAGTTTCAATATAAGTAAATACAAAGATTACACTTCACAATCCCTTTTGTTGTTCACCAGCTGAGAAAATTTAGTGCAAACATGACCGTCCCATTGCTTAATCTTGTCTCAAAATCATTTATGAACAGGTTAAAAACCACAGGTCCAAGACAGATTCTTGGGGCATACTACTTTTCAGTGTTTTCCACTGTGAAAATTGTCCATTGAGACACATTCTCTGATTCCTGGTTTTCAATAAGTTCCTAATCTGTGAGAGGATCTGTCCACTTTTTCCTGACTGTGGAGTTTTCTTAGCCTTTGCTGGGGCAAACGCCTTCTGGAAATCCAGGTATATAATATTCATGGATTCACCCACATCCACCTGCCTGCTGCCCTTTTCAAAGAATTCTTAAAGGTTTGACCTTTTCAAAGAATTCTAAAAGCGCATTGTTGGGCCATTGCTAACTTTGTGTTTGTTCAGTTGAGTTCGACCCATGTAAGAATGACTCTTTAGAGCAGCAATTTTCAGCGTTTTTCATACAACATACTGACAAGGTGCTAAAAATGTTAAGGCATACATACCATCAATTTCTTTTAACTTGACGCCATGCTTATGGTGGGCAATACACATCTCCAATGGCTCTACTGACCTTCCCCCAAATTCCTACAGCATACTGTTTGCAGCATACAAATTTGCTAGCAGCATCCTGAGCCGATACAACTATAATTACAGAGCAGATAGCTGAATGCCCCCTTCACAACTCATTTCTGCATGGCCGACAGGTGTGCACATTAGGTCTGTGTTGTGTATATACAATGTTGGGCAGAAATTATTTAACCTTGGATTTGGTCCTGTATCAGATTCCATCCTGAGCCCATTCAGTAGGTGTCAAGATAATCTCTAGGAAATTGTTCATTGCAGTAGACTTTAGGTATTCCTAATGATGTTTAAATGAGCACTTCTGATTTGCATGGTTTTCAGTCTCTGATGGGTGAATCCTATCTGACTTTCCAGTACTGATGCAGCCCCAATGCAGCCCTGAGGTAAGGGAACAAACAATTCCTTATCTAGAAATAGGGTTGCCATATTTCCCGAAAAACAGGGACAATCCCTATTTTGGGGGATTGTGTTCACATACTGGAAAATGGGACAGAGGGTCCTGTCCTTATTTTGTGGAAGAGAATTATGGCAACTGGACCTAGAAAACACTTCTGTCACTGCCCTCTCATTGTAGAGGGCATTGTATCCAGCACTTGTTCGCGAACAACACCAAACTATTCAGTGTGGTGAAGTCCAGAAGAGACTGTGAAGAGCTCCAGAAGGAACTCTATGTATTGAATCATATAATCTTAGAGTTGGAAGGGACCTAGTGGGTCATCCAGTCCAACCCCCTTCCTGTAGCAGGAAATCCTCTTAGAGCATCTCTGACAGGTGCTCGTCGAGCCTCTGTTTGAAGATCCCCAGTGAGGAAGATCACCACCTCCCTTGGCAATCTGTTCCACTGCTGAACCGCCCTCACTGTCAGGAATTTTTTCGGATATCCAAAAAATTCCTGACAGTGAGGGTGGTTCAGCAGTGGAACAGAAAGGGGAACAAAATGGCATATGTGTTTCAATATAAGTAAATGTAAAATTATGTAAATTGGAGCAAAGAATCCTAACTTTACATGTAGGTTATTGGGTTTTGAACTATCTTTTTACAGAGCAGGAGAGCTATCTAAGGGTGCTAGTGGATAGCTCTATGAAGGTGTTGACTAGTGTGCAGCAGCAGTAGAGAAGGCAAATTCCATGCTTTGGATCATTACAAACAGGGTTGAGAATAAAACGGCAAAAATTATGATGCCATTGACTTCTAGGTAGAGGCTGAAGGGAGCAGATGTGGTAACTATGCTCCCTTTTCTATCTCCTTTTCTTTGGAGCATTAAAGCACTACAGGCATCCCTTCCCAACTTGCTGGTTGGGTTAGGGACTGGAGCACTGTCCAAAAGTGAAACTGTTGAAAAGTGGAACACAGCCTTTTACAGCATGCAAAAGCAAAATGGCCACCAAAAAAAGATATAAATATCACTTGCAAAAGCCTAAATAACACATCTTTATTAACACATATCCAAAATACATTACAAATTACAGTAAAATCAACAAAGGCGTGTGTGAGCAATGAATATCTTATGTATTTGAATTATGATTATTTACTGAAGAAAAAAACAAGGACATGCCAAAAACAGTTTAATCCCCATGTCACATGCAAATTAACATCAGGGAGGACAATTTTAACCTTTAGACCAGCAGAGTTGAAAGAGTGACACATGTGTTAATGAACCATTAATGTATTTTATTGTTTTAAATTCTTGATACTCTTAGCGTCCTTGATTTATACTTTTTAAAGATACATTTTTATTTTTAAAAAATACTTTTAAAATAATGTTTCTTCCATAACTGTAAATAGTGTTACAGTTAATGAGAACTGCATATATGCCATACACAGGACTTTCTATCTCCAAATTCTACCTTCCTCTGCTCTAGAAGGAAGTGGCACTGAAATTTAAGAGTTGTGAGCTTCTGCAGTCCACAATTGAACTATGTGTATATGATGGTCTCTACATGGTGTGTTTGATTTGTACAGCAGTTCTGATATCCTTGTATATAACCTAATTTTTTAAAATGAACAATTGATTTAGTGCATTGTATAGTAGCTGATTGTGGTATTTTTTGGTTTGTGGATTTTTCTGCTACTCCCTCATGTTTGTGTGACTTCTACAGCACAACTGTGGAATTTCTAAGATGTTACTGTAACTTTAGAGAGAACTAAGTGAGATTATCATCATGTGCTTCTCTGGTCCCTGTGCTTGATTTTAATTTAGAAATAACATTTATGGAAGTCTGATTGGAAAAAAATAGTGATAAAGGGTTAATGAGACCTGCCAGTATGCTGTTGTCCAAATAACTTCCACCTGCAAGTTCCTCCTCTATTAAAACAAGCACTGTGAGCAGATGACCATGTGATAAACATATCATTTAGCTTAGGTCATAGATTGTTCCTGTTAAGACAGTATGCAAAACCCTGCTTGCTGCTTTCTCCTTCAGTGCCAGCCATTGAAGATGGCTGAATGCGCCCTACTGTGTTAGGCTTCAGGTACTGTAAAAGTGTAGTACCATTTCACCAACCAACTGCTAGGTTGGCAGGAGCTGGGCAAGTAATGAAAGCTCACTTGATTGTGTGGAACTGTCAATAAATTACATTTTTGTTTGTCCCTGTCATTCTTGAATAATACATTTTACACAAATAGGAAATTGGTCCTATTTGAGTCATGAGGTGTTAAAAAAACTCACACCAGTTTTATGTACATTTACACTGAAGTACGTTCCATTATAGAATCACAGAATCATAGAGTTGGAAGGGACCTAGTAGGTCATCTAGTCCAACCCACTCCCTGCAGCAGGAAATCCCCCTAGAGCATCCCCGAGAGGAGCTCGTCAAGCCTCTGCTTAAAGATCCCTAGTGAGGGAGAGTCCACCACCTCCCTTGGCAATCTGTTCCACTGCCGAACCGCCCGAACTGTCAGGAATTTTTTCCAGATATCCAACCGGAATCTCCTCTCTTGCAGTTTGAATCCATTGGTTCTAGTTCTGCTTTTAGAAGCAGCTATGAACAAATGAGCCCCTTCCTCCCTATGACAGCCCTTCAGGTATCTGAAGAGGGCAATCATGTCTCCCCTCAGCCTCCTCTTCTCCAGGCTGAACATCCCAAGTTCCCCCAACCTTTCCTCGTAGGGCTTCCCTTCCATCCCACTGATCATTCTTGTCGCTCTCCTCTGGACTTGCTCCAGTTTGGCTGCATCTTTCTTCAAGTGAGGTGCCCAGAACTGAACACAGTACTCAAGGTGAGGTCTGACCAATGCTGAATAAAGAGGAACTAGAACTTCTCGTGACTTGGAAGCTACAGTCCTCTTAATGCAGCCTAAAATGGCATTTGCTTTCTTTGCAGACACATCACACTGCTGACTCATGTTCAGCCTGTGATCCATGGCTACTCCAAGATCCCGCTCACATGTTGTGCTGCCAAGCCAAGTATCCCCCATTTTATACCTGTATTTTTGGTTTTTATTTCCTAAGTGCAGAACCTTGCACTTCTCCCTATTGAAATTCATTCTGTTTCTTACAGCCCAGGATTCCAGTTTATCCAGTTCCTCCTGGAGGTTTCTCCTATCTTCTGATGTGTTTTCTACTCCTCCCAGCTTGGTGTCATCTGCAAATTTGATCAGGCTCCCCTGTACCCCTTCCTCCAAGTCATTGATAAAAATGTTAAAGAGGACTGGGCCCAAGACAGAGCCTTGGGGTACCCCACTCGAAACCGATCTCCAGGTTGATGCAGACCCATTTACTAAAACCCTTTGTTTGGCCATCCAGCCAGTTGCAAATCCACCTAACAATTGCCTCGTCTAGCCCATATTTTTCCAACTTCCCAATTAAAATGTCATATGGGACCTTGTCAAATGCTTTGCTTGAAGTCAAGATAAATGACATCCACAGCATTGCCACTGTCCAGTAAGCTCGTAACCCGATCAAAAAAGGAGATCAGATTTGTCTGGCAAGATTTATTCTTGGTAAATCCATGCTGGGTTGTTTTGATCACCGAGCACTTGTCTAGATGTGCACAAATTGTGTGTTTTATGATTTGCTCTAATATCTTGCCCAGGATTGAAGTCAAACTGACTGCTCTATAATTTCCCGAGTCTTCTTTTTTCCCCTTCATAAAGATTGGGTCTACATTTGCCATCTTCCAGTCCAGTGGCACTTCTCCACTCCTCAAGGATTTCTCAAAGATGATTGACAGAGGCTCTGCAAGGACATCTGCCAGTTCCTTAAGAACTCGAGGATGCAGCTCATCTGGTCCAAATGACTTGAATTCATTTAGGCCAGTTAAGTGGTTTTCGTTTCTAATTTTTCATTAATTTAAGTGCAATTAACTATGGAAAGAAATGGACAGTGCAATCCTTTGTATAACTATGTATAATGTAGGGTTGCAGTCTTAAGAACATATTCTTGGTTTCCATCTTCAGAAGTCTGTATTATTTTAGTTTGCTAGCTATCTAGTTCCATTCCTCTTCACCCAATCTGCTCACTACTACTACTACTACTACTACTACTACTGTAGTATTACTAGATGTAACACTAGTAGAAATAAGTTGTAATACTTCCCTACTATTCTAATGGTCTAACTTTTCAGTAGTTACCAATTCTTTGTAAATCAGGGTGGCCTGGGCCAAATGATTGGTGGGAGACCCCTAAGATTAACAATAGAAAATGTGTTTAGAATTGAGGCTAAGCATTATTCTAATTTCAACCCCATTGCTCCAGTAAGAAACAAATTTATTGTTTTTCAATTCCATCCTTGAATTCAAAGCCATTGGCTGTTAGACAAGTCCATAATACAGTTTATATTTATTCCTTTTATTAACATTATTCAATCAGTACAATCAACATTTAAATGAGTTCTGTGTGAAGTTTTGTTGCTTCTTCATCACTTTTTTTGCCCCTTCTAGTTTATACTTTTAATGACCACCTAAGAAACTGCAGTGTTCTGGAGTTCTAATTAGATAACATTAATGCAAATCAGAATGCTAGTCTTAAAACTTTCAGTGTCTTACTCCTTTTTACCCAAGTTCTACCTAGTAACATTGATAAAATTTGTAATTCAGGGCACAGTTTACGGGTTAGTCTGGCTTGGAATGCTTCTCTTATGCCAAGAAGGGCTCTTCTGGCTTGGAATATTAAATGAGATTCTTAGCATGCATAGTTTGCATTCAGCTGACCCAGTGCTCAAACTCAGCTACTTTTCAGCATGTGTGCAAAAATTCTTTCATGAAAATTCTTTCATAACTACTAACCTAAACTTTCATTGATTGCTGTGAACCATGTTCCAGATCAAATAACCTTTTTTGATGAATATACTTACTGTTTGAATTAATCAATTTTCTTGATTGTTTCTTGCTGTTGGGGAATTGGAGAGTGACCAAGGAAACAGTACCTAGTGAGTAATGCTCAGCAAATCCCTTTCTGCTCACCACTCATTTATTAGGTTAGCAGTCAAAAGTGGAGGAGGGTTGTAGATATTTGGGGAAACCAGGCAAAGGGGAACTTTGGTTCTGTGTGCTCCTGGAAGTTCCCCAGATGTCCCCCTTTTCCATCTGGGGTACTTCCAGGAGCACATAGTACCAAGCAGTATTCTTGTTCAAAATACATGTAATGAACATGCAAGTCCTTTCTAGGTATAGGAAAATCCACTCAATTAGATTTATACCCAGCTTTCCCATGTCCACACAAATGCCCAAGGCAACTTACAAAGCAGTTCCTTCCCTTCTGCCGTCCCCACAACGACCCTGTGAGATAGTTGTGGCTGAGTGTGAGTGACTGGTTCAAGGTTATCCAGGAAGCTATATGTCCAAGGAAGGATTTGAACCTAGATCTTTCAGGTATCAATCCAACCCCCTAACCACTACACTGCGCTGGCTCTCATGCAGTAGGTAGCCAAAGAATCAAAATATAACTGGTTTATTAAACTCCAAAGAAAAAGAATTAAACTGGGCATGGGCTAAAGAAAACTACAGTAGGCAAGCTGGTAAAAAGTGCCTGGACTTGGTTGGGTAGCCACACAGAGACAGCTTGACAACACTGAGTGTAGGGGTAACTTAGTAATGCCCATATGGGATATGAGGCAAAAGAGAAATACAGGCAAAACCCCACTGCAGGAATTTGCAGGTTGGCATGGAATTAGAGTTGCCATAATGCTCTTCCACAAAACAGGACTGGATCCCCTTTCAAACATGCCAGTATGGGGAAGCAATCCCCCCAAACTGGGACAATCCTGGTATTCCAGGATATATGGCAACCCTACATGGAATGAAAAGAGCAAGCAAAACAAAATTTCCTGAACACATCTAGCTAGAAATACAGTCTCTTGATTTCTGACTATGGCTGCAATCCTAAACACATTTTCCTGGAAGTAAGCCAATTGAATATAACTTACTTCTGAGTAGACAGGCATAGGATTGCACTCTATGAATGTTGTTCTGGGAATGCTGGTCTGCTAGGAAGTAAATTGACACACCTTTTGTAAATCAGCAGTTGGTTCCAACAACAGACCTGGCAAAACACACTTATCCAGCCTCATGCAGGAGTCTTTGTCCCCCAAGTTTGACAGTTTCATGATAACCTGATTGGATAAGAAGATACCACTTTGCCACTTTACCTGGACAAGCGGGCACAACTGCCCAATTGATGGGCATCTGTCAGTCTCAGCAGGAGACTGACAGATGGCTAAGACTAAGTCTTTGGCTAAGACTAAGACCTATTCTATTGGAAGGTGCAGACAGAGAGGTGAGCAGGTTTTGAGTGCTTCTGAGTATACCTCCTGTCTGTCTATATCCTGCAGTCTAGTCATGAGGGTCCCGTGAGCCCTCTTCTCAGATCCATCACCCAAGATCTGTATAGATAATCCCAAGGAGTTTATTTTCTTGATGAACATGGTAAGTCCAGGGGGCTGGGTTGTATCTGGTAGGATGTTTTTAAACATATGATTATGAAGAGAAGAGAAGCAAACATGCAGCTAGTACTTAAAGAATCTGGCCCACGTCAACAACGTTAAGCAAAATTGGCCAGTCTAAAGGCTACTGCGGCAAAGGGCACACAATGAGGAGGTAACACAATGAGGCAACTCTAAAATCTTGCATAAGAAAAAAGCTTGAAAGGTTCACATTGATCCTAACCATATTTACCTGGAAGTAAACACATTAATTGCAGCTTCAGATATTATTTCTTTGTGTACAGTCAAACACCAAATGGCTTATTCCTTCCCACTTCTGGCTCTTCCACTTTTCTGACCCTCCTTGAATTACTGTAAGTTGACTCACCATGAAACATCCTCTTACATCTTCCCAGAAGAATCACTAGTTACGGATTTAGAAACATCACTTCCTTTAAAATGTTAACAGCCGAATCCGATACATATCTACTCAGAAATAAGGCTGCAATCATAACCGTGTCTACTCAGAAGTAAGTCCCATTGTGCAACACATCTTCCTAGGAGTAGGCTCCACTGAATACAATAGGACTTACTTCTGAGTAGACATGCTAAGGATTGCACTGTAAGTATCAGTGAGTTCAACTGAGCTTTCTCCCAGGAAACTGCATAGGATTGCAGCCTAAATGGTTTGAGTGTACAGTTTATTTCCAAAATAATCTTTTATTTTGTATCACAAAATGCTTGTATAAATTAAAAATTTTACAACCATATATATAATAGAGGAAGAAAGACAGGAAGAATATTGAGAACATAAGAACATAATCCACACTGAGTTAGTACTTTTCCCATGAAAAATTTTACCCAATAAAAGGTCATAATGCTAATGAACGCACAAGTAAGCCTAATGAAGATTAAGGGCGCAATCCTGAGTAACTACGGGGAGTCCTTGCTCTGGTGTAAGAACAATTTGCTCTGGATTGCAATATGAATTTCCCATAGGTTTTCACTAGGTGGTGCAGTAACTACGGGTGCACGTAAAGTCTCTTACGTGCTCCCGTAGTTACTCTGGATTGTAGGGTAAGAGACAAGTGATCTCTATATATATAAAAGAGAAGTGATCTACATATATAAAAGAGAAAAGTCACTCACTGTCTCACTCACTGACTCATTGATTGACTGACTGACTGACTGATCAATGCCCTGCCAAAACTGCCAGCCCTAGAAGTCTGAAATTTGTGGTGGGTGTTCCTTCCATGATGGAAGGGTGTACTAAGAACTGGTTTTCAGAAATTCCAACCAGAAGGGGGTGAAAAGGGGTGCAATGCATTTTCCTTTGCGCATGGGGGACTGATGCGCATGGGGAAAAGTTGTGCATGGGGGACTGATGCACATGGGGGACGATGCACATGGGGAAAAGTTGCTCATGGGGGTTGATGCGCATGGGGTTTATGTGCATGGGGAAAAGTTGCGCATGGGGGTATAATGCGCATGGGGAAGTTGCAGATGGGGGATGATGTGTATGGGGGAAGTTGCGCATGGGGGACTGATGTGCATGGGGTGTTGATGCGCCATGGGGGGATGGCGTATGGGGAAATGTTACGCCCGCAACGCGGGTATGCTTTTCGCTAGTTCTAAATATAACCTAGTAACCTCTTGCATTCTAAATGCAATTAATTATGCTACAGGTTTGAAAATGTATGGTATCACTTTTAAATCTGTGCATGCTCATGTAAGAAGATAAACCAATTGCATTAGAAAAGTCATTTTTTATGCTGTCTGTCACTATAATCAGAGGTAATTTTAGGCCTATGGGTACCCTTCATCCAGAACAGTGACTTTTACTTGGAAGACGAGAAACTGTGGCTGTAGACAAATGCAGGAATGTCCTTTGGGGGGGGGAAGGCTTGGAGATTTTTTCAACTGAATAATAGGAAGGAATTGATTCAGTTTATATAATCAAAGTGTCACAAAACTGATAAAACCATTAGCAAGTCAAGTGTTGAAACATCCAGTGCGAGAGTGTCGAGAGAGAATCTTCCAATATTTGGAAGATAAGGGAATTTTGTACACCTACCAATAACTATCCTTCATCGGTTTGATCTTTATTTGTACTCATCCTGCTATTTTCATTTTCTGCCACATCAGCACACCATGTTATACACTGATTATATGGCCCAATCCTACATACTGTGGCTTTTTTGGGGTCCGGAACTCTGTATATGAACAGAAGGCGGTCCTGGCCAATGAGCATAATCTTTTAAAGGTAATAATCCAACTTTATATGATATGTGGGGAAAAGGCATACTGTGGAAATGAGAATACCTATCACTTAAGCAGTATTGACTAGAGAAAAAGAGAACGTGTTTTGCTTTACCTGAAGAACTAGGGAGGCTTAGAAAAACACTTTGTTTATCATGATGTGTGACATTAAATTTTACTTCTAGCAGTTATATCAAACATTGCAATGTTTCAGTGTAACAGTTTAAATGTTCAGATGTCTCAAGTTAAAGATCTCATTTCTCTTGCTGTATTTTTCTTGAGACACAGTAATTGGAAAAAATAAATAAACCACAACCTAATTTAAACATTTCTTCCCCATACTGGCAACACCTGGCACTGCTGCCTCTAGTCTTCCAGAGCCTTATAGCACAATAAATGTGTTGGTCTTTAGCAAGGGTATCCAAACTTTTTGGCAGGAGAGCCACATGACAGAGCCTCTGACACTGTATGGGAGGCCAGACTAAAGAATTGATTTACATGTCAAATTTGAATATATTTACATAAATTAATATATGAGAGGCAGAACTTATGAATGAATTCAAATCAGTTCATAAACACTTTCTAACTTATACAATAGGATGATCTTAAACCAGTGATGTCTATGAAAAATATTATTTAGGTTTGCAAACATGGTAAAAGTAGATTTTACTTTTAAAGTAGATTTGTCATGAATATACAGGGTGATTGAAAAGTAACTCCCTATATTGTAATTTATAAGCATTTTAAAATAGGGAGTTACTTTTCAACCATCCTGAAGAAATGAAATAAACTTTGTCCTATATTTGCAGGTAATTTCCAAGAAAGCTGCTCTTACAGAAGAGGATCTGTTTATTCAGCTGTAAAAGCAAAGTGATAAAATTATCCCTTACCCACTCTATTGCAGTAATTTTCTTATCTTCACTCAATTAATCTCATTAGTTTATGAATATCAGTGACAAAAACAATAGACAGATTAAATGACATGCTGCTGTCGTTTGTTACTAAACCCATTCAGAAACATATAGGAATGAGCCTATCTATGTACTAAACAAGCACATTAAAAGGTTCTTTGACTTGGCACAGTTAGGGGACACTGGTTTTACAGAGGAGAAGACAGAAAATAAAAAGTATTTAAATCACAATAAAGTACACAGTGTATTAGGGATAGTTACAATTAAGAGTGGAAATTAGAGGAAAAGCAGGCCTCCGTCAGTCTCGAAAGACTATGGTATCATGCTTGGCACTGCATACGCTGCATGCAAAGCACAAAAGCCTGGGTTGGATTGTTATGGAGGATAGGCTGTTACCCAAGCAGCAAGTCCCCCCTCTCCACGCCACTGAATTAGTCCAATGGAAAGCAAGAGCCAATACTATTGGCTCCAGCTGGTGTTGCAGAGCTGGGCTAAGGACAGGAGCTCACCCTGTCTTGTGGGGCCGACCCGGGAATCGAATCTTGGCCTGCTGGTTAACAGGCACAGTGTCTTTACCGCTTGCGCCACCCACAGCATTATTAGAGGATATATAATAATGAAATAAGAAGCTAATCAATAATACAAATGAGTGGAAAATAACTGTGCAAACACATTAACAATCCCACTTAAAATGAGCTGTGTGTATGTGCGCAGCCAAACCACTTATTAATCAATCAATCAATCTAGCACAGGTGTGAGTAGACCTCTCTGAGTAATTGAAGATTAGCCCCTAACAAATAGTCCCTTAACCAGAGGCGACCTCCTTGATACTCTCTCCCCTACATTGTCTTCCTTTTTCTTGTGAGAAGGCAGCATGTAGCCTTCTTGTAATTCATAAATTATCTATATATATAAAAGAGAAAAGTCACTCACTGACTCACTGACTGACTCATCACCGCCCTGCCAAAACTGCCAGCCCTAGAAGCGTGAAATTTGGGGTGGGTGTTCCTTCCATGATGGAGGGGTGCACTAAGAACCAGTTTTCCGAAATTCCAACCAGAAGGGGGTGAAAAGGGGGGCAACGCATTTTCCTCCCTATACTTTGCATTGAGAATTGCTGACTCATCAACATTCTGCCCCAAGTGCTGGGCCTGAAGCATGGAATTCTGGGAGGGAGTTCCTTTTGTCACCTGAACACCCACCAAGAACCATGTGGAGAAATTTAACCCTTCAGGGGCTGAAAAGGGGGCAACGTGTTTCTGTCCTATACTTAACATGGGAGACTGAACAACATCCAGCCAATTTGGTGCTCAGACCCTGGTGCACTGGGGGATGTTTTCCGGAGGAAGAGGTTGCACTGGCGAGGATGCTGCGCATGGGTGGAAATTGCGCATGTTGGAAAGTTGCGCATGGGAGGATGATGCGCATGGGAGGAAAGTTGTGCATGGAGGAAGTTGCGCATGGGGGAAAGTTGCGCATGGGGAAAAGATGAGCATCGGCGTATGATGCGCATGGGGAAAGTTGCACTTGAGGGGATGATGCACATGGGTGGAAGTTGCACATGGGTGGAAGTTGCGCATGGGGGATGATGCGCATGGGGGAAAGTTGAGCATGGAGGAAAGTTGCGCATGGGGATGATGCGCATGGGGGAAAATTGCGCATGGGGGAAAGTTGCGCATGGGGGGATGATGCGTATGGGGGGATGATGCACATGGGGGAAATTTGCACATGGGGACATGATGCGCGTGGGGACATGATGCACATGGGGTCATGATGCGCATGGGGGGAAAGTTGCACATGGGAAAGTTGTGCATTGGGGTTGATGCGTATGGGGGAAAGTTGCACATGGGGGAAAGTTGCGCATGGGGGGAAAGTTGCGCATTGGGGTGATGCGTATGGGGGAAAGTTGCACATGGGGGAAAGTGATGCATGGGGGGACGTTGCACATGGTGGGTGATGCTCATGGAGGGATGATGTGCATGGGGGATGATGCGCATGGAGGAAGTGGCACATGGGGTGTTTCTGCGCCATGGGGGGATGGCATAGGGAGAAATGTTACACCCGCAACGCGGGTACGCTTTTCGCTAGTCTATATATATAAAAGGCATCTTCATCATCATCACTGACTCATCAACACCCAGCCAAAACCGCTGGGCCTATAAGCGTGAAATTTGATGAGGGTGTTCCTTCCATAATGGAGGGATCCACTAAGATCCAGTTTTCAGAAATTCCAACCAGAAGGGAGTGAAAAGGGGCGCAATGCGTTTTGTAAAACTAATCTTCATCGTCATTACTGACTCATCAATGCCCTGCCAAAACCGTCAGGCCTAAAAGTGTGAAATTTGGGGAGGGTGTTCCTTCTGTGATGGAGGGAGTCACTAAGAACCAATTTTTGGAAATTCCAACCGGAAGGGGGTGAAATGGGGTGCAACTTTTTTTCTTCCCTATACTTTGCATTGAAGACTCAGTGACTGATGGATGCTCTGCCCCAAACCCTGGATCTATAAGTGTGAAATTTGGAGAGGGTGTTCCTTCTGTCACATCAAGAATGGATGTGGAGAAATTTAACCCTTAAGGGGCTGAAAAGGGGTGCAACGTATTTTTGTCGTACACTTAACATGAAAAACTATCTAACATCCATCTGATTTGGTGCTCAGTGCCTGGTGCACTGGGGGGGAGGTGTTGTTCAGAGGGAGGGGTTGCTGACCTGGAGGATGTTGTGCATGGGGGGCTGTTGCGCATGTGGAGGTTTTGCGCATGGAGAGGTGATGCGCATGGGAGACTGATGCGCGTGGGGGACTGATGCGTGTGGGGGACTGATGCAATTGGGGGTTGGTGCGCATTGGGGATGGTGCGCATGGAAGGTTGATGCACATGGGAGGTTGATGTGCATCAGTCCCCTATGCGCCTCAACCTCCCATGTGCATCAACCATGTGCATCAATGGGGGGTTGATGCGCATGGAGGACTGATGCGCATGGGGGAAAGTTGCACATGGGGAAGTTGCACATGGGGGATATTGCACATGAGGGGTATGGCGTACAGGGGGGGGGGATTTTATTCCTGCAACGCAGGTATGCTTTTTGCTAGTGTTTGATATAATGTTTAATTTTACCATGTAAAAGCAATACACCCTTTTTCAGGTGTCCTACATTTTGACGGTGGGGGGGGGCTTGTCCTCTTTTGCGGTTATGATATATGGTCACTCTGCAGCAGAGGTTAGCATTGGATTGGGCTGAAACAGAAGGCCGTGCATGAGGTGTAAAGAAACTGTGTGACTCAGTCAAAAGGGTGTGTCGACAGCATGATACATGCATGCAATGAGTTGGATAGTGGAGATGAACAGGGAGGAAGTTGGGTCTAGAGAGTCTTGCTATTCACCCACACTGAGAACGATTCAAGGATTCTTTACTGATGTCTCAGTGCATGGGAGTGAGAGTGGAGATGGATTGATTGTCATGCCTTTGAACACAAAGCTTTCCAGTCCAGACAAACCTCATGCACTCAAGAGAGTCTTGCTAGATTCATTAAAGGACTCCTGCTTTCTGGTGAGAAAACAGAAAAAAACACTTAAGAGCACAATCCTAACCATGTCTACTCAAAGGTAAGCCCCATTGTGTTCAAAGAGTCTTACACCCAGGAAAGTGTCTTTAGTATTGCAGCCTAAATATGAAATATAGGCATTCCCCACTTTCTGATGGTTCGTTTTCTGACAATGATGCTTTTTCAACACCTTTCAATTATACCTAGGAGGACATTCATTCAACACATGATCCTCTCTCTGCTGGGCCAGAGGCTAAATTTGTCTTCTCCAAAGTTGATTTGCATGTGGCGCAGTGATCCAACTGTTTTTGGCAATTTCTTATGACTTTCGTCACGAAGAGCACAATCCTAACCATGTCTACTCAGAAGTAAGGCCCATTGTGTTCAATGGGTCTTACTCCCAGGAAAGTACCTTTAGGATTGCAGCCTCCATAACTATCATTCAACTACATAAGATAGTCATTGCCCACACATGCCTTTGTTCATTTTACTGTAATTTGTTGTGTATTTTGCTATGTGTTAATAAATATTTAGGCTTTTGCAAGTGATACCCATATTTATTCGAATCGAATGCGCCATCAAGTCTAATGTGCACCCTATGCTTATAATCAAAATACTGTATTTGCTCAAATCTAATTAAACATTGAATCTAATGCACACCCTGATTTTGGAAAAGTTGAGCATTAGATTCGAGTAAATACAGTATTTATCTCTTTTTTGTGGGCATTTTGCATTTGCAAGTTAATAAAGGCTGGGTTCCACTTTTCTATGCTTTCAGCAGTGCTCTGGTCCCTAACCTGTCAATACGTGGAGGATGCCTGTAAGAGAAAGAAAGAAAAATCCTACATAGGCTTGTGCATATGATAAAATCATTTAGAGAGGAAGGCACCAGAGAGAGAGGAAGGTGAGAGAGTTAACCTGTAGTTGGATGCGGTGGCATAGCTAGGGGGGTGGAGCAGTCAGACTTGGGGGGAGCCTTACCCCTTTGGAACCATTCCAGGTGGGGGGGATAGCAAAATGCAGCCTTACAACTTTTTGGGCCATCCCTGACTAACACTATGACCCATTTCTCATAAAGACTCAAAGTCAAGTTTGACTTGACAGCCTCTTTCAGAAAATTAGTATTCTAGCTCATTTTCAAGTTTTAACAGAAAATAATGGGGAGGGGGAAGTTTGGAGACCATAGGAGAAAGAACACATTTACCTTACTAAGGTGGTACCTATTCTATTTGTAATTACATGCTTTCAAACAGCCAGATTGGCAGGAGCTGGGCTAAGGATAGGAGCTCACCCAGTCTTGTAGGATCCAGATCTTATAGGACCCAGGTTAACAGGCACAGTCTTAACCCACTTGCACCACCACAGCCCCATTATGAAGTTGCCTACATCTAAAATACACAGGTTGCGCTTAGGTCTTGTAATCCATTATTGACTTTTCTTTCAGAAATTTATTCAATCTATATCATAGACAACAGCTGCAATCCTAACCTCCATTTAGGCTGGCCTACGCCCCAGTATAAATTCTGTGCTAACGTAGGGTGTCACACAAGTGCAGTAAGTCCCTTTTGCCCCCTTCCTGGGGAGGTTAGGCCAATGGACAGGAATATGCCGACTTCCCCACACCATCACATAAAGACAGGACAATGAGTTAGGCCAGCCTAATTTTTTTACGACTGCACCCTAAAAAAGATTTAAAATATATATTAATATGTGCTTAGTATAACAAAATTATTTAAAGCAAAACAATTTTAATTACAGATTGAAATGTGTCCAATTCCAAATTACTCTATAATAACAATTTATACATTGAAGTTTGAATTGTGTAATGCCTACACAGTCTTAAAATAACCACGTTTCTCCCTTTAGAGAATTTGTGAAGAAATCTCTAATGGTGTGGTCCAGCCAGAAATCCTGGAAGAGTTACATTATTTAACTTTAACTTGAGAAATCAGATTAGCAGGCCTATGTCAGTCATGGAAGACTATGGTATCATGTTCAGCGCTGCATACGCTGCATGCGAAGCACGAAAGCCTGGGTTAGATTGTTATGGAGGATAGGCTGTTACCCAAGCAGCAAATCCCCCCCTCTCCACACCACTGAATTAGTCCAATGGAAAGGCAGAGCCAATACGATTGGATCCAGCTGCATCGCAGAGCTGGGCTAAGGACAGGAGCTCACCCTGTCTTGTGGGGCCGACCCGGGTCTCGAACCCTGGCCTGCTGGTTAACAGGCACAGCGTCTTAGCCACTTGTGCCACCCACAGCCTAAGAAATCAGATTAAGTAGATAATTATTTTCCACCTGCCCAGCAGGTGTCACTATATGATTTTTTTTCCATAAAAAGAATGATTACTGATAGCCGTAACGCAGAGGCATCAGTCAGAATGTCCCTGTTTCAACCCTGTTAAAATGAAAGCCTCAGCAGCACTATGAATCCCTTTACTATTATTAGTTGTATCCTCACACTACTATCCTCAGCAGTATGATCCTAGGTCTCCGAGTTCTAGGGTACTAACAGTACTTTTACATAGCGTGGATAGTGTGCTATGATAAGTCAAGAAGTCTCCAATTCAAATCTTTCTCTCCAATGAACTAATTAAATAGCCCTAGAGCGCAATCCAGAGTAACTATGGGGAGTCCTTGCTCTGGTGTAAGAACAATTTATTCTGGATTGCAATATGAATTTCCCATAGGTTTTCACTAGGTGGTGCCATAACTACAGTGCACATAACGTCTCTTTCGTGCTCCCATGATTACTCTGGACTGTAGGGTTAGACAAGTAACTATGGCTGCAATCCTAAGCACACTTTCCTGGGAGTAAGACTCATTGAACACAATGAGGCTTACATCTGAGTAGACATGGATAGGATTGTGCTCTATATTTCAATTCCTTTATCTGAAATATAATAATGCTCACCTTATATAATTATTGAAGGAATTGCAACATGATAGTATATGTCAAGCATTTTGCATTCAAAAATATTCCACAAATGCAAAAATATTCCACAAATAACTGGTTGCATTAATCAATTAAAGGTTATGTGATATGATGTTTCAATGTCTTATTATTGTGACACACTCTTTCCCTCTCCCTCTCCCGCCCCCCCTTCCCCCGTGTGACATTATTTTAAACTGTATCCTTGTATCCTCTGGGCAAAATATTAAAACTCCTCTCTTGTTCAGGAAAGGATGCCTCTTACGATTATTCTTATTATCCACCTTGAGGCCCCTTCAACGTGGGAGAAAAGGATGATATAAATTCTCCAAACAGATAAACAGATCCTGCTTCAACACACAGGTGCAGCATCTAAAAGACAAAGCAAGTATGCTTCTTGCATCAGTACTATTGCTTTTATTCATATGCAAATTCAATCAATAAAACAATAAATAAACTACAACTCATGATTAATCAGCTAATATTTCTGTTATGCAACAGTCCTTGTTAAGACTCATCTTTAGGATCTGGAACAATTTTTAAACAATGGCATTAAAAGTGAAGTTTGACTTCCATCATTTATATATTTTTATATATATTGCTTCTAAAATTCAGAATACGGTGGTACCTCACTTAATAAGCGCCTCGCTTAACAAATGTTTCACATAACAAGCAAAATCTTGCTTCACAAAACAAGTTCCACTTCACTTAACAAGCATGTGCGCTACGGGCATGCGTGGTATGCAGTCCTAACGCTTCGCATGGAGACTCTTTAAAAAGGGTGCCAGCCAGCACTGCTGCCTCTAACTTCCCCCCACTTGGGGGCAGTTGCCTGGATGTGCCAGAGGCAGCTACCCCTAACTGCCCCCAATTCCCCCCACCAACCACCTTGAACCTCCAGCAGCAGTCCACGTAAGCCTCCCAGGAAAGTGTCTTTCATTGCATGATCCTAACTATGTCTACTCAGAATAAGCCCCATTGTGTTAAATGGGGCTTACTCCCAGGAAAGTGTCTTTAGGATTGCAGCCTAAGTAGACTTCATAGGATCATGAACACTGAATGCATGTTTTGAATTCAATTCCAGTGTTTTGTCATCATTTTTACATCCAGTTAATATTTTTATATGAATATTTGGGGGTTGTGGAACCAATCTTCTGAGTTTCCATTATTTCCTATGGAAAAATCTGCTTCACTTAAGGAGTGTTTCACTTAAAGAGCATACCTCTGGAACGAATTAAGCTCTTTATGTGAGGCACCACTGTATATTCTATGTCGATAATTTTAACATTACATAACCTGAGTGTCTCCAGAGTAGAGTGCTGTGTGATACAGGAAGCTGGACAAGATGGGTCTTTGGGCTGATCTAGTGGAGGCTCTTCTTACTGTATGTTCTTATGGTGTGGTTCTCCTTACTGAAGCCCCCTAAGTTCCTGGGAGGTCTTCAACAATTGCATGAGAATTGCTTCCCCTTCTGATTTCTGGTTATTTCCTGTCCTTCTGCAGCTCTCTGTGTCAGTCCCATGCAGTTGCCAAAGGTCATCCTAGGACAATGCTTTTTGGGGGTTCAGTGGACTTCAGTAGGGAAGAGTGGGTGAGGAAGGTGTTCTGCACACTGTACCAATGCTAGGTGTTGAATACTCTCCTAAGTTATGAAACATTTACATTATATATATTTAGCATGGTAAGAAACAAAAAATTAAACAATGGACACCAAGCATTAATGGATGCTGTCACTATATTTTAAAAAAAAAAAACCAATATTGTTCTTCTGGCAGTAGTCAAGCATCTTTTCATTGCTGTTTGATGTTGAGAAAATTTGCATCTGCCTTTCGTCTGGTTAAGCAGAAAAAAACATCAACGACTGTACTGCATTATGGATTAAACATATTTTTTTAAAGTTGCAGATAACCATAACATAAAAAGATAAAATATCTACTAGGACTAAAAGTACAATGCCACATTTCTTGCAAATCAGTGTTGCCATTTAGGTTTAGGACCACATGCCTCATGTAATTATTTTCACAAATGAAACGAAGGAAAAATAAATACATCTTGACTGCATTCCTCTAGATTATATTAGCAAACTGATTGCCTGTTTGCATGACTAATTTTGATTAAAATTGCTTCATCTGAATACCAAATCAGGGTCTTCACTTTCCTTAATTTGTGAACTTCTCATGCATTTAGATAGTCCTTGTATTCACATTTCAAGAAAGCAGATGTACAGGTGACCCTTGTTACCTACTAAGATTCCATTCTGGAACCTCCCATGGTTAAAAAAAAATCTGTGTATAAAGTGGCCACGTTGACCCATGCCCTAGTGACATCAAGATTGGATTACTGTAACGCGCTCTACGTGGGGCTGCCTCTCAAGACTGTCCGGAAGCTTCAACTAGTTCAGAATGCGGCGGCCCGTGTGGTTTCTGGGGCTCATCGATTTGACTCTGTCGGACCACTGCTTCAGCGACTACACTGGCTGCCCATTCATTTGACTGAATTCAAAGTGCTGGTCCTGACCTTTAAAGCCCTAAACGGCTCAGGTTCAGGGTATCTGAGGGACCGCCTTCTTCTGTACAATCTGACCTGTCACCTAATGTCATCTGAGGGGGCCCTGCTAACTGTGCCGCCACTAAGAGATGTGAGAGGTGTGGCAGCCAGAGATAGGGCCTTCTCGGTGGTGGCACCCCGGCTTTGGAACTCCCTCCCCTTAGAACTGAGGAAAGCTCCCTCAATACAGAGCTTCAGGCGGAGCCTTAAAACCTTTTATTTTAAAAAAGCTTTTTAACGGGGGCAGAGGTTGGGGGGCTTTTTATCATTTTTTTGTTTTATCGTTTTTAGTCTACGTTTTTAGCTTTAATCTAATTGTATTTTAACTACATTTTAATGTGTTTTAATCTCTATTACCGTATCTAATTTTAGTGGTGTTTTATTGTTTTTTAATTGTTTGGCCGCCTTGAGTTCCCCCTTGTGGGGGAAGAAAGGCGGGATACAAATTGCTTAAATAAAATAAATAAATAAATAAAGGGAACAATGGAAAAATAGGTTTAAAAACCCACTTCCAGATTTCTGCTCCTCTATTGTGCCTAACTGAATAAGAAAATGCCCAATATCTGCAGGGGTTTGATTCTGGGACTGAAAAATTGAATGATTGCTTGCACGACTCTCTCTACAACAGTAGAAAAAGTTTTTTAAAACTGTGGTTTGCAGTGGCCATTTGTGCTGAGTCAAATCCGTGTATAAAAAACCCTTGTATAACAAGGTTGGACCTGTATATGCTTGTGGTAAGTTTTCATACTAAATAACAAATCCTAAATCTGAAAAAATATGAAATACAATGTTCATGAGTACTGCATTAGTTATTAAGAGACAAGAAATGGCTGCTTCTGTGCCTTTAACAGTAACATGACTTTATATACAGTTAGTACATGAAACCTTTCAGGACATTACAGTAGATATTCTAACTTTCAAGTATCTGCAGTTCAAACTGTTGTGAAAGATACAGGAACAGAGGAAGGTAAAAAAAAGTTAGCAACTTCCAGAAAACACAGACGAAGTGTAGCTCATTGCAAAGAAGGTCCACAGTACTTTGCATGTAGAAAGTCCACACTTTCCTGGGAGTAAGTACTATTCAACACAATGGGACTTACTACTGAATAGACATGCTTAGGATTGCACTGTTAGTGTAAGACAGCTTCTTGTAAAATTGATTTGTTTAGTACAATGACTTTCATTCTTTTTCAACTCATGGCACACTGACAAGGTGCTAACCATCAGTTTTGGACCAGTGACAAGGTGCTGCTGATGGATGGTTCACACTCCCATAGGTCCTACTAATAAATGATCTTTTGCCCAAACTTCTGTGGCACACCTGCAGACCATTTGTGGCACACTACTATGCCATGGCATACTGGTTGAAAATCACTGGTTTAGATTAGAAAATTACAATTACAGTCATTTTCTAAAATACATCTGAGTATGTTCCACACCAGCATTTTCAACTGTTGATATGTCCAGTGTTGCACTGGTGTCATGTTACTTCCAAATTTGTTGACCACTCTGAGCAAAGCTAAGAAGCGGTCACTGCACATTGTTTTGTAGCTGCTCTGAGCTTTGCTGTGCCCTTTTCTTGCAAGGGCAGCAATGACTACTTCTCGGAGCAAAGAAGTTAATGTTCCAGGTTTTGCAAACTCAGAAGTTACTTTGGTCTCAGATACTTTGGATATTGGTGATTTGGATAATTAGGATAGAAATGGTACATCAGATGAAACAGGTTGAAAAATACTATAGTATAATGCTAGTTAAAATCAAAGCAGTGCTATCCTCTGGAATAATATACTACAATTGGTGGTGCAATTCTAACCAATTCAGGCCAACACAAACCACCCATCAACCCGTATCTGTGCACTGGCCTAATCCCCTCTCCTTATGGCACCTTTGTGACATCCTGCTGGTCTAACCAGGGGTTTTGATTGTGCTGTAGATCTTATACAGGTGTACTGAAAAGCAAGTCCCATGGAATTTAATGGGACTTACTAGGGAGAAAGTGGACATAGGATTGCAGCCGTATTTAAACACCTACCAAGAAACTAAAAGGAACAATAATAAAGTGATTCTGCAGTTTTCAATAGTAGTAGGGTATTTTTCAGAGTAATATTCTTAAGACACTGAGTATTTACATGGTCTGAATAAAACAACCCAAGTATTTCCACTTCAAGGTATGCAGGGCCAGGTCTATCCATTACTTGGATAGGATTGAATACAGCATTCAAATGCAATCCTGCATAATTGATCTCAAGATCTTTGTAAGAAAGTTGAAAAAAGGTGAAACATGAGAACAAGAATTATTTAATTGCAAAATCCATTAGTGTACCTTTTGTGTATCTATTTTTAAGTTTGGATCATTTGTGAGGTATTGTACTTTATATAAAAATAGAATATGAATATCACTTATTTTAAAATCTAAGCTTTTTGTGCTGTAATTATTGTTCATTTGTAGATAGGTTAGTAGATGTGCGTGGCTGGGATTAGGAAAAATCATTTGCAGCCAAAATTGGGTAGGCATTGAGTAGGCATTCACTGGACTGGATCCAAAGGTGTCCGCTGACTGGATGACCAAAGATGCACATGGACACTGCCTTCCATTCAGGAGAAGACTATTTTCATACTAACTTCATACTAAAATCTTAATGAAAGGCTTTAAGACCCATGACATCTCATCTTGACTACTGTAACTGACTGTATATGGGGCTGCCTTTGAAGAGTCCAAAATGGAAAGATTGCCATTTCTATTTTATTTTCCTGTGGCACCATCCAGCGGACCAACTGCTTCTCTGGCCAGTTTCCTGCTCCTAACGTAACTGAAGAAGCTCTTAGAATTCCCCTTATTGCTCGCCATGCGTTCCTCAAAGTCCAGCGTGGCCTTCTGGACTACCTAGGGGAATCGAACCCTGGCCTGCTGGCTAACCGGCACAGCGTCTTTGTTATATAACCATAAGATAAGTAACTATAACTAGCCATAATATAAGTAACATAATGCACAGTCACTGTCTGCCTTTTCCCTGTGAGAATATAGAATAAATATAATATAAATATAGTATAAATGTGTTATTCTTAACATATTTATATTATATTTTCAGAAGGCTAAAAGGAGAAGGTGTCTGGGGAAAGGCCATCTGACTGACTGACTGGGAGATTTTGGGGCAGGGGAGGAGGAGGCCAGGCTTAGCCTCCCAGGCGGTGCTTCCTTCCTCCTCCTCCTGCCCTCAGCTCAGCTGAGCTGCTTCTCCGCCCCAGAAGAGGCTCCAGCGCGGCCTCCAAGCAGCCTTCCTGGGCAGTTGCTGCGCCCTCTCCTCGCAAAGTAGGCAGGGAAGCGGCGGGGACCGGGCTGGGCTGGGCTGGGCTAGGCGCTTCCCCTGGAAGCTAGAGGGACCATGGGCTGGGTTGGCACCTGTGCAGGGCTGGGCTGGGGAGACAGTCCTGAGGGAGGGAGGCAGCACCATCAGCACCACCCCCTTGTTCTGGGACTGTCTTGGGAAGAGTCCCCACTGAAGCAGGGGAGCAGTTGGAACCACTTGTCCTCCTTTTCCAGGACATGTCCTCTTTTTCAGTCTTGTGCCCTGGAAAACAAATCTTCTTGTGAGCAGGCAGCACATTACCTTCTTGTAAATAATATAGGCCATCATTTTAAATGTAATAATATAGTATTTAAACTAACCACTTGAAAGCAACACACACATACTGTAAGTATGTATAATATGTATATGTATATATATGAAGAGTTGAACACCACTTAATGACTAAACAACAACATATATATATATATACACACTGTATATACACTATATATATATATATATGTACATACACACACATACACACACACACACACACAGGGTGATTGAAAAGTTACTTCCTATATTGTAATTTATAAGTATTTTAAAATAGGGAGTTACCTTTCAATCACCCTGTGTGTTTGTGTGTGTGTATATATGTGTGTGTGTGTATATATATATATATATAGAGAGAGAGAATATTATATAAGCTATATATAATATAAAAATATTCATACATTTAGCTTTTATTTTGTCATAAAAGATAGAAACTTAAAAGATAGACATCATGAAAGAGAGATACTTTATTGTCATTGTACAAAGACAGACAATGAAATTCAGATGCACTTTTATGATACATGTCATGTCCTACATTTTTCTTGCATGTCCTACATTTTGGGGGGGGGCCTTCTCTTTTTGTGGTTATAACATCTGGTAACCCAGCTAAGGGCTGGCCTTTCAGTAGATATGCAAAAACAGGGCCATAAAGTAAACGTAATGAGTTTTTGCTTTATATATCCATTACACACACATATATCCATTGCACACGCGCACACACTCCAGCATGAAGTGATTGTAAACAACCTGTTTACAGGGACGTTGAGAGGATGGAGAGGCAGGTGAGGCAGAGCCTCCCCCATTGGAGTCCTTCAAAAACTGCTGCAACTGTGGGAGGCAACCCACCTGCATTGCTTTTTGAGGGACTCCCTGGGGGAGGCTTCTATGACTTCTATGACTGTCTTGTGCAGTTCCACAGTTGTCAGGTTGTTTTCATGCTTCACAAGAAAAAGACTGGTGGGGAGGCTATGCCTCACCTGCCTCTCCGTCCACCTGCCCCATGTCTCTGTAAACAGGTTGCTTCTGTGATTGCGCCCAGCGCCGTTCTGCAATTGTCAGGTTGTTGTTGTCAGGTTGTTCAGCAATACAGCAGCTGTGCTTTTTGAAGGACTTTCATTGGGAGGCTCTTCCCTAACTAGCACATGTCCCTACTTTTGCATGAAATTGGTGGCTGTAGTGAAGCACAAGAGTTTTCCTCTGGTGCTTGATGGCATCTTGTGGTTTGAAGAAGGCCTGGCCTCCATTCCTTGTAACCTGAAGTACCTGAGTGAAACTTGGAGGAAACTGATGTGAGTTAGGAGTCGGAGTTGTAGGATCCAATGTCATGATCTCACTATAGATGACTGTAAAATCAAGCACCATTAACAGTGGAGTTAATACTCAGGTCAGTGTGCCTAGGATAGCACTGGGTGTGTGTAAATTGTTACACACTGAGCAGCCGTGTTTTGTGTGTGTTTTTTTGTTTGCTCATGATGGAACCGCTTTTGAATCTCTCTCATGCATGTGAATTTTGTCATGGAAGCAGAAAAGAGACTGTCTGGAGATTACTGGTATGTTCAAAAAAGTGCTAAAAATTACATGGAAGATTACCATAAAGATATGGAAACAAGCCTTGAGGTAGCGCTAGCAGCACTGTTGTGGTTAAAATGTGAGGATAAGATTGATGATGTGTGCTTGGAAGTTGTCTGCTATTGCATCATTACTACAGGTATACTTAGGGTGCAATCCTAACCTAGGCTGACGCAACTCATTCATCTTCCTGTTCTCGTGGTGATGGAGGGAGGGCAAGTGTGTTCTGGCCTAACCCTTCTCTAGGAGTGGCACAGAAATGTCCTACAGCACTTTTGTGATACTTCCAGGTCAGCACAGGACTTATGCGGCACATAGGCCAACCTAAATGGAAGTTAGGATTTCCAGCCTTAATGTTTTATGAAGTAAAATGAGAAGAACTCAGGTTCTAGAGAAATGCATGATCAAGGCAAGGAAGAAAGATGAGCGTAATGGATGGGTGAAAATAGACTTTGGGCAAAATCCAGAGTAACTACGGGGAGTCCTTGCTCCGGTGTAAGAACAACTTACTCTGGATTCCAATATAAATTTCCCATAGGTTTTTATTAGGTAGTGCAGTAACTATGGGTGCACATAAAGTCTCTTACATGCTCCCGTAGTTACTCTGGATTTGGGGGGCTTGTTTTGCTTCCTGATTTGAAGTGTGGTCACTTCAATCACCTGGTTGGTTGAAGCCTCCCCAAATTAAGAACCACTGCTTTAGAGTTGGATAGGAGGTATAGAGAGGGTCTTTTCTGTGCTCCAGTTGCAAAATTCCCTCTCCAAGCAAAAAGTTGTTTTTTTTTACACACCAGACTGCTTGCCAAAGCTTTTACTTCCAATTAATATTAATAGAATAGAAATTCATTTGTCATTACACACATGTTCAACGAAGTTAGGGGAGAAAACCAGAGTAACTATGGGGAATCCTTGCTCTGGTGTAAGAACAATTTACTCTGGATTGCAATATGAATTTCCCATAGGTTTTCACTAGGTGGTGCAGTAACTGTGGGTGCATGTGATGTCTCTTATGTATGCATGTAGTTACTCTGGATTTGGCTGTAAGTGCTTTCGCAATGGTAAAAACAACACAATACACTACAACAAGAACGAGAACATTACGTGCAACCATTTTGCTAGACTGCTCAACATATCGCTATACTGCCGCATTTAGTCTAGACACTGGACTACGATAAAAACTGTTTTTTAATCTATTCGTTTTTGTTCTAATCACCCTGTATCTTCTGCCTGATGGTAGTACTTCAAAAAACTGATGACCATTCCCGTGGTGATGGGTCTTTCAGGTGATGGGTCTTTCAGGATTTTAAATGTCTTCTTCAGACAATTTACGCTATATAAAGCTCCTCCAAGGAAGGGAGGGGACAACCAGTGATCTTCTGAGGAGTGTTAATAACCAACCCTCTGTAGCGCCTTTCTCTCTGCCACTCAACAACTCACAAACCAAACACAAAGGCAATAGGTTAAAATGTTCTCTATGTTGCTGTGGTAGAAGGTCACCAGCAGTTTCTCAAGACAGTTGTTGCTTGCTGAGGAGTCTCAGAAAATATAGTCTCTGCTGGCCTTCTTGACCAATGCTACAGTATTTGTGCTCCAGGTCAGGTCCTCCTTCATGGTGACCCCCAGAAACTGCACTCAGCCACCTGCTCTACACAGTCACCATAAATAAACAAGGGCCAAATATCTGATTTTCTTTTCCGATACTCCACTACAAACTCCTTCGTCTTATTGATATTAAGGAGGAGGCTGTTATTTCTGCACCACAGAGACAACTGTTGCACCTCATCCCAGTAGGCAAACTCATCCCCTTCTGAGATGCCCCCCTGTTGTAGTGTCATCTGAAAATTTAATGATTTTATTACTGGGGTGGATGTGGTTGCAAATAGTGGACTAAGCACACAACCCTGTGGCGCACCCATGCTTGGAATCTATGGTTTCTTAAATATGGTCTCTTAATCTAACCCTCTGAGGGCAATTTGATAAGAAATCCATAATCCAAGAGCAGATTGAATACAGGAACCGAAGATCCTTGAGTTGGCTGCAGCTATTCTTTCAGTATTCACTATTGCTATTTGTTTACACTGTGTAACTTGTTTTTACTGTGCTCATTGCTGTTTTACCTTTGAAAAAATTAGAGTTGTAAACTGCCTTGAAAGTTTTAAAGCAGAAATGTTAATACAAATTTTCTCAAATAACTGAGAAGGAGCTGAAGCTGAATCAAAGAATGTGCGGAAGATCAGTAGTGTGATGGGGAATTATTAATATTGGCCTTGGTGGCTTCTGATTATCCTGCGGTGAAGGAAATGCAGTCTACACTAGTCCAGTTTAAAGTCATGTGCCTGTACCATGTAGGGAGTCTAGATACTGAAGGTAGCTTTGGGGGTGTTTGAATTCTAGCTCTGTTTATATTCCATTTATGGCTGGACTGGATACATTGGATGCAAGATTCCTTAGTTTTATATGTGTGGATGGGATTGACTCCTAAAAACAATGGTTTATGTGTTTTGGAAGGTTTATGTAGCAAGTTGAAAGGTTTTCTCAGTTTGGGATAATGCCTTACTTGATTGTATGTTTGTATATTGAAATAAATTATATTCTAAAAGACTGTGGAGGCAGCATTGGGATTGGTGCTTATCACTTTGATTTCACTGTAATTTACAGCACAGTCCTCTGCGTGTCTACTCGGAAGTACCAATGTGTTCAGTTGGGACTGTCATAAGTAGCCTAGTAATTTTCTCGGTTCCAGTGTTTTTGAGACATTTTTCTTTTTTTTTTTTAGGTTTGGCTTTGGTCTCCTTCATCCATATCCTGGTTTATCTCAGGTAATTTTTTTAAGACGTGCACTTTCAGATACAGGTCCAACGTGGATTATACATGGATTTTTTAAATACATGGATTCAACCCACATGAATTAGGAGAAATAATACATCCCTTTCAAATCAGTTTAAAAACTGCTTTTCTAGTGTTGTAGAAGTGTAGTTTAGAGAGGCAGTTTTGTAGTGTAGTGTAGGGGGCAGTCATGCAAGCACTGATTCCATTTTTCAGGTAGCCAGGCAAAGGCAGGGCATCCTTTGCATTTCTAATTGTGACTGCTTTTCTACAACAGTAAGAAAAGCTGTTTTAAAACAATTATACACTTTTAATTTTTTTAAACTGCTTTTTAAACACCTTTTTTTGTAACAGCAAGGAATCTCATAATCAAACCCCTGCATATATCAAGACATAACCTTATTCCTAGGAGCTAAAAACCTGAAAGTGAGTTTTAAAATCTATTTTCCACTGTTTTTTTTAAATCCATGGATTTTTTTAACCCAGCCACTGTTTTTTAAAAATTCACTGTTTTTTAATCCATGGGACATTTGGGAATAACAAGGGACAACTAGTATTTTGTGAGCAGCACAGAGACACCTATGAGTCTAATCATGAGGAATAAACTTCCCTCTGTTAAATATTTAATTAGTGCTCCAAGTATATGGAGGATGTCACATGAAACAGCTGAAAGTCCACTCACACAGTTTGACAGTCCAGTTGTTGGATACTGGAATTATCCAACTAGATTAGAATTGAAGGTGCTGAACATAAGAGTGCTGCTGCCTGTGAGGTGTTTGATAGATTTTGCCAGTAGCTTATATAAGTGAGCGCAAGCATTAATGGGTAGCAGTGAGATCTTCTTGACCATCCCAGTTGTAGTTGCATTGGTAGGTGGTTCAAATGATATACAATATGTGAATCAAAGCACAAACTCATAGCTGGCTGTTATGAGAACAAATAATCTAGATCAAGGATGCCTGAGTAGGATAGAACTAGATGATTCTGCCTTGGTTGTTGGATACCACATCTTGCTTAACTTGTAGCAGCTGCAAGAGATTGTTGGCAGCCTAGCAAAATAGGATCCAGCTGTCCGATTTCTTAAAACATTGCAGTCACGGTCTTTAGACACACAATTATATAGTTGCTTTATTTTCCATAAAACACTTGCCTAATCCAGTGCATACAAATGTCATGCTCAATGAGAAGTGGAAAGAACTCGAAATTACAGGTGTTGCTGCTAGCTTGGCAAGGTGTAAAGCATATCTGGAAGCCTGCTCAGTGGGCTCAATGAGTTCAGTGCCACGTGGTCCTGTATTTTATTCTCCTTCGAGAATGCTTTTTTCCATCAAAGAAAGAGTTCTGTGAAAGTGGTAAATCGTTCCTAGCACAAAGATTTTCCCTTTTCTCTACAGAGCCTATTCTCATCAAAACAGAACTGTGACATTTTGATCTTGATAGATGTAGGTATAAACTGAATTGAGTGTGAGAGGAGACTCAGTTCTTCTTAACAGCAGGCTTTTTAAAGGAAAATATATGATCTTAAGTGATATTTCAAAATAACAGTTGAAACTAGTAGTGTGATTGTCTGGGAGAACAGAAAGAAATGTCTAGGAGCATGCAATTGGAAAGCCTTAAGTACCTATTTCAATTCCTTGTCTGTATTTTATCTCATGATATTTTGAAATATGGATTGAGTTAGGAGCAATCTACTGTACTTAACTTATTTTTTATTTTTGAAATACGTATGTATCCTTCTTGCATGACGCCATAATGTCCTCAAGTTGCTTGGTAACCATCACCCTAAACATGGACTTTTGGCTGACAGGCTGTCTGTTTCAAAGTGCCTGTCAATTGAAGAACAGTTTATGTGAATATAACATTAATTTTCTGCAACTAATCTTACAGTTGCAGATCAGGCACTGGATCAGGCTCTATCAGTATCCTTGAATATCTGTTCTCTGTCCAGGAGGCCCTAAGCATTTTGGCAGGAGGGCCATATTGTTATTCTGATACTTTGTCGGGGGACAGAAAATGTCAAGATTAAATAAATTTACATAAATGAATATATTAATGACGGAACTTGTGAACAAATGAGTTCAAATCAGTTCATAAACACTTTGCAACAGAGAGAGGATGATCTTCAAACCAGTTCACACGCACTTTCATACACAGAGGTATGTGCAGCCTCCCCAGCCCCCAAAATACCCTCCTGAGGTGTAGAAAACAGATTTCCCCTCATCTCTGGAGGATTACAGGACTTATCTGAGGGCCAGATGAAGGCTCACTGAAGATGAAGGCTCATCTGGCCCCAGGACCAGAGTTTGGAGACCAAAGTTCTAGTCTAATCAAAACTGTAGTAACGTGTTAACATTAACATGTTAATAGCTCAGCAGATGTTTTTCAGGCTTTCTGAGATCACCTACTCTCTTTCTAAATTTATTGTACTTTCTTACTTGGTTTAACAATGTACATGCAGAAATTCTTACACACAGTCATGTGCATTCAGGCTGCTTTTATATAAGGTTACGTAAGGGTGCTAATCCAGTTGGAAAATTAAATAAAACACTTCTGACCCCTCTTAAAAGTGTATGTTAGAAAATGTGTTTGATACAAAGTTCCCCAGCAGAATGGAGGAGACTTCAATTCCACAAATCCAATGTGGCTGAATGAGAATCAAGTGGGTGTTCAACACAACTAAGGCTTGGCTGTTAATGAAAGGAATGTTCCACCTGCCTGAGGATCATCTCTTTCCCTGGAAATTAGCTACTCTTAAAGATTTGCCCAGCCCACAGCAGTACATATTTGGTCCCTGTTGCATTATGGAACATTGGGAAGAAATGGCTTAAGTTTGTGTCAGCGCAATCCTACATTACACTGGAGCAGGCAGGCTAATTTGGTTGTACTACTATTGGGGCTGCTGCTGCACTACAGCAGGACAAGGGTGATGTTTTCGCCTTCTCCTGGGCAAAACAGCCCCAGTGTGTCTACTTGAATCTGCACCACCTTTGGAGTTAGCGCAGGTATGAGAAGATGGGAGCAGTCAGCGGCACTCCTGGCTACTCAAGGATCAGGCATAACTTGTTATGTCTGAATCAAGTTCTGCATCGCACACTCCTCACTTCCCAAGATCACCTCACATGTCCCCTTCAGACGTCTTGTGTTGGCTCAGCTGAGCTGGTGCAGAAGTTTGGAGACTGGATTCAGCCTGCACCGGCTAGTGCACTGCTGTACACAGCCCAGCTTGCTTAAGAAGAGGTGCGAACATGCTTTATAACACTATTACGACCCTCCTGTGCTGACACAATGGACTTGCACTGGCTGAGCCCACCATTAGGATTGTGCTGTGAGCCATAACCAAAGCAATAACAAGGTATTACCAAATGTGATTCTCTCTTTTATGAATAGTGAATTGATTGAACTTCAACAGGGAGAAGTGCAAGGTTCTGCACTTGGGCAATAAAAACCAAAAACACAGGTATAAAATGGGGGACATGTGGCTTGGCAGCACAACATGTGAGCGGGATCTTGGAGTCGCTGTGGATCACAAGCTGAACATGAATCAGCAGTGTGATGTGTCTGCAAAGAAGGCAAATGCCATTTTAGGCTACATGAAGAGGACTGTAGCTTCAAGTCACGAGAAGTTATAATTCCTCTTTACTCTGCATTGGTAAGACCTCACCTTGAGTACCTTGTTCATTTCTGGGCACCTCACTTTAAGAAAGATGCAGCCAAATTGGAGCAAGTCCAGAGGAGAGCAACAAGAATGATCAGTGGGATGAAAGGAAAGTCTTACGAGGAAAGGTTGGGGGAACTTGGGATGAGAAGTTCCTCTCCTACTGGAGAAGAGGAGGCTGATTGGAGACATGATTGCCCTCTTCAGATGCCTGAAGGGCTGCCATATGGAGGAAGGTGCTCATTTGTTCATAGTTGCTTCTGAAAGCAGAACTAGAACCAATGGGTACAAACTGCAAGAAAGGAGATTCCGGTTGGATATCCGGAAAAAAATTCCTGACGATACGGGCGGTTCGGCAGTGGAACAGATTGCCAAGGGAGGTGGTAGACTCTCCCTCACTGGGGGTCTTCAAGCAGAGGCTTGACAAGCACCTGTCAAGGATGATCTAGGAGGATTTCCTGCTGCAGGCAGGGGGTTGGACTAGATGACCTACTAGGTCCCTTTCAACTCTAGGATTCTATGATTCTATGATTTTGTAATTTTTTCAGCAACTTTTAGCATTTGCCTTCACACATAGATTAAAAAAAATATGTTCCTCTTTTTTGTAGTTGCTGTTACAGTAAACACACATTTGACTGTTCTAACAGGAAGAACACTGGCTGTATAAAAAAATACAAATATGTTTATTATCAAGTGGGTTAAACTTCCTTCCTGGTTGCTAGAACACTTCCTTTGCATCTGCTTATGAAGGCAACCAGAAAAGCAGAACAGCTTACTTGAACAATTCAACGCTTTGTGTTGTGGATAGTTGTCATTTACGAATAGCTAGTCTTCAAAACTTCACAAATGAATTTTCTCCTGCAGCTCAGTTTCTTCTTTGCAATCAGGTAAAATTTTCTTAAATTCGGTATCCTTTAAAAAAATTGATGCTGTGTCTTGTTTCTTTTTAGAAAACTAAAAATACAGCTTGATAACTTATGTCATTCTCATGTGGTTTTTACTAATTTCACTTCTTGTTTCTAGAGTTGTCTGGATAGTAGACAATGAACAGAGGTTGCCAATAAGTGGCTTTTTGCAATAGAAATAGAAAAGATTCTGTTGCTAAGCAATGTAGAATATCCTAGTCAAGGGCAAACTGAGAAATTAATTGTGTGTCTTAACTTTCATTTCATCTGACATTGAAATTGAAACTGTGAGAAGAGGTATTTAATGTTTTCTTGGCATTTGTCTCATAAGATGAAAGATTACTGTTGTCTCAGACAAATGCGGGGGAATATAACCTGTAAAATAGAATGATCTTACTAAACTAAGCTGAAGCCTCTCTTACCTGCAGGTAAGAAAGTTTGTATTTGATCACAAAGTTCAATGATTTCCATCTGGAATTTGTCTAGGTGTTGTAGGGCAAAATCCATCGCAGTTACGGGTCCATGCAGTTACATCACCCTCTACTGTTATTTTATGGAAAGTCATCTTAACTGCTCTGGAGCAAGGGGCTTAATTTCACTTTAGGATATGGGCCGTAGTCTGTATATAATGGAAAAATGTTCTGTGTTCTAGTGATGGCCTTTTGTCGCAATTGTCTACAAGCAGAACTGTATTCTACTCTGAATAAATATGCATTTTCTTAAAGTAGTTCATTGATTGTACAAAGTATTTTCTGTCCAAGTGCTTTCAAATTCCTTTGGCTTTAATGGAAGAAGTTCTTATCTGTGACTGGCAGATGCCTCAGTCTAAAAAACATAATTTTGATTGTTGCTTTGGAGGGAAATGCATTAGAAATATTATTACTGATCAAATCCTATCAATGTTTAATCTGTCCTGTATTTTAATAGATTTTTTGTGGCATGGAGTTGGAAAGCACAGACCAACCTGTTGTTATGAGAGACGATAACAAACGGAGGAGGAGGAGGATGAAGCCACACTGTACAGCAAGCAGTCTTTCTTCAACAGAACTAATATCCATCGAGTTCATTCTGCCTACAAGCAGCATGATACTAGACATAGCCAGCAACTGTACCGTAGAGCAGATGAAAGCACAAATTTGGATGCGAGCAATAGAGAGGAACCAGAACTTGGATTTCTATCATACATTTACACCTGATCAATTTATTCTTCAATATCAAAAGAAAGGACAGTGGTATGAAATATATGACAAACATCAAATCATACAGACTCTAGACTGTATATTATACTGGAAAGTCTTACAAAAGAAGGTGGGCAAAATTCATGTAGTCCAAAAGCAAAAACCCACTCAGGAAGTGGAGGAGTTTCAAAGGCAGCTGAATTATTTGATTGGCTATGATGTCACTGATGTGAGTAACGTGCATGATGATGAACTGGAATTTGCCCGTCGCAGGCTAGTCACTCCACGAACAATTGAAGTATCCTGCAGAGACCCAAAATTATATTCAATGAATCCTTGGACTACATCCAAGCCACTTCCAACATACTTGCTTAATAGAATTGTCAATAATAATATTTTTATCAATATCCATAGAGGTACGACAAGCCAAAAGATTAAGGTATCTATTGATGACACTCCAGAACTAATTCTTCAGAGCTTTTTCACAAAAATGGCCAAGAAAAAGTCTTTGATGAATATTCCTGAAGATCACAATGAGCTTGACTTTGTTCTTAGAGTGAGTGGCAGAGATGAGTATATTGTAGGAGAGACACCTCTCAAAAATTTCCACTGGATAAGACAGTGCCTTAAGAACGGCGACGAGATTCACTTAGTTCTAGACAAACCACCTGACCCAAGCCAAGATGAAGTTCAGAAAGAGGAGTGGCCCTTGGTGGATGATTGCACTGGAATTTCAGGTTATCATGAACAGCTGACTATAGATGGCAAGGATCATGAAAGAGTGTTCACTATATCGCTGTGGGATTGCAACAGGAAATTCAGGGTCAAGATAATTGGCATTGATATCCCTGTACTACCAAGAAACACAGATCTGACCGTGTTTGTTGAGGCTAATATTCAGCATGGACAACAACTCCTTTCACAGAAAAGAACTACTGCTAAACCATTTACTGAAGAAGTGCTGTGGAATAGTTGGCTTGAATTTGACATCAAGATTAAAGATTTGCCTAAAGGGGCATTATTGACTCTGCAGGTATATTGTGGCAAAGCCCCAACATCATCTTCAAAGAGCAATGCCCAGTCGCGTGATCCTCCCAGTGCTGATTCTAAATGCAAAACCCAACTTCTATATTATGTAAATATTCTGTTGATAGATCACCGTTTTCTGTTACGAACTGGTGACTATGTGCTTCATATGTGGAAAATTCAAGGCAAGGGGGAAGAGCAGGGAAGCATCAATGCTGATAAGCTTACGTCAGCCACCAATCCAGATAAAGACAATTCAATGGCTATTTCAATTGTACTGGACAAATACTGTCACCCAATAGCCTTGCCCAAGCATAGGATATCCTCTGATCCACAGGCAGAAAGGGTCAGAGCAGAAATGCCCAACCAATTGCGCAAACAACTTGAAGAGATCATAGCAACTGACCTGCTTAATCAACTTACTCCTGAAGACAAAGAGTTATTGTGGCACTTTCGATATGAAAGTATAAAGCACCCAAAGGCATACCCTAAGCTGCTTAGCTCAGTGAAATGGGGACAGCAGGAAATAGTAGCTGAAACTTACCAATTATTAGCTAAAAGAGATTCCTGGGACCGTAGCACTTTGGATGTTGGGTTGACAATGCAACTTCTAGATTGTAACTTTTCAGATGAAAACGTGCGGGCGATTGCGGTACAAAAACTGGAGGGATTAGAAGATGATGATGTTCTTCATTATCTCTTGCAACTTGTTCAGGTAAGATAGATTTACATTCATGAACATCCAATGTTTGCGTATTTGTGTAATATGCCAGATTATTTTTCTCATTCAAAGCAGATCATAAATGTCTTAAAATTAATTTCAACTTGCAGTGCCGTTAGTACAGTTACAGCGGTACCACTCGTGTTAAAAGGTTGGGGTGCACAATCATGTAGTAGTGACTGGCAGCTGAGCGTGTGAACCGGGTCTCTCAAAAAGTACTGTATTGTCAGCAGAATCCTAAGCATATCTACTCAGAAGTAAGTCCCATTGTGTTCAATAATGCTTACTCTCAGTAAAATGTGGTTAGGATTGCAGTCATTCGTATATGTGAGCAGCGTGATGAATATATTCCTATGTGAATCAACCCTTTGGCCAAGGTTGTTACTAGACGACAACCCATTACACTGGAAAACACACACTTTATCTTAAAATGTGTTGATTTGCTCTAGTTTAGGAGATAGTACATTGCATGCATCAGTGGTGAGAAAGAAGTGGACATTTACAGTACATGTCTGTACTGATCTATTGTGGATTATTCTCAAACTGTAGCCAATCTTGCATTTTCATTATCACCTCAATATCTGTTAAAAATATTTTTAATATCTGTAAAAAAAATCTGTAAAAAAGCCCAATTTTATGCAAGTGCATAATCAGAAGTAAATCCCATTACAGTCAGTGGGGTTTACTCTGAAGTAAACATGGATGGGATTGAAGCCTTAGGTTTTTTTCATTTAGAAAACAAAACTGGATAAATCCAGAATATCCAAACTCTGCTGAACAGTCCTATGAGGAATGTTCTGTAAATTGTACAAAATCAAGGAACACAATCCTGGGAATTTTTGCTGGAGTCCTGAATATGGTTTGGTTTATATTGGAGGAAAAGAGACAACACCGACCTGCACGTGTCAGAAGTGGGCACTGAACCACCTTCCACCTGTCCCCGTCAGTGACCATTGCAGGAAGTGTGGCTCGGACCCTTCTCTCTCTCTCTCTCTCTCTCTCTCACTCTCTAAGTGAGCACATGGCTCTCCATCAGACCCCCAAACGCAGATGCAAGCAGGAGCAGCTTTAGTGCTTCTGATCCATTCAGGTGTTAGGAAACTCTGGTCTCCACCAGATGCTGTAAATATGAGCCTTCATGATCTGTAAGTAAACCTGTTCTAATGTTTGATTCTGGTCCCAGTCTTGATTTTTAAGCAAACAGCCACGGTGGAGGGGAAGGCTTCTGAACCACAGAAGGGGATGCTCTGTGATTCTCACTCTGCTGAGTTGCTTCAGCTTCCAACAAAGCATGTCTAAAATCTTTTTTCCTTAGTATTTTCTTTTTCATGGCCTGCACAAAAATTTCAGATTATGGAAAAGCTTAAGAAAATCCTTGTTCCTCTTTGTCATCTTTTCTTCAGGCTGTGAAATTTGAGCCATATCATGACAGTGCATTAGCCAGATTTCTTCTAAGACGGGGTTTAAAGGTAAGGAAAGTGTAAAGGTATTTTTTATTAGATGAAATTTATAAATTGCCAAAATAAAGTCAGTCTGTTAAGATATCCTGAATATTCTTTATATTTTTCGCCTTACCTCTAGAACAAAAGAATTGGACACTTTTTGTTTTGGTTTCTAAGAAGTGAAATTGCACAGTCCATGCACTATCAGCAAAGATTTGCTGTGATCCTAGAAGCTTATCTCAGAGGTTGTGGAAAAATGATGCTTCAAGACTTTCAGAAGCAGGTTCAAGTAACAGAACTATTGCATAAAGTGACAATGGATATTAAGTCTGTTTCAGGTGAAAGGTGTGATGTCACTCCTCAAGGTATGCATCATTTTTATAAGCATAAGTCTTGTTTGTATATATCTTCACTTCTGTTATATGTAAAAAATATACAGGTACAACCTTGTTATACATAGATTTCACTCCACGCGAATGGCCACTGAAAGTGTGAAGGTATGTGCTGATCGCTTGAGAAGGGGAAAAAAATGCATCCCTTTAAATCACAGTTTTAAAAACTGCTTTTCTACTGTTGTAGTGAGGCAGTCATGCAGGCAACCATTCCATTCTTCAGCAGAACCAGGCAAAGGCAGGGTAATTGAATTTCTAATTGCCGACTGCTTCTTTACAATTGTAAGAAAAGCTGCTTATAAACAATTGTAAAGGGATGCCTTTTTATTTTTAAAGCTGGATTTATTTAACACATTTTTGGGGATTCCAAAAATAAAACCCTTGCAGATGTTGAGGCACTACCTTATTCCATTAGGAGCAATGGAGGAGCAAGAAACCTGGAAGTGGGTCTTTAAATCTATTTTTGCACTGTTTTTTTATTCACTGATTTATTTAAATCCATGGGAGGTTCTGGAATGGAACTAGTGGGTACAAAGAACACATGTAATGTTAAATGTATGGTAATGTTCAGCCAGATAGGGCACTTGCAAGATGAAATGGTCAGTTTAAATAGATTGTATAATTAGTACTATATTTGCATTCTTTAAAATATTCCAGAAATATTAATTTCCCACATTTAATGTGAAGCAAATAGATTACTTTATTAGTGCAAACTTGGAAGGATGTCTCCATTCCCAAATGTAATTGAAGGTTTGAGGAGATGTCTGCACTTGCAGTTTGTGGGACAGTCACATACAACACAGAATAAAGCAATACTTCCTCATTTGGACAAAACAGGTCCTTATTTATATCCAACATGCCTCTTATTTTTGAAGGCTCAATATTATACATATCGCCAAGAAAAAAACATACAGTAAATAAACTGGATTACTCATCAATTCCTTTAGCTCGCCACTTCTGTCAATTGTATTGTTCCTTTTGTTTTCCAGGCTTCCCCATTCACTTTTTCTTCAGTTGGGGTACCGTACAACGTGTTCAGGTTTAAAATGTTTTTAGAATTCAATGCAAGTTCAGTAAAACATTTGACGCAAGTAGTATGAGCATACTTTGGACTTTAAAAATGGTTTCCAAGAGTTTATATTGGTTGAGAAAGAATTACTTCTTATACTAGTGTGTTTTCACATATTTTGAGCTTGAGCTACCATATGTTCCTTGCCTCTCTTCCATATTTGCGGTTTTGGTGGTTGTGGTGGTAAACATCTACTGCTGGGATGATTGTATTCTGACTGAGGCTGGATCTTCTTACTTGCAGTCTACCCACTAAGCCCGGCATGTAGACATGTGTGTGCAGCCTGTACTACCCCACAGTTTAAAAACTGTCTCATGTACATTTGACTTGTGAGATAATCAGGGCAGTGAGCATCTTGCCATTGGTAGCTTCAGAAAACAGATTGTAATTTATGCAGAAATATTTGTGATTCTTGTGATTTCTGTTCTGTCAAATCTATAAATCATTGTAAGCCCCTGTGAAGTAGGTGCAGCTGAGAGCAAGTTACTGTCCCAAGGTTACCCAGGAAGCTTCATTACTAAGGGGGGTTGATTTTGAACTTGGATCTTCCATGTCTTGGTCCGTCTCCCTAACCACTTCACCATCCTTGTTCTCTATATTTTTCAGTTTTAAGCAATTAATGATACCTTTCATGGACTATGATCTAGGTGAAGGCTGCCACATTAAGCAACCAAAGTTGCCATCCCAATTTGAAAAACCAAGGTGCAGTCCCAGCTACATCTCAAAACAAGAGGACTGATATTAACCCCTCAGCTGTGAAGCTTCCTGGGTAACCTTGGGCCAGTCACTCATTCTCATCCTTATCTACCTCACAGGGTTATTGTGAAGATAGCAGGAGGGAAGGAAAAAGGCTTTGTAAGCATTTGCTTCGAGCATTTGCTTTGTCATGGGAAATGTGGGGTATAAATCCCTTAAATAAATGATAATACAGTTCTTAAGAAAGCTTGAGAAATGTGCTGCTTTCCTTTTTGCATATATAAATTTGAACTTTGACGAAGGTCAAAGTGGGACATTACTTCTTTTTTTGAAACAGTACAAAAACCTGCCATTCTCATTTACGGGAAGGGAAAGTGGGCTACATGAGTAGATACCCCACCTTATGTCTCCTGATGAATAATTTCTTCTTCTGAACCTTTTTTTAAAAACCATTTTTCAGTTATTACACAGCTCAAGCAGAAACTTGAAAAACTACAGGACAGTAAGCTTCCTGGATGCTTTAGAGTGCCTTATGATCCTGGACTGAAAGCAGGAACCCTTGTGGTAAATATACTTGATAATTTCTGGTTTCTTTTCCAAATATGTGTTACTGCAATCAAGTGGATTTTTTTCTAAATTTGCATTTTTTTTTTCTCTGACCCTTATCTAAATCTCTTTGAGTTTAAAAAGTTTTGGGGGATTCTAATGCAAGAGTGGCTTTTTGAGAAAAATAGCTCCTGGGTGAAAGAAATTTTTTACAAGTGTCTCCCACATCAAAGCCCAGATTGGCTTTTTAAAACACGAGTTCGAGTCAGGTGGGGAGTTCGAGTCAGTTTGTATGACTCACATACAAAGCAAGTCATGTTTTTCCTAGCTTATTTTTCTTGTAGGGATTAAGATGCAACTTATGCTAAATATGTAACATGGCCTCGTGGGTGGTGTGTTGTGTGTCTCTGCATGTGTGTTTGTTGGGGAGGACTACTAAATAGAACAAAACCATGGTTGAGGGGGCTTTAGGTTTTTGCTGCTGCTGCATTCCATAGTGGGACCACCCATGATATGAGCAATAACATTTTCATTGGGTAACAGTTTGGGGAAAGTGATAAGGAGATTCCTGCTGCCTTCTTCCAATCTGTCACCAGCGAGACCGGTCCCCTTACCTTGGACTTTTCTCTACAAAGGCCATTTAAGCAGGGCAGGAAATGTGGAGCACATTGAGAATACTCCCAACATGTTCCCTGCTTGGATCAGAGGGCTCACATGGAGGAAGGTGGCAGGGAAGGGGTCAGATTTCCAGTTTCCATTGATTGGAATACAGTGATCCCACTCCTCCCTGCACTTAAACAAAACATAAAGAATGGAACACCTTCCTAACTGCACTCCGCTTTCCCTGCTTTGTTTGTAGTGCCATAGTGGAAAAAGGAGTGATGACTGTGGGGGTTTGAAGAGAGCACTGCAACAGAGATTGTAACTCTTTAGGGGTGCCTTGGACAGCCCAGTAGCTTCAACTAGCTCTGGAGTTTTAGGTTCCAATTGCAACCCCATTGTGTGTTGTTTTAAAGGCAGGGAAGCATTTATGGAATTTTGATGGCAGTTGTTTTCACTTTAAAATATTCAAAATACCATTTTAAAGTATTAAGAGAAGTCCTAAAGGAATCCTAAATCTACTTTTCCCCCACCATCATCATGTTTCACAGCCACCTTTTAAAAGCCAGCAGTATCCACTGAGTCAGATTACATATTTAGCTTAATATGAGATTTGTGCTAAGGCTTCGAAGGAAATTTAGTCAGTCTTATTTTTGATTGATGAAAAAGACAAATTGACAAGAGAGGTAAAGCACCAACATGTGCAGTCTTTAGGCTTGGTGAAATCATGATGCTGTAAGTTCACTTGCTGCCAGTCACTAGACTGGAACTGTTATCTTGGCTATTAAAGGATGAACCAGCTTGAAATCAGTAGAGGGCAACACAATGCTTGTATCTTTAGTGAAATGAAAAAGGAAATTCTTTAGTCATTTGGTGCAATGTACAGTACCTTAGTTACTGTTGCAACAATTGTTAAGTAGGGGAGGGCAGAAAGGGGGAGGATCAGAGTAGAGAGTGATAGATGGATTGATAGAGGCCTCTTAGGGCACAATTCAGAGTAACTACAGGGAATCCTTGCTCCGACATAAGAACAATTTGATCTGGATTGCAGTATGAATTTCCCATAGGTTTTCACTAGGTGGTGCTGTAACTAAGTCGACATAAATGTCTCTTATGTGCTCCTATAGTTACTCTGGATTGTAGGGTTAATCTCCTTCCTGGGCCAGGCAGTCCCACGCAAGCCTTTCCAGATTTGCAGCAGCAGTGGATCTGAGAAGCCTTGTAACGGTGGCTGGGGCTTGACATGGCGTGGGAGGAAATTTATCCCAAGGAGACTTCCAGCCACCTCCTTTGTTGCATTGTTTGTAGCATGAGTGTAGCATTGGATGTAGCATGGGTGATGCATCCTGGCTAGGCCTGCACAGACTAGGATTAGCCTGAGCGTTGTGGATAGGAGTGAACTACCTCCCTCAAAGTTAGGCTAAGTAAGACACAAACATGTAGTCTGCAGTTTTTATAAATAGCAATTTAGGGACCATTATCCAGATTGAAACTTCAGATGGAATTAGAACTTTATAGTTCTGCTGTGATGATGACCTTCTCCCCCTCCATGAGTGATGTTTGTGCTGGAAGGAAAGAAGAGGATTCCTTAAATGCGTCTTTACTGGAGATAGTTTAAACTTAATTGAGATGTACAGTCTTAAGAATATTGTTTGCTTGTAAGAAATACATTCGTTATCTCTTGCAGATAGAAAAGTGCAAAGTAATGGCATCCAAGAAAAAACCACTTTGGCTAGAATTTAAATGTGCAGATCCTACATCCCTGTCCAATGAAACCATTGGAATTATATTCAAACATGGAGATGACCTGCGGCAGGACATGCTTATTCTACAGGTATTACCTGTCTTTTTGAAATGATTGTTTGCTTGTTTCAAAATATGCATAAGTGTGTGAGCAACTGAATGTGAACACCACACAAAAGTGGTAGGACAGCATGATATTTCCTACCTTGGTTAGTATCACATGATCATCTCTGTAAAAATTATTTGGTTAAATTTTGATTTATTTTTGAGTTAACTACAGTAATTCTCATGTCAGTGTTTCAAATTTTTTCACAGAGTTGGTGGGTGTGTTTAAACCTTCAGGACCTGGTTATTAGGTCACTCTTCTCAGCTTCTTCATTCTAATCTGTTGCCTCTAGTATAAATTATATAGCTATCTGCACCTAAGCCAAAATGTTGGGACTATTCTTTACAACAGCATTTCTCAAAGTGGGGGTCGGGACCCCTTTGGGGGTCGCCTAGAGGTTTCTTGGGGGTCGCCTAAAGACACCTGGTGCAGGGGGCCAGGTCAGGCTTGCCAGACCTCCGGCTGTAGCTGCGTGTGCACTGGGGCTGACTGACAGCCTCAGGGCCCAATCCTATGCGTGCCTATTCTAAAATAAATCCCATTATAGTCAGGGGGGCCTTTACTCCCATGTAAATGTGGATAGGATTACAGCCTCAGGACCCAATCCTATGCATGCCTACTCTGAAATAAATCCCATTGTGTTCAGTGTGTGCATAGAACACACATTTCATTTGTAACAATGAAAATACATCCTGCATATTGGATATTTACATTACGATTCATAACAGTAGCAAAATTACAATTAAAAAGTTGCAGTGAAAATAATTTTATGCTTGGGGGTTCCCACAACATGAGGAACTTATACAGAGGTCACGGTGTTAGGAAGATTGAGAACCACTGCTTTACAACATAGGGGGTAGTGAAAGGAAATGCATCTCTGATCTTCCTCTGAGGTCTGATTGATATGATGTTTTTGCAAATGAGAATAAACTTGCTCATTCAGGTATATATTCTGTAACATGAGGGAATCCCCAAGAACCATTAACTAACCTTCTGGATTATTAAATTTAATAAAAGCACGGAGGGGCCAGCATTCCAGTCTAACCATTTATAGTATTGTCTTAATTTTTTAAGATGCACTTTATTTATTTCAGGGATTTATACTTGGCCTTTCCCATGCCACCAGAAATGCCCAAGGCAGCAACACTCTGTCTCAGAGTCAGTGACTGGTCCAAGGGCACCTGGGAATAGGGTTGCAATATATCCTGAAAAAACAGGGACAATCCTGGATTTGGGGGAATATGTTCACATGCTGTCAAATGGGACAGAGTGTCCTGTCCCAATTTTGTGAAAGAAAATTATGACAACTCTACCCAGGAAGCTTCGTGACCAAGGAAAGATTTGAATCTGGATCTTAAAGGTCCCAATCCACCTCCCTAACTGCTACGCCATCCTGGCTCTTAGGATGCTCTTCTACAGGCATGCTAGAGGCTGTGTTCTATTTTTTAGGCAGGAAAATTGGCAGAAGTGATGTTTCCAGCATGTTTGCATCACAATTATTTTAGAAATAGCATCCCCCTCATTGAATGCAAACTGGCATTGAATGCAAACTGGCATCATTGAATGCAAACTGGCATCCCCCTCATTGAAATAAATTGTATGAGGTCACCATGTTGTCAAAATTAGTTGTATGGAAGTTACCATATTGTCACCTTAAGATCCATATACCATGGAGACCGCCATATTTTTGACAGATTCCTTCATTCTTTTTAATAGAAAGTAGGAGGAAATTATATATCATGGTGGCAGCCATCTAGCTCTGAGCTTGCTTGGTGAAATTCTATGTGGCTAGTATGCTGAAACCCCCCAAAACAACATGACCTAAGCATGCTAGGATTTTTTTTTAATAAAAAAAGCTCTCTAGCATTTCTGGGACTAGAAGATAAAAAAGAACATAGCCATAGGGTGCAATCCAGAGTAACTATGGGGAATCCTTGCTCCAGTGTAAGAACAATTTACTCTGGATTGCAATATGAATTTCCCATAGGTTTTCACTAGGTGGTGCAGTAACTATGGATGCACATAATGTCTTTTACGTGCTCTTTTACGGATTGCAGGGATAGTGTCTGTGGGCACATATAACCTGTTTGATTTCAAGTTTTTATCTTTAAAAGACACCTTGGCAGTTCTGATAATGTACTTATATGTTTTTGTTTTATTTTCCTAGATACTTAGAATAATGGGGTCGATCTGGGAAGAAGAATCCTTAGATTTATGTCTGTTGCCATATGGCTGTATTTCTACAGGGAACAAAATAGGTATTACATTTAATATAACTACCGTTTCAAAACATTGACATGCTAGCAAGAACTTAAATGTTTTGTTCTGTTACACACTAATCTTACTAGGTTTCCCGTTTCATCGGTAATGACATTCCATGCAGAGAAAGCCCAAGACCTAATCAAGTGGCCTGTTCTCCAAGGCCTCCTTTTTCTGTCCTCCTTATTTTCTAGTCCAGGGTAAAAGGATAAGGAATAAGAGTGGAGGCAAGAAGGCTTCACAGATTGGCTGATTCTATATTCTCCTAATATAAAAATTGGCTTTCCCCTATTTTGAGATCTTGGGGTGGAGCTAAATTATTTCACAATTTTAATTAAGTTCACACAGCTGTAGCATACTTCAGTTGGCATTCATGTGTAATTTTGAAAGATTATAATGAAAATTGTTTCATAAATATTGAGAAGAGTGTAAGGAAAAGAAGCAACATCCCACGATTGAGTGGATTTTTCCCACTTTACACCTGCTTCTTCAGTAGTATGAATTGGGTTAGTTTGACTTTAATCAGAGACAAAAAAAATCCAGAAGGGTTGTTTAGATTGTCCTTGGGAATTATTTGAACAGATATAAGAGTGAACAAAAAAGAAAGCTTGAAAAATATATTTCATGTTGTTTCGAACAAAATCCTAAGAGATAAGAGTACCCAAATTGACATACATTGCAATCCTAAGAAGCAACGGAACAGGCCAGCTGATATCCCTGCGCTGCATCCAGCATGGGTTTTGGACTGCTGCTGCAGTACCATAGGATAGTGATTTTCAACCTTTTTCATCTCACAGCACACTTAATAAGGCACTGAAATTGTCAAGGTACACCATCTGTTGTTTTTACCATTGACGAGACACACCAGACTGTTCAAATCCTCCAACTTTCCTATTAATGAACGTCAATCTCCAAATTCCTGTGGCACACCTAAGGACTATCTGTGGCACACCAGTGTGCCATGGTACACTGGTTGAAAATCACTGCCATAGGGCAAAGGCAATGCGGCAGCAGTCCTCACATTGATAATGCGGCAGCAGTCCCAATTGATTTACTTGGTTCTGCACCACCTTTGGAGGTGGGATAGACCCATGAAGATGCAAGCAGTCAGAGGCTGCTCCACACAGCTGGGAACAGGGTTGGGATCTAGCATAACTGCATTAATATAGGTCAAGTGGGACTCTAACATTAGAATATTGACATATGATCTTTTCATAGGGATGATTGAAATTGTAAAAGATGCTACAACAATTGCCAAAATCCAGCAGAGCACTGTTGGCAACACCGGAGCATTTAAGGATGAAGTACTAAACCAATGGCTAAGAGAGAAATGTGTGATTGAAGAAAAGGTAAGAATTCCTTTTGTTTTTTGTGCCATTAGTGCTCATGACATTTTTCACTGAATAAGACATGTTCCTGCCTTGAAAGGGGAATTTTGTTGCAGGCATTTATTTGTTAATAAATATTGTTAATATTTATTGTTAATCAACGGCCAAGAAATTAACTACTTTCTACTAATTAAGTGCACATGTTATTGCTTCTTTTAAAACATACATCTTCTTGATTTCATATTAAGTCATAAATGGGCCTTTTGGAATTTAGAGATGGGCCATTAGTTACTGCTTGCTGATCCGTGGCAGTATGCCTACTATTGGCACTCCCTTCCCCTCTAATCCTTGTGTGGACACACAGATTATCAGGGTAAGATCTTGGTAGTTTGAATCTGGTTCCCACATGTACAGGTAATCAGAGGAGGCGTACCTTCTTTCTGTATCACTGTATTAATGACTGTATTTGATTAGTTTCAGGCAGCCGTGGAAAGATTTGTATATTCTTGTGCGGGTTACTGTGTAGCAACATTTGTACTTGGCATAGGAGATCGACATAATGACAACATTATGATCACAGAATCAGGTGAGAGTGATAATTTTTCCACAGGTTTGAGAGAATATGGAACTGGGCTAAAGCCTATATTCCAGAGCTGGCCAAACAATAGCTTGTAAGCCACATGAGGCTCTTTGACATGTAATGTATAGTATGTGATGTTGGCTGAGCTTCCTTTTTATCATACTAAATGGTAAATTTTTCAAGCTTTGTAATTGACTGTTTACAGAGAGCACACCAGATTAAAACATAATGTTAATTGTGAGTAAATACATATATTTAAGAATCTAAGTGCTTCTTAAATATTGCAGCTCTCAAACATCTGTGGTTCTCAAACAGCTGAAGCTTATAATATGAGGATCTTACATTAAGCAAGTCTGGCCATTCCTATACTTGGTTGTTGTTTAATATGAATGATTTTTGTTAATTTTGTTCCAGGAATTCTTTTTCAAATTCTACTACTTAAATAGTATCATCATCTTAAAAAAGGGGATGTCTGAACTTGGTAGAATATAATTTGCTTTTAAAAAATGTACATTCAGATGACTTTGCCCTACAATTTTGCATCATACCTTCCTGGAAAAATAAAGGTTTTTTATTTTTGCTATGGTAGAAAGTATTAAAGTATGGTATAAATTTTAAACTTTATACCATATATTTAGGTCAGTAAAATTAGGGGCTGCCAGAATAAAATCTTGGTAAATATTTTAGCTGTTTATTTGATGGCTGATTAAAGAGACAATTTAGGAAACCTTGTTTTTAAGCTACAGTTTTCTCCCAAAAGAGTTGTAGAGTTGAAGGGTAGAATGTTCTTTGAGGTAAAAGTAGTAATAAAATAACTTTTTGTAAAGGATGATATTATAGCTGCAATCCAAATCCCAGTTAGGCCAGTCTACGCCCCAGCACAAATCCCATGCTGGCCTGGAGGTGTCACAAAAAGAGCTGTTAGGCACTTCTGTGCCACTCCTGAGCGAGGATTAAGCCAGTGCACAGACATGCACTTACCTCTCTATACTACAGGAAGACTGATGAATTGTGCCGGCCTAAGTTAGGACCGCACCCCAAGTCTATTTGTGTGTTCACTGAGTAGCAAGGATGTTAGCTGACAACATAAAACATTATATATTCAGCCTAAACATCCTTTAGTTTAAAAGAAGATAGACTATCAAAGTGCAGAACTATAATATATGGGGGAGAAATAGATAAAATTAGAGAGCTAATTACATAAGTTAAATGAGGAAGCAGAAAGCTTGGGCTGATCATTTTTGAAGTCATACTGGAAATGTTACAGATTATCCCTAGGCAAAAAAAGTCATATAGAATTGCGCAATATTGATGCAACTGTGGACAATTCTTCTTAATGACCTTTCAGCAATATTGATTTGTTTTCTTCCCAAGGTAATCTTTTTCATATTGACTTTGGCCATATTCTTGGAAATTACAAAAGCTTCCTTGGAATTAATAAGGAGAGAGTTCCTTTTGTGTTGACACCAGACTTTCTCTTTGTCATGGGGACCTCTGGAAAGAAAACAAGTCAGCGCTTCCAACTTTTTCAGGTACAAAAGCTTCAAGTACAATCTGGGAGTGAGTTGGGAATGCTCTTGCCGTTATACACAAATAGTTAACCAAGCAATGTCACTATTCAACATTACCCCAAAAAAGCTGTAGACGTTTCCTACAGTACTTGCAGATTTACAATCTACTGGTAATAGACACAAGACTACAAAGAATGACGACACAAAGCCAATAGGCAGGGGTCGAATTTGGCTCGCTGGTCAAACAAACACAGCTCCGCCCTCTTGGGGTCAGGTGAGACCCTCAAGGAAGGGCGGAACCAAAAGGTGGGCTTTATAAAGAGCATTCTGGGGTATCCTGCCATCTTTGTTCTTCGGGCAGGCGAACAGGGAGGTAAGTTATTGAGGAGCACCAGACGTGGGGGGAGGGGGCTCATGGCCCAAGGCCTACTCTGTCTCTCTCTCGGGTGGCCTGCCTGTTCATTTGATGATTATTTAATTTTGAATAATTTAATTAATTACTCGGGTTGTTAATGACTTGTTGATTACTTGGGTTTAATTAATTAATTAATTAATTATGCTCGATTGAAATTTTATTGATTAATTGCATGATTGAGGGATTCTTTAATTAATTGATTACTTAATTGATTGATTGATGACCTCCAAAGAGGCATTTGTGACCTGCTCACCCTGGTTTGGGGTAGGAGGGGCCAAGTGCGAGGCTGACCCTCCCCCCTTTCTGTGGCAGGGGATGCGGGCGAACAGGTCTAAAAAATGGGTTGGTTAATGTACAATCAGGATCAACTGAGGCACAGGTAAGGGGGTGTGCCCACACAATCAATCTCAGTCCCTGGCAGGTCGAAGGAGGATGGGCAACCCCCATGCCAGCAGGTTGCCCGCTTTCAATCCCCGGCAGGATGTGAGGGGGTAACCAAACAACAGTTGAATCCGACCCGCTCCCCCCGGTTGGGGGAGGGGTAATTGGGGTGGAACCCGATTGAAAGGGTAGGGCCCAAGCCAGTACATGCCAACCCTGGTACTCATGTTTATGCCTGGGGGCCCATAAATGATATACCCCTAGCCATTTGGCAGCCTTTGGGGGTCTTAAAATAATTAACCCCACGTTCAAGTTTAATGTCTGCCATTTATCATTGGATTATTAATTGATTAATTGATTATTGATAATTTGATTAATAATCATCTAATAAAGTGGCCCATCTCCTCCAATTGTTGTCTGTGTGTTTAATGGACCATGTGTAGACCAAAGGGAGGAAATTTTGTCAAGGCTCTCTGCTCCCTCTCCAGCAGTGGACTGCACATCTCCCCTGGCTTTTGAAATGTGATAGATTGTGCCACTGAAACAAAGCTACTCTTAGGGCGCAGTCTAGAGTAACTACGGGGAGTCCTTGCTCCAATGTAAGAACAATTTGCTCTGGATTGCAATATGAATTTCCCATAGGTTTTCACTAGGTGGTGCAGTAACTACGGGTGCACATAATATCTCTTATGTGCTCCCATAGATACTCTGGATTGTAGGGTCTATCTTGTTTTATTGGTAGGGTTAGGATATTGTACAACTATAACACTGGGACCTGGCTAGCGCTATTAAAGGGCCTCTTTATAAATCAAATGTTGACATGGACAAACAAAGTAACAGTCATGTACTAGGGAGCTGAGCTATTTTCTGCTGCTCTTCAGGGCATATGAAAGTGCTAAGAATGAAGTTGAATAGAAATGTCTGTGTGTATCTGAAACAGTTTCCATTTCTATATTTTTGGACATCTGACTTCTTATGAAATGTTAAGAGATTCTTCCCTTTTCCAGTCAGCTGCAGCGATTTCACGTTTACACTACTTAATGTTCCTGGGGAATTCATCTTGTCAGTTGTGTCAGTGGTCAGGGCTTTACTGAAATTTATCTGGAATTCCTGAGTGAGAAAATCATAAATGGCAGGCAAGCTTCCTGAGATGACTACTTGCCTGACGTGGCCGCTAATGCATTCTAAGGCACACATTCAGAATCTTGGCCAGCAGCCTCTGCAATATGCTCCTTGAAGTAGTTAAGAATCTTCTTTAATTTGCTAGACTTCCTGGTCAGAGCAAATTAGTTGTAGAAGTTCATCTTTGAAGGCAGGAAAACTGAGAACCACAACCTGAGTAGCCTGATGTATTATTATGTGCATCTTTCCACAAAATAATCATTTATGAATTTTTTGCAACAAAGTTCAGTGCAAGAATTGTTTGCACCCTCAGAGGTACAACAGAGCTTTTTGAATCTGCTTTGTATACTATATCATTTATTTATCTGAAATATTTCTATACTGCTCTTCCAATGCTCAAACTGGTATACAGCAATTAAAATACAATTAATAAAAACATGTACATGAAATCAGTAAAATCAAAAGAATACTGGTGCAGTTAAAAGATGTTTAAAACATAAACATTAAAACTTGAACATGTTTAAAGATGTTTAAAACATAAATACCACAGCAGAAAATCTATCTATAGATGCTTCCACCCAGTACTTCATTGTTCAAGGTCTGGTGCAGCTACAAGAAGAATATGGGCACAATCCAGAGTAACTATGGGGAGTCCTTGCTCCGGTGTAAGAACAATTTGCTCTGGATTGCAATATGAATTTCCCATAGCTTTTCACTAGGTGGTGCAGTAACGATGGGTGCATGTAATGTCTCTTATGTGCTCCCATAGTTACTATGCATTGTAGGGTAAGTCATGAGTAATACATATAGGTGATGCATACAATAGTCATTAGTGTGAAGAAGCACTTCTTGAATCAGTGAGTTTCACATTTTACCTTACACATTATTGGTCTACTCAGAAGTAAGTCCTATTGTATTGAATGGGGCCTACTCCCAGGAAAGTGTGTTTATGATTGCAGACTATGACTGGAGCTGTAAAAAGAATATAAAATCAACTTAAACTTGGATCTAAATGAATTTTCACAGCACATATATAGTTCTATCATCTTTTTGTTTCATAGGATATTTGTGTGAAGGCATACCTTGCTCTTCGAAATCAAACAAACCTTCTCATCATCTTGTTCTCCATGATGCTTATGACTGGAATGCCTCAGCTGACCAGCAAAGAGGATATTGAATACATCCGTGATGCCTTAACTGTTGGCAAACATGAAGATGATGCTAAAAGATATTTTCTGGATCAAATTGAAGTTTGCAGAGATAAAGGCTGGACTGTACAATTCAATTGGTTTCTACATCTTGTCTTAGGAATTAAACAAGGAGTAGAAAAGCATTCTGCCTAAGACTTACACAAAAAAACTAGCAAGCATCTGGAGTTACAGATGCTTCAAAGCAGCAATTTTAAAATATCAAAGGTTTTGTTGAGGTCTACCATAGATGTCATTAGATAAGTGAAGGTACAGTTAAAGGGCATCACCGAAAAGGAAAAACTCTTGCTCCTTCATCCTCTGTGGACTGTTAACATTAGACTCTTGGGGAGGACAGAAAGACGTTAAAGTAATTTTAAAAACAAAATGTTTTCTTACTCATTCAAATTTATTTTATTGCTTTCATAATAGATTGTACCCACCTCTAATGTTATATGTACAGTAAAAGCCTTAACCAGCATCTGTGTTATAGGTTAACCAAATATGCCAGTTAGAGTTTCTGGAGTCCTTAATGTTATGTACACAAACCCAGTGTACGCTGGATGGTCATCCCTCTATTGTGCCACTCCACCCTCCTTCCTCAATTGAGCCCTCTAGGACCCTGTGTTTCCAAACAAAGGCCCCTGAGGAAGATAGTGAAAAACCTCCATTTCTTGGGGGTCCTTATGAGGAAGAAAAGAAGGCAGAGTTGAAGAAGCCCTATCTGATAGACAAGAGAAGGCTGATAGGCAGGTGGGTTATGATGTACTATCTCTGTATAAGGTGCAGGTTAACAAAATCTGCTGGTTAACAAAGTGCTGGTAAAGCAAACTTTTACTCGTTCTTGTAAGATGAGATTACTATGATTATATAGGTAGCTGATGAAAGTCGTTTTGTCATTCAAATCCAAGGGACTACTTATATCTATTACTGTAATGAGTATGACATGGAAGCTGGAATTAGTTCATTAGTCAACCTGGGAACCAAAATATTGCAATCCATAGACATCTCTGATCAACCACTTATGGTATTTATTCAGGTAACCAGTTTTGGGAATGAAAGAGCGGAAAAGTGGGTTGGAAGAGTGGATTGCAGGACAGTCTGAGCATGGGAAAGCAAAAAAATTAATAAAAAAATATTAAAATAACTGACTCATATAATTTCAGGCTGATCATTTATTTAACTAGTGCTAAGGATAAGCACCAACCATTTTATGGGTTCATATGCCAGAAACTCAGGCCACCACATTCTGATTATCTTTTAGAACCCATGAGAGTATGAACCACTGTGCTGTCTTTCTACTGAGTTTAATTTTTAGCAGTGTCTGCTAGATTTAAGTGTTTCATTTTATTTCTCCTGAAAATGCCTTTAAGAATGTGTAGCGTTTTTAATGGTCAGGATACATTATAGTAACTAGTGAAGTTTTACCAGGTTCTTAAATGCTTTAAAATGGTGATGTTTGCTTTCTAGAAAAAACACCACCTAAGAGTTCTTCTGTGCCAAATATTTGACAAATAAAATGATTATTTCTGCAGCGTTGGTGTTTAGGTTTGCAAATACTGTACAAACTGGTTCCAAGCCATAGAAATGTTTTGGGACTACCCAACAACATGAAGAGCTCAGTATAACTTTGACTGCACAACATTGTTCTTTGCTATATTGGACAATATTTTACTTTCTCTTGACTTTAAAGAACTAATTTTCTATGCAATTTGGAGACTAATCTTTGTGAAAGAAAAATCTGGGTGTCCTGATCTAATCACACTGATTTGTGGCCCAAGTTAAGAATAAAAGGGGCAAATTCTACATTTGAATAGTAATCTGGGTTCGGGACTGTTTTGAAATGGTACTATATTAGTACTTCAGCATGATTAAATAGTAGATTCAAGATAAATTGTGGTGTGCAAACTTTTTCTCTAGGAAGGCAGTGGGAATTTATAACGGATTGTGTAAATATAAAATGACAGGAACTTTGCTGATGGCATCAATTTTGTCTACGTTTTGAATTGTTATAAATATACTTTTGCCAAAGCAAGTACATCTTGATTATTTCTTTCATGTGTTATCTAAAACTCCATATATCACACAGTGTACATAAAATACCTTGATTAGGTTTTTTGTTTCCATTAATGATTTAACATCTTGGCTCAAATTGTAATAAATCCACAAAGGTTTACTGTAACTTTTCTGCTTGAGGCTCTAACCAGTTATCTTTTGCCTGCGTGCAGGAATTATTGCGTAACAAATATATATTGGAAAGGTGAAGGTTTTTAAAGTTAGACCTAACAGGAAAATGTTTTCTAACCCTGCTTCTTATATACATTTTAAAATTCAGACTCTTGTAATTATTTGTATTGAACCTGTAACCTAAAGAATTTAAAATTATTCTTAATTTTCAAATGATTTAATAAATTATATATAATAAATGAAACATATATATATTTCTTGGTGGTTATAATTTTTTTCCTAAAATCTCTGCAATGATGAAAAGATGCCATTCCAAGATAACTCTGCCTGCCTGTTCCAGTTTACTATGTCTCCCCTTTTGAGAATCAAGAGTTAATGAAGAAGTGAAGTCACATGTAGATGATGCAGAAAAGATTTATGCCCTTCTCTGTGTGGTCACTGGAACATTGACTTTTCCTGGCCTCTGGTCCACACTACAGGACTATGGGACTGTAGTGAGGTATGTGTCATTCCTCACTGTCTATGTGCTGCTTGCTTCACATGCAGAAGGAATCAGTCCAGGCTGTTTTGGAGCTCTTATGAAGAGACAAGCTGGATGCATTGGATAGTGGGTACTTTGGCCCCCAAACTACTCTCTGATCTTCAAGAAACATGCCTGAAAAGGAACTGCCAGGTACCATGTGCCTGATCGGCATGTCCTCTCTGGCTCCTTTGATGGAGCCTGCCGTCTGTGTTCCTTTTTCCAATAGGGAAAACTTTGTCTCCCTTGATTTGCGTGTGGGCTTTCACCTGGCATGCTCTGCACACTCCTGCTTTTCCTGCTGAAATACCGTATTTACTTGAATCTAATGCACCATCAAATCTAATGCGCATCCTATACTTATAATCAAAACACCACATTTATTCAGTCTGATTTTGGAGACTTTGGCTGCAATCCTATACACACTTTCCTGAGAGTAAGTCCCATAGAACACAGTGGGACTTACTTCTGAGTAGACATGCTTAGGAATGCACCCTAAATTTGGCTGGAAAAGGTGAGCGTTAGATTTGAGTAAATACAGTATTCTGGCTGTAAAATGTTATCTTTTCTATAAAACTTCATCTTGCTTCTGTTCGATGAAGGTCACCTTTACTCCCTGCCATGCCCATGAAATGAAGGGGGTTTCCTTTGATCCCTTTGTGGAATCATGTGGGGGGAAGGAAGAGGTTGGGACATTGCTCAGCGCTGCTGCACATTGGGATGGGTGTGAAACTGGATGGTGGGGAGGGTTGAAAGAGAACCTCTCAGCATGTGCATCACTCCATTGATCATGGTATCACTGGTGCTCTCCTGACCTGCTTGACACCACCAAAAGGTCAGCCACCATCCTATATAGAGATCTCCAGCCTGAGCTACACAGGCACCTACCTAACCAGATTCCTCACCTCAGTGGCAGATGTGGCTGCAGATACTTGGGAAAGAATAACTGAACATGTGCTTCCTCAGGCAGAGAAGCCTGCAACTTCTGCTAAAAGGTACTTGTGCCTTTACCAGCACATGAACATAAAGCATCATTAATGTAATGTATCTTAATTAAATTAGCTATATAAAATAACCTACACCTCACATCTTATTCAAATTGGCTGTATAAGGTAACCTGTACCTTGTGTTCAATGGCTCCAACAGATCCTAGCCTGGATAGACCAACCACTACTAACTGACCCCTGGGGGGAGAAACCATAATCCCTCATGGAAGTGACATGCTGAAAGAGCAAAGTGATTAAAGTCAAATGGTTGAAACTCAAGGTATTGTTGTACTTAATAATGTATTTATAGTGTACTTATAGGACATGGATTCACCTCCCTGTATTACAATCTCTGAACACAAGCTGGAGGTTGTGCATGACTTTGTGTACCTCGGCTCAACTATCTCCAACACTCTCTCTTTAGATGCCGAACTGAATAAACGTATCTGTAAAGCAGCTACCATGTTTTCTAGACTTACAAAGAGAGAATGGCTTGATAAGAAGCTGACAGAACATACAAAGATCCAGGTCTGCTGGTGTTCTTTTGCATTTTAGATTGTGAGCCCTTTTGGGACAGGGATCCATTAGCTATTAATTAGCTATTAATTTTTTTCTTTTTCTTTGTAAACTGCTTTGTGAACTTTTTAGTTGAAAAGCAGTATGTATATAAATTCGGTAGGTAGGTAGGTAGATAGAGAGATATGGTTTTTGCATTGCCCTGACTCACCAACTTATCAATCAACCTCTTTCCTGTTCAGCTAGGAAAGATTCACTGCTCCAGATTAACAGCCTCCAAAACACTTGCACTCCTCCCCAAAATAGCATCCTCCTATTAAAATATTTTAGCCTCCTCTTCCTAACTTTTACATCAGCAGATCTATCAATTACTTCTTTAAAAATTGATGATCTGGAAAACTCATGGTCTGTGCAGGCTAGCAGCAGAGTGGTTGGACAATTGCCGCACAATCCTATATGTGCTTTTGTATGTATGCATCCTGCTACGTTCAAAGGGGCCTACTCTGGGCTAAGCCTGCAAAGGATCAACATGTCCTCTGGCATGGCCTGTGCATCCCTTTGCATTCCCCTTTCAAACATTTCTTTGTTTTACTAGAGCACATGCTGTGGTTCGGTGTCAGCATATGGGATCTTGGTGTGCAATTCTTGCCCCTGCAATTCTTCCGCACAAAGTTCTTCTTTAGGAGCTTATCTTTGGGGTGTGTGTGTGGGGGGGAGGAGGAGAACAACTTGCACCATCACTGCCTTTCCCCCAGCATGTCAGCTCTATACTGTCAGGACTAAAAATAGCTCACGTTGGCATGCCAGCTGGAGCTTCTTAAATGAGGAAAGAAAGTAATGGCCCCTTCGTGGAAAGTGATGGGTGCTACACTCAGGCAACATGCCAGAAAATATCCACAGCACAATGATATGTATCCCAGTAACAGTAAATGAGTTTGTAGCTGATGTTTCCGACAGAATATAATGGCAAGGTGAACAATAATAAGGTCATACTCATTTTAGCCAAAGAGACACCTGTTGGTTATTATGTTCTCTCTTGGGGGGGGGGGGGGGTCTGAAAAAGAAAAAAGAGCCACAAGCCTTGTGGCACCTTGTTTTTTTCTTCTGTTTCTTGGTTTTTCATTCCTTTCTACACCTTTGTTCTGCCTATTTTCTTCCCCCTTTCATGTCTGCCTCCAAGAAATCAAGCCTGTGTATAGTCTCCTTAGAAGTAAGTGTCATTATATTCAATCAATGAGAATGACACCCAGGATTGAATAGGATTGCAGTTTGTAGTTGCAAACCTAACCCTCAGTTAGGCCGGCACAAGTCCTGTGCTCAGGGTGACCAGACGCCCAAACTTCTAAAGGAGGACAAAGTCTTGGATTCCTCACAGCCTGGCCTTTCCAGCAGAAAATGGCACATTTGCCTACTCATGAGTAAAACCGTGATATTGAGCACTTTCCCTTTCCCATAGAGCTCAATGCATATTTTTTATTTTTAGTTTTTTGGCCATAACTTTTGATAGGAAGGAGATATTTCAAAACTATTTTGCATTGGATTCTGCTCTTCAGTACAAATCCGATGACATATGACAAGATGGGGTACTGCACACCATTGCAAAATTTCCAAAATGAAGCTAAAATGGAGAACAATGAAGCCCTTTTGGAGGACAGCAGGACAGAAGGCTAAAAAAGAGGACTAATCCAGAAAAATCTGGTCATATGATCACCCTGCCTGTGCTGGCCTGGGGGTGTCACAAAATGCCAAGGGCATTTCACTAATCACATAAAATCAACATATGAGTGTTTTTAGCTTTTATTTTGTCAGTGCCTACATTTTTAAATGTCCTATATTTAGGGATGTCTTGTCCTCTTTTGAGGTTATGACATCTGTTCACCTTGCACTTATTCCTTGTGATTCATGTTGTCCCCTACCTTGGCGGAAATATGTCATTAGTCCCTTCCAGCTAAATGTGGGATCCACCCCAAATGGTTCCAGATGGAGCAGTTGTCTATTAAGAGCTATTAATTAGCTATTAATTTTTTCATCTTCTTTATAAACCACTTTGTGAACTTTTTAGTTGAAAAGCGGTATATAACTACGATAGATAGATAGATAGATAGATAGATAGATAGATAGATAGATAGATAGATAGATAGATAGATAGATAGATAGATAGATAGATAGTCAGTCAGTCAGTCAGTCAGTGGTCAGGTTACACAGAAATTTATGAGTGCACAGAAAGGTTTTAGGTCTTCACACCTTGAACATTGCAAGAATAGGTTCTGGGCATTGCAAAAACAGCATGGGCATTGGAGAGGTACACTGAAGGGTCATGCCTGGGCACTGTAAGAATGAGAACCTGAGCACTGAGAACCTGTGCACTGAAGGAGCATTGAGCCTTGGCATTGCAGGAACAGATTCTGATGCTGCAGGTCTCCTTGCTGGCAGTGCCCCCAATGCATGTCTTGCCAGGGTTACCATATGCCACAACCAATAAAGAGGACAAGGCCCTCCTCAAAATGTAGGACTCAACAAAATAAAGCTTAAAACACTCGCTTTATAGAGAGACAGAGAAATCTTTTATGTGCTTAATTTCAACACTATGGGCACAATAGTAAGATATTTAGGCTGGCCTAACTCACTTGGCCTGTCTTTTCACGACGATGTGGGAAGGTTGTTTCTGTGGACAAAGGCTTTTTAATTACGGTATATTGGAGGTTGAGGGTGTTGTGTTTTTGTATTGTTTTAAGTTGGTTTTTATTGTATTTTTAGGATGGGATGTTCTTGTATTTTACAATTTACTGTAAAATAAATACAATTTATTGTATTGTATTGTTATTGTATTTTTTGTTTTGTATTGTATTTTTATTGTTATTGTTATTTTTTATTTTTAGGATGGGATGTTATTATATTTTAATTCTGTTTTAATCTGTATTTATTGTTTTAATTTATTGTTTTAATCTGTATTTATTGTTACCTAATTTTAATGGTGTTTTATTGTTGTTTTAATTGTTGTTAGCCGCCTTGAGTTCCCTTGAGTTCCCTTTGATTAGGGAAGAAAGGTGGGATATAAAATAAATAAATATATAAAGTATATAAAGTATATCTGTGCATCGGCCTAACCTCCCAACTGCCAAGAGTGGGGCAGAAGTGCCTTATGGCAGTTTTGCAGGGTGACCATATGACCAGAAAAACCCAGATTTGTCTGGATTTTTAGCCTCTTGTCCGGGTGTCCTACATTTTGGCTTCATTTTTTAACTTTGTGATGGTGCAGAGCACCCCATCATGTCATATGTTGTTGGATTCATATTGAAGAGCAGAATCCAATGCAAACAATCAGTTTTGAGATATCTCCTTCCTATCAAAAGTTATGGCCAAAAAACAAAAAATAAAAATACAAAAATAAAAAATTATATTTTTTGGCAATTTTTTTAAGCAGGTAGGAATTTTTGCTTTGGGGGGCAGGAATTTTGGCCTTGGGGTTCAGGAATTTTGGGTTTGGCATCTGGTCACCTTGCACTTTTGTGACACCCACAAGTCAGCCCAGAACTTATGCCGGGGCTTAGGCTGGCCTAAATGGAGGTTAGGATTGGAGGCATAAGCTTGTGCCACCCACAGCCCATATATATCTTCTATATATATATAATGATAATGGTAGTAATAAAACTTTATTTATAACCTGCAGGCTGTGGGTGGCACAAGTGGTTAAGACGCTGTGCCTGTTAACCAACCAGTTCAAGACCCAGGTCGGCCCCACAAGACAGGGTCAAATTGTATTGGCTCTGCCTTTCCATTGGACTAATTCAGAGGTGTGGAGAGGGGGGATTTGCTGTTTGGGTAACAGCCTATCCTCCATAACAATCCAACCCAGGCTTTCGTGCTTCGCATGCAGCGTATGCAGCGCTGAGCACGATACCATAATAATAATAATAATAATAATAATAATAATAATAATAATAATAATAATAATAAAAATATATACTGGAGAACACAGTAGATGTTACGTGTGTGTGTTTAGCTTTTATTTTGTCTTGTCCTCCATACTTTCTTGTGTGTCCTCCATTTGAGGAGGGCCTGGTGCTCCTTTTGGGGGTTGTGTGCTGTGGTGGCCCTGCTGCTGCCTGCCTGCCTTCCTTCTGAGAAGGGGCAGGGGAGGCAGAGGCTGTGGGTGTTGTGGGGTGGGGAGGAGGGGGGGAGGAAGGAGGGTCCTGAGAGTGGGGAGGGGAGGGGAGGGGAGGGGAAGGGGGTCCTGAGAGTGGGGAGGGGAGGGGAGGGGAGGGGAAGGGGGTCCTGAGAGTGGGGAGGGGAGGGGAGGGGAAGGGGGTCCTGAGAGTGGGGAGGGGGAGGGGGTCCTGAGAGTGGGGAGGGGAGAGGAGGGGAAGGGGGTACTGAGAGTGGAGAGGGGGAGGGGAGTCCTGAGAGTGGGGAGGGGAGGGGAGGGGAAGGGGGTCCTGAGAGTGGGGAGGGGAGGGGAGGGGAGGGGAAGGGGGTCCTGAGAGTGGGGAGGGGAGGGGAGAGGAGGGGAAGGGGGTCCTGAGAGTGGGGAGGGGAAGGGGGAGGGGGTCCTGAGAGTGGGGAGGGGAGAGGAGGGGAAGGGGGTCCTGAGAGTGGAGAGGGGGAGGGGGGTCCTGAGAGTGGGGAGGGGAGGGGAAGGGGGTCCTGAGAGTGGGGAGGGGGAGGGGGGTCCTGAGAATGGGGAGGGGGAGGGGGGTCCTGAGGTCCTTCCTGCTGGTCCAGGAGCTGGTGCTGAGCATCAGTGTTGCCATGGAGGGAGGGTGGCTGGGAGGGGCTGGTGCTGGTGATGCTGGTGATGCTGAGCCTGGGCTGGGCTGGGCTGAGCTGCGGTGCTGAGAGCGGGATGAGCGTGCCTGTGCCGGTCCCGGAGGGGCTGCCGGAGCTGCTGCAGGGGTTCACGGTGGAGGTGCTGCGGAGGCAGCCGGGGGACCTGCTGGACTTCGCCCTCCAGTACTTCGGGCGCCTGAAGGCGGAGGGTCGGGGCCATGTCCCCCAGCACCACCCCCAGCAGCAGCAGCTCCGCAGGGCCCCCTCCGACCCCCGGGGGGTCAACTTCGCAGAGGAGCCCATGCAGACCGACTCTGAGAGCGGCGAGGACGGGGAGGAGGACGACGCCCACCAGTTCCCCAGTAGGCACACACTGGGAGGCGCTGGGAGGCACTGGGATGGGCTGGGGCAGCACCAGTGGCGTAGCTAGAGGGGGCGCAGGCTCAGCCCTGCAGGGACTCTCCCCCCGCCTGCATCACCCTCTTTTCCCAGGACACCTCCTCCCCCTTCAACCCTGGAAACAAAATACCTTCATTGGCTGCTGTCCTAAACACACTTTCCTGGGAGTAAGACCCATTCAACACAATGGGGTTTACTTCTGGGTAGGCATGGTCAGGAGGCTGCAATCAAAGGCACTTTCCTGGGAGTAAGCCCCACTGAACACAATGGGGCTTACTTTGAAGTAGACATGGGTTGTGCTCATTGTTCTCCTTTGTCAGCAGCATTTGTATCCTTCCTATTCATAATTAATAAATTGTGTGTCGATTTGCATGCAGTGGCTTTAAATTTAATAATACTAGTGTTTAAATGAAGCACATGAAAGCAATGTTAGTAATATAATAGAAAGTATATTATAAAAATTATAAGGTATGTTACAAATAAAGTATATTGTGTTAATGATAAACAGATTGCACGTAAATTGCATGTAATCGTGTTTAAATTTAATAATATAGGGATGTGTAAATTGTGTGTAAATTGTATGCGACAGATTTTAAATTGAATAACAAGAAATAGAGTGTTTAAATGAACCACATGAAAGCAATGTTAAAGATTAAGGCTGCAATCCTAAAGACACTTTCCTGGGAGTAAGACCCATTAAACACAATGGGACTTGCTTTGGAGTAGACATGGATAGGATTGTGCTTCTTAGGTTACATGTAAATTGCATATAATAGTGTTTAAACTTAATAATAATATAATGATTGTGAATATATATGTGAAATGTATGTGAATAGCATGCAATAGTTTAAAATTTAATGAGTAATATAGAGCACAGTCCTAACCATGTCTACTCAAATGTAAGCCCCATTGGGTTCAATGAGTCTTACTCCCAGGAAAGTGTCTTTAGGATTACAGCCATAGTGTTTAAATCAACCACATGATCACAATATTAATATGTGAATTGCATGTAATAGTGTTTAAATTTAATAATAAGTAATGTAGCGTTTAACTGAACCACATGAAAGCAATATTAATGATTAATAAGTTATATGTAAATGGCATGCAATAGTGTTTACATTTAATAGTAAGTAATTAAGGCTGCAATCCTAAAGGCACTTTCCTGGGAGTAAGACTCATTGAACTCAATGGGGCTTACTTTTGAGTAGCCATGGTTAGGATTGTGCTTCTACAGTTTAAATGAACCAATAAAAAAAAGATTACTAAATTATATGCAAATTGCTTGCAATAGTTTTAAATTTAATAATAAGGAATGTAGTGTATTGCACTACATGAAAGCAATCTAAATAGGAGTGTTTTTAGCTTTTATTTTGTCATGTCCTAAGTTTTTCTTTGGTGTCCAACATTTTGGGGGTCCTGGTCCTCTTTTGCAGTGATGACATCTGGTGACCCTGACCCTATTCCTCTCCTTTGGAACCATTCAAGGCAGGGGTGCACGCCTATGATGAGGCTCCCTGCAAGGCTTAGTGCTTTGCCCCCCTTAGCTACACCACTCGCAGGACCAACCCTGGCACATGCCCTTTGTTTCCCCTGGAAGGGAGGGAGGAACCACCCTGGTGCTGTGATGTACCTTCAACCCTCAGATGTGGCACCTGCCATGCCAAGGCAAGAGGACCAGGAGACAAAGTCGTCTGCCCGTTGGGGGTTGGTGGGTTCATGACCCTTTCTTCAAAGCCATGTGCCTCTGTCAAGACTGATGTGGCTTCTCAATCACATGCATGTCAGCAAAGGCTGCTGATCATTGACAGTTCCATGGACGCAACAAAGGCACAGGAGCCCTCTTTGGGGTGGGGGTGGGAAGTTGGCGACCTGGAGGTCTTTGTACTCCTTCATTTCTAGAGTGGAGTTAACCAGATGAAGTTAACCAGGTAAATTGCCAGAGGTCAGCAATGTTATCAGAGCAGGGTAACCAAATATCCTCTTCTCCCCGGGCATTTTCTATTTTTTAGCCAAGTATATGGGGGAAAATTTTTCCCTTGTCAGCAAGTAGCATGTAGCTTTCTTGTATTTAATAAATTATACATCATAAATGCTATGTAATAGTTTTAAATTTAGTAATAAGTAATAAAGAACATAATTCTGTCCATGTCTACTGAGAAGTAGGGCCCATTATGTTCAAGGAGACTAAGGGCACAATCCAAACCATGTCTACTCAAAAGTCAGCCCCATTGTGTTCAATGGGTCTTACTCTGAGGAAAGTGCCTTTAGGATTGCAGCCTGAGTGCACAATCCAGAGTTAGGGCAGTGAGTAATGCCTTTGCTGGGCTGACCCAACTATTCTGAATCCAGAGCAGAAAGGTATGCTGCATCCAGAGTCAGGAAGCCTGGGCTGCCCTCACTGCTCCAGAGCCTGCTCAGTAGGCACCAAGTCAGTGGCACCGGGGGAAGGCTTGCTCCTGAGGAGACCCCCCTCAGGTCCCACTGAACAAGGAACAGCTGTGGTGCTTGTCTTATAAGGAGTCCTTGATGAGATGCCAGTACAGTCTACAGTGAATACAAGGAGCTTCTTGGAATGGCCTGCTCTGTCCACAGGTTTGTGGGCTGCCGTAGTTGTGCCAGATCCGGAGGTTGAGAGGCAGGGGTTTCAGTTCGGCTGGCCAAGAACTCAGATTTTTGATCAACACTGCCATTCTTACTCGGGCCTTATCATGGACCCTTATGAGTCTACCCAATTACTATACCTGCTCCTGAGGTGGTATAACTCTGAGGAGCTGGAAGAGGGAATTTCTGCCCCGGAAACAGGCTCTGGATACAGAATAACTGCTCTGCCCTAGGCAATACTGAACATGCCCTCAACATGCCTCTCCTGAACTGCCTAGGCTGCCCCAGCTAGGGCAGCCCAGGTCCACCTCTCATGGGGCACCCTATGTTGCCTTAGGCTGCCCAAAGCCTTTTCTATAATAACTAGGGTGGCTCATCTTGCAGTTGGGTCAGCCCAGTGATAGAAGGGTAACCCAAGTGCACTTCTGGATTGTGCCCTTAGTCCCTGGAAAGTGTCTTAAAAGATTGCAGCCGTAGGCTGCAATCCTACAGACACTTTCCTGGGAGTAAGACCCATTGAACACAATGGGGCTTACTTTTGAGTAGGCATGGTTAGGATTGTGCTCATAGTGTTTAAATTAACCATATGAAAGTTATATATATAAAAAACTTGGGTGTCCTACACAAAGGTGGACATATGAGTGTTAACTTTTCTTTTGTCATATCCTACATATTTCTTGGGTGCCTACATTTTTTGGGGTGGGAGGTCCTTTTTTCTCTTTTGCAACTGTGATACATGGTCACCCTGTACCAGAAGGTCTTTATACTCCTTAATTTCTTGGGTGGCATAAACTTGGCGATCACCAGTACAATTAGCACCATCAAGTAGCGAAGACTTTACTAATACAAAGCACGTCGTGCTGCCAGTTTGGGGGACCTGCTTCTGTGCTTCAGATCAGCTTTCATCACGATCATCACAATATTTGTATGAAACATCTTTGTCATTTACAACTTTTGAAAACCAAATTTATTTTTCTTATGAATGAAACTGTCAGCAAATTTGTTGCCTCAAATAATGCTGAACACAAGCATTAAAATTGCTTAAAGGGGTTGGTGGTGGTATCATGATTCCTGGTCATCCTTGGTATGCTACTTGGTATGCTACATAACAATTAGTAGGAAAGCAGACCCTTTAATACCCGGGCAACTGTATGTCTTCTTTTTCCAGAACATGTCCTGGATTTTGCCCTTGTTTCCTCCTTTTCCTTGTGAGTGTGCCGCATGTAGTGTAATTAATAAATTATAAGTAGTTAATTGTATGTAATAGTTTTAAATTTTAATAATAAGCGATATAGTGCTTAAATTCAGCACATGAATGCAATGTGAGTGGTTTTTAGCTTTTATTTTGTTTCCTACCTTTTTTGGGTGTCCTATATTTTGGGGGGCCTTGTCTTCTTCAGCAGTTATACCATATGGTCACCCTGTTTAATGCCCACTTCACAAGGGCAATTCAGGAGTAAACATTTTACACTCTTCCTCTGTTCTTGCTTTCGGAGTGCAACTGCATGTTAAGCTAATTGAGTATTTCTCCATTGTGGACATTGAACCTTAGCCTGTTGTGTGTTGCTAACTTTCCCTGTTACTATTCCACCCAACTAACAAGGATGCTTGACATAACAGCAGAAGGGAAAAATTTCCACCCAGCCAAGATGGCTCAGCTTTTGAATGGAAAAGAACAGCTTTATATTATGCAAAATTATGCAAAGTATGGATAGAGAGATGCTTTTCTTTCTCTTGCATAACACCAAAAAATAGGGGATATCCACTAAGATGTTGGGAAAGTTAGGACATATAAAAAAAATACTGAGCATGTAAATAAGTCTGTGGAATTCCTTGCCACAGGATGTGGTGATGGCATCTAGTCTTTAAGAACGATGCCTTTAAGAAGGGTTTGGAAAAATTTCTAGAGGAAAGGACCATCACATATTACAAGCCATGATGGGTGTGGGTGTTTATAGATGGATGATGGATAAATTTAAAATAGATTAGATAGGGTGGATGGATAGATTAGATAGATTGGATAGATGGATGGTATGGATGGATAGATAATGGATGGATAGATAATGGATGGATAGGTGTAGGTCACTTCAAAATGCCAGATGCATTTGGGACAGCACTTGGATACAGGTGTCTTGTTGCCTTATGTGCTTCCTGAGGCATCTGGTGGGCCGCTGTAAAATACAGAAAGTTGCCTTTGGACAGATTCAGTGGCAGATCATGTTCTTATATCAGTCCCCACTTGAGAGTTACAGAAGGGTTCAACAGCACACTACAGCTTAGACTGCCCTGAAATGATAAATTTCCCTGAATGTGGCCAAAGTCCCTTTTCCCTCAATGACTTGCATTCAACCAACAAATGTAGGATTAGGGATGAGACTATGACAATATTTGGCGCATGACTTATCTTCTCATTATCTTGAATTAAGATGCTGTGTTCCATTATGGCACCATGAATCATGATTTTAAAAAAATAGGTTGTTTCACATGAGCAGGGAGCTGTGAGTTTCACATGAGTTGGAGCTGTGAAATTCTACAAGATTGCTTTTCTGTTCCATGAATTAGAAGTAGAGCACATAGTGACCCTGATACCATTAAGTAGAAAGTCATGATCTTGCACACATTTGAAGCTGTTGTCATTACGTGGTTCACTTCAATTAGAGCACTTATAAATGCATGAGCATTTATTTGTGAAATGAGCTAGCAGTTGACTGTGGGAACCAATTCTTATGGGCACATTAGACATCGCACCATGGCAAATCTAGATCTGAGGTTGCATGAGAGGTTGCAGTTGGGGAGATGGGATACTCAACAATACACTGTAAAAACATAGACAGGATTGTATGAGGCTCTACTCTTTTAGAATGACAAAGTAGAACTTAGAACTTCTCAGCCAATGTAGGATGGCCTTCTTGGATTTTCTATACCTTCCCTTAGAGTTTGTTCTCCTTAAAGCACAAAGGCTTGGTTAATATATTCAGCAAAATGTGATGGTGGAATGGAATGCACCATTTTAGACTGCAATGGGAGAATAACCATTTTGGTTGTTTCCTGTGTTTTAAAAAAACTTTTGGCAAAAAGATTACTACAATTAGGATATCTGTGGTGAAAACAACTTTATAAAATCCAAAGCCAGCAGATCTTCAAAGGGAGTTTTCTTTTTTATAGTGGAGAGCATTCAAAATATTTTCCACTGACTGTCAGAACTGGTGCCATCCGGTCTACTAACTCAGGACTTGCATTGCAGTTCTAAGCATGTTTCCTTGGAAGTCCGTCTCATTGTGTTCAATCGGAGATGCACCCTATTAAGTGCATTTAAGAGTGCGATCCCCCAGGTGAACCCACAGTCTGAAGTGCTAGAGCCCAGAATTCTACTATTGCTGTTACTACTGCTACTATTTCTATCAACTGTTTAATTTTTCTATATAGTACATATTTAAAAGAAAGAGATCCTGTAGCATAGCACAAAAGAAGAATATTTTTCATTTTCTTTGTAAACTGCTTTGTGAACCTTTTAGTTGAAAAGCATTATATAAGTACTGTAGATAGACTAAGTACTGTAGATAGACGGACCTATCTGTCTATTCAAGCTGTGACTTGAATATGTAGATTTAAATAATCAGGTCTTCCTTTAGCAAGCACAGAAGTTCTACCCCCCTTTTCTGTATTATTTTCTGTATTTATTAAGGAAAATAAATAATAATAAACCAGAATAAACATGTACATGGGTGAAAATTGGTCACCTTGGGTAAAGATGCAAGTGTGTGATAATTTGAGGTTGAGAATGATGTCCGTGTTGCTGTTGTGTCTTGGATAGAGTAGATAGATGCTTTTTCCTTTTCACATAACACCAGAATTCGGAGACATCCACTAAAATGGAATGTTGGGAAGGACAATTTCTTTACCCAGCATAAAAACATCTTTACCAAATTTGCATTAAGTTTGTGAAACTCCTTGCCACAACTATAGTGGGTGCCAACTATCTTGGAGGCCTGCCTTATGGAGGTTGTGCACCTAAACTGCCTTTGTTTTACATCTAGCTCTAAAGATCCAGAAGGTCTTTTAAGGTTGGAAAGAAAAATACAGACTTGCCTTGGGCCACAGGCAACCACACAAATGGCTATTTGCAAATCTGAGTTAAATTGTTCCTTTATAAATTTTGTCATAAGAATAAAATTACGTTTCTGACAGCTACCACCTTCTGGTTAGGCAAATGCTATATCTCATTATTTTTTCAATTAGTATGTTGCTGCTGATGGTAGCATGGGGTGTGAAATCAATGAAATGCGTAGGTCTTGATTGGCTAGTGCAGATATAAACAGCAGCTTTGAATTTTCCTGAAGCCTGTTATATCATCTGTAAGGAATTAGACTGGGGTGGGGGGACATCCCAAAAGTAAAGGTGTACTTGGCAAGCTGAGAGATAATGGGAGAGGAATAAAGTACCTATATTCTTTGATTCTGCACATTATGGCTGTCAGACTTGAGACTTACAGTAACGTTAAGAAGTCAGTTGATTTAAGTGTTGGTAAGTGAAACCCTGTCACATTGTATTTGTGATGGTGGATTTTATTGCATTTATATGCTAATTTCCTTTTTTGTAGGTGGTTAGGAGAGAGCTGTCTAAGAATTACAAGTGGGTAGCACTGAATTCATATTTTAAATGACCTAATTTTTTTTAAAGGGAACATCTGTTTTACATTTCTTTGTGTTTCCACATTTTATTTCTTAAGAACCAATGACTTTTGAGATAATTTTATCTATTCCTGATTCCAATAAGGAATAGTGAATCTGTTAAGGACTGCAAAAATGTGAATGTCTGAATATCTTTGGAATTCATTCAAATTCCCATTGTTTGTTTCAGGGAGTATAATATAGAACCAGATTTGGGTTTGTGATATAATACTGATATAATCATGCAGGGTATAGTTTGTGGACAGTACATAACAAAATAGCACTCTGATGTTTGTGCATACATTATTTTATTTTATTGAACCATAATGGGAGAATAGAAATAGCCATGGATGGAGCTGTGACTTTTTATTTATAAACACACACATATGCACACTCAGTGATCTGCTACATGAAATATAGAAACTATATTCTGAAATATGCATTGAATATTTGTGATCCCTTTCAAGCTTCTTATTCCTAATGAGATGCTTTATTTGATCACATGTAAGGAATATTCTTTACACTGAGTTCCAGAAATAGCAGTAATGCCATACTTTGAAATGGCTGGATATAGATGAGAAAGGAGTACAGTTAATCCATATTTCTCATCCATTTATAGAATGAGAAATCGATAAAAGAGAAAAAATAAAACTAGGACTATAGAATGAAAAATGAAACTACAGTTTTGTAACTTCATAAATTATTAAATTAAACCTTTGGTGGTTGTACTTTAAAATGAATTTTTCATTTGATTGGGTACATGTGCTCCTATCCAGCAAGGAAGCCCTATGAACATTATTATCTTCTTCTGTATGAAGCCAATGTAGCTATGCAACTGGATGTGCACCTCCAGCCACATCACAAGCTCTCATTCAAATGGCTATACTGGTGAAAGTATTCATAGCTACCAGTTGTGACTTATGATTACTTGCCGACAATTAGAACTGGACTGAACCCATTATTTTCTGTGACTTGTTTCCTCTGGAAAACTGCATTCTTGAAGCTTAAAACGTAAGGGAGTTCAAGGCTTTTGCAATACCTCCTTGACATTGTCTTTGAGTGTCTTGCCTTGGCGCTAACATCAGAATCAGCCACATAAAATCTGATGAGAATATTCGGGGCTGGAAAGACCTCCATGGCAGGATTTCTTAGACATCTTTGAAATGCAGTATGTTGGAATTCAAGATGTTTCTTAGAGGTGGTTCAGAAAAAATGTCATACAATGGCTGGGTACTGCATAAATGAGTCTGATAAGCATGATTAATCCTGGTTTCCAATGCTAGTTTTAAGCCTAAACAATCGTAAACAATACCATCCCCAGACCCCCCTGCCAATGCTGGCAGGATGCCACCAGTGCAAACGTATCTTGGGCTGGCACTGCAGAGGCCAGATTCAGTCTCTGGAGGCTGGCACACATCTATGTGCCAGCCTGCCAACCGTCCCAGTAGTAGAGAAGTGCCTTAAAGCACTTTTTATAGTTTATGGCAATTTTGGAATACCCGGAAGCTTGTCCAAGGGTCTTGATCTGGCTTTCTTGTTATTAGGATTGCTCTTAGTCTTTGAAATGTTATTGAAGGAAACAGAGAAGATGCATTTTTTGTAAGTATGACTGATAAAACCAGATTTCTTCTGTTGCATCATGGATTGTTGTCCCTTAACAACTTCAACATTACAGTAAGTGATAAGCAGAGTTTAATGCAGTGGCATTAAATGAACGTACTGTTAGAAATAGGTATGAAATTGTACTGTTTTGCATCTTTTTGTATATATAGAAAGGATCTTGCAAGGACCAGTCAAAAGGGTAAGGATGCAGTTCTTACTATATTATGAAAGGCAAGGAACATGTTTCAAGATACATGTCAGATTGTATTTTAACTGTCTTAACTGATTTGCCATTTTTATTTAATATTTTAATTAATAAGTATTTACTTCATTCTCTGTGTTGTCACATTAAAATATACTCTTCAGTTCTGAAGCAAAAGATTTGATAGCTTTTTGGTACAAACAATACATACAATGTGGGATATTTTCAATTGGGAGAACATCATCATCATGGATTTTTGTTCATGCTATTGAAAGACTAGTTGGTTTGGGTTTATTAAACTTGAATGATACTTGGGCATTTCAGACTGGGACCCCTTTTAAACTTAAAAATAAGTCCGGAACTCCCTATCAGACTTAACAGGGATGTGACATCACTGTGATATCAGAAACCAGGAGCTCTGGTATCATAGTGATGCCATATCCCAGTAAGTTTGACAGGGGGTTCCAGACATACATATATATATACATAACTTGGGAATTTGTATGGACTTATTTTTTTCCCTTGATCATACAGTATTTAATACAAATCCTTGCGTAAGGGAAGGAGCACAACTCAGTAACAGAGTGTGTGGTTCAATTTAGAAAGTCTTGGGTTCAAAGTTGACATCTTTTTCATAAAACCTTGATAAGCAGGCCTAGTCATGTATTTTAACAGAGACCTGCCAATCGTACAAAGCTATAGTGGGCTAGATGGAGCCATGGTTTGGCTTGATTTGTATGGCAGTTTCATTTGTTCACTTGTTTTAGAGAAAATACCTGGATCTCCCATTTTGTAACCTGTTTTTGTTATTCTGTCATGTCAAGAGGCAATGCAGGGACTTCCTATGAATTTGTAAATCCCTGTTGTATAAATGAGTTTAATAAGCTCCTTTGTAGTTTAAGACTGAAGTCTTGCTTTGTAACTACTTTGCATATTTTATTTTACTAGAATTTGTTTATCTTTGCCAGAATAAATATGTTTTACTCTGTCAGTGATCAAAGCAGTAGCCTAGTTATATTTGTGACTGATGGAAGAAATGTTAGTGGTGTGTCAGCTTTATGTTTTGCTCTGTGGCGTCTCTCTGAAATTTTCTCTGATTTTAATCATTATTTGCAACAAGAAAAAACACACCTGTATTTCAGACTATTTTTTCTATCCCAAGCCTGTATTATAGGCTGTAACCTGATACACATTTATTTGGGAGTGAGTTCTATTGAACTCAATGAGGCTAACTCATGTCGAGTTATACAGGCAGAGATTAGTTTCTCACAGTGCAGTCTAATAAAAGATGGAAAACCACTCATAATTACATTTTTCATAATATCATTTGCTATAAATCGGTTAGAAAAGAAGGAGAGGCTGTGCAATGACTGGTCACTATTATCTTATTCATGAACTGGTATCAGCCTGCAGCTATTGATATGGAGATACAATATAACAGAATTCAACAGTAAAAAACCATTGCTTTTTACAGTATCTCAGCTGCCCTTTTGCCACCTCTCTCCTCATTTCCTTGTTCCCCCCATTTTTTTCTCCTTGTTCCCTTGTTCCCCCAATTCCTTGTAGGAATTGGAATATTACCAGTTGACAGTTGGATGTTTGTAGTTGCATCTCATCAGCCTGTTTAATTGACATGGAATGTTAATTGGTGTTAATTTATAATATTCATAGGATCAGGGCATCACTGGTATTCTTGGAGGGGGGCAAAATGCTAAGTTTTGCCAGTTTCCTGGCCACTGCCCACTCACTTTTGCAGAAGCAAAAAAACATTTGCAGCTATGACCCAACTCTGAAAGTGGTAAGGATATATATTTATATCAGCAATCAAGTACTTGTCAAAACTCAGCACTTGCCCGCTTCCAGGAACATCAGTGCTGAGCAGCATTCTCCCAGATGAGAATTTTTTTTTTTTTTTGCATTTTAGATTGTGAGCCCTTTTGGGACAGGGACCCATTAGCTATTAATTAACTATTATTATTTTTCCATTTTCTTTGCTTTGTGAACTTGATAGTTGAAAAGCGGTATATAAATACTGTAGATAGATAAAAGCATCTTCTGGTTGTGTTCAGAAGGTGTTCTTAAAGGATTTGCTGAAATCCAGAAGTGTCTGGGGGCCTGCGGATGGCTTCTCTAGGGCTTCAACAACTCTCATACGTGATCAGAAGATGCTTGAGGAGCTTTCTAAGTGGGGTTGGCACCCATGTAGACAAATTTGCAGACGCTGAACTCGCAGATGAGAAGGATGGAATGCATTCCAGTGGGTTGCAAATGGATGTCTTTGATATGAACAATTCTAGGTAAGGGTTTTTCTTGGGATTTGAAGTGTGAAAAGTCTGGCACAGAAGCAGAGCTTTGCAGGAAAGTTCAGACTTATGGTTCTGAACACAGGAAATTGCATTTTTATAAAATGATTGGAAGCTTTGAAGGACCTGGTTCTGGAAAATAAAATTTAAAAGTCCATATGGTTAGAAGACAAGTAACAAAGCACTGTCAATCATTTAGCTTGATGAAGATGTGTGGCATCATCCTTCAGTCTGGAGGATTAGTGAGATTGAAGAACATTGGGGTGAACATGTGATTACTAATTGTCATTCAATGAGGACTTAGTGTTTTTGAGTTCCAAAAGTTCCAAAAAACCTTATAAAATATTAATCTCATTTCAGGTTTCTGGCAATTAACCAAAACACAAGTATGGAGGCTAAATGTTGATTTACCCTTATAATTATAGAAGAATTCTATTTCTATATAATTCTAGAGTTTCCCTAAGGAAAAGGAGATGAGAGTTGTAGCACTGTTAGCCATTATCAAGCAATAGTCATACATCTAATATAAATATAGATTAAAAAACTGCTTTGCTCATTAAGCATATGCAATTTTCCACCACTGGTGTTCTGCCAGGACTATCCCTGGCATGTAGCATGGCAGCTGTTGCTGGTGTTTTTAAAACAGAGAATCCTTTGGAGCAGGAAACATTCTTAATTTAAAAAAAAAACTATGTGAACTACCTTGTGAACTACGTTTGGTGAAAAAACAGCATAAAATCATTTTTAGTAATAATGTTATACAATGGCAACAAGTAATTTTGAATTTATAACCCCACAAGGTGGACTACAATCTTTTCTGTTAATTTTAGTTTTGTGACTACTTGGATTTCCGACTAAACAAGAGGAAAGGTTTTTGATATCCTTCCTTCCTAATTCTTAAATACCTCAAATGCAGAAAGAAAATCTTGCTGTTTTTTGTGTTTGAAAACCTATTATTCTCCCCCCTCCTAGTAAAAAATATTTTGACTTTCCTTCCAAATGTATCCCTACAATCCAGAGTAATTATGGGAGTGTTACTCCCGAGTGCACCCATAGTTACGGCACCACCTAGTGAAAACCTATGGGAAATTCATATTGCAATCCAAAGTAAATTGTTCTTACTCCCCGTGGGACTCCCTGTAATTACTCTGGATTGCACCCTATGACTTTCTTTGCTGTTGGAAAGTTGGGCAGCTTCAGATATGTGTGCTATCACAGCAGGGTTTAGCTTTTGTATATGTGTTCTTTTTCTGTAATAAGTGCATGGCCAAATTATGTTTCTGGTTATTTCTAATAGCACCCCTAATGATAATAGATACTAAAACACGAGGCTGCACACCTACGAAGAACTGTGGATTTTGATGCAGTAGAAGCACTTCCTTAAGGAGGACTGAATTTTCAACGATGCATCTCAGTGAATTCTCTATATGTTGATGTACACTATGATTTCCAGTTGTATGCTCACGCACGCGCTGCTTTTGCTTTTAGTATGAGATGCTGTATGTAGAAAATTTTGAACATGTGACCCTTTTGGTTTAATGCTGCTTGGGTGCGCAGACCTTAAGAAAAACATTGCATATTCATAGGTACCGAATACTTTTGATGACGCACATCGGTCTCCATAGAAACAAAACAATAGCTGAGCACTTTCTCTCTCAATGTACACGTGCCTGAAAAATGCAGTTATGAATTTGGTTAAAGAGAAATTTTTGCTTTTCATCTCGATTTTTTGTGTGTTTCTGTTTCACTTGGAGTAGGTTCATAAATACAGAACATAACAGAAATCACATCACCGGTTCGCAACACAGGTTCACAGGACATTAGTCGTGAAACGGTTGTCTGTAAGTCGGTCAGGGAGCTGTGCAATTGCCATGTTTGTCTCTTGGACCTTGTATTTTTTCAGCATTGTGGTCACGTTGGATTTAAATTTGAGATATCCATTCATGGATCTCTGAATGTTTTATGAATGTGTGCATCCTGAATTCTCCATTCATAAGGACTTGCATGTTTGATTCTGAGGAGCACAGTCAGTGATGGAGCAATGAGGGAAGGACACACAACATTCTCCATACTCCCTTTCCTATCCCATTGGGGGGGAAGGGAGCTGCGCAGTGGCTAGGTCGAGAGATAGACCCATGCTATAGTCAGAAACAAAGCATGCAATTTGGTAGGGGACCAAAGTGCATTCGTTATCTGTGTTTTTACCTTGATTTCAGTATCTTGGTCCATTTGCTTTCTTGCAGCATAGACTTGGTAACCTGAAACTAACATAATGTCAGCATCAAATTTATGGCTTGCTGAGCTCTTCAACCCCACATTGATACCATTCGAAGGGACACAGCTGGAGCAGGCCAATCTGCATGTGTGAAAGAATGTATTTGCAGAGTTGCAGAATTGAAGCCCACTTGATCAGGAAGTCCATGTGTGTCTTGGTTGGTAGATTTGAGGCTTTTTGTTTTTGTCTCTGGAATCTACCGATGTAAAATTGTAGCCAAATTGTAGCTTGTGCAATAATTTACATTTTCTTCCACCCAAAGTAGTGCGCTCTGTTTAATATTTCACCCATGCTCCACACAAGGTTCAGATCTGAATTCACCACTATAGCAGAGTTGGCAGCACATTTATAAGTGACTTTAGGCAGGGTGACCATGTATCATAACCCAAAAAGGAAGATGAGGCCAAAGAAAATGTAGGACACCCAAGAAAAATATCTAAGAACACATGTAGATACTGCTTTCATGTTGTTAATTTACACGCTTTATTACTTAATATTAAATTTAAAACTTTGACATGTAATTGATTACCGGTAACCCCCACTTTCGTTGTCTGATGATCTACTATTTTAACACTTTTCAATTATACCCCAAACATATTCATTCAATGCATGTTCCACTCTTTCAACCTTCCTCTGTTGTTCTAAAGGCCAAAGTTGCCCTACCCCATGTGGTAGCTCCGAGTCTAATCCCATTTCTGAAGGAGTTAATGAGAATCCATTTGCAGAAATCTTTGTGTGGCGGTAGGAATTTGAAAGATAAAAAGGAGCATTGCAATTTGCTAGCTAAAAAAACATTGGAAGCAACATTGATAAGATAAAAAAGATTGGATTCCATTATTTAAATGGTTTTCACTTTTGGATGGTGTTCTAGTTCCTCACTCATCCAATAAATGGGGGATGCCTGTACATAGAATTTGTTGATGATAAGAAGGCTACATGCTGCCTGCACACAAGGAAAAGGAGGGCAATGAGGATGTTTTTCCAAGACACAAGGCTAAAAAAGAGAACCTGTGCTGGAAAAAGAGGACATATGATCACCCTGTTTTAGGTCACTGAGGCCACAATCCTAAAAAATGTAGGCCTTTGCAACTCACCCATCTTGTTCCTGTTGTGGTGTGGCAATGCTGGAGCATGTCTGTACCCCACCCCCAGAGTGGTGCAGAAGTGCCATATGACACTTTTACAACCACCCCCCCAACCCAGCACAGGGCTTGTGTCAGCTTAATGGGTTTAGGATTGAAGTCTGAGGGAGCAATCCTGAAAGCTCCCAAGAACAGTGCACGTCCCTTGCACTGTCCTAATGGTGTTGCAAAAGTGTGCGCCACATTGGATGAGTTAGGCCAGTGCACTAGTGTGTGTCGGCTTAACTTGGCTGGTGAAAACCAGCAACTTGCAGTGGTGTCAGTCCACAAGTACAAGCACCCCAAAAGGGCATGGGGAGAGCGGAAAAGAGATAGGGAAGAGTGAGAAGGGGTATTCTGAGGCAGGGGATGAGCATGATGAAAGTGGCTGCCAACCTGCCTTGGCTCTAGTCAGGAGCCAAGATAAGTCTCTCTTCTCCTTTTTTTGAATTATGGAAATACAGTTGGGTTGAGTGTTCCCTACAGGGGATGAGGTGAAACTGAATACAAAATTCCCAGCGAGAGCTGATGCCTGTTGCTAAATTTGGAGGGAAACTTTCCTTTCTATCCCTTTTTGTACCCTCTGCCTCGGTTTCTATATCCATTTGTCTGAGGTGAAGTCTATATCTAGTCCTGAATCAACTTCTTTAACTTAAAGAGTGCAAACCTAACTTAGGCTGGCACAACTCATTGGTCTACGGTTCCTGTGGTGATATAGGGAGATAAGCGCATGTCTGTAAACTGGCATAATCCTTCCCCAGGAGTGGGGCACAAGTGTCTTATGGCACTTCTGTGACACCCCCAAGTCAGCACAGGACTTATCCCAGGCTTATTCCAGCCTATGTAGAGGTTAGGATTGCAGCCTTAGGGTGCAATCCAGAGTAACTATGGGGAGTTCTTGCTCCAGTGTAAGAACAATTTACTCTGGATTGCAATATGAATTTCCCATAGGTTTTCACTAGGTGGTGCAGTAACTACGGGTGCATGTAATGTCTCTTATGTGCTCCTGTAGTTGCTCTGGATTGTAGGGTTAGACACTTTCCTGCAAGACCCATTGAACACAGTCGGGCTTACATTTGAGTAGACATGGTTAGGGTTGTGCTCAGTTTAAACTGTTGACTACTGATGACATATAATATTAAAGTGGGAGGAAATTTTAATTTCTGGCAAACCTTTTAACTTTTAGGAGAATTCCTTTTGGGTCTGATACACACAGCATAGTTGGCTGGTTGTTTTTTTTAAATCTTGGGGACTCAGTATTTAATCTTTTTCTTCACAGAAAATGCCATACAGCAAAAATTTCAGTTTCGTTTTCTAAAATTTTTATTTTGATCTATACTATTTGATCAGTCTGTATTATCCCCAGAAGTTCCAGAATGCCTCACATGTTTTGCCATATGTTTGTTTTGCCTTTTGGCTTGTGTGCTTAATGCCGAAAGATAGCTCATGAACAATAATTAATGTTAGTATAGTTAGTATAATGTTAGTTAGTATAATGTTACCATAGGCTGTGGGTGGCGCAAGTGGCTAAGACACTGTGCCTGTTAACCAGCAGGCCAGGGTTCGAGACCCAGGTTGGCCCCACAAGGTTGGCTCCTGTCCTTAGCCCAGCTCTGCGATGCCAGCGGGATCCAATCGTATTGGCTCTGCCTTTCCATTGGACTAATTCAGTGGCGTGGAGAGGGGGGACTTGCTGCTTGGGTAACAGCCTATCCTCCATAACAATCTAACCCAGGCTTTCGTGCTTCGTATGCAGCGTATGCAGCGCCGAGCACGATACTATAGTCTTCCAAGACTGACGGAGGCCTGCTTTTTTTTTTATTGATTTACTGTACATTTGATATCAAGCTGCTTTCCGTGAACATTCTTGCATATAAATTTTAGGGTAGAAGTTAATGTTTCTTAACCAAACTGATTTGCTGGGCCTGTTCTCATCCTGCACCCCTGGATTTTTGTCCCTTCAGAATCAGCAAATTAAAATTTTGCCTCTTAGCTGCAAGATGAATGCAAAGCAATAGTAGCCAAATGTGCGCTTTGAATTTGGAGCTTGCTATTAAAAAGCAAAGAGGAAAGATGAGAATTGAATTAATGTTGGAACCGAATCAACTTTGCAGTCCCAAGGTAAAGGAATAAATTGTTCCTTTTATGTGAGAAGGCCTCCATGATTGCCCCCACTTCGGGATACATTTCAGGATACACATCTGCATTTGATCTAGAAAGTCAGATAGGATTGAGCCCTTGATCTAAATTTTCTCCTGCATATTTTTTTTTTTGTTAATTGTCACCTTTTGAGGGGAGGGAGAAAAGCTTTGAGAAAATTACTCCCACCCCAACTCACTATTTTTGCATGCATTGGTGTTGCTCTGTTTGACTTGTGGTGGCTATTTTGGTTTCCCCCAAATGCCTTTTTGATCCCCCACGGAGCATTTTGGGAAAACCAGAATGAGCACAACAAGTCAGATAGCTTGAGAAGCTTCTTATGCTCCGATCTCCCCAGTGAGATCACCCCAAGAAAAAAAGGCAGAAAAAGCTGCGTTATTTTCAAAGACACAAAATAGAGTGGCGCCTCATGTAACAAATTTAATTCGTTCTGGAGGCATGTTTGTTACGTGAAACATTTTTTATTGAAGTGTGTGAAGCAGATTTTCCCATAGCAAATAATGAAAACTCAGAGGATTGGTTCCACAACCCAAAAAATATTCATATAAAAATATTAACCAGATGTAAAAATGATGACAAAACACTGGAATTGAATTCAAAACATGCATTCAATGAGCATGATCCTATGAAGTCTACTTAGGCTGCAATCCTAAAGACACTTTTCTGGGAGTAAGACCTATTAGACACAATGGAGCGTACATCTGAGTAGTCATGGTTAAGATTGTGCTCTTTCAGTATCACTAATTGAGTCACTGCTATCCATTGGCTCAAAGCAATCTTTGTCTTTTTGTGCAACTTTAACATTTCCAAGCTGCTGATGGAGAGCAGCATTAGAACATTGATATTAGAACATTAGAACCTTAGAACATTAGAACCTTCCACTCTGCCACACACAGATCCCACATACAAACCTGGCTCAGGTTGCTTTCCCCTCCCCCGGACCTCACATGAGTTCCCTGGCCATGGAAGCCTATTCAAAACTTTGCCTAGGGCCCCACTGTAGCTCAAGCAAGTCCCCTTGTCCCCCCTTGTCCCTTCGTCCCCCCTGTGGGTTCCCTTGCCATGGAAGCCTGTTCCAAACATCCTCAGAAGTGTTCTTTGCCCAAGACAGTGTTCTTTACGCAAGAAAAAATTTCTGAGAAAATTTTGTTCTTTACCCAAAATGCCCTTTACCCCAGTCATTGTTTACTCAAGGTACCACTGTAGTTGGGAAATTTTGGGGAGCAGGATTGGATCAGCACTAAATTCAGCTGCTATGTGTGTGAACTATTTTCAAATGTCAAATCCATGCATGCTGTTTTATGTGACATTTTATGAAGGCTTTACTTTTCAGTTCATGCTTTCTTAAAAAGAAATTGGTTCGCATATAGATAGTGCTAACTAGTGAATTAAATACAATGTACGTAATTCAGTAATGTAAATCGACAGTAAGACAAGCATCACAATTATTATTGCATATGAATTGCCATGCATTGGACAATGGCTGGCTGAACTGCACAAATAATCCAAGCAGAGAGAGGAACAAACAGTCCAGTCCTTATGTGTATTCCTGTGTATACCTTTCCCTATTGTTGTGTATCCAATATTCCTTTTCCCATATCTGAAATCAATAAAAACAAAACAAAAAAACCAGTCCAATCCTATCCCCTGCTACATAATACCATTGATAATGTGATGTATTCTGTTAGGAAAGTGATCAGACAGCCTTGAGAAAATAAATAAAACTGCTGCAAGGTATTCTCCTACCTGCCTTTGACGTCTTACAGTTTCTGCCCCTCCCTGTTCTGGAATTTTCTGTAGTCCATGGTGGGGGATCTGCTGCTGCAGTTGTCTTGTGGCAGTAGCTTCAAGGGTCCAGTAGTGGTGTGATTTTTTTACAGGTTTTTTTAATACCAGGAGACACATCCTGCTGGCATAAAAGGTGCAAAGGATTGGGCTATATCTAGGGGCACCAATTTAGGTATATCTTGTTCATATCCCTTGAAATGTCATAGAAGAGCTAGCAAAATACAGTGGTACTTTGGGTAATGAATGCCCTGGGTAAAGTATGTTCCAGGCAACAAATCTACCACTAAGAGGCACCCCTGCCCTGGGTAAGGAACCTGCTGCGGGTAACGAACGCCGGCTGGCAGCTACTTGAATTGAATGGGTCAGGCAACAGCAGGTCTGTCCCTCTGAGGGGTGGGGGGTACTTGGGGACAGTGTGGGGAGATACAGGCAGCCGATACTCACTTTAAAAGCTTGCCTTGTTTTCGAACACGAGCTTCCTGCAGAGTTTTTGAAAGAGGCTGGAGAGGGGTGAGGGATGCTCCTTCCTCCAGCCCGCTCCGCCGGGAGCCTCTTGTTCAAAAGCCAGGCTTTTAAAGTGAGTAGGCTTGCCTGTATCTTCCCTCCCCACTGTCCCCAAACACCCCCATCCCCCAGAAGACCCCCCAGTCCCTCCAATGGGGCTTACTCCCAGGAAAGTGTCTGGAATTGCTTATTCCTACCCATGCCTACTCTAAAGCAAGCCCCATTGTGTTCAATTGGTCTTACTTCCAGGAAAGTGTCTTTAGGATTACAGCCTTCTAAGTGTCTTTAGGATTGTGTCTTTAGGATTTCAGGCTAAGGTTGCAATCCTAAAGCCACTTTCCTGGGAGTAAGACCCATAAAACACAATGTGACTTACTTTTGAGTAGACATGGTTAGGATTGTGCTCTAAGTAGACTTCATAGTATCATGCGCACTGAATGCATATTCTGAATTCAATTCCAGTGTTTTGTCATCATTTTTACATACAGTTAATATTTTTATATGAATATTTTGGGGGTTCTGGAACCAATTATCTGAGTTTCCATTATTTCCTATGCGAAAATCCGCTTCACATAAAGAATGTTTCACGTAACAAACATGCCTCTGGAACGAATTAAATTTGTTAAGTGAGGCGCCACTGTACTTGCAACCTGCACCAACCCTGTGCCATCTTGTACTCATACATGATTCTTAATAATGAGTGAGGCTGACCTTGCGTCTCCTTGCTTGTTGTTGAGTATCATTCCCCAGGAAACAAAATTTTTCTCTCTAATCTAAGTGTGGTGTCAGCTACTATAGGCACCAAGGTTGAGCATGTCCTCTAAAGGTGTATCAGTTGCTACCCTAAAGGAGGTGGAATGGGTGAAACGAATGGATGTAGCAAAATCACTTGCCATATTCCACTTGAAGGGCCCAGGTTAATCACCTTAGATCTTCTTCTTATAATGTTCTCATTGTGAAACTAGCTATTAAGGAGAAGAATTAGAAAAAACCTTAAAAATAAAATGGATTTGCTGAACAAGTGCCTCAAGTGATCAGCAAATTTTCTTGCTTATCTTTATTCTGAGATGTCGGACGTATTTCTCCTCTACTCCCATTTAAAGCTTGTCTATAATGATTGCTTTTTCTGGACTGTTTCTGATATTGATGGACTACTTGGAAGCCCCTGGACTTCTGGATTAATACTGTGCTGGTGTTACAAACATTTTATTTTTCATGATGTTAGGAATGATCTTGTTTAGAAAATCAAGCCTTGACTGCAAAGACGGTTTGATATTCATGAGTACAGTATTCCCTTGTGGCCATCCCTGGCTTTGTCTTATACTGCAAGGAGCCATCATGGTTTCTTACAAGCAGGGCAGAAAGCAGCTCCCTGAGGACCAAAATATTCTCCCTGTTTGTCACAGTGCTTTCTGTTTCCAGACAAGCTGTCAGCAAATAAATTGACTAGAGACTGTAAAGCAGAGATGAATATTTCAGCAGAATTTTTTTTATTTTGTATATGTAACTTCAGAGTAGATTTGAAAATGATTCAGAAATAATGTGTATGGCAGTTGTTTAGACACACTAATTTTGTAACAGTTATGTAGCATTGATTAATCTTAAACAATTCTTGCTTAAAATCATATGGTAGTATTGGCGTTGGTAATACTTTTTAACAATCTGCTTTTATAACAACCCATAATTGCAGTCATGGCTGGAGTTTCTAAACAAGATCATTCCCAACATCATGAAAGATAAAATGTTTGTAACACTAGCGCAGTATTAATTGAAAAACTTTGATAGAGTTCTGATATGGTTCTGGCCTGCATGCAAGCCTTGTAATCATCTTGATCGAATACACTTTTTGTTTAAATTAATGTAAGTTTATTCAAATTTGAAATGTACATCATTTTTTCAGCCCCTAACACATGTCAGCCCCACATCATGTCAGAGAGATGGCCCTTATGTCAAAATGTTTGACATCCCCACATCATGTCAGAGAGATAGCCCTTATGTCAAAATGTTTGGATACCCCTGCCCTAGACGAAAACATCCTGGATTGTTCACATCTCTGACACTAATTTTTTGACTGTCAGAAAGTTCTGGGCATGTAAGGAAAGCTATAGGGCAGCCTTGAGCCTATTGAGGCTCACGTGGGCTGCATCTAACCCAGAGGCTGGGGCTTTGGACATCAATGTTTTAAGGCAGTGATTTTCAACCTTTTTCATTTCATGGCACACTAACAAGGCACTGAAATTGTCAAGGCGCACCATTAGTTGTTTTTATCATTGACAAGACACACCAGGCTGTTCAAATCCTCAAATTTTCCTATTAATGTCAATCCCCAAATTCTCACAGCACACCTGGGGACTATCCGTGGCACACTGGTTGAAAATCACTGCTGTATGCAGGGGTCTCCAAACTTTCAACTTTAGGACTGCAAGATTGTGTAGGGGAGGAAATTTCAACAGGTTCAGCTTTTAATCTTACAGGTTACAAGCTACACCTGTTGAAATTTCCTCCTCTACACAATAATTAAGGGACCAGCAGCCATGAATTTGAAAGTTTGGAGACCCCTGCTTTAGGGGAACGATTCCTAGGAGAATAAGATGTTCCGCTGGCCTAAAGTATCCAAATGGAGGCGCTGAAGTTGAGGTATAAGGGGATTCATTTCCCTCTTCCTCTTGGTTGATCAGAGAGGGAACAAAGAAAAGACTGAAGGCTGGCAATTTTTGATGCAGTGTGTATTCTGAGTAAGTACAGAGAGAAGTCTTGGTAGGAGGGATGTGTATACAAGGGAAGACTGACGGCAAGCAATGCAAGGGATTACTTTGCCAACCACAAATGCAAACAAGGTGCAGTCAGTCAAAAGATCTAAGTTGGTGTGACTCTTGATGAATTGGAAAAGCAGGAATTTGGGGATAATCAGCAAGGTGGACAAGTTTGCAGATGACACTAATTTTTCCAGGAGATGAATCTAGAGTGGATTTTGAATAGCTTCAGAAGACTGGGGGAGACGGGGTGGCAAAATTGTAGATGTTCTTCAGTGTATGTAAATGTGAAGTGATGTGCTTTGGAACAAAAATTAATTTCACATAAATGCTGATGGGTGGATCTGGTGAGGTGTCCATAAGTCAGTGGTTCTCAATCTTCCTAATGCCGTGACCCCTTTATAAGTTCCTCATGTTGTGGGGACCCCCAACCATAAAATTATTTTCGTTGCTACTTTATAACTGTAATTTCGCTACTGTTATGAATCATAATGTAAATATCCAATATGCAGGATGTATTTTCATTGTTACAAATGAAATGTGCGTTTTATGCACACATTGAACACAATGGGATTTATTTCAGAGGATTTGGCATAGGATTGGGCCCTGAGGCTGCAATCCTATCTACATTTACATGGGAGTAAAGGCCCCCTGACTATAATGGGATTTATTTCAGAGTAGGCATGTATAGGATTGGGCCCTGAGGCTGTCAGTCAACCCCAGTACGTGTGCAGCTACAGCTGGAGGTCTGGCAAGCCTGACCTATCCCCCTGCACCAGGGGTCTTTAGGTGACCCCCAGGAAACCTCTAGGCGACCTCCAAAGGGGTCCCGACCCCCACTTTGAGAAACGCTGCCTTAAGCGATCTAGTGAGAGGCCTTAGGACATTGGTGGACATTACAGTGGAAGTGTTGATGCAGTGTGTGGCACCTATGAAGAAATAAAATTCCATGTGTAGGATCATTGGATTGAGAATAGAATGGCCACTATTGTTATGTCATTGGACAAATCAATGGTAGTACTTGAAATATTGTGTCTAAATCTGGTCACCACATCTCAAAGAGGATATAATAGAACTGGAAAAGATGGAGAAGAGAGTGACCAAAATGGTTACTGTGCTGGGGCACCTCACAAGGTAAGGCAGCACTAAATTTGGGGATCTTCAATAGAAAAAATGTGCCTGGGAGGAACATGACTGAGACTTATACAGGTTTCCATCATTATCTGTTAGGGTTCCATTCTGGAGCATTCTGTGGATAAAAAAAATTATGAATTAAAAAATAGTGCATTTAAAGACCCACTTCCAGGTTTCCTGATTGTCCATTGCTCCTAATAAGGTGGTGCCTCAGTATCTTCAGGGTTTTGATACAGGGACTTCCCACTGATTCAAAAAATGTGTTAAATAAAAAGAGTTTTAAAAAATTTGTGTCCCTTTAGAATTGTTTAAAAACAGCTTTTCTTACTGCTGTAGAGAGGCAGTCAGCAATTAGAATTGCAGAGAACCCAATGCCTTTGCCTGGCTCAGCTGAAAAATGGAATGGCTGCTTCCATGACGGCCTCTTACAACAGTAAGAAAATCAGTTTTTAAAACTGTGATGTGCAGTGGCCACTCGTATTGAGTCATATCTATGTATAAAAAAATCCATGTATGAAAAACAAGGTTGGGCCTGTACATTATGCAGGGGATGGATAGAGCAAAGTTCTTTTCCCTCTTTCACAACACCAGAACAAGGGGACAGCCGCTAAAATAGAGTGGCAGGCGAGTTAGAAAGGACTAAACAGGCATTCCTTCTCCCAGCATGTGGAACATCTTGCTACAAGATATGATGATGAATCTTGGGATTTATACTATATCTTTAATAAAGGGACTAAACATTTATGGAATAAATGCTTGTGTTGTATGCTCTCAGAGGCATATGATGGACCAGTATGAGACAGAGGAAGCAGGACTAGGTGGACCTTTGGCCTGATCCAGCAAGACTTATGTTCTTATGAATAGTCTAAATAGCATTGTATATTCCTTTCTATAGTGATCTGGCTATTTTGAATTCCCTATTGTCAAGAGGGTTTACTTTCTTAATATAGTTTTATAATTTGCTAAGGTATTTGTGTTTCCAGCACATTTTTTGGGTAAGAAATTTTCTTTTTAATGCCTAGTAGTCAAACAAGGTCATAGTCCCTTTGAACTGTTTATTTATTTGAAGTGCTAATTTACCCTGATTTTGAAGTAATGGATTGTATAAGGTTTTTGGTGTAGTCATTTGTAATTTTGTTTCTGGGAAGCTCTGTATGAATTTGGTGAAATTTGTAAGTGCCTAAAATTTTTTTAGTAGAGCTACTGTTATCAGAAAGTTAATTCTTTTGGTCTTTAGTTAATTTAATTTCCTCTGTAAACTCCTTTGTAAACTTTTTTTCAAAGCAGTGTTGTTGTTGTTGGTCTTATGATTTATGGGAATTGCTGGGAGCTGCAAAATCCTCTCTGTGTTGTCTTGAAGAGGCACAGCTCTGAAGGCTATAGGAGATCTTGGGACATATTAAAAGATAAATATTTGACAAGGGCTGTGTCACTCCAGGAACATTCCAGATGTATGATTCAACAGAAAGCAGGGATTTTTGATTGGCCTTATAAAAATGGGGGTTTGAAACCATAGATTGCCTTTCCATTTTTCCGCAAAGGGGCAAGCTGTTGGGTTGGCTGGTAGTTACTTGCTCGTTGTTTGAGACTGATCTAAAATCTGGAATGTAAATGATACTTAGCTAGTGTTTCTATTTTATTGCTAGAGGAAAAATGGTCTCTGTTCTTAACCTCCAGGCATCGTTTGCCCCTTACTACAAACATGGATTTTATTCCATTTTAACCAAAATCTATTTTAATCTTATTTCTTGCATATTTACTTGAATGGGTGGTGGGACCTGTTTGTCTAAGCCAGTCCTAGAACTGCTCAACCATATTACCAAATTGGAATGTGTAGGGGAGAGGGCTAGGATCAGTTGTGAGATTCAAATAAATTAACAACAGGTTCTATGTCCAATTAGTAACTGGTTCTCAGAACCAGGTTCTCATTAGCAAAGGGTTCTATAGAACCTGTGTCAACCCCCTGAAGCCCACAACTGGCTAGGATGCACTTTTTACATACTCTAGTGTTATTTGAGCATTTCAGCCTTGGACCCCCTTTGGAGAATGCCAATATGTCTGGGAACCCCTGGAAATGGAGTCATGGCTATGAGTGACATTAAAGGTGCCCAGTGCCAGATTCCAAGAGGCTGCACCTAGCTTTTCGTGACCCCCCCTTTGAAATGAAGTTGCGACCCTTCAAAGGGGTCCCAATCCCCACTTTGAAGTACCATTGCCCTAAAATAAAGTCATGACCCATAAGAGGGTCCTTACCCTTACATTGAAAACCACTGCTCTTGAACACTTTAAAGAAAATTGTGACCATTGGAAGGGAGAGATTATTTGATTTGATTTATTGAATTTATACCCCGCCTTTCTTCCCTAAAAGGAAACCCAAGGCAGGTTACAATCATTTAAACATACAACAGAAGTAATTTAAAACTGGATACGGTTAAAACATAAGAGAAAAAAAACATAATAAGGGGCAGCATTACTGATTTCTGGGACTGGTAAATATTTTTTTTACTTTTGGTGAGCTAGTTTGGTGTCTTTCTCCAGTATGTACTGGCTGTGAATTGGGAGGGAAATGTGAAAGTGAATTGGGGGGAGGGAGACAGTCTCCTTGTGGGCATGTAGAAGTGGTAGCTCCGCTCATTTCCCTTTTACACCTGTTAATCACAATATTAGATTTTCCCATTCAACAACCATACTGGAATTTGCGTTGAAAAATGTTATGGTTGTTTTAACTGCTTGGACAGTGTATTTTGTTAAATGTTATGTTAGTGCTTTTACTTTCAGTACAAGAGCATTTTTTTCTGTTGTGCCACGTGTTGTATACATGTTGAGCGAGCTCTATGTCAAACTGTGGATTAATTTTTGCAAAGCTATCTGCTTCCCCGGTCATATCTGCCAGTTGTTGGAAATGAGACATCTGTGCACAAAGGGAATGCTGCTGTGTGGTTGCAGCTGTCTGTGCCCTTTCTTCTGCCCTCGAAGGACTCAGAGAAGAAGTAAGGCCAAGGACTCTTCCTAGCCTACAGTGTGTTCTCTCAATCCTCAGCCTGCGTTGGTAGGCAAATGGCGTGCACACTCAAGTTAAAGTGCATGCTCTTTCAAACTGTCAGAATAACATTGTTCATTTACTACTTACCGTACATAGACGTAGAAGCAGGGGAGCTTTGGAAGCTGGGAAATGGTCAGGACATAGTAGTGTTCTATAAAGTGGTGCTGAAGCTGACTAACAGTGCAGTCCTAAGCCTGTCTACTCATTAGTAAGTCCTATTGTATTCAATGGGGCCTACTACTAGGAAAGTGTGTTTAGAATTGCAGCCTAAGTGCTGATCATCAGAAATTTAAGCTGCCATCATATATGAAGTGGTGTCTTGAGACATTGTGCTTGCTTTGCATGATTTTAAAATAAGGAAATTTTTGTAAGGAAATAATATAATAAAGAAATTTTTGTAAGGAAATTTTGTAACTATGCTTAACATAATATTAAGAACTTGTTTCACATATTCAAAATATTATATATTCTTTTTTAAAGCTTTCAGAATTGTCTAATATCTATATCTAATATCTATTTTCCTTGTTTTTCTTAGCTCCTGTGATCAACCGGTTCACTAGACGGGCATCAGGTCAGTTTTCTGGATTTGCTTGTTTTTATTGGTTATGATTATTGAATATAATTATTGAGTAAGATGAATATCTTTGATTATTGAATATCATTCAATATTATTATCATTCAGTATTGTTGAGTAAGATGTATTGGGATGGATCCAAAGGTATTCTTACCCCAGAGTTAGGACACTTTCAGATCTAAATGTTGTCTGACAATGTGTGCAGTGGACCTGTTTTCCAACTCCAGAGTGAGATCAATGCAACTCCGAGGTAAGGAACAAACATAGCCTTACTTTAAGGAGTCCTCCATGACTGCCCCTCAGCTGTAGAGGGAAGGCACATACCTCATGAGCCCAGCTTTACTAGTACTATAAGTTTGGTTAGGATTGCACCCCGTGTGTTTTGTGTTGTGTTAATCTGTAGCACAGTTTCTTTAAAAGAGAAAACTGAAATGTTTTTGTTGCAATAAACACACATTTTGTAACTGTGCAGGGGGAACATATTATGAGAGATTGCCTTTAAGGGGTTTGAACATTGTGAACATCTCACTAAACAACATATGCATGCTCAGAGTGCAATCCTGACTTTAGGCCAAAGAGAATGGCCTAGCTAAGCTGGCCTAAGTAGGCCATAACCTGAGCTGACACTTAGGCCAAATCCATAGGGCTAGAAGACCTCTAAGGGTGGCCTAATTGCTGCTGAGGTCCAAGTAAGTAGCACCTGGAGAGGGCTTGCTCCCCAGGAGACCTGCCTCAGATCATGCTGAACCAGGAACAGCTGTGGTGCCTGCCTATAAGAAAGCCCAGGTGCAGCTAGACTGGCCCATCTGGCATTAGGCTAGCCAAAGTTTGCTTCAGGAGTGCCCACTTAATTTCACAGAGGTATATCCTTGTAAATGCACAGGTATATGAATCCTGTACAAGTTACCAGGATATTTTTCTGTGTCAGGATATTTTTCTGTGGTGCATATAGATAAATTCCTTTACATGCTTAGTAGCCAACGTATGATAATCTTTCTCAACTTGGATACCTCACCTTTTTTCCTAATTAATACTGGAGTCTAACATGAAGTCCAATGTGTGCCACATTGCACACCAAGAAATAAGGATGGGACTTTAATCTTTCTATTCATTCAAATCATGTACTTAAATGCATGTCAGAAATATAAATTTAAGGTGTATCATATGATTAAAGGCTGAATAGAATATTTAAGTCTCCTCCCTGGGAATTTTGAGCCAGGCGTCTTCTATAGTCCACCATAGTTGTTTTCTACCCAGCAATTCAAACAGTAAAAAATTCTGTTTTAATGTAACAGTTCAGATTGTGGGGCACATTGAAGGCAAAGAACAACATGGCACAGAGTTAATAAAATATCTTTTTCTGATCTAGCTTGCTGTGTTGGTGAGCAGCTTTTATTGCCAATAGCACGTTCCCCTTTTAAGTAGGACATAGTAAATATAAGGAGAGTAATGTGACAGTGGCAGACTCAACCCCTAAGCATGTTTATTATAATGCTTGAGAGAGTATGGATTTTGTAATCAATGTGCATGTGGTGGAGACTGCTGTGCAGTGCTCCCCATCCCCATACATTCATTAGACCCAGTTTGAATATATGTAAAATCTAGAGTGAATTTGACAGAATAAAAGCAACATTGCTAGTTTTCCACATTGCTAGAATGAAGGACTGAAACCTATATTCTAAAATTCGTATATCTCCTAAAATTGGGACGTTTGTTGATAACAGTTAATGACTTCCCAATACACAGAAGCTTCATAACAGAGGTGGTAAAAAACTGCTATATGTAGAAAAGTATGATTTTCTGGGAAAAGTATGGTTTCAAATTCATCTGAAATTATCTTATTCTTCTCTCTAAAACTAGCTTTAAGGTTGCAGCAGATTTGAAATCAGTGGTGTTTCTACTTTTGGGCAATTCTTTTTTCTAGTGTTCGGAGCATGTTTAGGAATGACGTGTATTCTTGGCAGAGCTACCAATTAAATAGCCAGAGGTTAATTACAGAAGCACCTGCTGACAATAATGTGGGCTGTTAATTATTTAGCAGCTATGGCAGCCATCATGTTGAGACTATTACAACTTTTTTTACATTCCACAGAGTCATAATTGGCCACAGCAGCTGTGATGGCACATTTTCACTCAAATCTAGTCCTCTACAAATCTTTATTTTTTCATCTTGACTGCTTCTCTTACACCATCTCTTACCCATCCCCACCTTTTCCCAAAGTGGGGTTTAAGAAAGTTAGTCTGTGGTTCAGGGGGAGGAAATGCAGACAGGGAAACATTTAAGCAGTAACAAGTACAACTCTGATGTATGGTATTTTATCTCAGTCCTCTGTGACATCTGCAAATGTCAAGCTCTTTCTAGTGGTTGGCTCAAAGCTTTCATGTACAAGTATTAATTTCAGAAATAAAACCTAGTGGGTTGAATGTTTGCTCATTAGTTGTGGCTTGATGCCATGTTCATAAAAATGCTACAGTTTGCTGTAGGCAACATTTACAGTCTCCAATCATGGTTGAGAGATTGGTGAATGAAGAAGTGAGCTTCTTCCCTGCCCTAATTACAATTTTGTTGTCCTTTAGAGAAAACTACATTGAAGGTGCAATCCGAACCAACTTTCTAGCACTGGCATAAGAACAATGCAACTCCAAGATAAGGGAACAAACAAGGAACAAACAATCCGTTACCTCTTAGAGGCATCCTTTGAGGATGCTTCTGTGACTGCCCTCCAACTGCAAGTTGCAACATGCGCCCAAACTGGCACAGCATGCCAGTGCTAGAAAGTTGGTTGGTATTACTCCTGCAGTCACCAATTCTAGGAGAAAGATCCTGAAATTGGAAGAAAAGAATCACCTGAAAATAGCATGGGGCCACTACTTTTAAATACAAGGTATGTCAGCCAGTTTAACATCTTTTGCTGCTTTTTTTGATCCTTTGCCTATTGCATCATCTAAAATTAATCTCTAACTTTACTAATATAAAATCTTGCTCAGTATGGGTCCATGGGACCCACGTAGAACCAGTCTTGGCTCCTCCTGAGCCTTGTGATGGGGATCAGAATTGCACTATGGTCCTCTCTGGATGGCTTTCTGAAGCCTGGAGAGGCAGCACCCATCTACCTGCTACCCTTGTTCAAGGTTTCAGAGTAGCCGCGAATGGGGGGGGGGGGGAAGCCACTTTTGGAATTAGATATAATTCCACTTTTGGAATTAAGATATAATATTTCTCATCTTTTTAGACATTGCAAAGTTCAGGGAAGCCTTAGAATGGAGGGCTTCCCCAGGCCTTAAAAGGTGAAAAAGAAGTCACTTCTGGTTTCCTGAGGGGAAACTGGAAAGTAGGTTTTTTGTTTGTTTGTTTGCTTGCTTGCTTCTCTGGGCTATTCTGAAGCAATGATCCTCTTCGGGGTGGTTAATGGGGCAAAGATTGCAGATCTGAATTGATACCGACAGGCTTTCGGCATTGGAGGGCGGCAGAGGGTATCTGTGGTGACACTATGCACCAGGCACCATCAGGCAAGTGGGGACATTGGGCACCACTGTGTAGTGGGCAGTGGGCCCCACCAGGCCCCATTTGGCATCCCTCCTGGACAGCAGGCACCAGCAGGCAATGGGCAGCAGGCACTGGGCGTGACCGGGCACAGGCACCACCAAGCAGAAGACATCACTTGGCCACAGGCACCTGTGGGCAGTGAGCACTGGGCATCCCTACTGGGCACCTCTGAGCATTGGGTTGTGGGCAATCATGGACACCACTATGCAGTGGGCAGTGAGCACTACTGGGCAGGACTAAGCACCAGGCATCCCTACCGGACATCAGTGGGCACTGGGCACAAGCAAACACCACTGGGCAGCAGGCATTACTGGACACCAAGCTGGGAGGAGTAGCAAACACAACAAAAGACAGGAGAAACCTCCAGGAGGATCTGGATAAACTAGAATACTGGGCTGTAAGAAACAGAATGAATTTCAACAGGGAGAAGTGCAAGGTTCTGCACTTAGGAAATAAAAACCAAAAATACAGGTATAAAATGGGGGATACTTGGCTTGGCAGCACAACATGTGAGCGGGATCTTGGAGTTGCCGTGGATCACAAGCTGAACATGAGTCAGCAGTGCGATGTGTCTGCAAAGAAAGCAAATGCCATTTTAGGCTGCAGTAAGAGGACTGTAGCTTCCAAGTCGCGAGAAGTTCTAGTTCCTCTTTATTCAGCATTGGTCAGACCTCACCTTGAGTACTGTGTTCAATTCTGGGCACCTCACTTTAAGAAAGATGCAGCCAAACTGGAGCAAGTCCAGAGGAGAGCGACAAGTATGATCAGTGGGATGGAAGGGAAGCCCTACGAGAAAAGGTTGGGGGAACTTGGGACGTTCAGCCTGGAGAAGAGGAGGCTGAGAGGAGACATGATTGCCCTCTTCAGATACCTGAAGGGCTGTCATAGAGAGTAAGGGGCTCGTTTGTTCATAGCTGCTTCTGAAAGCAGAACTAGAACCAGTGGGTGCAAACTGGAAGAAAGGAGATTCCAGTTGGATATCTGGAAAAAATTCCTGACGGTTCGGGCGGTTCGGCAGTGGAACAGATTGCCAAGGGAGGTGGTGGACTCTCCCTCACTGGGGATCTTCAAGCAGAGGCTTGATGAGCACCTGTCAGGGATGCTCTAGGGGGATTTCCTGCTGCAGGCAGGGGGTTGGACTAGATGACCTTCTAGGTCCCTTCCAACTCTGTGATTCTATGATTCTGATTTCTTAGTGGCCGTTTCATCACAGAAGAAATATGCTTCAGTCAGTCAGTCTTCAGTCTTAATTATAGGGACAAAAACATGTTGCACCCCTTTCCACCCCTTAGGGGTTAAATTTCTAAAAACCAGTTCTTAGTGGGTCCTACATCACTACAGGAACACCCTCCCCAAGTTTCACGCTTCTAGGTCAAGCTGTTTTGGCTAGGCTTTAATGAGTCAGTTAGTGACCCTATGATTTTATATATAGTATATAGACTGAAGTATATTCACTCACTCAAAACTGCCAAACCTAGAAGTGTGAAATTTGGGGAGGGTATTCTTTCCATGATGTAGCCACCCTCTAAGAACTGATTTTTGGAAGGGGTGAAAAAGGGTGCAATGTGTTTTTGTTCCTATACATCACAAGAATCGCTGACTCATCAACACCCAACCCCACTGCACCATATTGGTGCATCCCAGTATGGAGGCCAGGTGCCCACTGTGCCCACTGCCGCCTGGTGCTGCCCAATTGGTGCCTGGTGCCTGTTGCCCAGTAGAGGTGCCTGCTGCTCTGTGGGGTGCCCAGTATGGATTCCTGTTGCTTGCTGATGCCTGTCACTGCCCTCTGCTACCCTTTGGGCCAGTGCCATGCCTGAGACCCACAAAAATTCTTGAAATTTTGCTCCTGCAATGACAGGTTAATTCCGCTACTCCCTCATAAAAATGCTGGTTTAATCATGTCTTGATGTCTCTGTCTTTGATAACTAATTGCCTGTAGAAGTAGCTGATGTAATTCAAATGAATTACATATGTGTCAAATCCATTCTTGTACCTTTGCAAAGGGAGAAATTGTCAAGAGCAATTAGCTGGTTGGTTTGTTGACTTATGTGTCAGTTGTGAAACCTGGAAAGATGATGCTTTGCCTTGAATTAAAACAGACAGGAAGGGAGAAATCCCGTTTGTTTGTTCTCCAGTTTTTCTAATGATGAGGAGTAAAATCTATGCAGCAGGAGGGTTTTTCTCTCTTTTTTCCCTACTGGAAAATTAAAAACCTAATTAAACAGGATGAGCACCAGCAGCTTAAGAGGAAAAGCTTCAAAATCAAAACAAACAAGAAGTGGAAGCCAGCGTTTCTACCATGACAAAAATGCTATTTTCCCCCATCAGTATTTGTTTTATAAGTGTACTTCAGATTCAAATTGTTTATTTGTACTTCAGATTCAAAGTGTTTACCATTCAGGTACTAGTAGTTATATAACTACACAAACTTTTGTGTGTGTTGGTATAATTTCATTTTCTGTTAACCTGTAAGCCTCTTCGTAAGTACCGGTACTTCAAGACTGTGAAGTAGTCCCATACCAATTGATGCTGAACTTGTTAATTACTGGCCATCTTGCACATGAGTTAATGTGTTTAACCACTAACCTGTGACATATGAGAGAGCTCAGTTATTTCCCTCCAGATTCCCTATAACTATGTATTTGTTGTTATTGAAGTTTTGCTATACAAAACTATGCAGAAGTTTCTAGATTCAGCCCTTGACATCTCCTGTTAAAGGAAATTTGGATAATAGGACTGAAAAAGTTCTGCTAGGGTTTCTGCTGCTAATTTGGGAAGATGGTACCATGATTGCTATGGGACCCAGTGTCTGACTCACTATGTGATAGAAATGTCATCCCCTGTCCTTTAGTGTCAAACTATTTCTGGGATTGCTTTTCTATGAGTAGAAATGTGGGGATTTGAAAAGAATGTATCTTACAGTATGAAGAATTTAAATCAAAGTGTTGATGTATTGGAGATGTTAGTGAGAAAGAGCTGATGTTCAGTATAAGGAAGGATGCTTTAAAATGATGTAATTAAGGCTTTTAAATTCTGCTTACAATCTTTCATACAAAACTCATCCCTTAGGAACCTGCACATGACACATGCTTTGGTGGCATGAACTAACAGTGCTTGCTTCAGATAAGGCAGATTTGTTCATGATATGTGGGCTTAGCAAAGCAGCAGGAAAATTTTTCATTGTCCAATTTCTTCCATCCAAGTAAATGTAATTAGAGTGCTGGATATTTATAACAAAATAGGCATGTCAAACTGGGAATATCTCCAGTGGAAATGAATGGGAGCATCAAAAAGCATATCAGCTGTTCCTTTGTACATCTCCTATTCTATTCAAAAGGCATGTTCAGGGAGGAGACAGAATTCAGTGCAATTGCCTACCCTTGATTGATGATCATTGATAATGTGATGAATGCCCTAGTTTCCTCGTTTGGGGTTGTTGTTGGTTTTTTTTTTTTTTTTTTTTGCATATTTTTCCCTTATTTTTGGACACTTGGAATCCCCCGAAAGAGTTTGTGCTAGTTCAGTAGCCAGATGATCATGTGTTAGATGTTGATTGGAATCTTCCTTCATGGCTGAAGTAGCCAAGCCTCCTTTTGATAAACCGCACGTAACTCTGCGGTTTATCAAACTTAGGTTAGTTAATTTTAAGGGCAGGGTTGCTTATGTACAGGTTTCCCCGCTTTCTAATGGTTCGTTTTCTGATGATCCAGACTTCCAACACCTTTTAATAATACCCAGAACTCATTCATTCAATCTGTGTTCTGCTCTTTCAACCTCTCTGCTGTTCTAAAGGCCAAAATTACCCTCTCCCATGTTGTAGTTCCTAGTCTAATCACATTCCCAGTTAATGAGAATCCATTTGTAGAAATCTTTGTGTGGCAGCAGGAATTTGCAAGATAAAAATGACCATTTGCAATTTGCTAGCTGAAAAAGCATTGGAAGCAATATTTATAAACTAAAAAAGATTGGATTCCACTTTCCAATGGTTTTCACTTTTGGACAGTGCTCCAGTCCCTAATCTGTCCAATAAATGGGGGATGCCGATCCTGGGATAGTCACAGGTGGAGGTCCTGTTGATACATAATGTCCTAATTATAATTCTTAACTCAGCAATTTCAACCTGTTTGATGTCATGGCAGGCTATCAAGGCATACCATCAGTTTTTTGGGCCATGGACAAGGCACACAATTCTGCAGGAAGAGTGCTCAAATCCCCCAATTGCTCTACTACCCAGTCCAAAATCCCATGGCACACTAGAGTGTGCCAGAGTACAGTGGTTGAAAATCACTGGCCTATCTGATAATGGAATGGAAAAGTTTTAAGGAGCCAGTCAAAGTGAATGCTTTGAAATACACAATTCTTTTCAACAGTTTGAATGTTATTAACATAGCCAAAGCCCAGCAAGAAGCAACATGATGCTTTTGGGGACAACACTGAGTTAACAGAGGAGCCTTGGAACAACCAGGAATTGGTTGCAGACAGCTTAGAATACCACCTACATCCCTCTAAACACAACTGTTTCAATGTGGAAGGGTGGGCAAAGATATTTTTGGCTGTTTTACTTATTTTCCTAAAGTTTGAAAAGGGCATCCCCCAATATCCACAGAACAAAATATGACTGAAACCATAGATAGTGGATCCACAGATACCAGGGTATGTATGCCTGTATCTGTTATTTATTGAGGAGGGTTTAAGATTGACTGACACTATACATCTCTTACTTAGTACGTTTTTAAAGCATTTATAAATTTGGAATAAAAACACATAAAGACCACTTTCTGCACTTCTAATTTTTGTAAAACACCACAATCGCCCAAAATTCTTCCAACCTCAACTTTTCGGTTTAGGATTGTGAGAGTAGGTAGTCTTGTGTTTTTGGACAGGCAATGTTTATTTACTAAGTATATTTTAAAATATGTTTTATAAATTGGAACCAAGACACTGATACAGTGGAAGATAATAAGATGCTTCACTTTTAAAGCAAAAATCTACTGGATCGCTAACCTGATATAGGATGACAAACAATCATTAAAATCCAGTTCTGGTTTCCCCATCTGTATTTTAATATTGTACAGATGATGAAATGCTTATTGACTTGATTTCTGTTCTCATATTTATGGTCTAATGAATGTTCTGATTATGCGAGCAATCTCATACAATATTTATTGAACATTGACTTTCTCTTAATTTTTCATTCCACTGAAAAGATGAGATACAGTATGAATAACATTTTCTTTTCCCTCCCATAAAGACCAATTATTTGCATCTTGATTAGCTTCTTTAATCTTATTTCCATGTGCTCATGGAGTATAAGCTTATTGTATTATACTGGTTGATGAAGCTTCTTTTAAATTTCATCTTTCATGAAAAGTGACTGCAAAAGGCTTTATACATACTTGGTTGTACCTTTCTTTGGTTGATAATATATATTTTTAATGCTTACATTTTCCTGTGTTTATCATTTTTGCAGTAATTCATACAGTGTTTATAAAGTGAAATGTGTTTAAATATCTTTTTATATGTATAAGATAAAGGGGGATTGGTTGTTTGCTTAATGCTATTTTCAAAACTGACGTCAAATAAGTACTATCCCCTGGAGACACTCAAATAGCCAATGCAGCCTTCTTAAGTGGGCTAACTGGCAGCACTGCTTCAGCCCAAGTGCAGTGTGTCTCACAAATAGTCCTCCAGGAGTCTGCAAGATGCCATTCTGGATCATGTTTTCTGTAGCATATTAGCCAGAATATTTAATTTGAGTTCATAGCTTAGCATGTCCTTGAAAGATTTGCTTTGGGAATGCCAGACCCTCAGCCTCACATGTTTGGGTAAAATTTACATGACAACATATGTGGCATTCTGAAGGTTAATAAGATGAATGGCTGTGTATATTGGACTAAGGAAGGTAGTAGATTAACTCTATCCCTAAAAGTGTAGATAAAAGATAATAAATTGGTCTATTCTTCAAAGCACTCTTCCTCCTCCTCCTCCTCCTCCTCCGTTCCATCCATTTAACATAGTTAAGAAAAGGGCTGAAGTTAAATAAATAAATGTATGCATTTCCACTTTTAAAATACATTGTCTGACATATACATGAGGATTTTTATTTCCAAAAATGTATTGTCTGACATATGCATTCAAAAGATTAATTAATGGGGAAAAGATGTGAGATGGAAGCAAAGGATGAGAATTCTGGCTAAGAGCTCTAACAAGTCAAAACAGGTCAGAAGAACATGGTTTGGTATAGTTTTCAAAATGAAAGGCTATTGCCAAACTAATAAATGTCAGAATGAAGGTGTGCAGTGCTCACTGATTAATCAGACAAGTCAATTTTTCTTTTGATTGAAGATGTTCCCTGAGTGATCAGGCAGCAAAATTTATTTTTCTTCAGAATTGTTATAAACTGTATCATTTATAATAAAAGCACTTATTAAAACTGTGGATTGTGTGTGTAATGCTACAACGTGTTTCTCTTGCTTGTAGGATGGAATGTCTGATTTTTAAAATGCTACATTCTGCAACATGTGCAGGTTTAGCATGGGACCCACTTTTGAAAAAGACAATGTCTGAGACCCACATTAATATGTCATCAGTATGGAAAGGATGTTCTGGCAGGGACAGGAAGTACCCTTATTGTGAAACCTGAGTTGACAGTGATGTCATCAAGCAAGAAGGGTAAACCTTCCTTTCATACGGCTAATACAAAGTATATTAAACTGTATTAAAAGACAGCATCCCAAGGCATTTTATTGGGTTATTTTTCAGTCCTTTTCCAATAGCAAAGCTTAAGAAGATTTAAGATAAAAAAACTGATTTACAACCTTGACACCATAAAATATTATCTTGGATTGGGTTGCTCAATCTTTACAAATACAGTGGTCCCCTGTAAGATGAATGCTTTGTAAGACAAATTAAAATTTCTCTGGAATTCTGCCTTGTAAGACGAATGTGCTTTGTAAAATGAATGCCCATTTGCTGGGTTCCCTCTCAGCCTGCCTGCTGTACCAGCACCATCCAGCAGAGCGATGCACAAGCACCAGGTCCTCTGAGCCCCCACCCCAGCCAGCATGTCTGAGCCTCCTGCAGCAGCCACCATCAGGTAGGAGGGAAACCCCCTCCTGGACCCCCCTCTCTGGATCCCTGAAGGCAACCCCTTCCCCCTAAGGAAATCCCCTCCTTGTCTAGACCCTACAACTACAACTGCCGCTCTCCCCCCACCACTTTTGCCTGGACCTTACTCCACCTCACTTTCATATGAGTAAGCCCCAGTGGATACAGTGGGACTTGATTCTGAGTAGACAGCACTGGATCTTGCCCCTTTTGCATTCAAGCAGAAGCCTTGGCTTCTGCTCCTGCTGCAAACTGCCTAGCTAGTTTGCATAGATATCTCTCTCACACACAGAGAGATGTTCCTTGTTAAAGTTGCTCCAAAAGACACCAGTGACTCTTTCAGTGAAAATTACCATAGTCATCTTGGCCATAAAGGTTTTTCTTTTCTGCTTTACGGTACAGGATATTACAGTGTTTTTTATTAATATTACAGTTGTTATGCTGTATTAATATTACACTGTCTTTCACCCCTTTTTATTTATGCATCCCTGCAGATCATCAGAATGCTTGATTCACTCCCCACATTTTCTCCACACCATTCCATGCACTCTGCACTCACTTCCCCCAATTCTCCCATCTCACTTGACGTACTTTTGCACACCATCAACTTGTTTAATTCACATGCTCCCCCACCTCCCAAGGAGGAGACCTGAAGCTTCTCTAGGCTACCAGAACTCTTCCAAATGGTGGTGTCCAGGTTTGCCAGATTCCAAAATGGCATTACCCATCTAATTTGCCATCTTCAGAGATTGCAGCAGCCAATCTTAACTTAACCTAAATAACAGGTTGTAATCCAAGAAGTGGATCATGACCAACAGTTTAGGAAATAGTAAACTAAGGAATACAGAGAAGGAGCATGGAAATACATGCTACCAAAGATCAGTCTCAGGGAGCTTTTGAAAAATACATTCTGGAAGATACTGGATAGTGTCACCATTCTTGTACTTGTGTGCGCTCACACAGAGAGAGGAACCAGCTGCAGAAAGTGAGACAGGAATGTTTATACTTGTCACATCCTAACTGCTAAAAATTGCAGTGTTCTTGTTGATGAGAGGCGCTCACTCCTCTTGGAAATTAGAGGTTTTCTAAGAAAATCATCATCTTTCTTAATTAAGCTTAACTTCATAATGCCAGTTCTGTGGGATAAACTGGTAGAATTAGTTTAACATGTATGAAAACTTGACTTGGCACATATGCAAAGTGGTTCGGAGGTGAAAGCAAGAATGCATTGTTAGCATCACAGACTAACGGTGGCTAGAAGCGACACACAAATACAGCAAGCCAAATGTGTAGGATAGCCCTTTTGCACTCTTCTGTACACATCCCAACTGAGCAGTTAACAGAACAGAACAATTGAGCTGTTCTGTACCATGGGGTTCTGTACCATTTGCATATGATTAATAAGTCAGTCCTGGAGTGACCATGTTGCAAAGGTGGTCCTATGGCACTGCAAAGAGCAAGCCATTAGTGGCTATTGAAATGGCAGCAATGGCAGTTGTCCACACCTGTACCTGGTTCTGCAGGGAAACACAGTTAAGATGGTTGGGTGGGTGGAATAGGTTTGGTGAGCGGGTGGAATAAAGGATATGGGGGCAGAAGGGATATCGTTGTAGCATGTGCAACCTGTTCCAAAATTCTGTCCCCTTCTTTTCCTTCCAACATGCCCCAAACCCCATTCTTTTTGGACTTGCACCCCAAATCCCTGTATATAGAGCAGCCCATTTTGGCATCACTGCTTGCTATGGTGGGGAAATGGATAGAGTCGGTCTGACCAGACAGAGATTTGGGTAAGAATATGAGAAATGTCCAATTTAATGTTGTATATACTAGTGTGTTTTTTATTTATTCGAGCCAGATTTCAGACAAAAGAAGTGGTACATGATTCAGCTTTCCAATTCAGCATTTTCTAATAGCCTTCTTTTTTTAACCTGCTGCAGCTCTCTCTGGCTCTTCCCTTTTTAACACACTTGTTCATGTTCTGGCTTCAGCTTCTTCATGTTCAGAACATTGTGCAGCATCCTGCATCTCTTGTGAAAGCAAAGCACAGAGTGCATGTTGGGAGTCATCAGCGAAGAACATACCTGTGTTTTGTAAGAATCCTAGGGCAGTTGTAGTTAGGTGTTGCAGCAGAAATTGGCCTACTTGAGGCCTGCAATCTGTCTGTCCAAGGTGCAGTCTGTCACCTTCAGCATGGAGCATTGAAGATATCTGGTTTTTCATTTTGAATTGTTGATCCAGGAAAAGTAAAATCAATCCCTGTTTGCATAAATGGTGCTAATCTTTTCTAAGCAATTAGTGTGCAGACAGAGAGATCTCCAGGGGACTGTGGAATAATGCAGTGCTAAAAGCCATGGTTTGATGTTTCCATTCAAGAATGCTTTTTTGTATTGTTCTGTTTATGGCATGTTTACTGCATCCTGTTTTTTCCTACTAAAAGTTGCTGTAGGATTTATGCGAAAAATGTTTGGAGGTTTCACCATGGTTCTGATACTAATGAGCAAATGGGCAACTCTGAATCTGCCATTTTAATACAAATGCTATGTGTGAGATTTAGGAATTTGCAGAATGACTTTGCTTAGGGATTGAATGACATTTGCAAATCATTTAGGTTGCAATCCTAAGCTCTAGTTAGGCCAGCCTAAGCTCCAGCGTAAGTCCTTTACTGACCTGGGGGGCGTCACAAAAGTGCCATAAGACATTTCTGTGCCACACCTGGGGGAGGGTAAGGCCAGTGCATAGACATGTTTGACTTCCTCTGTCATGATGAGAATAGGAAGACCGATGAGTTGTGCCATCCTAGTTTAGGACTGCACTACTTTTGTGGGAGTAACCCCATTGAATAGAATTGGTATCACTTCTGAGTACACTTGCATAGGGTTTTGCTGTTTGACTGAGTACAGGCTTGCTCCTATATCTGTGGGGTTCAGTTAAGTGAAACCTTAGATACACTGACTCCCCACCCTCTGTAATGTGCACTGTCAGATAGTCCAGAGGGTCTTCTGAGCCTATCAAAAGCTGTCTGTGGCATCTTCTGGGTTCAAACTCAGTCTTAAGGTTAAAATTTCCCGTTTCTCCATATTCAGTCTAACAGCATAATCCTATGCAAGTATATTCAGAAGTACGGTAATTTGAATTGTGTTCAAACTGAGAACTTTCCTGGGCCTTCTAATTTCTTATAAGGCATTAAAAATGTAACTTCTGGTTTCACTGAGAAACCAGAAATTTTTTTAACGTTGGTTCTTTTTTCCATTAAGGCTGAGTCTTGCGTCTGAGAGCCTGGCAGACTGCTGTGCTCTGAGGAGCCTCTAGAGGTGAATCTGTGGGTATAGAATCCATGGATATTGGGATCTTCCTGTGTTGTGTTCTGGCCACAGTCCAGTTAGACAAAACCTTGTTGAGATACAGCTTATCACAACTGGAACAGAATTCACAAAATTCATTACTGGAAGAAGAAAATATACCAACTAACCAGCAATTTAACTTGAATCAAATTGCACAAACGTAACATTTCTTTGAGAATTGGTTTCAAGACATTGACATCTAATATTAAACACACAGCACAGTTAACAAAGATGGATAATTTTTTTTTACAACAAACCAATTTTACTTTTAAAATATAAAGCTGTTGAATTTTATCTGAACCAAAGGTGTCCAAAGTTTTTGGCAGGAGAACCCTGTCATCTCTCTGTCACTGTGTTGGAGGCTGAAAAAATGATTTACATCTCAAATTTGAATAAATTTACATGTAAGAATGTATTGGAGACAGATCTGTAACACTGCAATGTTTGCCAGTGGGCTGGATGGAGGGGTTTTGCTAAGGGTTACATTGAGGCTCACCGTGGACCACATCTTGCTCCTGATCTGGGGTTTGGACACCCCTGATCAAATGAATGAATGAGCATTATATAAAACAATACAAATACATTTCTTTGTAGAAAACAATGATTAACAGTGCAGTCCAAACATGTCTACTCAGAAGTAAATCCCATTGTATTCAATAGTACTTACTCTCAGGAAAGTGTGGTTAGGATTGCAGCCTAAATCAACTTTTCCTTGCTGGTAATTTCAGTCATTCTAATCAGTTTGACTTGAATCACAGTAAAGCTGTCCTCCTGATGAATTAGCATGCAATCAGAAACATACCACATGAAGTGTTCTCAGAATGCCAGAGAACATTATTATTGTAGGGTTCAAACAATTAAGACGAGAGAACTGAGAGGCCTTCTGACAGGGGTAAAGAGGCATTATACAAAGTTGAGGCTGCAGTTAAACTTTCATTTCAACAGCATTGATACTGCAAATTTATGCAATTCCACACCACATTTTTGTCTCTTGACATGATTTGAGTGACTGCAGAACAGCCAATGTTCCCTCTAATTTTCGGTAGGCTGTGTGCATAAAAAATACTAGTCATGCAGGAAGGAAGGTAGGTTAAACTTTGAAGGAAGATTAAATTGCTGTGCGCCACATAACAGTTGGAGTTATATCCGTTTGACTACCCATCAGAAAACAATATGTACATTTGTTACATGTACAATACAATGTATAGAAGAAGATAATGAGTTTACATTGTCATTGCTAGTTGTCAACATTTCTGTCATTGCCAATTGTCAACATTTTTGTCATTGCCAATGTCATTGCCAGTTTTGGCTTTGTACACTTTGTAGAAACTTGTGTGCGCCAGTTTGGTGAGTTGTGTGCGCATCCACATGCGCACAGCTTAGAGGGAACTATATTTTCAACTAAGAGATTTTTGGTACAATCCTAACCTAGGCTGGCACAATATATCAGTCTTCCTATAGTGATGTAGAGAGGCAAGTGCATTGGCTGTGCATTGGCCTAATCTTCCCCTAGGAGTGGCGCAAAAATGTCTTATGGCATTTTGGTGATACCCCCCAGGACTTGTGCCAGGGTTTAGGCCAACATAACTGGAGATTATGATTGCCCCCTTTATCAGGATCTTCTCATGCCCCATGATTGAATCATAATCACAGACATGCTGCTGCTCAAATGTTGGTTAGGATAACACCCTAAAGCTACGATCTTGTACATATTTACTTGATAAATTACTAAGTCCTCCTGAAATCTGTGGTACTTTGTTCTGAGTAGCTATGCGTAGGATTACTGTGCACACTTTTAAGAGTACAATCTATACATTTTCCTGGAAATAAGCCCCATTGATATAATGGGATTTCAAGGTAGACAGGTAGGATTGCAGTGTAAATCTAGGATGCAATGTAATATAAAACAGTCTTGACTTTCACCACTTTCTTGATCGGCACTGGTGACTAGTCCACGGATTAGTGCGTGGGCAAATGACTGTGGCAGAGTTAATCCTCGTGAATTTTTACTTGTGCACCTCAATTGGGAGAACATATCAGGACTTTAAATTGCAGACTCCAGCTTATCTCAGTTGTTTTTTCTTCATCAGAAGGTGCCAGGAGGTGAATTCATACCACAAAGTCAGGTTTGTGGTGTGAATTAAATTTGACACATTTCTAAAGGGGAAAATTGGTGACCAGCAGGAGCCAAGTTGGGAAAATGCTCTCCACATTTCAAGCACTCAAGACCATAGCAGAGGTGTAGTGTGTTAGGAGTGAGCTTTTTCTGCTACCAACCCAAAGACCAAGTGTCCACCAAGAGGCAATCAAGAATTTTTGTGAGTGGGTAGATGTGGAGGGCTTAATGACAAGGGTTGTTATAATACACAGTATGATATAAAGTATGTCAATCCTAAACATAATTCCAAATTAATCTAGAATAACAAACAGTAAATTGCCATTTGAAAACCAATTCATATTCTCATTGTTTTTAGTTTGTGCAGAAGCTTATAATCCTGATGAAGAAGAGGATGACACTGAAACAAGGGTATGTTGATTGTAGTTGAAATTCATATTTTTCTTATCAAAATACATGAAGATATTTTAAATGGGTAGAGTACACAATGGCACTCCTGGAGGTAGTTTTAGTGGCAGGATTCTCTGTAGGGTTGCCCAACTTCTAGTGGAGTGGGAGCTTAACAGCTTGTGCAAAAACTTGTGCTATGGATACAAGATGTAATACTCATGTGGCACAAGACTTCCTGCTAGCACAAGACCTACTTGGTTATTTTTGTTACTTTTCCGTCCTTTTCTCTCAAGAGCATTTTTCATGGCAGAAGACACTACTTGAAGCCACTCCATATGTTATATGGTACCTTGTTACTGGCAGTCCCTGCTGCCTGGTAGCAGGGTTCCTGGTGGTGCCCAATGGTGCCCAGTGCCCAGTGGTGCCCACTGCTCGCTACCCACCAGTGTCTGGTGCCCAATGCCTGCTTCCACTGCTACCTGCTGGTGTCTGCCAGTGCCCGTCAGTGTCCACCAGTGCCTGGTGCCCACCGCCCAATGCCTGCTGATATCTTCCGGTTCCCAGTGCCTATAAATATTCTTTAAATTTTACTCCCACAGCACAACAACAGGTAAATTCAGGTAGTAAAATATAAATAAGAGCCCTTTAAAAAATGAAATAACTTTTATTATAACTTCCCTTTAATACCAGTGGAAAGTTTATTTTAAACATTTTCTTCATTATCTGGGCTAAATTTCTGTAATGTGAATTTTAAAATGCTAGAGTGGTCAATTACAGTATTTCTCTGACAATATATATAATAGTTTCTTAAGAAAACTCTAAGAACATGTTAGGTTTCAGAGTTGGATTTGTGCCAGGGTTTAGGCCAACATAACTGGTGATTAAGATAGCCCCCTTTATCAGGATCTTTTCATGCCCCATGACTGTTCATATAATTACAATAGTCTTCAAAGAGAATCAGATGGTAAATGATAAGATAGAAGTACAATTTCAAAATCTGATGGCTTAAAAGTTATGGGAAATCAGACATGGGGAGACCCCACATTGTCAGAGTGTGACTGACACTGGTTCCATTTATTGATGGATTGATTAACTGAAAATGTCAGTGTACTAAGCAAAAATAATTGTGCTTTTTAGACTTGAATCAAAAAATCAAACATCTGATGGCAAACTACACTTCATCTATATATATAAAACTGAAAAGTCACTCACTCACTCTCACTTACTCACTCATCAATGCCCAGCCAAAACCACTGGGCCTAGAAGTGTGAAATTTGGGGAGGGTCTTCTTTTGGTGATGGAGGCACCCATTATGAACCAGTTTTCAGAAATTCCAACCAGAAGGGGGTGAAAAGGGGCACAATGCGTTTTCCTCCTTTTGCTTTAACATTGAGAATACCTGACTGAGGGATGCTCTGCCCCAACTCCCAAACCAAGAAGCATGAAATTTTGGGAGGGTGTTCCTTATGTTCCTTATATACCCACCAAGTACAGATGTTGAGAAATTTAACCCTTACGGGGCTGAAAATTGTTGCAGCATGTCTCTGTCCTATACTTAACATTGAAGACTGACTGATCAACATCCAGCCAATTTGGTGGCCAGTACCTGATGCACTGGGAGGGAGGGTTTGCATGGGGGGATGTTGTGCATGAAGGGGGTTGATGTGCATTGGGTTTAATGCACATGTGGGGTTGATGCTCATGGGAGGTTGAAGCACATGGGATTTTGATGTGCATGGGGGTTTGTTGCGCATGGGGGTTTGATGGATAGGGGGGACATTGTGCATGGTGAGTTGATGTGCGTGGAAGGGATGATGTGCAATGGGGGATTGGCACATGGGGAGTATTTTAGACCCGCATGTTTGTTTTGCTAGTTAAAAGTATATGAATATTGAAATATAAAGAAATTGGATGCAGAAATGAACTTGCACTTCTAATCTGTTTCCCATGTTTTATCTGAGCTATCTTTTCTGACATGCTGCAAAAACAAAACACCTCAGCTTTTGTGGTGCAGCAAAAAATATATTATGGATGGGGACTCCTTTTCAAACATAACTTTCATAATAGTACTTTTGCACTATAAAAGTACTATAAAATAGTACTTTTGCATATAAAAGCCAAACTCCTGGAGTGGTTAGGCCATTGCAATGACATGCACTGCCCTCTCCACACCACCACAGGATCTGGGAGATGGATGAGTTGTGCTGACCTAAATTGGTTAGGATTGTGCCCTTGTTGTAATAACCATTTCAGGTAGCATAATGATAACTTTGGTACAAATTCCCTAAAAATTTCCTAAAAAGGAAATAGCAATGGTACCATTATAAATAATAATGATTTCTTTCAGGTTATTCACCCCAAAACAGATGATCAAAGAAACAGACTACAAGAAGCTTGCAAAGACATTCTTCTATTTAAGAACCTAGATCCGGTAAGAGGTGTTTTTTAATAACTTGTAGTAACAATGGTAACAAATGAATGAGTTATTCTAGAGCAGGGGTGTCCCAAGCATTTTGTCCACATCATCTCTCTGACATAGTGTTGGGGGCAGAGGGAAAAGAAAGATAATTTTCATTTCAAATTTGAATAAGTTTACCTAAATGAGCATATAAGAGACATAACCTGAATGAATTAATTCAAATCAGTTCATAAACACTTTCTAGCACAATGAAAGGAAGTGCATGCAACCTCCCTGCTTCTCAGAACACTCTCCAGAAGTGCCTCCTGAGGACTACAGGGTTCTTCTGCAGGCCATCTGGGAGAGCTTGCCACAGGCCACATGGAGGCTCACTTCAGGGCACATCTTGCCTGAGGCCAGGTTTTGGATACCCTGTTCTAGAGCAGTGTTTCTCAAACTGTGGGTCAGAACCTATGGGTCAGATTTCAGGAAGATTTCTCAAACTGTGGGTCAGATTTCAGGCAGGTCTCCGATAATTTCAGTATTTTATTTTTATTATATTAGACTTGATATTGTCATGGTATGTGATTCAATTTGAGAAATTTTAACAGGCTACAACATACATGCTTTGAACTATGATAATAAATGGGGCTTCCACCTGTGTAACTGTGGGTAGGATTGCAGCTTTGGATTGTTAAAAAAATTTCCTGCTTGGCAATGTCACTTACGATCATGATATCACTTGCAGTGGGTCCTAACAGATTCTCATTCTTAAAAGTGGGTCCCAATCTTTAAAGTTTGAAAACTACTTTAAGGTAGTTAGAGAGAAATTCTGCTATTAAGGATCTTTAGAGGCCGGGTAACCATATAGAATGGAGGACAGAGTGCCTCTACCTTAAAGCATTACATAGAAGATGGAATTTAGACACTTAATCACTTACGTCACTACAGTCCTGAGCTTAACACTGAAGGTTTTAAAAAGCAGCACCTGCCAAATTCATTCTTCTATGCAGTGCTTAAAAGTAGAGGCACTCTGTCCTCCATTCTATATGGTTACCCTGATTACAGGGAGACTTGCTTGCGCACACATGCATACAACACACGTCTTAGTGAAAGCATTGTATTGATATCAAATAACTGGGAATGTTGTATGGATCAGCATTGTTTAAATAAAAAATATTTAATATGTTATTTGTTGTTTCAAAAAACGTATTTTTGAAAGCTTAAATTTGTGTATGGTGTGTGTTATATGAATTTTATTGAATGTAAAACATTTTAGCTGTATTTTTAACAAGGAGTCAAAAGTGTATGTAAAGAGACTTCTGTAGGTATATCCCTAACTAGCTAAGAAACTGCTTGTGCAAATAAATAGATGCAGAGTACTTGCTCTCCCAGGGAGATGCATCTCCCATAATTAAATGCCTTTTAATGTGTACTGAGAATCAGGCCATACTTTCAAAACCACCACATCTTGAGGGAGCATCACCATTATTTTAAACAGATTGGGGGTCCAATCCTAGACAACTTTCCCTTACTAATGCAACATGCATTGTTTCCTGTGGTGGAGTGACAGTCTTGGAGGCCTTCTTAAAGTAAGAGAACGCCTGTTTCCTTATCCACCTCACTGCACTGTAGCAGCATCAGTGCTGGATAGTTGGATACAATTAATGACTTCAGGTGCAATCCTGACCTAGTCCAGCACAGCACATCAATCTTCCTGTTCCAGTAGTGATGTAGGGAGGCAAGTGCATGTCGGTGCATTGGTCTACCCTTCCTCCAGGAGTGGCACAAAAGTGTCTAATGGCATTCATGTGACAACTCAGGTCAGCACAGGACACATGCCAGGAGTTAGGCTGGCCTAACTGGAGATTAGAATTGCTGTCTTTGCGGAGCTGTTCTTTAAAGCTCTGTTCTTCTATAACATCTCTCTTGGAGAGCTGTGCACAAATTGGGGCTTCAGTTTAGTGTGTGTATGTGTGTTTTGCTATTCTTTCATAATAATGTTGTGCAGCGTTTTACAAGTGAGCATATGTGAAGATGAATTCTTTATGATTACTTCATTTCCGCATTCTGAAGGTAAATTATCTCTTTTCATAAACTCCTGTTGAATCTGAAGTAAGAAAGCAAACAGTGCAGATTTGTTGAAGGGTTTTTTTGGAAAGCAGGCAAACTGTGTCTTCTGGATTACCCAGAAGAACCACTTTGCTTCAGCGTGCAGTCTTATTTGCATAAAATGAGAACAAAAGCTTCGTCTATTCTGAAATGTGCTAAAGGCTTCTGTGGCAACAGCACTGATGATGAAGCCTCTGGCAATTACAAACTGAACTGATGCAATGTGTACAAAATATCCAAGTGATGGGAGAATAAAATGGACAGAAAAGAATGTTTGCAGATAGTCTACTTTATGAAAGGCGAGAGGAAAGTGAAAGTTTGGCTTGTACTAAACCCTCACATTGACTGTATGGAACCCAAAGAGGGTGAGGTACGAATGTGTTATGGGAAGAGACATTCCCCCTGTCAAGCAGCAACATGACGGTTGGAAGCACCCAACCCAAGACCGCAGAAGATTAAAATGCTTGAGCTGGAGGAAAACAAAATTGTAAGAGAGAGGACAGAGTTTTGAAAGAAGGCAGTGGTGGGCTTCAAATAAATTAACAACAGGTTCTATGTCCTAATAACCTAAATTAACAAGTTCTATGTCCATAGAACAATGGGTTCTATGTCCTATTGGTAACCGGTTCTCAGAACCAGGCACTCATTAGCAAAGGGTTCTATAGAACCTATGAGAACCCCCTGAAGCCCACCACTGAATAAAGGGTATGTTTACATAAGGCCTAAAAGAAAGACATCCTGCATAGTGTTTGGTAGGAAAGGGAAAGAGTTAAAAATTGTTAAACATCGAAGCATGCTGGGTTGAAGTGGAGATGGTGGGAAAAAACAAGAGTTTTGGTCATAGGATAAAAAGAAGTTTTAGACAACATAGAATTGAAGAAAGGCCAAACTCTTGGTACTTGGAACAAATGTTTCATGGGTAAGATCAGGAAGGACTGTAAACTGTGTAAGGGCCAAGAAGCTATAGGGGCTAAGATGTTCAGGTACAAGATGTGAGAGGGCTCCTATGCTTTTAAGAATATATAGATTGGACTAATCTGCTTAACACAGATTTTCCTTCTGCCTCTAGCACTATGATGTGAACAGACCTGGTGACGTTTTCCCCTTTATGGAACTTTGGAGAGCATCAGGGTGTTCTCAGGGTCTGCACCTAAGAGTAATTAAATTTTCAGGGTCAAAGTTACTCAGAGCACAGTTGGCACGGACGGCAATACCTGAGACACCAAAATCCAGCATTCCAATTTAATGAATATGTGGAGTAAACCTGAAAAAAATGGATACCTCTAGCTATTGATTGCCTTGGTTCTATTCATAAAATTTCATGGCTAGACTTTCAAAATGTAGAGCTAGATGGCCCAATAATGTACTCTAATATAGTGGTTTTTCTTATTTAATTCCAAATTCTAATCTAAACCATTCTATGGAATAATTAAATTCAAATTTATAACAAAAGAGAGATGATTTAAAATTGTATCAGATAAGTCTCTTTGCAAGGGTACTTCTGTGCTTTAGCTCATATGTTACTGGGCAACCAAGTTCATTCCATTGGTAGTAGAAACAGACACATTTATCCCATTGCCCCAAGGAAAGACCCAAATGTGAGAATGGGTTTTCTTGGACATGCACCTGTTACATTGCTGGTGCAAAACTGAGAAGTTCTGTGTCAGCCCAGATTCATGGCCCAGGAAAGGAGCTCTGATATGGTGCATGCTGATGCTGGATCCTTACTCCCCTGCCCCTGCCACCTTAGGAAAAAAAGCCATAGTACGGTAAATCAATTACACAAATGTTTACCTTTTGTCAAAAAACTTTTGTAATGGTGTTTGTCAGTCTTCAAAATGAGTGAGGGGGGCATACTTTTCAATTGGCATAACTATATAAAACTTACAGAATAGGTGTAATGGTTTAAATGGGTTTAATGAACTCTGAAAGCTTTGGAAAGCATTATTGTTGGAACATCAGTAACACCAACCATCAATGATACTGCTTCTCAGATTGTGTTGTCATTTGGACTTAACTGAAATAAAAGATAGGGATAACTGGTGGAATGGGCCATGATTGACACTTTCATTTTTTAGGTGTTAAATTGTTTAAATGAAGGCTTTCAGTTATTCATTGTCATGTGATTCTTTAGAAATGGATTCCTAAAGGATTCTTCTTCAGTGCCATATGTCAGAAAGAGTGGTTCTAGAAATGTTTTTTTTTTTAAAATATGCCCAACCTCACCTACTCTCCAAACTGGCACTTCCACAGTACTTTGGTAGAAGAGAAATATTCTTTCATAACTGCATTTTCATAATGCAAATTAAAGATTGAGGTCTCCAACATTGTTAACCATGGTTTAACAAACAGGAACAAGCCACATGCTCCTTTTCTGCTGTGAATGTTTTTCTCCAAAGTTAGCCACTGATGTACCCCATTAAAGCTATCATACATTAGGAAGGTAATATGAGCATTAGCTATGGTTTGTGCAATTGTAAATGTCATGCTACTTTGTGTAGTAGTTACTTATTTTGAATATTTGTAAGTTGCTTTTCATGAATGAAATATTTGTATGTTGCTTTTCATAGTTTTTTGAAAACTATGCTAAAACAATTTATTGAAAGACAGAGAGTGCCCAGTGTGCAAGGAAGAGAGTGCCTTCCTCAGGGGCAAAAAGATCTTTCTTAACTTGCTGGAGTAGTTTACAGTCTTGGGGGGGGGGGGGGGGGGAGAGAGCTTTCTAGTCAACTTTGCAGTTACTCTCCCTTTTCCTGTCCAGAAAAGGATGGTCCCAAAAAGTTGACCTGATTTCAAAAAAGCCCAAGCAGTGTTCATGTGAATCATATTTAAATCTTGACAGTAATGTTACAGACTCAGACCCTCTATGTTTGTATTTTTTTGGTGCAACAGGAACAGATGTCTCAGGTATTAGATGCCATGTTTGAAAAGTTGGTGGAAGGAGGGGAACATGTCATTGATCAAGGTGATGATGGTGACAACTTCTACGTAATTGATCGGTAAGTTATTTTATGTATGGTTGTAACAGTGTGGAGTGCTTGGAGAAAAATGTTATTAATACTGTACTCACATGTGCATGTTAGAAGTGAAATAGAAAATGGATAATCTCTATGAAGGAGAATACAGTATGCTCTGTTAAATACTTAAGACCCATTTGTTTCAAAAGATTATATCTAGTTTGTTAGAATAACCCACTCCTGTTTTACTCTAGGTATTACTTAGAGAACTGATATTTTCCATTGAACATCCCCCAGGCAGGGGATGATGTTCAAACCTAACATGATGTGCACACCGTCCCTGCTACTCTCCCTTTTGTAAGTTGAAGGAAAGAGGGAGTAATAGAGAAGGCTTTTATGGGGAGGCAAAATCTGATAAGGATCACATCTGGATTCTGGATGGATTTGGGCATGTGTGAGGAATTTGGAATCTTAACCTTCCTTCCAGTTTAGGACTCCACTTGTTTTTCTGACATACAGGTACCATAGGAATAACATTGTCAGAGTACCAGGAGTAGCTGCATTTCTCTGTTGAATCTTCACTTGGTAGCAAACTTATTGCCACTTGTTGAGGGGCAATATGGGTTTTGTGTTTCTTCTTCACATGGGTTTTGTTTCCTTCTAGTCTGATTGTGTGGAATGCTTTTTTGGTAAAAGCAACATACAAGTTTATTTTTATTTTAAACTTCTAGAGATCACTATCTGAATGTTGATCTTCACAATCTCTGATCACTTTATGTATTTTCCAGAGGAACCTATGATATCTATGTGAAGTGTGAAGGTGTTGGAAGGTGTGTTGGCGCCTATGACAATCGTGGATGTTTTGGTGAATTGGCTTTAATGTACAATACGCCCAGGGCAGCTACAATCATTGCTACCTCGCCTGGTGCTGTATGGGGCTTGGTGAGTAAAATGGAAAATATCCTTTTATTAGGGCTCAGATGAACTACGATCAACCAAGCTAGTCAAGTTGTATTAAACTCAGTGGGCATCTTGTGGTTTCCATTAGGAAAAATGTATCCTGTTGCTATGGCCAGAGAATACTATATGACATGAATGTGTAGGTTTTTTATATGGCTTAATTCATATTTAAAATATACCATTAAGATAAAATTGGTTAGTCAGTAGCAGTCCTGGGTTTTTCTCCTCCTAAGGCCATCTCTGCATTTCCTGCCTCTGACCCAGAAGTAATTTTTTGATGTTGTCATCCTCATCACAATTGCTCCCTCCACCTTGAAGTAAAGGAGGGGAGAAGGACACAGGCCAGGCTCCTTTTGCACCACTTCTGAGGCAATTGTCTACTGCAGTGGTCTTCAAAGTAGGGGTCAAAACCCCCTTGGGAAGTCAGGACTTCATTTCAGGGGGCACGCGCAATAAGCTGGATGCAGCCATCTTGGATTCTGGCATTGGGCACCTTTAAAGTCACTTAAAGCCATGACATCTTTTCAGAGGGGTCCCAGACAGATTGTCATTCTTTGAATGGCAGAATGACCTGGCAAGTGTTGCAGATCCTTTTGTTAAAGCTGATTTTAGACCACAGGCCATGGCACTATACCTGACCCATCTAGAAATATATAGCTATAGGAGGGCCTTCACTCTAGCTCGCTTCAACGCCCTACCCTCTGCAGTCATAGAGGGACGATATTAGAAAATCCATTATGATGAGCGGATTTGCCCTTGTGGACAGGATGAGGTTGAAACCACAGAGCACGTTCTTATACATTGCACTTTTTATAAAGATCTCTACACTCTGCTTATTTATCCATTGCTGTCTAATCTGCCCAGGAGATCTAGCTGTCAATTTTTGCACATGCTCTTGACTGACGGAAATCCAACCTCCATGTATGCTGTTGCAAAATTCCTTGCTGCTGCCATGAGAATTAGGATTGCAGCTATGAATGTTTCAGTATAAGTGACTGCTAATTTTTATCGTTTTCTGTACGTTAGTAGGCCACTATTTTATGTTTACTCTTGGCTGAGGTGTTAACCTAAGGCTTTTAGGATATATTATGACCTTTGCACTTTTATATTGACAATTCCTATGCTTTTATTGTGCTCTTTTCCTTTTGGATATACTTGTAATTAAGCTGTTTTTACTGTTTTGTGCGGTCTAAGACCGTAATAAAGGTTTATATATAAGATTGTCATTCTCAGAAGGGTGTCCCAGGCCGAAATGCTTGACTACCACTCGCCTACTGGAAGCTGCTTCAAGCAGCCCAAGTTCTTCAATGGAGACTTTCAGACCGCTCAGAAGCTGCATAAAAGGAGCCAGAGAAGCAGAGCTCATCTCCTCCAAAATTGCTGGAGTGCCACACTTTTCTCCCCTTTAAAGAAAGGGAGGGAAGAGGTTGGCCCTCAGAGTGACATGGACCATTGCACTGACAATGGCTGCATTCCATCAGCCACAGCCGGCACAGTTCTTTGCGTACTGGGGGCAGTGTCATAGTGGTGTCCCAATGGTGCAGTACCTGAGGCATATGCGCTGCTTTCCCCTCTAGATATGCCATTGTGGTTAGTATGGGCTAATGTATTACAAGCAGCATTCCTGATTAACAATTTGAAAGTATATCAGTTTTCCATCTAGCAAATGTTGTACAAATTATCGTTTTATTTCTTCATAACATTTGTATGATCTGCATTTTTAATAGCTTCATATTTTATTTTTACAGGACAGAGTAACATTTCGACGAATCATTGTAAAAAACAATGCCAAGAAGAGAAGAATGTATGAAAATTTTATTGAGTCATTGCCCTTCCTTAAATCTTTAGAGGTACGCTTGATTATTTATTGTTTCAGTAATTTTTATGTTGTGTTTTTCTTCTCTTTAGTTGAAACTTTATTCCCTAAACACCTACTTGTGCAGTATTTTCAAAATCTGCCAGTTTATCCCCTACAGCTGACAAAGTCTGTTTGAAAGAGTTAAATATAATACTATATTACAAGCAAGTATTAATCAGAAGCAATTGTCCAGTACTTCATGAATTTAATCAATTTTCATTTACCACTTTCAGTCTTCAAGTTGTGCTAAGTTGAATGAGTTGTTTAATTATGTTTAATTATTAGTTGTTCTTGTTGTTGTTTGTATGATCCCAAATCCAAAACTGGATAAATTTCTCATACACAATGTATCCTTATAACAGAAGAAAACAAGTGAATTTTGGTGTGAAAGAATGTATATATTTTTGTGGATTTGTACAAATGTACAAAATAATAACTCATAACACCAAAATACTTTTGTTTCCTTTATTTATTTTGGCTGCTGCATATAAATTCTGCAGTATTAAGAACAAAAGTCCTGCTGATTCAGGCCAAAGGCCCATCCAGTCCAGTATTCTGATTCCCACAACAGCCATCAAGTGATCTTTTCATTGGAGAGCACATAAAGCAGGATAAATATTCCCTTTCCACCACTGTTCCCTACACCCTCGTATTCAGAGGCATTTTACTCTGAAAATGAAATCAGATCAAGCAGGATCTTGCAGCTGCCATTACAGTTGTTTCTGCAGCTACTACTAATCACTGTAGTGCAGATCATTGTGTTTACAGCTGTGTGGGTATGTGCTGCAACTGCAATTTTAATAGTACTCTGGAGCAAAGCCATTTGTATGGTATTTTGGAACCAATTAATTATCTGCCAGCTGTACTCATTGCTGCAGATGGAAGGGAGAAAGCAATGGTTTCACTGAACTTTTCCAAATGAGTGTCATATAACAAGCTGTTGCAGAATGTAGTTGAGTTGTTCCTGAAGCTGGCGCATGAAAGTTGATACCTTTTCTTCCCAAATATAGCATTTCCTGATGGAGCCCTCAGTGACTGTGTTCCCCTCTCCCCAAAAGCAAGATGCGGTACACACCCCATTGGCATGCTTGATTCAGCATTGGAAAGATGGTTAGGATTGAGTATCGAATGCATGAAGGATGTAACTATAGTACAACAGCTATAATATAACATTATATAGGATGTCACAGTTTTTGCCTGTGGAATGTTAGAATATATGTTGCATAATTAGCATAACTTGTTTTCTCTTTACAGCTTTCTGAACGTTTGAAAGTTGTAGATGTGATAGGCACCAAAATATACAAAGATGGAGAACAAATAATTGCTCAGGTAAGCCAGGCACTTTAGGTTTGGTCATTCTGTATGGGCAAAATTCAGAGTAACTATGGGGAGTCCTTGCTCCAGTGTAAGAACAACTTACTCTGGATTCCAATAGGAAATTCCCATAGTTTTCACTAGGTGGGGCAGTAACTATGGGTACACGTAAAGTTTCTTACGTGCTCCCATAGTTACTCTGGATATGGGGGTAAGTGAAATTGCTTTAACTGGTATCAACTTATTCATAAAATTATCATGGGCAGTCTGCATGATTGCTGAGCTGTGCAGCATTGGCACTGGACCATTGCGGGGGCCTGCAAACATGCTTTACAGCACATTTGTGAAACCCCTCAGAGGTGGTGTTGCAAGTTGAGGATTGGGATCACAGTCCAGAAACTTTTGATTATGTAAGAAAGGAGATAGAAAAATATGTTGTCTGTATAACCATAAAAGGTGGCTTGCATTGAAAACTGAGCTATACAAATGATTACTTAAATTACAAGATGTTATTGGTGCTGGGTGGGTTGCTTTTTATATACTATATATACATTGTACATGTACATTGAATACTACTAAATGATGTAATTTTGCTATTTAAAAATTATATCACAAAATTTGTGATAAAATTTTGCAATTATTTATTTTTTGAAACTAGAAGATGAAGCCATCATCTCTTTGTGTGTCTTCATATGAATGTTTCATATGCAAGTCGATAGTTCTAATATGTTAAGGTTTTGTTTATACAGTTTCTACAAATATTTCTTCACCTCTACAAGCCTCCTATGTGCATTAGGTTCCTCCTTTTAACAGCCATTTCCTAAGAGAAAGTAAGGACTTGCTCTCATTCTGCTTTATAGAAGCATTCTACGGACAACATTTTAGCAGGATCTTTCACTTCTCAATAAATCCCTTCTCAGCGGCATGATTTTCTTTTCTTGTTCTTACTTCTTTTTCATTTTGTTTTATCATATTTTGTTAACAGCTTAATTCTGTGGTCTTGTCCGAAAGCATGTTCACCAGCATTGGCTGCTGAAAAGCAGTCATAAAGTGCCTTAAGGCAGTGCACAGAGTACTGCACTGCTGGGGCAACATCTCATGCACCTCACCAGAGTGCTACCCACCATTCGAGTAGGTAAGATGGCAGCAGGGATGCAGGAAGGCTGGAACAGGGGTGGATAGGAGTAAAACTGGATTGGGAGGAGGAGGAAAAGAGGCAGGGTGGTTGCCACAGAGACTGTAACTGGAGGTGATGATACACACCAAATTCTATTCCCTCTGGCAGCAGCTTCCCTTCCCTCTTTTTCTTCTCAAACTTGCACCTGAGAAATTGCCAGCACAGGTCCAAAGAGACCCTTTGTGGGGAAGAAGCCTTTTGGAGGAGAAAGGGGATTAAATTCTCTTTCCCCTCCATACCCTCTCAGTCTGTCCCCCACATCTGGATACAGCATACCCATTTTTGTGCACCATTGGGGGGTGGGAAGAGGATGCCAATAAAGATCTATTTATTTAAAAGCAGGCCTCCTTCAGTCTTGAAAGACTATGGTATCGTGCTCAGCGCTGCATGCGAAGCACGAAAGCCTGGGTTGGATTGTTATGGAGGATATGCTGTTACCCAAGCAGCAAATCCTCCCTCTCCACGCCACTGAATTAGTCCAATGGAAAGGCAGAGCTGATATGATTGGATCTAGCTGGCGTTGCAGAGCTGGGCTAAGGACAGGAGCTCACTCTGTCTTGTGGGGCCGACCCGGGTCTCAAAACCTGGCCTGCTGGTTAACAGGCACAGTGTCTTAGCCACTTGCACCACCCACAGCCCATTTATTAAGGCTGCAATCCTTAAGACACTTTCCTGAGAGTAAGACTCATTGAACACAATGGGACTTACTTTTAAGTACACATGGTTAGGATTGTACTCTTAATCTATGTAGTAATGTGTGGCCATGAGAGATGGACCGTAAAGAAGGCTGACCACCAAAGGATAGATCCCTTTGATCTATGGTGGAGAAGACTTGAGACTCCCTTGGACTGCAAGTAGATCAAATAGATCCTTCCTCCAAGAAATCAACCCTGAGCATTCACTGGAATGTCAAATACTGAAGCTGAAGCTCAAATATTTTGGCCACATCATGAGAAGGGAGGACTCCTTAGAAAAGAGCCTAATGTTGGGAAAAACTGAAGGCAAAAGGAGAAGGGGACAGCAGAGGATGAGGTGGTTCAATAGTGTCATGAGGCAATGAGCATGAATTTGGACAGACTTTGGAAGGATGGGGGGCCTGGTGTGCTGCAATCCATGGGGTCACAAAGACTCGAACATGGCTTAACAACTAAATAACAGCAGGGGTGGGTGGGAAGATAGAATTGGGATGTACGTTTTATGGCTATTGTAAGAATTACTGTCTATACCTGCAACAGCTGCTCTGTATCATCACAGTAACCCTTGGAAAAGTAGTCTTCCTTTGTTCTCAACAGGATGAGTAAAGTAAACTATCTTTTTTCTTGGCACAGTCCTTGAGAATGGTTAGCAAACAAATGTGTAGAGAAGGTCCTGTTGGTTTTCATTATGTGCCTGTTTAATTTTGTTTAGCACCTGAGAAAATCATAGTTTATTTCCACCATTTCTCAGACAGAACATTCTGAAGAGGAACCTTCCGGAATAGCTTTCAGATAGCTGAGGTTCTGAGGTTCTGCTTTGTTTCTTTTCTTCCTCCCCTTGTTCCCCGCACCCCCCTCACTGGCTGCTTTCACTTCCAAATTGATGTATAAAAGACTGTCAACGAAATAACAACTGAAATCCATATTATGCATTCAGAACATAATGTATGGGAACAGACCCAGCAAGCAAGTTGTTAATTATTCTTGCTTTGAATATGCTGGATATGTGGATCTGCTGCTCTGTTATTCATGCCAAAAGAAAAGGATAGTTTCAAACTGTTAAAGTCATCAATCTTTTGGTTTGAAATGGCTTGTATGCTATTTTTTAACAATAGCTAATAATATAGTCATGTATTGCTATGTTTCTTGTTGTTAACAGGGAGATATGGCTGACTGTTTCTTTATTGTTGAATCTGGAGAAGTGAAAATTACAATGAAAAGAAAGGTAAATCTGTTACTCACTGAAACATCTTGAAGATATTTTGCATGGGAAAGATGATGCATGCAACTTAAATGACATTTTCTCATTGCAGTGTGTTGAATATTAGCCTGGCTGTAAACACTGACAGTAAATTGATGTGTTCTTTCTTGTTTACCTGACATGTTAGGATAAACAGGAACTTGAAGAAAATGAAGCTGTTGAAATAGCCCGGTACACAAGAGGGCAGTATTTCGGTGAACTTGCTCTTGTAACAAACAAACCTCGAGCTGCCTCTGCATTTGCGCTCGGCACAGTCAAATGTTTAGGTAATGCTTAATTATATTTTGGCATTTGCTTTGTTTCATAAAGAGAACGGTCCAATTTCTTTCAGTAGGCAGATACAAAAGTGTATCTGCTGTAAAGTGAAACTATATTCCATCAGTAGGATTTTGTTCAAACATGCTAGAACTTACTGTGCCCACTGTTATGACACTTGATGATATAAGAATTACTTTTTTGACAATTTAATGACTGCAGAACAATTACATCCTTTCTCAGTTGGTCAAAAGTGGTTATGTTATCAAGTATGGGCTAAAAATTGTGCCTTATTATATACAGTGGCTCTGTTACTGAACCCCCCAATGGATTAAAAAAATGAGTGGATACCAAATTAGTGGAAAATAGCTTTAAAGGCACACTTCTGGGTTTCTTGTTCCTCTGTTGTCACTCTAGAACAGTGGTTCTCAATCTTCCTAACGTTGTGACCCCTTTATAAGCTCCTAATGTTGTGGGGACCCCCAACCATAAAATTATTTTCGTTGCTACTTCATAACTAATTTTGCTACTGTTATGAATAGTAATGTAAATATCTGATATGCAGGATGTATTTTCATTGTTACAAATGAAATGTGTGTTCTATGCACACATTGAACACAATGGGATTTATTTCAGAGTAGGCATGCATAGGACTGGGCCCTGAGGCTGCAATCCTATCCACATTTACATGGGAGTAAAGGCCCCCCTGACTATAATGGGATTTATTTCAGAGTAGCCATGCATAGGATTGGGCCCTGAGGCTGCAATCCTATCCACATTTACTTGGGAGTAAAGGCCCCCTGACTATAAGGGGATTTATTTCAGAGTAGCCATGCATAGGATTGGGCCCTGAGGCTGTCAGTCAGCCCCAGTGTGCACACAGGTACAGCCGGAGGTCTGTCAAGCCTGACCTGGGCCCCCTGCACCAGAGGTCTTTAGGCAACCCCCAGGAAAGCTCTAGACGACCCCCAAAGGGGTCCCAACTCCCACTTTGAGAAACACTGCTCTAGAATGCATTGTTGTAGTAACTATATTGCATTCAGCCAGTAGATGGGGTGAATATCTGGGGAGGGAATCTATTGGAATGAATTTATAGTTATTTAATAGTGTAAAGGTTGGAATTTGAATTTCTGTGCTTTTTTCCTTATTGCAAGGAATTTAAAATTGGACCTCAGTATCAGTGGTGAATCAAATCAGTGGATACCAAGGTCACACCTGTATATGATTACAATGTCCATATAAAATTATTTCAGCAGATCTCAAATTTTTCCCTCCATGACTTACTTTGTTGGTTGCACTGAACCCCAGAATGTCTTTTTGCTTTCAGGCCCCCCATCCAGAAACAGGCCAATGAAGTTGCTCCTCTCATGCACTATTACTGGTTCCATTGGGCTGTTCCTGCTTCTGGGAGCAGAATTCAACAGACACAGTAGAAATGCAGGGAGGAAAGGTATCTGGTTTATCCTGATGTCAGTGCCCATGCTGTACAGCAACTGTGTACAACGTACCCCCTCCACCTGAGCAGCAGAAGCATCAGAGGCACCAATAGCACCTATATGGCAGACACATCTTGGGCTCCCCAGAACTTAGAGTGCTATCCTACTACTGCAGATCCCACTATGAACTACATATCCCATTTCTTTCTGTCCTATGACTGGAAGCCACACTGAAAAGGAATGAGCCCACCACCCTGAACCACACTTCCTTCTTGACTTGTTACTTCTGCTTTTCTCCTCTGATTGCTTCTAGTAAGCTAGGAATCCAATCATGTTAAAGGCTACAGTGTTAAAAGCACCTTCCTGAGAGGCCACATTGCACCCCAAAATATGTAGCAACTTCCAGGTAGTACTCCATAAAACCTTGTAATATTGCAGCCATTGGCCAGTAGAGTTTCAGCCTCACTGTGGATCATGACCCACATTTTGTTTGTTTAAGATGTATATAAACCTTTCCTTCACTACTTCAAATACAGTTTATTTGTTTGTTTGTTTGTTTGTTTATTTTCAAATGGTGGAGATGCATCTAAAATGATCTGGGATTTAAGTGTTTTTATTTAATCATTCATTTTGTTCAGATCATCTTATGTTAAATAAAAAAGCAGGCCTCTGTAAGTCTTGAAAGACTATGGTATCGTGCTTGGCGCTGCATACGCTGCATGCGAAGCACGAAAGCGTGGGTTGGATTGTTATGGAGGATAGGCTGTTACCAGTGGTGGGCCCGGCCTGGCCCAAGAACCGGTTCTCCGGAAGTGGGCGTGGCCAGGGACATGGCCAGGGGCCGGGGAGGTTTTTAATTCAAAAATTAAAAAAATTTTAAAAATAAAATTACTTACTTCAGAGTAGACCTGCATAGGATGGGGCTCTGAGGCTGCAGTCCTCTCCACACTGGCCTGGGAGTAAGTCCCATTGACAATACTGGGACTTACTTCAGAGTAGACCTGCATAGGATGGGGCTCTGAGGCTGCAGTCCTCTCCACACTCAGCCTCCCTGGCCAGCCGGGAGAAGCTGGGAGAGCGCAGTGGCACCTTGCAGATGCTTCTCAGCCTCCCTGGTTGGGAGGCTGGGAGAGCTCCGAACCGGTCTGCATGGTTCTGGGGGCCCCCTGCCGCTGCCGGCTTACCAGCAGCAGGGGAATTGGAAGAACAGGTCCCCCAGAACTGGAGCGAACGCCCTTGTGCCCACCATAGGCTGTTACCCAAGCAGCAAAACTTCCCTCTCCACGCAACTGAATTAGTTCAATGGAAAGGCAGAGCCAATACGATTGGATCCAGCTGGCGTTGCAGAGCTTGGCTAAGGACAGGAGCTCGCCCTGTCTTGTGGTGCCGACCCGGGAATCAAACCCTGACAGCATCTTTACCGCTTGCGCCACCCACAGCCATATTTAACATTATGTATGTTAAATACATAATGATAAAATATACAAACTAAATTGTAAAAGAATCAGATGAACAATAAGATGTTCTCTTTTTGAAGATTTTAAAAGGGAAGATTTTTAAAAAGTGCTATACGTATAACACCTGTGTTTTACACAGCATCTGTGCTACTCTTTAATTCTGAAAGCTTTGAAAGTTATAGCTGGTATCCAAAGTTCTTTAAAATGCTTTTAAACCAGTGGTGGGCTCCAGCAGGCTTGCACCTACTCTATAGAACTGGTTGTTAACGAGAGATAGGACATATAAAGTTTAAAAATAGCTATTTAAAAGTGGCTACCAGATGTGCATAGAACCGCTTGTTAATTTCTTTGAATCCTATCACTGTTTTAAACATATGTAGTGACATCCTGAGTTTTTATTCTGGTGTGGAATCCCAATTGGTACTAAGATGACAGATTAGATTATATCTTGATTTTGTATTGATTAAAATATGAGTCTTGTTGATAATAATAATTTGGCACAATAAATGTTAGATTTCTTCTTCCAACTTTTATAGCTTTAATAAATACTATTGCTCTTTATTTTCCTTTTAGTTATGGATGTGCAGGCATTTGAAAGGCTTTTGGGCCCATGTATGGAAATAATGAAAAGGAACATTGCAAACTATGAAGAACAGCTAGTTGCTCTGTTTGGAACAAACATGGACATTTCTGATCCCAGTGCATGAAGTTAAGTACAAAACCACAAGATCTGTTTTGAGAAATAGCACAGTAGTGGTTAGTCCACTGAAAATGTGTCTATCATCCTGTAGATGCTAAGCATTTTTTTGTGATTTTTACAGGAGACTTGAGTTTCTTTTAATCTTTGTTTTTCCCAAGTTTGATTTGCCTTCTGTACGCATTAGTTCAGATGTACCAATAAATAGAATAGGGATATTGTACCATTGGCCCTGCCTTGTAGAAACATTGAGCCATCACCAAAACCACCTCAGATTTTAGATAACTAAATTTTTTTAGGTCCTAAAAATCACTCCGGTAAGACTTATGTGAGTTCAGTGTGAACTGTAGGACCTTTGGCAGCATTCAGGGTTTAGTCTTTTATCATACAAGTCTTGCTTTCAGTTTTAAGCAAGTTTTAATTTCAAATCTAAATAGTGTCCACTCACTCATGTGTCTGTTCTAAATTTTCCCTTCTTCTCCACAGAACTTTACATAAGTAAAGTTCTTTATTTTAGAAGTAGCCTATTTTATGGCATGTGGCAGGTGTTGCTTTCAGAAAGAGGTTCAGCTGTGTCCGATTCTCCTGCTATAAACTGGAATACCTATGAGTTCCAGCTTGATAAATAGTGTAAAATATAAGCAGGATGTAAAGAAGAATTGGTTGCTATCTGTGAGATCTTAATAAAGATCATTAATAAAGTCAGAGCTTGGTCTGTATTGCCAAATAGATATGGTATATTTAAAATATTGTGCACCTATGTTCACAAATACCTAGCATAGAATGCTACGCAGTCATCACTTGGTTTGTGGGCTGTTTAAATTATACTGTTTAAGATGGCATTCATAGAAGCTGCAAGGCCCTCCCAACAATAAAACATGGCCTTATATTTTTGGTAAACTTTATGGACTGTGTCAAACTTACCCTACTTGATTTTGGTTTTTAAGTAAGCTTAATTTTATGTGGAACATCAAATTCTATTTAAATCTTGATAAAAAATATTTTGTAACAGTTTACAAAATTGTTATACAAAATGGTGTATACATGATGTAGAATGGTATAGGGATTTTTGATGCTCTTTTTATATTTATTTTGGGTTTTTTACACTAAGGGTGCAATCCTAACCTAGGTTGGCACAACTCATCAGTCTTCCTGTTCCTATGGTGATGTAGGGAGGCAAGCACATGTCTGTGCACTGGCCTAACCCCTCCCCCCAAGAGTGGTGCAAAAGTGTCTTATGGCACTTTCGTGACACCCCCAGGTCAGCTCAAGACTTATGCCAAGGCTTAGGCCGGCCTAACTGGAGATTAGGATTGCAGCCTTACACAAGTTGTTTTTTTAAAGAAAATAAAGGGAGAAAAATGTTAACTTTGATTTAAAGAAATGTAACTTTACAAATGCTATTATCAGATTGTTCTTGTGTATAATTTGCATAGGCGTAGACTCCAAATCTACCTTTATGCTAATGTGGTCTGTGATTGCAGCTTCTTACATTGGTCCACCAACCAGAAGCCAGAATTGTTTCAATTTGGGGTTCCCACATCAATATTTTCTGTTCTGTGTTTTTTAATGTTTGGTTTATCTTCTGTTTTAATGGTTTTTGCCTACTTCAATCAACTTGGAAATCTTAATCCTGAAACTGGCTTTAGCTATAATGGCACAAATAATAGCCAGTGTACTGTAGTTAAAGCTAAATCTGCCATTAGATCTAATCTGCACAAGGGTATCTTGCTATTGGTGACTAGTTATGACTAGCACAGACATGCACTGTCTTCCGGTGGATCAGAAGGAACTCTACAATAGAGCCATTGAGAGTGTATTGAAAGGGCTAAGGGCAGAGATTGAAGACCCATAAATCAGTCCTCTGCAGGTCATTTTACAACTGAAATTCATTTTAACTGTATTACCAACATTTTCCTGCTATTTAAAAGTAATGTAGTAAGCAAGCACTTTGGTTTTGAAAAGATAGTGCAGTCTTCCTTAAGGAACATGTTAATAAAGGTGTCAGTATTGGTTTAGGTCTTTTAAAGACTAAAGATTCTTGCATTAACATAAAATGTTACAATTTCAGCAAACATTAACTTCTGCCATCTTAGACTGAAGAGCGAGCATTAAATTAACAATGCATATATACATTAGTATAATTTTGTATCAAGAAATGATTGATACTCATAAATTTATAAAATTACCGGTACATTTAAAGGTTATTATTACATGATAAGATTATTATTATGTAATTGATATAATGCAGTATTATATAAAAGACCATGTGTCAAGATTTTTAAGTAATCTTCCTCATATCGTCTTTTTTTCTTAATTGAAAAAGTGACTGTGGCTGTATTGGAGAGAATGTCATCAAGCTCCATGGCTTGGGTCCAAAGAACTATGCAATTAATTTCATATGCTAAAGGAAGCTTTGGATTTGTCTTTCTTAAACAGTAGCCATCCCTATAATGCATTATACCTCCTTTGGGAGAAAAGGGAGCTCTAAAAACTAATTTGACACAGTGCTTAGGGTGAGGAATGAAGTTCTTCCCTTCTATGAAAAAGAACACAATCCTAACCATGTCTTCAGAAGTAAGGCCCATTGTATTATAGGTCTTACTCCCAGGAAAGTGTGTTTAGGATTGCAGCCGTAGTCAGAAATCCCCTTGGGAATGCCTCAGTTTTTAGATATCCCTAACAGTTATTAGTTCTTTGGATCCCAGTACACATCTTCTGTGATGCTCATTGATTACAGTTAAATATTATGCATTAGCATAGTAATGTTTTAGAAACGATATCACTTTTGACAAAGATTTCTAATCAAAAGTCAACACAAACATCACTCTGACAGCACAATCCTAATCCCTGGTTAGGCTGGGACATGTCCAGTGCTGGCTTGGGGGGTGTCACAAAAGTGCCGCAGTGCTGTAATGCACTTCTGTGCCATCCCTGGAGGGGTGTTAAACCAATACGCAGACATGCACCAGCCTCCCCACACCACCATGGGAACAGGGAGATGGGTGTGTTGTGCAGGCCTAAATTGCTAAGGATTTATGTGTCAGTGTTGTATATAGAATCATAGAATCATAGAGTTGGAAGGGACCTAGTAGGTCATCTAGTCCAACCCCCTGCCTGCAGCAGGAATTCCCCCTAGAGGATCTCCAACAGGTGCTCATCGAGCCTCTGCTTGAAGATCCCCAGTGAGGGAGAGTCCACCACCTCCCTTGGCAATCTGTTCCACTGCCGAACCGCCCGAACCGTCAGGAATTTTTTCCGGATTTCCAGCCGGAATCTCCTTTCTTGCAGTTTGTACCCATTGGTTCTCGTTCTGCTTTCAGAAGCAGCTATGAACAAATTAGCCCCTTCCTCCATATGACAGCCCTTCAGGTATCTGAAGAGGGCAATCATGTCTCCTCTCAGCCTCCTCTTCTCCAGGCTGAACATCCCAAGTTCCCCCAACCTTTCCTCGTAGGGCTTCCCTTCCATCCCACTGATCATTCTTGTCGCTCTCCTCTGGACTTGCTCCAGTTTGGCTGCATCTTTCTTAAAGTGAGGTGCCCAGAACTGAACACAGTACTCAAGGTGAGGTCTCACCAATGCTGAATAAAGAGGAACTAGAACTTCTCGTGACTTGGAAGCTACAGTCCTCTTAATGCAACCTAAAATGGCATTTGCCTTCTTTGCAGACACATCACACTGCTGACTCATGTTCAGCTTGTGATCCACGGCGACTCCAAGATCCCGCTCACATGTTGTGCTGCCAAGCCAAGTATCCCCCATTTTACACCTATGTTTTTGGTTTTTATTGCCTAAGTGCAGAACCTTGCACTTCTCCCTGTTGAAATTCATTCTGTTTGTTACAGCCCAGGATTCCAGTTTATCCAGATCCTCCTGGAGGTTTCTCCTATCTTCTGATGTGTTTGCCACTCCTCCCAGTTTGGTGTCATCTGCAAATTTGATCAGGCTCCCCCGTATCCCTTCCTCCAAGTCATTGATGAAAATGTTAAAGAGAACTGGTCCCAAGACAGAGCCTTGGGGTACCCCACTAGAAACTGACCTCCAGGTTGACACAGAACCATTTACTAAAACCCTTTGAGTGCGGCCATCGAGCCAGTTGCAGATCCACCTAACAATTGCCCTGTCTAGCCCATATTTTTCCAACTTTCTCATTAAAATGTCATGTGGGACTTTGTCAAATGCTTTGCTGAAGTCAAGATAAATGATATCCACAGCATTGCCACTGTCCAGTAAGCTCATAACCCGATCAAAAAAGGAGATCAGATTTGTCTGGCAAGATTTATTCTTGGTAAATCCATGCTGGGTTGTTTTGATCACCGAGTACTTGTCTAGATGTGCACAAATTGTGTGTTTTATGATTTGCTCTAATATCTTGCCCGGGATTGAAGTCAAACTGACTGGTCTATAATTTCCCTGGTCTTCTTTTTTCCCCTTCTTAAAAATTGGGACTACATTTGCCCTCTTCAAGTCCATGGCACTTCTCCACTCCTCAAGGATTTCTCAAAGATGATCGACAGAGGCTCTGCAAGGACATCTGCCAGTTCCTTAAGAACTCGAGGATGCAGCTCATCTGGTCCAAATGACTTGAATTCATTTAGGCCAGTTAAGTGGTTTCGAACCAGTTCTCTGTCAATCTTAATCTGCTGTTCTGCACCATCCATGTTTTCATTACCTCTTAGGGGATGTAAACACATCCCCGAATCAGTCAATGATCCCGCACCCCCATTTGCACAGCCCTTCTTCTGTGAATAGACGGATGCAAAGTAGGAGTTGAGCAGCTCCGCCTTCTGCTGGTTTCCAGACACCTGTTGTCCATCCTTGTCCAAGAGCAGCCCCACCCCCTCGTCTCTCCTCCTGTTCCTCTGGGCATATCTAAAGAAGCTCTTTTTGTTATCTTTGACTCCCCTGGCCAGCCTCAGCTCATACTGAGCTTTAGCATCCCTGACCCCCTCCCTACAGGACCAGGTTACCTGCCTGTACTCCTCTCTGGTGATCTTTCCAGACTTCCACTCCCTATACTTCTCTTTCTTTAACTTCAGCTGATCCCCAAGTTGCCTGTGGAGCCAACCTGGTTTTTTCAGCATTTTCCCCCCTTTCTTTTTTATTGGAATTGTTTCTGACTGTGCTTGTAGAAGCTGCCTCTTAAGGAGCTCCCACCCATCTTGGGCCCCTTTCCCCATTAGATCATCAACCCATGGGATCCTGCCTATGACTCCTCTAAGCCTGTTGAAATCAGCTTTCCTGAAATCCAATGTATAAGTTTCACTCTGCACTTTTTATTTCCCACATTATTCTAAATTCCAGCAGCTCATGATCGCTTTCCCCTAAAGTTCCCACTATGTTGACCTGATCAACCAGTTCTTCACGATTTGTTAAGATCAGGTCAAGGATGGCCCCTCCCCTTGTCGTTTCCTCCACCTTCTGGACCATGAAGTTATCTTCCAGGCCCATCAGGAATCTACTGGAGCTTCCATGTTTGGCTGAGTTTGTCTCCCAGCAAATGTCTGGGTAGTTAAAGTCCCCCATTACTACTACCTCATATTTCCTTGCAATGCCTGCCAGTTGCTCCAAGAAGACATCGTCTACTCCTTCTCCTTGGCCTGGCGGTCTATAGTAGACACCCACCACAATGTTTTGTTTCTTATTTTCCCCCCTTACTTTTACCCAAACACACTCCACAGGGATATCCGGACCACTCTCCTGGATTTCAGAGCAAGTATATATGTTCTTGACATATAATGCTACTCCACCTCCCCTTTTGCCACTTCTGTTCCTCCGGAACAGCTGATAGCCTTCCAATTGTGTGTTCCAGTCATGGGAGTCCCACCAAGTTTCAGTTATTCCTATCAAATCAAATTTCCCTTCACTTGCTAAAAGCTCCAGCTCATCTTGTTTATTTCCCAGGCTCTGTGCATTTGTGTAAATGCAACTTAAGCCCTGGAGGTTGCAACTCAATGCATTTCCCTCCTTTTTTGTAAGGCCAGGCCCCTCTAAAGATTTTTGAGTTACAGCTGTGCCCTGGCAATTTCCATCCAGAGCATTTTCCTTATTCCTAGGTTCCCTTTGGACGTAACCCACCCCCTTCTTATTTAGTTTAAAGCCCTCCTGATAAGGTTGGCCATCTCCCGTCTGAAGACACTCTTCCCCCAACCCGTAAGATGTTGCTAGGAGTCCTTCCTCAAGGAAGTTCATCCTGTGATACCAGAATCCAAATCCTTCCCGATGACACCATTTTCGAAGCCAGCTATTGACCTGAAAAATCTTGCTATCTCTCTGAGGACCTTTGCCAATTACTGGGAGGATGGATGAGAATACCACCTGGGCATCCCCCAGGTCCTTAATCTTCCTCCCCAGAGCTTCATAATCCCCAACTATCTTTTGGAAAGTTTCCCGAGCAGTATCGTTTGTTCCTACGTGGATGAGTAAGAACGGGTGACGATCAGCAGGTGTGATCATCCTCGGTAGCCTCTCCGTGATATCCCATATCCTAGCACCAGGGAGGCAGCACACCTCACGGGAAAACAGGTCTGGTCGGCATACAGCTTCCATGCCCCTCAGGAGAGAATCTCCAATCACCACCACCCTCCTCCGTGTTCTCCTTCTGTGTCTAGCTTCCCCCACACTAACTGGTTGTGGCTGCTGTCTATGAGGGGGATCTGTAGGCATGCCAGTATGGGCAATGCCAGGATCCGGTGTAGGTGTGCTAGCAAGAGGAACTTCTGCCAGCATGGTGGAATCTGAGAGACTCTGGAAACGGTTGTATAGCTCCAGTGGTTCTCGACTGCTCCTGCCCTTTTTTCTCCTGACTGTCACATGTCTCCATGAAGAGACATCATTGTTGGGGTCCCCACTGGTGTCATCCCTCTGGAGAAGTTCCGTGTGTGTTGTATCAAGGAACTCCTCAGATGCCTTAATTTGACGAAGGGTGGAAACTTCACCCTCCAGTGCTGCCACCTTCTCCTCCAAAAGTGCAACCAGTTTGCACTTGCAGCATCGATAATCCCCGGGGTCCTTGGGCAAGAAGACAAACATGGCACACGTGGTGCATGTCACGACAACTGCGCCCTTCCCTTCCATCTCCTGTCAACTTCACAAGTCCTCCTTGCTCACAGGCTCCGGTCCACAGGATCGCGCCTCAGGCCCTAATAAAGCCCTTGAAAGCTCCTCCCACCAGGCAACCAGCCAATGAACACCTAGCAGCAATTAAGCACTCAGCTAAGCAGCCCCCCTCCTCCACTCACCTGGGACTCTGTGTTCCTTCTCACCTCCCCTCAGAAAGACATTATATTATATTTATTATTATATTTATATTATATTATATTTATAATGTCCTTTCACGTATACACACATGGTACTTTGATGCTTTACATTTTCACCTTTATAAACCAATACAAGTGGATTATGCACCGTTAATCTTTCCGTGTAATGCACTGTTGATTGTAATGAATGTAAGGGCTGCAAAATTCATATACACACTGCCAATAAGTGTAAGCATATTGACTTCAAAATTTCTTTTGATGATGAGAGATTTGGAAAATCAAAGTGCCAGGATCTTAGTTGGGCCTTCTCATTAGTAGGACTTGATCACATAACATGTGAGAGCAATCTGCAGTGGGAGCTGTTTCTGTGAATAGATGTAGTGTACCAAGAGGGAAATGGGCCACTGCACCTGGCACTTATGAATTCATATTCTTATTCTATGAATTCATATTCTTGTGCTGTGTATGTAATGTCTAATAAATTATAAACAGAGTGAGGTTTGATAGAAATGGTAGGTGTAAGCCAGAGAGGCAGGCAGTGGGCTCCAGGTGGCACCAGATTCTTGTCTCTTCAGTTGTCTCTTCCTTACAACTTGTCTAACAGGTGATCTATACTATCTTAGTTGAGGGAACTCTACAGCTGCAGTTTTGATATGCATGCAGTCATCCTTTTGACTGCTGATTTACCTGTAGTAGATTCAAAACTTGCCAGTTGTTTGGGTTGGGAATCCAGAGTAGCTTAGTTTATTGGAGATGCCAGCATGTTGAGATGTAGATAGTCAAAGTGGAGCACAACACAGTGGAACTTTGTGACAGTCTTGGGCAAGGATTATTCAGACGTAAGAATCAGACCTGCACTTGTTTGCAAATTTGCATGTTTTACACCTTTTAATTCTTTCCTGGGTATAGCAGATAGTATTAGATAGTGTAGCAGACAGTATTAGTTGCCATAGAAGACATTGGCTGCAATCCTAAAGACACAATGGGAGTAAGGCCCATTGAAAACAATGGGGCTTACTTTTGAGTAGACATGGTTAGGATTGTGCTCATTATTAGACTTCAACCCGGTAAGTCTAGGTTGTGTTCCTAGCTCTGTCCTGAAGCTATGCTGCTTCATAAGATAAAGCAAATAGTTATATCATAAAAAGATGAACAGGGAGAAATATTTATCTTGAAGGACATCCTGGTTTTGTATGGAGAAAATATTTCATCTGTGTTTTTTTTTTTTTCAATTTCCTGCTGGCTTAAAAAAATAATTTATTTCTTGTTGCCTTTCACATGTGAAAAAGAACAGTTGCTTGTCTTTATACATATCTGCTGCCACATATCTGCTTTAACACAACACTTGTATCTGCTGACTGTGCTGCCACTATTTCTTCAGTTTGCACCCACACATTGCATATAAAATTGTGAAATCTTCACCCGTAGGTCCAGCCTGCTCCATTTTATCCTGCAGATTCTGTGGGGCAAAGATCACAGAAGTCAGATGTATGTATTGGCCTTGTGACTCCCAAGAATCCATTGAAACCATTCAAATGTGTTAATGTGTGCAAACTGAACATACTTTCTGGTTACATGTGATTGGAGTGCAAAGTTTAAAAAAATCCATCTCAGCAGTTCTGCAGGCATAATTTGGGATCTTGGGATCTCAGATAGCAAAGCTGAGAACTTGGACTTTGAAAAACTGCTGAATGTGCAGTACTGAGCTCGGTGGTATAATTGGCTTGGTAGCAAAGCTACATGTGTGACATAGATTGCAATCCTGACCTGCTGTTAGGCTGGTCTAAGAATAATTCCTGTGCTGACCTGGGGTGTCACAAAAGTGCTATAAGGCACTTCTGCCCCATTCCTGGTGGGATTATGCCACTGCACAGGCGTATGCCGACCTCCCCAAACCACTGCAGGAATATAGGCCAGAAGAGTTAGGCCAGCTTAAATTGATTAGGATTGTGCCCATAGAATTGTGCCATTTTCCCTCAGATAAATTTAACTAAAGCCCAAATTAATACATCTTCCAATGGCATTAAACCATATTCCTATTTGAGTTTGCTTTAGTAACTTAGATTTAGTACTGGGGAAGGGGGGAGTGTGAAGGAAGTAACTGCTGTATTTTAAACATTAGGGGCTTTAGGAGTGAGTTGTTTCAATTTTTTTATTTTTCCATGTTTTGTTATAAAAGTCTGTCCTGAACCATTTAGATAGAACAGAATTTTAAAAATAAACACATTCCTTGTTTTGGTTTTCTTAAAGAGATGTGTGTGCCACTCCCCTTTCTGGAATGTTAATGTTCTGCCTTTTTACTGATGCCTCTTTTTTATGGTACCTATAAATTGTGAAAATTTACAATGTACAAAATTAATAAATAATTTTGAATATAGAATAATAGTCGAGTCTGTGGACTGTGTCGTGTCAGTTCAGACATTTCATATGTTTATTAACAGCAGTCTTGGATCTTGGAAATGGAATAAGATGTTGTTTCCTATGAATCTTATTCTTATAAACAATCCCTTCTCGTGATTTAACTTCTAGGTGAGTGACAGCCCAATTTTATCCAACTTTCCAGGGCTGATACTGCTGTGACAGTGGGGTGTGCGTGTGTGTGTGGGAGGGAAGTCATGCAGACCTCCTCAAGGTAAGGGGATGATTTGTTCCTTTGTCTCAGGACTGGATTGTGGTTGTTTTAGCAGGGGAAAGTTGAATAGGATTGGGCTGTAAGTTTCTAACACTCCCTCTGCTGGACATGATTACATTTCAGTACAAATCTTTGATTTTGTATCTTTTGTATCTGAATGGAGGAGGATTTTTTTTAATGGAAGGTTTTGCATTTGATGTTCTTATTTTGTGACCATGGCAACTCTTAATACCTAATGAAGTAAATATTGTGTAGAAATGCTAAGCACCTTACTATTGGATCCCATGTGGCATGAAATCCCTTTTTCTTGGAATACCAAGATTCTGTAGTTCAGTCAATGATGCTTTGGAATGATTGTGCTGATATGTCAACTAATATTTCCATTCCCCAGGAAGATAAGTACCTTAGCTAAACTAGACACACCAACAAAAAGTCCCCCAGACCTATTGGGGGATTCAGATCCGTTCATCAACTGCGCTGGACCATCTTAAAAATCTTTTATCTTTGTTGAGGTGCTAAGCAACTGTAACTCCAAAGCTTACCAGATAATAACAAGATCCATGAAAAAGGAGTCAAGACTTGCTCTGCTTATCAACAACCTAGCATCTTCTCATCCAGTAAAAGTAGATCCTAATGCAGTGGTACACAAAATGGGGGTTGGAGGGTCGTGAGCTTGGGGGGGGCGGGGTTGAGAGAGGGTGGGATCTGCCATCTTGGAATCTGGCACTGGGATTTTCATTGAACACAATGGGACTTCCAAGTAGACATGGAGCAGCCCTGGCACTGCACCACAGTGATGTCCCTATTTGGTGTCAATTCCAACTATGACATCACTTCTAGAGGGGTCCCCCAGACAGATTGTCATTCTCAGAAAGGGGTCCCTGGCTGAAGTGCTCAAGAACCATTGCTGTACAAGACTGCAGCCTTTTTCTCAGCAAGATGGTGCTATCTCTAAACAAAGTTCTGGAGGGTGTTGCCAGCAGGTCCTTCCCAACCACAGGGAGGGCAGAGTGGTCCCTGTCTCTAACCTCGAAGGCTGGTAAAACCTTGGATTGAGAGTAACTTGGATTGAGAGCACTTTGCAAGATGAGCAATATCTTGTAAAACAAGCATTAAAAAGTCTGTCTGGGATACGGTACTCCACTCTGAAGTACGCCTATTAGAGACAATGGGGCTCACTCCTACATAAGGGGGGCAGATTGCAGCTTGAGATACCTGAGAAGACATGTGAAGGTGAAAGGGTTCTATTTTTCCTTTATAGTTTCTATTTTCTTTATTGTTTTGTATTATATTACAGTATTGGAATCATTTTTGTATGAATATTTTTGGGTTGTGGATCAAATTGTCTCGGGTTTCCATTATTTCTAATGGGAAAATTCTCTTTGATATACAAGCATTTTGGATTACAAGCAGGCTTCTGGAAACAATTATGCTCAAAAACCAAGGTAACACTTTATATGAGTGTGGGTATAAATATAATATGTAATATACAGGGTGACTGAAAAGTAACTCCCTATATTGTAATTTATAAGTATTTTAAAATAGGGAGTTACTTTTCCATTACTGTGTGTGTGTAAGATAAACATACAGTTTATTAATTCAGAGGCTGAAACAAGAGGACATGCCCTGGAAAAAGAGGACAAAAGTAACCCTTGTTCCCCTCCTAGGACATTCTTGCAGACACTATACTTAAAGATCCTACAGGGGGCCTCCACCTGCTGGTGGTTCAGATACACGTGTCCCTAACACTGTTGTTTACTATGGGCCAAGGGCCTTCTGGGAAGTGTTGTTCACTAAAGCTGTCCTTCCTGAGTTTCCAGGAATAAGAGAAACAACAACTCCCATAACCCCCAGCGGTAAGGGAGGCGGGGCCATCGCGCACAGAAAACCCCGCCTTTCCCCATGACAGGCACGCGTTTCCATCCAATCAACTGCAGGAAGAACATCAAAACAAGCTTGGTGAGGCTCGAGAGGCACCCGAACTGTCCAATCAGAAGGAAGCGTTGCGTGACGGATGTTCGCCTGGGCCAATCAGAGGCCGAGATGGATGGAACATGGGCGGGGCTTCCTAGAAGAAGAGGGAAATGAGGGGCGGGGGGGTGGAAAGGAAAAAAAACAGAAGGGAGGCTTGTAATGGCGACGGGCTTGGTAAGCACCTCAGAAGTTTTCGAGGGGAGCCTGGGAGTTGGAGGAGGAGTGGGAGAGGCTTGTTGGGCCTCGAGGGGGAGCTGTGAGGGGGCTTCGCTTCAGAAGGCTGAGGGTAGAGCGAGGGGGGCTCACGACCCCCCTCACAGACACCTCCGCCTCGGAGCCCCCAAGCCGGAGGAGCATCCCCGGTACTTCGCGGCCGTTCGTACCGAGAGGCCCTCCACCGCCACCCCCTGTGCGGCCCCCTGGGGTCCGTCGGTCCGTCCCAGTCTCGGCCTCTCCTTGTCAGGCGTGTGGGGGTCTCCTTGGGGTGGGGGGAGGGGAGAGCAGTCCCAACCGTCACCAACCGTCGCCCCCTGACCGTTAATCCCCCCTCGAGTGCCCCCTCCCCCGCTTGTTACGCACTTCTGAATGAATGGGCCCCTTGCGCGCATGCGCAAAAAAGTTTATAAACAAGGGTCCTTTAGCAGGCGTGGGCCCACGTGACCCAGAAAAGGGAGGGGGTTTGGCAGCTCTCTCTGCCGTCTACGCTCTCCCCTCTCCTCCCCTCCCCTCCCTCGGGGCTCTGAGGAACGGACCAATCAGAGCGCGAAGTGGCGTCACGTGATACCCCCAACTACCTTCCCCTTACTCCCCCGCCGCCACCCCCCCCCGCGAGGCGCGTGACAGACCGTTGGCAGGCTGCCCGCGAGGAGGAGGGGCGAGGGAATGTTCTGTGCCAGTTCAATGAGGGGAGAGGGTGGGGGAGGTGTGGCCAAGGAGAAGTGTCAAGGAAGTGGCTGCAGCACTGTTGTGTGATGCCATTCTCTGCTTCAGGGGCTTGTGGGACTACCTAGAAGCAGGCTGGGACATGGGGTGGGTGTGAGTGCAGGTGAGGCAGAGCCTCCCCTCTGAAGCACCTCAAGAAGCAGCGTCGTGTGGGAGGCACACAGAACCCACATGTACTGGAGCACCTCCAGAAGCCCTGCCATTGTGGGAGGCACCCACGCACACTGGAGCCCCTCCAGAAGCACCAATGCTGTCTTTGGGAGGCAGCCCAGCCCCTGCAACCCATGCACTCTAGCACTTCAAGAAGCACTGATGCAGTGGGAGGGGGCACCCAAGCACCCACAATCTATGTGCACTGGACCCCCTCAAGAAGCAATGATGCTGTGGGAGGCATCCAAATCCCCACATGCACTGGAGCCCCTCAAGAAGCACTGTGGGAGGCACCCAAGCATCCGCAACCCATGTGCTCTGGGACCCTTTGAAAAGCACCAGTGCTGTGGGAGGCACACAACCACTAAGCGATGATGCCTCGTGAGGGATTCCAGTGGGGAGCCTCTGCCTCAGCTGCATCCCCCACCCGTCCCATGTCCCTGTGAACGGCTTGTTCCTCTGACATGTTTCTGTGCATGCAGTCAGGTGTTGCTGGCTCCTTGATATATGTGTGTGCCTCTGCAGTGGAGGATGTGTTTCCCAAACAGTTTCTCGTCTATTTCATGCATGTACACTTTCCATCTGGTTCATGGACCCTCTGCAGCTCATCCGCAGACCCAAATTAAGAAAACCTGGTCTGTAGGATTGTAGCTTAAAAGCAGAATCTGAACCAACTTTCCCCACAAGGACAATGCAACTCCAAGGTAAGGGTACAAGCATTGTCTTACCTTGAGAAGGCCTAAAGTTTAGCTTTAGGAATGTTTTACATAAACTTCGGGCCCACTCTATGGCATCTGTTCTTGTAGGTGCAATGCCAAACACTTTTCTAGCTCTGGGGTAAGGACAACACAACTCTGAGGTAAGGGAACAATCATTGCCTTACCTTGACGTATCTGTGACTGCCCTCCAACTGCAGGACACAGCACATGCCCCACTAAGCAGAGCCATCCATGACAGTGCTGGAAAGTTGGTTAGGACTGTGCCATGAGAATTTTTTTAGTTAAAAATAGTTAACAGGTATTTTGTTCTTTTGCTGAAGATTTTCAAGACAAATGTCAAAATACCACCTGGTTACTTGTAAAAGGATTTGCATAGGAACTTGCATTTGAAAAGTGTTTTAGGACAGTAATATACTGTATGTAAGAGAAAAGACTTGAGCAATTCCTAGAAATATATGTTATAAGTAGAGGTAGGAGAAAACAAGTGATAATGAAATAAAAACTCTTAACACTGCCTTTTCTACTTCACATTTTTGTATAAAAGCAAACAAAAAAAACCCAAAATCTGCAAAAGAAAAAGTTTGGTTTGCATTTGTTTTAAATTGAGGGTGCATGAATAACGAAGAAAATTAAATAATTTTCTTTCAATGTTGGTTGCATCCACTGATTTTGTATTACCTACCTGATTTTGTAGTACCCAAGTAGGTACATAGTAATATTACCTACCTAGTAAGTGAAAGGAGTTTAAATTATGAGGTAAGTTTTGAATAAAAACTTTCTGTACTTCTAATTTTGGGGGAAAAACCAAAATCTGTGAAAAAATAAAACTTTTTTTCCACTTCTGTTTATAAGCATCTTCTAAAAAATAGCAGGATACATACTGACATTCCTAAAAGCAGTAGCTGGAATTTTTTTTTTTTTGGCAGTGAGTTCCACTTCCTCCTACCTTAACATTGTAATCTGGCCTCCAGTTTGATCTGTTTTACATCCTCCTGCATGCATCATGTCTGTCTTTAAAACAACATGTGATTTGAAGGCTCAAATTGAAGCCTTATTTTAAAAAAGCCCAATCATCTTTTAAGCTGCTAAAGAGTTCTGGTAGGGAAGTGATCATTAGAGTTGTCAGACAATGATTCATACTAAGCTATATTAGCATCTTCTCGCTTACATATTCTCTGGGACCTGCCTTGGAAAGGAGTAGGTATGACAAACGAGGATATTGAGTGTGCTTCCAGAATGCAAGTGATTTTTAAAGGCAAATCAGGATATTGCTGTTCTAACACTGGGATTGATTACAATCAGTGGAAGCAAGGTGCCATAAGTATAATGAAAGCACAAACATTGCAGAACTTCTTGCCAAAAGATGTTTGGATAGCTCCAGCCTGGAGGGAATTAGACACATTTATGAAAGACTAGTGGAAAATACCCATCTGTTGCAGGAGTAAAATTTCAAGAATATTTGTGGGCCCCAGGCATGGCTGTGTACTGGTGGGCAGCAGGCACTGGACACTGGGGAGTGCCAGAGAGCAGTGGCGAGCATCAGGCACATAGCGAGCATCAGGTATGAATGGGCACCAGGCATCCCTACCACCAGGTACCACTAGTGGCAGGAGGCACCATTGGGCATCCCTGTCAAGCACTGGGCATCCTTACTGGGCACTACTGTGCAGTGGGCACCAGTGGCTACGGTTTGAGCACTGTCTTTAGGGGGTCAGAGGCTGGTTTGGGAAGCACTATATATTACTGAATACAAAACATAAAAATACAGTAACATAAAAATGTTTTTTTCAGAATAGAATTTTTTAAAGAGATGAACTTGTTAGGGATATTTTCTCCCATACCTTTAAAAAATTGGATTGTGCCACCAAAGCCAGATAAAATTGTGCGGAGTATTGGATTAGTGCTGTCGACTATCTGGTTGGCCTTCCTTGTCTTAAAAGACAACTTGTTGAAGAAAGTTGATATAAGAATTTAAGGTATTCTAGTATAAATTATAAGTAATTTACAATCAATTGTTAGACAATTATAATTTTTATCTTGCAGAGGTTTTCTGTATAAATTATGACTTAATCTTATTCTGTAAAAGTCTCTTCATCAAATACAAGTTTCAATATATGGTAGTTCATTCTACAACCATGTTGAAAATTTCAGGATATATGGTTTTATACGTAGTCATAGGATCCAGGTCCCCACAAGACAGAGTGAATTCCTGTCCTTAGCCCAGCTCTGTGATACAGCTGGAACCAATCATATCAGCTCTGCTGTTCCATTGGACTATTTCAGTGGTGTGAAGAGGGGGGAATTTCTGCATGGGTAACAGCCTGTCCTCCATATCAATCTACCTAGGCCTTTGTGCTTCACATGCAGTGTCGAGCACGATACCTTAGTCTTTCAAGACTGATGGATGCCAAGTGTTTTTTTTTATGGGAGAGTGAGGATGGATCTCATGTTATTAATGTGTGCTGTGTGACAAGCCAGATGATTAAGTATAAAACACTGCAGCAGCTTTTCAAAATAAAAATTTTAGGAAATACTGGGTTGACTCCAAAGTGTTCTTCTGCATGTGAAGATGTTTTCTGTTCATAGAAAGGCTCCTTTTAACCTGTTTGGTTCTAGTGTTCAATAAGAAAAGTGAAACTAAAACCAGATGTGCTCTTTTACTTGAGCAGCTGAAACTGAACTTGCCCAGTAAAACATTGTGTTCTTTTCATGATGTTGTGCAAGCATTATGTAACAGTTTCAGGGCACAAACCTAACCAGATTTCCAGCACTATGGTAAGGGTAAGGAGGTTCTGTACTGGAACCCCAAGTGGATAAAAATGATGACTAAAACAACAGTGGAAAAAATAGATTTAGGCTGTAATCCTAAGGACACTTTCCTGGGAGTAAGATCCATTGAACACAGTGGGGCTTACTTTTGAGTAGACATGTTTAGGATTGTGCTCTTAAAGACCCACTTCCAGGTTTCTTGCTCCTCCAGTGACTCTAATTGAATTTGTTTCTTGGATTCCCTGCTGATACCCAAAATGTGTTAAATCAGTGATTTTCAACCACTTTGCAATGGCACACAGGTATGCTGTGGTTAGTCCACAGTTGTGCTGCAGGGTTTGGAGAAGGGTCATTTATTAGTAGTGCAATTGGGGTATTTGAGCCTTCCTTCAGCATGATATGCCTTATCAATGATTAAAGACCCAATGGTGTGCATTGGTAATTTTAGTGCCTTGTCTGTGTGCTGCAAGATGAAAAAGGTTGAAAATCACTGTGTTAAATAAAATATATAAAAATAAAAATGTCTCACTTCACAATGGTTTAAAAACAGCTTTTCTTACTGTTGTAATAAGGCATTCAGCAATTAGAACTACAAAGGACCTCTGCATTTGCCTGGCTCACCTGAAGAATGGAATGATTGGCAGCATGGCTGCCTCTTTAGAACAGGAACAAAAGCAGTTTTTAAACAGCAATTTTAAAGGGATGCATTTTTGCTTTCTCCAGGGATTGGCATGCTCCATCTCATATGCAGTAGTCATTTGTGTTGAGTCAAATCCATGTATGAAAAAAAATCTGTTAAAGTTGGACCTATAGTAATCTATGTAATCTCCCCCCTCAAGTCAGATAATTTGAAGCACCCTACAATGGTGTGGGCGCTGAAGACTAATCAGATGCCTCATGCAGTACAGAAACTTCTGTTAGTGGTGGATAAAAGAACTTCAGGAATGAACGAATCATTGGAATTACTAAAGTGTAATGAAAACCTTCCAGCCTCTCCTGGGTATGCATCTTGTGATGAGCACATGGAGCTTGGTAAGTCCTTTATATGTAACAGTCGAGGAAATTCTTATTGAAGTTAGTGGGTACTGTATGGATGATTTGGCATCTTCATAAGGAGTTAGAGCAGTGCTTCCTAATCTTTGGTGTCCTGCAATGCCCTGGTGTGCTCCAAATGAAGCATGCAGCTCCTGGAGTTGACCAGAGAGTGTCACCACCAATTACTTCTGGGTTCAGATACTCTGTGAAATGCTACAAATTGAGGTGAGAAGGTCAGGATGGTGGGCAGACTTTTCCCAGAAACTGGAAAAATACAAAGGAGTTCCTACCTTCTCCCTTCATTTGTAGTATCCTATGAGGTCTCACTATTGGTGATCTGCAGTTCCTCAGCGAATGTCTCATGACACGGGTGCTGCAATGCACGCACACACACACACGTATAAATTTGTATTTTTGCATTAGTCAGTACCATAGTAAAACAGTGCGATGCATAGTTTACGTACCACTGATTCATATCAGACCAGATCTGCCAGGTCACCAGATGAAAGAAAAAAAAACTCTAGTGGGTTCCACAAAGGGAGAAAAATAATCTCTGCAGCATTAGCTGCTAATCAGATCTGACAGTGTGGCTTCTCATGAACCACTTCTCAGTGTGGCTCCCCCCTTGCCCCTTTTTACCTCCTCACTGTTCTGTATCTGACTAACTGGCTGGGCAGGGTTAGGAGGATTCACTTTGGATGCTAGCTGGGTCTTGGCTAACAGCTGGTATACATGAGGCTGTGGTGGAGGCTGTGATGTAACACACTAGCTTGGAAGTTTGAGAGGTTGGTGCTGAAGGCAGGCAGCAGAGCAAGGGGCAAATTGCAGCAAGGACTGTTGAGGGGATGGGGAAGGAGATCAGCCCCTGGAGAAAAGTCAGGCATCATGTTTGGCATTGGGCAGGAGGAGAAGGCAGGCTGGTTGGCTAGAGAAGATACATCTCCCATCCTGCCTGATGCCTGTGTAGTTAAGACCTTGGTTCTTCCCACCTGTTTCTAAGTACTGCAGAAGTGGTGGTGGTACATTGACTTCCACCTGCTAGGGCCTTTGGTATTTCTGCAGATAGGAAAGGACTAGAAATAGTCAGTGTTTGACTTTTTTTTTCAAGGAGGGGCATTTTTCCAAGGAGGGTGGAGAACTTAAATTAGCTTATATGCGTTGTGCTATGCAGAACTATATCTGACGTCTTGTAACTTTTTGCAGATGATCTTCCTGAGCTGCAGGCTGTTCACACTGATTCTACTCCACCTGCACTTTTCCAGCTGAATGCAGATGTCTCGCATCAGGAATACACAAGGCCTTTGTGGAACCAGCATACGTCAAGCAGCAGTTCAGAAAGTTGTGAGAATGGAGTGAATTGGTTGACAGAACTGGCAAACATTGCTACGAGTCCACAGAGCCCTCTTATGCAGTGCTCTTTTTATAACAAGTATGTTATCATTCTGCAGTAGTTTCCATTCTAGAACTAGCTGCATTGTTCTGAAAAGCTCTATTTTGCATTGAAGTCGGAGAAATGATCCACTTTTCCTTTTGATGATGATCCCTTTCCTGCATAACTGTTGGGTGCATGGGTGGTGCTCCAGAGCTGATGCTCCTATTCTAAATTGTACCAGGGATAATATGAACAAGTTATTCTCTAATCACAAACAGCTTAGGTAATGTTTTATTTATGGTGCTGAAATGGGTTAGAAAACAGCTTAATTGTATAGAATGCTATTATTTGCCAGGCAGATACGTTTGAAATATTTTTTTGAAAAAACAATGGATTTCTGGTTATTTAAATTATTTTCTAATTTTCAATGAAGAAATTGGCATAAATGCACAAGCTCTTGTTAAAAAACCTAGTAGGCATGTGACTCTTTTTTTCCTAACATTATAATTAAATTTATCTGACATATTCTTATGTACATAATTCCAATGAAGTTATAAATAAATATGGTTAGTCCCCTTTTTTGCAGCTTTCATTGACAGTTTGAAATTTTTGAGTTTAGTCATTTTAGTTCCTGTTTTTAAAGTTTTCTCTTTATGAACATCATTGAAATTGCCACTCAACAGTTTTCTCATTGTTTTAATTAAAATTGATTGCAGTTTTTTCTTGTATATTGCTTTTGGTGTTCTATAAAATTTGTTTAAGTGATTTATATCTTGCCTTTCCTTTCAAATAAATGAAGCACTCAAGATGATATACGCTATAGAAATAAATAAACCCAGTAAAATGGAAAAAATAGAAATAAAATATAATGTACAGATATAAACTAATTATCAGTGGATTTTTCACTCCCTCCTCAATTTTATTGCAATGCAAATGAGGTTGGCCCATTAAATTAAAAGATGTCCCTTTAGGTTTAAAAAATAGCCTGCTTACCATGGTAACAAGGAGCAGATTCCTTCCTTTCCATTCCTGCAGCAAGTGACTAAATGCAATTAGGAAATGATTATCATTTGCATTCAAGGTGCATAGATTAGCTACCTTCTCCTTTATGGAGGTAAGCAAGCTATTTTTAAAGTGCTGCCTAATCTTTTAATGACTTTTGTTTAAGGTGAAAATCAACATCTCTGGAGGGTCCTGGAAGGGAATTGATGCCACACCTATACATTTGAAAAAAAATCATAAAGAATAATTCAATAAAAAGTTAAAACATGGATCCCACAAATTCCTAAAGCAAGTAATTGAGATAGGAAAGCCAGATAGAAAAAACAAGACATCAAACCTTGCCAGAAGGCTTACAGGAAGTGGCACTTCTTAATTCCACTGTTTCATAATATATATCAGTGATCTCCAAACTTTCAACTTCAAGGCTCCTGGACCTTTAACAACTGTGTAGAGGAGGAAATTTCAGCAGGTACAACTTATGATCTGTGAGAAGCACTTGCTGAAATTTCCTCCTCTGCACAATTGTTAAAAATCCTGAAGCCCTGAAAGTTTGGAGACCCCTGATGTAGATACTACCACTAAGAAGACCCTGGTCTTCAGTATTGTCAGTGTGGCCACAGATATCCTGGCCTTGATCTATATAGATCTCTTAAAGGTCAAAACCAGCATCTTAACGTTAGAAAAGGCTACTCAAAATACATTTGTTAAAAAAACTAATTAGAGTATCATCTGTTTTAAATGGAAGCATATCCAGGGGGAAAGTAATTCTGTAGCATTAGATGGATTATTTTTGTGAACTCACTTTTTTTCTAACAATATGTTTGGCAGCACATATACTAAAATAGGAATGATACAGAGAAGATTAGCAATACACTTTGTAAATGTTGGGAGAACAGGAGAGTGATGAAACAAATCTGTTAAAGATGGGCCTGAAAAATTGACTAAAACATTTGCTAATAAATGTTTACAAAAACATTAGCAGCACAGTTTAGTAACCAAAATTTGCTGCCTTAAGCAAAGGATGAAGACACAGAATATATTAAAATCTGTGAATCTTGATGATGATGATGATAATTTATATAATGCTGTCACTGAGCAAAGTAGTTCACAGGTACTGATCTTGATTTAGGACTTAAAATAGAATATAAAGAAGAACCTGCATATTGCAACTCAAAACTGGAAGCTGCATAATTTTGGTCTATTTAAAAAACAAAACCTCTGTGCAAGACTTAGGGTTACCAGCAAACTATTCTCAACACACCATTGAGGTCTCCTTTCTCTTTGTACTGATGTCTTCTGCTTCTTTTTTCCTTAACCAAAATGTACTTATATGCTTTTTAAAACAACCTTTCTCAGATCATCTCCTGTTCACCTAATAGCTACAAGCAAAAGTTTACATTCCTATGCACGTCCTCCTCCCGGATCGTCTCAGAATGATTCTGGTTTTTCCAAGCATCACATTGATGAAACACCAGTCAAACATGAAAGGGTAAGTTATATTTATTGAACTAAATGAAGACCAGAGAAAAATGTTTTAGAAGCTGAAATAACTTAGGCTGCTCATTTTGTTATTCATTCAGCAAGGATAGCAATCTGCAGAGATATATATACTATGTCTATATAGAGCCATATGTACAGAGTTTAGATTTTAAAAGGGGATTGTCATCAACTAGAAAAGACCAAGCTTTGCAAATTCTTTTATGCTTGGTTTAAAAGAAAAGGATTAAAAGAGAAGCTATGGAGAAAAAAACAGGAGCAAAACACAAAGGCTCCTTCTCAGGACTGCTGGTTAACAGATGGTTTGCACTCTCATTCCTAGGCAAATAAAAACACACTGAGCCTTTGGGTAAGAGCTTGAACCTTTCCCAGAATTTATCCCTGCCTCCCTTGTGTCATCAACACTTTGAGAACTGTTGCCTATAATTTTTTCTATCTGCCTGGATTGTATTCCTGATGTCAGAGGAACAGACTCTGGTCCCAAAGTGAAGGAATGGAAGCAGCACAGGAATACTTCCTCAGAGCTGGTGGCTATGAAGTGTTAGCCAAAAGCCTGCAAAATTAAGAATACTAAATTCTTCATAACAATTCTTAACGAAGGGAGAAAAAATGGGAATAGTTAAGGATGCAAAACTCTAGGAAGCCTCCTGTGGCCAACAAGGGTTTTGAGTAAGCATTTTATGATCATTTGTAGAAATATTCCTGTTTAAAAACCTTCATATGGTTTTGTTTTCTCAATAGACAAATAGCGAATCAGAGTCTGGCATTTTCTGTATGTCATCACTGTCGGATGATGATGATCTAGGATGGTGCCATTCTTGGCCTCCAACTGTTTGGCACTGTTTCCTTAAAGGTAAAATATTGTATGTTATGTGCAAGGTTTAATAATCAGGCTTATCTTTTTGATAACATTAAATTAATACTATTTTTAAATTAGGCACACGTTTATGCTTTCACAAAGGACGTAATAAAGAATGGGAAGATGTTGAAGATTTTGCAAGGTCCACAGGCTGTGAAAATGAAGAGGATTCGTTGGATAATCATAAAGTAAGCTTAGTGCTTTTAACACCCATTTGCAATGTAGACAACTGTTTCTCAACCATTGGAACATGTACATATGGGACCCTCAGAATGCTGCTACCTAGCAGCAAGACCAGCAGTGCAACACTACATGCAGCAGATGGAGGCTTGGCTGAGCATGCAACGACCTAGAGTGTGCTTTTCATGAGTGTGCCATCCCACTCTGAACCTCTTGCTGTTGTTGCATTACATCCAGCTTCCCAATCTGGGAGTAACTGATGATGATGTTATTGTCAGTTACGTCTGGTGGTACTTCTAATAGATGGTCCCTTATGAAATGGTACAGCGTGGAACAAATATTGAGAAACACTAAGGTAGACTATAGACCAGAGGTGGCCAGCCTTTCAGCTTTATGGATATTGGGCCTTTAACAACAGTGAAGAATGCTACATCTGTTCAAATGTTTGACAGTCGCAAATTAATTTAACAACCAACAAAATACCATTGTTATGGTCGGGGTGGGGGTGGGTCAGCAACCTTTTATCTTTAGGGCTCCCAAACCTTTAACAATTGTGTAGGAGAGGGAATTTCCGCAGGTGCAGCTTGTTCTCTCATAGATGTCAAGCTGCACCTGCTGACATTCTTTTTTCCTCTGGTTCCTGTTTAAAAGGGATTGATAACTTGTAGTCCATGTTTCTTGTCTGTTTCTCGAGACAGTTGAAAAGAGGGGGTTAATTATGGTGGAGGATCTGATTCCTACACATTTGACCTGGGTCAATAGCTTAACTGCAGTGTTCATAAATCATGTCATCCCTTGAATGTCTGAGGGAGGGACAGTTGCTACCATAGTATTTTCTCTATTAAGAAAAGCCACCATACAGGGACAGTGTTTCAGTTGCAAAAGTAGAACAGGAAGGAAAGTGGTGGCTGGCGAGCCTTGCTCCTTGACTGTTTAACCCAGGGCAGGGGCTAACAGCAAGACAAGTGGCAACATCTGCACAACTGCATTTCTAAAGAGAAAATGTTGCAGCACAGTCTTCTTGTGATGAGTCCTATAACAAGTAGGCAAAGCTAATGACTGAAAGTGGACAGATACTGAAGCTGCTGCTCAAATACTTTGAGCCACATGATGAGAAGGAAGGACACTTTAGAAAAGACCCTAATGGTAGGAATGAGGTGGTGAGATAATATGGAAGCAATGCTTGGACAAAATTTGGAGGCTAGTGGAGGAGAGGGTGGCCTGGAATGCTGCAGTCTATGGGATCATGAAGAGTCGGACACAATTTAATGACCAAACAACAATAGTTGTGCTATGATGAGGGATATTTGCGGTCTCCATAGATTTGTTTCTTTTTAATCCAAACTAAAACCTATCTATTCGACAGGGATATGGTTCTGATGGTTTGAAGCTGATATCACACGAAGAAAGTGTTTCATTTGGCGAGTCAGTACTAAAATTGACATTTGATCCTGGCACAGTAGCTGGTGGCTTGCTTACTGTGGAATGCAGATTAGATCACCCTTTTTATGTTAAAAATAAAGGTAAGTAACATTTTATCAATATTATGATAGTGGTTATAACAGCTGTTTTCAACCAGTGTGCCATGTCATACGGGTGTACTGCAAATGGTTTGCAGGTGTGCTATGCCATGGGAGTTTGGGGGAGGGTCATTTTTATTAGTAGTTCCATTGGGGGGGTGAGCCCCCACCACATGGTGTATCTTGTCTATTGCCAAGGAACTGATAGTGCCTTGTAAATTTTATGCCTTTTCAGGGTGCCGTAAGATGAAAAAGGTTGAAAATGCATGATGAGGAACTAGAGCATCACCATACAGTATATACCAATGGTGGTGAATGCTTGCCAGAATGGGCACTCAGATCCTCTCTACTGGCACATGATCATAGCAGACAAGCACTCTAAGCCCAGTGCATTCAGTTGAGTCTTCTCTTAAAAAAGTATCCTGCTCCTCTTCAGAGCAGACCCAACTGATGGTGCCGGTGCCCAGCATGCATGCCCAGGGCATGTGCATTGGACCCAGGACCACCTTGAACCCATACCCAGAATTCTGGGCATGGATGGTGGGCACAAGTGCACTCTGTTCCAAAGGGGAGGTGCCAGTGTGCATGCCTGGAATTCTGGGTGTGTGCAGTAGGCTCTGGGTGCATCTGGCTCAATGCAGATGCCAAGAGTTCTGGGCACACACACTGGCCACCAGTGTTATCAGTTGGCACTCGATACTGAAAAGATTAGCCATCACTGATATATACAGTACTAGTGATTTAAAAGCAGTAGCGGAATAGCCTCTTATAGGATAATTATGACAAACAAGTTTCTGGTGATTAAAAGTTCACTTTATCATATTAGATCAAGGGCCTCCAAAGTTTTTGGTAGGAGGCCAAAATCATCTCTCTAACACTGTTGGTCTGGAAAACTAATTTACATTTCAAATTTGAATACATTTACATAAATTTTTATATAAGAATGTATTGAAGTGGATTACAAGGCTTGCCCAAGGGCCGGATAGAAGAGTCTTTCAGGGGGCCACATTGAGGCTCACCAAAGGCCGCATCTGGCCCCCGGGCTGGGTTTTGGAGACCCCTGTATTAGAAGATGAACTGAAATAGTTGTGAGCTATAAAAAAGCAATAAAACTCACGTTGGATCCATATTATAAATGTTACAGATTATCATAACATCTGCTTGGATGATGGTATGAATATTGTTTGGTATGAATATTGTTTGGTTTGTGGCTGGCATAATGATTCCTAGGAGAGGGCTGTAAATCTATGTAAATAAACAGCAAATTCTGTCTGTCCGTCTGAAACCCCTCTAACTTGGGCCACACTTGCTCTATGTAGACATGTTACACCTTTTGAATTCCAGAAAAAATGTTTGTGTCTTTAGTTTTGGGCTGGAGATCCAAAATGCCCTCCGCAGAAGCTGGCTTAAAAGTCTGCACGGAGTGTAGACCCCTGCTATGACTACTGTTACCCCTACGTTGGGCTAGTGTTAAACATTTTTCATGACTTTACATGTTTGGGGCTCTTCTGTATCAAAGCTGTCCTACTTTTAAATGTCTTGTTTCATTTATTCAAATGTATTCATATAATTTGTGAGATGTCTTCCTGCCCCCACCCATCCATAGCATTACTGATTAAAATTAATTTCTGCTTAATCCCTTTGAAATCAGTGGGGCATTCCAAAGCATGTAAATGCAAGTAGATAATTAGGCACCTCTGTTCCATGCACTTGGGCATTTAGTCATACTGGCCCTTGAGAATAGCAGGGCAACTTGTGGGGGATGCCTTGACCTTTTATTTTAGTCACTATATACTTGTTGCATTGAAACTTTAGCTCAGCTAATCTGGATTGAGGCAATATTTTGAAATGCCGTACTGATAAAGCTTTCAATTCTTAACCAATAGAATATCCATTCATTTGATAATAGAATATTGATTTTCTGAAGAGTTTAATCACAGAATCCTAGAATTGGAAGGGACCCAGTAGGTCATCTAGTCCAACCCCCTGCCTGTAAGCAGGAAATCCTCCCAGAGGATCTCCAACAGGTGCTTGTCAAGCCTCTGTTTGAAGATCCCATCGGAGATGCTCTAGGAGGATTTCCTGCTACAATTTAAAAATGAGACAGGAGTGTTTTCTCATATCACTGGTTTTACCTCTTTTGGGGGGGGGGGGGGGGCTACTGAGCTTAACTTCATTTCATTCTCCTTTTCCATAGGCAAAATCCCTTGGATTTTTTAACCAGTATTTTATTTCTAATGGTAAAGCAAAATACTATTTAAAACACTAAGCTTGATTTTGGTAAAATCTATTTCAAATTCAATTCTAGAAAACTATTCTTCCCTTATGTCCTGGGTTTTAGAAATATCTGTTTTGTTAAAGACGATCTGAATAGCTGGACTATCAAGTATAATTCTATTTCAATAATGCAGGTTGGTCATCTTTTTATCCAAGCCTGACTGTGGTTCAGCATGGCATTCCATGTTGTGAAATGCATACTGGTGATGTATGTCTACCTCCTGGACACCCTGATGCCATTAATTTTGATGATTCAGGCGTTTTTGATACTTTCAGAAGGTAATCTTTTTTTCACCAGCGTTACGTGTATAAAAAGCCTAGGAGTTGAAGAAATGATTATAGAATACTAAGAAAAAATGAGAAATTTTGGATTATAAAGTAAATTATGACATAGAATTCAAGTATCAATGAACAGCCTAAATATATGGAAAATTCCTAAAGTGAATGGCAAATTTCAAATGGCCATTTGGCTTATTCCTTCTCACTTTTCTTAACTATTTCCATCCATTGATGGTTCTTTTTTTAAATTGGGAGCTTTTAGGTTCACTTTAAAAGGGGGCAGTCAGTTTTGTGGGTTTCTGCTTCTAATGTCTGTTGAACAAGGAGCAGAGCCATATGACAGCAATCGCAAGCTGAAATGAATGATTTATGTTTTTTAACATTTAAGAATAAGAAAACGTAGGATGCGTTTTCAAAATATTTTAATTGTCTTCCAATACTACCCTAACAAGTGCATGGACCAGGCAGGCTGACAAGCCTGTGCTTTATCCAGTGTGTGCTGGGAGCTGCTGCCATTCCAAAATTGCTACCATTCTAACTTTTCCTCTTACTACAGGAAATACCACAAGAGCCCCAATGGCTCTTCTTGGATCTTTGCCACCTCTGGCAGTGGCACACAGCAGCCTGAGGCTGCTCCGCACTACCAAATGGAAAAGGGCTGGGTTCTTGCATATCTACCAGTTTCTATCAATGCTTCCTGCTTCCCACCCAGGAGGAGCCCCTGACTTACACGCTGACTGAGCTTGGCTAGAGCAGAACTCCTTCCATTTACCATTGTGGAGGCTGGATCTAGCTTTGTAGGCTGGTGCACTCTCATGCTCCAGTACAGCGTACTCCCAGGAAAGTGCGAACAGCTTTATACACGTATACAACCCTTCCAGGCTGCTACAAGAAACTTTCAGGATTTGAAAGTCACTACTGCACTCCTATAACACTCATTATAACATTCTTATAAAGTCCCTTTAAGATTCAGGATTGTGCCCTGACTTTATCTGAGAAGAAACGTAGACTTGAAAAGCAAGGTCTCTAATTTGGTTTGTTCTCATTCCAGTTATGATTTTACACCAATGGATTCCTCTGCAGTTTATGTGCTAAGTAGTATGGCTCGACAACGCCGTGCTTCTTTATCCGGTGGAGGATCAGGAAGCCAAGACTTTGAAAGATCAGACTGCAGGACAAACTATGGGTCTGCTCCATCATCACATATTTCATCCAACTCATTGTATAATAAAGCTGGCAAAAGCCACAGCTCAGGGACTGCAAGTACTGTGAGTGCCACTTCTCCCAACAAATGCAAAAGACCAATGAATGCCTTCATGCTTTTTGCCAAAAAGTACCGAGTAGAATATACTCAGATGTATCCAGGAAAAGATAACAGGTAAAAATACCTTACACCCTATTTGACTTTGTAAATGAAGTTCTGTTTTTAAAATTGTGTTCCCTGGCATTTACAAAAAAACAAAAAAACCCAAACAAGATGGCCCAATGAGATTAGGCTAATATAAAACTGTCTTTGGAGATGATTCGGTTCTCAGACTGGAGCGTTACGACACCAGTGATTTTATGATTTTACACCAATGGATTCCTCTGCAGTTTATGTGCTAAGTAGTTTCTCTCCCCCTAGATAGTTTCTCTGCTAAGTAGTTTCTCTGCCCCTTTTTGGGTCAGGGTGATGGCAGTAATGTGATCACCATGATGGTGTCGCTGCTGGGAATAAAAAGGTTTTTAAAGGTCCGCTTCGGTAGTGCTGGCCCTCAGGGGCAGGGAGAATGAATATTTCTTCTGCTGGGCACTTAGCTTGCCTTCAAAGAACTAAAAATAGCAATCCCAACTCAATTCCAGTTTGCAATCCCAAAACAAGAAGTGGATTATGGTAGCAATTTTTAGTTGTACTGAAGCATGGTGAGCCCAATAGAAGCATCCACAAGCTCGCTGAATCCCCAGTGGGCTGGTGCTGCTAATGGTGAATTGAAAAAACAAAATACAACAACCTCAAAACAAAACCTTTTTATCCCTAGCAGTAGCATGATCATAGCAATTGTCACAGCCTTGTACCCCACAAACATGTACCCCAGTTCCCAAATTCCTCAGGTTGTCCTTTAGTGTTAACTACATTTTCTGCTGGTGGAATTAGATGCTGGAGAGAGCAAGCTCATCTCACCATTCCCTGTAATTATATATCACCTGGTTTGTTAATCTGCAAATGTTATGGCTAGTCAATTACACATTTTCTTGGTATAAAAAGCTTTTTTGAAGATGTTGCATACTTCTAGATTAAGGAGGTACATTTTAAAAGTGAGAATAGGAAAATGCATGTGAAAATTGTGCTTTCAGTTAACTCCTGTCTTAAGGAGTGCACTGAGGTGCCAGTTAACAAAGCTGCCTGTCATCCTGCCAGCCCCCTTTCTTGAATAGCAGACAGGGCTTACCTCTGCAGTTCTACTAGCCTCATTTTCTCTCATAGGGGTATGGTTGCCATAACTGGCACCCCCGGAACCAGGTGGGCCAAGGGGCAGACATTTGGGATGACCTGCCCCTATCCGACCCATAGGCAGTCCCTCCCCTTAGCACCAGCCTGACACTGAGGGATGGCACCACCCCCTATGCATGCCGGCAGTGCATGCACAGAGGCCCCTGTCTTCTGACAGGCACCTCTCACCTGCTAGTTGCCAGCTGGCAGGCGCAGGGAGCAGTGACCCTCCCTCAGCTTCTGACTGATGTTGAGGGGAGGGACCTCATGTGCACCCAGCTGGCGCACGCAGAGAGCAAGTCCTAGAGGGCTCTTATGAGTAGGAAATGAACACAGAGCAGAATGGAAACGATCGTCAGACTTCTGCTTGAATCGCGCCAGAAACTTTTTTCTTTTTTCTAGCCACAGGTAGCCCTGCCAAGCAATCTGCAGACCTCTCCCGGGCTCCCCAGACCCTGAAGCAGCCTGGCAGGACCCCTGGGGAGGCAGAAAATTGCACCCCCATTCATTGGCAGCAGCACAATTTTGACAATTGCTGTGCTGTTTTCCCCCTTCCTCTGCCCTTTAAAGGGAGCAGGGAACCTTTACATGAATGGGGGTCACAACACTCCTGTTTGAAAAGCACTACTGTAACATGAAAAGTGCTATAAAAATTTGAACAATAACAAAGTTCTAAACTTTTAATTCCATTTGGTACTAGGGATGTATATATAATTAATAAAATAATTAATTTATAAATTTATCCCAGTAATAGAGAAATAAAGATAATAATACTCATTAATTATATATTAATTATTTCATAGATATTAAGTAGATTTTCCAGAAAGTTGAAAGTTAAATGTTAAGGTACAATGATGAAATGTTGAATGTTGTAACATCTACAGAATTCATTAGTGAGAATGATATTATAATTGAGGCAATCTGATGAGTTCCAGATTTTCCTGTAGGCTTTCCTCTGGGACACCTTCTGTTTGAAGAAAGGCTACAGTGTTTGGGGCTCTTCAGAGGTGCTTGAGGGGAGACATGATTGAGACATGCAAAATTATGCAAGGGGATAGAGAGATGCTCTTTCCCTTTCACATAACACCAGAACTATGGGACATTCGCTAAAATTGAATGTTGGGAGGGTTAGGAGGTATAAAATAAAATATTTCTTCACCCAGCATGTAGTTTGTCTGTGGAACTCCCTGCCACAGGATGTGGTGATGGCATCAAGCCTCAATGCCTTCAAGAAGGGATTGGACAAACTCCTAGAGAAAGGACCATCACAAACTCCTAGAGAAAGGACCATGAGGGGTGTGTGTAGACGTGGACAACCTCAAAATGCCTGATGCAGGTGTTGTATGTGCTCCTTGAAGCATCTGGTGGGCCACTGTGTGACACACAAAACTGAACTAGATGGGCCTCTGGATTCGGAGGAGGCGCTTCTCATGTTTTTATGAATTTTGAGATTTTGTGAAGCTGAATATGTTTGATAAGCCCTGTTTGAATGTTGGGGTAGGAAAGCAACAGAATATTAATGTGTTAAAGTTGCCTGGAGTTATTAAGTTAAACTGCTGTGCAGTTTTAAGGTACACAAATTGCAAAGTTGTACAGATGTTGGTCTTGTCAGAATGCCACAGCCCATAAAGTTGCACTTTGCTTTGAAGGAGAAATCCCTGTGCCCCCATGAACGCTTTCTCAAATCTAATTTTTATCATAAGGTGTCATCAAAAAAAAAATTAGCAAATGTTCTACATTCCTATTGGATTCTCACAATAAATGCTATTTCTGAATATTTTTTCTGCAGAGCCATAAGTGTGATACTTGGTGACAAGTGGAAGAAAATGAAAAATGAAGAAAGGCGGATGTACACATTAGAAGCCAAGGCCTTGGCTGAAGAACAAAAACGTTTAAATCCAGACTGCTGGAAACGGAAACGGACAAATTCAGTACGTTTTTTTCTTTTTCTTTGTCCTGCAGATTGCCTCATTAAATAAGTTATTAAAGATAGGCAAGGAAATAAGCCCCTTATATTTGCTTTGAAATCCAAAGCATTGGCTCAGATTTAGAATCCCCTCTTTTCATAACCTTCAATTTGCTTGTATCTTACCAGAAGCCACTTTTATTGGTGCAAAGATGGGGGAAGTTTTGTCCATCATCCCTTAAGCTAGGGTGGGCAAACATTTGGCAGGAGGACCACATCTTCTCCCTGAAAACTGCTTTGAGGGTCAGGAACAAAAGAATTAATTTATATTTCAAATTTGAAAACATGGTCATGGATTCAACAGAGATGGAACTAGTATGAATTAATGAATTTTACTGAGCTTATAATGCACATGAGAAGTATAATCCAAGGTATGTAGACCCATGTGACAACTAGCACAGTGACCACAGACAGCCAGAATCACAGAGATATAACTTCCTCAGAAGTAGGCATGGTCCAAACTTATGGTGGGGATGGGCCAGCATTGCCTCCACTGTGGGCTCCCTATGTGCCAAATAGGGGATCTTGAAGGGCTACAAATGGGCAGAAGCCGGGGTTTGTCCACCCTGCCTTAATCCTACAGCTTCATTGATCAGCTGGGCTACAAGGGAACCTCTAACATTCTGGAGTGGATTTTTCAGAGGGTAGTGGTATTATTTATTGTCAGTTATTATTTATTGATATGGGTGAAGAAAATAGGATCATCCAAATTTTGGAAACTGCCACTGTCCCCTTTGGGATTTGGCTTGTTGACAGTGCATTTTGTTAAGTCCCCACTGCATTCAGACTTTTAGAAGTCCAGCTACAAAATGGATTAATATTGCATTCTTTTGCTAGTGACAGAAAAAAAAATTCTCAGCAGCAGATGGAGCTCTGCTCCAGTGGAAGTCAAGACAAGTCTGACTTGACAGAATTACTGCTGCTAAGTCCTCCCAAATCAGAAAAAAGGGTTAGAGCCACTGCATGCGGGGCAGTTTTGAAGCCTCCTGAAAACACTTACAGTGCTTGTTTTACTGAGCGAGAATCGTTGCCATCTTTTGAAGCTGCTGTTTTAAAGACTGTCAATTGCACAAACTCTGCACGCAAGTCATTCATTCAGGTGGTCGCTTTGGCAGGAAACATGTCATAACCATTTTAGGTAGTAGTGGGGAAGCAAATCCACATGTGATTTAGTTACCCAGACAGGTTGAGCCTTCGCTCACGTTCAGTGTCTGATGTTTCTGTCTCTCATTTACAGGGTTCACAGTAAAATTAAATCGGAATTCTTCTACAAGAACATGGTGGAAGAAAACTTGATCCAGGGTTTCATCATTCGTTATGAAGGTGTCACCATAAAATACTGGCAGCATTAAGTCATTTGGAAAGAGGATTTGCTCATTATGTTAGAGCAAAGGTTCCCAAAGTCCTATGAGGATTCGGGGTCCACAGTTAAGTCTCTGAGGGGGCAGGGAATGTGATCCCCAGGACTGGCCCACTGCCAGGGCCAGAAGGGAATTGTTTTTACTGGCAGTAGCAAGCACTTGTGTTACCGGTTATCCACTAGACTGACACCTCTGTAAGGCTCCCCAAGCCTGTAAACAGTGACAAGTGGTTGACAATTGCACTTTTTCATTGGGGAGCCCTACAGAGGGGCCTTTTGGATCCCTGTAGCCTCAGGATGCCAGCTCTTGCTATTATGAGTACAAACACTCCCCCTCTGGCTGTAGCAGTGGTGCAGTCCTGGGGATTGTGTCACTGCCATCCCTCCCACTCTGCCCCTTAAGGGGTGAGGGAGCAGTGCTTCTCTGACTGATGAGTTGTGATGGCCCACCAGTTTGGGAACCACTGCATTAGAGCATTAAGCAAGCTAAAAGCTATCAATATTTTAATCCAAATTGCCTTATTTTTCTTCCAAACTACATATATGTCTATCAGGTGTAATAGGCTTGAAAATGGATATCCTGTGGTGCTAAAAAAATAGTAGGAAGAAGTGGAGCTTTGTATAAAAGTTTATTTTTTAAAAAATGCACAAAAGGGGGAATTTTAAAATATGTAACATCTGTTTATACATTGATTCTTATTGCTGATTAATATGTATTGCACAAACTATGTAATTAACTACAAATCTGGGAGCTGGGATTTTCTAACATATTATATGAATTTCTAGCTTGCCCAGTGCCAACAAGTTAACAGAATGTGTGGCTAGCATAGTGTACACAATATGTAGCAAGGCTGTTGTCTATTTGGGAAGGCGTGATCACATGTACAATTTCTTTGTTGTAATCTCTTCCCAATGGAAATAAACTTGCAGAACTGCCACGGCTGCAGATAATGGCCCAGGATTAAATTCATGAGTAGCATTGCATTATCCCAAAAGAATGGTGCTGCTGTGGTGTCACCATTTGATTCTTGTTTGTTTTTTTTGTCTCCTATGCTGCATATTAAGATTTTATTTTGCCATAAGACATTTTATGGTGGGGACAAACTTTGCACTTATTGTGAGTGCAACATTTGCACTTTACTTTTTCCCTCCAGCTATCTAAAAGTAGAGCAGATACGTTAGATTTATAGTTACTTTTGCTGTGAACATTTACAACATAGCTTTTAATATTACTAAATAAAGAGTGTTTCTGTTTAAGAATCACAACAATAAATTTCAGCACCTGACACGTCTATGTCTACGTGATGTTGCTCCTATGATTTTGCACATTATATTCATGTATTATTTCAAATAAATTTGTAAAACATATTGTGGCATATTTCATGTCCATAAAATATTGGAGAAATGAGTCTATTGTATGTTCATTTCATCAGACTTGGAAAGAAAGAATCAAGTAAAGGTATAGATTTGTTTTATTAAATAGAGCTCTAATTAGAATTTAATGAGTTTAGTAACTGAACATTCTATGTAAATTCTTATTTACATGTACTCTGAAATCATATGAAAGAATATAAATCACTTTAAAGCTTTAAATTGTTGCTAAAATCCAGATGTGCATTATTGAATGAACAAAACTGTTTTTCCTCATTGTCAATAGAGTTGTCATGTAAATGTAAAGTTTGCAAATTCAAAACTGACTTTAGAAACTTTTAGATTTTTAAGAAAAAGTTTCTTAAAGATCTATTTTATTGTACCAAACAAAAAACCCTATAATTTTTTCAATGTATAAAGTTGAACAATGCACAGAATATTTGCTTTAGGGAAATCTCATTTCTAGTAGTAGATTTTCTGGTAGAGAATGAAATAGATCCTTTTAATGGAAATTTTAAAGTATTACTCTACCCCAGTGCTGCAGAATGTGTCATAGGATTCCCAATAGTATATCTTCCAACATTTCACTGAAGAGTAGACATGGCTTTCTGCAGCAGTTGTACCATTATGGGGTAGATAGAAGCAAATTCCTTTCCTTCTCTACTTCTTACAGCTTGAACATAAGCTTCTACTGCACCTCTGTTGAAAGAAAAAAAATAGCATTCAAAAAATTTTTAATTGTGAAATGAGTTTATAATTATACAGAAATTATCCCTGTCATCACACCATAGGTTTATTTAGGATATTTCTCTGTTTGGACAGTCTTGCATGACACAACATGATGAACAAAAGCAACCTTTATTGTTTCAAGATACACACTGATTTCCGAACACAATGCCACTCTCAAATAACACAAAGTCAGCATACTGCTAGGAAAATACTGAATTCAGGATATAAATTAAGATCGATACTTCTATAAGATAAGCTAACAATTCCAAGAGTTTGCCTTGGCCATTGCCAGGTGGGTTGAGTTTAGAAATGTGGTGCTGGCTGGTGTTCTTCAGCCGCTGACTATTCCAAATGCCAAGCCCACTCCTTATCTGGGCAAGTGCCTCTGATCAAGTAATTGTGTGCAGGTGTTTTTTTGCAGCAATTCAGGAAAGCATTAACCCTTTCCATCCATCAAGCTGACAGAAAACTGCAGGTCACCTCAGAGCTTAATCAGTGACCCCACTCACCTCATCAAAGGCATCCATCAATATTATTATAATGTATACGCCTACTTGATTTTGCTTCAGTTAATAGCAAGTTTTAACCTTTTAAGGTTGAACTGAAACAAAAAATCACCACTTTTCATGGACTTTGAAAGAAGCCCACTTCCTGGTAAGTTTTTCACAGCTCCTTCTAATTTCACAATTATATCATTGCCTCCAGTTCACACTAGTGTGATCAAAGCAAAATTGCTCCATATTATCTGCCTCTTAAACTTTTAAGTAGTTTCAGCTATTTGTCTTTAGAATAGCTAACCACTTCAGTTAAGTGCCCATACAGGATCATGCAGAACTACTTAACAGAAACACAACTTCAAGAGCTTATAATAAAATTCAGTCCCACAGCAATACCAACCCCTTAGCCCAGTACATTTGTTTTAGTGTCAACGGTACTCACATAAGAGAGCACCCATACAAATTTTACAAATGAATGAATGAACCTTTATTGGCATGAGAAGAAAACGCAATATACAACTAATTAAAATCAAGAATAAAATTTACAACAAATACATCACAATGAAACCAGTCCTAGATCTTATTAGATGCATATAAAACTTATCCATATAAAATCCCATAACAAACAGGCTATATGAGTTTACAGGTATTCTTTCAAAGAGCTTATAATTATAAAAGCAAACAGGGCAACTGTTCAGGAACTGTTCAGGACCGCTCCTCCCTCTAACAGCACTCTCAGCACCCCGTCATCATACCGTATCAGGCCATCCACAACCTGTATCAGGTTCCATAATTAGTTGTGGATGCCTCTAATTCTTGATCTTATGAAAAGGGCAATGTAAAAAAGTATGTTCTAGTGTCTCTGTATGGTTCAATCCACAAGCACAAAGTCTACTGGTGTGGGGTATTCCCTTATATCATCCCCATGTAATGGCAGAAGGGAGGGCATCACATCTTTCCAACATATAGGCTCTCCTTAACTGGGTTATGCAATTGTAGCATATATTTTTACCTGGTTGAGTATATATTTGAAAATACAGCAGAGAGCCTATGGTTTTGGCTATGCTAGAGAGTTCCTGGTGTTTGATAGCAAGAATTTTGGTCTCTAATGAGTCTATATGTTGCCAATGGATCCATTGTTCCAATTACTTCAATATCGAGGCCTAGCGATTTTAACTTTTAGAATAAAAGTTGGCAATCCCATGTAGAAGAACAGGATCTGTAATTAATTGGAACATTAAACTTTCATTGGTCATATTGAATGGTACTGAGCCAAAACTTAACAATTTTCTTCCTATGTTTTTCTTATGGAAATAAGATATGTCAGTGTTATTTCCAGTTCTTTTGAGTGAACATTCTTTAGCAATTCTGTCTCACATAATTCCTGTCTCACAGCAGTCCCACTAAGCTATCCCATTTAACCAAATACCATAATGTACTTGCATCTGTTTATGGCAGAGGTTCCCAGCCAGTGATCTGTGGACCATAGATGGCCCATAAGAACTTGAAAAATAGTCGTAAGATAAGGGTCCTCAACCTTTGGAGGACCCTAGCTCAGTTTTGTGGAAAAAAATTTTCCCACAGTCCGGCAGGGAGCTACACATGTGCAGTTCATTCCCGGTAGGAGTGAACTGAGCATACGCAGCTTGGTCGCAGTGCGTATGCCAAAAATGCTCCTCCCTTGGGGTTGTCAACCTCTGGTCCACTGCGCCTTCTGGGCTGGGCAACAGCAGGACCAGAGATTGGAGCCCTGCAACAATCCCTCAGGCAGGAGCCAGCTGTGGCACTGTGACAAAGCACTAAAATTGTCACAGCATACCATCTGACCATTGACAAGGCATACCATGATGCAGGAAGGGGGTTCAAATCCTCCAACTGCCCTGCTACTCCTGCAGCACACCTTTGGACCATCCGCAGCACACCATTGTGCCACAGCAGCAGGCCTCCGTCAGTCTTGGAAGACTATGGTATCGTGCTCGGCGCTGCATACGCTGCATGCGAAGCATGAAAAATCTGGGTTGGATTGTTATGGTGGATATGCTGTTACCCAAACAGCAAATCCCCCCTCTCCACGCCACTGAATTAGTCCAATGGAAAGGCACAGCCAATACGATTGGATCCAGCTGGCGATGCAGAGCTGGGCTAAGGACAGGAGCTCACCCTGTCTTGTGGAGCCGACCCAGGTCTTGAATCTTGGCCTGCTGGTTAACAGGCACAGTGTCTTAGCCACTTGCGCCACCCACAGCCCACTTTTTTTTTTTTTTACAGCCACAGCACAGTGGTTGAAAATCACTGTTTTAAGCAAATAAATCCTCCGCACCATGGTAGTGGAACAGATGTGCAATACATCTCCCTCTACCTCATGGGGGCTTAGAGGAGCTTTATTTTGGCTTCTGCTTGTAGGAGGCGATTATCACTTTACATTTTTCAGCTGCTCAAGGAGGATGGGAGGGTTCTGCATGTGGCTCAAAGGAAGTTCTTCTAAGGCCTGGAGGAGGGAGGCTATTTCAAACCAGACTATTTTAAAATAGCAGCCTAATCTTTTAATTGCTTTTAACATGAAAATCAGCATCCATTGAGGTTCCTGGAATGGACTCTTGTAGATGCTGTGATTCAAACTACACTGTTTTGGTTCTCAAAATCAAGGGGATAATTTTCTGATTCTTATGTGTTGGAAATTAATTTGAAGGGTAACAAAGGCAACAGCTCCTTGCTAGAATCTGTCAGTCCACCATACAGAAACATTGAGTTTTGTTCTTACAGCACCAACAAAAGAACTGCAGCAATTATTATACAGGGGAGAAGGATGAGACGGGGAAAAAGAAAGTAATGAGAGGTCTAGTCAAAGCAAGCGTAACCTACAAGTCTTTGAACTAGCCACAAGCTGGTTTTCAGCACTCCCTTCTAGGGGATTAGTACAAATTTCCACATACACTGACTATATCCTGAGTGGCTCTGCCCACATGCTGTCACTCTTCCAACACTCCTAATGATCAAGACTGCAAAGAGAATCCACCATCTCTGAGTCTAAGACCCCCAATGCATGTTATTTTCTTGAACAACCAGGTTATAATTATTTTGGTGAACATTTGCAGGCTAATTATATAATGCACTAGCAGAATTACTTGTCCTTACGGAGTAAAATTTCAAGAATATTTGCAGGCCCGGGCATTGCTGGCACTGCTGGGCATCCAGCATTGGTACCAGCCACCGCATGGTGGCCACCAGAGGGCACTGGGCACCAGAAGATACCAAGAGGCAATGGTGGGCAGCAGCAAACTTCAATGGGCCTGGGGCATCCCTACTGGGCACCAGCCATCAAACAGCAGGAACCACCATCCCTACCAGGCACTGGGCCCTAAGCATCACCAAGTGGAAGTGGACAGTAGACACCACCAGGCAACACTGGACACCAGCAGCAATACCGGGCACTACATTGGTTCTTAGTGGGTCCTTACATCACAAATATGCTCTCCAAATTTCATGCTTCAGTTATCTCCTTGAAAAACATATTACAGTACTAGCGAAAACATGGGAGTAAGATTTCCCCCATACACCACCACCCCCACTGGGCATCATCCCCACGTGCACACTCCCCCCTGCGCAACATTGCCCATGCGCAATGTCCTCCATGTGCAACAACCCCAGGAGCATCGACCCCCAAGCGCAACACCCCACTGCTCATCATCCCCCATGCACACTGTCCCCATGCGCAACACCCTCCATGTGCAACACCCTCCATGCACATCATCTCCCACGCACAATACCACCCATGTGCACTGTCCCCGATGAGAAACATCCCTGCAGGAGCACCATCCACCCACATGCAACACCCCTGCACCATCCCCCAATGCGCAACACCCGTGCATGCACATCATCCCCTATGTGCATCATCCCCCATGCGCAACAACCCCCATGTTTACCTTCCCTCCCATGTGCACCTTTCTCCTATGAGCAACACCTCTCTGAGCACTGTCCCGCCCATGCCCATCAACCCCCCATAGGCACCGTTCCCCCATGCGCTCCATCCCCCCATGCACACCATATGCAACACCATCCAGGTGCATCATCTTCCCATGTACAACACCCCCCCATGCGAATCATCCCCCCATGTGCAACACCCTGTACATTACAACATCCCCCATGTACATCATTCCCTCATGTGCATCATCCCCTATGCACACCATCACCCACTGTGCACCCTCCCTTCCTAGTGCATCAGCTGGATGTTGATCAGTCAGTCTTCAATGGTAAGTATAGGACAAAACCACGTTGCACCCCATTTTAGCCCCTTAAGGGTTAAATTTCTCAACATTGGTTCTGGGTGGGTGTTGATGGCACAGAAGGAACACCCTCCCCAAATTTCATGCTTCTAGGTCCAGGGGTTGGGGCAGCGTGTCCCACAGTCAGAGATTCTTCAATGTGAAGTATAGGGAGAAAATGCGTTGCACCCCATTTCATCCCTTTCTGGTTGGAATACCCGAAAACCAGTTCTTAGTGGGTCCCTCCACACAGAAGGAACACCCACCCCAAATTTCATGCTTCTAGGCCTGGCGGTTTAGGCTGGCTGTTGATTAATGAGTCAGTCAGTAACTTTTCAGTTTTATATATATATACAGTAGATAATAAAAATATTATACATAACATTATAAAAATATTGTATGCAATCTTAAAACGCTGGCAGATTATTACATGATGGAGGTCTAACGTGAATGACAGATAATGTGATATTATTTCATGGCATCATAATGCATGAAAACCTGCTCTCCCTCAAAGGGTGGAAAGAATATACAAAGCTAGAGCTGCTAAAGGAGGAAAGGACCATCACAGGTTACAAGACATGATGGGTGTGTACTTATGTGTTTGCGTGCATAGACAGATCTAGATGTAGGCAACCTCAAAATGCCAGATGCAGGAGAGGACACCCGGGTGCAGATATCTTGTGTGCTCCCTGTGGCATCTGGTGGGCTGCTGTGAGATATAGGAAGCTGGACTAAATGGACTTTTGGCCCTATCTAGCAGCAGCTCTTATTTTCTTACCTTATCAAAATGAGCCTGTCCTTCTCAGATGGATGATCATCAAGCCACCGGGAATAACGGGCAATGGTCCATTCTGCTCTCTTCCATGGACAAAAACAAGGCATTATTGTTTCTAAAAGTGGTGTATATATTAAAAAAAACATTCCTACCATTCTCACATAGAAAAAAGATTTAATACCAGAAGACAACAGACAAAGACAAAGAAGGGAGAATACAGTAGTAAAAGCAAATAAAGATGTCTTTCAAGACTGGTATACAATATGCTGTCAATAACACCCCACAGTCCAGTCTTAATAACAAAGAAGCTTTAAACAGAGCCATTTTCCACAAGTCATTTAACTCACTCTGAGCCACTTTTCCAGAAAACTGTGGAACTGGGCTGCAATCCTTAAGACACTTTCCTGGGACTAAGGCCCACTGAACACAATGGGCCTTATTTTAGAGTAGACACAGTTAGGGTTGTGCTCTTTGACTCCAAACAGATTTTACACATCGATGGAATAAACTCTGAGTTAATTTGCTTTGTGATAATTGCAGTATAGTACCTAAAAGCAAATGCTCCTTTTAAGTTGAGATTTATCTGGTAGAGATTAATTTTGTTTCTTGGTTTCATCTGAATTATTTAAAATATTTAATTGCTGTCCTTATAGACTATTAGAGGGATAAATAAGCTGCCATTTTTCACTTAGGAATCAGTGCCTTGTTAAGTGTGCTGTGAGATGAAAAAGGTTGAAAATCACTGATCCAGAGGATCGCATCACTGCCCTCCCCACTTCCATGCCACTTAAAAGGACCAGGGGACCTTTATACAAACTGGAGGGGGGTTTGCGCCCTCCCAGTTTGAGTACCACTGCCTTCTGGAATATTCTATTCTTTTACCACTTTTGGAATATTTAGCCAGAAAAAAATCACAACACTTCATTACCTGGAATGGAGATTTTAATTCAGGTGGCGCTCTAGTAAATAAGAACTGAATAATAGTACTGAATGGAATGATATCTCCCACAGCTGGGCTATTGGCAATATGCTCACTAGTCTGGAACAGCATTGGTCTGAAAGGGAAAGAAACACAACTTTGGTAATATACCTAAAAACAGGGCTTTTTCTTAGGAGGTTCTCACCAGTACTGAGTACCAGCACTTCTGTAGCAAGTACCAACACATCTGTGGCCCCTGAGTAGACATGTCTATGATTCTTCATGGTGAGTATTCCACCTTTATTTCAAGAAAAAAGCATAGCTTAAAAGGAAGTTAGGTTGCTAATAAAATGCTCGTGGCATGGATTGCACCTCTTCTGGTGTCTCACAGTACAAGCCTAAAATCTGGTAAGGCTGGCACAAGTCCCAATACAAGTCCCAGGCTGGCCTGGGGGTGTTGCAAAAGTACCGTAAAGCATTTCTGCACCATTCATGGTTAGGGTTGCGCCCTCACTCAGTGGAGCTTCTGCCCCTCCACTAACAATGGGTTAAATCTTTCCTCTGACCAAAGAAGCTGCTTCCAGAGGAAGGTAACATTTGAATACAACACAATGCTGCCTGTTTACATATTTGTTTCCAGTTTTACTCTCAAAGGGTACTAAAAGCCTAAAATCGCTTATTTCCCTCCCCCAATATAATTTAATAGGATCCACTAAAAATTTTCCTCAATTTTTGAAAAAAAATTTATATTCCACTTTGTAAAAAAAAAAATTCTGGATAGCACTATCTTATTGCAGTTTTGGTCATAATAGCGTGCCACAAAGAGCTGAAACCCAAGAATTAGCTTTTATTTCCTTTATAATGTGTATAACTCAGCAGCAGAAAAACAAATCCTCTTCCTCACCATGCAACTGTTTGCTGTTTTGCTTCATAATCTTCAAGCTTCACTATACTGAATTTGGTAGGTGATCATTTGTAGTAACAACATATTATTTTAATTAAGTAATCCCCAACACTGCAACCTTTTTCTGTTTTCAGGGGAAGAAAACCCTAGTGTGATTACACAACTCATTATCTTAATAAATGAGATAAAAAACAAATGTAAAAAGGTACAATTTAGCTGACATTTGTATGACAAAATTATCCAAGTCATACTTAAACTCTGAAAAGGAAAAAACACCAATTTGTTGGTAATTTACATGTGGTGCTGCCAGAAGGTTTTAATTAAAATCCCCAACAAATGAGAAGTCAGTGGCCTTATTTAATGAACAAATTTAAATCATGTTGCCAGCTGTGAAAAATACTCCAAAAGCAACTTACCTGAATGATCTTAAGAGCCTGTAAGACTTTCCCAGATCAGATACTCGCCTACAGAGGGGAGCCACTGCTAACTCCATCTGCAACAGAGGGAAAAATAGTGTTTCAGTCCGTCATTGCTAGCACCATGTTGAGGCCCTGGGGCAAGATCTTATCATGCTCCCCACCCTGCTTGCTGACTGGCAAAAGGAAAGATGGGACAGATGCTCTTTCCCAATACCAAACCCCGTTAATTCCATGGATTCCCTGATCCACGAAATCAGAACAGATCTTGAGACAGGTCCTCTCATGGGTGTGATTCCGTGATAGGGATCTGACCTATGGGTTTTATGCATCCTTCACTAAAAGATGCAGAGATCCGTGGGTTGGGTCCAGGTGACATTCTATGCCACAGATACTAGTTTTGGCATGGTTTGGCAAAGACCAGTTTGAATTGTATAATTCGGCTGCAATCCTCAACACACTTTCCTGGGAGTAAGACCCACTGAAGACAATGGGGCTTTGTTATGAGTAGACATGCTTAGGATTGTGCCCTTAGTCTTTGAACCAAGAATTTTGAAAAGAATCAGGGTCTCAAGAAAGAATGTACAATGAATGGAGCAAGAAGTGTCCAAGAGGCAGGAAGCAAAAATGAGGGGAGAAAAAGGTTGCATCAGAAATAATGAAAGGTTCAAAATGTAATGATACTGGTAATATGTTTAAGGGCACCCTAAAAAACATTTTCAGAGCACTAGAATGTCTGATGAACCCTTAACCACTACCGACAACCAGATGTCATCTATGAACACCAATCTGGTTTTGAGTGTTAAATCCTGAAGATCATGGTGAATGGTGAGAACAAAGTCCTAGAGACTTTGGAGTACTATGTCCTTATTTGCTTATGCATTTCCTTTCCATACCTATTAAAAGTGTTCTTCTGATTTCTCTGTCCTAGAGAAATTCAGCTTCCTTGTGGATTTTAAATGCCCGAGTGGAAGCATGGGAACAGCCAGCCCAGAGCAAAATGGCTGTTACTACCCAATTCAACACCAATCAAGAGAAGATCTTATTTTTTGTCCATAGAGCAAAACATATGTTAGACAGCAAGAAACAAACACAAGAAACAAATGCATAGACTATTTTAGACATCAGCATCAGTTCACACCAGGGTGAAATCACAGGTCCCAAGGAAGTTCTAACACCAGCTCTCTGCTTCCAGCTGCACTTTATTCTACTCAAATGAAAATAGAAATGCCTCCTCTTGTGCAATACAAACATTTGTGCTCTGAAGAATGAAAACTTTGGTCATGAATCCCAACCAATACCAATACAATTATTATTTTTGCTAATTTCTATATACTGTAGATATTTATTATCTTTGCAGAGACCAAAAACATAAAAGAATCTATCCTCTTTTATGCCAGGTCCTGAAAATTCATTGCTTTTTATCAGTTACTAACTTATCAGTTACTGTTTCCATCTCAGTCTCTTAATTATAGAGAGAAATGTAGCATTTAAAGGGCAGGATATGACTCCCAACAATATGTCTTTGAATGCAACCTAAAATATTCCAAATTACAGTAACCTCCATGCTCTTGGCTTTGTTCTCCAGCAACAAGTCTCTTCATAACAAAGGTCAGAAGTTACATCAATTTGCAGATGATGCTTTGTGGTGTATATAAATGCCAGCAAAATGTCATTTAAGAGTACATTCCTGACCCAGCAAAACCTGTTCATGCTTACGCAGAACAGTGAACAGCAAACCATGTGCTGAGCACCAGCAATCTTTCTCACAGCAAAATGGACAATACCTTCAAGAGATGCACTGGTTTTTTAAAAAAGTTTTTATTGACTGTACTTTCTGACTGGCATTCAATATATGGCTGCAATCATATCCACTCTTACCAGTTATTGACTATAACAGGACTTGCTTCTGAGTAGACATGTATAGGAGTGGGCTCAGATTTCAGGGGTCCAGGCAAACCAGTAGAAGAATTCAGTTTAGACATTTGGGGCTTTATTTAACACTTCCCAACAGTACAGAGATTAGAGACCTGCTTCTCATTCTGTTGAGCATTCAATATTTGCAGTACACACAGTGGGAAAGAGCATACAAATCCCTTCAAACAGAGAACTTGAATAATAAGAAATTATAGAAAGATCAAACTAGTTTAGAAAATGATCAAACTAGCTTTGTGGTTACAATAACAAACATTCAGAGTGCTCTCTTTCTTGAAGCCCATGAAAGCTCCCTTCCTGAAACAGCTGGTTAAGACCATGTTCACAGCTGGTGGAAATGTGTCACGATTAGTGGCCAAAAGACTGGCCATGTCTATTTTTGTTCTATAATGGTTACAAATGCCCTAATTTATAATAGCAAGAAAATCTCCTTCTGTTCTTACACAGAGTACATTTTTGGCGGGAGGTGGAGGAGAGGAAGAGAATATGGGACTTTGTGTGTATTAGTTCAAATATTTCTAATCCAGTGTGTATGCCAAAAAACCCAAAACATTAAAATGCAGTCCATTTTCCTCTACCTGTGCAAAGTCAGCGGCAAGTCGCATTTTCCCCCCTTCACCCAAGGGCCTCAGTAGGCTGGCATTGCGAATGAAAAGCTCAATTGCTCTCTGAGCAATGGCTTCAGTGCTCTCGTAGACAAAGTCATAACATTCAAACTGTCTGAAGTAGTCATTCATTACTCTCACTATGAAGCCTTGCAATTCTTTCATGTACAGAGAACAAGGCACATCAGGCTTTCCAGAAGAGGGCAGTGACCTACGAGGCAATACATGAAGGAAAAAGCACGTTAGGGTCTGAAACATACCATCACAGTACTGTTTGTAATGTTCTATTTTCCCTTATTCTTGTATAAATTTAAACATTTATTTCAGCTTAGCAAAACTAGGAGCTCCAATTTGGGAGCAGCATCTGAAGCATCTTTTCTTCACCTTTACCTACACTTAATAGATAATAAATTAATTCTGGAGGGGTTAGGGGTTTTACACAGGAAGATTACCAAGTGAGTTAGGCTGGCCTAAATTGGTTAGGATTGCGCCCTAAATTTTAGAAATGTCCAGCTGCTGGTTTAATTTCTAATACAGTGGTACCTTGGTTTATAAGCATAATTCATTCCGGAAGCATGCTTGTAATCCAAAATGCTTGTATAGCAAAGCAAATTTTCACATAAGAAATAATGAAAACTCAGACAATTCGTTCCACAACCCAAGAATATTCATATAGAAATGATTACAATACTGTAATATTATACAAAATAATAAAGAAAAAATAAAATATAAAGAAAAATAAAACAAATTATCCTGCACTTAGAGCACAATCCTAACCATGTCTACTCAAAAGTAAGCCCTATTGTGTTCAATGGGTCTTACTCCCAGGAAAGTGTCTTTAGGATTGCAGCCTTACCCTACAATCCAGAGTAACTATGGGAGCACGTAAGAGACTTTACGTGTACCCGTAGTTACTGCACCACCTAGTGAAAACCTATGGGAAATTCATTTTGCAATCCAGAGCAAATTGTTCTTACACCGGAGCAAGGACTCCCCGTAGTTACTCAGGATTGTGCCCTTTGTCTCTCAGGCTGCAATCTGTCCCTCTTACACAGGAGTGAGCCCCAGTAATTATAATAGGGCTTATGTTAGAGCAGGGGTAGTTTTTGGCAGGAGGGCCACATCATCTCTTTGACACTGTGTTAGGGGTTAGAAAACTAATTTATATTTCAAATTTGAATGAATTTACATATAAGAATGTACTGAAGTGGATTACAAGGCTTTTCAAGGGCCAGATAGAGAGGTCTTGCCAGGGGCCATAATGAGGCTCGCCAAGGGCTGCATCTGGCCCCTGTTTAGAGACCCGGTTTAGAGACCCCTGCTTTACAGGGTAGGTCTCTCAGGCTCCTTTACATTATTGTCTCCCTGACACAGGAATGAGCCCCATTGATTATAATAGGGCTTACTTACTAGACATGCAAGGCTAGATCTCTCAGGCCATATCTCAGTCATTTTTATGCTTGTTTATCAAGATATCGCTTGTATAGCAAGTTAAAATTTATTAGAAATGTTTGCTTGTCTTACAAAACACTCTCAGTCCAAGGTTTTACTTTAGACTGGATCATATAAAGTGACATGATACAATTTTAACAGTTTAGCCTAGTTCCAAATCCTCACTCTTCTCCTGGGTTAAGCTCTTAAAAAATCATTCTAAATCTGCATCCCAGACTACACACGTACATACTTACAGCATAATTCATTCTGGAAAAATGCTTGTAATCCAAAACACTTGTATATCAAAGTAAAGCCCCACTGCACACAGTGAACCAAGAAAGCAAAAGTAGAAGACATCTAATCCCACAAACATTATCAAAGTGGTTTTCTCTTGTTTGTTTTTTAAGTGTTATTTTAGAAAATGTATTCATTTTGATTGTCCTTAATAAGAAGCATCCTTCAGAGGGCAGCATGTTCCACTGGATTTAGTCAGAAGGATGAGCAATCTGAGTTGAAGAAGGATGAGCTGAAGTTGGGGCAACAAATTGCACACTCGCTCTCTCTGCTCCCTTAGAATGAAAGATCTGACAGTAGACACCACTATACTAAAGGAAATCTCAAGGTAAAATTCAGAGAAGCAGCAATCTTTGCCTTCATGATTTGGAAAAAGCAGATGAAAAGAAGAAACTCTCATTGTTTCATGAAGGACTCAGGCAACTGTTTTGAGTTTAGCTGCCTGGGTATTCAATCGTAAACTATATTGCCTAACATGAATAGGACTGGACTGACAAGGGCTGCCAATTCTGCCCATAGCAGTTTCCACGCACCTCTTTGAAAATAATAACAGAGTTTATATTTATATGTTGATGTGCTGCTGGGTAAAGGAAGTCAACATTTGGTAATTATAAGTCTAAACAGTTTTCACAGTTTTTGTAACTATAAAGAGACTTTTCTTGAAGCTTCTATACAAAAAAAGGGGAAGGTAAAAATGATCCGCGAAGAAATGTTGAAAATCCCCAACCCAAATGCTGAATTAGCTCAGGCAAGTATTTCTTTCCACCTTTCCCTATGATGTTCAGCTGTGTCACTTTTTTCCCAGTGATACCTGAACACCCCAACTTCTTATTTTCATTAAACAGAATGGACAATTTTTAATTTCTAGTTAGACTTTTTCACAAATAGACCGGTCAGTAAATAGCTGAGACAAGCAATTGCAAGGTCACTGGCACAATGCAAATTCTCTTTTTTATATGGTACACATATGCATATTTAGGACAACAATAAAGTAGTTGTCAATTACCCAGAAAAGTCTTCCTGATGCATAGTGATTATAATAGCCTCAATAGAGTCTCCAACTGAATTCAATAAAGGTTGCACTGCATTTCCCATTAAATCATGGATTGTCTAAAAGAAAAGTATAATCATAATTGAAAAACAGAATAAAATACATAATATTTTATACATTACAAGTTCCAAGAAACAATTACATTATAAGAAGTATAACTGAATTTTGAACTGTTTTGTGGAATGACACATTATAAAAGAAAATTAAATGCATTGTATTACTTAGCTGGAAATTGCCCTGCTCCCCACATATATAGCAATGGGTTGAAAAGGAGCCAACAACAAAAGTCACTTATGATAGGCAAAATTCATAGTAGTTTAATTCACTTTAAATATATAAATACACACACACACACACACAGTATATATATATACTGTATATATAGTTTTCTATATATATAAACTATATATATAGTTTTCTCACCCTCCGTGTGTGTGTATACACACACACACACACACACACACACACACACATACATAAGCATGAAATTTGGGGTGGGTATTCCTTCTATGATGGAGGGATCCACCAAAAACCAGTTTTCAGAAATTCCAACCAGAAGGGAGTAAAATGGGGCGCAATGCGTTTTCCTCCCTATACTTTGCATTGAAGAATCAGTGACTTATGGATGCTCTGCCCCAACCCCCGGACCTAGAAGCATGAAATTCAGGGAGAGTGTTTCTTATGTCACATAAACACCCGCCAAGAACTGATATAATTTAACCCTTAAGGGGCTGAAAAGGGGTGCAATGTGTTTTTGTCCTATACTTAACATGGAAGACTGACCAATATCCAGCCAATTTGGTGCCTGGTACACTGGGGGGATGTTGTTCGCAGGGAGGGGTTGCACTATGGAGGGTGTTGCGCATGGGGCGGAGTTGTGCATGGGGGGTTGATGCGCATAGGGGGCTGATGTGCATGGGGGGATGTTGCGCACAGTGGGTTGTTGCACATGGGGGGTTGTTGCACATGAGGGGATGTTGTGCATAGGGGGTTGATGCGCATGGGGGTGCAGTGGGGGGATGGCGTACTGGGGAATTTTACTCCCGCAACACGGGTATGTTTTCACTAGTACAGCATAATTTCATTCCGTTAGATTCCATTATACACCAACTAGTGGCTAAATGAGATATAGTGTTTATACCAATGCATTCTGAGAAAATAACGGAGAAGCAAGAAACCTGGAAGTGTGTTTTTAAAACTATTTTCTACTGAATTGGTATCCACTGATTTTTTTTTAATCCACTGAGGGTTCTAAAATTGAACTCTAGGGGATAACAAGGCACAACCTATATAATATAGGTTTTTTTTAAAGAATATAATATTTTTAAAAATGAGAAGTATATTGTTGTTCTTTTCTAGCGTTTTGTCACAATCTACTGATCCTTTCAGATACTATATACTTATTTTATCCTTCTACTACAGGCACCCCCCATTTATTTAACCGGTAGAGACCAGAGCAGTGTTGAAAAGAGGAAATGGTTGAAAAGTGGAACCTAGTCTTTTTAAGTTTACAAATGTTGGTTCCAATGTTTTCTTAGCTAGTAAATTGCAAATGACTTTTTTAATCTTAAATTTCCTGCTGTCACACAAGTTTTCTGTAAATGGACTCTCTTTAACACCTTTAGGAAAGGGAATAGTCCTGTTTGCATGTGCTTTCTCTCTCACACACATATAGAACATACCAAAACAGTTTGAATCACCACGTTATATGCAAATCAACATGCGGGAGGGCAATTTTATCCTTTAGAATAGCAGAGAAAGGTTGAAAGAGCAAATCAAGTGTTGAATGAATGAGTCCTGGGTATAACTAAAAAGTGGCATCTAGTCTGCAAAAGATTTGTAAGTGAAGTAAGGGCTTCATGCCGTCATGCCCAGTGTCTCAAAGACTAGATGAAACTGGTTGGTGTAAACACCCTGTTACAGTATATTACAGTCAAGCTCACGATGTCAGAAGGAGGGGAACTGGAATGGAAGGCTGGCTGTGCCCAGCTGAATCTCATACATGATCTGAGACCCTTGCCTTTGTACCGTGCTATTAATGGCTGTGTTCTTGCTAGACCTTCCCACATTCTATGTTATTTGGAGGCTTGACTGAATGTATATCACACCAAGTAATGCCTTTGTGGGTTCAAGGGCAATGCAATTACTCCTTCAGGGGCAGTTGCCATGTGACATGGGGTCAGGGAAGTTGTCCTGCCTGCTCCAGTACAGGTTAGGATTGGGTCTTACAATTCTGTGTTTTTTCCCTATACCATTCTATGGCACTTTCTCCCCTCCCCCCTGCCACCATTAAACCACTGAAAACAGAGAATCAAGAATTACCTCTAGTGACAACAGTAACAAAAATAGTTACCAGGAAAGAGGGATCAGAAAGTTGTTACTTTGGCTAAGCAGGGACGAGGATAGTGAGGCAGTAGGAAATGGAATAAGAGCTACTTCTGAATGTTAAGACCCTACACTATTCAATACTTTTAAAAACAAAATAAACACATTTTACAATCCATGAGCTTGGCCAAGTTTTAAGTGTGGGAAAACACAATTGACTTGGTAATAGCTCATGTTCACCTACCTTAAGGGCTGTGCTAATCGTTTGTTCAGAAGCTTCTGGAAAGGCACTCTGATTGGACATCACCTAAAAAAATATAGAACATTTTATCATATATGGTGTCAATGATCTTCTATAAACCCCCCATGCCCATCCACCAACCCCATGCCCATCCACCCCTCCCCCAAGCGCAACAACAACTACTTAGTGGGTGCCTCCATCATGGAAAGAACACCCTACCTACTCATCTACTGACTAAAGAAAACAAAAAACTGTCTTATATTCTGCAATGTTTATCAGTAGTCAAACTAATCTAGTCTTCAACGGCACAAATATGGTGAGATTTAAATATCTGCTCATGCCTTACACTTTTACAATATGGCTTCCAATCCCAATATTATAGATTGAATCCAAAGAGAAATGTAATATATTCTGCACACTCAAGGAGTTTTGAAGCTTGTGCTTCTTCAAAAACCTGCCCCTATAGCAAAATAATGTAAAAATGGAGGGATGTTTTCCAGTGCTTTCAGTTGTGGTTTTCAACACTGCATGCAGGTCTACCAGTTAGAGTCTGATGGAGATAAACATTTGACGGACAATGCCAAAGCGTTTGAGCAAACCTAAAGAAGCTCTTTGAAATGTAGCTCATGTGACTATTCAACTAAAGACCCAGGAGCTTCTTTATAATTATTACAACAACCATCTGTAATTAAGGCAAGTGAATTCTAGTATCGATATCCTCTCCAGTTCAATTCAAGATTTCTGTAGACTTCACAACAAGTACTTCAGTTTCTATGGCACTTACTTTGAGTACGGACTGGTGTAGCCTGTATAGTGAATTCACTACAGCCACATTTCTCCTTTGTCCTTCAGTTAAGGGTCCAATCACCTGGCTGGCATCTCCTTGCGTGGACAGCTGCAGTAATAATAACATAGATTATTTATTTTTAGCATATTTTATCCAAATTTTTTAAAAAAACTTCTTAGAAGTCTGAAAAGAAATGTAATATTACATTTAATTTTAATTTCCATCAAAGCTATTCTGAAATTGTACTTTTCCCCCTCTTATCGAAAATGACCCTTTGTGTTTTAATCTTTACAGTTTTCTCATCTTACCTTTCCTTAACATTGAATAATTCTGAGGAACAACTCCTATTTTCTATCTACAGTACATACTGAAAGCCATGACTGCAAAAATATATACAGGTTTTCAACATGCTATACAGATTGTTCAACATACTTTAGTTCATTACATTCAGCATTAAATCACACATCAATGATACACCACATGACGATTAAAAAAATACAAGATTTTTATGAATCCCCTGAGTGCATCCTCAGCTGCACCCCTTGTGTTTCCCTAGTGACACTAGTGATGCCATATCAGTGAGTTGCCATTTCAGGAGCTCTTGGGCTGGCCCTGAGCAATTGTCAATCACACTAAGAAACTTGGCTTGAACATATATAGCAAAGGATCTTGCCATTTTGGAATTATTTTCAAATAAGGACAAAGACTACTACAGGAACATAGTTCCACAGCATTCAGGTTGCTGAACCAACACAGAAGGGGGACGTGTCCAAAAATAGGGAAATAACAAAGAATTTTTCACAATCAGACTGACCTGAAACTAGTTAAGAACTCAAACTACTGGAAGGGCTGTGTTGTCTCACAGACACTGTAGCTTACCTAAGGCAACAGCGGCTGAGACAAGATAGACTGTAAATCAATTCTGCAGCATTTCATTTCAAAGGTCATTCTCTTCACTACTTATATTGCTCAATGCTTATAGCAATTCAATGTGTACTTCATTTCATATAAATTTAACTTTCTAATATTGAACCATCATATGATGGTTCTGGGACAGAAATTAGACTTGAAAAAATGTGTACGACAGATGTTTTGGAAATATTCACAGTTTCAGAGTCCAATACAGAATTTTAAGATTTTCTAGCTTGCAAGGAGGTTTCTTTCTATGGACTGAGAATGATGCAAGAATCAAATTAGCCTCTGAATTATTGTTTAAATTTCTATGAGAGACTCCGAAACATGTGAGGATGTTTGTGGGATGAAACTACATAATGGAGTTTGTAGGAGTATGTTCTGAGCACAGACATAAATAGACCACTGGGCGAGGGGTGGGGAAGAGAAAGGTTTCTGCCTTCATGGTGGGACCACCCACAGTATATGTCTATTTGCCTATATATGTATATCAATCTGTCCTACTTTCCTTGCTTTTCTACTTGCAGCACAAGCAGCAATTAAAAGCAACTTTGGACAAAACCGAACTTTAAATATATTTTATATTTTAATGAAAGGTCTTTTTAAATTGGTAGGTAATTCCTTCTAAGGCTGCAATCAGAAAGACACTTTCCTGGGAGTAAGACTAATTAATCACAATGGGGCTTACTTCTGAGTAGATATGGTTAGGATTGTGCTCTAAGGCTCCAGTAAGATGTTTCTTTTCTGAATCTTCTGGACAAAAGAAGTACATTCCTACTTTTCTGAAATATCAATTACGATATTTTGAGTATCTTCAAATTCATCTTTCTACTGACAACATTCTACTATTTTTCCATCCCATAATCTCTTATAAAGTCATAACAACTTGCCTTCATATGTCATTTAAATAGCACTGAGGCATATATTGAACTTCTACTCTTGTACTTTATCAGTTAAAACTGTGTATTTCCCTTCTTAATCATGCCAGGTCTTCAAATTACAATATAGTATATTGTATGGGACTGACTTTTAGAGCAGTTGCTGTCTGGCTGTTTAACTGAAACATCTGTAAAAATGTCACTTTTTAGGATCATAATGCAACTATTTGCAAGCTCATAAAATTTTATTCTTCTAGCAATTCATGCTTCTGGACAGTTTAAGACAATGTAGCTTTTCCTGGAAGTGCGAGACAAATCTCACTGCTGAAAAACAGCATCAGTCATGATTCATTCCTGAACATATCACTCCAATTTTCTTTTTAAAAAATCTCAAACAATAAAGGCCACTATCAATAATTTATTTTATGGCAGTCTTCCATTATAATAGTCTATATACACAAAAAATACAGTCTAGTTTACTCATAAAAGGCTGAAGCTTAACAGATAAAAGCAGTTCTTTCTTCCACCATTAATATTCATTTCCATAAAGGGGGGGAAAACATTCTGAGTTGTATTCAAATAAAACCAATCCTGACAAAGCTCAATTCAAGTTAATAGGACTTAAGTTCACTAGGTCTAACCCCACAATCCAGAGTAACTACGGGAGAACGTAAGAGACATTACGTGCACCCGTAGTTACTGCACCACCTAGTGAAAACCTATGGGAAATTCATAATGCAATCCAGAGCAAATTGTTCTTACACCAGAGCAAGGACTCCCCGTAGTTACTCTGGATTGCACCCTAACTCATCCTTATTTTTTAGCTATGTTTAGTGAGGATTCACTTTCTCAGGATACAACCCATCAAACAGAACAACAACTCTATGTTAAAAAAATATCCAAGTGGCAGCATTTGAGGTCACTACTCTCCAAACAAAGCAGATGTAAGCATTATGGGGGAAGTTGAATGCCTAGAATCAAGAGAACTGATAAAATAAAAAGCTATCCACTTGGTAACTGTCGCTCATGCTCTAACAAGAATAAATAAGGGATTAGAATACACATAGTTCTCAAACTACAGTGTGCTTTTTTTACACAAAAATAAGAAACTTTTTGTAATTAGCGAAGAAGAAAAAGAAGAAGAAGAAGAAGAAGAAATAACAACAACAACAACAACAACAACAACAACAACAACCTTCCACTGGTTAACACCTGGAAGGACTCTACAAATACAGAAGGATCCAGCAAAAGGGATAGCACCAGGAAACTTCAGGCCAATAACGTGTCTACCCACCATGTTCAAGCTGCTGACAGGCATCATAACTAACAGGATTCAGGATTACTTGGAAGTAAATAACATCTTACCAGTGGAGCAGAAAGGCAATAAATGGAGAAGCAGAGGCACAAAAGACCAGCTCCTGATTGATAAAATGATATTGGAGAATTGCAAAAGCCAGAAAACCAATCTGCACAGGGCTTGGATTGACTATAGAAAAGCCTTTGATTCATTGCCACATAGCTGGATCATAAAATGTCTGGAGTCCATCGGGGTAAAAAAAATGTAACCAATTTCATTGAAAATGCAATGAAACTCTGGAAGACAGAATTATTCGTAGCCAATGAAAGTTATGGACTTGTCAACATTAGACGGGGAATCTTCCAGGGGGACTTATTGTCCCCATAGCTGTTTGTTATCGCAATGATCCCTTTGTCAGTGATCCTACAGCAGTGATTCTCAATCTTCCTAACACCATGACCCCTTTATAAGTTCCTCATGTTGTGGGGACCCTCAACCATAAAATTATTTTTGTTGCTACTTTATAACTGTAATTTTGCTACTGTTATGAATCGTAATGTAAATATCCAATATGCAGGATGTATTTTCATTGTTACAAATGAAATGTGTGTTCTATGCACACATTGAACACAATGGGATTTATTTCAGAGTAGGCATGCATAGGATTGGGCCCTGAGGCTGTCAGTCAGTCCCAGTGAGCGCGCAGCTACAGCCGGAGGTCTGGCAAGCCTGACCTGGCCCCCTGCAACCCCCAGGAAAGCTCTAGGCGACCCCCACTTTGAGAAATGCTGTCCTACAGAAAGGAAATCTGGGTTACCAAACTGCCAAAAATTCACAGAAAATTTCACATCTATTGTACATGGGTGATTTGAAGCTCTATGGAAAGTCAGAAGCAGAAATCCAGTCACTCACCAATACAGTCCAAGTCTTTAGTACCGACATCAACATGGAGTTTGGCCTGGACAAATGTGCCACAGTGGCACTAAAGAAAGGGAAGATCACGGAAAGTGATGGCATTGAAATGCCGAATGGCCAAACCATTAAATGCCACCAGCCTGAAGCCTACAAATATCTGGGCATACTGCAGCTGGACAATATCAAGCATGGGCATGTAAAAACTGTGGTCAGCAAAGAATACATACAACGGGTTAGAAAAATTTTGAAGAGCAAACTGAATCGCGGCAACATTATAAAGGCTATAAATACCTGGGCCATACCTGTAGTTAGGTATACTGCTGGCATTGTGAACTGGACACAGAAGAAACTGGATGACTTGGACAGGAAAACAAGGAAATTAATGACCATTCACCATGCTTTACAGTCTGTAGTGATGTTGACAGACTGTACCTGCCTAGAAGATCAGGGGGCAAAGGACTTTTGCAAGTGAAGGAGTGTGTTGAAGAAGAAAAACATGTCCTAGCAGATTATGTGCGAGAGAGCCAGGAATCTGCTTTGATTGAAGTAAGCAAGAGAAAGTTGTTGAAAGTGCAGCAGACCAACGATGAATATCGCAATAGTGCAATTCAGGCTCGGACTGCCAGTTGGCAGAATAAAGTACTGCATGGCCAATTCCTTGCCAAGATTGAAGGAAAAGTGGATCAGGATAAGACCTGGTTGTGGCTCACGAGTGGAACACTGAAGAAGGAGACGGAAGGCCTGATACTTGCTGCCTAAGAACAGGCAATCAGGACAAATGCCATCAAGGTCAGAACTGAAAAATCAGCCGATTTCCCAAAATGCCGGCTCTGCAAAGAAGTGGATGAAACCATCGACCACATTCTAAGTGGCTGCAAGAAGATCGCACAGACTGACTACAAACTGAGACACAACTCTGTTGCCCAGATGATCCACTGGAATCTATGCCAAAAGTATCATCTGCCAGTGGCAAAAAACTAGTGGGACCACAAGCCTTTAAAAGTGGTTGCAAATGAGCAGGTCAAGCTTCTGTGGGACTTCAGGATACAGACGGACAAGGTCTTAGAACACAATACTCCAGATATCACCATCATAGAAAGCAGTCAGGTGTGGCTTGTTGACATCGCCATACCAGGTGACAGCAGAATTGAGGAGAAACAACTGGAAAAGATCCCCCGCTACCAAGACCTAAGAATTGAATTACAGCGCATCTGGTGTAAGCCAGTGCAGGTGGTTCCAGTGGTAATTGGCACACTGGGTGCAGTGCCCAGAGACCTTGGCAGGCACCTGAAAACTATTGGCATTGACAAAATATCACTCTGTCAACTGCAGAAAGCTGCTCTTCTGGGATCAGCATGAATTATACACCGCTACATCACACAGTCCTAGACTCTTGGGAAGGGTCCGACTGGTGATGTGAATGAAACCAGCGCAAAATTGTTCGCTGTGTATTTATGGGTAATAATAATATGGCATTATAGTTATGTGGAACTGGATGTGACAACCATTCTGCAGGCCAGCAATGGAATGCAGAAGTGACCAAATAGATGTTCAGCAATGCAGACTGTAAAATCCAAATCTGCCCTCTTTCAGTCATTGCTACATTTGCCTTATTTAAAATGGAAATCCCATTAATCTCTGTCTGAAAGAAGTAGTATGACTGATTCAAAAAAACACCCTAGAATTGGAATATCAGAGATTTACTCTTAAGGCAAAGGCAACTTCGTCTGCATTTGTCCTGTGCAGTTGTGGAGTCCACTTGTTCTGGATTTGAGTCATCCAAACTATGACTAACGCAACATTGGGGAAATCTGGCCAGTCTGTTGCCAGGACATTGACTTTCCACCAAAGTGATAACTATTTGCATTTGCCTGCTTTTGAACTGCTAGGTTGGCAGGAGCTGGGATGAGTGATAGGAACTGCTAACCTGCTGAACTGATAGGCACAGCAACTTTAACCACTGAGCCACTGCAGTCCCTTAAGAGTCTTAGGGCAAAATCCAGAGCAGCCCCATTCCACGAAGTTACATCACCCTCTAGTGTTATCTAATGGAAAGTCACCTTAACTGCTCCATTGCAAAGGGCTTAATTTGACTTTAGGATATAGGCCTTAGAGCACAATCCTAACCATGTCTACTCAAAAGTAACCCCCATTGTGTTCAATGAGTCTTACTCCTAGGAAAGTGTCTTTAGAATAGCGGCCTTAGGGAGCAATCCTAACCAATTTTCCAGCACTAGTATAGCTGTACCAGTGGGGTACATGTTGCAATCTGCATATGGGGGACAGTCACTGAAGCCTCCCCCGCCCCATAAGGTAATGTTTGTTGCCTTAGCTCAGAGTTGCATTGCCCTTATGCCAGTGCGGAAAACGTGGTTAGGATTGCATCAAGGACACTTAAGGACAGTTCCACGATGGAAGTCAGAACATCAGTAGGCTTCACAGCAGTAATTGAATTACGAGAAAGGAGTAACTTTCTAACACAAATTGTATGATTCTATGATTCTGTATGAACATTTTCCAGGAAGTTATAGCACTTGCTTTAACTTCCTGAAAAATGTTCATAAATGCAAACGGAAAATGATATATTTCAATATAAGCTACAACATTTAAAATATTCACGTTTTGGTTAAATTGTCAGATGATTACAGCAGATATTTATCTGGCACTGAGGTATTACAGCAGAACAGAAAGCAGCATTTTAGGAAAGTTTTTTTTTCCTAAAAGACATTAGGAAATGATAGTAATGAGATTCTCCTGAAAACGTAGTGTGAAAAGTTAATTTCTCTTTAGAAAAAACAGAAAATTAGCATGAGGTTCTTAGATGCTAAAGGAAAGCATTCCTCATTTCTAGACAAGTGAATTTTTATGTTCACAGTTCAACACATTTTATCTATGCGCAGCAGGTGGGCATGTTAGTGTATTTCAGTCCACCCACATGCGAAGCTTAACAGAAATAGCATCAAAGTAAAAGAACATACAGTACTTATATTACCACTCATACACTGTGAGCTAACTGCAGACATAACTCAAAATGAAAGAATTTTTTAAAAGTGTAATCATTTGGGAAACAGACCTTCATTGACAAAGAGAAATTAGATTATTTAGTTCATTATAATATAAAAAATTTGTAAACTTGCAATTTTTTGTCATGGTGTACAACACAGGAGCTTCTGCAACATACCCTGAATCTGAGCCCTAGTCCTAAGATAACAAGCTACATAAGAATATAAGAACAAGCTTGCTGGATCAAGCCAAAGGTCCATCTGACCCAGCTATCATAGTGATCCACCAGGTGCCTCAGGGAGATACCCCAGGAAGGTACCTGCATCTTGCTGCCACTCCATTGCATCTGGAATTCTGTGGTAGAATATTTCTAAAACTAGGAAGGTTTACCCATCACAATTTACAACCTGTGATGGACTTCTGGAAATATGTCCAATTCCATTTTATAGGCATCATGGCCAGATGCCATCACCACATCCTGTGATGAGGAACACATGCTGGGTAAAGAACTATGTTGTTTTATCTGTTCTAATTCTTTCAATGCTCAATTTTAGTGGCTGCCCCTAGGGAAAAGAATGTCCCACTATTCATTCTAGCCATTTCATTCATAATTTTATATGATATACTATTTGTGTCCCCCCTCAGGTGCCTCTTTTCTAGATTCAAGAACCTCAAAACTATAGATTTTCCTCATAAAGGAAGGGTCTCAACCCAGTAATCATTTTGGCCACCCTCTTCTGTACCTTTTCTTGTTTCAGTATGCCCTTTTTAAGATGTGGTGATCAGACCTGAACACAGTACTCCAGATATGATGTTGCCTTCTATTTGTACAATAACATTATAATATTGTTTTATTTTCAATCTCCTTTTAAATAATCACAGTTATGGAACTGGTCTTCTTCACTGCTGCTGCACATTGGGTTGCCACTTTCATCGAAATGTCCACCAGATCTCCAAGATCTCTCTCCTGATCTGTCACAGGAGCTTAGACCCAATTAGCATAAAGGTGAAGATTAGATTTTTGCCCCAATCTGTATTACTTTACATTTACTTACACTGAAGCACACCTGCCATTTTGCTGCACATTCTCAAAGTCTGGAGAGATCCTTCTGAAGATCTTCCCAATCTCTTCTGGTCTTCATTAGCTGCCTCACCATTTATCCCTCTCTCCAGGTCATTTCCAGTAAAGATCCTTGGGCCACACTACTTTTCACCTATCTCTATTGTGAAAATCTGTTTTCTGGTCTTGAGAAAGTGTATCATTAGTCAGTCCTAAGACCACAAGTCATGAATCATGAATGTTATTCACCAGCAAGAACATTTTGTCATGGTGGTCTTTTCAAATACATGGCTTTCCATTAATTTGGCAGTCATGAGAAATGTTCCTTGGCTACCCCATAACACTGAACTGGGACAGAAATCACACCTCGTTTTAAGCAATTAACTGATAGATGTCAAGATATGGTTATCATAATGGTGGTTAAGAACATAATCTTTCTAGAACTTTATCCATGTATAAGAGAAATGTGTAATTTATAACAGAAACATTTATTTACTATTACATTGCTATTCTTTTTCTATAGTATCCTTCCTCTCAGGATACAACCATTCTCCTTCCTCACTTATCAACGTGAAACCTTGATGCCATCACCAGATTGTTACTGGTTTAAGATTACATGGTGAGCTTCATGGTCAAACAGAAATCCAGATTTCCCTGACCAAATCAACACCCTATCTGTGACAGCACATTTGCCCTCAAGCTCAGAAAAATGAAACTTGGATATTAAGAGGATAACATTAAAAATGCACTGCAGAGGTCACACTCAGAACTTTATTCATTCATTAACCAATGGGTATGAATGTAAAGTCATGGGCAACACAATTCACTGATAGGCGATTATTAAGATACAAAGGCTGCAATCCTAAACCCCAGTTAGGCTGGCATAAGTCCCAGCACAAATTCTCTGTGGGCCTGCGGTGTCACAAAAGTGTTGTAAGGCATTTTTGCACCACCCCAAGGGTGGGGGGTTAGGCCAGTGCACAGACAAGTGCTGACCTTCACACACCACCAGGGTTATGTTGGCCTAAATTGGTTAGGATTGTGCCCAAAATCTATCTGGAAAAGAGAAAGGGTAGACAATGAGGTGATAACAGCAATTATATCTGGAAGGGCATATTACAGGAGGCCAGTTATCAATGTCTTAAGAGACGAATGGCACACTTTGCTTCTGAAATATTATGGACTGAAGAGGGAGAGGAACTTAGCTCTCCAAAAGTAATACACACTGTCCAAATATATCTGCACTATTAGACACGATAAGCAGGATGAATTACCAAAGGCATAAGTAAAGAGATGATGATTCACCACTCCAAAAAGCCTGCATGTCTGTCGACCCATAGAATCAAATTTAACACCTTTGCTTGGAGAACATCTCAATTTAAACCACCCAAAATGAAGACATTTCTAATCACGCACTATAAATAAAACAGACATTTTCAACTTCCTCAAGTTTGTTCATGACTTCTATGGTCAGCTGAAAGTAACCTTTTGGTGGTGTTCCTTGAACAGAGAGGATGCATAGTTGTTTTTGTGAAGTCCTTCCCTAGCTGGAAGGAAAAGGCAGTGGGCTGTAGTGGCACAAGTGGTTAAGACACTGTGCCTGTTAACCGGCAGACGGGGGTTTAAGATTCGGGGCCTACAAGATGGGGTGAGCTCCTGTCCTTAGCCGAGCTCTTGCCAACCTAGCAGTTCTAAAGCATGCAAATGCAAGTACTGTATATAAATAAATACCACTTTGGTGGGAAGGTTAAAAAAAAGTGTTCCCTGTATCAGTCATGCTGGCCCCATGACCATGGAAGCCTCTTCAGACTACGCTGGCTCTAAAGGCCTAGGGGATGAGCACTTCCCATTTACCCAGAATTGCTGGACATTTCCGGCTTTCCCTTACTGGACCAGACTGTCTGGTCCAATAAGGGATTGTCAGGCTAAATGGGGTTTGGCTGGACCAGGGGGTGCTTGCGGGGAGCACTTACGGGCTGCTGGCCGTGCAACAAGACTCTCAGCCGCCCGCCTGGCAGCCATCTTTAAATGTTCATTTCTGCACATGTGTGCAGGTCCTAAGAGGCGTGCACCAGGTGGGAGAAGCATCTGCTCCAGTGCGTGCCTCCACTTCCTTTGCAAATGCCTGCCCACAGCCCAGACAAGGACTTGTGGCTGTGGGCAGATCAGAGGCTGCCACTGCACATCTGCCTTGCCCGCCTGCCTCCCCCATTCGCCTGTTGGCTGCGCCCAAGGTGCAGCCAGCCTCTCTGGGCCCGGACCTGCCCAGACCAGGACTGGTGGGTCCACAGACAGGTCCGGGCCCAGAGAGGCTGGCTGCACCTTGGGCGCAGCCAGCAGGTAAATGGGGGAGGCAGGCTGCTGGCTGGGTGGCTGAAAGTCTTGCAGTAAGTCAATGGGCTTACTCCTGAGTAAAGGGTGACCATTTTCTGGCACCCAAAAAGGAGGACAGGATCCTCCCACAAAATTTTTAGAAGTCTGGATTTTCAGTGGAAAATCTGGACTTTTCAGGGACCCTGTCCTACTTTTTGGGTACCAGCATATGGTCACCCTGGCACTGCACATGGTCACCCTACAGTTGGTCACAACTAGCAGTACAACCTGTAGAGAAAAACTTTACCTTTTTAAGGAAAAGGCAGGAAACTGAATCCAGCCCTTGGGCTGGACTCTGGAGAGCCCTACTTTAAAGCATTATTGAAAACTATTTAAAAATGTGATTACCCATTCAAAGCATGGTGGGGTGGGGAGGATTAAAAATCAGGACAACAACAAGGAGAATAGAAAATCAAAATAAATATAGTGGAGAATACCTAACGTGGTTCATTCCTTAAACTGCTCCAAAGAGCAACTGGCACATAACCAAGCAAAAAACCAAATAGAAGAGTTCAAAAAAGGGTCCATGCTTCCATTTTAATGCTTATTAATTGATTATTTAATTAATGCTTCTATTGGCAGCATCACTTAACAAAGCTACCTGACAACAATCAATTTACACATTGGGAGCATCAAGTAGCCTGGGTGGCAGCACTTTTAATCATCTCATTTTTGTCATGGCAACCACTGCCTACTATACATACGGCTCACTGAATCTCACAAGAGACAACTGAAGAAGCTGGCTAGTCATAGAGAAAACAGTTATTCATGCTACTATTTTCAACATGGCAAAAAATCCACAGTAAGATGCCCTCCAAAATGCAGAGCAAAGGGCTCACATCCTGCCAGGCTGGGCAGCCCAATCCAGAGGTGCCATTGCATTGACACAAGTGACACAGCATTGACGCAAGAGGCAGTTGCACCGGTGTAGTTGCGCAAAATAACGGCCGCATCAATGCAAGTCTGCGAAAATGGCATGCGTCAACATGGAGTCATTAGATGTGAAAGGGGCATAACAGGTGTGATGGGGGCGTGGTTCCCAGCGACACAGCTACTCTGTATCCAGAGTAGGTTCAGAGGGCTCACAGGCCCTCTCCCATGCCTTCCCACTTATACCACCTCAGGAGGTGGTATAGGAGTGAGAAGACCCATAGGGGTCCATTTGAAGCCAGAGTAATTTATCAGCTCTCCGGCTGGCCTCTGCCCAGCCAACTCTGGATACAGCTAGGGCCCCCCAGTGACCAACCAATCCCCCCGCACCCACCTGCCCATAAAAAACCCAGCCCCTGGACCCATCCTACCCCTTCAGATAACAGGGTGCATGGCACAGGGCTATGCCACTCTGCTCTCTCTCACTGGGCACTTTGCTCTTGGGGAGCACTCTCCCCACACACAAACACCCCTCACCAGGCACAGATACAAAGGGGCTTACTCATTACACATGAGGGGCATATGATTTGTGATAAGGAAATGACATGTGGACTTTGCAACTTTTTTGTCTCTCTCTTCACATGTACTCCAGCCAGGTAAGGGGGAGTCAGTGGTGGGGGCTGCAGCACTGTTTGCATTCACAAACACTTCGACAAGCAATGATGCCACAATGATGTTAGCAATACAAGTTGTATGTCTGTGCAAGCTGTTTGTCTCTCCACAGGTACTCCAACCAGCTAAGGGGGGCTGCATCGGGGGGGGGGGGAAGCACCTTTTGCACTCAAAAACATCCCACCAGGGAAGGGGCTTGCACACTTGCTAGAAAATGCTTTGAGTTCTCTCTGCAGGTTTGTCTTTCCTCCCAACAGGTATCTCAGTTAAGGGGGGGCAATGTATTGGGGAACAGTGTGCACACACAAAGACCCAACACAAAGACCAACACAAAGACCCACCAGGTTACATGAAGGGCTCTCACTCCTTGCAAGTCTGTTGTTTCCTCCACTCTCGCCTTGCAGGTACAGTCCCTCCTCTGCTCCAGCCAGGTAAGTCAGTGGGGGGGGGGGGCACAACTTAAACTCATTTGCTGCTCAACTTAAAATGGACTTCTCAAACAAAAGAGGCAGGAATTGGGGAAGGCTCCCTTGGAAAGGGAAGGAAAAAGGTTCTGGAGAGTAATCACACTCCCTGATCCAGGTTGCAGTTGTAATCTGAACGATAGTATTACTGCTGACACATGGTGTTCCTGTTTCAGTAATATATTTGAAAGTGACGCCAATTTTAAATCTAATAGCATAAAAACTACCAACAACAACAACTAATAACCACCATACTGGAATGGCTCCCAGTCACTGAACAGAAAGTGTGTGAACTTATTGATGCATTAGCAACAGATAAAGCACCTGGTGAGGATATGATTCCTCCCGATGTGTATAAGAGCAATTATGACTGGTGGGCCCCATTATTAGCAAAACATTTTACTCACATCAATGCCATAGGAATCTTTCCTGAGGGGAGGAGGCAGAGTATAATTTTTCCAAATTATAAAAAAGGTGACAAATCCAGTCCTCAGAGCTATTGCCCAGTTAGATTACTGGACATTATTTCCAAGGTCTACAGCCGCTTTCTCATTCAGAAGTTGGCAAAATGGACTGAGGAAAATAATATTCTCCATTAAGAACAAGCTGGGCTCAGGAAGGCTCATAGTACTGTTGACCAAATTTTTGTACTACATTACATAATATGTAAATATACAAATAGGCTCTTTAAACGGCTATTATAGCCATTTATAGGCATTTATAGCCTTTTCCTCTGCTTTTGATACCGTCCCTAGAAATAGTTTATGTGCCAATAGAAAATGGCACAGAAAACAAGCTACGCCATACTTTTAATTTTTAATTCTAGAGGAGGTAACTTGGTATTTCCAGCCTTAACAGTTTTTTTTCTGGGAGGATAATCTCACAAATGCAATACGATATCGACATCTGGGGTACAAATCAGAACAGTTTACACAATTTTGATGTTGTCCAGATAAGTTTTTGAGGCATATTCTGGCTGTTCCTCCAAGTACTTCAGCAGCATTTCTTAGAACAGAGACAGGCATGGTATCTATAAAGGCCAGGACAGCCTTAGCAATACTTTTCTTATTATAAGAGGGTGATGGACATTCCTGATAACTGCCTCCCCAAACTTTGTCTGGAAGCGGTGGTTGGGCTAAATCAGTGCAAATTCTATTAAAATCCAAATCCCTCTCTACATACATTTTTGTCTTTTCTGGAGTTAAGCAAATGTTGAGGGATTTGATTTATAAATTAGATAATGATCCTGATATAGCCTTAATAAAATCTTCAAACGTCTCTCAATGGTACTATCCATTTAAAATAAATCACTCAAGAGTGCAATATCTACACATTCACTTTTGCCACCCTGAAAAAGGCGTTCACTTAACTGTGCTTTCAAACTATGCCAACTGCTATCTTAGATGGCAGATATTTATCCATTCCTAGGCACCTAAGGCCCAGTGTTTGTGGGGCAGGTGAGACAGAAGATATTGTACATTACCTGCTTTTTTCCCAGCTTTATCAAAACTCCAGGGAAAGACTCCTGAAGCATATATTGGATACTCTTCAGGGGGAGAGCCTACTCTCAGACTGATTTGTCACCTATAGAACAGTGTTGTTTGCTAAAGCTGCTAGAACTATTGGTGCTAATTTTTTGGGAGCCATTGCGATAGACTGCAAAGGAGGTTCCTTAACATGAAGGGGCACATTTGTCTGTCTATGATTTTAACTATCTTTTGTTCTTTGAATGAACTTTTAACTGTTCTGACTATGAATGATTGTGATGGCTTTTAGCTAATACAATAAACAATTGTCTGATTTATACAGAGAAAATCTGTCATAGACTGACAGAACTCTGCAGTTCTGTCATAGACTGACAGAAGTCTGCAGAACTCAGCACAATTAAAGTTAGGGTTGCTTACAATAATATTGAGGCATACCAGAGAAATGTTCCAAAGCTCAGTGAGCAGTGTTGATAGGATTAATTTCTGACAAACATATAATAGTAAGAGCAACCACAAACAATATTGTATTCTTAATTAAGTATGCACACTCAGCATGTAAGCAACAGGTTTAATTAAAACCAGATCAGTGAGCAACTGTGCTCTAAAATAATAATATATCTGGATGCACAAAGGATGGGTGAGCTAAGTTAATATATTAACTCAATGCAACAAATAGCTCAGATGAAGTAAATTTGTTATTCTGTTTGTACAAATAAAGTGTGCCAAATAAAGTTAAAGTAAAATACTTCAAAACAGCACAGATATTTATTCAGTCCACTTTTGTATAATTAACCCATGACTTTTACTGCTAACTAACTAATTATACATTACAACTTGCTAAGCTTTTGAAACAAAAATGAAAACTTTTACTTAAAATCAGCCCATGAACAGCATTTTTAAAAGATTCAGTAAATCAGTGGATCACCAGTAGCAAGTGCAATTAGCTATGGGCAAAATCTAGAGTAACTACGGGAAGTCCTTGCTCCGGTGTAAGAACAACTTACTCTGGATTCCAACATGAATTTCCCATAGATTTTCACTAGGTGATGCAGTAACTACGGGTGCATGGAAAGTCTCTTACGTGCTCTCATAGTTACTCTGGATTTGGGGGTAAGACAGCTAAATGGAACCATTTGTGAAGGTGATAGATCTCAAAAGATCTCCAAATACTGGAAAACATGAGGAACTGTATGTTGTTGCCTGTTGTTGAAAGACAAATTTAATTGTGGCTCTTAAGGTGCAATCCTGATTTAAGTCAGGGAAAATTGCTAGGAGGCTTCTAGGCTAGTCTAACTACTTCTGAAGAGGCAGCAGCACAAGGGCAGCATGCTCACTGGGCTGTGGTACTTATGTCATATCCTGAGATGGGCGGTTGTAGTTGTGCCGTATCTTGAAATTGAGAGGCAGGAGTGATGCTTAGGCCAGTTTAAGACTTAGAACATTTTCTTTTGCTTCCATTTTTACTCTGGCTTATCATGGACCCCTATGGGTCTACTCAAAACTCCTGGGATGGCCTAATTCTAGAGGCAGTCATAGGAGTTGTAAGGGGGCATATGTCTGCCCTGGAAATAGAGTCTGGATACAACCTAATTGCACCATTCTAGGCCATGCCCTCAACACGCTCTCAACACAGCCCTGCTGAGCTGCCTAGGCTAGCACTGCTAGGCTGGAGCAGGTCCATTTGTCTTGGGTCAGCCTAAGTGGACTTACACTGGCACAGGCTTTTTTTGATGCAGCTAGACTGGCCTATCTGGCATTAGGACAGCCCAAGTGAGATAGGCTGGCCTAAGTGCACTTCAGGATTGCAGTCTTAGTTCTTGGCCATAGCACATAACATAGTAGAATATCATCGTGACAAGAAATAAAATGCCAAGCTTGATTGTTTGCCATATGTTAACATTAGTCAATGCATGCAAAACTTCCTCCAGTTTAATATCAATTATTTTGCATTTGCTTTTGATGTAATTAGCACAGGATAATCAGAATAATCTTGAAATACAAGTTACCAGATTAGACTCTTATAGGCTGTTATATTTAGCAGGAGGAGGGCAACTGACTCTTCAACACAGACTGCCGATTTTCCAGTGGCTGCTGCTGCCTTTTCTACCCCTCTTTAGACTATGAGCCTTGATGAACACAGAATCATTTACTGATTTATTTTATTACTAGCGAACTGTACCCGCATTGCGGGAATACAACACCCCCTTTACCCCTCCATTACTCAACACCGTCCCCATGTGCAACACTCTGCCAGGTGCATCATTCCCCCAGGTGCATCATCCGCCCACACAACATTCCACTCACACGCATCATCCCCCCCATGCAACATTTCCCCATGCACATCAATCCTCCATGCACTGCATAGTTTCCATGTACTACCATGTACAGCATCCACCCTGCAGAACATTCCCCAATGGGCAGCATCCCTTGTGCAACATTCCCTCATGCGCATCAATCCCCCGGATAGCAGTCCTACTGACTGCCCCCAGCCCTCCATCACACTCTCCCTTGCCCTCTCCAAGCCCCTCCACTGGCTGAGAACAGGCAGCACAACTCGCCCCTTGCCCAACTCCCACTCCTAGAGCAACGCAGAAGGCACAAGGAGAACAAAGACATTTGTGCACCAGGGAGTGATACAGAAATCTCCTGGGAGTGATACAGAAGTGCTTAACAGTGCTTTTGCGACACCCCCCCCCACCCCCCAAGCTGGCTTGCACCAGCTTAACCAGAAGTAATCGAGCCAGCCAATTATACTCCTTTTTTTTAAAAAAAAAAATGAAGTTGTCTTGATTGAATTCATTTTCTGCGTCCAATGGGCACTGACATTGGTCTGTGGAGAATCTGACACTTTTGTGTCTGCTTCCAGACTTGTCCCACCATCTTGGGGACTCTAGCTGAACCTTCACAACCCTGAATGATGAAAGTCACTAGAAGACTACCTGAGGAAGGTTTTGTTGCTGGGGGAGGCTTAGGGAAGGAGCTAAGGGATAGGTGAACGAAGAAGATGGGTGAAGCAACTCCTACCCCAGTGCTAAACTATGAGGTCTTATTCTAGCAACCTTCAGTGAGTTGAGGGATAGCCAGCACAGAAGAAAAGTCATTAGATGTTGGAAATGTTCATGAGCCTTGACTTGCAGGATCCCAATTTGTCCCTCACCAGCTCAATGATTCACTACCCACTCAGGTTTTCTAGGAATCTACCTCTAGTAGATAACAACTTAACGGTGGCTGTAATCCTCTCCACATTCTCCTGGGATTAAGTCCTACTGATTATAATGAGACTTGCTGCTGAGTAGACACGTATAAAATTGGGCTTTGTGTTAGTTTTTTCCCCAACTAGAATTTTTGTTTGTTTAGTATTTCATTGCTTTATCTCTTGAGTTTTTCATGCTGTCACAAATGTTTTCACATCACATAATAACCACATGAGTATTCCACATTTCCTTGATAAGGTCTTATCCTCAGTCTTAAAGTTGCTGCTGTCACATATTTCAAAACTATCACTAGTACAAAGCAGAATATTACTATATTGGAAAACCACATAAATTTCCAGTTGGTGTCTGGCAGAGACCCTGCAGGTTTAGATAGCTTTCACTGTAAAAGGAGAACATTGTTTCCCTAGTGGTATATATTTCATAGTGGCTTCAAGATTTTTTCCCCTCTTCAGGAAGCTATTCAGGTTTCTTTTTCAATGGTGGATGCTTAGCAGCAAAGAATTTTTTTCTCAACTAACCCTTCACAACACAAAGTATCTTTCAAATAACTGGTGCAATGCCAAAAATTTAAAAAATCAGATTCCTGCCACTGTTTCTACAATTTGTTTTTCTTTTCTGAAACCACTTCCTACTTTGAAATCACATTTCTTTCTTAATCAGCCTCTTCACCATCCTGACAACTGAATGACACACACAGCATGAGATGCAAAAGGCCCTTAGGCCTCAGCAATTATGGATGCCATGCCTGGTTTTAACGTTCACAGACAAATTTATTCTGGCTGGTATAAAGACAATTTCTGCGTTAGATTGTGCTACCCAAGAACTACTTACTGAACAAAACTAAGACTGCAATCCTAAAGACACTTTCCTGGGAGTAAGACCCATTGAACACAATGGCACTTACATTTGAGTAGAAATGGTTAGGATTGTGCTCTAAGGGCACAATCCAGAGTAATTACGAGAGCACATAAGAGACATTACGTGCACCCGTAGTTACTGCACCAACTAGTGAAAACCTATGGGAAATTCATATTGCAATCCAGAGTAACTTGTTCTTACTCCAAGCAAGGACTCCCCGTAGTTACTCTGGATTTCACCCTAAGGCTACAATCCTATACACCAGCAATTTTCAACTTTTTTTCAGAAAAGTGCCACTGAATTCTTTTCTTCCTCCTGAGCTGTTGAGCCCTACATTAGCCCCTGTTCTGTGCCAGCACAGGAACTGATATAACTCCCAGCCCTCTGGAGTTTCTGGGGCTCAAAACACCGTGAAGCTTAGGAGTGGGCTGTTAGTAAATTAGGATGTTGCAAGTTCTGATCATGCTACCCCATGCTTTTAAACAACATTTTTCATGTTATTCCATGTACTATTTTTCAAGTCTAACAACCTTAGGGCCCAATTCTATCCAATTTTCTAGCACTGGTGCAGCTGCAATACAGCCCCAAGGCATGGTCATTTATTGATATTTTTAGTTATACAAACTGCACCCAAAGAAATATTTCTGATCTAAAGAAATAACATATTTACTTGAATTTAACATGTACCTTTTTAGCCAACTTTTTAGCCAACACTAACATTCCCTTTTTAAGCCAACTTTACCGTACAATCCAGAGTAACTACGGGAGCATGTAAGAGACATTACGTGTACCCGTAGTTACTGCACCATCTAATGAAAACCTATGGGAAATTCATACTGCAATCCACAGCAAATTGTACTTACACCGGAGCAAGGACTCCCCGTAGTTATTCTGGATTGTGCCCATAGTCTCCAAATTTGGGGTGCTCATTAGATTTGATGGTGCATTAGATTCAAGTAAATACGATATTTCGATTATAAGAATTAGTTATTATTCAGTTTAACAGTTTACAGTAATATGCATGCATGCATTGGCGTCCATCAGTCTCAAAAGACTATGGTATCGTGCTTGATGCTGTATGCAAAGGATGAAGGCCTGGGTAGATTAATATGGAGGATAGGCTGTTACCCAAGCAGCAAATCCCTCCTCTCTATGCCACCCAAATAGTCCAATGGAATGGCAGAGCTGATACGATTGGTTCCAGCCGTGTCATAGAGTTGGGCTAAGGACAGGAGCTCACCCTGTCTTGTGGGGACCCAGGTCTCGAACCCTGGCTACTGGTTAACAGGCACAGGGCCTTAACCACTTGCACCTCCCACAGCCCCTAACTATACTGTAATAACAAATGTAACAAACCCTTTGTTGTATAAAGTAGTGCAATTACTAAAAATCATAACATAACGCTATTATATTATAATTATCAAATTACTAATTTTAATGCAGTAAAATTCAATTTTGCACCTGCTTTGCAGCTGTGCATTACAATCACTAGTTTTTATTTTTTTTAAATCCCAAGTCTTTTAAAATATGGGTGCACATTAGATTCAAGTAAATACAGTACATTTTTAAACTCAGAAAGAAAATAATTTTAAGAATTGAGAGTTACTTACAAGCTGTTCAGACTTTACTCCATACAGCTGTATGGTCTTTGCCACATTTTTTGACACGGCCAAACTGAGGTTTGCATCCACAGAAGCTACATTAAGCTCACTAGAAACAAAGATAAATGAACTTCAGAGTGCACAAAATCATCATCATCATCATCAGAAGACAGTAAATAATGTTTTTAGGCCATCAGAACACCCTCCAGATAATATCAGGGTAAAGCTCCAGTTATATGTGGCCAGTAGGCCTGAGGGTGCCCCTCAGTCAGGGGCCAGAAGCTTGCCAAGGGAGATCTGGCCCCTAGGTCAGGGTTTGGAAACCCCTGATGAAGGGCAAGCCTCCAAGCATACAACTGGGATCCACTTGCCCAGAAAGACTGATCTGTGCTTAAATATTTCCCCACCTTCACTGCTTTGTAAAACAGGGCAAAGTCCATACGAGAAATTATCTTAGATACAAGTGTACAACAGCTCAAGGAAAGCAAACTGAATATGCAGAAACATCAAAATAAGCATTTTTTCCCCTATTTTGCACAACTAAATTCATAAACTCCAATTTAATTTCAACTCTTATTGCCTGTATAATTAATAAGGAATCAATCATTAAGTATTAAAAGAACTTTCATTTACAAAATGATAATTCAGGGAGAAAGAAAAAATATTATACATTATATACTGAAATTTATTACAAGCACACACCTTGCAATAGTTTTGATTATTCCTTCAAGCTCATCTGCAGAAGGAGGATTGCGACCCCCAGGGGGAAAGACAAGGTTGATAGGGTCAAAAAGTCGGGATAATGACTTTGACAAGTATGCAGCTTCATAAGATTGCAGAGAGTCTTTCAGGGCTGTTTCAGGACTGAAAGAATGAATGAAAAATTTAATTTTATTTTTCCACCCAAAGTTTTTCAAAAACCATAGCAACAATACATTTGTAAATACGTATATGTTTTCATCATTTCAGCTCTTGCAGAATTTATGAATTTTACTAAGATGTTGTCACAATCTTTTCAAGACATGGGGATAATCTTTTTTTCTAGTCACATGGTACACAGAGGTCCATCTAACATCAGACCCAATGAAGCCTGTAAAATTAGCAGGAGGCACATCATTGTGTCTTAATTCTGGAGAAATATGTATAGCATTAAGGAATTAATTTTCCTCTTGTAAATAAATACACTGACAATGCAATCCTATCCTCCAGTTAGGATGGCACATGTCCTGTGCTGGCCTTGGGGTGTCACAAAAGTGCCATAAGACATGTTTATACCATTCCTCAGGGAGTTAGGCCAGTGCACAGATATATGCCGGCCTACCTATTGCAGGAATGGGGAGATGGATGAACTTGCACTGACCTAAGTGGCAACTGAAAATGAAATGTGACATGCCAGCACATGACTCACTTCATTAGCCATGACATAGAGCTTCCTCATCCTAAGATCAGGTAATAACTCCTTGGTGGGTTGCAACGTATGAGAACTATAGCATGCTATGTCCATTGAAGCAGTCTGCGTGCCATTTTAAGCTGCTATTTCCTGGCCTTGGCAGGATCTGAATCCAGAACACACAATGTAGTGGATTGTCCAGGTATTGCGTAAACTCCTGCTTAAGGAAGAAAATTACTAAATTGTTATTTCAGAAACTGGGTAAGGGGAAATTTAGTATGAAGTGAGTCTTTGATCTGCTTCTGTTAAAATAAGCAGATGTTTTAGAGAGCAATCCTAACCAACTTAGATCAGCCTAACTCACCTGGCATATTTTCCTGTGATGGTGTAGGGAGTCAGTGTATGCCTGTGCGCTGGCCTCGCCCAGGGTGACCAGATTATTCCTGAACCCCAGGACCAAAATTCCTGAACCCCAGAGCCAAAATTCCTGATCCCAGGCCAAAATCCCTACCCGCTTAAAAAAATTGCCAAAAAATGTATTTTTTGGTTTTTTGACCATAACTTTTGATAGGAATGAGATATCTCCAAACTGATTTGCATTGGATTCTGCTCTTTAATATGAATCCAATGACAAATGGCATGATGAGGTACTGTGCACTATCGCGAATTTTCAAAATGAAGCCAAAATGTAGGACTCCCAGACAGGAGGCTAAAATTCCAGACAAATCCAGGATTTTCTGGTCATATGTCACCCTGGCGTAGCCCCTCTCAGGAATGGGGCAGAAGTGTTTCATGCACTTTTGTGACACCCCCAGGTCAGCACAGGATTTATGTTGGCCTAGGTTGAAGGTTAGGATTGCATCTTAGTGTGCACACCATCACATTAATGGAGCATATTCAACTGACTTTCTGAAAACAAGACTCATGCAAAAGCTGTAACAGTGTTATGCTGCAGTAAATGGCAGGATATTCTGAAGGGTTAATTCGCCTGGATTCTTTATTAAAACGTCAAAATAAAATATTAATTGATTTTATTTATTGTATTTCTTTTCCCACTTTTTCCCCCTGGAGAGGGACCCAAGGCAGTTTTTCTGTTCTTTCAGGTGGAAGAAAATACTGGAGCCTGGAATTCACTGTTCTGTTCTCCAATCATACACAAAGCACACATACTCATAGTCTTGTTTCTTTTGCATGAATATGTCCTGTGTATCTTCTATCTGTTGAAGTTCTGTGAAGTGTTCTGTGCTTCCATTTGTGTTAAAATTTCTTTGAATGTTTTCACTGTACTGTTGAATGCGCTTCCACAGATCATTATAAAGTCTCAGTAATTTAGGATATTCTCCTTCAAAAGCTTGCTTCAAAAACATAGAAGCTGCAAGACAAAAATAATAAATGTTATTTGTTATCAGTTTGTGTAATACTGATCTACTTTTAAAATACAGAGAACATGAAAATAAAGCCTTGAAATTAATGCTGAGTTAAAAGGTTCTATGAGGCCACTAATGGATCTGCAAGACTTATTTCAGGATGAGATCAGTTTCTTTACATGTCTCCCTATTAATGGGGAAAAGTGCATGCATGTGGAGAAAAAGCTGTGGTGAAAATGTCTAGTTTCAAATAATTTTCACATACAATAATACCTCTAATAACACAGAGGATCTATTCCTGAAAACACAAGCACTATCTGAAACAGCTCTAGAGAATATATGTTTGAATAAAACTCATGCTAATTGGCCAGAACGTCCTGCTTTTTATAGCTACAAAACTATTAATCAACCCATGAAAAAGGCTGTGTAATGAAACAGTGCTAAAGAAAGTTGTGTTATCGGAAGTAGTACTATATACTGGTGTAATACAATTGTGGGTGCAATTCAAACCTAATTTTGTGTGCTCTCGAGCATCTGACTTCCATTTCTGGATTTTTAGTGCCCAAATCATTATTTTATTAAATTGTCAGCTTTATTGTAATAAATCATTTTCATTCATGCTATCAAAGGTAATTTAGACAGTGTCACAGTGTCTTGCCCTCTACTGTGACTGTCTTCTTGCTTCATCTGTGGCTTCCAGTCTGACATCTGGTTTCAGTAACTGAACCCTGAAACGTATAAGTATTGCCCCTGGACTATTGCCCCTGGACTATTGCAGAGTGCATTCCCTTCACCCCTAAGTAACTATAGAACTACAGAGTAAAGGAGAAGGCATTTTCAGATCAGAAGCTGCAGTTTCCAAGGTGAATCTAATTCAACACTACTTTTTCTAGCCATTAGAAATTTCTTCCTCCTCAGTTATTAATAGGATTCTAAAACCTTTTTGAAAAACATTAATTGGAATAAGCAAAGGTGCAACAAACCACAATTTCAATACAGGGATACCTTGACTTTCATCACCTTGATTTTCAAACTTGGTGAGTGCATGGAAGTGTCCTGTGTGGAGCTTGACTTGGGAAGAAAGCCTCCCGCCTAAACCTCTGCAAGCCTGGGTGGGCAGCTTTGCCATGCCATAGGGTTGACATATGTCCTGACAAACTGGGACTATCCTGTTTTTTTAGGGGACTGCATTCACATACTGGCAAGTTTCAAAGTCCTGATTTGTGGAAGATAATTATGGCAACACTTCGACCACTTTGTCTGCAACACTACCTGCAACACTACCTGCAACACTACAGCAAAATGCGTGGGAAACTCCACCTCCCAAGTAGCGCTTTGTGAAGTATCTCGGGGTGCTTGGAAATGTTAAAGAATATCCAGCCCTTTAAAGAATTTCTCTGGGCGATGTGCAGCCTCTGTGCCAGAGATGGTCTGACTTGTTTATTTTTAAAAATTGATACATTCATTTGTTTTTTAGTTTTGTCATAGCGCTGGTTCCTAACCTGATGAAATAGCCAGGTATGCCAGAATGACTTGGCATAACTCACCTATTCTGCTAACCCACCACAGCATCCTTTGCAAGGTTCTTCTCCAGCTTTTGTTTTCAAATTCTGCACATCAATAATGTCTATGAAAGGTCTCATCTATTTTTCTGTCCATATTCAGATATGGTATAGAGTTATTAATCAAATACTTTTAAAACAATAAAAATGAGCCCTATCACCTCAAAGGAGAAAGCTCATTGTGCCATAAACAAGTTATCATTCAGGACAGTTTCAGTAAAGACTAACAAGGAATGGCATATAAAGAAACAAAATACAGTGGTACCTCGCTTACCAAGCCCCTCGCTTAACAAGCATTTCACATAACAAGCAAAAAATTTCCAAGAAATCTTGCTTCACATAACATGTTCTTCTTCACTTAACATGTAAGCGCACTATGGGCATGCGTGCTATGCAGCCCTGACGCTCTGCGCCAGGGGTCCTCAAACTACGGCCCGGGGGCCGGATACGGCCCGCCAGAGCCCTCAATCCGGCCCTCAGGCACTTTCAGAACCCCCCCCCCCCAGCTGGAGGTTAGGGGGGAACCCCAGGGGCCTTGACACCAGGTGCACGCGCGCAGGAGGGACTGAGCGGGAAGCGCACATGCCTGTTGCCGCTTCTCCGCAGCATCAGGGGTTCCCTGGCCAGAGCACGCACCCTTCCCACTCAGTTGCTGCTCCCTGCTCAGTCGCTGCGTGCGCGCTGGCCAGGAAACCCCTAGCGCTGCAGAGAAGCAGCAACAGGCGTGCGCGCTTCCCACTCAGTCCCTCCTGCGCCCTTCCTGCTCAGTTGCCGGCTTGTTAGTCACACTTTCCTAGGATGGATGGGGCTCTGATGCTGCAAGCCTGCCACTCTTTCCTAGGAGTAAGCCCATTACTTTTATGTAGGAATGGATGGATGGATGGATGGATGGATGATGGATGGGGCTCTAATGCTTTGGATGGGGCTCTGATGCTGCAAGCCTGTCACACTTTCCTAGGAGTAAGCCCATTACTTCTGTGTAGGAATGGATGGATGGATGATGGATGGGGCTCTGATTCTTAGGATGGGGCTCTGATGCTGCAATCCTGCCACACTTTCCTGGGAGTAAGCCCATTGACTATCATGGGATTTACTTCAGTGTAGGAATGCGTCACAGGCGTGGGGCGTGGCTCGCTGGGAGGAAGCTATAGTCCGGCCCCCGACAGTGTCTGAGGGACAGTAAACCGGTCCCCTGTTTAAAAAGTTTGAGGACCCCTGCTCTGCACAGAAGCTCTTTAAAAGGGCTGCTGGCCAACTTGGGGGCAGTTGCCTGGAGGTGTCAGAGAAGCTGCCCCTAACTGCCCCCAAGTACCCACACCGACCACCCTGAACCTCCAGCAGCAGCCCAGGTAAGCCTCCAGGAAAGTGTCTTTGATTGCAGTCTCCTATGTCTACTCAGAAATAAGGCCCCATTGTGTTAAATGGGGCTTACTCCCAGGAAAGTGTCTTTGATTGCACTTAACCATGTCTACCCAGAAGTAAACCCTATTGTGTTAAATGGGGCTTACTCCCAGGAAAGTGTCTTCAGGATTGCAGCCTAAGTAGACTACTAAGATCATCCACATTGAATGCATGCTTTGAATTCAATTCCACTGTTTTGTCATCATTTTTACATCCAGTTAAGATTTTTATATAAATATTTTTGGGGTTGTGGAACCAATCGTCTGAGTTTCCATTATTTCCTATGGAAAAATCTGCTTCACTTAAAGAGCGTTTCACTTAAAGAGCATGCCTCCGAAACGAATTAAGCTGTTTACGTGTGGCACCACTGTATGTAAAAGATACATGATGCTGCAGACAAGCATCCCATTGTGAAAACATTAGAGGATAAGCCTGATGGAAGTGTAAATCTCGAACACAGGAGACATAGGACACCCGGTGAGATTCCACCACATTACCCCCCATGGCGAGAATGAAGAGCTGGAGACAGATGCTGGATTTTAGTGCCACTTTATTAAATCTAACAATAATTAAACCCAACAAGGGACTGCTGACAAAGTCGTGCTGGAACTAAAAAATAAGGGATGGCGAAGGCCTGGCTCAGGTCTCACCCTCGCACTGAGGGTACCCATCATTACCAACCCGAAGGTTGAGACAGCTGGGTGCTCAGTCAACCAGTTGCCCAGCTGACTTTGCCTAAATCCCAGGTGCAGGACTAGCAGCCACAGCCTATGTCCGGTCTGGTCGCAATAGGCCTGGCATGCATAGCACTGACCCTTGCTGCCTCAGGCAATCACCGAAGGCCTATCCTGCCTACTCCAGCACGACACCTGCCATAAGTGACCTATTTAAAACCCCCCCTCACCACTATTACTGTTTAGGGTAGGCAAAAAAGAGTCCCGGCAAAAGCCAATCAGCAGGGACCCCAAAAATTCCTACCCGGCCCAAAACGCAACCAGCAGAAGCCTAAACTGCACGAGGGAGGGAGGGGACAACTCTCAAACCCGACTGGGGGCTGCGCAGGCGCGTGCCTGCCTTTATAGCCCCCAGTCGCCGCCCCCAGGCCCAAAGAGCCAATCGGCTCTAAGCATCTCTCCCGGCCATACCACTCGGCCGGGGGGAGGCAAAAGGGCCAGCCCATTATCGGGCTAGCCCCAATATAAAAGGGATGTTCTGATACTTTTCAGTTCTACATCCTTAGTTACAGTGCAGTAAAACATGTAGCTGTATAAGCCAGACACTCAAACTCACTTTGAACTTACCTGGTTTCTCAGCAACCACACAACAGCTACTCACACAAATATCTCCAGAATTTTTTAAACTATCACAAAAAGCTGAAACCATAAAGACACAACCTATCTACCTGTATGTTCAACATACTAGCTAATTCACAGAAGATAAACATGGGTTCATAAAAATCACTCTGAAGAGAAAACAACAAACATATTCTTTCTTTGTACTTTATAAAAATACTAATAAAAATTATAAAAATACTATAAAAATTTTAGTAGTTTATCACAATACTATTTAAAATAATAACAAAAATCAAGGAAAAAAATTCAAGACTGGAAAACTTACACTCTGTTGCTGTCTGAAAGTGGGAGGCAAGAGTCTGGGTCACTGCTGTCCAAAATGTGGATAAAATGTCTGACTGGCCATCCTAGAAAAGAAAAAGGACAAGAGGAAATTTAAAGTATGGCCTTAACTTTAGAACTGGGAGTATGCCATTTTTATGCTTCCGTTATTCTTTATGAAAAGAATTTGAATGATATAGTCAAAAGAGTATTTTATTGTGTATCCTCAGATAGTACTACTACTGAACATATTACAGCACGTATGAGCATATAAAGTACTTTGGATACAATATCTTAATGTAATCATTACTACAACCCTGTAAGGATGGTACTAGTCTCATTTTGAAGCTCGGGAGCTGAGGTTGACTGCCTTGATTACTCTTTAAAGTTCTAGAAGAGTCAAAAATCAAATGAGAAAGATCTCCGTTCACAGTTCAGTCATTTTGGATCAAGAACTGAAATCTACCGTAATTACTTATTGCTTTGCTGCTGCATTCTGAAGATCTCTGCTGGCATTTTGTAAACACTGGAGAGCGTTAAATAAGAGCAAGCAAGTAGAATCAGGATGGCCATAAGTGCCAAGGAAAGACCTAAGTACCAGGGCAACTGAGGACAGACCATGAGTCACAAGGGATAGGTGACAGTTCTTCCTGTGGGTAAGTGAATCCCCAGGTAACACATTTTCTAATAGAGAGAACTGATCGTAAATACAGGTTGAACCTGTTATCCACAGATCATTCATCTAAGAATCTGGGGCTCAATGAGAGCCCCCCCAAACTTGTGTTAAGCAAGACATCCGGCAATATGGACCCTCCAGAGTTGAGGGAAGGTGTGCATTTTAAGGCCTTAAAATGCCTTTGGAGGGCTGGGTGCCCTAAATCATGGTTTATGGTAAAGGAGCCCTAAACTGAGGTTTTATTACCCACAGTTTTTGCTATTCACTTGAGTTACAGGAACAGAACCCCCAAAGATAATAGGGGTTCACCTATATGTCAACTGCCATATCCAACTGCCATATCCAACAGACAAACAGTTCTCTAACTGTCACACCCAACTGGCAGATACTCAAATCTTCAAACATTCTAACCATCTCAGCTTACCTGTAACCAACCGTTAGATTGCGAATTCTAACATAGTGCAATCCTAACTTGTACTTTAACACGCAGGTTGGCCTGCTTGCACTGCAACCATCACAAGTTTTGGACAGCTCCTGTGCCAACCTGACAAAAGGGGCAATTTTCCCCCTTCCCCCATGGAAAGCCAATGTGCAGCCCCGATCGTGGCAGAAATCTAAGCAGCTCTAGGCTGGCTCAGGCTGCCTGGAACACTTACCACCCACTTCCTGCCTTCCTACTGACCACCTACAGACGCATCATAAACTCACACATCATAAAAAGCTTACATCTTCCCAGAAAAGGATTCTGCAGAAAGGGATTCTCCCCTTGGAGTGGCACCAAAGTACTTTATGGCACATTCAATACACCCTTGGAGATACGTAAGGGACTTGTACTGGCCCAAATGGACCTTCACACCCCAAGTGATGCAAATCTCTACCTACCTATTAAGAACTGTGTGCCTGAAGGAGATTGAGATGAAGGATAAATATGCTCCCTCTTTCAGAGTCAAGAGATGCTATTGTATCCCCAGTAAAAAAAATTCATGAACAAGGTTCATAATGTTGAGTTAAAATGATTTCCTCATCTGTGGATTAAGATGACTGTGTGTGGTTCAACAATGCTATCTATAGACTGAAAACATCAATCCCTACTATGACACACTGATTTGAAACCTTCTCCCACATCACAGCCTCCACCCCCAAGTGATTTTGCTTTTCCATGCTTTAATCATTTCATTAAACCCTTCTAAAAAATAACCATGAAGTTTCTTGGCGCTGGAAAGCTATACAGAGACTATTACTATTCAGTCATTTGCTGCAGGTATCTGAAACAAACCTCTGAATTCTAATGTGGACAATATTGCCTTCTAATAGAAATGCCCAGAGACAGATTAAAAAAAACATTCTGAGAGCAAAAAGCTTTGAGGTACAACCCTGAAATTCTAAACAACACAGTATTTAGTAATTCTTTGGTGCAGGACCTCATGGGACTGAATTGGTGAAGATCCATGCACACTATTTCTATAGCAACATAATTGTCAAATATAAGACTCTGAACAAAAGCAAACATTTTCAATAGCAAAAATTTTCAATGCAGAAATAATTTCCCAACACTCCCTGGTAATTTTTTTTAAAAAAAATTGACCACTTTATTTCAGAAATTATACATAGGCAATATAGTATTGGTGTTGCACATTAACAGGGAGTTTCTGAATACAGGCAATGAAAATAAACAAAACAGGTAACTTTAAAGTGTGTACATGTGTATAAAAAGCAGGCCTCCGTCAGTCTTGGAAGACTATGGTATCGTGCTTGGCGCTGCATACGCTGCATACGCTGCATGCAAAGCACGAAAGCTTGGGTTGGAATGTTATGGAGGATAGGCTGTTACCCAAGCAGCAAATCCCCCCTCTCCACACCACTGAATTAGTCCAATGGAAAGGCAGAGCCAATACGATTGGATCCAGCTGGCGTCACAGAGCTGGGCTAAGGAAAGGAGCTCACCCTATCTTGTGGGGCTGACCCGGGTCTCGAACCCTGGCCTGCTGGTTAACAGGCAAAGCAACTTAACCGCTTGCACCACCCACAGCCCACATAGCATAATGCTTAACAACTTTCCAAACAGCAAAAGACTGTATGTTAAATGGTCCATCACTGATCTCCATCCTCCAAGCCTCCAGTGACAAGAACACTACACAGTATTCCAAACACAGCATCACCTTAAACTTATGCAGGGGTCAGTAGCATCACTAAGGGAGTTATTAGGGGAGTGCAAACTATACCGGGTGACACCACTTTGTCAAAATTGTGAAAATATTGATATTTTTGAATAATAATATTGATATTTTTGAATTATGCCATTGTATGCCATTCAATGGGTAATTTAATGCAGAATTCAATGAAACAAACCAGACTGAAATAAAATTAGTCAAGTTTTATCCAAACAACTAGAAAAAGAAAACACAACTGCATTATGTGATAAAAAACGGATTTTAAAAACCCAGAATTGGCCAAAGAGATTGATTGTTCCAAGAATCAATGAAGCATTATTATGACACAACAGAAAATAAAGTATTACATACTAATAAAGAATTAGTATGAATCAGTTCTCATTTCCATGTTAAAGCTAACACTACAACTCTTATTTGTGGATGTCACCAAGCTAACAATTAATTTTTTGTTATTTACTAATATTTTGACTGACCTATATTGTTATGTATAAAACTAGTTTAAAAGCTGCACTCTGTGTGGCCTTTTAAGACAACTCCTGCAGAGGGTGATTTTGGTCTCTGGCCCAAATCTAAAGTGACCTCTTTAGTTCAGACGTCTTTACTAAAGACCTCTTTAGAAAATTCATGTGATTTATATCACAGATAATTTTGTATTGCACAGTATCACATTTTGTGATCACTGTAAAGCAGCAAGATAAACAACATTCTTGGTTTTTCCATTTGGTGTGAGTATGAAGAGATAGATTGTTGCCATTTCCAACTCTGGAACAACCCACATAGATCTGATCATGGGAAAAAGCAATGGTGCATGAGATGAACCCAACAATTTTCAGTGGTTGCCCTTGAGTCTTCTTAATGGATACTGCAAAGCTAACTCTGATTGGAAATTGGAGTCACTTGAATTCAAATGGCATGTCTGCTGATTAGGGCTGGACACAAATTCCAGTGCTGGATGTTCAAGTACCAAAGAGGAAATTTTCAATCCCAGGATCATGCTGATTCCAGAAAGGTATTATATGTCTATGTAGAGCAAGTGTGGCCCCGAGTTAGAGGGGTTTCAGACACACAGATGGACAGACAGAATTTGCTGTTTATTTTTAAATAAATGCATAAATAAAGTTAATGGGGGTTACATCAGCTCTAATGATATTACAGCATTTAGGATGTTTGTATGATATTGTAATTTAGTCAGTATGGTCTGGTCCTCAAGGGTTATAGAAATTCTAGTGATGCTACTGCATTTAGCCTGCATGGTCTAGTACAGGAGGTGGTCCATTACAAGTGTGTTGTAATGAGCTCCCTCATTACATCCTAGTGACACCTTTAATTATGATACCAAATTTAGTTTCACTTCCTTTCTTAATAAGCCACAGCACATAATTTGATTCTTTCACTGTTGTCAAACTATGACCATGATCCCAAGAGATCTTCCTTACCATTAATCTTCACCATTAATCCTTACCATTAATCTCTTAGTGTACATGGAAAGGTAGGATTTTTAAAATCTAATGCGCATCATTTATTTATACTTACCCTACAATCCAGAGTAAGTACGGGAGCACTTTACGTGCACCCGTAGTTACTGCACCACCTAGTGAAAACCTATGGGAAATTCATTTTGCAATCAAGAGCAAATTGTTCTTAAACCAGGGCAAAGACTCCCCATAGTTACTCTGGATTTTGCCATTAATCTCATTTGCCATTTGTTAGGCTAACTGGACTACAATTTCCTGATTCCCCAGGGTAGAATAATGAGCCACCCAGCCCTTGGGGTGGAGTAGATCATAAGTCCAAAGAAACACCCAGACATTTCATAAATGTCTGCTTCCCATACGAAGAATACCTGTTTTTAATTTTTTTAGGTCAACTCACAGAATGTGTAGTAAAAAGAAACAAATTCAGTGTTATGTAGTCACTGATTTATTTTAGCATTGCAAAGGGATTTGTAAATATGATCTCTCTTTTTAAAATGTGAATATTTTATGTGGGAATTTTAATAATTCAGCCACATGGTATTGGAAAGGTTTCCTTTTCCCCTAGAGCAAAATTAGAACTTTTTAAAGGCTACAATCCAGAGTAACTATGGGACCTTTTACACTGATCGATCGATCGATCGATCGATCGATCGATCGATCGATCGATCGATCGATCTATCTATCTATCTATCTATCTATCTATCTATCTATCTATCTATCTATCTATCTATCTATCTATCTATCTATCTAGAGCAATCCAGAGTAAGTGCCTCTTATGTCTTCCCGTAGTTACTCTGGATTGTAGGATTCGTCTCGAAAAGCTACATGGTCCTGAATAGGGTGTCATTTTAAAAAGTTGTTCTTTTTGCTAAAACTTTTGGAATGACAACTATCATGACATTGTGCTAATGTCTTTTATAATTCCAGGAAGTACCCAAGAGATGACTATACTGTATTTATCACTGTGAATTTCTCTGCAAGACTGTGGATTGACTAATTGATATTGTACATTTGTAAGAAATATTTTTTGTGTGTGGTCTCCTTTTATAATTTTTGTCTCCAATACAATCGTGGCTGTTTTTATCTGCAGTAGCTCCTGTATGAATATCTATTTTAATCCTTTTCACTATGGTGAGGGCTACCTTTTCGTGTGTTTTGTTGAGTTCCATGTTCATTGACTTGGGACCATTTCGGTGGCCTTGCATTCTCCTGTACCTGGCCTTTGATATGATATAAGGCATGTTTGCTTATTTTCAGTAAACACATACACTTAGCCCAATTTCCCTTTCCACAGGATTCAATGTTAGGATTCAAACTTAGGCTGCAATCCTAAAGACACTTTCCTCGAAGTAAGACCCACTGAACACTATGGGGCTTACTTCTGAGTAGACATGGTTAGGATTGTGCTGTAACAATGTTAGTTTATTCATCAGATTGGGACCATTCTGGTGGAATTGCATTTCCTCAGCCGGCCCTTAGAAATGGATTAAGACACATTTTCCCAACCACAAGTAAATGCATTGTGTCATGCAGTTAAAGTTTCACTTTCCATAGAGCTCAATGTATTTTCCTTGTCAGCTATCAGCTTGTCAGTTTTAGTTTTACTACCCATCAACAATTAGAGCACAACCCACAGTTTGGGAAACACTGCCCAAAAAATGAATATATCTGCTGGGGCTGCAGATATTTCCAAGGGCTACAGTCCCTTGCACTCCCTTGCTGCAAACTGTCTTCAAAATGAAACACAGAGCTACCAACAAAAGGAACCAGGAAAGGTCCTGTAGCACAAATAGTCCTGCTATTTTGTATCCTAGTCATTAAAATCATTAGATACGTTCACATGAATTCATCCATGTAACTCTGCATGTGCTAGGCATTTTACTTATATATCCACCTCAGCTATACATGCATACACTAGGGAACTGCACCTTTTAATATGCATACTATTTATCATTGTTTTTATCACATTTTTAATAGCATCTAAAAAGATCCATGTGCTACACAAATAAAAAACCATGACAAGACACTGTGAGTAAGATTAGTAAAAAGGCACATAAGAACACAGTACAACAGCTAAGTGTGGATGCAATCCTAAGATCACTTAGACCAGCATAAGCCCAGCACAAGTCCTGTATTTACCTTGGGGTGTCACAAGGCCGTCTGCCCCACTCCTGGGGGTTTAGGCCACTGCACAGGGATATACTGACATCCCCACACCACGACAGAAAGATATGCCAGGTGAGTTAGGCAGGCCTAAATTGGTTAGGATTGTGTCCTGAGTAGCTTAAAGAAAGCATATTTTCTTCCTGCCCACCTGAAGCATGTTTAAATTGGGCATAAGCTTGTGCACAAGCTTCTTGATAATATTGAACATCAAGAAGCATCCAGCAATACATGTGATTATTCTGTGTCACCATGCTTCTTTCTATATTAAAGTCTCAACTAGTGTGCTAGTGAGTGTTCACACCTTCTAGCCAACATTCTATTTCAGGCCAAGCAGGCTGAGGAGAGGCAACTGTCAACATTCCATTCCCATTTCAACTCTCATTTCCAACTGGCTCTGGAATTGTTAACAGGCTAGGGCAAGGCTAAGAAGAGGCCGGGGGCCTAGAAAAAAGAGGGCAACTGCTAGGGGTTGAGAAGAAAGGGCAGTTGAGATGCTGGAAAGAGGGATAGTTATTTCCTGATTACTATATTGTATCTCTGCTAGCGACAACTGCAGGCTGTTACTAATTCATCATACAATGGAATATGAGTCTTGAATTTTAAGCAGAGCATGCCTCATTTCTTACACAACAAAAACTACCAGATGGTTTTATTACAGTGTATTTAGTCAAGGAAAAAGCAAATTACCTTTGCTAATTCATCAATGAAGCATACATGGGTAACAGGATCTCTCTTCTTGGATAATACTTTCTGCAGGTGTTGCACCTGAAAAAATATAGATCATTTCAAGTTATTAATATATTTTTCTGTTCTCTCAAAACTACACCAAGCAAAAAGAAAATGTCTTAGTGATCAAATACCTGCACACAAGCTGCACAGATTTGATCCATCAATTTTTCCATGTTAGTCCATAGAGCTGCTCTGAAGGCTGCAGTGTTTCCTGGTGTTGGCATAGTAGCTCGTCCAGGACCACCTAAAGAAACAATAGATCAAAATGTTGTAAAGAGAGCTGGCATTCAATAGCAAGAATTTTAGTTACCATACCCTACAATCCAGAGTAACTACAGGAGCACGTAAGAGACTTTACGTGTACCCGTAGTTACTGCACCACCTAGTGAAAACCTATGGGAAATTCATTTTGCAATCCAGAGCAAATTGTTCTTACACCGGAGCAAGGACTCTCCGTAGTTACTCAGGATTGCGCCCATAGTTAAACTTGGTGCATCAAATTTATACCATTCATATACCATTCATATAACATGCCCGGAGCTAATGTTATTATAACCTTATAGTAGAGCTTGTCTAATTGACCTACAGTGCTAAACAGGTTGAGACTACTAATCTGTAGATTTTAAATCTGTGCGTAGGGTCAAAGGGGTCCCCCAGATAGTTTCAGCCCAACATGAAGCCTCCTGCTAAGTAGCAACATTGATGTTTAAAAACAGATTTTAAAAGAGAGCAAAATCATTCTGAGTTAATCCTGTTAGTGTTTTGACTTGTGCCTCTCATTCTTGCTAACAGGGTATGTTGCAAAGTTTTTGGCCTAAAACTGGAAGTGCCTTTCTAGGACTTCAGGCGTCCTTTCTGAGAAATGTGCAGGGTGAGTTCAGCCTGAATGGACCTCAGAAGAGCCTCCAAAGGCAACCAGAACACAGTTTTATCATAATTTTCTGGGGGTCTGGGAGATGCCCACTGACCTAAATCTACAAAAACAAATATCCACAGGGTCAACTTGGATCGACCCAGGCACTACAGGTTAAATAGGTAAGCTACTCAGAAGGCCCTACTAAGGCATAGAAATGCCTTGGAAGGTCAAACCAGTTGCAAAATGTCTTCCAATGCTTTTGGGAGCATTTTTGAGGCCTCCTGCATGTAGCCTCCCAGGGCCACAGAACACTTCTGAGCTTGGTGGTGCTGAACACTGTGTGATTTTATTTCACATGGAATTTGGTACCAGTGAGCAATCCAAGACTGAAACTTGCGCAGATAATAACGGTCCACCTTTATTTGTCTACTCAGAAGGTGTAGTCCCACTAAGTTCAATGGGACTTATTCCATATGTTGCATAGAATGCATGGCACTAGCTGAACTAGGGATTTGCCTTAATCTGCTACACCAGCTTTTGGTATGATTTGAAACCTAAATGCACCAGTACTAAATACAACACATTTGAGATAAGGATGGCTTGGAAACAATCCAACTCATTTATCTCAATGTGACATTTCCACTTCATAGCTTGCAATGTCACCACATAAAAAACCAAAGTGTTTTAACCAAACAGCAAAGTGTGAAGAAGACTGATATGAACATAAATAGTGTAATATTATTTTGATTGAGATATTATGTCAAATTACCAGGTATTGTTCGAAGATAGAAACAAAAAACCTACCTCTAACCACTGTTTGAGAAGGCTGAGTCAAAACTTTAATATCCAAAGCATTGTTGATGTTTTCTTCCAAAGATGTGCAGTATCCATCCACAACAGAAGTAATTGTGACTTTCAAAGTTCCAAGATTATAGAAAACTTGTAGAGCAGTTCCCACTTGAGTGGGATTCTAGGGTGAGGAAGAAGATAGAATAGGACAGGTGTAAGTAAGATCAATTACATAACAGTATGTTTTTCAGCAACAGTTATTTTAAGGTTTGAATTTTTCTTCTAATTGCTCCTGCATTTACACAAAACATATTAAACCAGTGGTAAAACTGGGAGTCTTTCAGCCCAATCCAGAGCACCTAATCTGTCCACATAAGAGCCCTTAGGTTGCCCTATCTAACACTAGGTTGGAGCAACTGCAAGATGCTCCAGCCCAGTTACTCTGAATGAGGCTTAGGGCAGAGCAAGGCAAGATAGGGTGCCCTAAGAGAGGTGGACCTGCTCTGCCCTAACTGGGGCAGCCTAAGCAGCTCAGGAGAGGCAAGTTGAGGGCATGTTTAGCATTGCCTAGGGCAGAGCAGTTACTCTGTATCCAAAGCCTGTTTCCAAGGCAGAAATGCCCTCTTCCAGCCCGCAGAGTTATACCACCTCAGGAGCAGGTATAGTAATGAGTAGACCCATAGGGGTCCATGATAAGGCCCGAGTAAGAATGGCAGTGCTGACCAAAAATCTGAGTTCTTGGCCATCCTAGCTGCAACCCCTGCCTCTCAACCTCAGGATATGGAACAAACTATGGCTGCCCACAAACCTCAGGATACAGCAGGCCACTCCAAGAAGCCCCTTGTATTCACTGTAGAATGTACTGGCATCTCATCAGGGACTCCTTATAAAGCAGGCACCCAGTGGTGTCACCAGACTGGTGCGGCTGGTGTGGGCTGCATTGGGGATGCGCTCCGTATGGGGTGATGTGCCGGAGGAGTTTGACTGTCCTTTGGCAGGCCCCGGGCGTCAGCACCCCCATTCAGGCCTGCTCCAAGGCGGAGAATCAGCCAGAAGCTGACACTTGTCTGAGGAGCTGGCCTGAACGGCCATCTGAGATGCACTGCGCAGAAACACACTGAGCATGCCGAACAGCTTCAGAGGAGACTTCCTTAGAGCAGAGAAAGTCCGCGCCTCTGCACAGCCATTCGGCCTCACTCAGGAGGCGGAGCGGCAGCCAAAAGGCTTCAGAAAAGTACTGTGCAGGTGTCAGAGATGGTGCCTGAGCAGTACTCTTTCTGAAGCCAGTTGGCTTCAGAAACAACTGCGCAGGTGCCAACTTTGGTGACTGTGCAGTCCAGGTGGGGGGGGGGGGCGGCGGCACATCCCAGGGATGACGCACAGACTTCCGCACCAGGTGATGTGCAGAGTCATGTCACCACTGTAGGCACCACAGCTGTTCCTTGTTCAGTGTGATCTGAGGGGTGTCTCCTCAGGAGCAAGTCTTCCCCTTGTGTCAATTACTTAGCATGCTCTGGAGCAGTTAGGGCAGCCCAGGCTTCCTGACTCTCTGGATTCAGCATAACTTTCTGCTCTGGATACAGAATAGTTAGGAGAGTGCAGTTAGGTCAGAGCAGGCTGAATTTGCTCTGGATTGCAGCCATAATCCCCTCAGTTTGTGTAAACTTCCCCCATTCTATTTAAGGGGCAGAGGAAGGGAGAAAGCAGAAATATAATCCCCAGGACTGCGCCACTGCAAGGGGAAGGGGGCTAACCTGAGGCACTGAAAGGTTCAGGGGTATGGGGAACCCGAGGATGCACAAGCAGGACTTCCTCAGCTTGAAAAAAGTGAAAGGGGCAATTCTGATGAAACCAGAAGTTCCACTAAGGTCAAATAAGTAACCAAAGCTTCAGGTTAATAAACTGATATACCTATACTACAGAACAATTCTACATATGTTTACAGATATGTTTTAACTATTCCTGGGAAACACCCCAGATCCTGATGCATCCTAAAAATGACAAGGTTTCCATTAAGTGACTTTGCTATCTCTCATTTGGTTTCTTTTATCTAGCACCCCATTCGGGCCCCATCATAACACTTCCTTCAGAACACCTTCCTTCAAAAGAATATTTCAGAGGCATGTCTTTTGTCTCAGTAAACTTCTGTCAACTGGTATACAGTCCACTCACAGTGTCCATCCAATGCCAATATTTATAAAACACGAATAATGCTTGAAATAAACATGAATAAACACACTGGAGTTCTTTCTACACCACAACTCTGATTTCTGAGTCTTCACCAGATATTACAAGAACACTCAGGAACACTGTGTTCTAAGTGTTCCTAATTACATAATTATAGAAATTTTTGTTTTGGGAATTAAGTTAAGTAACAGTTTTCTGTTAACATTTCCCAAAACTACAACAGAACAAGGGGGAGGATTCAGTACTACAACAAATTACAACCACAGAGGTGTTGGTTAAACCAATACAAAAGATTTAGGGTACAATCCTAACCAATTTTCTAACACTGGCATAGCAGTGCCAATGGGGCACTTGCTGCATCCTGCAGCTGGTTGGCAGTCATGGAAGCCTTCTCAAGGTAAGGCAATATTTGTTACCTTTTGCCAGTGTTGGAAATTTGGTTAGAATTGTGCCCTTAATTTTGTAAATTTAATTTTTTTTAAAAAGAGGAAGTTTTAGAATTCCTTCCACTAACAGCCTTGTTATTTGAGCTTCCAGGTTCTACTGAATGTTGAAGGCATAGAAAGAAAGGATCCAGAAGTAAATGGCAATGACACAATTTGCATCAGGCTTCCGTCAGTCTTGAAAGACTATGGTATCGTGCTTGACGCTGCATACGCTGCATGCGAAGCACGAAAGCCTGGGTTGGATTGTTATGGAGGATAGGCTGTTACCCAAGCAGCAAATACCCCCTCTCCACGCCACTGAATTAGTTCAACGGAAAGGCAGAGCCAATACGATTGAATCCCGCTGGCGTCATAGAGCTGGGCTAAGGACAGGAGCTCACCCTGTCTTGTGGGGCTGACCCGGGTCTCGAACCCTGGCCTGCTGGTTAACAGGTACAGCGTCTTAACTGCTTGCATCACCCACAGCCCATACAATTTGCATCATGTAATCATGAAGTCACCACCACTTCTGGGTTTGGAGGCTTGCAACTACACTGTGGTTGCAATTCTAAAGACACTTTTCTGGAATCCTAATGTCACCTAAAGACCCAATGAACATAATAAAGCTCACTTTTGAGTAGACATGATTAGGATTGCACTATATGAATGGCTGTAAGAAGCTCTGGGTGGGCGGGCTTTTCTAAGAGGGCTTAAAACATATATGGTAGCTCTGCCTGCTGCACTGAGCCTCCTGCTGACATCTGCAGAGTCATAGTTTCTCTACTAGGCAGTAGGCATCCCACAATGATCCACTGAGTGCCTCTTGATACCATAGGGCACCATGACAGATAGTTTGGGAACCTCTGTGTTATGAGGTTTTAACTTTTCATGGATTAATCAGATAGATCCAGATTGGGTAATCCAATGCAGCACTCATTATAGCACGTTAGGATCTAGTTAGCATGGGTATAGGCAGCAACACTTTACAAGGAAAAACACAAGAACATATAAACGGGAGGGAACCTTCAGAGACTAGAAGCTGTGAAGATGGTGTTTAAGAACTGCTGGTTTTGATGGATTCCAGAAAAGGAAAGGATTATTTTCAATTTACTAGCACTGCTATTTGTTGTTCTTGTTGTTATGTCCAACTCTTAGTGACCCCGTGGACTGCAGCACAGCAGGCCTCTCTATCCTCCACTAACTTCTGAAGTTTGTCCAAATTCATGTTCATTGCTTTGGTGACACATCTAACCAACATATTCTCCACTTCCCCCTTCTTTTTTGTCTTCAGTTTTTCACAGCATCAGGGTTTTTCCCTTAAAAGTCCTCAGTTTTCATGATATAGTCAAAGTATTTGAGCTTCAGCTTAAGTAGCACTACTATATTATACAATAAATTGTCTTGGGGCTCAGTCCAGAGTAACTACAGAAGTTTTTGCGTCGACACAACAAAAAATTAGTCTGGACTGCTCAATGAATTTCCCATAGGTTTCCACTAGGTGGCATCGTAACTGCACTGACATAAATGTCTCTTGCATCAATGCAAGAACTGCCATAGCTACGTTGGATTGAGGGGCAAGTATCCAATTGCTGGGCTTTCTTAAAGAATACTCCACAAAAAGGAATCTTGTCCAGAGGCCATTCAATCAGTTTAAAAGTTTGAGAAAAATATTTGTTGTTAGCTTGCGGACCTGCCTACAAGAACCAGAATCAATGCTTCCTAATAAGAAAACAAAGATGTAGGAAACCCCAAAATCAGCCCAATAATCACACCTCAAACAAATTTTTAACCAAGGAAACTCTTTTCCCATAACAAGAACTGAATTGGATCCAGAAGTTCCTTTCTTAAAAAAAAACAATAAAACCTTTCCTCTGTCAAAGTCATGTTGTAAAAAGGACTATCTGGATCCAACAAATGATCTTGCACATTAACCTGCACTTTAAGACTGGAATACACAATCACTTTGCTTGTACAATTAGAGATAATTGCCCATACTCTGAATAGCAAACCCTCAATTTTTTTCAATGAACCTCTTAATGAAGCTTCTTCTTTAGCTTTTTTTATCCTTAGAATGAAGCTTTACAGACTTTCACAAGTCTAAACAGTAACGTTACAAGCATTATATTCATGACAGTACAGCTCAGGATTTCTTGTCACTTTAACAGCCTAATCCTAATACCCACCATGCTATAGAGTGTGGCGGTACCACTAGCAGATATGCTGTATGTTATGATGGTGGGTGAGGGGAGCAACAAGAGTTAATTTTTTAAAAAATGTTTTCCTACCCTTTCTGGCTGCCTGTGTCTGTCTTCTGACCCATAACAGCTGTTGATACCAGCTAAGTAGCTGGTGTGAGTCCCGGGAGAGAAAGAAGCACGGTGGGCTGGAAAAGGGGGAATAATTCCAGTATGTGCTTTTGCCACCAAAATCCACCTCTCAAGGCTGCTCTCACCCTTCCTACCCAAAATCATTTATGGTCTGCTCTTGCCACCATTTAACCTGGGCTGGCTTTCTGTCAAGTCTAGCATACATGGGACACCACTGGCCATTTCATAAGAGGCTCCACTGCACATTAGAGCACAGTTGTGCTGCCGCAGCAGACCCTGTGATAGCAGATCACAAGATTCACTATCATAGGCCACTGATAAAACTGGGCCATTATCACATTGGGGCTGCAATCCTAATCCCCAGTTAGGCCAGCCTAAGGCCCAGCAGAAGTCCCATGCTGGCATGGGAGTGTCATAGAAGTGCTGTAAGGCACTTCTGCACCTCTTCCTGTGGGTTTAGGCCAGTGCACAGACATATGCCAGCCCCCCTACATCAACATGGGAACGGAGAGACAGGTGAGTTGTGCCAGCCTAAACTGTTTATAGAGTTTTGCCCTAAGTGCTCAGAGCAAAGCACCTGCATTGTTAGCTCCTAAAGGTGCAAAATCCCTTAATTAATTAATTAATTAGTGGATTTTTAACTCACCTTTTTCAGCACAGCCAACACAAGGCGGCTAACACAAAATAACAATGTATATTATATCATTAAAACAATTTAACACATTTTAAAACATTAGAAAATTTAAAAATGACCCACCACCCTAAAAATTATCATTAAAACATTGGCTAAAAACATGGCTAAAAACTGCTAAAACACAACACCCCAAACCTCTCTATAACTAAAAAGCTTTTGCCCACAAGAATGTTTTTAGGCCCCACCAAAAACTTTATAAGGAAGGAGCAGTTCTTGAGTCAGAGAAAGGAGTTCCAGAGCTGGGGTGCAACCACCAATAAGGCCCTGCTCCTAGCCACTTTGCCTCTCACCTCTTTCAGCGGCGGCACAGTTAGCAGAGCCCCCCAAGATGATCTTAGGTGATGGATCGGATTGTATGGACGGAGAAGGTCCCTCAGATACCCTGGACCCGAGCCATAGAGGCTTTAAAGGTCAAGACCAGCACTTTGAATTCTGCCTGGAAATGAATGGGTAGCTAGTGTAGCCGCTGAAGAAGTGGCCCGACTGAGTCGAACCAACAAGCCCCAACAACCACACGAGCCGACGCACTCTGTACTAGTTGGAGTTTCCAAACTGTTTTCAGAGACAGCCCCACATAGAGCATGTCACAATAATCCAATCTAGATGTCACTAGGGAATGGGTCACCATGGCTAGATCTGAGTGACTGAGGTGTGGTTACAGTTGGCGAATCAGCCGAAGTTGAGCAAGGCTCCCCTGGCCTTTTAAAAATTCTGCCAGAGTCAAGGAAGAGTCCACCCATTCAACATTAAGGGAATACATGAAGCTGAGGTTCTAATTTGCAGTTTTGATCCAAGTAAAGAATTGCTTCTATAGTCACTAATATGAAGTACAAAGATGTGATATTGTGTATGTGGCATAAATTTCCAGGCAGGAGCACTTATGCATGAGTAAAAAATTATTCAAAACTAGCAAAATGTACCGTGTTGCGGGAGTACCACACCATCTGTATGTCATCCCCCATTGCGCAACACCCTCCCATGTACAACACCCTCCCATGTGCAACACCCCATGTGCACAAATCCCCCCATGCTCAACAACACCCATGCGCAACATCCCCAATGCGCATAAACCCCCCATGCACAACATCCTTACATGTGCAACATCTCCCATGCACATGAACACCCCATGCACAATATCCTCTCATGTGCAACATCCCAATATGCATCAACCCCCATGCACAATATCCTCTCACGTGCAACATCCCAATGTGCATCAACCCCCATGCACAACATCCTTTCATGCGCAACATTTCCTATGCGCATGAACCCCCATGCACAATATCTTCTCATGCACAACATCCCCATATGCGCACTATCCCCCAGTTCTCCCTCCTTCCCAATGCATCAGGCATCAAATTGCTAGATGTTAATCTTCAACGTTTTAGGACAAAAACATGTTACACCACTTTTCAGCTCCTTAAGGGTTAAATTTCTCAACATCAGCTCTTGGTGGGTGTTGATGTCACATAAAAAAAAACCCTCCCCAAATTCCTTGCTTCTAGGTCCAGGGGTTGGGGCAGAACATCTATCAGTCAGGTACTCTTCAATGTATAGGGAGAAAAACGCATTGAGCCCCTTTTCACCCCTTTCCAGTTGGAATTTCCAAAAACCAGTTGTTAGTGTGTGCCTCCATCATGGAATGAACACCCTCCCCAAATTTCATGCTTCTAGGCCTGGCGGTTTTGACTGGCCATTGATGAGTGAGTGAGTGAGTGAGTGAGTCAGTCAGTCAGTCAGTCAGTCAGTCAGTCAGTCAGTGACTTTTCATACAGATAGATATAGAGATAGATATAGATATAATAAGCAGTCCAGAGAGAAAACAAGATGGAGAATGTTTAGGCAAAAAGGGATTAATCATTGGAAAATGTAAGTGAAATCAGATTATCAACCTAAACGAAAAAAGGAAGAAGAATTATATTAGGTTTTCTTGGCAGGCCCACAAGGTTCATCTGGCAAGATCCTGATTCTGCTACACACAGATGTGGTCTGTTAATACTGCATACGTTCTTGTAGCTCACCTAATGTGATTATTACAGAACCTGTTAACAATCAGCAGTCAACAGCACAACACATAAATACATTTACAAAGACTAGGAAAAATAATTTAACAAATACTGTATATCTTATCAGGAAGGGATACGCTTGAACAATAATCAGGTTTATTTTTTTAATGAGCCCTAGAAACACAAAGTGTGTATTCTGAGTAAATTATAAAGGGAAATGTATTAAAATGCAGGGCAAGTCAAATGATATTTATGTCCATCAGCAGCACAAGGGAAAAAAATGGGAGAGGGACATGCTTAAGAGCTGAAATGCTAGAAGAGCATCTTGCTTCAACCAATGCTATTTTCTGAAAGGGAAATAACCATGTTATTGTTCGTTAGCATTCTCATCCCATAGACATGCTCTCTGCAGTAGTGATATTGGTTTTGATGGAACAAACTTTCAGATGCCAAACAAAAATGCCTAGGATTATAATATTACTGTCAATTTCCAGTTAATTATTCAACAGCTGTGCAGGGGAGAACTACTAATCTGGAAGCAGGACACTAAGCATCCATCTGAGTGCTATATATGTTTATGGTTAAGTAAGCTGGTAATATTGCAATTACATATCATAAAGAACTGAAGGTAGAGGGCATTGAGGTATAGGGCGTCTCTGTGCACCTTGATGAGTGGCTGGATTAGTAAAGAATTGTCCAGAACCAGTTGCTATTTATGTACATACGCACATCATGCATAACACAACCACTGCTTTTGAGAACGGACCAAGGGTGCTATGCAGGCTCAGTGGGTGAAGCCACCACACTAGAAATAGCAACCACTGCCAAACATACAATGAATACAAGTGTCATGCAAGGATGTTATGTTAATAGAGATGGAACATATATACCTCTTAACAGCTCTGCAGTTATGATAATAAAAGAATCAGCTATGCTGTATGAGCCTAAATACACTTGGCACCAAGTCCATGCTATCTCTGGATCACTGGCTGGCGAGATGAGGGAGAGTAGAAATGAAATTAATTAGTTAAGATTGTAAATCAACATGAAGCAGCGCAGACAGTCCTGCCTCCTGTGCCTCCCTAATTATGTTTCTCTTTAGAATTGGGTTGGGGGCAGAGGAAAGTGTTAGAAAAAAATCATTTCATGAACACGCAGCTGCATATTTAAATTTGTATTTCATTTAATGCTAAAATGATTACACAAACTTGCCTTCATGAATAAACTAAAAAATATGTTCATTAATCTATCCATAAATAGATATGTCTTGTGTCAGGAAAGGCTTACAACATTAGGCTTTCTGCTTATAACTTTTAGATCTAAAAGAGATCTACTTTTAATACTCTCAAAAGCAATATCTAGCTCTAAGCCAGACTGTAAGCCAATATTTCTTATGGACACTCTTGTTCTTAATATCTTCTGGGCAGCATGCCATGGCCATATAGATTAACCCCTGAAAAAAAACCAGCACGTCTAGGACGTGCAATAAACAGATATTTAAATGTTACTCAACAGGTTTTCCAACAATACTTATCTGGTTTTTTTTACATGAATCATACACCAAAAACAAATATTTCTGATGTCAGTGGCTTTTATCTGATATTTTTATCACAAAAAGACATGAATATTGTCATGACTGGACTACAGAAACCTACTCATATACTCGTATATGCAGGTGGAGGAGAGGAGAGAGGGCTGTCATAAAAATAAAAGGAAAGGATTTTCTAAAGCCTCAATGACAATAAATCCTTGGAGATTAACACTGGCATATAAAAGAGCTATTAGAGAAGCAGCAGGAAAAAGCACAGACCAGTATTTGTAAATGTCCTATTATCCACTCACTAAATCTTTATTCTAATTTTGTGTTTATGAGTAATAGACACTTACTAATTCAGATACACAAACCATGTCTCTACATTTTCAGTAAAAAGTGACTTGAACACTTCAGTATAATAGAATGGGGAATATTACTACCTTAAAATAAGTGAATTGCCAACAGATGCAATCCTTGTCACATTTTGGGAAGTACATACATAAAACACAAAGTGACACAGATAGCTTTAATATTTCAAAAAGAAATACAGTAGACTTTGTAAGACTAAAATTTCGAAGGAATTCTGCCTTGTAAGTCAAACAGTTTTCAATGAAAATTCGTTGTAAAATGAACGAATTGACGGATCTGCATCGTGAGCAACATCAAGAGGTTATGGAGGAGAGGAGAGCTCATCTCCAGAAGAGGAGGAGAATAAGGAAGAGGAATCCCTCACATCAAATGAGATTAAGGACATTTGTAAACATTGGGAAATTGTGCAAAATTTGGTAGAAAAGCACCAGCCAAATAAGGCTGTAGCAGTGCGAGCGATGAATCTGTTGAATGACAATCCAATGTCACATTTCCAGGAAAGGAGACAAAAGCAAGAGACTCAAAAGGAGACAAAAGCAAGTGTCATTAGATAGCCTCCTTGTTAAAGTTGCTCAAAAAGACACCAGTGACACTTTTAGTGAAAATTAGTCATCCTTGGCCATAAAAGTTTTTCTTTTCTGTTTTACTGTACAGTATATTACAGTGTTTTTATTAATATTACAGTAATTGTGTTCTGTATTATATTACAGTGTTTTGAGTTTGATTACAATGTTTTATCATCATTTTAACATACAGTTAATATTTTATATGAATATTTTTGGGTTGTGGAACCAATCAGCTGAGTTATTATTTCCTATGGGAAAATCTGCTTTGTATAAAGAACACATGCTCAGTAGGCACCAAGTCAGTGGCACCTGGGGAGGGCTTGCTCCTGAGGAGACCCCCCCTCAGATCACACTGAACAAAGAACAGGTGTGGTGCCTGCCTTATAAGGAATTCCTGACAATCAGTAACAGCTGCAGCATGAGACTGCAGTACAGTTTACAGTGAATGCAAGGGAATTGCTTGGAGTGGCCGGCTGTATCCCCAGGTTACTGGGCTTCTGTAGTTGTTTCGTATCGTGAGGTTGAGAGGCGGGGTTGCAGATAGGCTGGCCAAGAACTCAGATTTTTGGTCAACACTGCCATTCTGACTCTAACTTATCATGGACTGCTATGGGTCTACTCATTTTTATACCTGCTCCCCATGTGGTATAACTCTGTGGAGCAGGAAGAGAGGATTTCCGCCTGGGAAACAGGCTGTGGATCTAGCATAACTGCTTTGCCCCAGGTAATGCTGAACATGCCCTCAACATGCCTCTCCAGAAGTGCCTAGGCTGGCACAGCTAGGGCAGCCCAGGTCCATCTGTCTTGGGGCAGCCTAGGTTGCCTTAGGCTGTCCCAAGCCTTTTCTGGCATAACTGGGCTGGACTTGGACCACCCCAGTGATAGATGTGGCAGCCCAAGTGCACTTCTGGATTGCAGCCTTAGGCTTTTCAGAGTCTCAATATTCCCAGCCCTACTACCTGAAATGGATTCCAAGACTTAAGACTAAAAATGAAAAATAAGTTTTTGGGTATGTGCGTGTGTGTGTGTGGTTTATTGTTGGACTTTCTATATTTGGTATATGAGCAAGTAAAATATACTGGAAAGTTCAGACACATCCAAGTTTATTTCAGCTACTGAATGTCACTGTTCACCTTAACCTCCAAGGCATCAATCATGGCACTGATCTCCCTCTCATAAAAACAGGGAAATCTTCTAAATCCAATTTACATGCAAGTTAATTTGTCAACACAAAATTCTAATTAATGTGCTTAAGTCAGCTGAAAAGAAAAAAAGTAACAAATAATACCACCTCAGAACCTTCCTTTGCCTTTCCTCCATCTATAAGCTCTGCTGCCAGAGTTGATGCTAGAAATCTGGCAAGCAGATTTTTTTAAACAGCTCATGAATCTCTTGTGTTTGAAATGCTGTTGTCGTGACAGGTTTCTGTGGTACTTGCTTGTAACAGTCGGCGCTTTCGCCTTCTCCATTTCTATTTTAAAAACGTAGCAACAACAACAGAAAAACCTAATTAAATTGTGTGGAAGACTGCTCCAGCAGCACAGTGAGATCAGCAGGAAAATGGAAGAACACTACTACAAAAATGCCAGAGCAAACTGTTCACATATTGTCCATTCCTCTTCTATTGTAACAGATAATGCAGTGAAGTAATTTCCAAACCCAGCAGATTTTATCCATTTCTTTAAAAGAATCTTAACAGGGATGGGAACTCAAGTCAGTTGATGCGGACTCAAAGTTGCTAAAATGCATGTGTTTCGCTGAGTTATTGACTCGTGAGTCCCAAACACAGAAGACTGTGAAACACTCAAGGACTCCCTTGACTTGACCCTCCTGCCTCTCAGTATCAAACAGTCTGGTCATCAGAATTTGGAATATGTTACTAGACAAGACTCTAAGGACAGAAAAACCGAGTGACTAGAGTCAAAACTAACGTCATCTCCCTTCTGTGACTTGACTTGAAAATTAATCATAACAGGGGCACTTTCCAAGTTAGATACTGTTGAGTCTAAAAGATTAAAAGACTTGAGTCGCGACCTTTAAAAAATTATCCAATGATCATTTTTCCAATGACCATCTGTTCCTTCCTGTCAGGAAGTACAAGGCATTTTTGTCCAAGACTTCCTAGACAAGCCTTGCATGTCTACTCTAAAGTAAGCTCTACTTTAGAGTAAAGTAAATTAAGCTCTAGAATACTCTAAAGTAAGCTCCAGAGTACTCTAAAGTAATCTATCAGTGGGGCTTACTCCTGTGTAAGGTGGCAGATTGCAGCCTGAGAAACCTGAGAGGCTAAGACTTTCATTCAAGACTTCCTAGAGATGGTCCTTGAGAAGTCTAGGGCATATTTTAGGATGTGACAGCATCCTGCTTGTGAAAAAAACAGCCAAAAAGTCCCTTCAAAGGGCCAGAAGGGCTCATCTGCACTTGCTCACTCATACTTTTTGAACACGCTCCTGTATGCACCCTGTGGTCACACATTTTAATTCAGCCCTAGTTAAAATCTAGTTTAATGCAACCTTAGTTCAAGAGTAAAAACTCAAGAGCAAAATACTCGATGAATGAGCCTGTCTGCTAAAGGCAGTGCTGAAGGCAGTGCAGAGAAAATTCTTTAGGGGAATAATCTTTGAAGAAACTAAGCTGGCTTGAGATTTGTTATTGAAACCGTCAGGTATTGAAGCCTAGGGCAGCCCAGGCTTCCTGACTCTCTCGATGCAGCATAACTTTCTTCTCTGGATTCAAAATAGTTGGGGCAGCCCAGCTAAGACACTCCTCACTGCCCTAACTCTGGATTGTGCCCTTTGTTGTTTTTCACAGCAAAACTGAGCATTATTGTATAGCTAATTTATATTGGTAGCTAAATTTCATTGGCTATTAGAGAATACCTCAGTAACTTGAATGAACAAAATTTAAAACAACAAATGTAGCATTGTAGCCATGGCCAGAAACACTATCGAATGGATAGGGAAAAGGTAATTTTTGGTTTATTTCTAGGGTTGCCAAGTGTCCTGGAAAACCACGACTATCCTGGTTTAGGCAGATTGTATTCACATACTGGCAAATTTGACAGGGAGTGTTATCCTGGTTATGTGGTAGAAAATTATGGCAACCATATTTATTTCCTCTCCTCCAAGAATAATCTTAAATCCCCAATACCCCCCCTTTTCATGTTAAATAAATTCAATAGAAAACATTCAGCTCAATTCTACTTTTGGTACATACACAATCAGGGTGCAATCCTAACCAACATAGGCCAGTGCAAATGACCCATCTCCCTGTTCATGGTGTGGGATGTGGAGGCTGGCGCCTGTCTATGCTCTGGCCTAAGCCCCAGGTGAGGCAAGGAAGTGCCTTACAGCAGTTTTCCAACACACCCAGCCCAGTACAGGACTTGTACCAGGACCTTGCACTGGCCTAACCAGTGAGCAGTGAGGCCATCAACTGCTTAATGCTGACACTTCCAGACTTCAATAGGTACTATGAATGCTATTTGACCCACTATGTGAAATGAGCTTGGTGCTTCTGGGTTAAACCTTTTCACTTTGAGCTCTGGTGACAGAGAAGGGAGCATAAGTTGTCTTGAATTACCAGGAAGGAATTAAATTTTGGATTTCTCACATTAAAATTTGGAGGACAGAGGTCCAGAAGGGCTCCTTTTCTCAAGTATGTACCTGAAGGCTTCAGGGAAACACTGTTAGGACTCTTGAAGAACAGAGTGCAGCCTGGGAAGAGGACCCCCTCCCCAAAAATGACAATATGTGCTGTGTGTGTATCAACTGTATTAATATCAATCCTCCCCCACCTGTACAAAAATATCATGTTTTGGGACTGAGGTTGTACATCTTCTCTTTCCTGCCTCCCATTATGAGAAAATAATGTGCAACTATCCTGTTTTTGAAGTTATAATTATCAGGATGCCTAGGACTGGGAATGCGTAACATTTGAGATTCTGAATAGCACAAAATTGTTCTTTGACTTATAACTCTTATTTTATAAATTTACATGCCTACCTTCAACAAATATTCCCAGAGCAGATCACAAGATAAATTTCTGGCACTCCCCTGAGTGAGTCAGTCAGAAAAGCAGAAGGCCTAGAATCTTTATAATATATAGTAGCAAAAAAACCTAAAAATATCCTTAGCTGTTTTTTACCTTTGGCTTCTTCTGTACACTATGGCATTTATACAATATATTCTCAAAGAAATAGGGATACAGAGGTTCATGATAAACACCCTCCCTGCTCATCCCATTTCTCATTTAATAACTACCCAAGGCAATTTACTTTCCCCTTACGTTTAACCAGTTCTAAAGTGAGTAAAGATTTTCCAAGATCACAAAGGTTAATATTTGTCAAGGTTGACATCTTCCAATAAAAGGCATGGTTATTAATGCTTATTCCTTTTCCTTTCAAAAGGTCCTGTCACCATTTTCTTCTAGGGAATATATAATTCAGATATTTAACAAGGTTTTTTAACTGGTTCATTGTAATGTAATTGTTACTAACAGGGATCATCTTTTATTTTAACCAGACAACGTTTCAAGCCAGATTAATGTTATTATGTGGAGGTGGACATTAATGATCACTGCTGTGACTCATGGGACCCAACACATTTTGTCTTTTAATCACTGAAAATATTTGGTTGTTAAATAGAACAGTTTGATGCAGTGTAGTACATATGGCAAAAGTTAAATCTAAGATGTAATTTGTCTACCCACCAACATCAGCAAAATGAATTAGAACAATAAAGAAATGAACACGTGGGATTTCTAAACTCATTAAAATTTATTTTTAATAAATAAATATGTCCATATGATGGACAATTGATCAGGTTTAAATAATGTCATCCATTCTGAAACTACTCCAAATCATTCTCAAGATAGTGACTTATCTTCTATCTCCAGGTTAGCAAGTATGCACAAAGGTGGTTCAATTAATTCTAACTCCACAATAACAGTTATTATTATCTCTAAGGTGACCAGCTCTGTAGTTAAAAAAATGCCTGAAAAATGGAAAAACAAATTATATTCATGGTCTTTCATGATCTTTCATATATAGCTGATCTTTCATATATAGGCCACAAAGTGTTTACCTGGTCCCTTATCCCAAACCTAGCAATACCCATCGGGGAAGGGGACTTAGTGGCAGGAACTGGAAGAGTGCATGCAAGAATGAGAAAGTTGGGCTATGATCATGCAGACTGGATGGGCAGGGGTTATCCTGGACCCAATATTCATCCTGCTCCTCTTTGCAACAAGGTCCATGCCTTCCCAAAGACTTCAATACATATACTGCTGAAATCCCTCCAATCAGAGAGATTTCCATCAGGATTTGCCCCTTTTCATCAAGCCCCACTTCAGAAAAGATACCTCAACCAGCAAGCTATTACTCAGATGGTGCCAGGCCCAAACTCTCTCTGTGATAATAGCAGCAAGAAAAATCCCATTGATTCTCCTATCAGCTCCCCTTGCTCAAGAGAGCATGGAGGTTCCACATAAGTAGGGATTGAACTGTACTTACCACTTGTTTGAAAACATCATATAATGCTAGATTTAGGATTCTGATTTCAATTTCAGTTTCAGGTTACAAGTTCAACATCAGGAAAAAGCTGCAAAAATCTCAATTTGTGCGAATATTGAGAAATATCAACACAAAATGACGACTTGCCAATCATATCAACTAGGCCATATTTGAAGTCAAGCACTCTCTGATACTGATGGGCATGTTCTTGATAAGAGATAGGACGTCAAATGCAGAAATTAGCGGAGAAAGGTGAAGATATACAAAATGTTGCAGCATTTAACAGGCAGGGCAGATTAAGATTAAGCTTAAGAAAATTGGAAGCAATGCAGTGGAAAATAGGCAGCAAACAAGCAGAAAGAATAAAATGAGAAACTGCAGTAACAGAGAAAATACGGTATAGACCTGGAGATCTTCCCCATAAATGTTTTTGTTAACAACAACAACAAAGAATGAGTAACCAGACCAAGAAGAAAATTTAATTCATATTATTCACATTTGTCTTTTTCATTACTGGAGTACAAAATGAAGTAAAAGGTGTCATACATATAAAACATCCATGAACATGTCCCGTTGCCACAACTATCACAAACCAAACTAGCCTCTGAAATGATAACTGTGCAATCACCTGCAATTCTTATATTTGCTGGAATTGGCCTCAACAAGTTATGGTACATGTTTTAGGATCTTGCCTTTCTTCATGAAATTTGCTTAATACTTATCACTAATTCAATTTGCTTAATATCATCACTCATCACCTACTTCATTCCCCTACATTTTGGGCACAATCCAGAGTAAGGGCAGTGAGGAGAGCACTTCTGGATTGCAGCCTTTGAATAAAATATCATATACTGTTAGGCATTATATAAATATGAGATCACATAGACACTACTGATTGTGAATTATTTTGGGGTAAAATCAGAGGGAAAGAAATGTGATGGCTTGTGTTAGACGTCAAGCTCTAACATTTATATTTGATTATATTTGCCTTGAAATCTGTATTTAATAAAAAGCAACAAAAATGTTTAAATATAGAGGAAATTTTCACACATCTGTCTGTCTGTCTGTCTACAGTATTTATATACTGCTTTTCAAATAAAAAGTTCACAAAACAGTTTACAAGAAAATGGTGAATACCATTGATTGAGTTGGTTTTAAAAATATGTTAGTAAGGGGTCTCTAAACTTTTTGGCGATGGGGCCACATCATCTTTCTGGTACTGCTTTAGGGGCTGAAAGGAGAAAAAGAATTGATTCACATTTTAAATTTGAATAAATATACAAAAATGAATATATTAGTGAAGGACTTTGAGAATGAATTAATGAATTCAAATACGTTCATAAACATTTTCCAACACACACAGAGAGGGTCATAATCAAACCAGTTCATAAGCACTTTCATACACAGAGACAAGGTGTGTGTAGCTTCCACAGCTCTCTAAATACCAAATATCTCTAAATAAATGCCGAGGTGTGGAGAGCAGAGTTCACTTCACTTCTAAGGGCTTACAGGGCTTGCCCGAGGGCCAGTTAGAGGGGGCTTGCTGTGGGCAGAATGGGGGCTTTTGAAGGCGACATCTGGCCCAGGGTCAGGGTTCAGAGACCCCTGATACAGCCCAATCCTTTTTCTCCTTGGACTTATTTCAGTTCAATTAATTCCTCTAACAAAGTATCAATGAACTGTATTGCTCCAATTATTTTTTCAAATGTAGTGTGATGTGACAAATCCTACACCAAAATACAAATTGTTCTAATTTGAAAATAGTTTTTAAAATATTAATATGGTGTTCATTAATTGTAGAGTATCTATGTCGGTTGGTATAGACTCTATACCAGCCATCACAGATACTCTAAACACATGTTATATCAATATTTTTAAAAGTTCTAAATGAAAACAATTTGTACTTTTTGAAACCCTGCTCCCCAAGGAAAACTTCTCTCTGATAGGCAGAAAACAGCAAAATTCCTGAAATAAATAAATAGGTATATAAACATACACAAAAACTACAATGTGATTAATTACAACTACTACGTTTGCATGAGCATATGTTTTGCCCTTCTAAATTGAAGAGTTGATGAAGTTGACCAGTGAGAACCCCTGTTCCTGGAATTTATTTTACCTACTTCAGTACTAAAATGTTCTATCATCTGTTCCTATGGAAACTGAAAAGATATTCTAGGTTATATCTCTATCAGCTGATTATACTGCAGAAAAAAATATGTGGCTTATTTTAAACTCTAGTGTGGAAAGAAATTTATTGTACTGAATAGAAACTCGGAAATAAAAACGGTACCCGGTAACATCCGACATTACTGCACATTTTATTTAAAGAGGAAGAATTCAGAGCATTATTCCTTTGTAAGAACCTGGTTAAGTGCCACTTAACTCCTTGACACTATCAGAAATGTTGGCAAGGGTTTGCTCATTAAGCAGCATTTGCAACTTACTGTTCTGGAGAAATAGTTCTCAAGGAGGGGCTTTTAATAAAATAGCTATCTCAATTTAGTGTCAGTAGCACAGCAAAAGACTTGGGCATGATATATAGAGATCTGTCTGAAAAGTATTTCTGAAGGTGCTTGTTTGAACTTGCTGAAAGGGATGTTTATAACAGTTTGTTCTTTTTAGTTCTAGTCCACTTCTGCACAGCTTTTTTCTACATTTTTTGTGTAGAAAGAAGCAGATCAAATGTTTTGCTGCAAGTTTGTGTTAGAAAATCAGCATAAGCAACGGTTGCAAAATAGTCTGAAAAGTATCCCCACATGCACATGTCACATAGGGAACACCCTCCCCAAATTTCATGCTTCTAGGTCCAGGGTTGGGGCAGGGCCTTGATCAGTCAGCAATTCTTCAATACAGGGAGGAAAACACATTGCGCCCCTTTTCACCCCCTTCTGGTTGGAATTTCTGAAAACCGGTTCTTAGTGGGAGGAACACCCTCTCCAAATTTTACTTTTCTAGGCCCAGCAGTTTTGGCTGACTGTTGATGAGTGAGTGAGTCAGTGAGTGAGTCAGTGAGTCAGGCAGTCAGACACTTTTCAGTTTTATATACAGTATATGGATAAGAGCATCATTGAAAAGGTTACTGGAAATCATTACTGCAGAAAGCATTGAAAGAAGCTGCACTGGAATATCTGTATTCTATCCAGTGGTGACACAAGGATGCACGTCATTGAGTGTGGGGGCTGAGCATGTCACCCCATGGGATGCACATCCCCTCAGGACGGCATATGCACGTGTGCCATTTCAATGCCACTGCACATAGGTGAAGTTCACCCATGTGCAGTGGCATCACAGTGCTCTGGGGAGGGAGGGGCAACCAGCTCCTCCCTCCCCAGAGCGCTCTGGGACTGATGCAAGTATGCATGGGCGGAGTTCACCCATGCACAGTGGCATCTGGAGTGATCCTCTGAGGGAGGAGCTGGTTGCTTTTCCCTCAGAGGAGTGCTCCGGTGGTGTGGCATCTCCTCGGTGGGAGGTGATGAGCTGAGGAAGTGTCAAACTCTGTCAGCATGTCACCCCTGAGGGACATCACCCTGGTGTGCTCCACACCAGTTTGCACCACCTTAGCATCGCCACTGATTCTATCAAAGTTTACGGCTGATTAACCATAATCATTTGCCAAGTAACACAGTTAATTCTGTTAATCACCCACAATTAATTCAGGCAGTCTCTGGCCTCAGAAAAGGCCCTGCACCTGATGAGGGCACTGCTCAAGTCAGGTTTGAAAGGGTTGGGGGGGCATCCCCATTTATCCACAGTTTAACTGCTGTGTTTGGGTTGTCTCCTCCTAGGTCCCCTGCACTTACCTAAAGCTGGGAGGTAAGACAAGGGGGCTTGGTTGGAACTTGTCACAGCTGTGGCAGCCTCTTGCTATGGATAAGCTGTGTCATGGAGCCCCTCAACAGCTGAGTGTTGCAGCCCAGCAAGAGCTCTAGAGGGTGTTACCCTCTAGTAACACCCCCACCCAAGACACCCTTGGCTAGGTCCCAAGACCACCCAGACGTCCAACAAGTCTCAGTCCATCCCCTCCACCAGGGTGTTAGGCCCAGTAATGTATATCAGTCCTTCACAAGAGGTACCTCCTTGACAGAAGCCAGGGAAAGGACCAGTATAAGTGAAGCATAGCTGGCTTCAGCAGTCAGAAAGACAAAGTAGAGGGATGTATAATCTCAGAAAAGAAGGGGTAGAGCCTGGGGGGAGGATTCTCCAGCACATAAAAGCTGCTGGAGGTACTGAGAGGAAGGCTGGAGAGGCTAGCAGCTGAGGAAGTTGGCTAGCCAGAGACCAGAGCAGGCTTGTCCAACCTGTGGCCCGGGGCCGCATGCAGCCCAGGACACCTATGGATGCAACCCCCTGAGGCCTCCTGCAAAACCCCCCTCTCTCTTGGGGGGAACCCCAGAGCCCCCCTCCGGGATTTCCCCTAGCCATGGCAGCCCTTTAAATGGTTTTGCACACACTTCAAAAAGTTGCACGTGCAACTTTGGTGTGGCTGTGCGCGCGGCTATGGGGCTCCCTACCCCCTCCCTACCCAGCCAGGTTGGGCCTTTGGTGAACTGCCACCACTTTTCTGGGCACCCTCTCAGCCTCCAGGTGAGTGTGTGTGAGTGAGTCCTTGTGTGTATGAGTGTGTGCGTGTCCTTGTGTGTATGAGTCAGGTTCATGCATGTTGAACTTGTGCAAATTGCTTTGAAGTGCCTTACATTAAGTCAATCGAGCTTACTCCTGAGTTAAGCTTGACCATGCTAGTACCCAAAAAGGAGGACAGGGTCTTCCCAAAAAAATTTTTAAGGTCCGGATTTCCAGTGGAAAATCTGGTCTTTTGAGGGACCCTGTTTTCTATGGTTTTTTGGATGATCAGCTATTGTTAGTGCTTATGTGTGGCCCAAATCAACTTGTCTTCTTCCAATGCAGCCCAGGGAAGCTAAAAGGTTGGACACTACTGGACTAGAGGGACAGGCAGGGAGAAAGGCTCAGATGAAGCAACTTCCTCTCCTGCATCTTGTCTGAAGCCTCAAAGGGTGGATGCTGAACTCTACCCTCTAGCATCCTATACCATTTTCTCCCCCAGCCCTCACTAGAGGCAGCCCTGTTGCAGAACCCCTGGGTGCTCCACATAGTTTAAGGGTGCAATCCAGAGTAACTACGGGGAGTCCTTGCTCCGGAGTAAGAACAAGTTACTCTGGATTGCATTATGAATTTCCCATAGGTTTTCACTAGGTGTTGCAGTAACTATGGGTGCACATAACGTCTCTTACGTGCTCCCGTAGTTACTCTGGATTGTGCCCTAAGTTAAACCTAATACCCTGCGGATACAGGGCACACCTGTAGAGCAGTTTCTACCTTTCTGTTCTTTTCTAAAAACAAGAGAGGCTTCTCAATTACTTTTACTGTCATGAACCTGTGTCAAAGGAATTGTTCATTACACTGCTTCAAACACTACTCAGCTGACAACTGAAAAATATGCCCTTAAATTCCAAATGTTCTATGTTATTAAGAAACTCCTCTTTTGTTACATATTTGATACTCTGCTACTTATAAATTAAAAGTAGCTCCAGATTGTCATGGGAACACATTGGCTTAATTCCTTTTATCCCATTACAGGCAACCACTGTACTGTCTCACACACCTATCTTCTAAAGTCTACTATTTTCCTCATATAATAAAACAATAAAGTGTACAGTTAAGTGTCATTAGATTAAGAAATATTTCCTGATAGAAAGTAGTATCTTTTCCTAACAATTGACTCTTACAAAATCAGCATAGCATGTACAAAACCTTAGCCCAGCTGGTTCTTAATCTGCAAGCACAATCCTATCTGGAGCACAATCCTATTCATGTTGCCCCTGGGCCAGGGTTAGCTGGGCATGCACAATCCAGCGTCTGGGCTTTGCGTGTTCACTTTGCCCTGGGGCCTGGGCAAGCTGGCCATGCAAAGTCCAATGACTGGGCCGCACATGCCCAGTTGGGGCCACCAGTCGAGTGGATAGCAAAACCCACAGTTCCCATTGCTCCAGAAAGATCTTTTACTAGACAGGGGGTTGGACTAGATGACCTTGTGCCTTCCTTTTCACTATAAGAAATATTCACTTAGGCTGCAATCCTAAAGACACCTTCCTGGGAGTAAGACCGCTGAACACAATGGGGCCTACTTTTGAATAGTTAAAGTTAGGCTTGTGCTGTTAGTCATTTCAAAATGTAACATTCTGACACATTAATGTATACTGACAAAATGGATCTTTAACGTCTATATCCAGCTGTTATACACAAATGCAGAGGCGTATGTAGAGAAAAAGACTCAATATCTGCCATATTTCGTTCTCATACCCACACCCAACCCAAAATAGACTATGTATTCCTCAGGACAAGAAGTAAATCAGCGCTTAAATTAAGTATCACTCTGTTCATCAGTGATTCAGGGAAGCAAGCCCAGAAACATCTCATAATGACACTTTCATCTTCTTTTCACTCCACATACAATTAAACTCTAATAAAGTTCTTCCAAGTAATCCTAAGGCTGATTGGAAACAAGTCACTGGCGATGCACAGCAAGCGTGCATACTAATATTTTCTTGATTATTTTGATACACAGCCTAACACAACGGTCCATTGTTCAAAAGAAGCAAGATTAATTTTCCAAGGCTTTGCTTGTCAGTGGCACTCTGGCATTTAATAGCACAAGTAAAATTGGTTGACAAGTCAAGCATAGTACACAAAAGGACACAAACAAGAGCCAATACATCAGAATCACACATTCTATAGCCAAATAGTTTTGTGCTTGTACTTTCGGGATTTTCTGAGGGTAACAGAACAACTAGAAATTATGTGTCAAATTCCAGAAAAAGTAATTTGTAGGTATCTACATATTTTGCATAATTTACAGCACAATCGAGATTAACTACAGGAGCTCTTACGTCAATGTAAGAAAAAATTTACTCTGGATGGTACTATGCATTTCCCATAGGTGGCACCGTTATTACATTGACATAAATGTCTCTTATGTGGACGTAAGAGCTCCTGTAGTTACTCTGGATTGTGCTGTTAGTCAGTAGTTTGTGGCAAAATGGTAAAATGTGAAAAAAGATATGTTTTTTTATCTGCCTGTTTTAACCTGGGTTTTTATTGTCTTATATAATTTAATTGTATTTTAGTTGTATTTTAATTGTATTTATTATTTCTATCTGATTTTATCGGTATGTTATTGTTCTATTTAGCCACTTTTTAAAGGAAGAAAGGCAGGATATAAATAAAAATAAAGTTTAGCTATTGGTGGGTTGAAAGAGGGGTTGATGGAAACAAGGATTTTTGGGATACTCAAACTTTACGCATCATTCAATTCCCTAACCCAGTGGTTTTCAACCTTTTTCATCTCAAGGCCCACCATCAGTTGTTTTTACCATTGACAAGGCACACCATGCTGTTAAAATCCCCAAGTTTTCCTATTAATAAATGTCCCTTCCCAAATTCCCGCAGTACACCTGAGGACTATCCGTGGTACACCAGTGTGACACAGCACACTGGTAGAAAATCACTGCCCTAACCAAATGTCCTGTCTAATGTTTTCTGTCTGAATAACATGTTTTCATAAGTGTATTTTTAGATTTTTATCTACAGCCACAATAACCTAGAGTCGGACAAAAATGAGTGGAAGCAGAAATTCCATGAGCTACAAGACATGAGGAGTGTGTGTAGAGGTGTTTAACCTCAAAATGCCAGATGGAGGGGAAGAACATGGATGTAGGTGTCATATGTGCTCCCTGAAGCATTTGGTGGGCTGCTGTGTGATATAGGAAGCTGGACTGGATGGGTCTTTGGCCTGACCCAGTGGAGGCTCTTATGTTCTTATTTTAAGAATGTCACACTCTGAGCACAACCATGCTTCCATGGTGACTGCCATGTGTTCAAAGAGCACAAACAAACTGAGGTTTTTGTTCTAGAAAGGAAGACTTGCTATTCAATATTCACAATATTTAATAGGTTTATAGACATTGCTGTAAGGAGCAGTTTCATAACTGTTTTAATTAGGATAGCAATTTCAAATGATGCTCCTCTAAAATTTAGAAGGCAAATAGTTAACTGTCCCTTTTCACCTGGCATAGTACCTTCCTATAAGTTGCTTCCTAAGGTTTCTTCTATAGCTTTTTAGAATGTGAGTCCTTTTGGAACAGAAAAGTCACAATCCTGAAGAGCATTTGGGCAGCCTTACTGGCACTGCACTGGTGTCATGCCAGATAGGCCAGCTAGCTGCACCTGGGCCAGCACAAGCCCACCAAGGGGATGTTGTGCTAGCAGAGCAACCGATGGAACTGTGCCTAGTGTTAGCCTAGGCAGCACAGCAGGGTGTGCCAGGGCATTTTGAGGTATGGCCAAGAAAGGCAGAGTTCTCATAGCTCCTGCAACTTGTGCCATTTAAGGAGCAGGCACAAGTTGAAGCAGACCTACAGAGACCCATATAAAGCAAAGATAAAAATGGAAGTGACAGCAAAAATTCTAAGTCCCAGGCTGGCCCAAGTGCAACCCCTGCTTGTCAAACACAGGGTACAACACAACTCCCAACAGACCACTCCAGCAGCCAATCCTCTTGTACCCACCCTAAACTACAAGGACTATAGCGTTTCCATGAACCATATAACAAAAATGGATGTGGTTGTTCCCAGCTTTTATTTGGTCCTATCTACCATTAATCTTGCATGCCCTACATTTGGGGAGGGGAATGTTGCTCTCTTCCTGTTGCAGGTCTAGCATCTGGTCCCCCAGACAGCCATGCCCTTTGCACCATGCTACAACTGTGACTGGTCGCAGGGACTCCTGGGCTTCCTTTTATGGCAGGCAGGGTGCAGGCACCACAGCTGTTCCTTGTTCAGTGTGATCTGAAGAAGTCTCCTCAGGAGAAACCCCTTCCTAGGTGCCACTTACTGTTATAAGGCTGAAAAGCCAGCACTGTCAAAGGTGACTTTGTGGTCATGGGGCAGGCATAACTAAATGCCAAAGCACACACTCCTAAGGAAGTGGTACCTATTTAACTACTTGCATTTAAATGCTTTTGAACTGTTAGACTGGCAAGAGATGATACCTCACTCCATTTTCTAGTACTTGAGTCTTGAACCATCGAGCTGCTGACATTCAGGTCAACAAGCATAGCATCTTAACTGCTGAGCCTTACCAGCCAAATATATTACTTTATTATTTAACATTACTTTATTATAATTACTTTATGTTGTATGTATACTTTAAGTATAATTACTTTATGTTGTATGTATAAAGTATTTAAAATTACTTTATGTTGTATGGGCTACTGTATGGCCCTGGACAAGGACATCTGCCACCCCAGGGGTTTCAGGCACAAGATGGTCCATAAGGACCTGCCCAGCAAAAGGGACAGCTCAAACAGGCTATAGAAAAGGGGGGATAGTCCACCCTCATCCTTCTCCCTGCCCATGGCTCCTTATAAGTTCATAGGCCAGCCAGCTTCCCCATCATATTCCTCACCAGCTTCTTCCTTACCACCATGACCTTCATATTTAGCCTGCTCCTGCTTTATAAAGGGTTTTTTTTCCAACCCGAGCCATTTTATTAGAAAGAGGTGTGACAAATTCCTGCAGCTACATGCCAGGTTATCCAGTTTATTGTTACAAGAACAATATACAATAGGTTTTCATATAACAACCAGGATCCAGCAAATACAAAAGTTATAAAATATATACTTAGGGGTATAAATATAAAATATATACTTAGAGGTATATAATAGCAATAGTAGATCCAATATTCAAGTTTTAAAGAGGCTGAGCCTCTTTTCATTCATTCACAGTTAAAGAGTAAACTTTGCTTCCTAGAGTACAAGCAAACATATTTTACCTGAGTTTCTATTCCTTGCTCAAGCAACCGTTTAGCCTGATTTTCTACTTCAAGTCGAGCTCTTGCAATAAAAAGCAGATCATTTTCAATTACTTCTATTCCAGAAAGATCTATTCCTTGAGAAAGGTAATCTATAAAAACAAAAGAAAATTGATATATCATAAAAATGACATCATTAAACCTTCCAGGTATTATTTCATGTTAGTTTTTCTTTCCAAGCAATTCAACATGAACTTCAAGAAAACACTGTACAGATGGATTCTGTTTCTGAAAGGTAACATAGCTCCTCTGGGTCAGTACCTGAAGGATTAAGGAACTGGGGGAGGGGTCAATGCTAACCAATTTAGGCTGGCACAACACACCCGTTCTCCTTTCCTGTGGTGGTGTGGGTAGGATGGCACATGTCTGTGCACTGGCCTAACTCTCCCAGGAGTGGCGCATAAGTGCCTTTAAAAAAAACTATAGGCTGCCAAAAACTATAGGGGACAAATCTATAGGCTACAGGCTATCTCCACACTGAGTTGCACCCCACACAGCAGTGGGCTGCAACCTCCTGCATCCCTTTTGGAGGCCCAGGGAGACAGCATGCTGCCTTTTCAACTCTCCAAAGGCCTGAAAAAACCACTTCCAATTTCACAGAGGAATCCGGAAGTGACATTAGAAGATAGTCTGAGAGGTGGGGAAGACTTTGTGGCCCTCAAAATGCCTTTTAAGGGCTAGTCCCTGCTTCCTGTAAAAAACAGCAAGTACAAACCTCCAAGGCTTTTAGAAGCCTTCAGAAGGTTTGGGGAGATAGCACACTCTTCCTCAGCCATCAGAATGTTGTTTAGTTGTTAAGCAGAGTCCTACTCTTCATGACTCCTTGAACTGCAGCATGCCAGGCCACACTATCCTCCACCAGCTTCTACAGTTTATCCAAATTCATGTTCATTCCTCAGTGACACTATCTAACTACCTCATCCTCTGCAGTCCTCTTCTCCTTTTGACTTCAGTTCATCCCAACATTAGGCTCTTTTCTATAGAGTCCTCCCTTCTGACAATGTGGCCAAAATATTTGAGCTTCACCTTCAGTATCTGTCCTTCCAGTGAACAGTCAGGGTTGATTTCCTGCAGGATGGACTGATTGATCCCCCTTGCTCCTCTCAGGTACAGCACTGGGTTGAGATGTTAGATTTTAATCAGAAAGATTCAGGTTCAAATCCTTGCTCAGCCATGAAGCTTCTTGGGTGACTTTGGGTTTGTCATTCTAAGGGTGCAATCCTTATCCAGGCTGGCTCAACTCATGGGTCTTCCCATTCCCATGGTCTGTGCATTGGCCTAACCCTCCCCCAGGAGTGGCACAGAAGAATCCTATGGCACTTTGTTGACATCCCAGGTCAGTACAGGACTTAGGCCAGACCACCCTACTTGGAGCATAAGACTGGAGCCTAACTCTTAGCCTCAACTACCTTACAGGGTTTTTGTGAGGACAAAAGAAGACTAGGAACTATATACACAATCCTGACCTCCTTGGAGGAACAGTGGTATAAAAATGTGAAAAATAAATACAGCAAGAATACCATTTCAGCAATAGCAAGCCACAGTGTACACTTTTGACTTAGGAAGGTAAAAGTTAGAGGTGAACTTGAAATGTATTTGAAATTAATATAATCTCTAGATACTTTATTGTTTGTGCATAAATATGGATTAAAAACATGCTCATATGAGAGAACTGTGATGCATGTTGGATTAAACTGCTGCCCTGATTATTAGGGTCCAGTCCTAACTTGTCCTAACAACTGGCAGGCTGAATGACCTGCACTGAATCTAGGGAAAGGTAGGTGAGAGCTGGTATGCAACTCACAGTATGGGGATTTTGGGCACAATCCTACCCATGTCTACTCAAAAGTAAGCCCCACTATGTACAATGGATCTTACTCCCAGGAAAGTGTCTTTAGGATTGCAGCCATAATTTCAGATACCATGTGTTGCATGCTAGCAAGTCTATATGCGCTACTTGGATCTTTATCTGCAAAATCAAAGCACAAATGTGCATAAACCAAAGCAGCCTGTGGAAAGGTCCCACTCTCCTCCCATCATCCTCCTCCCACTCAGACATGCTCCCTGCCTTTCTTTCTCCCTCCCACTGTCCTCTCCCACTCCCAGCCTGCCAAGGCCAACACAACTGACACCATCTTTGTGGAGGTCCAGCTATACTAGGCCACTGCATATATCTATGCAGTGACCTAGCTTGCTCCCATGTGGCTGCAAATGTGCTTTTTAGCATGTTCATGACATTCATGAGCCAGCACAAGGGACTTGTGCCGGCTTGGGGGGAGGTTGGATTACAATGTCAAGTACTGTATGCACAAATCCCATTAAAACTTAATATATGCTTAACTATCACAGGACAGAATCTAAAAAATATATCAAATGTAATCCGTTGAAATAACAAGATGTTACACTTTACACTTGTCAAGTTTCTTGTTTCATACCTTACGCCTTGCTCATGTCAGGTTTGTGTTGTTTAAAAGCTTGATTCAAATAAAAATTCTCCATTAATTTTTTTAAACTGTGCCATTAAAGCAGTCTGAAACCTGTCCTTTAAGCTCTATTACAAACTTTCATTTGTCTTCCTGTACTTAGGTTTCTTTTTGTCAAGAAAATAAGTGACCATAAATGTAAAAAAATTCAAGTATTATCTTGAAATATTTCAAACCCAATTCTCAACTTTCCATTCTAGCTGGAAATATTATGATACAGCATTTGGAGTGTGAAAATAATTTTCTCTTGCTCAACAGCATTTAAAATGGGTGATAAACAAATATTGCCTGTTGCTCTGAAGGCACTGAACTGCATCATAGACGACAGAGTACATAGCCTTTACTATGGAGTAGTACAGATCTTCAGAATCTTGTCATAACTACAGTTCTTCACTCCATAGATAATTTGTTTCATGCCATAAGATGGCATTATTTTTTCTAATAAATTGGCCTTGCCATCTGTGCCTTCCCAGAATATTAATACTGTGTACTTCACCACACTGTGAAAATGGGCTGTTTGCTTTCAAAATTTGTGTCATCTTCTGCAAATAGATATTCTGCCTCCACAACCACAACCAAATCACAACCTGCTTCTAAATCAAAGCCTGTATCATTTTTAAGCACTAAAGAAAATATGAGATAGAGCAGATTTCAGGTTCTTCATCTTCATCTGTGGTGAATACTGAATTCCTTTTTTTCTCCTTTACACTGAGATACTGAACACTCGGATACTTTAAACATTAAGCGGTGGTAAATCCGAATGCACTACCAACTGCGCAACTGAGAAACAGCCTGAGTTCATTCCAACATCATGAAAAATGTGCCTGTATCACATACATATTGACCAACACATTTGTCATATCCACACTTTATATTAAACCCTTTGAACATTTTATATATAGACATAATTTGTGAAAAGGCCTACAAACATTTTTGTGGGGGCTCTGGGACACTATATTTCAACATAAGCTATTTTTTGCAGACATCTGCAGATAATTCAACCCAGAACATAACTGTCCTTACCAGTTTCTACATCTCATTACCATACTGCATTACACACAATATCAACAGGATTTCACAAATCCCAAGCAACAAACTTTCAAAATTTTGTAAATTCCCAGTTATGGATACTCTACAATGATTTTGGTATTAGATCCATATCAACTAATGGACATCATGTCCTTGTTTAGGTTTCTGAACAGTCACTTTTACAAAGCATTTCCATCAATAACTACATAAGCCACCATTTTGGAATCTTGGAACCTATTTCATCTGGCTTTGTTACTACTATTTGAGGTCTAAGATGATTTGTCTGTAATTATGATTTACACACAAAAATTCTAAACAACAAAAGTTAAAATTAAATTGTGCTGTGGCATATTTCACATGTTCCATTCAGGATACTCTAGGGTTTCATCCAGAGATGCAAGCTGAGGCCACAAGTTGTCAACATTGTGGCAAAATTACAGATGCCAGATGCACTTGTTATGCATTTGAAAGTATGTGTACACCTGGAAAACATGACATTCTGTTTCCACTACCATTTTGGAAGGGAAACATCCATCAAAGTATAAGCATTAATGGTAAAATGAGAGAGAGCTATTATAAACCATAGGTTGTCTTGGGCAAATGTTTCAGGAACTCATTTATGCAGTAGACACAAAACAAAAACAAAAGTATCCCTTGCTAATTTCCGCAATGAACATCTCACTATACAGTTGGCTGTGTCAAGGGCATCACTAGTGTTTGCATCAACCAGGGTGGGAGGCCAGTATGTCATGACCATGCAGTGTGGGCAGAGCAACAACCTGAATGGTGGCCGTGGTTATGTGCCATTGTCCCACCTCCTCTCCCCTTGCTAAATAAAAGAGAAATAAAACCCACTTGAAAGAATGCCTAATCCAATAGCAGGGGTTCATGAATGAATGCAAGATGGTCCATGAGTTGGACAGAAATCTACCCTTACGATTTTTGAATAGCAGCAGAACCAGAGCTTCACTTAGACCTTCTCATCCTTGGGGATCTTGAGTATTAGAAGAACTATGCCAAAAAAAGAGTCAGAAAATAAACCTGATGTGAGAAGCGTTTTTCCTTGGGATAACCTGAAAACCCTTGTCTGCATCATCATGCATTTATATCTTCAGCATACATCAAGAATTTCAAATGCAGATCAATTTAAACTGGTTCATGAACACTCATCAGTTATCTTATGAACAGAATATTTTCTAAAAATCTCCGAATTTTGGTGCATACAACAATATTTTAACATAACATGCTGAATCCTGTCACATATAAGATTATTATAGGCTAATGCAAGATGCAGCAAACCTAGGAATTAAGTGACATTTATAATCTCCAGCAGCCTGAGAAAGGGGAAGGCCTTTAGGTAAAGAGAAGATATTTTGTCATTAAAACTGAAAGTTTCTTGATTTACTGAAGCTAAATGGCATTTTCAACCAGCCAGCAGAGCTGCTCCTTAATTATTTGTTCATTTTTATCCACCAGTTCAAAAGTAGTTACATAACAGGTTTAGCTGAAGGAGATAAAGGTGACATCTATACAGTAGGTTTGAGTAGTCAAACAGTTTAAGAGTACAATCCTGACAAATTTAGGCCAGTACAAATCACCCATCTCTCTGTTCCTGCAGTGGCGTTGGGAGGAAAGAGCTCAGTGGGGAAAGAACTGTTCTTTATATCTCCCTGATTACTTCCTTTTGGATACCAAGTACACAGAAGTAATCTTATGCACACTCAGCTGGGAGAAAACCCTACTGAATGCAATGGTACATAGGATGACTACCTCTATTTCCACCTTATTAAGTTTGAGTAACATCTACTTGCCAACCTGCAGTTTTATTTAAAAACTTCACTGGTGCTTTTGAAGTCTGATTTTTAGTGTGGGAATACAGTGGGCATGGGATATTGGCAAGTAACAGAGTCTGCTATATATCTGGGGGAGGAAACTGTTGAAGTGGAAAATGACACGTTATATATGACTCTTGCTGAGAAGTCCAAGCTGCACATACTGATTGAAGATTTGTATTACCTGAAAATCTCATTCTATACTTCCCCCTCCCTTTTCTAAGGCAGCCTCCCGGCCAATCAGCAGTGCTCTCCCCACCCCCTCCCTGCAGTGCGCTGACGCAACAAAGGTTCCTCCACCTGAGGGTGTTGTTGTGTGGTTGTTAAGGCAATGGTTCAGAACCCTTAACTGCTGAGTCTGGCAGTTGACAGTAGCAAGGCAGGCAGAGCAGAGCCAGGCACTCCCTGGCGGCCCCCTCAGGCGACCAGGCGGTGGCTCTCAATCCTCCCCAGCTGCCCTTCCTGCCTGTCTCTCCAGCCTCCTGCATCCTCAGTGTGCTGAGCCCTCATGAGGGAGACCCACAGCTGGGCAGAGACTCCCCGAGCCCTCTCCAGAAGACCCTGCTCCGGACACCCAGCTTCCCCACCCTCCCTGCCCCCAGGGTATCCAGGCAGCATGGCCCACACAGCACACCCCCCCGAACTCCCCACGCCTGACCAGAGGTTCCCTACTCCACATGAGGTCATACATGTAATCATTAAAGCAGGAGGAGGAGGCTTATCACACCTATGAACGACCAAAATATAGGTATAAAACTGATTTCTCACCCATGGTTTTAACACAATGAGAGGCGTCTTTTAAAATTGCTTTGCTTATCATTGTAATGTAGGAGAGCGACAGGCCCCCAAGTAGACATATCTATGGTCGCAAATAACATCTTCATTTTGAGTGTCCCCAACTTTATAACATTTTCATGGTGAGTACCCCCACCTTTATTTCTAGGAAAAAAGCACTGGGTATATATATATAAGCATGAGATAAAAGAAGCTACAACTCATGGAAAAAGAATGTTGAAATGGGTTTATTATCTGCAAGAATGAATTACTCTACACTTGAAGAGGTTTGTTCTTTCCCACGTTTTGGAAGAAATTATTTGATAGATGCAGTCAGGAATTTAGAAATTAGTATTTCCATGACAACCATAAAGATTGTCTCCTTGTTTTCATATATTACAAAAGAAGTCTGTGATCAAGTGCTTTTCCAGACTTTTTTTTTAAGGTGATCACTTCAAAGCAGAATACATTTCTCTCATTCCCTTGGCTTAGGAAAGTAGGATAAGTCTGGGCTACATTTGAATTTGTTGGTAAGCTGTGGCTGATTCCAGCATGGAGACCAATTGCAATACACTAGATTACTTTAAAAATTAAGTTGCAGTACAGTTTGGGAAGCTCTGGAATAGAATCTTATGCAGGTTGTAATGCTCAGTGTTGATACCCATCAGCTAACTATCCACCTGCATAGCTCATTTTTCTTCTGAAAGACTAATTTTGTGTTTATTTGGGGGGGGGGAGGAGGAAGAGGAGGGTTTTGTTCACAGGCTATCAAAATCACCTCCTCCTCACAATGCTGGCTGACAACAAGGACCCCTTGGGAACTTGGCTAAAGGTGGAGTCTCCAATGACAGGCGGAGTGACACATCGACTGGAGTATCCTCTTGTCACATCAGTCATGTCCCCTGCATGCAACAAGCATCATTCTGCCCCAATGTGAGAAGAATGCAAGGGCTACCTGCTCAGTGAAAGGGGAGGTGAAAGACGATAGTACAACCATTTCGGTAGTAACCACTCACTGGCCCAAGCCATAAACTCACTGGCCAAAGCTGTAAATTTGCAGCTGTCTTGAAGAGCCAAAGTATTATTGCAGGAAACCAAGTGGACAGGTGCCAAAGCCAGGAATATTAGTGAGAGTTATAAGCTTTTCTGCAATTGTCAATGGACCAATTGGAATGGTGTCAGTGTGATAGTCGCTGAAAATCTTCAAGATAAAGTCGTTGTGACCATGTCTCCAAACACCTGATTCTAGATTGATACTAAATCAACAATCCTATGAATGGTCACCTGCAATGCCCCAAAGACAGGGTACCCTGATGAGGAAAAGGATGAATTCTGGGAAAGTGTCAATACTCCCCTCTAGCTAATTGGCCAAGACAAACATTTGCTGACTGGATTTGACGTGAATGGCTACATGAACACGTGATAGCTACATTCAGTCTCACGGCAATTAAGGCTATGGTGATCAAAATGAAGAGGGTGGCTGTCCCATCTGGCCACTGATACTAGTGGTAAACGGTCACCTGAAATCAATTACTGGTTGATCTGAAGGCATGACCTAAAGCTGGTGATAAATGCTAAAGTAATACCATCTGATTTCATTGCCCGCCAACACCAGCTGCTGTTCCTCAACCTTCAACTTAACCTCAGCATCATGGGTCCTGAGAAGATCAATTAACCAGACCCTGAGAAGATCAATTATGCAGGTTAATCACTAGTGCAAAAAAGAAGAGGAGGGTTTTGTGAATGTTATTAATAACGTAAAAGTTTGAAAGCATGCAAATGCAAGTAGATAAATAGGTACCACTTCTTTGGGAGTGCTACAGTGTTCTGTGTGCTTTTGCGTTTAGTCATGCCAGCCACATGACCACAGAGGTATCTTTGGATAGTGCTGACTTTTCAGCCTTGTTAACAGGAAAGTCACTGCTCTCAGAGTCAGTCTGTTAGGGTTTGAATCTAATAATGAAACATGTTTGGTCAGGCAAGTTGATTCAAGGCTGATGCAATACTGCAGAAGGCTGATGCAATCTAGCTGATGCAATCTGTAACTGCTCTTACAGCATGATTCAGCAGAATTGGAAGTGCTGAGTCACTGGTCACATGACTGCAATATCTCTAACTGATTGGTGTTTCACTATATTTAAGTGTGTATGAGATTATTGCAAAGTGTGGGTTACTGAGGAGAAGTATTATTACTGTTTGATACTCTGAAAGACTGGACTATATCTATGGACTGACTTGTGGACTGTTTAACTGGATTACTGAGATTGGAATAACCCTGCAACTGGATGTATGTATATGACTGATCTACTGCTTTGACCTTGGACTGTGTTACTTGACTTATCTTCTGCCTGTCGTTTTGAACAATATAGTTATCTTGAATTATAAACAGCTGTGTGCTTACTTTGTGCTGCTGCCCTCTCATCCTCTGCACAACTACTCTGCTTAGCCCTGCTAATCCTGCAGGGACTCACATTCCCAACACAGTCACGACTAGTAGGGCAACCTGAGGGATTCTGCCTTTACATTTTTATGTTATTAATAAAAATTGGAATAACTAGGGAGTTTCACAGGTAACGCTTATTGTTATAGAAATATAACTTTGCTTATATTTATTTATACAACATTATTTATACAACAGTTGTGAAATGTTATTGATATTAATATTTTGTTCTAGAAAATAAATTGCAAAATTTGAGAAAAATCCATTACCACGTACCTCTTTACACAACCCCATTAATGTCCCACTCAACTATATCATCAATGGATCACAGAGACTTTCAAAGCCAAGCTCAATTTCTAAAGAAAGAACACTTAACGTTATTTAATTCTTGCTCTGTTCTCAGTGAGGTACAATTCACATGTTTGGACACCAACATGATTGTTTAAAAATTCCCTTCTGTTGGGCAGGGCTCCATTTGCAAGTCTCTGACTCATTTTCCACATGTCCCTTGGATAACATGAAATGTACTTTGAATAAATCTGAGGTATCTAGGGGAATCAGATTCAAATTATTCTATAATTGTCTGAATTCTCAGCTAAGATGGAATTTTCTATAGTAATCACCCAACTGTCTAGCCATTTAAATTTGCCTTAAAGAGGCTGGAGGGAGAGCAATAAATGAAGTATTAGGATGAACAGTACATACTCTCTACTCCTGGACTGTTTCTTCAAATGGCCTGCTCCATATCTTTCATTATTTTTCTCTTTATTGTAACAAATCCTTTTTTAGAAAGCAGAACAGAGCAGCAGCCTGTTTCTTGAAAATAATTTCATTTGAGCATGATCAGGAGGAAAAATTAAAATTTTTAATTCTAATTCTAAAATTCTAATTCTCAACATATAAAAATATACCGTATGTTGAGTCTGAATTTGGGCTACAGAGAATCAAGGCAGCCGTCTTTCAGTGTCTGAAGGTTAGCACAAGACTTTGCCCAAACAAATGGGGTAACAAGATTCACATTGCAACCTATAGGCTTCTTGTTTCCAAATGAATTAAGTAGCAAATTGTAACTAACCAAAACCTTTGTAGAGGTAAAAAAAATTCTCAGATCGCTCCCTTTTTGACTAAAGCCTCCAGCAATGATACTGACATCCCATTTTCTTTGAACACATAAGGAACATTGATTATATTTATTGCACAGAATGTGAACTGAAGACTTTGTTTTAACACTAGGTAGGAGAGGCACAGTACAAATGTACCATTACTGCGATTCCAGGTATACGGCACAAGAACGCTGCTAATAAATACTGATTAACAAGCTCGAGGTTTTGATCTGGACACAAGTTCTGATGGATAGTTTTAATTATTTTTACTCATCAGATAACACAAGGAAATCACCACTATCAGTACTTTTATTTTGTTGCCTAAAGTAAAACCAGGCATACATTTGTCATTGATAGATGTGAATAAATACGTTCCTCATTACCATGGTTTAATCACAAAATCCCAATTTAAAGTTACTATTGATGCTAACTGTTTTTCATATGCATTTCTCATATTGCAATGGAAACGAGAAAATTAGCAACAGTGTGTATATGGCCTCAATTTAGCATCACTTATTCAACAACCAGAAGTTACTGGGTTTCTGAGGTATATTATGGACAAAACATAAAACTATATAATCTGTACAACCACAATATACATCTTGTGTCAAGAAAATATTGTTGCTGAAATGGTCATGGTTACCTGAACACCTAGGGTAGGACATCCTCTATTTACTCCATGGTTAGATCAGGTCTGGGAAGGAACAGGAATAAAGTGACTAGGGGTACATGGGTTGCAGCTCGCACTGGGTGATGTTCTTAGGGAGGTAATGCACTGGGGGGGTGACATACTAGAATTGCAATGGTTAGATCCCAGTCATGCTGGATTGTGTTTAGGTCTGGCTAAAAGGAATGCAAAGCCAGCAGAATAGTCCCAATTCATTGAAAGAGGAGCTCACGAAATGCTCCAGACAGCAGTCTCCCCATGCATGTATTGGCATCCTTCAGTCTCAAAAGACTATGGTCTTTTGAAAGACTTCAGTCTCAAGAGACTATCGTGCTCTGAGTGTCCTCTCCAGAGCATGATAGCCTGGGTAGATTAATATGTTGGATAGACTGTTACCCAAGCAGCAAATCCCCCCTCTCCACCTCACTAAAATAGATCAATGGAGCAGCAGAGCTGATATGATTGGTTCCAGCTGCATCACAGGAGTTATCAGAACGTGATTGTACACAGTCACGAACTGCTTCCGGGACTCCTGAAGGTTGACTCCTGAAGCCTTTCCCATAGATGGGTATAGCCACAAGGCAGTGGAGGTTTGAGTTGGGATGTTTCCTTCTCCAGACAACCCACATTCAGTGGGATTTTGGACAGGTTTAGTCTGGCTCCTCAACAAAGGCCTGTCTGGCATGGGAGTCCCTGCCAGTAGCAACGCTACCGCCAGTATAGTCCTTTGTATCACTGGAGCACACAATCCCAAATGAATTGTCTCGAAAAGTCTCCCCATTGAAAAAGTCTCCCACGAAAAAAGAATAAAACAAAGGGTTGGCTAGATGTGGCTCCCACTTCCGCTCCCCCCCCCCCAAAAAAAAAAAAAAAAACAGGAGCAGGGCAATAGTACATCTCCACAGTCATAACTAGGTTGGTGTCTCACCTACTGCATAGGAGGAGGTGTATCAAAAGGGTGATGTGCTAGTTTCAGGACAAGGTGACACAAACCCTACAGACGCTCCTGCATGCAGTACCAGACCAGTATCCCCTTCCCAGGCCTGATATGCTGACAAGAATCAGCTCTGACTTGTACCAGGTGTATTGCTGATGCATGTCCACATTAACCCAATTGCAGGATTACCCCCTAGGGCAAGGGGACATGTGTCCCCTTATCCTAAAGAGACTTCCAGCACATGAAATTCCCCTGCAGGATGCAGTGGACCCCACATAAGGGCCGGTCCATTGGAATGGAAAAATTAAGTAAGGATTGGGCTGTTAATTGTTAGAAGAAACCAAATAATCTGCTAGTGCATTCATTAGAAATGTGAAAAATAAATGTTTAGCAGTTTCAAAGAAATTAAGATTGTTCAGCTCCTTGTTGATAAGAATATAAGTTTCCTTCATCATAAAAATATATGCTTCAGATTTTAGTAAATTATCTTTTACACACTTTATATACATTTTGCAGCAAACTCAATAAAACACCCAGGATGCAATCCCTTTAAATTTAGTAATCCTTACGTGTTATTTAAAGAAATCACACCTAAAATGTGTTAATCCCATATTCCTTACTGTGTAATTCATTTTAAAACTATCACCTCCAAATACTGCTAAAAACCTGCTCATAAACACAAGTAAACACACTTGCACTGCAGGTAAATGCAATAATGACTGCAGCTGTGTTTTCATTTTTATCTAGATTTCTAACAGTTAAAAGCACCTATCCACAATTCTAAGTGCTTTCATAACTATTAAAAACACTAATTAGATTATAGTTGTTGAGAGAATCTGAAGAGCTCTTAACACAAGGTCAGAAGCACTCTGTGACAGACAAAACAGTCAAGTGAAATGTTTTTGGAAAGCCTGCACACTACATTGTATGGCAGTGTCCATAACAGCAATGTTAAATAAATCACTTACAATAACAGAGTATTCAATATAAAGATTTTAAACGGAAAAATGAACTCCCCATAAAATCTGGCATCAGAGATTGAAAAAAACCCTGCACTCATTAAAATTTTACAAATACAGTGGTACCTTGTAAGACAAATGCTTTATAAGAAGTTTGCTTTCTACTTCTAAAACTAAAATTTCTAAGGAATTCTGCTTTGTAATACAAACAGCACCTTGTAAGACAAACAGTTTTGGCAAAGTTTGACAAAGTTTTACAAGGAAAACTTGTTGTAAAATGAACAAATTGATGGATCTGAGCAACAGCAAGAAGTTATGGAGGAGATCTCATCTTCAGAGAAGGAGGAGAATAAGGAGGAGGAATCACTCACATAAAATTAGATTAATGACCTTTGTAAAGATTGGGATGTGCAAAATTTGGCAGAAAAGAACCACCCAAATAAGGCTGTAGCACTGCGAGCGATGAATCTGTTTAATGACAATGCAATGTCACATTTCCGTGAAATCCTCAAAAGGAGACAAAAGCAAGTGTCGTTTCTTGTGAAAGTTGCTCAAAAGGACACCAGTGACTATCAGTGAAAATTAGTCAACCTTGGCCATAAAGATTTTTTTTCTGTTTAACTGTACAGCATAATACATTGCTTTTTATTAATATTACAGTAAATGTGTTCTGTATTATAGTGTTTTTAATTCAATTACAATGGTGCCTCACATAACAAGTTTAATTTGTTCTGGAAAAAATCCATGTTATGTGAAATGCTCTTTATGTGAAATGCTCTTTATATGAGGCTGCATGGAGGATAGAGGGCTTACCTGGGCTGCTGCTGGAGACCGGAGGGCACTTGGAGGCAGTTTGAGGCAGTAGCGCGCTGGCTGGCAGCCCTTTAAAACAGGCTCTGTGCAGAGCGTCAGCGCGGCAGCAACTTGGGACAGTTGCCTGGGGCTTGTTAAGTGAAGCGGGCTTGTTAAGTGAAGCACACTCCTAATGGGGATTTGTGCTTGTTATGTGAATCACTCTTTATGTGGGGCATTTGTTATGCGAGGTACCATTGTACAATGTTTTGTCATCATTTTTACATACAGTTAATATTTTTATATGAATATTTTTGAGTTGTGGAACCAATTGTCTAACCAATTGTCGAAGTGATTCAGAGTAACTACAAGGAGTCCTTGTTCCAATGTAAGAACAATTTACTCTGGTTGCAATATGAATTTCCCATAGGTTTTCACTAGGTTTTGCTGTAACTACATTACAGCATAACGTTAATTTCTCTTACACGCTCCCGTAGTTACTCTGGATTGTTGGGTTAGTCTCCATTATTTCCCATGGGAAAATCTGCTTTGTAAGAAGAACACTTTGTAAGACAAACATGCTTCCAGAACGAATTATATTCTTCTTGCAAGGCACCACTGTATATGTATATGAAACACAGGCTTACTGCATGTACGTACAATGCTTCTGTTTTGGACCAGAGAGGAAAGGACTCAATTTCACCTGCAATGGAATGTATTTTCAAAACTACGATGCATCAACTATTCACATCATCATTATGATCCATTCAAGCAATATTTGAGAAAACAGGGATCATTATAATACAGTATATGTCAAGGTGCAGGTTATACAACTGTGACAAGGGAATTGGAAGCCATTGAAATTCTTATGTTTGCTTAACCAGCTGATCATTTAGCACATCTTTTCAACAGCTGAATACAAACATGGGATTGTTTTGCTCCTGTTGCCTTTTACATGACTTTAGGGAATCAAGTTTTGTGATCCTTTGAATTGAGCAGTTCAGTTCTCGCTGGTTTTATTACCTCAGCCAGTGGCCAAAAAACAAATTGCACAGCTGAATGTGTACCCATATTTTTTTTAAAAAACCTATTAGTTACAGAAACTAGCATGTACCGTATAAATACTAGGTTTTAACATGACCCCCCTCTTGACAAGCTAATTTTCTATGCTCCGGAAATTGCATTTCTTCTAAAATCAAAAAGAGGGCAATGCCAGGAAGCACACCAACATTTGATCCTATCAATCGCGTAACTTGTTTCTTACTCTTGTTTTTTTAACCCTCTCCCCCCTTTCCCCACATTCTATGTTCTTGAAAATGTAAAAATATTTTTTTGCCTGAGTTTTAAAATGCTATTCAGGTTTGAAAGATAGAAAAGACATGCAAATCAATACATTATGCATTACTGACATAAAGCATGAAAAGATTTAAGGAGATGTGACATCTATAACGTGGTAGGCAATGAGAAATTAGGATCTATGGAGATAAAATAGTACCATGTCAAAATCAAGTATAGTAAGCTAATGACTAGCTTAGTAGTTCAGACAGATGTTGTAGACATATCTGTATTTTATTCTAAAATAAGATCAGAATGGAGTTTTTTGGAGCAATTATTATTATTTTATTCAAAATCAACAGTAATACACAGCGAACAATTTTCCTATGCTGGTTTTTGTAATATCCCAAGTCGGACCCTTCCCAAGCATCTAGGACTGTGTGATGAAGTAGCGTATAATGCATGCAGAGCCCAGCAAGTTGACCTTTTGCAATTGACAGATGGAAATTTTGTCAATACCAATTGTTTTAAAATGACTGCTAATGTCTTTAGGCACCACGCCCCATGTGACAATTATCACAGAGACCACTTGTACAGGCTTGTACCAAAGTCGTTGCAGTTTGACTTCTAAATCTTGGTATCGGGTGATTTTTTCCAATTGTTTTTCTTCGATTCTATTATTGCCAGGTATGGCAATATCAATGATCCATACTTTCTTCTTTTCAACAATTGTAATGTCTGGAGAACTGTGTTCCAAAACTTTATCAAGTCTGTATCTGGAAGTCCCACAGTAGCTCGACATGTTCATTTGTGACCACTTTTTCAGGTTTATGACACCACCCGTTCTTTGTCCCTGGCAGATGATAGTTGTGACATAAATTCCAGTGGATCATCTAAGAAACCAAGTTGTGTCTCTGTTTGTAGTCAGTTTGTGCAATCGTCTTGCAGCACTTAGAATGTGGTCAATGGTTTCATCCCCTTCTTTGCAGAGCTAGCATTTTGGGTCATCAGATTTTTCAATTCTGGCCTTGATCGCATTCGTCCCGATTGCCTGTTCTTGAGCAGAAAGTACGAGTATCAGGCCCTCTGTTTCCTTCTTCAGTGTTCCAATAGTGAGCCACAACCAGCCTCATAACCTTATCAACTTTTCCTTCAATCTTGACAAGGAATTGGCCATGCAATTCTATATTATACCAACTGGCAGTCCAAGGCTGAACTGCACTTTTGCAATATTCATTCTTAGTTTTTTACACTTTCTGAAACTTTTTATTGTTGACTTCAGAGCACATTCCTGGCTGTCTCACACATAATCTGCTAGTGCATGCTTTTCTTCTTCAATGCTTCACTCTGCCTCCTGATTTTCTAGGCAGATACAACATGTTGACATCACTATGTGGGTGTAACACATAGTGAACGGTCATTAATTTCCTTGTTTTCCTATTCAAGTCATCCAGCTTAGTCAGTGTCCAATTCACAAAGCCAGCAGTATATCTAACTACTGGTATGGCCCAGGTATTTATAGCCTTTATAATGTTACTGCCATTCAATTTGCTCGTCCAAATTTTTCTGAACCTTTGTGTATATTGTTTGCTGACCACAATTTGCTGGATATTGTCCAGCTGCAGTATGCCCAGGTATTTGTAGGCTTCACGTTGGTGGCATTTAATGGTTTGACCATTGGGCATTTCAATGCCATTACGTTCAGTGATCTTCTCTTTAGTGCCACTGTGGCACATTTTTCCAGACCAAACTTCATGTTGATGTCAGTACTGAAAACTTGGACTGTATTGGTGAGTCACTGGATTTCTATTTCTGACTTTCCATACAGCTTCAGACTATCAATGTACAATAGGTATGAAGTTTTCTGTGAATTTTTGGCAGTTTGATAACCCAGGTTTGCTTTCTGTAGGATCATTGACAAAAGGTTCATCGTGATGACAAACTGCAATGGGGACAATGAGTCCCCGTGGAAGATTCCCCGTCTAATGTTGACCAGTCCATAACTCTCATTATCTACAAAAAAATTCTGTCTTCCAGTTTCAGTAAAATTTGTTACATTTTTGCTGATTACGATGTACTCCAGACATTTTATGATCCAGCTATGTGGTAATGAATCAAAGGCTTTTCTGTAGTCAATCCAAGCCATGTGCAGATTGGTTTTTTGGCTTTTGCAATACTCCAATATCATTTTATCAATCAGGAACTGATTTTTTGTGCCCCTGCTTCTCCTTTTATTACCTTTCTGCTCCACCGGTAAGATGTTATTTAATAAAAAGTAGTCCTGAATACTGTCAGCTATAATGTCTGTCAGCAGCTTGAACATAGTGCATAGACATGTTATTGGCCTGCAGTTTCCTGGTGTTATCCCTTTTGCTGGATCCTTCAAGATTAGGAGTGTTTTTCCAGTTGTTAACCATTGGCTGATGTTTCCTGTTTGTAACATTTCATTAAGATGTTCAGCCATTTTTCCATCCAGGCTAGTCAGGTATTTGAGCCAGAATCAATATAGTTGATCATTGCCAGATGAAGTCCAGTTCTTAACTCTATAATAATAAAACTTTATTACGGTCATAAGACCAGCCACAAAGAGTTCTTAAATCTTTTCATTCTTCATCTGACCATTTCAGTTGTTATTTCCATCTGTCCCATTTTGTTTTTGGAGAATTTTTTTCCAAACTCTTTTAATCCACCCACCACTTCATTGTAATATTTCTTGGTTTCCCATAAGTGTTTCCAGAGTTCAGTGGTTGCATTTTTCTCAGGTTTTTCAACTTTTCTATCTGCTTTCTGATTTAAACTCTGGTAGAACTGCCTTTGCTCTAACTGGAAAATTTGATTTTGTCTATACTGGATGGTTCTGGCTTCATATCTTTCAATTTTTCTGGCTGTTGGCTGTTATCTATTGTTTCACAATTTCCATTGCTTCAGTTTTCCTTGCATTCAGTTTTCCTTGCATTCCTTGCATTTCCTTTTTGATCAGTAAAAATCAGCCAGTATTGCTTGATTTTGCCATTCTGTTTTTTCTCCTTCATGTTCTTCAAGTTACTCATATCTGATTGTAAACTCTTGATCTTCAATTCCAGCATAATTTTCCATTTTGGTTTTCCAGTTGATTTTCTAGGGATCTTTGATTGTTCAAGCCCCAGTTCTTCTGTCACTACCACCGCTTTGCTGTAGGCAAGCTGATTTGTTTGCTCAATAGATATTATCTGAATTGTTGCAAGTGTAGCATTGGCATCCTTCATTAGTGGTGCTAGGTGCTTTCTGGATATATTTTTCAGAGTCTGAAGTCTTGTCCTTTCTGCATTTGATGCAGCATGGCCATGATTTTATCTTTCAGTTCTTGTTGCCTTGTAGCCAGTATTCCCAGCAGTTCAACAATGCCTTCAGGTTCTTGTTCAGCTTCACACAAAATTTCCACACTTTCTTCTGGTTCAAGATGTTCAGTGTCTCCCAATATGGAAGCTTCTTCTACTGACGGTACAGTAGTCTGCTGTTGTTCAGTTTTGCAACTTTTCTGTATTTCTTCAAGTTCAACATCACTGTACATCTTATTCCTGATTATGAATCGTCTCTGGTCAGCCAGTCGAAGATGGCTTGTATTTGAATCTAGGTATTCTTGGTTCCACAGTTGGTACATTATTTTCTGGTAGCCATGCTTTTGTGGTTCTGATTTTTAATAGCATTTCATGATGATATGATTATCTAACTTTATTTCTGCCACTTTTGTGGTTATTTGATGATGTTTCCTGATCCAGTAGCTCAAGTGGTTAAGACACTGTGCCTATTAACCAGCAGGCCATGGTACGAAACCCGGGTCCCCACAAGACAAGGTGAGCTCCTGTCCTTAGACCAGCTCTGCAATGCAGTTGGAACCAATTGTATCGGCTCTGCCATTCCATTGATTAGACTATTTCAGTGGCGTGGAGAGGAGGGATTTGCTGCTTGGGTAACAGCCTATCCTCCATATTAATCTACCCTGGCCTTCATGCTTTGCATACAGTGTTGAGCATGATACCATGGTCTTTCGAGACTGATGGATGCCAATGCTAGCTCACTTGATGGATGTCTAAATTCGGTAACATCCGCCGGGTCCTTTTTAACCTGGGTGACGACCAAGCCAGTATAGACTTCATATTTTTGTGCTTCACCAGACTAAGTAGGTACACTTAGTCCTGCTTTTCGGCTGAGACCCTCTGGCATGGTTGGACCTACCGGTAGTTCACACTACCACCAGCAAGCTCTTCAGCTTCACTGGAGTAGTTAAGCCCCCCAACATGACAAGGTGGCCCCCTTGTGGGATTGATGATGATGATTATATAACTTTTTGTATGAAGTAATATTATTTTGCTTTTCAACTGCACAATGCAATTGTCAGTAAACATGTTTTTCTCTCACGTCTATGGGTACACATTAGATTTGATGGCACATTAGATTTGAGTAAATATGGGTATATGGGGCAAGATGCTTTCATTCCACCTGAGCAGTAGTGGGGGGGAAGAGAATCGGTATTATACAAAATACAGCTGACAACTGTTGCCAATTTCCATTTCCTTGAAAACTGATTTTTTGAGAAACCTTAAAAAACTTAATTGTCATCTAAAATAAAAACATTAGTACAAATTACTGCCTCCAACAACTGAGTTATTTATGCATAAACACACACACCTTTCCAGGATAGCAGAACTTAAGGAATTGCTCTCTTACTGAATAATCTCATATGCAAATTTACTTAGAAGTAAATTTCATTGTCTTCAGTGAAACTTAGGTTGTAATCATAGGCATACTTACTTGGTTTATGCCAAAATGACCATAACGGGATGGACATCTAAGTAAGCATTCCTAGGATTGGGCTGCTATTTCCAGGAATGTGTGAACAGAATTAAAGCCTTATAGATTGTTGAGACGTATTTTGCATTTCTCAAATTTCCCCAGCAATTATGACTGCAACTCAGAAATGGCATTAACATGTACATAAAGATACTATATACACAATCAGGACTATTTTTGTAGTTTTCATTGGTATTATTCCCAAATGAAGAATCAAGTCACTTGTTAAAACTGGTCAGCAATTGCTTGCATTGTAAATGCTGCAATTGGACTGCAGCCTAAATCTATATGCACCTATTAACAGTATAATTTTAGACTAATGTATTTTTAAACCCAACAAAAGGAAGATGCCACATATTTATTATTCATAATCCAGACATTGCAGAATGTTGTGGCTCTGTAGTATAATCCATCATCATATGGATACTACCAATTATGTCTTTACCAATAAAAAAGCAAAAATCTAAGAATACACTAGTTGTTCAATAAACATGAGAATACAAGATGTACAGAAAAAGACGTACAAAGGCAATAGATTATAAGAGCACAAACATGCATGAGAAAATATAATGCTCAAAAAAGAGAAAATATTTATAAAACGTTAAACAATCATTACATTCTCATTGCAAATGAACAACCTGCAATAAACTAGAATTCATGGAGATCATCACTGATCGGACATGGAAATTAAAAATGGAATTGAACTCTCAATGACATAAATATTCCAAGAGCATGCCAAGTTCATTTTTCAGTTACCATATCATGAAGACAGTTTATACAGAACAAACACCAAAAGCTGACCTGCATGCAAAGAAAAATTAAGATTTGTCAACTGCAGATTTGATCAGAGGCAGCTATACAATCATTTCTTTACATGTAAACATATATGTGTAGAGGTATATATTTCATCTTGTTTTCCCCCATACAAAAGTAATATTAGATAGCACTTGCAATGCAACCCAGGGGAAAAAACGCATGAAATGGTTAAAAACTAAAGCCAGTATTAATATATTCAAGGAATCATAATCATAAATCAAAGATTCTGTCCTTTAAAAGAATCCTCCTCTAAAAAGAGAAGAAAATTCACTCCCATATGCATGAAGCAGTTTAAGCCCAACATCACTGACCAATCAAAATTAGTGAATGCACTGCATCTCTCTGCAGTGAGGAAAAGCGACAAGGCAGGCTGTCATTCTGCACAGGCTGCCCAGAACAAGCTTTTCTAAAAAGCCAAGCTGTTCCTCCACAGAACGGGTGAGCCTCAATGTTGTCTCTGGAGACAAGAAGCCTTCAGTATGTTAAATTACTTTCATTATGCATTTTCAGATGCTTATTGATTCTACGATAGGAAGTGGGAGACTGCAGCAGTCAGCATGACATGCTGTGTGCATGAGCAAAATGCTGAAACAATGGCACAGCACAAACACAAATTTTCATTAAGATCCTATTTTGGAGAGATACTTTTTTCCCTCTTTCCCCTCTACTCCGCTAACAAGTGACAAAAAACAAACCAAAAAATGAATCCCTCCAAACTGGAACGGCTCCACCAGCTTCGGGAATTTATCCAATCCTCAGTGGAGGTAAGATATATTCCTTATTTTGGTACAGAGCCTAAGCATCATATAAGAAAATATGTTTGTGAAGGGAAAGAAATTACAGGCTCTACTTAAAATTCTTACTTTGATTATCTGTTCTTATGTTTGATGACACACACAATGCTGGTATTCAAATATGTTTGCTTGTATCTGGAAAGGATGTCATCCTTAATAAGTGTTTGTTACATGCATGAATGTAGAAAATTAGTGTGTCTATGCCAAAGAGAAACGGTGCAGCACTTAAGTTCCTTCTACTTAAAAAATTCTTAATGCAAGTAACAAGGTTTTAGTTGAGGCTGTTTGAAAAATATAGTCATAGCCACATATGTTAGAAATAAATTAAAATACTCCATAACAGATCAGAGATACTGCTTTGTGGAGGATGGATTGTATGACTAATTCCCAATTTGCTCATGGGAAAATAATGCTTACTGAGTTTTTGTGTGTGCATTTGTTTTCATGCACATATGTATATTACTATGTTAAAGGTTTTGCTATTGAAAGAGGTATGTTTGAAAAAATACAGTGCAAAAGAGATTACACAAACTAAGGGGCGCATATTAGGCTAGCTGTAATTCCCATGAAGCAAAAGAGGCTCTTATATGGTCACATGAAGACAAGGCAGTGGGCTATTAACAGTTGCTTGTGTAAAAAGTCAATCTAAAAATGCATTTACAAAAGACTGCTGCCGTTAACGGTTTTCTACCATTAATGCTATCATCTTCTTGTTTTAAATCATCCAGAAAAAATGGATCCAAATGAAAAGGGGGGAGGTGAAGTACCATATATGGAAATATTTAAACAATATTTTGTTATATAATTTACACTGTCTGAAAGAAGTCATGTTAAACCCAGGGCAGGTAGATGATCCTTGATGTTAAAGTTATCATCAATAATTTTAGTGAAATAAAAAGAGCAACTATGAGTTAATTTAACTTTTTTTTCTTTTCCTTTTCAAAGGTGCTCATCATTTAATCCACTTTTTTTACAATATGAATACCCGGGGATCTTGATAAGTGTCTCTCCTACAAGCACCACCATGTATCTACATCTTTAGACAATAAAGAAATTGGAACAAAACTATGGAGGTCTATACCACTCCTTAAACATCTGTCAGTATATCTGGAGGAGTATAGGTGCTTGCTCAAATAGTTGAGAGAAAGAAAATCAATTCCATGGCTTATGTGCTAAAGAAAATTACAACAGCTCTCACAAGTGGATTTATAACATAAAATCAGAATTGTGGATATGGATAATGAATAGAAGAAAAACAATGGAATATAGCTTCTTTGAAGAAACATCTGTATATCACCAGCAATCTAAAAATAGGCGCTCATAAAGTTTAAATACCTCTTCAAAATATTACTCAGTACCCTAATTACAGTGCCTACGGTTTAAAGAAACTTTCTAAATCATGGCTTCAAGAAAAAATTACAGGAATGGGATTAATACAACATGTATCAAGAATTCATGTGTCAAACCAATGATTCCAGACAAATGAGTAAAAATTACATGGAAACCAGTGCAGAACTAACAAGGAGATTATAAATACATTTTTGATATCAATTATCTAAAGTCAATTTTTATTTTGCTGTGCCAGGGAAAATTTCTTTTTAAAATGCTGCCAAATCACACAAAAGGGGTAAGAAATGATGAATCACTCATAAAAGTTTTACCTTCTACTGTTGGCTTGAAAAAGAAAGGTAACTCATGTATATCAAATCTCAGTGCACAGAAACAAATGCGGCAATGAACTCCTTTTGTTTAAATTTAAGGATAAAACTGCTGAAGTGCTCGAACAGAAAACTAAAATATCCCATCAGGCAGGAAATAGATTGCAACCATCTCTCTGTTGCCAGGTGAAAATGAATGTCAAGATCTGTCAGTGACACCATGTATGAATATATGACAAGCTGCTACAGCAAGCTGAAAGGCCCTTGAGGCAACAGAAAACAGGTAGGTCAGAAGCTGCATGCACCAAACTTCCGTCTAACATTTACAGGAGAACAGAGCACTGCTCTGAAGATGCATTTCATTTTAATTATAGTCTCATTTTGACATTTCTGGTTTTATTTAACTGAACATCTAACCAACAGATTCGACAAACACCTGATGTTTAGCCTGTCTGTCTAAAAGTTGGCACACAGAAAATTTTCCATTTTTGTAAGATCTGTAAGTTCCTGCAAATGTTACTCTTTTAGGTAACATTTGTTACTTGTTTCAGCTTACCTCCTTACATAACCAGTGCAAAGGAACAGTTTTAGAATACATTTACATGAGTTTTAAACTATGCTTGTGGGAGAAGAAATTGCCACCTGAAAGCTGGTTAGAAATTTCCATTTGTGACAATGATATTTTTCAAGAAAGCAAACTCTATTCTGCTTTATTTTACATCCAAAGCTACTGTCATGTAAATTTTTTCTTTAAGTCAGCAAATTATTAAAAAAAACTTTACATCTCCAACTGAAGGGGATTCATTCAAATATTTTCTTTTTTAAAAAATTCCATTTGTATTCTGTTTCTGCATTTCTTTTAATTTATATGGTAACTCATATGATACCATTAATTCATATGGTACCATTCATATGGTAATTCAAATTCTTTTAATTTTATGAAAGGTTGATTAGCGATGAAAGAAAAACAAATATTTCTATGTCAAAATTTCTCTCAGAACACTTACTTTAATACAATGGGTTTGTTTTGTAGATACAGTTTTGTATACCTGTATTTGCATCTCACATCAATTTTTCATACTGATATCGCAAACTGCCAAGGGTGTGGTCACAACATAGTCATACTACTGCAATTAATGCTAAGTCTCTAAATCTGTATTTCTGGAAATTAAGGAATAAGACAATACCTGCAATTCAGGAAAAATCACCCATACACACATTTTACTTAGATCCATCAACAAAGTCCCTGCATTGTAAAACTGTAGTCTTTCTTTTCAGGAGACAAAAATACATTGTGATTATACACTCTTGCTTTGTACATGCCAGTACTATAACAATATGAAACATCCTCTGCTAACCACTGAAACCTCTTAGAATGAAAAATATATGTGAAGTTCTAGAAACATACTTAAAATATACAGCAATAGTTTTATATTCAAGTATTAGAGGTTACTTGCATATGTTTGTATATTACAAGAATAAATACATCCAATTTTACATGACTATATAATCCTCTCTGTCTCTCTCTCTCTCACACACACACACACATAGAGAGAGATTTGAAATAAGTAAATAAAGCTTTCAATTTACAATCAACAGACATAAATAGTATTTCTATTTCATACATAACCTTCTAAACATGCCTTACATAAAACAATCTGACTCACAGTACAATCCTTTATAGGTTGAGTTGGAAATAAATCCCTGTATATTCAATCAGGGTTTTGCTCCCAGGACATAGGATCAACGCCTTAGAGTGCAATAATAACTAATTTAGGCTGGCCTAACTCACCTGGCCTATCACCCCGTGATGGTGTGAGGATGTTGGCATACGCCTATGCACTGCCATTAACCCCCCACCCCCACCCGAAGTGGGAGTGGATATTTCATTGCAAATACACTGCCTCATATGTCTTCTTAAAATAAATTAGTATTTCTAGACAGTACATTCTAAAATTTCAAATTTATTGTATCAAAGAGTAATGAAAATTAAACATATGTTTTCCTGTAAATATTCATTATGAGCCTCCAAAATCAAACGGGTATCTTCTCTCTCATCTTTCAGGGCAAAACAAACTTCCAACAAAAGAATGTGTTTCTCTTCCATTCCAGAAGTCAACATGCAGTCTGAATCAAACATTACAGTTCAAGATGCCATTGATGACATCAACACCAATATGTATCAGCCACTATCATATCCATTAAGCTTTCAAGTTTCTCTCACTGGATTTTTGATGTTAGAAATTGTACTGGGGCTTGGCAGCAACCTCACCGTATTGGTACTTTACTGCATGAAATCCAACTTAATCAATTCTGTCAGTAACATTATTACAATGAACCTTCACGTTCTCGATGTAATAATTTGTGTGGGATGTATTCCTCTAACTATAGTTATTCTTCTCCTTTCACTGGAAACTAACTCTGCAATGATCTGCTGCTTCCATGAGGCTTGTGTATCCTTTGCAAGCGTCTCCACTGCAATCAACGTCTTCGCTATCACTTTGGATCGCTACGATATCTCTGTGAAACCTTCAAATCGGATTTTGACAATGGGAAGGGCTGTGATACTCATGACATCAATATGGATTGTCTCCTTTTTCTCATTCTTGATTCCGTTTATAGAAGTAAATTTTTTCAGCCTTCAGAGTGCAAATACTTGGGAAAATAAGACACTCTTGTGTGTCAGTGCAAATGAATACCACACAGAACTGGGAATGTACTACCATCTTTTAGTGCAAATTCCAATCTTTTTCTTCACTGTTATAGTAATGCTAATTACCTATAGCAAAATACTCCAGGCACTTAATATCCGAATAGGCACTAGATTTTCTAGTGGGCAGAAGAAAAAAGCAAGAAAGAAAAAGACAATTTCTTTGTCTACACAACATGAGACTACTGATGTATCACAAAACAGTGGAGGGAGAAATGTTGTCTTTGGTGTAAGGACTTCAGTGTCTGTTATAATTGCCCTAAGACGGGCTGTAAAGAGACACCGTGAACGGCGCGAAAGGCAGAAGAGAGTCTTCAGAATGTCACTGCTGATAATTTCAACTTTTCTTCTCTGCTGGACACCAATTACAGTTTTAAACACTATAATTTTATGTTTAGGCCCAAGTGACCTTTTGGTAAAGTTGCGTTTGTGTTTTCTAGTCATGGCTTATGGAACCACCATCTTTCATCCCCTATTATATGCATTTACGAGACAGAAATTTCAAAAGGTTCTAAAAAGTAAAATGAAAAAGCGAGTTGTTTCAATAGTAGAAGCTGAGCCGATTCCAAATAATGCTGTAATACATAACTCGTGGATAGAGCCGAAGAGGAACAAGACCATCACTTTCGAAGACAATGAAGTAAGACAGAAATGTTTAGTACCTCAGGTTGTCACAGACTAGTTTTCAGTATTCACTCAAATATAAAGTGGAAATAATAATAAGCTAAAGTAAATACAGTTAAATAAGGGTGTTTTTCTAATGAAGCAAGAAATGGCCAGACTGTAATGTTCAACAGGTGTTAAATAGATAAAAACCATATATTCTATTTCTTTATTAGTCAAGATAAGTGTTGCATGGCAATTTGTTAGAGTAATAACATTTTGTCAATATTCTGTCCTCTGATATACATCTAAGTAAATGTTTTCTTAAAAAATAGCCTTAAAGCAGTGTACACTTTAAAATATATATATATATATTTGAGTTGCTGTAAATATATAAAGCTTTGTTTTTAAGCTTTCTGTAACAGAGTTTATTGACTTTCTATGTAGAAGTTGCATGCCATTAAGGTTTTTAAATCTGGCTCTGTTCCCTGACAGAAGTTTGGATATTACCAGTATATCTGAATTCCAGACTTTGGGTGCAATCCAGAGTAAATATGGGGAGTCCTTGCTCTGATGTGAGAACAATTTGCTCTAGATTGCAATATGAATTTCCCATAGGTTTTCACTAAGTGGTGCAGTAACTATGGCTACACATAATGTCTCTTACGTGCTCCCATAGTTACTCCGGGTTGCAGGGTTTGTGCACCACATTCAGGGGTCTAAAATGAAACTTTTCTGTTCCAAGAAACACAAAGATGTCTGTCCTTAACAAAGTAAAAAAAGAGGACAACACAAAAACCAAATGTAAACTTACTGAATTTAATCTAACCAAATGGCTATGCTAATCTAAAAAAACTCACTTTCATATTGGAAGAACACTACATGAGAGCACTCTGAAAAACATCTGAAGTACAATAGGCAAATGGTAAAGTTCTGAATTCCATTGACAATTCTGCTGAAATCCAAAGCAGATCTATTGACTCACTCCAGGTGTGTAAGCTCCTTCCTTGTATCTGTGTTACAATCTGGAAGCATTAGACATTTTCATTCATCATTAAATCTTTGCTTAAATGTTCTAAATAAGTGGAGGTGACTGATCTACTAGTAATAAGTATACTGCAAACAAGGAATTTCAAGGTTCTTCAGCCAACTTGGTTCTCAAGGTTCTTTAGACTACAGTATTTCAATATTACTATATAATGAGCAGTGAAATTCTAAGATGTGCTGGAACATGCAGACCAGTTGAGGCTGTGTTTGGGGCTGCTGGTGTGCTACTCCAGGGCAAGGAAAAACTTTTTTCCTTTACGGGTCTTTTCAGCAGAGGTACAACTTGATTTGTGCTGCCTCTGAAGACAGCACAGAGTCTATCAGATGCAAGCAGCCAGAGGCTTCTCCATGCTACCAGATCCCAGGCCTTCTCCCCCACCCTGGCCTGTTCTGCCCACCCAGGGCAGCCTGTTCTTGCCTTCTCTCCACCCTCCTCAGATCTCCACTTTGGCCAAGTTCAGCTGGCACAGGGGTCCTTGGCTATGACACCAAGGAGGCAGGATGCAGCCTCTATGGGCTGATCCAGCTCCATTCACCAGCATGGATTACTTGGAGGTGCACAATGGGGGTTTCTTGGAGAAAGGTGCAAACGTGCTTTACATTTCTGGATTTTGCCCTGAAAAGGATAACTGAGATTCCACATTTTTGGAATTCAGAACCTCAAATCAATATTCATGGCCACGTTTTGATGGGTGAAAAGATAACAGCTCAAGAACTGAAAATGCCATATAGCTGTCATTTGAATTTAAGAGCTGGCATCGCAGGTTAATTCATCACATAAAGAAGCCATAAATTATATTATTCTTATTTTGTAATAACTCTTTCCTTTCAGACCCTTTTACTAACTGTAGCATGTGACCAAAAGATTAGATCTCAGAAAAAATCTCTCTAAACAAAACAATGAATCATAGGACAATTCCATAAGTTTTAATGTAAGGTTTGCATTGTTCATTTGTTTCCAATGACTCATTTCCTCAATAGAATCCAGACCTCTTCCCTCAAAGATGTGCTCATTTTTAAGAGATACATTCTCTTATCACTCAAATTGGCAAAAGAATAGAATTTTGCAAGTAACAAAGTAATTACTGTTTGCAATGCTTTCTGAAATGCAGTTAGATTCTGTCCAATAATGTACAGGTACTTCTGTCATGCACTCTATTTATTTTTAACTAACGCTATTGCATAACTTGCAAAGAAAGGACCCCAAAAATACCCACAACTCCATAAGACTCGGGTACTCAAACGGGGTGTCAGAAGGCCCCAGCCAAAAAGTCTTGCCACTGGCTCTTTTAAGGTGCAAGGGAAAGAGGAATACAACAATGTAGTTGTCGTTTGCACCCTGGGATTGTGTTGCTGCTGAAGACAGGAGGAACCTTTTTTTTACTTACTGTAGAGACACAAGTACAAGTCAATCTCACAGATGAGAGCACATTCTGAGCGTAAAATCATGGAAATTCTTTGACACTAAGATAAGGGGTTAAACTTAGGGAGGTATCTGTTTTTTTCTGATTTTACCCAAAAGCAGATCCTGAAAACATCCTACCTCTAATTTTAACATAACAGCTGTACAGTTTATAATTCATTAAAAATATAATAAAAGCTTATAACTTTTATTTATTAATTTTAAAATTTCGGTTTTCACAGCATTTCACAGTGGTTTTCATAGCGTTTAGCTAAACACTATCAGAGTTAGTGTACTGTAAACAAATATCAGTAAAGCCATTAATCAAATTCTTTTTTAAGGTTCTCATTTGTTAAGCCAGAGGGTCTATAACATATCACACATAACTGGGAATGTGCAATTCAATTCATAAAAGAGATACTTCAAATACATAAAAATACTTCAAATCAAAGCAAGATGTTTCAAGACAAGGCAACATATTGTAGTTAAGACCTAAGATGACATAATGCACCCTGGCCCACTTGCTACTACTGATTTAACTGCACCCTGAATTAAAAGCCTAGGTATAGCACATTGCTACCATACACAGGAGTGAGCCCCACTGTTATGGCTTACTTTACAGTAGACATGCAAGGCTAGCCCTACAATCCAAAGTAATTATGAGAAGACTTAAGAGATACTCTGGATTGCTCGAGGCATTTCCCATAAGTTTCCATAGGTGGCACCGTAACTATGTTGGTGTAAAAGGTCCCGTAGTTACTCTGGATTGTAGCCTAGTCTCTTAGGCTCCTTTCAATTGCCACCCTTACATAGGAGTGAGCCCCATTGATTGTAATAAGCTTATTTCAGAATAGACATGCTTAGACTGGTCTCCCAGGATAGGCTGAGCAGTTGCTGGCAGAGTGCCAAAACCAGCCATATCCTGTTTTTTGTTTGTTTATCAAGACATCGTTTGCATATCAAGTCAAAATTTATTAAAATGTTTGCTTGTCTTGCAAAACATTATCCACGACAAGGCTCAATCCACTGTACTATGAAAATTTTAAAAAATATGCAGCAACACATCCCACAAAAATATCATAACTACATCAGTAAAAGTGAAGTATTTCTGAGTTGAAAATCATGGAATTTTATTTAATCCTTGGATAAGTGTGAGACTAATCTTAGGGGGTTTGTGACTATTGTTTTGTCAATTTTACTGGTGGCCAAATCCTGAAAAATAAGCTAACACCTTTACCTAAGAACTTTATTGCTTCTATTTTAAAAATTGTAAAATATATGTTTTATTATGATTAACTTTTATAATTCTGTTCTGTACTTTCAAAGTAAGTGTACCGTAAATAGAAGTAGAGCCATTAAACCAGTAAACCCAGCAATTTTCAAACAGTGTGCCATGGCACACTGATGTACCATGGAGAGTCTTCAGGTACAGTGGCGCCTCATGTAACAAATTTAACTTGTTCCGGAGGCATGTTTGTTACATGAAACGTTCTTTACGTGAAGCAGATTTTCCCGTAGGAAATAATGGAAACTCAGACAATTGGTTCCACAACCCCAAAAATATTCATATAAAAATATTAACTGCATGTAAAAATGATGACAAAACACTGGAATTGAATTCAAAACATGCATTCAGTGTGCATGATCTTATGAAGTCTACTTAGGCTGCAGTCCTAAAGACACTTTCCTGGGAGTAAGACCCATTTAACACAATGGGGCTTACTTCTGGGTAGACATGCTTAGGAGGCTGCAATCCAAGACACCTTCAAAGTGTCTCCCCACTTTCTCCTTTTCTCCATCCTGAGCCTCTCTCTCCCCTACTCCCTTCTGGCTAGCCCTGAGCTGCTTCCCTCTTCTCCACTGCTCTTCTCTCCCTCTGCCCAGCGGACGCCTGGCCACAGGAGGAACAGTGCAGAAGTGTTGCTTTCACTATGGGCAGGAACACTAGGCAGCCCTGATGCTTTTTAAAAGGACTGCCGGCCAGTGTATCTGCCCCAACTGCCAACGAGTGTGTTTGTTACGTGAAGCAGTTTGTTACATGAAGCAGAGTCCTAGAGAAATTTTTGTTTGTTACGTGGAACATACTTTTTGTGAGGTGTTTATGTCAGGGCGCCACTGTATGTCACAGGAGTTTGGAGATAGTAATTTATTAATAGGAAAAATAGGGGATTTGAACAGCCTGGTGTCCTTTGTCAATGGTAAAAACAACTGATGGAGTGCCTTAACAATTTCAGTGCCTTATTAGTGTGCCCCCACCGATGGACAGTACCTTTTCGAGGTGGTGGGATTGTGAGCTCCAGTAATACAATGTTGGCGGTAGCATAGCCACTGGCAGGGTCTCCCATGCCAGACAGGCCTCTGCTGAAGAGCCAGACTAAACCTATCCAAAATCCCACTGACCATGGGTTGTCTGAAGAAGAAAAACGCCCACCTCAAACCTCCATTGCCTTGTGGCTATACCCATCTATAGGAAAGGCTTTGTGAGTCAACCTCGAGGCAAAATCAGGAGCCGGTGTGCCGGAAGCAGTTCATGACTGTGTACAATCATGTTCTGGTAACTCCTGTGACGCAGCTGGAACCAATCATATCGGCTCTGCGGTTCCATTGGACTATTTCAGTGACATGGAGAGGGGGAATTTGCTGCCTGGGTAACAGTCTATCCTCCATATTAATCTACCCAGGCCATCGTGCTCTGGAGAGGACATTCAGAGCATGATTCCATAGTCTTTCGGGACTGAAGGATGCCAATGAATTAGAGTGCAAAGAGATGAATAAGGTTGAAAATCACTGTATTAATCAAATCCTTATTTAATGTACTTGGAATGTGGAACCAAACATTCAACGTATAACTTATAACAGGGAATGTGCAATTCAATTCACGATAGAAAGGAAAGCAAGGTTTAAAAAACAAATTTCTGACAAACATTTGCAAAATGAAATGGCTTTTTAAAGGAGGCTTGCTTGATTTCAGATGGAACACACACAGCTTTTTCTAGAAGGGATAAAAAGGTTAACTTTGCCAGGGAGAAGTTGCCATGATTACGAATAGCCTTGCAATTATCTCTGTATTGTCCCTCTTCCTGAACATCCTCACTGGAGTGCCCCTGAGATAAGACAGGAGGTGATTTAGCAGAAATTTATTAGCAGAAATTTCTCATCCTATACGAAAGTATCTATGGTATTTGTTTTTGGGAAATGTAGGATAAAATGCAAAATTTAAATGTCTGATTCAAATCATAACTTTCAAACTGCTATAATTTTACGCATTTGAAATTGGATTTTTCTGAAATTCACAAGGATTATACCTCACAATACCATGGCTTTAATCATTTGTCCCCTCGATGGTATCAGTCAAAATCAGTCCCCCATGTTATTTGTCCCAGGAGAAATATCCCAGTGGTACTAATAGGAACTTCCCTCCTGGGATAAACAGAAGCTGCCAGGACCCGGAAGGATGAATTCGACTGGAACCATAGTAGAGGAAAAGTACTCAAGTCTTAACTTGAAATCCCAGTTCAGATCAGCAGGTGCAGCTTTTTATCTCATAGATCACAAGCTACATCTGCAGAAATTTCCTCCTCTTCATGATTGTTAAACGGTCCAGAAGCCCTGAGGTTGAATGTTTGGAGACCTCTGCTCATCAGCAACGCTCATCAAACTGTGAGTTGTGACCCCAATGAGGTTGCGAAACCTCTTTTCGGGTGGGGGATATCACAGCAGCCTTTCAAAACATATGCAATAGGAAGCTTGAATTAAGTTCAATAATGTAATTGTCTTATCAAAGCTGAATTCTTGATATATAGTAAATTCCTAGCCCTTACTCTTCAAGTCTGGGCTATCTGTTTGTCTGTTTTTCTCTCTGTTCCTGTCCTATCTAACATTTCATACTATATTACCTTAAACTATCCAATAGTTTTCCACTATTGGAAGGTACTATATTCAACTATCCACTAGTTTTTGTGTAGCTTGTCCAAAAATTGGCTTTTTGTCCCTTTTTGATAGGAATTAGTAGCTGCTTCTGGGGCCCCTTTTACCATTAGTTCATTAAAGAGGCAATGCCTGCAATCTTAACCACACTTTCTTGGGAGTAAGACCATAATGGGACTTCTGAGTAAGTATGCTTAGGATTGCAATGAATGTATCATTTTTACACTTCCATGCATAAAATTTCTCTGACTAAGGGCACAATCCAGAGTAACTACAGGGAGTCCTTGCTCCAGTGTAAGAACAATTTGCTGTGGATTGCAGTATGAATTTCCCATAGGTTTTCATTAGATGGTGCAGTAACTACGGGTACACGTAATGTCTCCTACGTGCTCCCGTAGTTACTCTGGATTGTAGGGTAAAAGCAGTTAATACCAAGCAAATTTAGTACATATCTACAAAAGTAAGGTACAGAATGTTACGTAAAATCTAAGTTTATGGTCCAAAATACTGTTATATCTGAATATTCTATTGATTTGTTCTAAATCCATACAAGTTATACACTGTATTTCTACAATCAAAAGGAGTCCAGAGTGTTCAGTTTTTTAAAAAAAGTTTTGATTAATGCCACTAAAAGGTTATTCCAAACTAGGCCTTCACATGACAAGCAAAGCAGATAAAGCAAGAACTTAAACATCAGCTTTTGTAAGCGTAAGCCTAAGGCTGCAATCCTAAAGACGCCTGCCTGGGAGTAAGACCCATTGAACACAATGGGGCTTACTTCTGAGTAGACATGGTTAGGATTGTGCTGTAAATCAGTTTCAAGCAGTTTCTGAACATATCCCAAATTATGACACTACGTTACTGAAGTGTGAACACAGTGAGGCTTACTTGCCTAGGACTAAATAGTTGGTGCTGCAGTAATTTCTAATTGGTGTTTGATTTGGTTTTTCACAACCCTAAATATATTTAAGATTCTTGTAGACAGTTATGGTTCATAGCATTACATCATTTGGTACTAAAATACTAGATTTCAGATTGACAGACACTTTAAACATTTAATAAATGTGCTACATTCCTAATATAATTACCCCCAAATCCAGAGTAACTACGGGAGAACGAAAGAGACAGTAGTTACTGCACCTCCTAGTGAAAACCTATAAGAAATTCATATTGGAATCCAGAGTAAATTGTTCTTACACCAGAGCAAGGACTCCCCGTAGTTACTCTGGATTTTGCCCTAAGTTTATTCTAATACTGCTTCAGCAATATTGCAGTTATCTACAGGATAACAGGGAACAATGTTTAAATAAGATAGCAGGCCTTTTTTCTCTTTTCAGTCAGATAAGGATATGGGGATGTTTGTACACACGGTCAACTCCCCCTTCTCAGTGGGCTCTGCAACGATGTCAGTCTGGATGCTCTCTTGGGTGTTCCTCCCTTGGCAGGCATCATCCTCCGGACTGTAGTGAGGCCAAAGACATGCTGCAGAGGGAGCAGGAGCCAGACACAACTTCCTGCTGTGCCTCTGCTTCAGCACGTGATTCCTTGTTGCACTCAGGGAATTTGAAGGGGCACACAGTGCTTATTATAGCCAAGGCTGCCCCCCATGCTCAGGGGTGTCTTGGGGGGAGGAACAGCCCTATAGTTGGATGGCTTCACCCCTCTATTGCCTGCACTAAGGGCCAAGGCTGGGGGGAAAGGCTCCAGACCCTCTTAAAAGGGTGGGGGCTACCCCCACAATGAAGGCCAGGGGCCTCTACAGCCATTCCCTACAGGTTGCTGGCCCTGCAAAGGAACATGGGGGTGCTAAGTGGGGGGATTCAACAGGCCTAGTACTACATAACCAAGGAGAAAGGGGGAGAAAAGAAGACTCCCAGAAGGTTGGGCAAAGAAAGAACAGGCTCCACTGAGAACAGAGCCTAAGTCTGACCTGTTCTGACAGAGGCATGATCAGTCTGAGGACTCTACAGGAAGTGTCTACTAAAAAATGTTGTATCCAAGATGGCATCTGCTCTTAGGGTTGCCATTATTCTCTTCCACAAAACTGGTGGAAATGCAGGACCTGCTGTCAAACATGCCAGTATGTGAATACAATCCCGAAAATCCAAGACAGTCCTCTTTTTCTGGGACATATGGCTCACTCACTCTTATGCAAGCTGTTGCAGAATTAAAACCACATCATAGTTTGAAGAACACTGCACCATGAACGCAAATGTACAGTACCTTCCTTCTCAGTTCTATTTCACTAGTTACATTTCTCTTATTAGTAAAATCTTAGGAGAGAGTTTGTTAACAGTGGAATTGATCAGTACACAGTTCATAAAAAAGTATCTTTTACTGGAGGCCTACTCCTTTCAGTTTAAGTATCTTAAAACAGCAAAGCATCTTAAGGTTACTGTGGAAATACTGTATTTCCTGACTTCAATATAAAGAGTAGCTTACACAAGTCACAGATCAATTTTAAAATGGGCGACTATCTGGAATCAATATATTTTGCCAACACACTAAAAACCATCACACACACAGGACCATTAAAAACCAAAGCATTCTAATTCAATGCCACCTTGAATATTCCCTGCAGAGGTATTCAGCTACTCTATATGGTTAAACACGTGAATCCCACACCTCCGGGAATATCTACATATATAAAACTGAAAAGTCTACATAAAACTTAAAAGCCTACATATATAAAACTGAAAACTGAAATGTCACTGACTGACTCCTTGAAAAACTGAAAACTGAAAAGTCACTGACTGACTGACTCCTTGAAAAGTGACTGACTGATTCTCTCCCTCCCTCATCAACAGGCAGCCAAAACCAGTGGGCCTAGAAGCGTGAAATTTGGGGAGAGTGTTCATTCCATAATGGAGGCACCCACTAGGAACCAGTTTTCGGATATTCCCACTGGAAAGGGGTCAAAAGGAGCACAAGGTGTTTTCCTCCCTATAGTTTACATTGAAGAATAAGTGACTGATTGCTGCCCTGCCCCAGATTTAAAAGCATGAAATTTGGGGAGGGTGTTTCTTATGTGACAGCAACAACCACCAAGAACTGATGTTGAGAACTTTAACCCTTAAAGGGGTGAAATGGGGTGCAATCTGTTTTTGTCCTATACTTAACATTGAAGACTGACTGATCAACATCCAGCTGATGCACCTCTGTGATGGTGCGCATGGGGTGTAATGGTGCCCATGGGGGAAGGGTGCGCATGGGGGTTGCAGAGAATGGGGGACAATGTGTGGTGGGGAGATGATGCGCATGCGGGAACAGTGCACATGGGAGTATGTTGCGCATGGGGGTTTGTTGCACATGGGCAGGTGGATACATGGGGGTGTTGCACATGAGGGGATGGTGCGCATGGGGGTTGATGCACAGTGGGGGATGATGTGCATAGGGTGGGGGATGATGTGCATAGGCATGGGAATGATGCGCAGTGGGGGAGTGATGCACATGGAGATGGTGCACATGGGGAGATGGCGCACATGGGAGAATGTACATGGACAATGCACATGGGGAGACAGTGCACATTGGGGAACAGTGCGCATTGTGGGTTTGTTGTGCACAGGAGGGTTGATGCGCATGGGGGGTTGATGCGCAGTGAAGGGTTATTGAGCACTGGGGATGATGTGCAGTGGAGGGAAGATGCGCACGGGAGATGAATCACAATGGGGGTATGTGCAATGGTCAATGATGCACATTGGGGTTGATGTGCATGTAGGTTTGTTGCGCATGGGGGGTTGATGCACATGAGGGGATGATGCCCATGGGGTTGTTGCGCAGTGGGGGATGGTGTACAGGGGAATTTTACTCTCGCAACACAGGTACATTTTTGCTAGTTTATAATAATGCTCCTTTGAAATCCTTCTTCAGTGTGAAAAAGGGCTTTCCAGCAGTCAAGCAAAGAAGCACTGTCAAATCAGACACTGCTTTCAGAATGGCTGGAGGATAAAACTAAACCAAGAACCAATCTTGTATGTCATCTACAATACTACAACATTCTCCCAGTGACTTTGAAGAATTCACTAATGGTGACAGAGAAACAGAGGATTCATTTCATGTTTTTCAGTTGAGGATATGCTCCCCCTAGAGAAAATGAGGGGTTTTAAAGAACAGTGTTTTTACGCTTATCAAAGTAACTCATCTATGGGATGTTTCATAAAACATGCCTTATCATCTTATTTGAGAGTATACACATAAGAGTAGTACCTTGGTTTATGAGCATAATTCAGTTTGGAAGCACGCTTGTAATCTAAAATGCTTGTATATCAAAGAAAATTTCCCATAAGAAATAATGGAAACTCAAACTATTTGTTCCACAACCCAAAATATTCATATAACATGATTACAATACTGTAATATAATACAAAATAATAAAGAAAATACAAAATATGAAGAAAAATAAAACCAATTAACCTGCACTTAGGGCGCAATCCAGAGTAACTATGGGGAGTCCTTGCTCCGGTGTAAGATCAATTTGCTCTGGATTACAATATGAATTTCCCATAGGTTTTCACTAGGTGGTGCAGTAACTAGGGGTACACGTAATGTCTGTTATGTGCTCCCGTAGTTACTCTGGATTGTAGGGAAAGTCTCTCAAGCTGCAATCTGCTCACACAGGAGTGAGCACCATTGATTATAATAAGGCTTACTTTAAAACAGACATGCAAGGCTAGGTCTCTCAGGCTCATTTCCATTTATCCCCTTATATAGAAGTGAGTCCCACTGACAGTAATAGGCTGACTTCAGAGATATGCATAGGCTGGTCTCTCAGGAGAGGCAGAGCATGTGCTGACAGAGCACTAAAACCGATCGTATCCCAACTGGGACTATTTCTTTTGCTTGTTTATCAAGACATCACTTGTATATCAAGTCAAAATTTTTAGAAATGTTTGCTTGTCTTACAAAACTCTTTCAATCCAAGTTACTCTCAATCCAAGGTTTTACTATACTTACATAATATAGCTCATTGAAAATCAACAAAATTTTGATATAATAAATATTGTTAAGTTGAAAAACAAGGATTTACACAAAGCAATTTAAACACTTCAGCTGAAGAACTCCAATGCAGCAATACTCTCTGACAACACTTTAAAATTTAAGTCTAGCATAGCAAAATCCTGAGCGGTTACAGGTCCACACAGTTACGTCACCCTCTGGGGCTATTTTATGGAAAGTTACCTTAACTGCTCTGGAGCAAAGGGCTTAATTTGACTTAAGGATTTGGCCTTAATCTTTGAAAATATACACTATTTGGTTGAACACTGGAGATAAACATTCAAGCTCTTTAAGCAACTATGAACCCTAAATGACAAATCTTGTCAAAAAAAAACAGATCTTCATCCTACAGAACAACATTGAAAAACTCTGGCTGTAATTTTGTCAAAAAACAATTCTTCATCTCTAAAACTGAACAATGTTGAAAAACTCAGGCTGAAATCCAATATATCCATACATGAAAGTAAGCCCCATTGAGCACAGTGGAACTTGATTCTGAGTGAACCTATATAAGGTTGAACTGTCATTGTTTAGCAATTATGAAATTATTCATTCTAATTTTGTATGTAAAATTACATACTAATTGCATCCATATTTAAAATTGAACTAGGAGACTTAACTAGGAGACTTATTAATAAATCATATTCACTATACTATTATAAGAGAAAAGATGTCTGAATTAATATGGACATAAAAACTAGGATCTAGGTTTAATTTTACATATACCGTAAGCGTATTTTACTGAAAATTAATAATATATTTGCATTGTTTTGGTTTCAACCTGCTTCTTTGATATGTCTTAAAATACAGAGAGCATTTCATTCTTGATTAGCATACATTTTAAATAGGACCTATTAAAATGATGTAGAATACTAGTGAATTTCAGTCCTTCTGAGACAGTGATAGCACACCGGCATTTGATCCAACAATTTGCAGCTTTCGGTAACAGCATCCGTATCAAGTGCCTGCCAAACAAGATGTGCGCTCATCACATTAGGCTATTTTATTTAGCCTTTCATGTGTGCTGATGTGGTTATTTCTTTGCAGAAATGTTGCATTTTGATTCCTAGCTTACACCCTCCCAGAAATTAGGGAGAACTTGTTGCATAAATCTTTTGGTTGAATAAGTCTTCCAGGGCACTGTGGACTACATTCTATGTGGATTCGTACTCCTTTAGTTAAAAACTCTTCGGTGCTTATTTTTGCTGAATAGACTTGCACCAAAAGGCACTAAAAAAGGCTCTGTAAAAAAGAGCTATGAATAAGGAAGTACTTGGTTCAAATCTCAGCTCTACCATGAACTTATTAAGTACTTTTAAACAAGTCACCTCATCTTGTAGTGCACAGGTGTCCAAACGTTTTGATAGGAGGGTTAATTTAATTCTGAGTTTGTAATGGTCACACGTGAGAGGAGAAGCAGAGGTCAATTTTGCTGCTCAATCATGATCGAGATAATTTTTTCAGTAGCACATACCATAGGACACATTCGAATGTTAGTCATGTAAGAGGATAAGATGTTAGCTCACACAAATGAACTTCAGCTTGAAGGTCTTTCAAGAACTTCTTTATCTAAGTTCTGCACAGTGATGAAAGGACACTTGCAAAGCTTATCAATGACCTTTTCTAATCACAACTTCCCAATACACCAGAACATCATTTTGGACTGTTCCAGAATTTCCAGCACTTCTGTATCCCATAGTATATGTTGTATAAATGAACAACCAATGGCAGCTTAGAATTATCTTCCTGTTGCTTCTGCCCATTGCTTCCATTTGCACAAAAAGGGCAACACAAGAGAGCCACAGATCCAGAATCTGGGATTTTAGTTATCCACAGATCAGGTTTGCAGCCCCCAGGAGTTCTCTACTCACACAGCTTTTGGAGGAGAGGGGAGCTCTGTTCCTTTCTCCTCCGCAGTGTCCTCTGAGCTCTCCAGAGTCCCCTGACCTGGAGTTTTGAAAGAGAACCCCCATAGATAAGGGGTCATACAAATATTTCCCAATCTCCCTTGGTACTTCTCTGTTCACACATTGGTGTCACTAGGGTTCACGTTACCCGGTGCAGAAGGCCAGCGTTTCACCCGCATGCAGTGGGCAGGGCAACAACCTGGGTGGTGAGCATGGCTATGTGCCATTGCTTTGCCTCCATTTGATTTTGGCCATACATATTAATAGAATAAATATATTTCAAAGTGGTTTGTTCCATTACATTCTGCTGTAAATTATGCATCCAGTGGTATGTAACATGATGGGATTATTCCTAAAAACCATGATTTTTAGCCTTTTATTCCGGGACATAAGGCTAAAAAAGAATAAATGTCCCAGAAAAAGAGGATATTGATTTTAAAAATTAAAACAGCCTTAAAACACCCAGAGGGAGGAGAATAAGAAAAAAGGACTTGCTAGAGTGGAAGAGAAGTTAGGACCATCACTCAGCTTTACAAATAATTATTTTTAAATTCCCACTACCTGCTGAGCCAGTGTTGAGGTCTGCCTTCTGGAGCACTTTTCAGGAGATTGTGGGGACTGTAGTTTCTGGATTAGGACCCTTCCTAGCCTTGGCTTCCTCTTAGCCTGGCCTCTCCAGCAGAAGAAGCCAGGATGTGCAAATCATGTATGCAAATTTTAGGGTTTCTGAGGCTTTTTTAGTTTTTTGGCCTTAACCTTGGACAGGAAAGAACTAGCTCAAAACGGATTGTTGCGTTGGACTCTACTCTTCAATATGAATCAAATGTCATATGGCATGAGGGGGTAGGGTGACCTTTGCAAACTTGATTTTTTGGGGTCCCACTGCCCCTCACTGCATGTCACTCCTCTGGATGCGTTACCTGGTGCAGGCCGCACCACCCTGGTGATGCCACTGTATTCGCCACTAAACCCTTTCCCCTGATTCTCAGCAGCATATTCTCAGTAGCAGGGCAAGGGGAAGCAGTGCTGTGAAGAAAGCAGGGAAAGTTTGCTAATGCATACACTTCATTCCACACATGCATTTGTGGAATACAACCCAAAGCACTTTAGTTTTACATATGAACTGCCTCTTTCTATAGTTCAAACAAACAATGCAGAACAATTCTGGTAGTGAATTAAACGGGCAGTCAGAATTTCGTGTGATTTTTTAAAGCATGATTTAGAAAAAAATTATACATGTCAACATCATTGGCATTTACATTTTGACGTGCCCTTAGAAGAAAGTTATCTCCAGTATTTATATACTGCTTTTAAACTGTAAATACTGTTGATCCAACAATCAATATGCTGCTTTTCTATTAAATGTCCTGCAACATGTCCTGTACATATATTTCCCATTGTGTTTAACAGATCCTACACCCAGGCAAGTACTGCACATTTAGAATTGTGACCGAAATCTTAATCAAGGTTTTTATTTTTCACCTCATTCCCTCTGTACTTCCTCCTATAATAAATACACATTCCACAAAATGCATAAATCAACAATAAATCATTTTGGGTCATTATTATCAATTATATCCAGAATTCAGCTGCACAAACAATGCACTAGCTAAGCCAGCAAATAATACTCATATGATAAGCACTGTACATTACAGGCAACAATACTGCAGCAGTTTGGTAACTAAATAAGGCTGCAATCCTATCCACACTTAATCTGGGAGTAAGCACTGTTGACTATAATGGGGATTGCTTCTGAGTAGAAATGCATAGGTTTGGGCTTTAATCCTAATTTTTACACACATGTAATTCTAACTGTTATTTTCAAGGACCCAACAAAACTAAAATAAATATTTGATTTTTCAGATAGAAGACTATCTTGCCTTGTTTAGTAACAATTGGTCCTCCTGGCTTTTATAAAATGCAAGACTGAAAGGAGGAGAAAAAAGCACGGCATTTGAAAAAAGTGAGAATTTCATGAGGTACTATCCTGATACATAGGAAAAGATTCTCATTCAGAAGCCTAATCCTAACCTGCACTGTCACAACTGGGCCATGTGGCCTGCATTATAGGTTAGGAGCAGGATGGGGGTCTTCTTGAGTAAGAGGATATTTTTCCCCTTACTCTGTGTAATGCCCCAGCCTGCCCAATGGGACTCCTCGGATCTGTGCAAGCTAAATCACTGGCACAAATCCAAAGAGCTCACTGTCCAGGAACAGGGTTAGGATATGGGGAAATCCTCCTCCACCAATCCTGCCCTCACCCAAATCTGTCCACCTTACATTCTGCTTTCCTCCTGCCACATTATGCTCCCCCCCCCCCACCTCTTTACTACCCTTACCACCCCTGTACTGCTCATCAGAATACTCCAACAGTTGTTATAGATCTGGATGCAGCACTGGCTGGCACAGGCCTTCCTATCAATGTTCCTATAAAGTAGTCACAAATATGCTTTTTGACACATTTGAAGCACTCCAGGCCAATGCAGCAGCCACTGCACCAGAATAACCCCTTAGTAGGAAACTGCAAAAGGCAAGGTTATTTTTCCTGCCATCCCTACCCATTAGGACCATGCTGTCAAATAAAATACAGTGGCGCCTAACGTAAAGTATGTTTTGCATAACAAACAAAAATTTCTCTAGGATTCCACTTCATGTAACAAACTGTGCTTCACATAAAGAACACATTTGTTGGCAGTTGGGGCAGACGTGCTGGCAGGCAGCCTGTTTAAAAAGCATCAGGGCTGCCTAGCGCACCTTCCCATAGTGAAAGCAACACTTCCGTGCTGTTCCTCCTGTGGCTGGGCATCCGCTGGGCAGAGGAAGAAAAGAGCAGTGGAGAAGAGGGAAGCAGCTCAGGGCTAGCCAGAAGGGAGCAGGGGAGAGAGAGGTTCAGGATGGAGAGAAGGAGAAAGTGGGGAGACACTTTGAAGGTGTCTTGGATTTCTGCCTCCTAACCATGTCTACCCAGAAGTAAGCCCCATTGTGTTAAATGGGTCTTACTCCCAGGAAAGTGTCTTTAGGACTGCAGCCTAAGTATAGAATCATAGAGTTGGAAGGGACCTAGTAGGTCATCTAGTCCAACCCCCTGCCTGCAGCAGGAAATCCCCCTAGAGTATCCCCGACAGGTGCTCGTCGAGCCTCTGCTTGAAGATACCCAGTGAGGGAGAGTCCACCAACTCCCTTGGCAATCTGTTCCACTGCCGAACCGCCCTTATCATCAGGAATTTTTTCCAGATATCCAACCGGAATCTCCTCTCCTGCAGTTTGTACCCATTGGTTCTAGTCATGCTTTCAGAAGCAGCTTCCACCCTATGACACCCCTTCAGGTATCTGAAGAGGGCAATCATGTCTCCTCTCAGCCTCCTCTTCTCCAGGCTGAACATCCCAAGTTCCCCCAACCTTTCCTCGTAGGGCTTCCCTTCCATCCCACTGATCATTCTTGTCGCTCTCCTCTGGACTTGCTCCAGTTTGGCTGCATCTTTCTTAAAGTGAGGTGCCCAGAACTGAACACAGTACTCAAGGTGAGGTCTGACCAATGCTGAATAAAGAGGAACTAGAACTTCTCGCGACTTGGAAGCTACAATCCTCTCAATGCAGCCTAAAATGGCATTTGCTTTCTTTGCAGACACATCACACTGCTGACTCATGTTCAGCTTGTGATCCACGGCGACTCCAAGGTCCCACTCACATGTTGTGCTGCCAAGCCAAGTATCCCCCATTTTATACCTGTATTTTTGGTTTTTATTTCCTAAGTGCAGAACCTTGCACTTCTCCCTGTTGAAATTCATTCTGTTACAGCCCAGTACTCTAGTTTATCCAGATCCTCCTGGAGGTTTCTCCTGTCTTCTGATGTGTTTGCTACTCCTCCCAGCTTGGTGTCATCCGCAAATTTGATCAGGCTCCCCCGTATCCCTTCCTCCAAGTCACTGATGAAAATGTTAAAGAGAAACAGGCCCAAGACAGAGCCTTGGGGTACCCCACTAGGGACCGACCTCCACGTTGACATAGAACCATTTACTAAAACCCTTTGAGTGCGGTCGTCGAGCCAGTTGCAGATACACCTAACAATTGCCCCGTCTAGCCCATATTTTTCCAACTTCCCAATTAACATGTCATGTGGGACTTTGTCAAATGCTTTGCTGAAGTCAAGATAAATGACATCCACAGCATTGCCACTGTCCAGTAAGCTCGTAACCCGATCAAAAAAGGAGATCAGATTTGTCTGGCAAGATTTATTCTTGGTAAATCCATGCTGGGTTGTTTTGATCACCGAATACTTGTCTAGATGTGCACAAATTGTGTGTTTTATGATTTGTTCTAATATCTTCCCCGGGACTGAAGTCAAACTGACTGGTCTATAATTTCCCGGGTCTTCTTTTTTCCCCTTCTTAAAGATTGGGACTACATTTGCCCTCTTCCAGTCCAGTGGCACTTCTCCACTCCTCAGGGATTTCTCAAAGATGATCGACAGAGGCTCTGCAAGGACATCTACGAGTTGCTTAAGAACTCGAGGATGCAGCTCATCCGGTCCAAATGACTTGAATTCATTTAGGCCAGTTAAGTGGTTTTGAACCAGTTCTCTGTCAATCTTAATCTGCTGTTCTGCACCATCCACGTTTTCATTACCTCTTTGTGGATGCAAGCACATCCCCGCATCAGCCAATGATGCTGCACCCCCATTTGCACAGCCCTCCTTCCGAGAATAGACGGACGCAAAGTAGGAGTTGAGCAGCTCTGCCTTCTCCTGCCTTCCAGACACCTGCTGTCCATCTTTGTCCAGGAGCAGCCCCACCCCCTTGTCTCTCCTCCTGTTCCTTTGGGCATATCTAAAGAAACTCTTTTTGTTATCCTTGACTCCCCTGGCCATCCTCAGCTCATACTGAGCTTTAGCATTCCTGACCCCCTCCCTACCAGACCGGGCTATCTGCCTGTACTCCTCCCTGGTGATCTTTCCAGTCTTCCACTCCCTATACTTCTCTTTCTTTAACTTCAGCTGATCCCCAAGTTGCTTGTGGAGCCAACCTGGTTTTTTCAGGTTTTTTTCCCCCTTTCTTTCTCATGGAAATTGTTTCTGACTGTGCTTGCAGAAGCTGCCTCTTAAGGATCTCCCACCCATATTGGGCCCCTTTCCCCATTAGATCATCAATCCACGGGATCCTGCCTATGACTCCTCTAAGCCTGCCGAAATCAGCTTTCCTGAAATCCAATGTATAAGTTTCACTCTGCACTCTTTTTATTTCCCACATTATTCTAAATTCCACAATTAGTTAAGATCAGGTCAAGGATGGCCCCTCCCCTTGTTGTTTCCTCCACCTTCTGGACCATGAAGTTATCTTCCAGGCCCATCAGGAATTTATTGGAGCTTCCATGTTTGGCTGAGTTTGTCTCCCAGCAAATGTCTGGATAGTAAAAGTCCCCCATTACTACTACCTCATATTTCCTTGCAACGCCTGCCAGTTGCGCCAAGAAGACATCGTCTACTCCTTCTCCTTGGCCTGGCGGACTATCGTAAACGCCCACCACAATGTTTTGTTTCTTGTTTTTCCCCCTAACCTTTACCCAAACACACTCCACAGGGATATCTGGACCAGCTTCCTGGATTTCAGAGCAGGTATACATGTTCTTGACATATAATGCTACTCCGCCTCCCCTTTTGCCACTTCTGTTCCTCCGGAACAGCTGATAGCCTTCCAATTGTGCGTTCCAGTCATGGAAGTCGTCCCACCAAGTTTCAGTTATTCCTATCAAATCAAATTTCCCTTCACTTGCTAAAAGTTCCAGCTCATCTTGTTTATTTCCCAGGTTCTGTACATTTGTGTAAATGCAACGTAAGCCCTAGAGGTTGCAACTCAATACATTTCCCTCCTTTATTGTAAGGCCAGGTCCCTCTAAAGATTAGTAGACTTCATAAGATCATGCACATTGAATGCATGTTTTGAATTCAATCCCAGTGTTTTGTCATCATTTTTACATCCAGTTAATATTTTATATGGATATTTTTGGGGTTGTGGAACCTGTCTGAGTTTCCATTATTTTCTATGGGAAAATCCGCTTCACATAAAGAACGTTTCATGTAAAAACATGCCTCCAGAACGAATTAAATTTGTTACGTGAGGCATCACTGTAGCTTCCAAACAATGGTGCCACTACTATAAAAAGATATCTTTAGAAAAGGTATTGTCTTGGCACTGATTAGTTCTATCCATACCCTTCCTTCAAGAAGCTCAGGGTAACATTTAAAATTCTCCCTCCCTTTCATTTTAAACTCTTAAAAACCTTGTGAGTTAGATTAGGCTGAAAGACAGTGATTAGTCCAAAGTCACTCTCTGACCTTCCCAAGGATGACCTAGCAAGCATCTAAATAAAGCTACATCTCTTGACTCTTAATCCAAAACTCCATACTACTACAGCACACTGAGTCAATGAGTTTCAAAAATATCTCAACCAGGGGTACACAAACGATAGATCAACAGACCACTGGCCAATTTCTGGTGAACCAGCCAGAAGAGTTGCATATGACAGTCGGTCCTGCCCAGTCATATGAAGCACTGGGAGTCTCTCCAATTGTGGGCTGCTTTTGTTTTGCTTTAGATTAAGAGGTGCAATGCTTCACTGGCTGGATGGAACAGTGAGCAAGTGACTTCTACATCTACATTCATTGCCATTTTGGAGGCAAGAAAAAGGATCAAGAGAGGAGAATGAATGTTCTGGAATTACACTGGCTTTAGGGAAAGGATAAAATAGAACCTCCATATTCAGAAGAAATATACGATTGATCTTTTAGATAATAAGAACTATGGGAGTGGTAACCATCAGCAGACCCTGCCAGTGAACTGCTGAGCTTAAAATGTTTACAAAAGTGCTTTGAACTCACTACTTAGAACTTCAAACTGATCCAGCATTGTTCTTACATTCTTAAACAAGAGCACATTCTCAGGATCACTTAACACAGATTAGATATCCGTAAAGAATTGCAGAGCATGCATTTTACTTTGGAAAATTATGTTTTGGTGATACAAATATATATCTTTGTACATACACACACACACAGGACCACAAAAACTGGTTTAAACACCGAAATCTAAACTTCTGTATCTTGTCTACAAGCTATATAGTATCCTTTTTTAGCCACTCACTGTTCATGGCAATATAACTGAAAGCAGGATGCTAAGCTTAACATATTTCCCAAATATGTTTTGAAATTGAAACAGCCATACAGTTACTTCAGGATGCATGTTCACCAAGATTCTTTGAGTTCCTGCCCCACAAAAGCAGCCCCCACAGTTTCTGAAAGTCACTCATGAGAGATAGGGGACCTTCCAGTGCAACATCCAATATAAAGCAAGGGGCAAGTTCCAGCAAAATCCCATAAGCATGTGGCAGTGTTCTAGATGCATGCACATGGAAGTCATAGGATTCCAACCATATCACAGTACACTTATGTGATTACACTGTCATATAAACATAGTGGTACTAATTTAGGAAATCTAGCTAAGGCTACAAACCTAAAGACACTTTCCTGGGAGAAAGACCCACTGAACACAATAGGGCTTACTTTTGAGTAGACATGGTTAGGATTGTGCTCTAAATTCATTTGCAAACTCTGAACAAGATCCACACCATCATAGGGATTTCAATTACTCATGAATGCAGCCAACATAAAAAGAATCAGGTTTTCAGTGGGATACACTGCCCCTATAATAAATAGGACATTGGATTTCAAATACTAAGTTTTAAATAAACAATTACATAGTAGCAAATAGAAAATCGCTAAAGTAACCACATAGACTCACCAAGTTCATTGAGACTTTGAGCAGCTTTTGTTATTTCTCTGCTTCCTCCTTGCAGTTGCCCTTGAAGCCTCTTGCTGAGATACAAGATGCGTATTATTCTCCGCAGCAAGTCACAGGCAGCCTTGAGAGGAAACACGGCTTAAGAATATATTCAATATGATACATTATTGCACAGTTTGAAGTACCAGCTGAGGAAACCTGACACATGTTTCTGGGCTTACAATACAAGCTTGATTACATTTCGCTCCAGCACATGGTTTGGTATCATCTGGCATCTAACAGCAACTGTAGTAAAAAAACATGCCACAGAGAATTTAACTACAAGCTACCCTGCAAGGATAGAAGGGCATTTAGACATAAATACACAATGAAAGAACACTACAGACAAATTAAACATTCTGTTCTATTGAAACCACTGCAAGTTTGGTATGGACTTTAAAACTCAGCATGTAGCATTTTTCTAATGATGACCAGAGTTGTTCATATTCTGCCTCAGAGCCCCCAAAAATTTTGGCAAGGAAAAATGAATTCTGCACGTAGAATTTCACAATCGCTACAATGTATGGATGGCTTATTCCATACCAAAGTGAATGAAACAAGTGTATTCTTAAGTTACAATTTCATGAAGTTACTCTTTAAAAACAATCTGACCTGCAATGACATCTGAATGCAAGCCAAATATATTTAGTTCTATGAAATGCAGTGTGTTTGGTTCAAAGCAACACAGGCAGTCCACAGCACTAGCACTGCCATAAGGCACATTTGTGCTATCCCACTAGTAAATTCAACTGGCGGGAAATCCTGTGCTGCCCTATCAGTACTGCAGAGGAACTCCCAGGTACCAGTGGAAATGAGGCCAACAGGGCCAACAGGGATGAGGAGGATGTGGGGGAGATGTTTCTGGGCAGAAGGCGAACAGTGGAACAGGCCATGGGAAGGACGGAACCAGCAGAGCCCACCTCTGCCAAATCCCTTTCCTAGGCGTGGCAGCTAGGCATGGGTTTTTCTGCAGTCCACACCAGCTAAAAATAGCATTGACTTAAGAAGCCCATTAAGCAGGCTGGGGTTTTACTTGGCATCATGGAACAAAAAGGGACAAGCTTCCCTCCTTAGCTTTAGACCAAATCTCTGCAGTTATCTATGTATACCTGTGATGTCCATTTTGCCCAGGGATACCACCTCCCTGGGAGGCTAGTGCTCATCTTGGTATTGGTGTCTGAGGATGCTGGGCTGGTGGCCAATTTGGAGCCCTCAGACCCTAGTGATGTGCTGGTGGGGGACCCCTGTAAGGTGGATTAGGTTGGGGTGGGCTCTGAGGAGGGCAGGACAACAGGCACTAATCATTGGCCCAGACCCACTGAAAACATACAACGGTTCCAGCCTTGGATGCTCCCATGTATGGCTTCCAATCCACCAGGCCAGGGCCTCTCAGACCCCATTCAGGCAAGAGATAGGCAAGAGAGGTGTGAAAAATTTGCCTCTTGCCATCCAACTGTCTGTGCTGCAGCTGCAAGGAGACACACAACATCATCTGGCTTTTGGTCTTCTTATGAGCCCAGCAAATGTTCCCAGCCCTTTAGGCTATGTGACTGGCCCAAGATCTCACAAGACCTACTGCCCTACTCCCAGGGAGACCCCTGGCATGGGAGCCAGTTCCAAGCAGTAGTCTCTGATTGCTTCCAGTGAGACCCCTGCTCTCAAAGAGACATACATCACAAGAGCCAGGGCTGTGCTACAGTACTTACACCAATTATCTTTATTAACTTCTTTACAGTTGCAATAATCAAGAATGCCTCTTCCTTTTATATCACATTCAGCCACTAGGAATAATGTACTCTAAAGATTAAAGTGCTCCTGGCAGGTTGCCCTGCTAGTTATGAACAACTCTAAGGGCAGCACTCATTCATCCCTGTTACAAGGCCAAAGAGCCAGTGTTGTACAAAGAAACTCCATGGTCATGTGGCCATGTGGTCAGTGCCAAAGCACATGGAACACAGTTTACTTCCAAACATGCTTTCAAACTGTTGAGTTGGCAGGAGCTAGGCAAATCATGAGAGCTGGGCAAATCATGAGAAATTAAATCATAATTATTTAACAGCACCAAGGTAGGAAATTGGATTTTGATGTTTTTTTCCTTGTTATGAGGACTTCAGTATCAGTGGTGAATCAAATCAGTAGATACCAAAGTCACACCTGTAGTCACAATATTTTTTTTAGTAATCAAGAGAGGCCTTGAGTACAAAAAATTTTTGTAATCTTAATTTTAGTAATCAAGAGATGCCTTTAGTACAAAAAACTCAGGCCAATAGGAAATACATCAGAATTCTATGAAGTTATCTGGATATTTGTGCTTACATCAAATTTTTTTCCCTAATCCAGAATGCTGCCAAAAATTCACTGACTATTGGTACGACTGGAAAAAAATCATAATTGTGCCCTAAAGGAGAAGTTCTGTCATTTGGCAAATATAAGCAAATTAAACTATACAAGTAAATTGCCTTAGACTAACCAAATTATCAATGAAAAATCATTGCTGATACAACAATTTACAACAAGACCATGTTACCAATTAAAACAGTTGTAAGGAACATTTCCAAAATCAAGGCTGCAATCCTAAGGATACGTTCCTGGGAGACAGACCCATTGAACACAAACTCTACAATCCAGAGTAATTACAGGAGCATCTAAGAGACATTACGTGCACCCGTAGTTACTGAACCCTCTAGTGAAAACCTATGGGAAATTAATATTGCAATCCAGAGTAAATTTTTCCTACACCAGAGCAAGGACTCCCTGTAGTTACTCTGGATTGCACCCTAAGGGGCTTACTTTTTGAGTATACATGGTTATGATTGTGCTCTAAGGGCACAATCCAGAGAAACAATGGGAAGGCCTTGCTCTGATAGAAGGACAATTTATTCTGGATTGCAATATAAATGTCTCATAGGTTTTCACCAGACGATGCTGTAACTACATCAACATAAATGTCTCTTATGTGCTCCCGTAGTTACTCTGGATTGTAGGATATGCATTCTTCCATATTTGGTTTTCTGAATTTCTGGAAAACTGCTATTTTGAGGTACTAGATTTGAAGAGATGGTTGCCTAACTCTGGATTATGAATGCTGCTGGGAAGGCCATGGTCAAGTTTTCCCCATAAAAATTACCTTGATATAAATGATTAATAATAAGAGCCTTTACAGGAAATGCACCCTATAAATAAACAATGAGCAATTTATTTCTGTTTATTTTTCCTTTTAATAGGATTTTGGAAGTGTTCAGTACAGAACATATATTCAGTGGCTTCAATTATTCATTCTGGGAGTGTGTCATTTGAGATTTTCCCCCTCCAACCCGTAACTATAGAAACACTCCACATTCAGCAAGACTACAAACATCCCTGGCCCACCAACCATTAATTCTTCTTCATTTATCAGCTCATGAGTTGAAGTTGCAAAGCTACACTGTTCAACATGCTTCCCAATAATAAGAAATTAGCTGTCTTCCCAAATAGCATCTTCCTTTGTGGACAAAGAAATTCCTCTTCATTACAATGTCAGTAAATCAAAGCTTTTTGAAATGCAGTAATAAACAGATGGTATTCTTTGTAAGCAATCAAAAGTAATACATTTATGGAGAACAAGGGAGAAAAAATACACAACTTACCTGAAGTCTTGCTAACTGAGCAGTGCGCGACACTATTTTGTTGTACGGATCAATAATTTTGGCTCTGATTCTAATGAAAAATGAAATATGTTTAAGAAATGATGATAGTACAGAAGAATTCTAAGCTTACAGTTCATTATATAATTACATACCTGTCAATAGTACTTTGAAGGGCACTTATTCTTGTCTGCATCATTTGAAGAACACCTGCACAAGAAATTATTAAACTCAGTAATTCAGCACCAGAGAAGTGATACTCAGGGCGCAATCCTATCCAACTTTCCAGCACTGATACAGCTGTGCCAGCAGGTGTGTACTGCATCCTACAGGGCATACTATGTCCCTTTTCACTTTTATAGCTCCTATATTTATATTCTTATTTTATACTCTTATTTCTGGACACATTTGTAATTACTGTTTATTTTGTGCTGTCAAAGACCATAATAAAGGATATTATTATTATTATTATTATTATTATTATTATTATTATTATTATTATTATAAATGTTTGGGTGTTTAGGATGTGTATTTCATTATACTTGTATATCATGCCAACTTTAATAATCTTGTGAATAACAGCTTTAGGAATACTACTCAAAACTGGCTCATAAGGAGTTCATGCTGCAAGATTATCTTCATAATAATCAGCTTCAAACTTTCACAGCTAGGAGAAAGTGTTGCCTAAGAACAAATAGATTTTTTACAACTTTAATTGGTGGGGGTATCAAAGCATAACTGAGGCACATAACATATGTATGTGTGGTAATGTTCTCTAAAGCAGCATCTGTGGAAAACAAAATGCAGTGTCAGGTGGCACATTGACCAGATCCAGAAGGGTTTTGTTATGTTCTTATTTCCGTCCAAGCATAACATAAATGACACTTCAACATTTTTAATGCAGTGCTTTATTGTAAAAATGCAGACCACAATGCAGATTTTTTTACATGTCAATTAAACTCATAAGACTGTAGGTGTCCAGTTCTATATATATATATGTTACTTAGCAGGCCCAGCATAGCTGTTCTGTGAATTTGTCAACCCACATGTTTGTCAAGGCTTAGTCATCTATACATCAAAAAGTGGGGCTTCAAATAAGATAAAACTTCATTTAATAAGATAGAAAGACCATGGAATTTGAGTTTCAAATTTTAAAAAGCTGCACCCAAGTGCTCCTGCTGCAGAAATCTTGGAACTCTGCTACTTTCAGCTATTTTCTATCCTATATGATAGGGTTTGTTCATAGGTTACTTATCAGAACAAGCTTCACTCACTGCCTTTCATTTTAAAAATACAGCATCTGTGAAAACGATTTCTTTAATAAGATAACAAGGGGCAATAATGATCATTAGGCTTTAGTGACCTGATTCTAAATCCCTTGTTCTTAAAATAATATTGGATATTGATGGCTATACTTTGCTATACTCAGCCCTGCTTTGTTCACTTGTTTTGTCTCACCTGACTGATAAATGGCTTGGTCATTCAAAACAGTCAGCAACCCTAAATGGTTGCTGGTTAAAAGACAGCAACCCTAAATGGATTGTATTAACAGTATTGCAAGTCAGTAAGTTGAGAATTGGTTGAGCTCTTCAATATCACTCTCTTATGGAAAATCTTGCATGGGAAGGAAGACTGTGCTTTTGCAAGGATGAATTTATTCTCTTCCTTCAGAGTGATACATTTAGTGCATATAATTAATGTTTTTCACAATCTATAAGACCAACTGAGGATGCAATCCTAAAACACAGGAGTAAGCACCATTGAACAAAATAGTTTTTACTTATGAATAAATGGACACAGGATTTTTTTGCAGCTTGAATAACCACTGAAAGCAAAATGCAGGATTGCCTGCTTTGTAGCTTTTCCACAGTATTGTGTATATTCTTTCTTTTACAGTTACCCAATCAACAGAATTCTGATGTCATTCTATCTGAACAGTCCCTGTACTTTGCTGATACAAAGCAGGTACAATTCTGTCAAACCCAGACAAGACATTAGTCATTTAAAATCTTCAATAATATAATGACATATGGTTTAAAAGCACAATCCTAAGTTGCGCTGGAACAGGCAGGCAACTCCCTACCCCAGCCTCCCCTCCTCATTGGGTGCCATATACATGCTTTATGGCACATTTGCAACACCCCTTGGCCTGGGCAAGTGACTTGTGTCAGCTGAAGCAGGCAGTCTGGATTGCGCTGCCCATCTCTAAGAAAAACCAGGTATTGAGAAACTCTGCTAATCATATTTCCACCCCTTCTCAGGTGGTATCTAGACCTAAAGGTCAAATGGGGAGATCCATCACATTTATTATTTATTATATCTTTAATACAACATAACTGAGTCCAAGGTGACTATCAAGCAATTTAGCAGAAATTGCAATTACAGAAGAAAATCACATATTAATAACACTCATATTAAATATTTTATACTAGTGAAAAGCGTACCCTCATTGCGGGAGTAACGTTTCTCCATACACCATCCCCCCACGGCGCATCAACAACCCATGTGCATCAACACCCCGTGCGCATCAACCCCCATGCGCATCAACCCTCATGCGCATCTGTCCCCCGTGTGCAACTTTCCCCCGTGCGCAACTTTCCCCCGTGCGCAACTTTCCCCCGTGCGCAACTTTCCCCCGTGCGCAGCATCCTCGCCAGTGCAACCTCTTCCTCCGAACAACATCCCCCCCCACTGCACCAGGCACATAGCACCAAATTGGCTGGATGTTGGTCAGTCTTCCATGTTAAGTATAGGACCAAAACACGCTGCACCGCTTTTCAGCCCCTTAAGGGTTAAATTTCTCCACATCGTTTTTGGTGGGTGTTCATGTGACAGTAGGAACTCCCTCCCCAAATTTCATGCTTCTAGTTCCAGGGGTTGGGGCGGAATGTTGATGAGTCATCAATTCTTCAATGCAAAGTATAGGGAGGAAAACGCGTTGCACCCCTTTTCACTCCCTTCCAGTTGGAATTTTCGAAAACCGGTTCTTAGTGCACCCCTCGATCACGGAAGGAACACCCACCCCAAATTTCACGCTTCTAGGGCTGGCGGTTTTGGCAGGGCAGTGAGTGAGTCAGTGAGTGTGTGAGTCAGTCAGTGACTTTTCTCTTTTATATATATAAAGATAGATTATTACTTTTGCCTCAAAAATTTAAATTATAAACATTTCTAACCACCCAAATGTATATAATCCACCTAAATGAATGATTTGCATCCACATCCATACCAGTTCTTTGCTATGTAACACTTTTCCATTTATCCAGTAAAGGATGTCTAGTCTAGAAAACATACTGTAGTGTAAGCCCAACGAACAGCTCCACTTGCTGACAATTTCAGAAACTACAACTGGACTGAAATAGAAACTGCAAAACTCATTAATAACCAGCAGTCAGCTAAACTTGCATATTAAAACCATGAAATGTACACATAGGAGTTTCAGGAACCTCTGAATCTAGTGGCAATGCTTGCATTAACTTGCAGGTATAGCATCTGACATCCCATACATTAATGCATTCCATGCGTTACTAATGCTTATAACGTGTTTGTTTGAAAATATGTATTGCCCTATTCATTTTAATTAAAAGAAAATCTAATCTATCAGAAACAATTTAAGGATATTTCATAGAAATGCAAAAATATTTTTGAAAGACTACTTGTGAACTTCCACATGATTGTAGCATATTTCTCTTTCTGTATATATTAGAACACCATTAGAAAAAGTCAGCAAAAATTAACTGGAAATGTGTAAACAACTGCTTAGATTGCAATTGCAAAGTGTTCAAATTACCTCCATTGGGAGAGTAGTAAAGAAGACCTAGAGCAAATCCTAAACATGTCTGCTCAAAAGAAAGCCCCATTGTGTTCAATGGGTTTTACTCCCAGGAAAGTGTCTTTAGGATTGTAGCCATAGTCATACTATCTCAATGCATAAACTTATGCTCTACTAAAGAGAGACTTTGGAAAGGTAAGAAAACACTTTTTGAAATACTTACATGCTACTACTACACAGTGGAACAAAATCAAATATAATTTGACGTTATCAAAATATAATCATATTGGTTATTACTTTAAATTATTATGTACTAGCTGAATTAACCCATCATGGTGGGAGTAAAACTTAAAGAATATTTGTGGGGACTGGGGGGCACTGCTGGGCACCAGCAGGTGCTGGATAGAGAGCACTGGGTACCAGCAGCCACCTGCAGTCAGTGGGAAGTGGTGGGAAGAAGGAGCATTGGGTTCTGGTAGGCACCCGAGGGTAGCAGGCATTTGTGGGCCACGGGCACCAGCAGGCACCACAGAGCAGTAGGCAGGGGGCACTTTGAAGACCACTATCCTAAAGAGTGCGCTTGGAAATAAGGTGGCATTTTGTGCTGTTCTAAAACACATGCATAAGGCATTGAAAAGCTTACAATTTTGTGGGTGACTTCTTCTGTGTCATGCATTGTGTGCAAGTCCAGGTTCAGATTTAGTGCACAAGAGTTATATTTCATGAACACATAAAGGATATGACCTTTATATTCCACACCCACATAGGAAAGTGGAATATTCCTGTCATTCCTCATTCCTGTCATTACAAACAGCCCATTTTTGTCATTATAAGCAACCTGCGGAGGACACCTTTACCAAGTCATGGAAATCAACTAAAACAGAAGCAACTGAATAAAATGTCTTTAATTGAACAACAGGTACATTTTACTTCTAAGAGCTTTTACAAAAATTGAAATACTGTAACTCTTTTACCTTCCAGAGATTCTATGCCAGTTGCTTGTGCCAGCAAGTCCTCATGCCTTGCAACTACCTGTAAAAAAAGACAATAATCATCTGAAGGGGAATTCAAAAGAAAAAACAATTTCCCATGAAGAAGAAGAGGCTGCTGTTTGAGGAAATACAAATCCACAACCTTCCTGGAACTGCAGAGCTAGCCATGTGGTTCAATATGTCATTGTATTAGCATGATATCTGGACATAATATTTTAAAGCAGCCATTTACCGGCCATAACTATAATATGTCCACCATCAGTGCATTGTCGGTTAGTAACTGACACCTCACCCATGCAGTATCCATCTGTACAGGATGGCAAATAAACCTGATACATGAACATAATAATCACAAGTTGGGACTTGTCATAGTTATACCACTTTTCAATTAAAAGTTAACAAAGCAGTTTACAGAGGAAAAAAAATCAAGTAACTAATGGCTCCCTCTCCCAAAAAAGTTCACAATCTAAAAGATGCAAAAAGAACACCAGCAGACAGCTACCAGAAAATACATTGCTGGGATGGGGGTGGTCAGTTACTGCTAAATAAAAGACACGTGAGCACCCACTAGAAAAAGTGCCTCTTATGCAGTTAGCACAAGGGTAAGACATTGCCACATTTCCTAAAGAGAGCTGGAGAGATTGCTTATATTCAAGAGCGATTATTAAAGATAGACATTACTTTCCACATCACTACCTATTGTTTGCATTTCATCATTTCATTGCATTTCATTTCACTCAATGCACTCGAGTCTGATTGCAAGCAAACTGCATTTATTCAATATGTTTTCCTTTGAAAAAGTTTATTCTAATCTGTTGCATCCAGAAATTTATTCAGATAATATTAGAAATTTGTGTGACATGCAGGCAGGTATTTTAGAAATACAAACGTGCCCTTCTAGCCAGGGGCACTTTATTCCACAGGACCCTGCATTGATGTGGAAACTGCATGTAAACAATATAAAAACAGAAGCCCCCACAATGCCAAGCACCTACAGGTGCCCCTAGTTATCCACTAGAGTTCTGTTCTGGAACCTCCTGTAGATTAAAAAAAAATAGTGTATAAAGAAAGCAATGGAAAAATAGGTTTAAAGACCCATTTCCAGGTTTCTAGCTCCTCTACCACACCTAATGGAATAAGGTTGTGCTTCAATATCTGCAGGAGTTTGATTCTGGTACGAAAAAATGGAATGACTGTTTGCATGATTGCCTCTCTACAACAGTAGAAAACCAGTTTTTTAAACTGATATGCAGTGACCATTCGTGTTGAGTCAAATCTGTGTAAAACAAGATTGGTCCTGTATTAACATTGTTAAGAAAACTTTAAAAATTCACTGCAAGTATTTAAGCTTATAAAACTAAACAGCACGCTGCCACCAGAACCTAGAAGGCTGGCCAAAACTAGTTTAACACTGATTAGGAATCAAAAGTTAATTACTTCCTATTTCCTTCTCCCTCTATCTATATTCATTCAATTTCTTAAATGCTTATAGCAACCTGATAAAACTTTGTCCTGGTAAGCTTTTTAACAATATCAATAGGTGTGGGGGATCTGTGGATTATTGAATCTGTTTTTTAATACTTTTTTATACTCAATATTCTACTGTTCCAACATGTTTTACATAAGGCAAATCTTTCACATGGCTTTTAGATTAGGGCTTGGCTATACAGTGGCTCAATGGTTAAGATGCTGTGCTTGTTGACCTGAAAGTCAGGAGGTTGGCGGTTCAAGACACAAGCACAGCAGGATGGAGTGAACACTCATTAATTGCCCAGCTCTGGCCAACCTAGCAGTTCAAAAGTATGTTAATGCAAGAAGATAATTAGGTGCCTTTTTGTGGGAAGCTAACTGTTTTCCATGCCCTTTGGCATTTAGTCATACTGGCTGCATGACCATGGAGGCATTTTTGGAGAGCATTAGCACTTCGGCCTTGTAAGGGGGATGAGCACTGCATCCGAGAATCAGTCACGACTGGCAGGGCAACCTGCAGGGTACTACCATTACTTTTTAATACTTCTGCTATATTTCAGCAATTAATATAAGGACAGAATCCAAGCCAATAAGGATTAGAATTCCAGCGGTGGCACAAAGATGCCAGTGGGGCACATACAACATTCTGCACTTAGGGGACAGTCAGGGAGGTCTTCTCAAAGCACATGTTTCCAGAGTTGCATTGTCCTTACCCTGGAGTTGGGGGAAAAATCCATGTTGCACATGTTGAAATCCATATTGCACTTACTTGCAAGTGGAGTTCTTTATCCAGCTGACTGATTCCTTGAGCAAGCTTTGCTAACTGGTCTGCTATAACAGCTTGATGAATAGATTGTGAGGTGTACACCTTTACATCAAAGTCTTCCCTCAAGAAGTCAGAATAACATTCTGAAAGATAATTACAAATAGTATTATTAATAACAGGATTTATATATAACTTTTTAACTAAAAGTTCATAAAGCAGTTTACAGAGAAAATGAAATCTAATGGCTTTCTGTGCCAAAAGGCTCACAATCTAAAAAGATACAAAAAGAACACCAGCAAAAGCCATTAGAAAAGACACTGCTGAGGTGACAAGGGCCAGTTACTCCTCCCTGCTAGAATACAGCACAATTGTAAAAAGTACCTCTTGTCCAATTAGCAGGTATGCTTACCTAGTTATATACTCCTTTTAAAGAAAAAAGCAACTTGTAGCAAAAATAAATGCCCCCTAAAACTTTTATTTGATTTTGATTTCTTCCCCTTACAGGGTTCACTCTAGATTCTGTTCTGAATGGATTAGGTGCTTGACAGCATTAATGCTAAATACTGTATGCCCCTGCGTCTGTCTGGAATGTAGAACACTGGACATACTCTTTTTAAGTTTGTTTTAATAGTAAGGAACTCAGGGATACAAATACTTTTAGCAAGGACTGTCATCCTTGAAGAGCTGAACAACTACAAATGGCAAGCATGTGTGGGGGATAAGGAGGTAGGTGAGGCTGGACTCACCTTTCAGAAGCACCGCTATGAGTAAGGTGTGCAAGCAACGCTGTGTGTAAGGTGTGCAAGCCCAGTCCATACATGCACTGTCACTTGCTTCCCTGCCACATGTCCCTGAGAGTTTGCACACCTCACACAGCAGTGGTACTTTTTAAAGGATTCTGGTGGGAAGGCTCTGCCTCACATATTCCCACACCCACCTCACGTACTAAATGCTTTCACATCTCAAGTGCAGTGGCATTTCTCAAAGGACACCAATGGGGAGGCTCTGCCTCACCCGTCTCCCCACCCACTCCCAGTCCAAAAGTGCTTGCACACCTCACACAGCAATGGTGCTTTTCAAAAGTTTCTGGTGGGAAGGCTCTGTCTCCACACCCACACCACATTCTTGAGTGCTTGGATACCTCATGTGTGGTGGCACTTCTCAAAGGATGCTGGTGGGGAGCCACTGCCTCACCTACCACCCATCTACCCCCTCCCTAACTGATTGTATACCTCACACTGCAATGGCACTTTTCAAAGAATGCCAGTAGAGAGGCACAGCCTCAGCTCCCCAAATGCTTGTACACCTCACATGGCAGTGGCACTACTCGAAGGACACCAATGGGGAGGCATTGCCGCACCTGCCTCCCCACCCACACCCTCACATCTCACACAGCAGTAGCACTTTTTGAAGGACACCAGTGGGGAAGCACCGCCTCACCTGCCTCCCCACCGACCCCTCCCTAAGCACTTGTACACATCACACGTCAGTGGCATTTTCTGAAGGTCGCCAGTGGGGAGGCACTGCCTCACCTGCCTCCCCTCCCACCCACAGCCTAGGTCAAGTGCCAGAACACCTGTGGCTGCCTCCAACCACAGCATGCTCAGTCCAAATGGACCTTCCAAGGCTTCCCAAGAGATTGTTGTCAAGAGGAAAGCTTTTTTCTGGGAAAAGGGAGAAGCTGACAGAGCCTCCGCTTCACGCAGAGAGGAAGAAGCCCCACACAGCAAAGCTCAGGGTGGCGCCCTCCATAGTGCTACATGGGAGTAAGTGCCACTGAAATAGCAGGGCTTCCTCCTTGAGTAGGCAGGGTGAGGGCTCCTCCCACCCCCTCACCATCTGCCAGGAGCTCCTTCAGGGCTGGTCCTTGGGGGGCTACAGCTGTGGTGGCCCCACTGCCTGCACCCCCTTCCCCTTCTCCTTCCATGCTGGCACAGGTGCCTGGGCAGCTCCACTGTCATGCAATCAGCCTGCGCCAGGCTCCTGGATGGGGAGACCATAGAGGTAGGAAAAGTCCAGAGTCACCACTGACTCTAAAACTTCTTCCCACCCTATACAAATGGCGCTTGAGGGAGTGGCTTCTCTACCACACACGCTCATGTATAGAGGTAGCGCGTCCCTACCCAAGAATGTCAGAACCAAGGGCTTGAGATTGTTAAATGGATGTGTCACTCTACACTTTTCCTATCTCTATAGACATATATCGCTTACGTGGAGCGGGCCATTTTAAGGCACGACTCCGCCCCCCATCAGCCATAGACTTAAAAATGACGCCACTGCGTGCGCCTCTAGACGTTCGTTTCTCTTGTGGCCTTAACAAAATGGCGGCGCGTCACTGAGGCATGATGGGAATTGTAGTTTTTCTATCTGACTTGGGTCAGGTGGTGAGGCAGATCCTCCCTGAGTTCTGTGAAAACACCATCACAGTGTGAGGCGCCTAAGCAGTCACAATCCAGGCATGGGAGCTACGCAGATAAACTTGTCCACCTGTGAACACTTCCCTCAGGGACATGTAGTGGGTGGGGGTGGCAGGTGAGGCAGAGCCTCAACACCGGCTTTGAAAGACACCGCTGCCTTGTGAGGTGCCTGAACGCTCACAGCATGTAGGAGCCAGGGCCACACTGGAGTCTGCTTGTCAACATTTCCCTCAGGGTCAAGTGAGGCACAGCCTCCCTCAGGGCTTGCAGGCCTCACACACGGTGGTGCTTCTTGAAGGACTCTGGTGGGGAGGCTCTGCCTCACCTGCCTTCCCACCCACTACATGTCCCTGAGGGAAGTGTTCACAGGTGGACAAGTTTATTTGTATAGCTCCCATGCCAGGCCTCACATTCAGCTGTGCTTCTCAAAGGACACCAGTCGGGAGGCTCTGCCTCACCTGCCTCCCCACCACCTCCTCCCTAAGTGCTTGTACACTTCACATGGCAGTGGCGCATGTCAAAGGACACCAGTGGGGAGGCACTGCCTCACCTACCTCCCCACCTAACCCCTCCCTAACTGACTATATGTCTCACGTGGTAGTGGCACTTTTCAAAGGACACCATTGGGGAGGCAGTGAGGAGGCTGCCTCACCTGCCTCCCCACCCACCCCATGTCCCTGAAGGTGTGCAGACCTCACACATAGCAGTGCTTCTGAAAGGACTCTGGGAGAGAGGCTCTGACTCACCTGCTTCCCCACCCATCCCATGTTCCTGAGGGCTTGCAGGTTCCACACACAGAAGTGCTTCTCAAAGGACTCTGGTGGGGAGGCACTGCCTCACCTGACTCCCCATTCCTCATGTTACTGAAAAGCAGTATACTATGTTTTCTCTTTTTTCAATAATAGTATTCTTATTTAAAAGAACAGAAAAAAGAAAAATACAAAAAGAAAAAAGAATAAATATTGGATATTGTGTCGCAAGCATGGATTTCTCATTTATTTTTTGGTCTTCTATAAGTAGTATAATGTTTTCAATATATAATAGTAATAAAATAATAAATAGTTAAAAAAAGAAAATCACACAAATTACATAGTCACACACTGTCTAGTTGCAAAATTAATCCATGTCATTATGTTAAAAGTTTAATTTGCAAGCTTTGGGAATATCAGGTTGAGAAATTTTGGAGAATGAACAAGTCAAGATCCTTTGGGACTTTAAAATTCGAACAGACCAATACAACAAATATATCCATGTATCCAAGTATAACACAATGTAACAATAAAAGATATTGATAAATGGATATAACAGTAATAGAAAATAAAAAAATCTGGCTAGTTTATTGCAATTCCTATGTGTGACAACACTTCTAAAAAAATAGAAAAAAATTACAAAATGCCAAGACCTGGCCATTTAAATCACACACCTATGGACAAAATGTACCAAAGTTGTTACTGGGGCATTTGTAACAGTCTCAAAAAGTTTTGTGAATTACTGTAAATAAGTGTAGCTTTCTGAAATAACAGATCAGATTTTTGTGCAGATCATCTGCAAAAAAAAGAACACTTTTAGGAACATCATACTGGTACCTATTTGATACATGTGTATCAAGTATAATACAGTGGTTCCTTGATTTAAGTGCATTTTGTATTTAGAGCAAAATTTTCTCAGAAATTTTGACTTCGTTTAAGAGCACTGTCTTGAAAGAAGAACACTTCTGAAGAAGTTTGGCTCAGGCTTCCATGGCCAGGGAACTGGGGGAGCAGCCTGTGTCAGGTGTGTGTGTGGGATGTGTGTGTGGCAATGTGGAAGTATGCCTCATCAGTGTTCCAATGCAGCTCCCCATCAGCAGCATGGGAATATTAGGTTGCATGAAAAGTCAAAGATTTCACTGAGCCAATGGATAAAAAGCAGGCCTCCATCAGTCTTGAAAGACTATGGTATCGTGCTTGGTGCTGCATACGCTGCATGCAAAGCACGAAAGCCTGGGTTGGATTGTTATGGAGGATAGGCTGTTACCCAAGCAGCAAATCTTCCCTCTCCACGCCACTGAATTAGACCAATGGAAAGGCAGAGCCAATATGATTGGATCCAGCTGGCGTCGCAGAGCTGGGCTAAGGACAGGAATTCACCGTCTTGTGGGGATGACCCGGGTCTCAAACCCTGGCCTGCTGGTTAACAGGCACAGCGACTTAACCGCTTGCACCACCCACAGCCCACTCCATTAGTATTAGTGAAAGTCATCCTTCTCTCTTGTCACCCTACCAGACATGAACCTTTCCAAAGGTACAGTACAGTTCATTACTGCACGGTATTTTATTACTGTGTTTTGTATTACTGTATATTACAGTGTCTGTATTAGATTACCGTGTTTTGCAATCTTTTTTATATACAGTTTTTTTATATAAATATTTTTGATTTGAGACCAGTCAGACCAGTCGTCTGATTTTTCATTATTTCCTACGGGAAAATCCGCTTTATATTACAAGCACTTTGAATTACAACCATGCTTCTGGAATGAATTATGCTCATAAATCAATGGGCCACTGTACTTGATATATAATCAATATATCAATACTATAAAATCAATACCTAGTTGATACTTGGGTCTCAAGACTCATATAAATTGTTCAATACCAGTTAACAGTGTTTCATACAGTTTGGAATGAATGCACAATAGTACTGACTCTTTCACCTCCTCATATGTGTTTTCAAACCACACAAGGTTGTGCATCAGGATTCGAAGATCATTCAGTTGATTGCCAAGCAATATAAACCTAGAAAATAAGTAAATATTTCTGGCATTTAGCTTAATGTTTCCCCTTCCATCAGAAATGTGAAAAGGTGCCCATAATTGAGAAGGTCAATGCTTGTTTTAAGCAATACAGTTCTGAGAACTGTGGCATTAACTGGGAAACAGCCCAAAAAAGGCCAGTGTTTTTGGGTTTGTGTAACCTGAAAAGCAAACATAACAATTTGCTCTCATGAAATACAGAACTGTAAAGCTGATAAAATATACTGTACTAAGTTCATTTTGAAATATAGTTTGCTGCTACCTTGAGCATGTTTTGAGATGGAAAATTGGGATATAAATTCTTTGATATCTTCTACCAGAATCATATGCTTTGACAATATCACAAATAATTATCTGAAGATTTAAAAAATGAGACTGTGAAGAAAATGTAAGAATACTGTATATTTATTTTCCGGTATTTTTTGTTTTTTAAAACATTCTTTCAAACACATTGTTGATCAAAATTTTAAGTTAAAAGCCAACATAATACATAGATGCATCCAATATTAACATTTACAAAATCTATAGCAAAATATTATTTATTGTGGCAAAAATTAATCATATTTCATGACAGATTTCTATGATTATTAGCATCGTTGTGAGACAACTAACACACTCCTTCATATAATACCTATAAGAAATACTTCATATTACTTAATTCCCACTCAAGAAAGTTTTATTTTCATATATGGTTTCAAACAATGTAATTGTGAATTTTGTTTTAAATGAGCTGAATTTTACTGTAGAATTTTTTCAATAAAGTGTTTGTATTCAAGACTGTAGATCTGAGTAAAAATTTGGTTTATGTGAATGATTTAGCATTATACTATATAGCAAGGGGGATTTTTTGTGATAACTAAATAAAAACTCTGCTTTCTTCACTTCTCATTTTATAAAAACAAAATCCCCAAATCCCAGAAATATATGAAAAAAGAAAACAATTTTCGAACACCTCTGGACATTGGTCACAATAATCTGATTAAGCTGGACGGAAGTGGGGGAGGGTGCATACCTGGGTCTGAATCTGGTACCACATAACTGGTATAATAATTATAGCAGCTTCTGCTGACACTATGCCACTTATTACTACACATTTAAAGCTATAATAATTTATGAAAAATGCGACAATAAAAACACATAACACAAAAATTTATGAAAATATAAACAGATAACACCGTTTTCTGCACTTCTCATTTGTCAAAAAATTGAAAAATCACAACTCATCCATACCTTTATCTTACAGGTGTATGCCATGTCTTAACAGTGCATTTTTTGCATTCTATGGTTTTTTATTTCCCATAATAATTAGAATGTGATATAAACCTAATATTTGAGCCTCAGACCCTAGGTGCCTCAGACCCTAGGTGCCTGATGAGGGCACTGGATACATGCAACAGATGTATCAGTGCATGGAGAAAAGGGCAGGTTCAAGTATTTGCATTTGCATGTGGAAGTTAATATTGAATATTGCTGTACACAGAAAAACAGAAAGACAAGCAGGTGAAGAAATGGATTGCTTGGAGTGCATCGACATACAGATCCCTGGTCAGATTTTTTTTTGAAATTTGTACATTTTGATAATATACTTCCTTCAAGGAGCTCAGGGTAGTGGACATACAGTAATTCCATTTTTTTGTTCTCCTAACAACCCTGCAAGGTAGGTGAGGCTAAGAGAGAGAGAGAGAGACTGCCCTCCCCTAAGATCTCCCAGGAAAATTCATGGCTGAAAATATGAAAAACGGTAATTTGAATCCTAGGTAATTTGAATTTCATCCAAGATTTGAACCTGGATCTTCCAGATATAACAGTCCAATTGTTCTCTCACTACCTGGTGGTGGCAAGTCTCTGATTGGTGCTCTGATTGGCAAGAGTTCTGTGACAGTGCCTGTCAGAAAAGGTGTATGCACAGTGTGTGAGTTAGCACCATGTCCAGATCACAGGCTGGAAGACATGTGGGTCCAGCCTGTGCCATTGCTGAGATCCCTGCTCACCAGAACAGATATGACATCAGAGAGGTGGAAGAACAGAGGTGGGAGAGGTGCATGGTGACCTAAACCTAAAAAGGAGGAAAAGGTCTTGGATACCACTAAGCCTGGCTTTTCTGGCAGACAATGGCATGTTTGCCTACTCATGAGTAAAGCTGCAACATTGGGCACTTTCACTTTCCCATAGAGCTCAATGCATATTTTTATATTTTTGGCCATAATTTTTGATAGGAAGGAGATATTTCAAAACCAATTTCTGCAGTGGATTCTGCTCATCAATAATAATAATAATAAACCTTTATTATGGTCTTAGACCAGCACAGCTCGTCAATATGAATCCAACAACATATGACATGATGGGAAACTGCACACCATTACTAAGTTCCAAAATGAAGGCAAAATGGAGGACAATGAAGCCCTTTAGGAGGACACCTGGACAGAAGTCTAAAATAGAGGACAAATCTGGAAATATCCGGTCATATGGTCACCCTGGAGAGGTGAAACTAGGCAGAGAAGGGGTGAACAAGGTAAGGAGGATGCAGGAAAAAGAGGTTTTATCATGGGTGACTCACACTGAATCCTATCCCCTCAAGAAGAAACCTCCCCACTCACTTTCTCTCCTTGGACTTGCACTGGCAAACTTTCTAGTGAAGGTCCAAGTAGTACACTAACTGTGGGTCAGGGGGTTTAAGTGGGGAAAGGGAAAAGCTTCTTGCCCCCTTAACTACGCAATGAAGTGTCTGCCCTTTTAGCATGGCTGCAATTGGGGGGTGGGGGGAGGTTGGAGACAGAAGATTGAGGTCTAAATGGCACCTGTACACATCTGTGAAGAAAAATATTCTCTATAAGGAGAATCCCATGTTATTGGCCATGTTTTTGTTTCACAGAAAATAAAGAGAATCTCAAAAATATGTGTATTACAAAGTGTTAGTGTATGTTTAATACAGAAGGATGCAATATAAATGTGATGGTAATATTGCATAGCAGTTGAGGAAAATGTATTTAGAGTTTTTCAGTTCATTCTCTTTGGATTCATTTAGTTAATGAGGTTCCCCAGCAAACCCATTAATTTGGAAGAGACTTCCTTTAATAAGGCACTAGTTGGTGTAAGACTGACTGTTTAATCACTTATAAAAGTGATATGCAAGCATTGGTAATTGTTTTAAACTAGTATAGTTTTGTGAATTGTACCCACCAAATAAAATCCAAATACTATGGCTGTAATCCTAAAGACACTTTCCTGGGAGTAAGACTCATTAAACACAATGGGGCTTACTTCTGAGTAGACATGGTTAGGATTGTGTCCTAAACTTTTGTATTCTTGACTTCAGTACTAATATAACATCATGGTTAGGATGATGACCAGTACAAAGTCTACTCCTTGCTACAGTGGTTCCCAAACTTTATTGACTGACATCTTCCTTGACCTACTGGGCCACCGACTCCCATCTCTCTATTAAGAATACAATTCCCTTCTTTCCCCTGTATCAATACAAAGTAATAATAACTTCTGAATTTCTTAAAAAGGGATGCTCCTGCCTCTGATCAGCTTGAAATTGATTCATATTGATTCATTGCCTGCCTCATTATCCTGGTAAACAACTGCTTTTGTATAACATGAAAATGGATATGCAGAGGTTCCTAGAACCAAACAATGTTGATGAAGTTTAACCTGTATACGCAGAATTAAGTTCCATTTATTTAATTTAACTGAGACTCTCTCTCAAGTTAAGTGTGTACAGGATTGTAGCCAATGAGCACAATCCTAATCATCTCTACACAAAAGTAAGCCCCATTGTGTTCAATGGGTCCTACTCCCAGGAAAGTGTCTTTAGGATTGCAGCCTTAATCACTTATTTGCTAATGCAGCAGATTTAGGACTCAGTTTCAGAGTTTATAAGTAGTTATTCTTTCAAGATATATCCACAGCAATTTACATATCAGCACCAGTGGTGGGCACCAGCAGGTTTGCACCTACTCTATAGAACCGGTTCTTAACAAAAGAGAGTACATATAAAGTTTAAAAATAGCCATTTAAAAGTGGCTGCCAGATGGACAGAGAACCGGTTCTTAATTTCTTTGAAGCCCATCACTGATCAGCACAATGATAAAGTAATTCTTATTTATCAGAATATCTGCTTTTTGTGCTTATCTAAGTTGTAAGAGTCAATGGTAATGAACATGATATAAGGCACTGGTAACCTAGCTAAGCTGCACCATTGATTCTACAAGAGCCCAAAACATCAAGAGCTATTTGTAACCTAAACCTGGGCAAGAGAAGAAAGGCCTTGAGACTATTGATGGCATAACACCAGGCTTACACACTTGTCCATCTCTCTGACCCTAAAGCCATCCAATAGTTTAGGGGGAGGTTATGCATACTGTATATACTGAAGTGCACATAAGAATCTCACTCGCTCATTCTTTGGAGTTCTGGCACCTGCTGTTGGCCACCATTAATTTAAAACTTGCAGGAAAATTAGCCATTTGAACATCATTTGAGACTACTATTCCTATTCTGAAATAATTCTCTTAAACTTCAGTTCATTAGCATTGGAGTGATTCATGAACTGTAAACCCTAGAATAATGTGGCGACCTGAAGTCTTAAATCTTCCAATAACGGTTCTGCACATCAGAACCCAGATTCATACTGTTCACTCCTATGTCATTTATTATTCATAAATAGTGTGGCTTTGTGGCATAGCACCTTGAGTACCTGTGGGGAAGAGGCGTATTGCTTTCTGCTTGGTATTTCATTAACAGAGCCTAAGCATCTTCCCAATTTATACCAACCCAAAAAGCTCTGCTTTTTAGTACTTTTGTAGCTTGAAAATGTGTATACTCAAAAGTGGATACTTATAGTCAGGGGTCTTTTTGAGGGGGTACACACTAGTACCAAGTACTGGCATCTTTGTGGCCCCTGAGTAGACATGCCTATGATTACAAATCTTCATGGTCAGTACCCCCACCTTTATAACATCATGGTGAATACCCCCAACTTTATTTCTATAAAAAAGCATTGCCTATAGATATGATGGCCTGCCATTCATTTTCCCATTAATCTTATTTTGAGCATCTTAATAATTAATATTAATCAAGTATAATGTCTAAGAAATAAAATAGGTGAGCTTGAGACAAATATAGCACAAAATAAATGTTTCTTCCTGAGCAGAGGAAATGGTCTCGGTAACAAAGCATCTTGTACTATTGCTGCACATTTGCTATAGAGTTTGTGAATCCAATAGTCTTCCTTTATGAAGCAAGTCTCCGCATTGCCTGGTAAGAAAAGTTGTAAGATAATGAGAAAATTATTGTTAAACAACTATTATTAACCAACTACATTATTTGCTTAGACATGAGACTGACATATTTTTGTAAACTGGATATACTCCAGCTTCTGTCATATTTGAATTCCAAATAATTATTCAAAATAATCCATGGAAATGCAGTTTGGTGACTGGATTGCAAATTCTCCAAATATAAATATATCTCTCCAAATTGTAGTAAACCAGTTTAAGAACCCATTCCTATTTCTCCTCCTACCCATCCCCCAAGGTATCAGTGCCCAAATGATGACCAGCATCACATTTATCATGTCCAGAGGTTCTGGTGGTAGAAGGATTCAGACTCTAGAAGAGTTTTTAGTGATGCCAGATTACACTTGACTGCTGGAAATATTATTTCCATAGTAGTCTTTGATGCTCCTTCCATGTACCCCCCTTTTGTTATCACAACAACCCTGGGAGGTTGGTAATTGTTCTATTTGTAGCTCATGGGTAGCTCATTCTCTTCCAGGTGGAATCCTTCACAGCATGGTCATCACCACATCTGGCAGACTAGCATGGTGACCATATGTCATAAACAGAAAATGAGGACAAGGTCCCTCCAAATGTAGGCCACCCAAGAAAAATGAAGTACCTGACAATATAAAAGCTAAAAACATTCATTTATATTGTTTTTATGTGGTTAATTTGAACTCTGTATTGATTATTATTAAATTTAAAACAATTATAGATAATGTATTACAAATATGAATTACAAGAAGGCTACATGCTGCCTGCTCACAAGAAAAAGGAGGACAATGAATTTTTTTCCAGGACAGGTCCTTGAAAAAGAGCATATATGGTCACCGTGACAGAGGTGGTGCAGTACCACATGGGCCCGCATTAGGGACTGAATCCAGGAACAGGGTTAGGATTTGGTGGCCACTCCTGCCACAAATACTGCCTCCTTCCCAGATCCAATTGACCCAAACCCTCATTCTTCCCTTCCCCATTGCTGCATTGTTTCATTCTCCCTCTAGTTCTATCATATACCCACTTCTGCCTCCCCCACTATCTTACCTTTGCCAGGTGGCAGCTCTGGAGCAGCTGGTTCCAACAGGAAGACTCTCGCCTTTCTGTCAGCTCCTGGTAGCACACTCTGAGTACACTGTCAGAGGGGCCCTTTGCAACTGGTACTGACTGCTTTACAGAAGAGGTGCACCACCATTACCAAGCTCAAGTAAGATTCAGGAATGTAAGGTGTGAAGGTGGCAGGTGAAGGTGGCAATCCTAAGCACACTTTCCTGGAAGTAAGATCCATTGAACACAATGGGACTTACTTCTTAGTAGACATAGATAGGATTGTTTCCTTAGTCTGTAAAAGGATCTGAGGTCAACTAATCTTTTTCCCTGTCTTCATAAGACATCTGAGGGGGCCCTTCTGACCATGCTGCCACCAGCAGAGGTGAAGGGATGGCAACAAGGAATATGGTCTTCTCGATGGTGACACCTCATTTATGGAATTTTCTTCTCCTAGAATTAAAAATAGCTCCCTATGCGGAGAGCTTATGACCTTTTTGTTCACAAGAGCTTTAACTGATGCTGAGGACTGGTGTTTTAATAACTATTTTAACTGATTTTATTGTTAGGTTTCAAATTCTCCAATGTATTCATGTTTTATTGTTAGTATCCTTGATTCCACCTTAGTGTAGGAGAAAGGCAGAATATATGCGTGAATGAATGAATGAATGAATGAATGAATGAATGAATGAATGTGTAAGCCAATAATGGTTTCAGAATCAGAATGAAAGGAACGAAAAAGTGAAAGATATAAAAATGCAGGTGCTCTGTATTAAATAAAACCATACCTCTTCCTGCACATCAAGCTCTTCATTCTGGTTTGTTTCTGTGAATTCTATTGGCTCTTTTGACTCCTGCATCAGTGAAATCTGGAGTAAAAAGTTGAGAAATGTTATAACTGTGTACATAGGAAAAATACCATAAGGTACAACCTAAATATAATGTCCAGATACACATTCAGGTTGTATTTGTTATTTGTTTAAATTTAAAAGATAGCTTACTGTTTTTAATGTTAAAGGGTACTCAGTTCTAACCTCTGGAGGGAAAAACGGATGTTTAGAGAATAGTGGCATTTTCCTTTGGACTTAAAGTTATCTGTTAGTCTATATACCTAAAACTGAAAAGTCACTGACTTACTGACTCATCAATACCCAGCCAAAACTGCTGGGCCTAGAAGCGTGAAATTTGGAGAGGGTGTTCCTTCCCTGATGGAGGCACCCACTAAAAACCGGTTTTCAGAAATTCCAACATGAAGGGGGTGAAAAGGGGCACAATGCATTTTCCTCCCTATACTTTACATTGAAGAATCCCTGACTGATCAGTGCCCTGCCCCAAACCCTGGATCTAAAACAATGAAATTTGAGGATGGTATTCCTTATGTGGCAAGAACACTCATCAAGAACCAATGTTGAGAAATTTAACCCTTAAGGGGTGAAAAGGGGTGTAATATGTTTTTGTCCTATACTTAACATTGAAGACTGATCAACATCCAGCCAATTTGGTGCCCAGTGGCTGATGCACTGGGAGAGAGGGTGCACTGTGGGGATGGTGCTATTTTACTCCCACAACATGGGTACATTTTGCTAGTAATATTATATAAATGGAGCCTAACGGCACTATATGGCTGTGGGTGGCACAAGTGGTTAAGACACTGTGCCTGTTAACCAGAAGGCACAAGACAGTGTGAGCTCCTGTCTTTAGCCCAGCCCAGCTCTGCGACACAGCTGGAACCAATTGTATCAGCTCTGCTGTTCCATTGGACTATTTCATTGGTGTAGAGTGAGGATTTGCTGCTTGGGTAACAGCCTATCCTCCATATTAATCTACCCAGGCCATCGTGCTTTGCATACAGCATCGAGCACGATACCATAGTCTTTCGAGACTGATGGATGCCAATATTTATACTTAACAGCACTGAAGTAGGCCACCCTGCAACCTCTTCATCCCAAGAAGAGCTTGGAAGCAGTGAAGGAGGCAGTAGTAGCATGCCATGGCAAGGCAAGCAGTAGGATAGTATGGTAACAATCCTTTCCAGTTCACTGCCTCTCTATTCTACTCTTTGCACTTTAACCCGCCTCATAGATGGGTTGACTGACACAAAAGAACAACTGGTCCTAACTAGTCCATTTGCTGAAAATGGCATGTGCCAGTCCATTGGGCACACTGGGCACAGTCCATCTGCCTGGCTGGAGGTTAGGACAGGTAGAGAGGCTCATACTCTCATCAGTGTAGGAAGCTGCTTGAACCAACAGGCCATGTCAGATGGAGGCTCCCTTCTGGAACATAGTTAAAGGTAGAGCTGATCTGCTAGAGGCTGCTGGTGCAACATCTCACTTATGCTCAACCTCATCAGCAGAATCTAAACTGATCATCGAGGGCCCTACCAAAAGTATGAATGATTCATTGCACAGGGAGTAGTACAGGTAGGCCATGAGGTTGCACTGCAACAAACAAATAATAAAAACGATTTTTGTTATACATAAAATCTAGTTCATTTTGAATTTTGTACTTTCCTATAAAGAGAATTATCTTAGTGAAATAAAACTGCTGTTGTGGCATTTGGTCTACTGCAATTATGTAATACTAACTTTTGATTTTATATGTTTATGAAGGAAGTATATATTTCAATAAATAAATGTTTGGACTTCACCTTTTCAAATATGGGATCCTGGATGTCCCTGCACCTGATTTGGCTCTGTATGTAGAGTACAGCATCATGGACAGTCAGGAAAAACATATCTTTTTTGATGTCATCATCAAAGAAAGCACAGTGTTCCAGCAACTTTATAATGTGATCTGAAGAGAAAAAAATATTGTAATGCAAGAAAGATAATTTTTTAAATGTCATGAGCTTCCTAAAACATCAGTGTATCAGTGGTGGGCTCCAGCAGGTTCACACCTACTCTATAGAACCGGTTGTTAACGAGAGATAGGACACATAAAGTTTAAAAATAGCCTTTTAAAAGTGGCTGCCAGGTGGGCATAGAATTGGTTGTTAATTTCTTTGAATCCCATCACTGCAATGTATATATAAAAATATAAAAATATTTTCCTCAGTTTGGCTCCAACCCACCTGGAATGGCCCTGAAGGGGTGAGCTTTCCCAAAGAAGGGGTGCTCCCCTCCAGTTACTGACTATTCTGCCTGCTCTAGCTCCCCTGCTGCTTCCCTGTATACTTAACTCTACCAGGCATGCTGTCCATTAGCAATGATGGGTGGATTATGTTTTTACCTAGATGTGACGCAATGTACACTCTAACATCAATCCTCTCAAATTCTTTGACCACCTGGAAAGAGAAGGATTGGGTAAATCATAAATTTATGCTCAAGGACATTAAGAAAGTTAATTAATTAAATTATTCATTCAAGTTAATGTCTTGCACTAATGTAAATACTATATCTAGATCTGGCCTACAGCATGTTAATGTTTTGAAGTTTTAAATTCTGAAGAGAAACCAGAGTATAAGGTACTGAAGTTTAAATGAAAAGTACAATATACTGATTTCACTTGCTGTTTGGTTTAATATCTCTATTTTGGTTTAATATCTATGCAATATCTCCAATTTCTCCATAGTGGAAATTCTGCTGTTTTCAACTGAATTAATTTATACATGTTAACATGTTAGATAAGTACATGCTGAAGAATTCATTTAAAACCTCACCATTTTGCAGCCTAGAATTACCCTATTAAATTGTTTGCTCTTTACTTCTGTTAGGAATTCAACCTTTTACATTACATAGTATACAGTATATAGAAAATTCGCCAAGGCTAAATATACATAACAATTACAGTTCTTACATGTCTTTCACATGTATGTATTAATGATTAGGCAATTCCATAAATGCTAGTGCAGAGATTTTTTTTTAGTCACGAGTTTGAAAAGGAAAAAAACCTCACCATTCTCATTGCTCTTACTGCTACTACGTCCATGAAAGATACAGCTCCAAAGTCAAAAATTAGACTATGGATAGGTACTTTGGGGACATTAACTTTGACAGGAAGTTCTGAATTCCAGTCCACTTGGATTTCTACTTCTTTAGTGGGGATGTCAAAATCTGCAGGATCTTCTAGATCTTCATCAGGTTCAAAACCTTCATTAGTAGTACCAGATTCACTGATGATTCCATTCTAATCAGAACATATACATGTATTGAGAAAAATGCATATTAACAAAGGCTTTGTACTGTGAATTTTCCCCATAATACAGCAGTTCCATACATTAATGGAGAAACTTCCATCTTTTCTGTATATATAAAATACTGTAACTGCATTCACCAGTGTTGTTGGGAATAAGTGTGAGGTCCCAATTCTAGCCAATATTCCAGTGCCAATGAAGCTATGCCAATGTGGTCGCAGTCAGAGATCTTCTCAAGGTATATTTATCTGTCCCATTATTTTAGGCATGCATTACAGGTGCACTGGCATTGCAAAGTTGGATAGGAACAGATCCCCAGGCCATATTATATTTCTACTTGCTTGCCTAAGAATAATAGTAATAATTTCTACTTGTGTGCATCTAACACATACATACACTTAATACTTAACACATCATGAACTCTTCCTCAGTTTAAAAGAATCTTAAATTTAAAATAAAATAGAATTGTAGATTTTATTAATATATATTGAAACAAAGCCAGCACTTGTAGGTTTATTAATCATGAGAAGAATGCCTTTAAACTACTAGGAGGAAAAGAAGATTGATACGTTACTTTAGTTGCTTTCAATTTTCCCTTCTTGATGAGTTTGTGTATCTTTCTCAGAGCTTTAAGCCTTTTGTTATATACTCGAACGGCATCAAAACCCACCTGCAGAAGAAAATAACAAATTAATTTCATTGGGTTTTTTTAACAAGAATGCTAGGATAAGAAACACTGGTCACAATCCACTAAAAAAAATAGGCTTCCATAGGTACAGTCCCACCATCATAGTTGTTCCAAGTCCATCAAGCTCCACCAACAGACACTGGTAAAATACCACTCCAACATCCTGTGGTGCAACTATAACTGGTGTAAACCCCAAATAAGGGTGTACAAATAAGGTGAAGATATGGGAAAATAAGAGAAGGATTTGGGGGGGAACTCATGTATGCCATATGCTAAAACTGCTTCAGATGAATGGCACATTCCTGCAAAATCGCACTATAGAGGCAGAGTTATAAAAAGTCATATAAAACAATGGGACAAGCAAAACACCAGAGAGCCTAAATTTCAGTCACCCCCTCCTTCTAGCCCACTTTCCTATGAAGAAGCATAGGATGTAGACTATACCTGGCAGCCAGTCACAGCACACCAATTCCATTTCTAAAGCCCATCTTATTTCCTCTTCCTCCTATGTGCCGGAGTCTTCCCATTCAACTCCATTTTTCACAATTTTGGCCAGTAGTATCACGTTAAGCTTGTTGTCCCCCTAAAGCTTGTTGCCCAGTGAAATTGCTACACCATTGCTTCCAACCCAGCATTAGGATATGCTGTATGTTGCACTGATGGAACGCACAATCCCAACCAGCTTTCCAGCACTGGTATAGATGTGCCTGGGAGGACCTGCTCATGGAGGCCTCCTCAAGGTAAGGCGCTGCATCGCTCTTATGGCAGTGCTGGAAATTTGCTTGGGATTGCGCACCGTGACACTGGATCAGCATAGGATTGTACTATTAATGTTGTATTTGGAACATATTGTAACATTTTTACAATATTGTAACATTTTAACATCAAGGTAACACAGAATAGATAGAATTTCTACATAGTCACCAATCCAGGCAGACCCAGACACGAAATCTGCTTAATAACTTAGCTTTGGCAGTTACTACATCATAAAGCGTTTGTTCTGAGTGTGTGTCTTGTCTTTGATTGTGGCATATATAAATAAAATAAAAACTAAGAGACTCATAGACTACTCACAGTGGATTTGAGGCTGCTTCTCAACCCATCAATATTGGCATAAAAAATAGGACTTGAAAATTTGAGAATCCTCACTCCTTCTGGTTCTATAACCTGGTAAGAAAATAATTTCAAACTTAAACATGCACTGTATATGTGATAAATTGCTAAACCATTTCCTTTCTTTAACTTTCACATCCTGTTTAACTGCTCCATCTTATTTGCAAATCTTTCTCACATGAATCAGTCATTTGGCAGCTCTCTAGCCTTGTAAACTCTTGCACTACAATTACCTGTCAATTTTTTTCCTCCTGAAAACTGATCAGAGTTTTAAGTGGGGGAAGTCAGCTATAGGTTCAAGGGCAGTAATACTCACTCCATCACATCTATGCACACATAGGAGTATAATGTATTACAAAAGTGGTGCTTGTCCCAATTATTTGATTTTTTAAAATAAAAAATAAGGGAACCATGTAGCTTTTTAAAAGCAGGGAAAACATTTTGCCTCCCAGCTGTGTCTTTTTTGAAGAGTATTAAAAATAGAATTTGGGGTAAAAAGAAAATGAATTCACCTTCTCTTCTACAACATTGGCTACCATCTAATTATTTCTCTAAATCAAAATCCTATATTTAAAAAATTATATATTATTATTAAAATGAACTCCCCCTCCCCACAATAAAGGATACACCCCCAATTTGATTAGAGAGATATGTGTTTGCTTATTTCTAAGGGAAAACAGGTTCTACCACAACCCTGGCTTAAAAAATAACAAAATGCTTCAGAAAAGCACCTCTTTTCTATGCCAAACTACATATGGTGTTAAATGTGTTGTTATATACTTGAGAGCACAATCCTAACCATGTCCACTCAAAAGTAAGCTCCATTGTGCTCAATGGGTCTTTACTTCCAGGAAAGTGTCTTTAGGATTGCAGCCTATGTAGAAGCAACTATTTAATACCATGAATATTTAATATATTTAACACCATGATCAGATATTACCATGATCAGAACCATGGCTCACAGTTAGGAATAACTCTTCCTGTGCTGTTTTCACAGCAGAATCTGGTTTCAGAAGCTACACATCACATAACAAATTGTGACCTGACATACTTCATGCTGCAATGAACTTCTGGCCAGTTTGTATTATTTGTCCTGTTGTAAGTAGCTGATGAATAGAAGCCTATAGATCATTTTGTTTTTTAGCTTCAACCAACCTTGAAAAAAGACCTAAAAGCATTGCTAAAATCTTTTTGTAAAATATTAACTTGTTGGAATGACTTACATTTTTGTATTCTTTGATGTTCTTATATAGGTCTGTGCCAGGAATATTGCCAAGACTACCCCAGGAAGGACTGTCAAAAAGAAAACATTGATCGAAGTATATAACCAAATATTCAATGAATTAATAATACAGAATAGGGGTTTTTTGCAAGCAAATTGAACTCTTCTTAATCATTCAGACCATTGTTTCTAAACTGTGGCTGGGACCCACTAAGTGGATCATAAGCCAATTTTAGGTGGATCATTCCAGGGTTACTTTATTTCTACTATATTTGACTTGATGGCATATGACTATTGGTATAAAACTATTGCAGTAGAACAGGTCCAACCTTGTTATACACAGATTTTTTAATACACGGATTTGACTCAACATGAATGGTCACTGAAAATCAGTTATAAAAAACTGCTTTCCTACTGTTGTAGAGAGGTAGTCATGCAAGAAATCATTCCATTTTTCAGTCCCAGAATCAAACCCTCACAGATATTAAGGCACTACCTTATTCCATCAGGTGCAATGGAAGAACAAGAAACCTGGAAACGGGTTTTTAAATCTATTTTTCCATGGTTTTTATATCCACATATTTTTTTTATTCACGGGAGATTCCAGAATGGAACCCTAGCGTATAACAATGGAAACCTGTATTTTGTAACTTCTATTTCTTATTTTATTTTAGCATAAAAATGCTTAATCTATATACTTACAACTGTACTCTCAGTACAACAGTCAGAAGAGCAAACACCAGACCAGCAAGCAATCCCAAATCAAGTCCCAAAATTATGGATGCGACACATGTGAAAACCCAGATCATCTGGAAAAGATATAAAAAGATAGATCCTTTAAACATTATGCAATGTGAAGGTTATGAGGAGTGCTTTAAGTATTTTAATGAAAATTTATAAGAGTCAAGATGATATATTCAAGAGGAGAATGACATGTGAAACCAGGGTGACAATATGTCCTTTTCCCCCCAGGACATGTCCTCTTTTTTAGCCTTATGTCCTGGGAAAAATTTTTCACTCTCCTCATTTACTTTGTGAGCAGGCAGCATGTAGCCTTCTTGTAATTAATAAATTATATGAAATAGTTTTAAACTTAATAATGAGCAATATAGGCTGCAATCCTAGTTCCCAGTTAGACCAACTCAAGCCCCCATACAAGTCCCATGCTGGCCTGGGGGTGTCATAAAAGTTCTGGGATGTCATAAAATTGCGGTAATGCATTTCTGCCCTACTCCTGGGGGATGGCTAGGCTACTGCGCAGAAGTGTATTTGCCTCCCTACATCACCACTGGAGCAAGAAGACCAAATGAAGTTGTGCCAGCCTAAGTTAGGTCTGTACCCATTGTGCAATAGTCACATGAAAGCAATATATATTCGTGTTTCTGGTTTTTATTTTGTCATGTCCTACATTTTTCTGGGGTGTCTTTCCTCTTTCCTGATTATGACTTATGGTAACTGTTATGTATGTGTGATTTGCCACCTGTGGGTTATGTGACAATTATCTGTTAATTAGCTCTGCAATCATGTGGGATTTAAATATGAGTGGAGTATATATATTGGGGGGAATTTTAGTGTTTAATGTGTGCTTTTATCATGGGTATGTGGAGTGTGAAATAAATCTCCCCTATGGAACTTTTTATCTGAATCTCCATGGTGCTTTGAACCCACGACATAACACTAATCTTGTGCAAAACTGAAACATAAGGGTGAAGACATAGAAATTATGAGTGGCTGGTTATAAAGGAAAGAATGAGTTAATTGGAGGCAAGAGGTGTCATGAGATGAGGAGAAATGAGATACTGGAACATGACTGATGGTGCTTACAATTAAAACAGGCTTAGGGAAGTATTGAACTCAGGACCACCATGAGGATCAGATGTTATGGATTAGCTTGCCCAAAATGTCCCTTTACAACATTTGTTGTAAATAAGAATCAGCTCTCTGTTTATGATATGAAGCACACAAAAGATGTAGTTACATAGGACAGAATTTAATTCAAAATGTGATTGACGAAGGACTTACAGCATCAGCTTTGCTCTGTCTCCACAAACGGGGAACATCTCCCACTTGCATGAACATCCCTTTCAAGTTGGCAATGACAACAGCTGCTAAGACAGACTGCAATGACGAAACAGTGTTGAGATTAATTTAACAGTGTTGTTAAAAAAGAAAGAGCTTTCTTTTTCATGGTCAGAATGGAGTGCTTGAGTGTGTGTAGGTGAAGCTGTTTTGTGTGGCAGTAAAAAGTACAAAGATAAATACCTTTTGCAAAGGTTCAAGAAGTTTCCCCAGAGCAACAATTGCAATCAACACTATTCCAGCTGAGATTATGCCAGCAATCTGAAAAAAGGAGAGTGCAGGTGTTAGAAAGACAAGGGCTTTCCGCTAAATTGCTAGAAACCTGAAGTGCTTCTAGTTGTCTTGTTTTGTTTTATTATCATGGTTTTTTTTTCAAAACACAGAGACCTGTTTTAAAGAAATGGCATAGTAGTATCCATTGTGTAGAAGTTTGTAAAAATTTTAGTTTTTGTAAGCCTCTGGCAATTATATAAACTTATAAAATTGTATTAACACATGAATTTCCTAGTCATTGTGACTTTTTCATTTTGATAGCATATGGGGATAGTGATGTTGCTAACTGGGCAAGAGGTGTTCTTTCAAGTGGGAGTTTCTCTTTTATTAAGCAGGGGGAGAGTAACTGGCCCTACTCACCCCAGCAATGTCTGTTCTAGTGACTTCTGCTGGTGTTCTTTTGCATTTTAGATTGTGAGCCCTTTTGGAACAAGGATCCAAATTAGCTTTTAATTTTTTTCCTTGTAAACCGCTTTGTGAAGTTTTTAGTTGAAAAGCGGTTTATAAATACTGTCGATAAACACTACAGATGTTGCCTGAGCTGATGTCTATCTATGAAAATACCTTGCTCAGGATGTTAGTAGATATTGCTCAGTCCCATTGATTGAGTTGCTCAATCCCATTGATTGTGTGGGATCCCAAGATGTAGCTCAATCCCATTGACTGTGTGGGAGTGAGGAGCAGCAGTATGCAATTTGGTTTCCCAGCATCTTTTGTATAGGTTGTAGAGGATGCATTTTCTCTTCACTGGTGGCAGCTAACAAATGGCAATGTGATTAATTTGCTGACAAGCGAGCATAATACTTTGTGCACTCCCCCAAGACCTTTCAAGGTGTGGTATCTGATGGTGATTAAAACTTCAGTTTCTGCTTGCTTTGAATGTTTTAGGTAGCCTGTTTTCCTTAAGCAAAGGGTTCCACAATCAGAGGAAACAGCAAATCAATGTGTTGTTGTCTTGGACACTGATATTCATCAGCAGGGCAGGCCCAAGACATCCCAGAGCCTGAGAAAGGATGCCAAATGGCACTTTCCTTACTCAGTGTCTTACTATGCCAAACATAGAATTATAGAATCATAGAATTGGAAGGGACCTAGTAGGTCATCTAGTCCAACCCCGTGCCTGCAGCAGGAAATCCCCCTAGAGCATCCCTGACAGGTGCTCATCGAGCCTCTGCTTGACATCATCCACTTTATCCAGTAACATGAAAGTTGCCACCTCCACCACTCCTCCTCTCTTTCTGGATCCAGTTTCAAGAACAAAGAGGGAACTGGAGCAAAAGAGAAATGATGAGATGGAAAGAGCATTTAAACAGTTCTTTTCTTTGTTTTCAGATCCAGGCAGAAGGATGGTGGCAGGGAAGAGTAGCAAAAGAGGCAGGTGGGGCAAGCACCCCTGCCAACAGGCCAATTGAGGTTCCTGAGTTGGCCAGTAGCTGCCCATCAGAGTGTTGGAGGTATGACACAAAGTCTGTGACTACTAACTGCAGTTATAAGTATGTTTAGCTGCAGGACTGTGCAAGAAGACCAAACGGATAAAAACATTCTACAGTGAGTTTGCCCCATCCTTTCTTAACAAAAGGGTCAAATAATTGTGCTTTTGTTGTGTGCCAGGATGAGTGATAATACTTAGGTGAGAAGAGCTTATCTTAAGCACATTAAATGATCTCATTCATTTTATATCAGAGAATTAAAAAACCAAGATCAAGGATATTAATGAGCTGTGAGCTTTTGCTCAGGTAAGATGGAGATTGTAGAGTTATACATTAAGCCAAATTATGAGCCATGGCTCCAAAGGGAGTTGCGGGAACCAGCCAGTGGAGCCATGGAATACTCATGAAAAACCAGCTGCCCTTTACAATATATAGAACCTAATAGGATGCCATGACCCAGGTGGTCAAGGAAGACACCCGTCGAAAAAAGTTTGGGAACCATTGCATAAAGCAAAATAGGAATTACGGCAAATTGATATTTTTAAAATACTAAGTTAATTACCTGCGTTTTTCCACCAGTGCTTTCCTGGACAGCTGTACGAGATAGAGCAGTGGTAGCAACGAAACACGAGAAAGCTCCCGAAAAAATATTGCTGATCCCAAAGGCAATAAACTCCTGGAAGAAGAGATGCTTATATGAACAAATTTTCTTTTGTTTTTAAAAAGAATCTATACAGCACTTTATAAGCAAACATTATTTTCTCATAACCAGATGTGGTGTAGGTAACTGCAAAAGCTGATTCAGAGAAAGTCGCATTTGAACAATAACCATGTAGTACATTTGAACTTAAATATTTTCTGAATAGGGTGGCATTCTGAAATCCTTTTGAGGATTACCTTAGGTCTGGACAGAGATACCTGTATAAGCTCTTACACAATGTTTTGCTGGAGAGAAGTATAGCTTGGGGGATGAGAAACAGTCAGTCTAAAAGGGATTCTCATTGTAGCGAGCAAAAAGGAGCCGTATGAAACTGATCAAGGAGAAACTAGGAGGTTGGATCTGGTGATGATGGCATATCCTTTCTATTCTGTAGCTCCTCATCCTTTCCCCCTCTTTAGATATACAGTACACCAACTGAGGAAGCATATAACCAAGGAAACCCAAAGGTGACCCAAGGTCTTACTGAGTGGTAAGTGTAAATGTGTTACACATACTTCCCATTTCCCCCCAGCCACACTGCAGAATGCAGCATGGACCTTTTTGGCACGGTATGGCACAGTTGCATCAGCAGTTGCATCAGTTGCATTAGCAGAGGAAAAGGACAGGATTGGGCCCTAACACTTTTTAAACAACTACTAACCAGCAGAAAGTCACAATATCATTGTGTCCCCTAAAATCCATCCATTACTGCACACTGTGTGCTTCATTTGTTTTTGTAAAAACATTGTAATTATGATGATACAGTGACATACCCATATGCCAAGAAAGTTTTCTTAGGCAGACAAGCTATTCCAAATAATCCTACAAAGCCTTTATTTGTCATTGCTTGCAGACATATTTTGTATATTCACAAAATGTAAAGGAGCTTTGTGGGAACAAAATATGTTCTGCCTCAGAAATTCCTAGTTTGACCTAATCCTGTCATTAGTCAACATAAAATTATTTCTGAAAAACTAGCCACAAGTGGCAAGATGCTATTCTATTGTTATTTTGTTTTATTTCAGCAGTTAGGATCTAACAATTTTTTTAATGTGAGCATATTAATGTAATGTTTTATGAGGTTATTGATTGTTTTTTGTTCCTTTTCTTAATTAGTTGCTGTTATTGTTTTGTTTTCTTTCTTTTACTGTTATATTACAGCTGTATTATTGTATTTTATACTACTTGTATGATATTGTTGGCTACCTTAGGTCTCTGAGGGTGACATAAAGGGCTGTGCGTGGCGCAAGTGGCTAAGACACTGTGCCTGTTAACCAGCAGGCCAGGGTTCGAGACCCGGGTTGGCCCCACGACAGGGTGAGCTCCTGTCTGTAGCCCAGCTCTGCGACGCCAGCTGGATCCAATCGTATTGGCTCTGCCTTTCCATTGGACTAATTCAGTGGTGTGGAGAGGGGGGATTTGCTGCTTGGGTAATAGCCTATCCTCCATAACAATCTAACCCAGGCTTTCATGCTTCGCATGCAGCATATGCAGCGCCGAGCACGATACCATAGTCTTCCAAGACTGACGGAGGCCTGCTTTATGTCTCTTATGAATTGGTAGAGAAAAATGGGATATAAATATTTTATATACGTATATATTATTTCACCAGAACTTAAAGATAGTTTCCCCCCAGGTTGCCCTGCTAGTCATAACTGACTAGGGAGTGGTGCTCATCCTCATTATGTGGACAAGTTGCCAGTGTTGACCAATGACGTTTCCATGGTATAAATGGCATGACTAAATGCTAACTATGGGAACTTTTTCGCCAACATATTTACAGTGCCACCTATGGGAAACCTATGGGAAATGCATAGAGCAATCCAGAATAAATGCCTCTTACGTTTTCACGTAGTTATTCTGGATTGTAGGGAATGGCACACTGAACACTTTTACCATCTCACTAAAGTGGTACCTATTTATCGATTTGCATTAATAGTAAAACCTTTGGTTGAGAGCATTTTGGACTGAGAGCAAAAAATAATAGTCCCAGCCAGGATACATCAACTTATGATCAACTTTTATAATCAACTTATGATCGACCATTTAAAAAGTGGGAAAGCCCCTGGCCCGGATAAAATACCTTCTGATTTAATTAAGGCGGATCCGCACTGGTGGGCCGTTGTTTTAGCTCACCTATTCACGTGGATACAATCCACAGGAATTATTCCCAACTCTTGGAAGCAGTCGATAATTATTCCTATCTTTAAAAAAGGTGACAGGCTCCTCCCTACAGATTATAGACCAATTAGTCTTTTGTCGATTCCAGGGAAGATCTTTGCATCGCACCTTTTAAACAAACTCAATTCTTGGATTGATACTAATAACATCATAGGTGATGAACAAGGGGGCTTTAGAGCTGGAAGATCCGTGATGGACCACTGTTTGGTCCTTTCACATCTTGCAGAGAAACAATTATCTAAGCCAAAGGCCAAACTGTATGCTGCATTTCTGGATTTGAAAGCAGCTTTTGATTCGATCAATCGTGCACTGTTATGGTCTAAGTTGGATAAGCTCAATATTGAACCCAGGCTGCTATTTTTAATCAAAAGCCTCTATTCGAACACTTCTGCTCAGGTTAGACTTAACGCCCAGGGAAATCTAACAGAACGGTTCCCTACGAACAAAGGCGTCAAACAGGGATGCGTACTAGCCCCGACCTTATTTAATTTATTTATTAACGATTTATCTATTCATTTGGCTCATGTTGACTCACATTGTCCCAAGCTTAACCAATGTCCGGTACCCATACTCCTTTACACGGATGACATGGTGCTGTTGTCCCAATCTCGTGTGGGGCTAAAGCGACTAATTAACAGTTGCACCCAATATCTCAACACTAATGATCATCTTAATTTTACGAAATCTAAAATCTTAGTGTTTGAGAGAGTTTGGAAACGCCGGACTTGGTTATTCCATAACAAAGAGATTCAACCTATTATAATCCGTGGTGCTCACTCCTGTATAAGGGGGGGGGCAGATTGTAGCCTGAGTCACCTAACAGACGAAGTGCAGGTTAATTTTTTTAATATTTTGTATTTTCTTTATTATTTTATATTATATTACAGTATTGTACTCATTTTTGTAAGAATTTTTTGGGTTGTAGAACAAATTGTCTGAGTTTCCACTATTCCTTATGGGAAAATTTGCTTTGATATACAAATGTTTTGGATTACAAGCATTTTTCCAGACCAAATTATGATCAGAAACCAAGATACCACTGTACGTGCTTTCAAACTGCTAGGTGGGCAGGAACTGGGAAAGTAACGGGAGCTCATTCTATCATGTAGTACCTGGGTCTCAAAATGCCAGCCTTCGGGCCTTGACAGCATTGACAACAACAGCACCTTTAACCACTGAGCCACTGCACTTATGGTGTCCAATTGTAAATATTTATTTAGAATTAAGTCACACTGAGCTCAAGGGATTTGCAGCTTAAGTAGTAAATGTAATATTTAGTAGTATTAGAAGCATCTATAGTTGCTATAGAGCAAACTCTGGATGTTATCCATTATAAGCAGGAACATGTCAGAGTAAAAACCACAGCAGTTCATATGGCTGCCATGACTATTCTCTTCTTTCAAATTAAGATATCATGGATTAAAGGAAATTAACTTTTCCTTCCTTTAACCTTTTTCTTTGTCTGTTTGAAACCTGTGGTTATTCACTCAAATTGCTTAAGAGGGTTATTAGTATAGCTTTCATTTCTTGGCAATTTTGTTTTTGGATGTATGCCATTCAGGCTGTTACAAGAGGAGAAGCAATAATTTTCTTCCTTTACCAATCACTCAGCCACTTCAACATCCTCTTCAATATTTTAGAATTTTCTAATAGCACAATTCATATACAGTGGCGCCTCACATAACACATTTAATTCGTTCCAGAGTCATGTTTGTTACGTGAAATGTGAAGCGGATTTTCCCATAGGAAATAATGGAAACTCAGATTATTGGTTCCACAACCTCAAAAATATTCATATAAAAATATTAACTGGATGTAAAAATGATGACAAAACACTGGAATTGAATTCAAAACATGCATTCAATGTGTATGACCATATGAAGTCTACCTAGGCTGCAATCCTAAAGACACTTTCCTGGCAGTAAGCCCCATTTAACACAATGGGGCTTACTTTTGGGTAGACATGGTTAGGAGGCAGCAATCCAAGACACTCTGAAAGTGTCTCCCCACTTTCTCCTTCTCTTCATCCTGAGCCTCTCTCTCCCCTGCTCCCTTCTGGCTACCCTGAGCTGCTTCCCTCTTCTCCACTGCTGTTCTCTCCCTCTGCCCAGTGGACGCCCAACCACAGGAGGAATAGCAGGGAAGTGTTGCTTTTGCTATGGGCAGGCATGCTAGGCAGCCCTGACGCTTTTTAAAAGGGCTGCCGGCCAGCGTGTCTGCCCCAACTGCCAATGAGTTTGTTTGTTACGTGAAGCAGAGTTTGTTACGTGAAGCAGAATCTTAGAGAAATTTTTGTTTGTTACGTGAAACAAACTTTACAAGAGGTGTTTGTTACATGAGGCGCCACTGTATTATTAAAGTGAAAATGGATATGCAATTGGTGGGATGCTTACACCTCAACAAAAAGCAACAGCTCCACACATTAAATAGCTAGGAACTGGTCACATGAAAAGCTTGCACAGCCGAACATAAGTTCATTTATTAATAATAATATTTATATATCTTCTTTAAAAATCCGCAATTAGGTTAACAAAACTTAGGAATGCAAAAATAATTTCCTGTCCCACAATCTCCATTTTTGCCCAATTGGCAAGGATGGAATACAATACCATATTACCTTTCCAAAATATGGTACTCTCTAATTTTAGCACCATGTATGCCAGCACTATATATATGCAAACATTTTAAACTCACAACATGCTGAAAGGTTCTAAAATTGTTAAGGCACACAATATTTTTTACCACTGACAAGGCACACCCTGCTCCTGATAGGGGAGTCAAATCCCCCACTTGCCTTACTAATGGACACCTGTGGCACATCTGCAAACCATTCATGGCATAACAGTGTTCCTTGGCCCAGACAGACCAAAGTAGTTGAACATCTTTATCTGGATTACTTTCATAGTTCTCTTTTAAGCCTGGAATTAAGCATTGTGAACTGAACTGCTCAGCATTCTCTCTCCATCCAGTCTGTTTCAATAGAGTTGGCTGTGTAAAGCAAGGGGATCGCCCAACAGTAAAATGAAGGAAGCATAGGGGGTGCTCCATTTTCCTACCTCATGCTCGTCTGGTCTATCTGCTGGGAAGGCAAGAAGAAGAAGATAGAACCAAATTCTGATTTCTCACTGAAGTGGTGCTGGAAGATGACATGGGCACTGCTACAGAGTGGCAGGAGAGTGGAGGGCAAATGATATCACCATTTGTCAGTTTGCCACCCACAGGGTGATCTCCAGGTTAGCACTAAGAAGGGCAATATTCCCATCTGAGAAACCTGGTGTTTTTCCCCTCCTTGAGAAAACCACAAAACCACATCAGGTCTGATTTGATCACATCACCAGAAACATGGGGGTCATGCTACCATCTCTTTACCAGCTGAGGGTCTGTCTGTCAACTAGCAGTACACACACTGATTTACCATAGATACCTATATCGCATCATGTCTGATTGTAAATCGAGATCTTAGACCAGCCCAGTGCCTGATTTTTCAGTGTAGGTCACTATGTCCTTGGACGGACTGGACATTCACACTGATTTACCATAAGCCCAAATTTTGTATGCCATGTACTAAATAAATAAAACTTCTCTATAGGACAAGAAATTAATGCCAATAAATGAGGTATAAATCACAACCTCGTCTTATCTCCAGGGCACTTAGGGGTCAGGCTGTTCAGGCAGTGAGAAGACAATGCAGATTGCAGAGATAATTACAGAGTAATTTGTCTCCACAGCAGCCCCTCCTTGGCAAAGTTACCTGTAACTTTTTTCACTTTAACTAGAATAAAAAGTTCTGTGTGTGTCGTTTGAAATCAGCCAAGCCTTCTTTAGCAGACATTCCATTTTGTAAATGTTTGTCAGACTTTTGGTTTTTAAAATATCAAGATGCCAAGTTGCTTTCCATCTGAAACAAATCTTAGGCTACAATTCACATGCCCAGGTTTACCAAATAGAATGGAGGACAGAGGTCCTCTACCTTTAAGCATTGCATAGAAGAGGGAATTGAGGCAGGTGTAACTCAACATAGAAGGGTTTAAAAAACAGTACCTGCCTCAATTCCCTCTTCTATGCAATACTTAAAGGTAGAGGAACGCTGTCCCTTTTTGATAAAGTCACCCTGAGCGCACCATTACTTAAGAAGAACATTCTTGGAAATCAATGTGTTGACTTTCCAGTCTGCAAATGCTACAGAATCTGTAAAAGTTTGCAGAGAACTGGTTTTTAAAGTACAGGATCCAATTTCTCCATCTGAAACAAAGTCCCAGGGTATGATTGCACTGTTACTTCAAAATAACACTCATAGAAAGCAATTGGCCTGCCTCTGAGTAAATCAGGTTGCAACTACAGTACATTAGGCTGTACTTGTTCATACTAATTTCTTACCTCTCTACTGTGAATTGAAATGCCTACTCCCTGTTATATGTTTTATGTTATATGTAGAGCCTTTGGCTTAACATTCCAGGTACTTTAAAGAAGGATTTGATTACTGGGTCTGCTTGTTTATTGGATCTACTACTGTTTACAGTACACTTTGATAGTGTTCAAAGAAAGTTTGTAATGACCAAAATTTAAAAAATGACTAGAAGTGTACTGCACTGTGCTTAGATAACAATTAGTGATAAGTTTATTTTTCAGGATGTGGCTTCAAGTAAAGTTGGATAAAACGATAGAAAACCCCCAAGTTTAACCCCCAATTTTTCCAAGGGTAATATAAAATTCAAATTTTGGCTCAAACCCTGTCTGTCCTATCTGTGAGATCAACTTCTACTCAAGTATCTATGGTGCCTGAGGAGGAAGAATAATAATAGGGTTATTATTATTGAATAATAAGGTTAACAACCTCCTTCTCTCACCTTTCTTCCTCTCCAATCTAAACATCCTTGAACAATAATATATACACTCAAGACTCTGGGTAGCACTTAAAGCTGAGCAAGGCATCAGAGATGGGAGCCCAGTTGCACAGTGGTTGAAGCACTAGGAAGGTTCATTTTAATCAAAGGAAACAGTGTTTTAGGGATTACATTGGAACAAAGGAAAAACAAACAGGCAATCAAATTCAGTACTTGAGATCATGTTCAAAATAAAGTAAAAACAAATACTAAGACTTCCCTGACTTACTGAATCCAGTTACAGTTCAGCATCCTCCTGGCAGCAGAGGATGTTCTTTAGATCAGCTTCTTAGAAGGTGCAAGCAACACAAATCTTACATCATGCTCTCTCAACCCAGCAAGGAAGGACAATTTTATTCCATTTTAGGGGCTTTAATCAAAAACTCTGATAAATTTGAAAGTCAAATGAAAGTCAAGCGAAAGAACTGGACCAGTGAGCAGGTCTGAATTTAATCCACTGTGAAACGAGGGAGGTTTTTAGTCAAGGCACTCTTTGAGAAATCAAACACAGGATTACAATTTACTTTTGAAAGATGTATGCATTTGTATCTGTATCTGTATGATACGTGTCCTAGAGATAGAAATGTTTTTTTGCCTAGTAACAATGAAATAAAAACACATAAAACCACAAAACATCAATTTTGTAAACAAATCCCAAAAAGTGCCAAAATATATCTTTCTCTAATACCTCTACTATATATCTCTTAACTCCTCTATGTTAATTAAACTTCATATGCTGACACTATATCAGAGGCTCTCAGAGTGATGAACAGGACCCTGCCGCCCTTGGGACTGCAGCCCTACTCTGAAGTAAAAATAAGCCTTACTCTATGAAGTTCATGGTCTCTCTATGAATTTACTCTATACATTATTCTATGAATAGTATGAACTTCTTTTTCCTCAATATTACCTTCAGATGTGAGAAGTCTTGTCTGCTGCTGACAGATGTGAGCAGGGGCATTCTGGTCCCCAGCCTTTGTGTATTCTAGTTTTCCCATAGAGAAGTAAATAACTTTAAGAAAATAACATTTTAAAAAATCACTCTGGTTTTCACATACCTGGTTTCCATCAATAGCATAGTCGTATTTGGTTGCGTATACTTTGCCTACGGACACAGCTATTGCATAAGCAACAATAGCAATGGAAAAGGCAGATGCTATCATATCTCCAAACATGTAGACAGCTGGAGGTTCAGGAGGCAAAAATCTAAATATATTCAAGAATAACACTTATTCACATATGTATGTATCTCTACATAAATATAAATAATGTATCTCTACATTATAATTTTATAATTTATGTATAATTTATGTGTGTGTGTGTGTGTGTGTGTGTGTGTGTGTATATATATATATATATATATATAAAAAAAATGTATCTCTACATAAATATAGTTAACACATTTCTAAATTCTTCATTATGTCACCCAACTGCTGACAGATGTGAGCAGGGGCATTCTGGTCCCCAGCCTTTGTGTATGTATGGAGTATGTTATGTATGTTTCACACATTGTATGTATGAATGCATACTCCACTGTATCTGCCCCAGACATTCTGAGTTAGGGTGCAATCCAGAGTAACTATGTGGAGTCCTTGCTCCGGTGTAAGAACAATTTGCTCTGGATTGCAATATGAATTTCCCATAGATTTTCACTAGATGCTGCAGTAACTACGGGTACACGTAATGTCTCTTACGTGCTCCCGTAGTTACTCTGGATTGTAGGGTTAGAGACCTAGCCCATCTACCCATTAGGACAATCTGAGATTAGCTTGTCATCATTTGGGGCTATGATGGATTTTTATTTTTATTTTTTTGCTTCACACCTCATTGGCAGTTGCCATGAAACATTTTCACCTGTCTCAGGCTATCCTCATGTTTTAGCAAAAGCAGCTAACAAGCATAGTATGGGGCAGGAAGAAGGAATAAGAATTTGGTATCCAAACTGACGTAAGCAAGATTAAAAGGGATTCAAGATTCAGATTCAAGATTGAGAACTGGTCTTAAGGAACTGTGCTTGGGATATAGGCTGTTTGTCCCTCAGAGTTAAATTTCAAGACTACAATTCATCAAAGACTATCATGCTTGGGGAACAATTCAGCTTTCTTTATCTGCTTTTCAGATGTTGTAATTGAAAAGCTGGGATAGCAGAGAGGGAGAAGTGGAGATAGCGGAGAAGTAATGGAGGTCAAGGTGCTGTCACTGAAGAAGGATTTGACAGAATAGTTCCCCTCTAGGTTATGTAGCCATGCAGAAGGTGGGAGTAGATATAAGGTCATCATATGTCCCGAAAAACAGAGACAGTCTCAATTGGGGGGGATTTTTTTTCTTACTGGCAAATGGGACACAGCATCCTGTCCCAATTTTGTGGAAGAGAATTATGGCAACCCTAAGTAGATAGGATCCTCTAAAGCTTTAAATTGTTTGATTGTTATAATCAGTAAACATGACCCATTTTTATCCCAGACACTTGAGTGACTTGTGGCAGAGTACTTAGACAAAAGCATTTTCTTATTTCAGCATAAAAACAAAGCATGGTATCCTAAATTAAGCTAATCATGATAGAGTCTGCAGTCCTATATACACTCCCTGCCAAATCCCCTGCTATATTCTAAGTTGTATGCCAAGTTCTATGCCAACCCTTCTTTCTCACAGCCCAATCCTATGCCTATGTACTCAGAAATAAGTTGCATAGTCAATGGAGCTCACTTCCAGGTAAGTGCGGAAAGGATTGCTGCATCACTCTTCTCCTCCCCTATTCTCACCTGTAGCTGCTTTTAACACAATATTTTATTGTCATGTGTTTATATGTGTGGAGCATAAAATACGTTCACTTGCCTTACAACTTATGATTGTGTTTCTTAGTGTGTGCACCCATTGTGAAATTTTGCCAAATGGAGTTTCCCAGCACATAGAGAAATAGACATTACTTAATCTTCACAAATGACTGTTATGCTTTTGAGAGGTCAGTCCTATCCAACTTTTCAGCACTGATGTAGCCACAGTGTTGCCCCAAGGTAAGGGAACAAATGTTCCTTTACCATGAGGAGGGTTCTGTGACTAGCCCCACCATACCAGGATGCAGCACATAGCCCGCACATACCCAGGTTTACACATCTGGTTACACATCCAGTTGCATCAGCACTGGAATGTTTGATAAGTTTTGGCCATACACCCATACAGCTTGGGTATTATGTATTAATACTTTATTAATTATTAATTTCTTTATCTACATCAAAGTTTATATATTAATACCTTATGTATATCTAACTATTCCCATTAATAAATAAATGCACTCAAAATGTGGACACAATTATTCTTTTTTCCTTATTATTATTTTCATTGGTTTTAATAAAAATATCTATACTCACCCACTAGGAATACTTTTAACAATGCCTGCATTGTATTTTTCCTCCAAATCAACCCCATATGAAATGCCAGCGGCAACAATGGTCTGAAATCAAAAGAAGCAGCAGTTTGAATACAGGAAGCTGATCTGGCCCTCCTGCCCAGGACCACCTTTAAGGTTGTTGACTTACCACAATCACTTCTATAGGAATAGGAATAGGTATCTTGTGTCTAAACCGATCATTTATTTCTTTGACGACCATGCAAATAACAATGGTCAGCAAGCCAGCAATAAGATCTGCAATGTTGGTGGATCCAATATTTTGAAATATTTCTATAAGGGTCTAAAAAACACAGTGCAAAAAACTTTTACTCAGAATATGACAGAGATACAATAAAAGCAATGTTATATAGTTATATAATATATAACTATATATATATTATATATTATAATATATAATATGTTATATAATGTGGTAGTATGAGTTCAGAATCTCATCCAGCTACTTAAGCTTAGCTACAGCCCAATCCTGAAGGACCCTATCACCAATGCAATGAGTCTTCCAGCAGTTCTGGGTACATTATGACATTGCAAAATGCTTCCCGAAAGTGTCACTGCAGATATTAAATTCCTGTATATCAGTTGATACCCAGGGCCCATAAATTTTTGAAACTGCATGACAAAATTATTTATCAATATTAATATTTTTCATATTTATACCACCCTTCCTCTAAAGAGACCAGGGTAGTGGGCCAAGTTCCTCCCCTTATTTTGTCCTCACAACAACCCTGTGTGGAGTAGGTAAGACCAAGAGATAGTAATAGTCATGACATGAAATGAAAAATAATAATAATATTTTTAGCCAGAAAATAAATAGCCAGAAAATAAATGCAGTGAATATTTCTTCACAGGCAACCGATGAACATCAGTGCCCTCCTCTGCTGTAGCTTCCATGCACATAGGATTCACTGACATACTCTCTCTGCATCTTTAATCTAGGTCTACCTTCCTGGAAGAAGTGGCCCAAGAAGGTTGTCTTAGAATGGGAGCTCAGGTCTTCTGGGCAGGTAGATCTGGCCTTCAAGTATAGGCAGTAGCCCAGGTTTACACATCTGGTTGACTTGGGCTCAGGACCTAAGGTAGTACTCATGCCCGCCCCGCCCCCCACAAACATAAACATCGGTTCCACATATATCACCTCCCAGGGTATCACTGTTCAATGCTGTGTCATAATAACACCTTTGGTTTTTCAAATCTTCTTTTGTTACATTTGTTTCCTAGTTTTGGCCATTATTTTTATAGAATGTAGATATTTCATTCTGGTTTTTCCATTGCATTCTGCTGTAAATTGCATATCCTATGGTATATAACACGATGGTATTATTCCTAAACATCATGATTTTGCACAATTTTGGTCATTGGTGTGCCACTCGGTGTAGATCGTTCTGCCTCTTTAGCTGTGCTACTGGTGGGGAGGGCACCATATGTGGCTATGATGAGGAGAATGTTGTCTAACTTGGATAAGCCAGTGGGGTGGAAGGAACAGGATGGGAGTGGGATGAATAGGGCAGAATGGATAGGGCTTGTACTCAGCACTGGTGACTTCTTCACTGACTTGTTCATGTTATCCCCTTGGGAGCAAGCTGCTGTGCCACTTTTGTCTCTTCAGGCTTGATCAGCAAATCAGATCAACAAAGAACTTGTGCAGGTGCAAGGAGATTGCTGATGGTTGTGGGGGTTGGGGAAGAGTAAGGGAAAACATTTTATTTTCCCAAGCTTCTCAATCAGCTTCTCCATACAGCGCAGCCTGCTTAGGTGCAATTGCATGCTTTAGTGGAAAAATCATAGGATTGGGCTGTGGGTTGCCCTGCTCTCTGTACAGGCACCAGCCAGAACTGTTGGGTGCGGCACTCACCCCTGATTCAAACCTGAGAGCCAGCACAGTCCAAAGACTCCTCCATGGTCAACTGGCCAGCATGACTGCATGGAACGCTGTTAACCTTCCCACCAAGGTGGTACCTATTTATCCACTTGCATTTACACATTTTCAAACTGCTAGGTTGGCAGGAGCTGGGCTAAGGACAGGAGTTCACTCCATCCTGCAGCACCCGAATCTGTCAGACAAGCATGGTGTCTTAACCAACTAAACCACTACTGCCCTAGTCACTCAGCCTAACCTACATCATAGAGTTGTTGTGAAACCACAAGCAGGTAATGGAAATGTTTGGAGGAAGGATGGCAAATGAATGTAAAAAGAAATAAATAAACTCAGAAAATAATCTGGCATTTCTGTTCACAGAACATGAAAGTCCATTTGAATGCAGTGGTAATTGCGTCCTAGTAAATGAGCATGGAAAGGTTCAAATTCTTAAAAAAAAATAACAAAAGCTTTTCAATATTATCTTTTGAGAACACATGTGTGTCAAACATTCCCTTTAATTCATGTGCCTGCTACAATGGCTGATTGTTTTTTGGTTCTGCTTGTGCCGTTCCTGTTCTGTGATCTGTTTTCGATGCAGGTTTTTTGTTTAAGCAATTACTGTTTAACTGAGTTATTTGCTTTAGTCTGGTATTAAATTATTAGCTTTCTTGAATAATGTCCACAAAACGGTGGGGTATTTAACATTTTGTGTGTGTGTGTGTGTGCGCGCGCGTGTGTATATATATGTATGTACATAACATTTTTTGTGCGTGTGTGATTGGCATTGTTATAGTCTCTAATATTTATAAAGTATAAGTCCAGCTATGAACACTATCACTTTTCTGGAGCTGTATCAATGAACTAGTGATTTATCATGTCACTTGCTCCAGATAGGATTGTTTACTCTGGCTTAGATGAATTTAATTATACAATGCCTTATTATTACAATACCATGATGCTATGTATGATCCTTTATGGCTGTCGCAAAATGTGGCATGACATTTTGCACAGCTGAGTTGCTGGCACAGCAGTCCCCAACATGGGAAAGGGGCAAGTGGAATAGATATTTAGGTGGGGGGAACAGAGCAGGGGGAGTAATGGGGAGGAAATTGGGTTTGGCAGGGGTGGAAAAGGGATGGTGTTGGCTACAGTGGCACTGGCAATATCTTTTCCTTTTTCCTCAACCCTTATTTTCCTCCCTGGGTCCACTCAGACTTGCACCAGCTAAACTGCTGTTGTAGGTCAGACTCTGAGTAGACAAGTGCAGGTCCTGGAAGTTTTCTCCTGGACAAGAAAAAAAATGTTTATTTTGTGGAGAAACCTGAGAGATTGCAACCCCTGCAGGATGCAGCATGCACTCAGTGTTAGGGCACAGTCCAGAAGTTACCCTATCTATCACCGGGCTGACACAACTGCAAGATGGGCCACCCTAGTTATTCTAGAAAAGGCTTGGGAAAACCTAAAGCAACATAGGCTGTCCCAAGACACGTGGACCTGGGCTGCCCCCCTAGCTGGGCCAGCCTAGGAAGTTCAGGAGAGGCATTTTGAGGGCATGTTTAGCATTGCCTAGAGCAGAGCAGTTGCTCTGTAGCCAGAGCCTGTTTCCAGGGCAGAAATGTCCTCCTCAGAGTTATACCACCTCAGGAGCAGGTATAGTAGTGAGTAGACCCATAGGGGTCCATGATAAGGCAGAGTAAGAATGGCAGTGTTGACCAAAAATCTGAGTTCTTGGCCAGCCTAGCTGCAACCCCTGCCTCAACCACAGGATATGGCACAACTACAGCAGCCCACTAAAACTGGGATACAGCGGGCCACTCCAACAACTCCCTTGTATTCATTGTACACTGTACTGGCATCTCATCAGGGACTCCTTATAAGACAAATACCACAGCTGTTCCTTGTTCAGTGTGATCTGAGGGAGGTCTTGTCAGGAGCAAGCCTTCCCCTGGTGCCACTGACTTGGTGCCTACTGAGCAGGCTCTGGAGCAGTTAGGGCAGGCCAGGCTTCTTGACTCTCTGGATGTAGCATATGTTCCAGTGGTAGGCTCCAGCAGGTTCACACCTACTCTATAGAACTGGTTGTTAGCGAGAAATAGAACATATAAAGTTTAAAAATAGCCATTTAAAAGTGGCTGCCAGATGGGCATAAAACCAGTTGTTAATTTCTTTGAATCCCATCACTGAGCATAACGTTCTGCTCTGGATTCAGAATAGTTGGGGCAGCCCAGCAAGGGCACTCCTCACTGCCCTAACTCTGGATTGTGCCCTTAGTAGCTTAACTAGTGGGAGCTAGATAGGTTGCACTTGGCAGCAAACTTTAGGGGGACAACAAGCTGAGCTTAGCACCAGAGGCAGAAATTGTGAAAAAATGGGGTGTATATATGAATGATAATAGCATCATGTTATATATTGTTGTAAAGGTAATTTAATGCAGAATACAATGAAACAAACTGCACTGTAATATCTATATTGTATTAAAAAAATTATGGCCAATTAACCAGAAAATTACAACATAAAAGCCTATGGAACAAAAAGTGGGTTTTCTTAACTCATAATGTTCCCATGATACGTGGTACATCAATGAGATGTAATTCTGATATGGTATGGAACTATTAAGTCCTTAATATAAATCAGCTCTCATTTCCATATACATATATCATAATAAAGTTAACCATGCTAACTGGGTATACAGGCACTTCTTAGAGGTGCTCCTCTTATATATAGTAGGAAAAGAACAACCGTTCCTCTTTGCCCCAGCACAGTTTCCCTAACCAATAAGGGACACAATTTTCATTTTTTAAATTTAATTAAATTTGACTTTGTTGTTGTGGGGCCAGGCCCGGGGCGGGGGGAGGTGAACAACAAAATCTTTCATTTCAAATGGCAATTAGGTGCTTTAGCTATGCCACTAGCAGAACAAATGGAAGGTGAACTGCTGAGGAGGGGAGACAGGTTTTTTCCCCAATTTTCTTTTTTAAAAAATACCAGGGAATGACATTACTTCTAGTTGTGACATCACTTCTGGGGCAACATTTTGAGCTGTGCACTGAGCTACATCATCATTAGCTATGCCACTGCACAGTGTGTGTTTGAGTAGCCTGTGGGAATTTAGCTTTAAGTTTGGGCCTTGAGTCAAACTTTCTTCCAGAAAGTATTTCTGACTTGAAGGAAGCTTGCAAGCTGTTCACTTTGACTTTGGTAGCACCCACAGTTTTCCTTTTTCCAGAGCAAGCACTCTTTTTTCCAAAGCAAACAAAACTAGGGATGCTGCCCTTTGATCTATGTCATTTAAATAAACAGAGGTCTGATTTGATATTTTTTTTCCTTGGTCCCAAAGTTGCTACAGTAGAGCATGAAATCTTTACACATTGACCCCTGAACGAGTCAGCAGTTAGCTCTACTGCTCTCCACAAATAGAAGATCAGCACAATCAAATCAACAAGTCACTTGCAAAGAGTGACCATATGTCACAACTGCAAAAGAGGACAAAGTCCCTCAAAATGTAGGACACCCAAGAAAAAAGTAGGATATGACTAAATAAAGCTTAATATATGTCTTAGGACATGACCAGTGATGGGCTTCAAATAAATTAACAACCGGTTCTCTGCCCATCTGGCAGCCACTTTTAAATGGCTATTTTTAAACTTTATATATCCTATCTCTCGTTAACAACCGGTTCTATAGAGTAGGTGCGAACCTGCTGGAGCCCACCACTGGACATGACTGTATCTATATCTACCTATCTACCTCTCTCTCTCTCTCTCTCTCTCTCTCTCTCTCTATATATATATATATATATATCTTTCATGTAGTTAATTTAAACACTATATTGCTTATATTAAATTCAAAACTATTACATATACCGTAATTTATTATGTAGAATTTATTAATTTTCAAGAAGGCTAAATGCTATCTGCTCATGAGGAAAAGGAGGACAATGCAGATTTTTCCCAAGACACAAGGCTCAAAAAAGAGGACATGTCCTGGGAAAAGGGGACATTTGATCACCCTGCACTTGGAGGATATCTATCTTTCCACTTCTGCAACTGCATCCAAATTTTATATGATTAGTTTGTTAACAACATTTATTAAATAAGACAGTTCACATTCAGATGTTTTACAGATCATTGGGCCTTAAGTGTTTTGTCAAAATTTGTTAGAGAGATAAAGAGGTAATCCAGACATCAATCAAACTTATCCCACCCAAATTATGTTACCTAGATAGTTCATTGTTTCTTATAAAATTGTTGTGGTACATTATAAAATGGTGGTTAAAAGGATAACAGGCCATGCCACAAACTTACATAGATTATGGAGAGGACTCCATTATAGTTTTTGGTTGAGACATTTAAGACTATCTTCAGTTGTGAGACAAACACTTGAAAAGCTGCAGCAGTTGTAAAACCCCCAACTAATGGATCAGCAAGGTACCTCACAATGAAGCCAATTTGGAGAGCTCCCAACACTAACTGGAAAGGAAAACAGAAATTAAATTATTTTTTGAACAAGTAAGACACATTACAAAGTAATTAACAGACTTTTTAAAAATCAGGATTCAGATCACTCTCACACACTCCAAATACTATATGATTCTCCTCCCTCTTGCCTTCTATTTCTTAGGGCCAAATTAAATTTCAGCAGAATGAAACTTTACATCTACAGAAGAGGAATGAGAAGACTTCTTTTTAAAAGAGCTTTGGGTGTTACCAAAGCAAAATATTTGTTTCAGTGGCAAGCCAGTCCCAGAATAATGGCTTATATAATTATGCACATTTGTTGTTAGTTTTCCACACCAAAACTCTCATAACTTTGCATCTCATAACTTTGCATCAGTGCAAAGCTGGTTGACGTTTAAGCCTAGATTCTTGGGAAAAAATAAAAATAATATCAAATCACAATCATGTAAGGATTTGTACAAAAAGTTCAGGAATGACTTTTTGACCACTGGCAATTCCATTGAAACTGCTTGCCCATCTTCTTAAAATATCATTTTTCCATGTGATTGTCAGATACTTATCACATTCAAACACAAGATAACATGGAGTGCAGTTCTATGCATGTATGGAGGTAAGCTTTACTGAGTTCAATGAGACAGATTCCCCTGTACATGTATATAAGATTGCAGCCTTAACAGCCTCAAAATTAAACTCTTGATTGCAAGACAGGCCTTATTCTAACATTTTCATCCCCCAACCAGTGGTGGGCTCCAGCAGGTTCGCACCCACTCCATAGAACCAGTTGTTAATGAGAGATAGGACATAAAAAAATTTTAAAATAGCCATTTAAAAGTGGCTGCCAGATGGGCATAGAACCGGTTGTTAATTTCTTTGAATCCCATCACTGCCCCCCAAATAAAAAGTATTATGAAATTCTGCAAAACTGGAAACAAGAAGTAAGCAAATACGCATTCTGATTTTTTTAAAATTTAAATTTAGCTCTTGACATGGAGAGTCATAACAATAATTTCAATAAGTGGTTTGCCCAGCTCTTCTCAATTACAATTAAAGTATAAATGGAGCTACATTTTAATTTTGTCATATCATATTACCTGGATAATGCCAACCAAAAAGGTGACGGTGCTGGCAATCAGTACTCTCTGGGCATCTCTCGATTCAGTGTCTATCAATGTTTTGTTCAGCCCTGTCATATTACTGCCAGTCATGAGAAATTTTTCATCAGGTGCCATGCTAAGGACTACTGAGCCAACCATCAAACTGACTACTGGAAAAGGCCCTGTTGAGAGTATATATAGGAGTTATATATTGTTTTTACACACACTCAAAATACACAATACCAAACTTCAGCAAGAATAAACACAGTAATTCAGCAATTAGAAATACAGGTACCAAAGGAGAAATTAATCACATTCCAGCTTGCCGTACTGATTATGATGAGTGTTAATGCCTCTCTATAAGGCTTGTTTCATATGAAGTTAGTAAGAAGTTCTCTGCTATTATATCTGAGCTTATATTAACCCAACACTGGTAGCTTGATCCTACTTGAGTTCCTCCATGAGATCCTACTTGAGATCCTACTTGAGTCCCTCCATGTCAGTGTAGCAGCACCAACACAACTTAGACTGCATCCCATTGGAAAATTCAGAAGGCAAAAAATGTTATAATTAAAGCCACACTAGATCAGGCCAAAAGCTTCCTGTATCTCACAGTCACCCACCAAATGCTTCGGAGGGCACACAAGACAATAGGAGACATGCATCCTGTTGCCATCCCCTGCATCTGGCATTTGGAGGTAGCTTACATCTAAAATCCATATTTTTATAGTCCATGATGGACTTTTCTCCACAAATTTTGTCCAATCCCCTTCTGGGCAAGATGACATCACATCCTGTGGCAAGGAGTTCCACAGACTAATTACCCACTGGATAAATAGATACAGTGGTGCCTCACGTAACAAATGCCTGACGTAAAGTATGTTTCACGTAACAAACAAAAATTTCTCTAGGATTCTGCTTCATGTAACAAACTCTGCTTCACATAACAAACACATTTGTTGACAGTTGGCACAGACGCGCTGGCCGGCAGCCCTTTTAGAAAGCGTCAGGGATGCCTAGTGTGCCTGCCCATAGTGAAAGCAACACTTCCACGCTGTTCCTCCTGTGGATGGGCAGAGGGAGAGAACAGCAGGGGAGAAGAGGGAAGTAGCTCAGGGCTAGCCAAAAGGGAGCAGGGGAGAGAGAGGCTCAGGAGGAAGAGAAGGAGAAAGTGGAGAGACACTTGGAAAGTGTCTTTGATTACAGAACAAAGCGTCTTTGACTGCAGCCTCCTAATCATGTCTACCTGAAGTAAGCCCTATTGTGTTAATTGGGGCTTACTCCCAGGAAAGTGTCTTTAGGACTGCAGCCTAAGTAGAATTCATAGGATCATGCACACTGAATGCATGTTTTGAATTCAATTCCAGTGTTTTGTCATCATTTTTTCATCCAGTTAATATTTTTATATGAATATTTTTGAGTTCTGGAACCTATCATCTGAGTTTCCATTATTTCCTATGGGAAAATCTGCTTCACGTAAAGAACGTTTCACATTAGAAACATGCCTCTGGAACGAATTAAATGTGTTATATGAGGCGCCACTGTATTTTCTTTTCTCTGTACTTACTCTCTCAACCTTCAATTTTAGTGGCCATCTGGTTTTGGTGTTGTGTGAAAGAGAAAACATCATCTCTCTATCCATTTTCTCAGTCCCTTGCCCTCAGGAAAGCCCCAGCTGCCACTACTGGTAAATTTTGACCCCCAAACATCAATACTGCTGGCACACATCCATGTTGATCCATGTTAACAGATCATGCCTGGGAAGGTGAATATCCGGACTGGCAGATTGGTGCATGCCAGTGCCACTGAACCTACCAACCCCCTAAGCCCATTCTGTCTCTCTTTCACCACCCTCCCCCATACCACTCTGTTTTATCTTGCCCTACCCTGCACTGTGCTGGACTTAATTGCTCCAATGGGCATCCTGTACTATGCCTGCATGCATGGGAAAGCTTCCGCCTTTCTGACAGCGGGTCAGTCAGAAAATACTTTATAGCATTTTTGTGATGGTCTGTGCCAGTGGAATGCCTGAACAGAGGCCCATTAAAACTGGGCCATCAATTAGCAGAAGACAAAATGTCAGGGAACTAGTTTGTGCCACCAATTGCTGAGTTCCGGCAATAGCAAAGGGAAACGTGCACATTAGTTCCAGCAGATATCTGTGGATAAAAAATGATTAAATATGAAGCTGAACATAATTCAAACCCAATTGGAAAAGCCCAGCATAGAAGCTAACTATAGCAAATTGAATTAATCAAAATTACTGAATATAACCAACTATAGCAAATTGAATAGCCAACTATTGAATAGCCAACTATAGCAAATTGAATTCATCAAAATTACTGAATATACATAAAATATAATACTTAAGAATAAAAATAGCACTTTTATTAAAATAAGGAATGTACAGTTACCAACTGAGATGTGTTTTGATGTTCCCAAAAAGAAATATGTCAGGATGGGAAAAAATGCTGAGTAGAGGCCATAACCGATAGGAACTGCAACCAGTAAGGCATATGCCAAGCCTGAAATAGGGAAAACCCTTTATTTTATCATTTTATTATTTTTATTATTTATTTTCTTTATACCCCACCTTTCTACCTAATGGATCCTGAAGGTGGCTTACAGCAATTAAAAACAGCACAGATAAGATATAATTAAGATATGATTAGATATAAAAGATACAATTAAGATACAATCAACAATATCAAAATAATCCTTCTCAGTGGTGTAGCTAGAAGGGGCAGAGAAGTCAAGCTTGGAGGAAGCCTCACTGTGGCTTGTAAGGGACCCTTCCCCTTTGGAGCTATTCCAGGCAGGGGGAGAAAAATTGAGTCATTGGCTTCATGAATTGCAAGTGGATGTAGCTATACTGTAGAATAGTGATTTTCAACCAGTGTGCCGTGGCACATTGGTATGCCGCAGATAGTACTCAGGTGTGCCGTGGGAATTTGGGAATTGACATTCATTAATAGTAAAATTGGGTGATTTAAACAGTCTAGTGTGCCTTGTCAGTGGTAAAAACAACTGATAGTGTGCCTTGACAATTTCAGTGCCTTGTTAGTGTGCCGTGAGAGGAAAAAGGTTGAAAATCACTGCTGTAGAAGGATCATTGGTGTTGCTAGATAGTGCAGAAGAATCAGTCTTGGAGGTGAGGGGACCCTTGCATGCTGCTGTGACACTCCCTCCAAGACTGACTCTTCCGTATCCTCTAGCTACACCACTGATCCTTCTATATCTACATCCACTTGCAACACAATACTGAAAGCGCAGTTTTTCCTACACTGGGATAATCTTTATTTGTATTTTAAGTCTGATATTGATATTGAAGTCTGAGGCTGATACTAAGTGGCAGGTACAAATCTGAGGTGATCCTCCTATTCTGCAAATTCCATGGCAGACAATCTGTGAATAGCCTTGACCCAAATTATACTTATTCAGAAGTTAAGTCTCAATTTTAAGTAGGTTTAGAATTGCAGACTGTCTGAAAAACTGTTAGTCAAATTAATTCTGGCAAACATTCTTTCTCCTAAGAAATATCTGGGCCAGCCAAATCTTGAATTTATATTTAGATCTAAAGATGAATTTCACCTCTGAAGGCGAAATTGATTACAATTAAGCACTAGTACAGAGTCAGTGATCCATAACTACACAAAACATTTTGTTGGCATCAGCACAGTCCTCTTTATTTTTTTTTTATAATAGCTCAAGTGGAAAATGTATGACTCTCTCTTACCCTGCAGTGTAGCCACAAGTCCTGTACTGATACCAGATATGATGTCGCTGATGAGCCATTCCTTAATTCTGTATTTAGGCAACCACTCAAGAATAGGGAAGAAGGTCTTGGTTACCTGAACGGCTTTTTTTCTTGAACAGCTGCCAAGAACAACATGTCACATTGCAAGAGAAACACTGTGAAACGTTCTGCCACCGCCACCTCCATTTGATCCCTTCAGGCCCTTGGATGCCACTCTCCCCTGGCCCACAGGAAAGGGGGCTGCATGCCAGTAAGTCACCTGCAAGCTTTCTGCACTCGTTCCTTGAGGGTCTTGGACAGCACCAGTTTCTTCTCATTCTCCTCTTGAAAGGTTGGTTCATTGTAAACGGGACGGGCCACCAAATAGCGACTGTGATCCAGGAGAACTCCATCCGGCTCGCCACCTGCTGCCATGCCCCAGCCTACAGGTGCAAACAATGAAGAAGGGCAGCATTCCCAAAGGACATGATCTCCCAAGGCAGTCAGCCATCAAGTACAGTGTGCCCTCTAAGCTCCAGGTGAGGATCCAGGTGGATTCAGCCTATGGCAACATAAACCAGTGCCAGCTTCTGCCCACTCCACATGCCTGCAGTGGCCTCCCCCCAAGTTGTCATACAAACCAATGTCCTCTGCCTAAGCTGTCAGGCAGCTTCCTATCCACTCGTGCAACTTCAACCCTAGGCATGCTTTCCTGAGGGTAAGACCCACTGAAGGCAATCGGTTTTACTTCTGAGTAAACCTGCCTACGAATGCAGTGTGTGTAACAGCATAGCCCTATGCATGTTTACTCAGAGAAGTCCCCTTCTGTTCAGAGAAGCTGACTCCCAGGTAAGTGTCCTAGGGTGCCAGCTAAGAGGAAGGGTTTCACCAGAATCCACTGAGAAAAACCCATCTTCCACCTACCCATCCCCAGCATTCAGGTGCAGCAAAGGTACCACCTAGAGGGCTCTGTGCACAGCTGTCTCAAGCGCAGGACAGTTTGCACTCAGGACATCTTGCACTCCAGAGGGGCACAAGTGCTCTCTTGTGAAGGGAAGGAGCCTGTGGTACTTTCTCCCCCCTCAGCCCCTCAGTGGTGAGTTATCTCCTGGGACCTGTGGTGGGTGGGGAAGCAGGTGATGCAGAGCCTCCCTCCAGAGTCCTTTGAAAAGTGTTGATGCTGTGTAAGGTGTGCAAGCATTAACCACCCATGCACTGTGCTTGCACATCTCACTCTGAAAAAGGGCAAGTGAGGCAGAGCCTCTCCACTGGAGTCCTTCAAAAAGTGCTGCAACAGTGTGAGGTGAGCAAGGTGCCTCACCTGCCTCTTTTCAAAGGGTTCCAGTGAGGAGTCTCTTTTCAAAGGGCTCCAGGGGAGGCTCTGCCTCACCTGCCTCTTTTCAAAGGACACCAGTGAGGAGCTCCATTCAATGGACTCCAGGCGGAGGCGTTCTTCAACTGTCTCTTTTTGAGGGACTCCAGAGGGGAGACTCTATTCGAGGGAATCCAATGGGGAGGCTCAGCCTCACCTGCCTCTTTTCAAAGGACTCTAGTGGGGAGGCTGCCCGCCCGCCCACCCAGGGCATTTCCCTGCTGCCTATCCAGAACTATGACTGGCAGAGGACAGAAACACCCATTCCCAGCGTGGGGAGGCTGTGCCTCTCCTGCCTGTCCCCAGCGCCCTCTCCTCCAGCCAGCCTGGACCAACCTGTCAGCCTGCGGCCCCTCAGAGGCAGCGCTGTCCGGGTCCTGAAGCGGTGCTGGAGTCCCGACCCCGCGGAGGGCGCAGCATTTATAGGGCACCTCCGTCGCCTGCCCTTTATTTACCGGCAAACAGCGGCGCCCGCCTGCCCCGCTCCCTCCCCTCCTTCCTTGAGCCCTGCCCGGCCGGCCCCTGAGGGAGCTGCAGCGGGACTCCCCTCAGGAGAGGCAGGACTGGAGGTGCCTCCCCCACTCCCCGCAGCCCCAGCACTGCCCCAGCCAGCCAGCCAGCCGGCTCTCCGCCTCACCTGGAGACCCCCAGGCACAGGTGACCATCTCTCCTCTTTGCCCGGGACACGGACTCTTCTGCAGGCTTCTCCTGGAAATAAATTCATGGTCCTTCTTTCCCTTGGAAGCGGGCGGCAGGGACAGTCCTTGAATTATATCTCATGGAATTAATAAATTAACATGTAATGAATTACAGTACATATACAGCAATAGTTTTAAATTTAGTAACTTAAATGTCCTAACCATGTCTACTCAAAAGTAAGCCCCACTGTGTTCAATGGTCTTACTCCCAGGAAAGTGTCTTTAGGATTACAGTCATAGTGTTTAAATGTCTGTTTAATGCCCAGCAATGTCTGTTCTAGTGGCTATTCTGGTGTTCTTTTTCCATTTTAGATTGTGAGCCCTTTTGGGACAGGGACCCATGAGCTATTAATTAGCTATTAATTTTTTTCATTTTCATTTTCTTGTAAACCGCTTTGTGAACTTTTCAGTTGAAAAGCGGTATATAAAGACTGTAGATGTAGAAGTAGAAATTAAATCACATGAAATCTATCTATCTATCTATCTATCTATCTATCTATCTATCTATCTATCTATCTATCTATCTATCTATCTATCTATCTATCTATTGTGGAAGAGAGAGATTTATACCCCGCCTTTCCCATGCCAAAGCAAATGCTCAAGGCGGCTTACAATTTTTTAATCCTGTTGCATGTTTGTAAAAGGATATGCATACACACAGAGAGAGAGAGAGAGAGAGAGAGAGAGAGAGAGAGAGAGAGAGAGAGAGAGAGAGAGAGAGAGAGAGAGAGAGAGAGAGAGAGAGAGAGAGAGAGAGAGAGAGAGAGAGAGAGAGAGAGAGAGAGAGAGAGAGAGAGAGAGAGATTTGGGCTGTGGGTGGCGCAAGCGGTAAAGACGCTGTACCTGTTAACCCAGAAAGCCAGGGTTCGATTCCTGGGTCAGCCCCACAAGACAGGGTGAGCTCCTGTCCTTAGCACAGCTCTGCGAAGCCAGCGACTAATTCAGTGGCGTGAAGAGGGGGATTTGCTGCTTGGGTAACAGCCTATCCTCCATAACAATCTAACCCAGGGTTTCGTGCTTCACATGCAGCGTATGCAGCGCCAAGCACGATACCATAGTCTTTCAAGACTGACGGAGACCTGTCAGTCTTGTCCTACATTTTTCTTGCATGTCCTCTCATTTCATTTGAGGGGCCTTGTCCCCCTTTTCCAGGACATGTCCTGTTTTTAGACTTGGGGAAAAAAATCTTCATTAACCTCCTTTTCCTTGTAAGCAGGCAATATGTCATCTTCTTGTAATTTGATACATATGATAAATTATATTTAATAAATTATGATGTAATTAATAAATTATATATAAGGTAATAAATTACACAAAATAGTTTTAAAGTTAATAATAAGCAAATAGGATGAAATCGTAAGCTCCAGTTAAGCCAGTCTAAGCCCCTGGGGTAAGTTCTGTGCTGACCTGGGGGTGTCAAAAAAGTGCTGTAGGATACTTCCATACCACTCCAGGGGTGGGGTTGGGGGTTAGGCACACACCAACCTCCCCACACCATCACAGAAAGATAGGCCAGGTGAGTTCCACCGGCCTAAATTTGTTAGGATTGCACCCATAGTATTTAAATTAACCACATGAAAGCAAAAATGCAAGTGTTTTTAATGTTTTTTTGTCATGTCCTACATTTTTCTTGGGCGTCTGGCACTTTGGGAGGTATTGTCCTCTTTTTCTGCTTATAACATATGGTCACCCTGAGAAAATCCTCTCCCTCCAGCAACACACACAGCCCCAGTTCTCCATCTCACATCACCAAGTCCACCTCACCTGAAGACCACACTGTGAAGGTGACCTTATGTCATAATAAAAAAGAGAACAAAGTCCCCAAAATGTTAGGCATGAAAATGTAGGACAAGAAAAATATAGGACCTGACAAAATAAAAGCTAGAAAGTGTCTCTCTCCCGCTGTGTCTCTCTATATACTCATATCTCCATATGAGAGAGAGAGAGAGAGAGAGAGAGAGAGGTTTCATATGGTTAATAAAACTATATTGCTTATTATTAAATGTAAAACGATGACATACTTTACTACATGCAATTTATAAATTACAAGAACGCTATATAACGCCTACTAACATGATGATACTAACACGCCTACTAACAAGGGATGATAATGAAGATTTTTTCTCCCACGGCTAAAAAAGAGGACATTTCCTGGAAATAAAGGAACTGGTCCTTCTGCCAATTGCAGGGGTACTCTCAGGGCCAAAGCAGTGTGACTTTGCTCAGGCTGGCACAGGGGAGGCCAGTTTTTTGCACTGAGATTGCAGCAGAGATGTGGGATCGCTGGAGAGGCAGCTGAGGCCAAGCCTCTCCACAGGATTCCTTTGAAATGCACAGGTTTCGTGTGAGGTGCCCAAACACTCACAACCCATGTGCAGAGTGCACACCAGCCATTCTCCTTACATGCAGAAAGTGTGGGTTGCGGATGCTTGGGTGCCTCCTACAGCGACACTTTTTGAAGGGCTCCTGTGGAGAGGCTCTGCCTCATCTGCCTGACACATCTCTGAGGAAAATGCTGATGGGTGCACACTGGTGTATGTGTGTGTCAAGAGTCCTAGTTCCCACACATGGGTTCTGAGTGCCTCAAAAGGTTCCATTTTTCAAAGCGCTGTGGGAAGGCTCTACATCATGTCCCTGAGGGAAATGTGTCTGTAGGACACTTGTATTTGTGTGTACAGTGGAACCTACAGTGGAACCTTGGGTAAAGAACGACTTGGGTAAGGGACGTTTTGGGTAAAGAACAAAATTTTCTCAGAAATTCTGACTTGCGTAAAGAACACTGCCTTGGGTAAAGAACACTTCTGAGGATGTTTGGAACAGGCTTCCATGGCAAGGGAACCCACAGGGAGGATGAAGGGACGATTGGGAGACAAGGGGACTAGCTTGAGCTACAGTGGGGCCCTGGGCAAAGTTTTGAATAAGCTTCCATGGCCAGAGAACTCATGTGGGGTCCAGGGGGGAGGGAAGCAGCCTGCCCCACACCTGGTTTCTCCAGCACATTCATGTAGGTGTAGAATCATACCTAGGACAGAATCATACTTAGGATGCAATAAATCAGGGGTCCTCAAACTATGGCCCGGGGGCCGAATATGGCCCGCCAGAGCCCTCAATCCAGCCCGCAGGCACTTTCAGAACCCCCCGACCCCCCGGCCGGAGGTTGGGGGGAACCCCAGGGGCCTCGATGCCAGGCGCACGAGCACAGGAGGGACTGAGCAGGAAGCGCACACGCCTGTTGCCACTTCTCTGCAGTGCCAGGGGTTCCCTGGCCAGTGCACGCACCCTTCCTGCTCAGTCGCTGCTTCCTGCTGAGTTGCTGCATGCACACCAACCAGAGAACCCCTGGCGCTGCGGAGAAGCAGCAACAGGCGTGTGCGCTTCCCGTTCAGTCCCTCCTGTGCTCTTTCCGCTCAGTTGCTGGCTTGTAAGTCACACTTTCCTAGGATGGATGGGTCTCTGATGCTGCAAGCCTGCCACACTTTCTTAGGAGTAAGCCCATTACATCTGTGTAGGAATGGATGGATGGATGATGGATGGATGGGGCTCTGATTCTTAGGATGGAGCTCTGATGCTGCAATCCTGCCACACTTTCCTGGGAGTAAGCCCATTGACTATCATGGGATTTACTTCAGTGTAGGAATGTATCACAGGCACGGGGCATGGCTCGCAGGGAGGAAGCTATAGTTCGGCCCCCGACAGTATCTGAGGGACAGTGAACCGGCCCCCTGTTTAAAAAGTTTGAGGACCCCTGCAATAAATGAACAATTTATAAGCCAAATCGTTCCCTAATAACTAGTTTTTATCTTCAAGCAGGGCCAGAACCAGTGCAAAATTATACTATTGAGCCCTATATCCCAATCCAGAGGGATATGATGGTTAATGCTTCCCAAAGCTGCTGAAAGGACTGTTAGAAGAAATGTGGGCACATTTTATGACAGACAGCTGAATTGCACTGTAGCTTACAAGATGTATTGCAAAGAACCATCAGCTATCAACTTCTCCTGTCATCCCCATTCAAATGGGAGTTGCTTTTGTGCAGCTCTTACTACAGGACTAATATATTACAACAGATTTTGCCCATGATACAAAACCAAATACTGGAAGGACAAGCATCCCCCCTACTATTACTCACTGGATTGAGGAATTTTAAACTTCATAAAGAAACTAATAATATACAGTAATATTTTTAGACATTTTAAAGTTATTTTTAGATATGCAGTTATAGATTGTTTATTAATATTCTTTGGATGCTGTCCTAACCATACTTTCCTGGAAGTGTTTATAAGTAAGTTTACTTACTTACTAAGGGAGTGTTTAGGATTGCACCTTGTGTAATCTTTATTTATTTGCTTGTAGTATGCACTCACTGCTATATTTTTTTTCCTTATTTTCATTACTAATGAATAGGAAAGCAAAAAATAAACAAATTGTAAAAAGCAAAATGTGCTGATAAAGGTACTTCCAGATATGCTCCTTCTAGTGCCAGCCAATTCAAAAAATTACAGAATTCCAACAATCTTTCCACACATTGTATTTTGGGGACATAGCAGATTGGCCCTCCACGTTTCCCACTGTGTGGTACCAGAGCATGTGCCCCTCAAGAAAAAAAATCCAGGACACCTACCGTTAGCTATGCTAACAATAGTGCACACCTGTGACTATGACACTGCTGAAACTTTTTAAAAGTTAATTTTCCCCAAATATATTCAATAATTTAAGCATTAAGGAAAATATTTAATAAAATACAGGTGGACACCAGATGGATGACAATAACAAAGGATCCCACAATAGGGACAACAATGTGTGATCACCCAAATTACAGTAAAAGCCCTGACTAGAAATGCAAACACTATCCAATAATGTGAAATAGTATCCAGGTACAGTATATGATCATATTTCTTGGTTTCTACTCAATATTGTAACTATAATGTTGTCGAGTGGAATATTTTTCAGGTTCCATTTGTACATATTGCATATGAACCGGCTAGTCAGTACTCCCATTTGTTTAAGCACTGATATTTTTGTCAAGGGTCAGTGCTGGAAATATATGGAAAGACATCTACTGTCTTTTGTTGAAGGTTGATGCTAAAAACAGCAAATCAAGCTACCTTTAAAATGACATTTTTCCCCTTAGCCTTGTCCCCGCCTTGTCTCCACCCTTGCTTGGAGAAGCTTCGTGGAAATTTCCTGCAGTGACTGCACTTTCGTAATTACCTGATCAAGACTTGCAAAGCATTGCACAAACACTGGAACATCTTGCCACTAGAGAAAAACAGGACCATGTAGGCCAACCAAGGAACAATGAACTCAAACCTCTGGGGCCTTCCATCAAACCTTATGCTAATTCAATTTCCTTGCTTATTTGCTATCAAAAAATGGTGCAGCAGTCAAGCTGCTTTTCAGAAGTTGGACACATCTGCTACTTTCACACCTTCAACAGTGTTCTCCAGTTTGAAAAGGCCAGTGAACAAAAATCCAAATAAAATTGCAAATGTCTCTAGAACCAAAAATGGAAACCCCAGTGAAGACTTACCAGAGATCCTACAAAGGATTCATTTTCTCTCTTGCTTCCCCAGGAACTGGCACTCACAGTGCCATTTTATAGACAACTTTTGCTGTGAATGCAACTGATGGAATTTATCTGAATATACTTTCATTCTTTATTCACTTTCCTGAGTTTATCTTATCACAATAAGCAGTCTCTCTCACCTTTATCTGACTTTCTCATCGTGGCTGGTCTTTGGACCGTAATAAAGTTTTTTATCTTAGCTTATCTGACTTTCTCAACTTTGGTGAATGCCAATCTTATTCTCATGGGTATACTAGAAGACAACCTGTAAAATATCTGTTGGTAGACTTGGGCGTGTATACACATCGGCATATTATATACTACATATTTGTAAAAAACAGAGTGGAGGGGTTAGTGGCACAGTCCAAAGGAGGAGAATTGTCCACTGGTGAGTGCCTCTTTATTTCCAGTATAGTGGTACACTGGTCATGTAGGGATTCAAGATGCAGTAAAGAGGAAAGTTAATTTAGTTGATGTTAACAAGACTGGCAAATAAACCAAAGTTGTTAAAGGAATGTAGTTGGGATCCATCTTATATGACTGACAATTAGCAACAGATCGTATATCCTGTTTTACTAAGTGAATTGGCATTGCATTGGCATTGGCATCCTTCAGTCTCGAAAGACTATGGTATTGTGCTCTGATTGGAGGTCCTGAAACAACATCTAGTGTGGCTGAAAAGGCCAATTCGAGAGTGACAATCCCTTCCACACTGAGGACAAATAAATTCCGTCCCCTGCCCAGACCCCAGGTTTTGCTGCTTTCGGGTTTGTCCCTTTGCTTCAGCCTGCTGAACAAGTGTCTCTTCCAGTTGGAGAAGGCCATGCTGGGTCTTTTGCCTCCACACTGAACGATCAGAGGTCAAGGTTTCCCAGCTGTTGATGTCCATTCCCAAGGCCTTTAGATCCTTCCTGCAGATGTCTTTGTATCGCAGCTGTGGTCTCCCTCTAGGGTGCTTTTCCTGCACTAATTCTCCATATAGGAGATCTTTTGGAATCCGACCATCAGCCATTCTCACGACGTGCCCAAGCCAGTGTAGACGCCGCTGTTTCAGAAGTGTGAATATGCTTGAGATTCCAGCACGTTCCAAGACTGCAAAAATAGACCAAATAAAGTTGGTGCGAGGACATAGCCCTGCTTCACTCCACTTCAGATGTGAAAGGAGTCTGATGTTAAGTCATCAAAAACTACAGTGCCCTTCATGTCCTCATGAAAGGACCTGATGATGCTGAGGAGCTTAGGTGGGCATCCAATCTTGGGGAGGATTTTAAAACGGCCATCCCTACTAACCAAATCAAAAGCCTTTGTAAGGTCTATGAAGGCTACAAAGAGTGGCTGTCTTTGTTCCCTACATTTCTCTTGCAACTGTCGAAGGGAAAATACCATATCAGTGGTGGACCTGTTGGCTCGAAATCCACACTGTGATTCAGGATAGATCCTCCCTGCAAGCACCTGAAGCCTCTTCAGTATGATTCGGGCAAGCAACTTCCCTACAACACTAAGAAGAGAGATGCCACGGTAGTTGTCACCCCTATCGCCTTTGTTCTTGTACAGTGTGACGATATTAGCATCCTTCATGTCCTATGGTACTCCACCTTCCCTCCAACAAAGGCAGAATATCTCGTACAGTTCAGTGGAAATGGTCCCTCTACAGCACCTCAGAACTTCAGCAGGGATGTTATCTTTCCTGGGGGTCTTCAGCAGGGATGTTATCTTTCCCGGGGGCCTTGCCAGAAGCAAGGGAATCCAGGGCTTCGTTTAGTTCTTCTAAAGTTGGTTCACTGTCAAGCTCCTCCAAGACAGGCAGGCACTCAATGTTGTTTAATGCTTCTTCAGTTACTGCATTTTCTCTGGAGTATAGCTCAGAGTAATGCTGCACCCAGCGTGCCATCTGCTGTGCTTGGTCCTGGATGACCTCACCTGTAGCGGACTTAAGCGGGGCAGATTTCCTCACTGTTGGACCTAAGGCCTGCTTTATGCCATCGTACATCCCCTTGATGTTTCCTGTGTCAGCTGCTACCTGGATCTGAGAGCAAAGCTGCAGCCAATAATTGTTAGCACATCTCCTGGCAATCTGTTGGACCTTGATACGGGCGGCTCGCAGGGCTTGAAGGTTGCACTCACTTGAAAGGGCTTTATATGCAATTAGAGCTCTCCCCTTTTCCTCAAGGGCTGGTGTCAGCTCCTCCGAGTGGGCTTCAAACCAATCTGCTGTCTTTCTAACCTGCTTACCAAAAACTGACAAGGCGGTAGTATAAACAGCATTCTTGAAATGTTCCCATCGTTCAGAAGCGTTTGCCTCAGCCGGGCCCGTGAGAATTTCCTCGAGCGCTTGGTCAAATTCCAACACTTTTTCCAGACTGCGGGTCTTGCTGATATTGATTCGTGGTCTTCCTTCCTTCTTTGAGTGATGCAGCCTCTTTGCTTGTAATTTTACTCTGCTGCACACCAAGGAGTGGTCAGTATCGCAATCAGCACTCTGATAGCTACATGTGATCTTAATGCTGGGAAGGCTGGAGGGCCTGGTGAGGATCAAGTCAAGCTGATGCCAATGCTTCCATCTTGGGTGTCGCCAAGACACTCTGTGTTGAGGCTTTGTGTTAAAGAATGTATTGCTAACACAAAAATCATAATAGCAGCAAAACTCCAGCAAGCGTTAGCCATTTTCATTCATCTTCCCAATGCCAAAACGACCTAGACAAGCAGGCCAAGAACTATGGTCAGATCCAACTCTTGCATTAAGTAATCACTATAGCGATAGCCTAGTCTACAGCATGCTCTTTCTGTAACTGAGGATTGACATCCCATTCCATTAATCCTTTCAAGGCATAACCAGACATCACAGTTGCTGCTGCATCATATAGAAGACTGCTGTTGATTGATAATCTCAGGGTGCTACCAGTCTGAAACAAGAAACCTAAAAGGATGGCTACATTATTATAGCATATTGTATGCAACAAAATTGTTTTTTCCTCCTTGTACGTAACAAATTACTTGAGTAACACCGTCCCACTTTCCCAAAATCCTTTTTGAATTATTAATACAAAATTTTAATTTGAAATATTAATATTGTCCTTAGGTTCTGAAGGGAGTTGTGAATACCATTCAGCATGAATAAAAGGGATAGAAATCACAAGAGATGTTCCCATATGATGAATCTAAGGAGGAAATTTTTTCTGACAGGTAGTTGGGGCGAAAAAATCCTCTTTCAAGTATCACATGCTGTACAATATTTCACATTATGAGCATATTCCTTGTGATATGGTTTCCAAATACAACCTGCTCACAGTGGCTTTCTGGGTTGGTTCCATGCTAAAAACATTTCACAGAACAACTGTGAGTGCACTGGACACATCAGTGGAAAGTTGGGGAAACATTGCCTTAATTTATAATAATTTGCAAACAAAATTGTGTCATAAATAAAATCAAAGAAACTTGTAGCACCTTAAAGATTAACTATTATTTTTAGTGTGAGTGTTTAGGGACTAAATCTCAGGAATTTCCTATTCATGTCACTTCTCCTTTGCTCTTTAATAGCATGATTGATGCCATTATGAGGAAAGCAATCTAGGGCAGACACAGGGTACAATATGGTGTAAACAACTTCCTGACTGACCTGATGTTTGCAGACAACAGTCCCATATTCACTGACATGGAAGCAGAGGCCACCAACATCCTTTACCACACTCCCAGCATTGCCCAATCCTACCACCTAAGAATCAATGTAGACAAGACCAAAGTGATAACCACTGATGGATCACAGGCCAGTGTTCAACTAGATGGAGTACAAATTGAGCAGCTCCAAGAATTCAAATACCTGGGGTCACTGGTCCAGGAGAAGAAAGTGGCATCTACCGCTGAAGTCAACAGCAGGATTGGCCAGGCAACAGCAGCGTTTGCCACACTCAAATGGTGCCTTTGGAAGAAGGCAAATATCTCCACCAACACCAAAATTCACCTCTTTTGAACACTAATCCTGCCAACTGGGATTTCTGTATGGGTCAGAAACATGGACTCTGCTTAAATCAGATATGAACAATCTTGGGGCCTTCCAAATGCGATGCCCGAGACAGATCCCGAGTGTCTCCCTCCGTGATCGCCACCATAACAAGACTACAGGAAAGGTATGACCATCAACCACCAAAAAACGACTTTTTGATATATCGAAGAACTTATCAAAAAATGCAAATTGAAATGGTTTGGCCACGTCTGCAGAATGAACACCAATTGGCTGCCACCTAAGCTTGTCTGGTAAGAGCAACTTGGAGAGTTGCTGAACACTGAACAGCTGAACACTGGAGAGTTCAACGAATAGCACCAAAGAAGATGTGGCTCAAACTGGTTGAGCAAGACCTACAGAACCAGTGACTGACTACAGATGAGGTTAAAAACATCGCCATCAACCGCAAAGACTGGAAGTGTATTGTGAGTGATTTATGGAATCCAGTGGCACCTACAGCAGTGTTATTGATTGAGAGGATGATCCTCTCCCATTGTCAGCTAAGGACTAAAGAAAAAAGGATTAACTTATGCTGTAATAAATTTGTTTTGCTTCTGCTTTGATGCAGAAGCAAAATTTACAAATTTAAGAACCTAAAGGCATATTCTATTATAGGAAGGCACGGAAAGCGAAACAGAAGCATTCTTGCAATGCACTTTAAAGGACTATGGCTGCAATCCTAATCTCCAGTTAGGCTGGCATAGTCTCAGCATAAATCCTGTGCTGACTTGGGGATGTCACAAAAGTGCCAAAGGCACTTCTGCCCCACTCCTGGAGAGATTAAGCCACTGCATAGGCACAAGTCAACCTCCTCACACCACCATAGGAAGATATGCCAGGTGAGTTATGACAGCCTAAATTGGTTAGGATTGCACCCTAAGGGAATGCTATTACCAGACAAGTTCAACAGGAATACTAGCAGCACAATTCTAACCATGTCTATTTATAAGTAAGTCCCATTCTGTTCTATGGGACTTACTCTCAGGAAAGTGTGTTTAGTATTGCAGTCTAAGTCTTCTCTGACTACCATTGACTCTATATCAGAGGGGTTCATGGATTTCATGAATTTGGGTTCATGAAGTAGGCACCCCAAAAATTGTGTGTGTATGGTTCTGGGAACAGAGTCCATAGCATCGCTAGATTCTCAAAGCGATCTATGAAGCTCTAAAAATGTCCATCAATATTTAAGACCATTTTTAGGACTGGAAATTCAATATAATCTTACTTTTTAAGCCATATAGTACAAAACAAATAAGACACAAATATAATGCATTCATCAGTTTTTCTGCACTGTTGTCTTCTTTACTGGCAGGTTCCTCAGAAGCACAATGATCCACAGAACATGCATATTAGCTTACTAACTATAGTGATTAGGAAATATAGAATTATATGGGTACAGGTTTTCAAGGGATTAGTTGCATCCAAATTTTTTTCCCCAGAGGTTGAAAAAAAGTCAGTTTAAAAATCTAAAATCTGGAATTTAGTTAACACAATGAACTATTTTCCAAAGCTCAGATACATTTAAACAAAAAAATTCTAATTATTGAAGGCACTTTTGGTATCAAAATAAGGAAGCTGAAGTATATTCTTCATAAAAAGTTAAATAAGTTCTTACATAGCATACTATGAATAAGGTACTGTCTTGAACTTAGCTACTGGTCAATACAAGTAATTTCTTTTGAAGTTATTTTGGCTTTACATGCCCACCACTGGTAATGCATGGAACTTAACTGAACTCCTGACCTTAGTAAATATCACATGTTCATGAAATCTGGTTTCATAAGAACTAGATGCATGTTATACTTGTAGAAGGACAAACTAAGCTTAAGTAAACCCTCTAACAACAATTTTAGTAGAAAACAATCCAAATAATGCCAGAAAAGCAAAGTAAATCTTTCTGTTACAAATAACAAATGTTCTAAGGAAAAACAAGTTTGAGGTACTCCATTAAAAAACCTCATGATTTATAAATTATAATTTTCCCCAAAAGTATTATACACTGCATAAAGAAAATATTTAAATCCTTGAATACATATCCTATTCATGAAATTGCAAATTATAATGAAAATTTTAAAAAGGAAAAGCCTAAACTGCATGGAGCAATGAATGATAAAATATCTATGAAGTAACTGCAAAATACCACTAAAGTCTATCTTCAGACTTTGGTGATTTGTCAAATTATCCCATCTTGTAGGCCTAATATTCAAATATGCTTATTCTCCTAGCGATCAAGTCATGACATTTCTGATCAGGGTGGACAAATTTACCAGGGTTTCATGGTCTCATGTTACATATAAATTAACATTACAAATAACGGATGATACTGTACATTACTTATCAGCTTTTTTTTAACTTCACCATAAATCATATTACATATATGCTGTAGTACTCTACATGGACATTTCCATTTACTGAAGAGAGATGTGAACATGTTTTTTTTTAATATTAACTTGCATGGTACACAGCAGCTTTATAAAATGAACCAAGATTCATAAGCAGTCTGTGATGTGGATGTGCACCTTTCAAAGGCAACAAGACAAAATTTCCTGTGAATCATGGAGTGATTGGATCTTTGGATCTTTGGATCCCAGCCATTATTTCCATTGCAACATAGATTTGGCAACCAATATATAGTATTTTCATTATAAATGCAGTGTATTTTTCCACAACAGAAAAATTTCTTTGTTTCTTAAAGCTGGGGAGAATAAAGATAGAAAACAAGAGACACAGATGCAGATGTATTAAAAGCCAATGTCCTTGTGCTAGGTTTATAGGTCCTTCTTCTGTTTTTCATCTACAGGCTTCTGTAAAGACAAGGAGGCAGACATGTAAGAAAAACAAAGCTGTTTTTTTGTACAGCAGAATTAATTATCATGAACCTCAAGATGACCATGTTTAATGTCTCAATATCCTTTACTCCAGCAACAAAAATAACTATAACAAAAACAGAGTGTGCAACCACATTCTAGGAGAATTTATCAAAGTGAAAAACAAGCCATCCTTCAAAATGTTTCAAATATTGCTATGACTTTAGGAAAGTATGGGAAGTATAATTTTCCCATTAAAGTTCATGTAAATCACACATTTATGTGGCTTTGGGTGCAATTCTAAGAAATTTAGGCTGGCCTAACTCACCTGGCTTATCTTCCTGTGGAGGTATGGGGAGGTCAGTGTATGCCTGTGCAGTGGTCTAACACTCCCAGGAATGGGATAGAAATGCTTTATGGCACTTTTGTGACACCCCCAGGTCAGCACAGGACTTATGCTGAGGCTTGGGCCAGCCTAACAGGAGGTTAGGATTGCAACCCAAGCAGGCTCTGTCAGTCTTGAAAGACTATGGTATCATCCTCAGCGCTGCATATGCTGCATGTGAAGCACGAAAGCCTGGGTCAGATTGTTATGGAGGATAGGCTGTTACCCAAGCAGCAAATCCCCCTCTCCACGCCACTGAATTAGTCCAATGGAAAAGCAGAGCCAATACAATTGGATCCAGCTGGCGTCGCAGAACTGGGCTAAGGACAGGAGCTCACCCTGTTCTGTGGGACTGACCCGGGTCTCGAACCCTGGCCTACTGGTTAACAGGCACAGCGTCTTAACCACTTGCGCAAGCTCCTCCATAAGAATCTAACCCAGGCTTTCGTGATTAGCATGCAGCATATGCAGTGCTGAGCATGCTACCATAGTCTTTCAAGACTGACGGAGGCCTGGATTGCAACCGAATGCCAATAAATAAAAATTAATAAAAATTAAGGGTCAGTTTCATTTAAAATATTTTAAAACAGAAACTAGTCTTTTCTACTGGGTTCAGATGTCAGAGAAGGAACTTTAGAAAGTCTTTTTTCCGTTCTTGTATAAGATTAATCTTCCAAATTTTCTTCACATACAGAACTAATGATCATCATATTATTATTCCTTCATATTTTTTCTAGAATAACGTCCAAAAAGTTAATAGGAACTAAATGCAGTGAAGTCTTAATCACTATGGAAAATGGCTATATAGCAATTTTCAAAATTGCTTTGGGTGCGTATAAAATACTTTAATATGGGAGGATGTGACATCAAAAAAGGTGGATGTTCCTTTCACAATTATCCTGGCACATTTGTTCTCTCTTTTTTACAAAAACACCAATATGCAAAAGGTTTTAATCAAGGAAATTGTTCACAAATTTTTGAATCCCAGTTTGCCAGTGAGTGATATATACGAGATATTTCCACTGCATTTCCACCTGCATTGCTTTCCTTTTACCAAGGATAAACTTTGTATATTTTTCAGATTCATTATAATGAATCTAACATAATAATAGCTCTTGAATAATTTAAAAAGTGAATGTTTTTTCCAGCTCAGAGGTTTCTCAGGTTTAGATAGAAAAGTAGATCTAGTCACAGATTTTGAACACTTTTCTAATATGATAAAAGATGAACTAGTAAAGCACTAGTGTTCCAACTTTGGAAAGCAAACCACAGATCAAATGGTGAGGATGGGAAAAAAAACCATGTAAGATGGTTTTTTGGATGGAAGAGAAATCAACCAGAGTCATCTCCACCATTAGGGCAAGGTGCAATATTCTCCTGGGCAACAAATTTTGAAGTACCATTAAATCATGAAGCTGATTAATTTTATGCTACATATTTGCCACCATCGGTATGAACCTAATGGGTCATCTAGTCCAACCCCATCTCTAGTTATCTGGCTCAAGCAAGTAAGCTATGCTTTCCTCTCCTGCAGTATGTATATGCACTGCTGTTGCACTCTGACCTGTGATTTTTTTTCCTAAACTGAGTTATCAACCATCCATCAATAAATTTGTTTTGCTCTTTCATAATCCACCCAACCTAATAATTTTATCTGTTTTTATAAATGTTTTAGGTGAAAACAAGCTCAAAATATTTTGAGAATGAGATGTTGCCCTTTAAACCCCACTTTGTGCTGGTATTGCTGGAACATTTGGTTAATCCAATATTCTTGATGAAATTATTTTGTTCTTTTGTAAAACAACATAGGCTGAATTCCAAAAACTGTTCTAGGAAAAGTTAGCAGCTAAGTATTTTCATTATTCTGAAAGGATATGCCCAAACATACACAGAGAATTAAAGACTGTTGTTCAATAAATTATCTTTTGGATTCAATACACACAAACTGCCGGTCAATTCCAGACTTTCTGCTCAAGCAAATCAACTATCTCTGCTACCAACCTCTGCTGCCAGAAGTTTTTGGTGTACTTCTGAGAGATTATCATATTGCTTTCTAAGGTTTTCATGCTGCTTCTTAAATGCAGTAATTTCATCTGCTTTCTTGTTTAAATCTGTAAAAACATAATAGTATTATTTAATATATAATTGCAAATTGACATAGAACATGTGCATTACCATATAGGTTTTCAAAAATAATCATAAAATCATCTATATATACAAAACTGAAAACTCACTGACTGATACATTGACTGACTGAGTAATCAACGCCCCGCCAAAACCACTGGGCCTAGAAGTGTGAAATTTGGAGAGGGTGTTCCTTCCATGGTGGAGGTACACCTAAGAACCGGTTTTCAGAAATTCCCACTGGAAGTGGATGGAAAGGGGCACAGTGTGTTTTCCTCCCTATTGAAGAATCCCTGACTAACTGAGGCCCTGCCCCAAACCCCTGGACCTAGCTAGAAGAACAAAATTTGGGGAGGGTGTTCCTTATGAGACATAAACACCCACCAAGAACCTATGTTGAGAAATTTAACCCTTAAGGGGGTGAAAAGGGGTGCAATGCGTTTTTGTCCTGTACTTATCATGGAAGACTGAACAACTTCCAGCCTATTTGGTGCTTGGTGCCTGATGCACGGGGGGGATGAGGTGGAGAGGTGATGCATGTGGAGGGGGGTGTTGCACATAGGGCAGATGATGAGCAATGGGGGATGGCATATGGGGATATTTTCCTGCTGCAATGCGGGTACATTTTGCAAATATTTTATATAACAGGCTAAGAAGTCTGATTCCCAAGAGTCTTTGTCACTAGAGAAGTTGCTCTGCTGTCACAGAATGTTCAAACATTCTAACTGCTTAAGGAAGTGGAGTACCAAAAATAGAATGCTAACAGATAATCCTGTTTATAGGAAGCAAGTGATAACATTTTCTTTCAACCCAAGTGACATATAGATCTAAACGTATAGGCTAGAGCAGGGGTCTCCAAACCCTGGCCCAGGGGTCAGATGTGGCCCACAATGAACCTCAAACCGGCCTACAGCCAGCCCCTCTGGTCTCCTAAGAGCCTCTGACCCAGTTGACTAAACATGACTGGAGCTGTGATGGTGCAGCAGGGAAAATGGGGTTTCATTTAAGTGTGTGCTTTATTTCTGTGCTGTGTGTTTGGTGCTTGCAGAAATCCTGGAAATTTGAGGCTATTTATTCATTAATCTAAGTTCCAACTCTATTTAAAAAATTTCCAGCCCTCAGCACTGTGCCAGTATTATGTGGCCCTTTTGCCAAAATGTTTAGATACCCCTGGTCTAGAGTAGTACTTCCCAAGCCTCTTAGCACTGTGACCCACTTTTTAAAAATGACACCCTATTGGGATCCACCTAGCTTTATTAGCCTCTCAAGTCCCTGCTTTCAAACTTTTTATTATGGTGGGAGCATTTGCTGAGCTCCACATTCATCAGTCGAGAACCATTCACTGTGGCCTTACATTTCTGTTCACCCGGACTTCTATAAAAACCGAGGTACATGCACCTAGTCATGAGCAAATATGCCACTATATACTTTCTCTATGGCTCAATACTTGGGGGGACACTTCTTTCTTAAGAATTTATTGGGGGCTGAGATCATTAGACTGGGATCATTCTTCATTCTGCTTGGCCTACCCAGTGAAGTGGAGGGAGGTATCCTTGTGCTGCTCAGTTTTGGTTTCCAAAGGCCTCAATACATTCTTCATGTCAGTTATCAACTTGTCAGTTTTACAACCCAATAAAAATCAAGATGTGATCCTGCAGGACAGGGGTGTCCAAAATTTCAACTTCAGGGCTCTTGGATCTTTTACAATTGTGCAGAGGAATTAATTTCAAAGATCACAAACAGCACCTGCTGAAATTCCCTTTTCCACTCATTTGTTAGAGGTCCAGAAGCCCTAGAGTTGAAGGTTTGGACACCTCTGCTCTAGGGGATCATCAGTTTGGTGGGTCCACAGTTCAAGAACCATTGCTCTAGACACTGCATACTACTGACAGAAAATGAAAGAACAGACAAGTGAGCTTCAGAAGCTGAAGGATTGTGGAGCAAAGATCCAAAGAAGGGGTAGTGAGGTTAAAGCTGTTTTTAAATAAACAAAAATATAATACAAATAATTTGGAAATTTAAATTAAAGTATCTGTACATTTATGTGACACCATTAATTTCAGGAATGTTTCAGGATTTTATTTTATTAAAAACTCCAAGAATTCTTGTAATCTACAACATTTTTCCATATAAAAGAAAGTGCTATCTATAAGATTGCAAAATCTTCATTTTGGTAACTTGACCCAATAGTAACTAGCTACCATCTTTATTATGAAGGGCTGGCAAAGTACAGTGGTTGTAACTAAAAACAATACTATCTCTTGATATAGTTATAGGTGAGCAAAGGAAAACATTTCCTGCTTTGTTATTATATTTTGACAAAAATACCCCAGTGACAGACTGGGTGAGGCTTTAACAGAAGAATGTCAAGGTCTAGGATATGACAACCTTTAAATGTTGAATAAGCTACGTGTATAAGATTGATGCACAGTCTGGAGCAATTAGTAGGGTGAGAATACACCACCACTACATAGGCCCATGAAGACAGAAAGTGACATCTCAAAGCACTCCTGACATCAGAAGTTCACTGCACAAACAGAAGCCTCCTCGAACACAAAAATCATTCCATTCATGGATGGGAACTTAACAAGAATACCAATCAGAATCTTTCTAAAGACTGCTTCTCAATGAGATTATGAGCCAATACAACATCTGTTCCAATACACCCAAGTCAAATTAACCTGGCTTCACTAACATAACATTTTATTAATAATATTTTATTTACAAAATAGCTGAACATACAAGTATTAAAATTCAGCATATAACATTTTTTTCTCCAAAATTAAAAGGAAAAAAGACCCCTATTTCTGTTTATCTGTGAAGGATAGCAACCTAACCATTTACTCAGCAGGGACCATTCAACAACCTAGGCTGCAGTTCAACAACGTTAAACAAAACAGAACACAAAAATCAAAGGGAGAGACATTAAGGCATCACTAAGAAAAGAGAGGGGCTGCAGTGGCTCGGTGGTTAGAACACTGCTTGAACTGAGTTCTGATCAGCAGGTCAGCCGTTCAAGATCTGAGTACTGCAAGACTGGGTGAGCCCAGCGCCTGCCAACCTAGCAGTTCAAAAGCATGGAGATGCAAGTAGATACCGGCTCTCTGGGAAGGTAACAGCATTCTCTGTGCCTCAGCATACAGCATCAGCGTTGTCTTTTGACAACGCTGGCTCTTCAGCCTAGAAAAGGGAAGAGCACCGCTCCCTGGGGTCAGACATGACTGGCAGTACAACCTGCGGAAGACACCTTTAACTTAGTAAAGAGCCTGAATTCATTATAAGTCAGGAAACTTTGCCATTGGGGTGTGTTGCAGTTGGGGACAGTCACAGAAACCTCCTCAAGATAAGGTAATGTTTGTTCCTTTACCTAAAAGCTGATATGCCCTGATGCCTGGGCTGGAAAGTTGGTTATGATTTCACCTAAGTGTCCCCAGAAAGATCTTGGGGGATGCCCACATCTGTCTGATTTGTGTCTCAGATTCCCCACTTGTGAAGTAAATGAATAATGTTTACCATTACTGTTTCTCAACAGGATAAAGATTTAAAGTCTTCAGTATTGTATAAAGTACATGTTCCATGTTTTAAGCTTCAAATAACACATCTGCATAACTTCCATTCTTCATAGAATTACCCATGCAATATTGAGCATAATTGGGAACTTTTTTAAAAAATACTGTACATGTTCTCAACTGTTTCCTGTCAAATTAAAAAAAAACTACTTCCAAAAAGATTTTGACCATAAAAAATAAATTACTTTTGCAACATTATCAGTCATGTTGTTGCAGACTCATTTCATCAAACAGCAGAAAAACCTCTATAGTATTTCCAGATTAACAATGTTCTTATAAACATACATGGTTTGTATACAAAACAAGTGTAATAAGGAGCCAGCAAACATTGTGTAAACCTATGTCTCCTCATTCCAAATGTCATCCTCTTGTTGAAAACACCTTATTAATCTGGAGGCATGCAATAAATACTTACATAAATTACTTTATTAAAATGCATAATCTCTAGTTTGTGGCAAAAATTTTAACATGAACAGAGGAATTAGCATTAATGATACAAATAAGCTTTTATTACCTATATCATTTGCAACTATTTAGAAACTGCTTTTAAACAAAAAAATCATAAGGTCTACACTGGATAATAAATTTTCCAAAAAAATGGCTCTTGGTCCCAAAGGGCTCAAAATCTTAAAAACACTTACTAAAAGAATGCTATGTTGCAGCTGGGATGAACAGGGAATGCTGCTCTTTGGAAGCCATCACTTAAAAGATCTGTATGTCAGTCCTTTACCAATTTGTATATCCTTTTCGTATTTGTGTAACTACACAGAGACTAAAAGCTTCCTCCCTTATCCTAAATTGTTCAAAGCTGGCTGAACCTTACCAAAAGCAGGAGACATAAAATTGAGTATCGGGAGAGTCAGATCAGACAAAATATATCTTTACCCAGTGTGTAATTGTGGAACTTTTCCCATAAATGTGCCAATTGCATCTGGACTAGATATCTTTAAAAAGGAAAATTTGTCAGATTTTTATAGGAAAAAACCATCAGAGTTTACAAGCACGAAGGTTTGTGTAATTACCCTTCTGGTATAAATAGGCTATGGTCACAATCCAGAGTAAGTATGGGGAGTCCTTGCTCCAGAGTAAGAACAATTTGCTCTGGACTGCAATATGAATTTCCAATAGGTTTTCACTAGGTGATGCAGTAACTACAGGTACACATAATGTCTCTTACGTGCTCCCATAGTTACTCTGGATTGTAGGGTTTATCAGAAAGCTAGGTGCAAGGGAGTGGCAACAGCATGCAGGTAGCTGGGGGTGTGCTCTCAAAGGGATCTGGTGGGCTACTTTGAAATAAAGGAAGATAGACTACATGGGCCTTTGGCATGATTCATCAAAAATCTTTTTAATTGTTCTCAAGGACTGCCAGGTACTGGTTTTGGAGTTGCAAAGTCCAGGCTCAAATTCCAGCTTAACCATGTAACTTCCTGGGTGATATTAGGCCAGTCACTATCTCTCAGCTGAACTCTGTTAGGTGATTATGAGAACTATGCATGCCACCTTGATCTCCTTAAGAAGGGTTGTATAAAATGTGAAAAATAAGAGATTACTCCATAACTCAGCTTCAAGAGAATTACTGAGTGGGGCACTACAGAGGAATACTTATCAAAACTTGGGAAATGCTTATTGAGCAGGAGGTCTAGTCTAGAGGGTGGAGTTTGCCTAACGATAAAAGAGCTGAAGGTTGCCGGATCGAGATAACTGGAAGTCAGATCCAAAGCAAGACCCTTCGTGTGAAAGCCGAAGGAGAAGTTTGTCAGCCAGCTTGTCAGACATGGGGGGCCAGTAGTGAAAACCAGACGGTGAACGTAACAGCTTGAATATAGCCAGTTCTTGAAAGATAGAACCACTCTGGGTTTGTAAAAAAACCATTTGGGAGTTTAGATCTGCCTGCCTATGTAAACCGCTTTGAATAACGTCTGAGGAGCAATCCATAAAGACCAGAAAAAGAGGTATAGAAATGCCTGTATCATCATCATCATCATCATAATCAACTATGCAAATGAAAGCAGAGGTTTAACAGCTGGTGACCTGGAAGTTAGAATCAGGACAGAGAATGACTTTGACATGTAGACTTTGTTAATAGGGCCATAACAACAAAATGAACTCCAACAGATGCAAACTGAAAGTCTTCCAAATCAATACAATAAAATAAAACCAGACATACAAGTACAAAATGGGAGAGACCAGGCCTGGAAGCACACAAAATGAAGAGTCATGTGTTTTACAATTACAATAGTTTTACCAATTTTACTGAAAAACCCCACTATCTTCAATGGGGTTTACACTCTAATAAGTGTATTTAGAATCAAATTATTAGTGGACCACAGATTGTACATGAGCCAGTAGTATGATGCAGATGAAAAAAATATATGCTTTGATGGATTGCATTATTAGAGACATAAATGCCACATAACAAAATGTAATAATTTTATTGTATTCTGTACTAGACAGACCACTCGAAATACCTATAGCACAACATTTTAAGATTAAAATGAATTAGCTGTAACAAGTTCAAATGACAACAACAAAGATAGTGAACAATCTGGAAATCCAGATCTATGAGGAACAGGTAAAGGATTGGTATTTTTAGTCTGGAAAAAAACTGCATCCAGGTTTAAAAGGCACTGATGCAGAAGAAAGGGAGAACTTACTCTCTGTGGCAAATGAGGATAGAATTACTAACAGGTATATGAAACAACAGGTATAGGAAAGAAGATTTAGGCTAGACATATATAAGAAAGCATTTCCTAACTGAGCCATTGAATAGAGCAACTCTGGACCTTTGTGGCAGTTGCCTGCACTGAGCAGGGGCTTAACTAGATTAACTCTTTAGACCTTTCCAATGCTAATGTTCAAATAAATCCCATGGTAAACAAATGGTTCCACTGGGTGTTAAATAAGCCCTTTGGCTATAATATAATTTAAGCTGTTTGTGAATAGTTCTGAAAGCTTAAATTTATATAATAAAAATTTAGGTTGAAACAGTGATGGCAGCTAGTTTGAAGATTCCAACCTCACATGGCTGCAGGGCTCAGCTGGCTAAGACACCGTGCCCGTCATTCAGCAGGTTGGGGTTAGAGATCCAGGTGCTACAAGATGGAATGAGCTCCCATTCTTGCTGCCAGATGGAGTGAGTTCCCATTCTAAGGCCAGCTTTTGCCAACTTAGCAGTTTGAAAGCACACAAATGCAAGTAGATAAACAGGTACCACCTCAGTGGGAATGTAAACAGTGTTCTATGCAGTCATGATGGCCATACGACCACAGAGGTGTCTTTGGACAACACTGGCTCATGGCTTGAATCCGGGATGAGCACCGCACCCAACAGTAGTGGCTGGTGCCTGTATAGACAGCAGGGGAACCTTCAGCCAGTCACAGCTGGCGGTGTCAAAGCTCTATGCAAAGCTCTAAGCAAGGCTCAAAGGTGGCCTGAGAGTCTCTTTAATCTAAGGTTAACTTAACAAACAGAAGAGGCAGAATGGTCAGAATACGGATGTTATTTTTAAGCTACTGTATTTATAATTTTGAATATTTGAAACTAATTGTTCTTATGAACATGCAGTTGCTGTTCACTACAGTAACTCTGTATGTTGCTGTGTTTCCTATGTAAACCATTTGTGAGCTTCTTTGTTGAAAAGTGGTATATAAATATTCCTAATAATAATATAATCAGTATGATTAGTGCAGAGGAGAGCACTATTCAAGTTGGGGCTTTGAACATTAGGTGAATCTATGAGTTTACCCTGAATAGGTCAGAGTTACACTATGTTCTGTACACAGTCAACGAATTTCACTTTCGTTGTCCGATCATCACATCACAAGGTCAGAGGCAATGTTATCTACAACATTCACTCTAGACAGGTCACTGTTCAGAACTACCAGAAATCCTGAAAAATCCAGACTGAGCACAAACTGTCAAAAAAAATCCACCTTATCTCAGTCTTAGTTTCCTTTTTAAACTTGGATTCTTTTGAACCAACAAGGGTATTACAAGGAACTACCAAAATTTAAAGATTTTGTTTTTTATAATAAAAAAATAATGCTGTCAAGATTTTGAACAGGGAATACAGTGGAAAAATTATTCAAATCATAGCAACATGCCACGTTTTGTACTGCCATTGTTAAAGTGCAACGAGTGCCCCAACAACTGCAGGATGCAGCACATGTCCCACTGGCACAGCTATGTCAGTGCTAAATGTTGATTAAGATTATGTCCTGAAGCACTTACCTTACTATCCCTACAATCCAGAATAACTACAGGAAGACGTAAGAGGCACTTACTCTGGATTGCTCTATGCATTTCCCATAGGTGGCACCATAACTATGTTGGTGTATAAGGTCCCGTAGTTACTCTAGATTGTAGTCTATGAAGGATAACATAGTTTTGCATAAATGCATAATATATATCCTTAAACTATTTACAATCCTCAACACATTGCTTTTCGAACCCTTTAGCACTATAGAACTAACTTTTAAAATTTACAATCATGACCCACTAAATAAAAAAATAGAAAAATTATATTTATTTAATATAAATATTTATATTTTTGCTCCAGAGGCTGCTGGAGACCTAACATGGAGTATGGAGTCCATACATTGAGTCCAGAGGTTGCTGGAGACCTATCCAGAAGGCTGAACTAGGGAGCCAGATGTGCAGCTAGAGATTTTTTAGGACTGAAAAAGGCCGAAACTGTGTTCATACATTAACTACAGCAGTGGTCCTCAACTTTTTTGGCCCCAGGGACCAGCCCAGAGGTGGGGGGAGAGTTTTGCTTCTAGCAACCTAGAGGGCTTCCCCACCTAGAGCACAGCAGAGCTTTTCAATGCAGAATGCACTGAAAATGCACAAAGCCATCTAGTCACTCTTATTGGAGAGTGAGAGCACAATCCTAATCATGTCTACACAAAAGTAGGCCCCATTGTATTCAGTGGGTCTTACTCCCAGGAAAGTGTCTTTAGGATTGCAGCCTAAGTCTCACTGGCTATAATGGGACTTATTTCTAAGTAGACAGGCATTGGATTGGACTCTGAGGCTGCAATCTTATCTGCGCTTTCCTGGGAGTAAGCTCCACTGACTACAATGGGACTTATTTCTGAGTAGACAGGCATAGGATTGGGCTCTGAGGCTGCAATCCTGTTCACACTTCCTTGTGAGTAAGCTCCACTGACTACAATGAGACTTGTTACTGAGTAAAAAGGCATAGGATTGGTCTCTGAGGCGGCAATCTTCTGATAGAGCCCTCCTGCTGTGATGAGGGGAAGAAGCACTTAGAGGAGTCCTCTCACAGACCGGTCAGGCAGCTGCCAAGGACCTCCAGTGGTCCCTGGACCAGGGGTTGAGAAACCCTGATCTACAGCATGTCCATTACTAGAGGAAAGTGTAAAATGTGACATTTTATTTGGGGGCATGTTAGCATTCCAACTAATTCTTTGCCAAACCAGGCAGTGGGATTGCCAAGTTGTTTATTTTTAATGTTTTAAAAGCTTTTCATTACCCTTCAAAATTTAGTTCTGAAAACAGTTTTGGAAATACTGGTCTAAGAGCAAAAAGCATAACAAAACACATACCATTTTTAGATGTCTTTAACTCTCTTTTCAATTCTTCAATTTCTTGTTTTAATTTATTTGTTTCAACATTGGCACTTTCACTATACCTTTTCTTCAATGACTATCAAGGAAGAAACACACCAATCATATTTAGTAATTTCAATTTCGGCTACAAAGTATGAAAAAGTAGAACTAGTAGATTCTAGTTAGGACCACACAGAAGAGTGTTCTTTCTAATGGCAACATAGATGAAGCTCAGTAGCTCATTCCCCTTCCCCTGGCCAAAACATCTGAAGTTATAATTTCCTAAATAAAGTTGTAATACTGTTTTCTGCAATGATTACTCCTTCTGTGCTTTCATATTAACCTCCACTTGGTAACAAATCAAGGTTCTCCAAAGGCTAGGACTGAATATATAGTGTTTTCATGTTTTCCTCCATATACCATTTTACAATATTAATTTTTTTGTTGAAAAATGGTATAAAGTATAAGTATTTATATGTTTGTCTAGTACACTGCAATGTTTATAATTGCTGACTGCTAATACTTCATAGGGAAATACCCTGTCATCTGAGTGAAGAAGGAATTTATTAGATTCTCTCATCTCCCCTTAATTGCATTAACCAGCTGAGGTATATTTTACAAAAGGCAGCAAAAGGAACAAATAGAACAGACAACACAACTTCAGTAGGTGAGAGAGAAGTGGTGAAAAATAATCACATTTTTTAATGTTTTCATTAAAAGCTCCTAACACACCAAAAAGCACTTCTGAATAAGACAGATCTTTTCTTCTGATATTCTAGCTTTCATTTTCAAGCAGGTGTTTTTAATTTTGTTTTAAATGGGATGGAGCATTTGAAACCGAAATAGAGATTCCCTATATTTGTTTCAGGGCCGTCCCCTGGATACAGAAGAATTCTATCTTCTGTATCCAGTGGCATACCCTATGGCGTACTCTGCAACCATTAACATTATTTAAATGCTTACCACAATAAAACATTTCTCTATTTTAAACTACAGAATGTTATAAGCATGCAAGCTTATAGCTAGAGATGTTTGAAAAAGGTATTATTTACTCAGAAGTATCAGAAAGAAAACACCTTTACATATAAAGTGCTGTGAAGGAAGCCTGTATGTTTGAAGAGACACTAGTGAAGTATTTCTTTACCAGATGGACAGGTACCACCAGTGGTACTTCAGGTAGTATCTGGTGGTACTTGCAGGATCATCTGCCACAAGCAACAAGCAGCAGTAGGAGGCCTGGGTTGGTAAGCAGAGCTCCAAAGCATGATTTTCCACACTCAGAAAAGCCATCCTATCCACCCTAAGCACTGAGTTTGACATTTCATATCTGGCCTCCAAACCCAGAAGTAACTGACAATAATCTCATCACTAGTTATCTCTGATGGTACTCTGAATAGGTGGACAATGTGAAGTGGTACACTGAAGGACAAAAGTTGAGAAACATTATACTAGATTGAACATTAAGAGAAAGGAGAAGTTAACTGCTTCGTGTCAACATTCAATCTAGTTTCTTCCAGCATTCAGGCTGCCACCACATCATGTTATAAGCTGGCATGCTTATAGTGTCCTGTGCAAGAAAGCAACATTTTGCTGCAATAAGCATCAAAATAACATTAATACATGCAGAAGTCTCCCAGATCTGTGGATCAGTGAATCTGTGGATATGGAGGGGAGTACCTGCAATCCTCCTAAATTGATGCAGTTCATTTGGCTACTAATGTCTACATAGGTAGACCAGATTTTTAAGGAAACAGAATGGAATGGCCTCTGGATGGTTTAGAAGACTAAAAATTCTACTAATTTTTCTATTGCTTGCAAAAATTAAAAGCAATGGAGATAGGATGCATCACAAATACTAGATTTTCGTGTGATAACTCTCTAAAAATGAATATGTGAGGCTCCATTGTGCTGGAAATGTAATATGTTCTGCAGAGGTCTATAAAACAACAGAAAAAGTCTTGAAAAATGCCATGAAAAATTGCCAAGAAAAATTATGGGCTTATAAAGTTTCAAACAATGTAGTAGCTACACACAAAGATGACGGGAACAGATTACACACTTCTGTGATATGTTTGCTTTAGAATCTGGGGACAGAATTGTTGCTGCCACTGTGCTCATTTGAAGGAAAAAAAGTAAAGTAGCACAGAGACCTATAATGCCTATGATGAGAGAAAGTCTAGGGGGAAGACAGGTATTTTGAGGCTCTAAATATTTTAAATAATGTTCAGTCTCAGCATTTGCAAGAGTCCAGGCTTGTTAAAAGCAATTAAAAGACTACGTAGCAGTTTAAAAAGAAACTGGTAATATGGTAATACAGTAGGCAAGCATGCAATTGATCAACCTCCCTCTCCAGGGCTTAGAAGAGTTCTGCTTTTCAGCTGGGAGGCAAACCTCCTCCTTCCTCTTGAGCAGGAGTGTCCAAACCTTTTGGTAAGAGGGCCACATGATCTCTTTGACACTGTATTAAGAGCTAGGAAAAAAATTGATTTTCATTCAATTTGAATAAATTTACATAAATGAATATATTAGTGGCAGAACCTATGAATGAATGAATTCAAATCAGTTTATAAACAATTCAAATCAATTCATAAACACTGTCTTACAAAGAGATGGGGGGGTCTTCAAACCAGTTTATAAGCATTTTCACACATGCAGAGAGGTGATGTGTGCAGACTCCCCAACCCAGTAGAGCTCTCCTCATGTCTGGAGGATTATGGAGCTTGCCTGCTGGTTAGCTGGAGGGGTCTTGTTGCAGGCCACATAAAACCTTGCTGTGGGCTGCATTTGGCTCCTGGGCTGTGATTTGAGAACCCTGCTGTGGAGCACAAAAGAATGTATTTCCCTATCGCTTTGCATTCTGTCAGCTTGCTCCAGGGAGGAGAGAGGGATCTCAAATTGCTTCAAAGCCCCAGAGAAAGAGATTAAATAATTGCCTGCCTGCTGCATTATCATGAGAAGTCTATTTTTTACCTAAAGGGACACTTATCTTTTAATTTAAAGGGCCAGCCTCTTGAGATAAAACCACAGGTGAAAAATTAGGTTAGACTTGCATGTAACCATAGTTGGAGCAATACCAATTGCTTTATTACTATACATAGAAGAACTGAATAACATTAATTCATTATTATAGCTTAAAAAGTACAAAAAATGTTGTTTATCCATCCCTCCCATCCGTAGACACTGTAACAGTGAACTGTCACTGCTCTTTCAAACTGTTACATGAGGATCCAAAGATATACAACATTTGTTCTGCATGCCTAAGGAGGCTTGGAACCTCAAATAGTTTCATTCCAGCCTCTTCTTTCCTTTGGGTGGGGGAGGAGAGGTGGAGGGAGCATCAAACTTCTACAAGTCATGTGATGAAGGAAACTGGAGAATTGTTCAAAAGCAGATAGCGTGAATATGAGTGTGGGTGCTCATGAAATTCTCACAGGTAAATTCTCACAGGTAATCTAGCCATGTCCAAGTCCTGGGGTGTGCCTAAAACAGCTTTTCACATCCCAACAAAATGGTATCAACAAACAATTTAGCAATTAAACTTACTTCCTTCAATTTTTCATTCTGTATCAAGCTTTGTCTGGCAGTTTCACTTGTTTCAGCTACTTGAGTTTCCAGAGCTCTGTGAGATCTCATCTCTCCTGCCAACTGAATTATGAGGGAAATGGTACGTCTCAGTATTCTGCGGAAGCCAAAAAGGTATGAACATGTAAAAAATGGTATGTTATCAATAGAAGCTCAATTATACTTGTTTTCCTAAAGCTATCCCAATTCTTGTATTTTAAATGCATTTGAAACAAACTTGGAGAGAAAGTGTTACATGTGGAAAAAAAATTCAACTGTTTTCTTGTTTTAGTTGAATTTAACCATTTTACAGCTAAAAAAACCCATCAGCACATGTAAGACCATTTGTGAATCAAACATGGGAGTAGTACTAATTGATTTGATAGATCATGCATACTGCCAATTTCTGTGTCACATGATTCATTAACTTGGCAGAGTGGAGTGAATTAAAAGACAAAATGGTAATCAATGGGTAGTAAAAATGATTTTATTTGACTGAATTTATGGCAAATATGGGCAGTGTAGTCTCAGATGAAACGTGTGGTTGTTACAAAATGCAATTTTGCAAAACAAATTGGACTTAATTCAGTGTGAAAAATTACATATGGATTTTAAAGATAATGCTACAGCAACCATTATGCATGTGACTGTGTACTGGACTTTTTTTAATTTTTAAATTTTTTTTAAGTTTACAGGCGAGGCCTTGGTATCTGTGGTGGTATGTTCTCAGATCCCCATGGATACTGAAAACCACTGATAAGCAAATCTGCACTTTTTGGCCCTATTAAGCCCTCCACAGGTAACCAAAGTTGTGTGCCAGTTGCCTATGGATGGCTTTCTGAAGCCTACAGGGGCCATCAGCCTACAGCCAGTGATTGGTAGCAATAGTGGGCTATTGAAATAAAAAAAAATCTGAAATAAAAAACTGAAATTTTAAAAAAATCTCATGATATTGTGCACCCTTTTTTGTTTCTAGAATGACTTTTGGCTGCAATCCTAAAGACACTTTCCTGGGAGTAAGACACACTGAACACAATGGGGTTTACTTTTGGGTAGACATGGTTAGGATTGTGCTCTTTACCTCTCACTGTTGAAACTCTGACTTACTGTTGAAACTACATTGTTGGGCGGCTGATACATAACCAGTGACAAGTATTACATTAGATTAATAACCTATTCAAATATGCAGACTTCATGGGACACTGACACCATACAGGCCCAAAACAAACATGTAGGTATTGTGTAACGAGATTCATTTTTAAATCCTATTTGTGGGCTTCAACTCACATAGGTTTGCAACCATACATTAAGTGTAGACTAGATGTTATTTTAGGCAAAAGCTATTCTAATTCTTCTTATGGTGCAGCCATCACCCTACAATTCTCTGAATTCATGTGTTTGTATATCTTCCAACAGACTTTCCAGTTAAAAGATGTAAAAGATTCGCACTGAGGTTTTGGCCTTCTGAGGGCAGGATTTACATGCTATTTGTTTTCTTGCTAGTGTGCTCAGGGCTGACCTGCTAGCATCTAAGGATTCTGCTAGAAACTACTTGTGGTTTCTAAGCAAATGGTCTTAGGATTGTGCCCCAAAGCAGGGACCATCGTATCTACACACCCATTCACATCCACACGAGGCAAGTAAACAAAGATATTTCAATTTTATCACCCACTCCCTCAATCTTATTAACACCCTTCTACTATATAACTTCAGCTGTAATGCTATATACTTCCTTGGGAATAAGCCCAATTGAACACAAAGGGATTACTTTCCGGGTAGGAATGAGGGTGCAATCCTAACCAATTTAGGCCAGCATAACTGCATAACTTACCTTCCTGTGGTGGCTTGGGAAGGCCAGCATATGTCTGTATACTGGCCTTATCCTTCCAGGAGTGGATCAGGTACTTTTGCAACATATCTAACATAACACAGGACTTGTGCCAGGACTTATGCTGAACTAACAGGGAGTTTGGATTGCTGTCTAATTAGATTATCATTATAGGATACTGGAAGAGGGGGAGGAAAGGGAGTGGGAGACAGCTAAGAGTGAACTGAGATATGTTTAGATGCTCTACCCTCTTGCTTTCTCTTCATGAGCTACTTTCCTGAATTATACTTTCCTGGGTATAAGCAGCACTGATAAAAATGGAACTTACTTCTGACTAGGAATGCATATGACAATATAAATAGACAGCATTCCCTCAATGGAAATCCAAGTGCCTTTGGCTTCTCCCTCCTATTGCCACCACTCATAAGCAGATAGAGCAAAAGATCAAGCAAAAGCTTTTTTACTGCTATTTCTCCTATTTGCCATAGGTAAGGGAAAGAAATACCATCTTGTCTACAAAACTCATGGATATCAACAATAACGCTGGTTCTGAAATCATACTGTACATCCAGAAATCCACAGGTAAGGCTCCAAATTCATCTAATTCAGAAGGGAATGAGTGGGAAATTGACTTCTATTTTTGATATTACAAAACCTACAGGATGAGGACATCCACATTTTGCTTCCTAATGTGCACATGCTCTATGGGAAATATCTATCTCCATTTGAGTTGCTGCACATTTGGTTTAGGTCTCAGGCATACATGGGATTGCTCAATTAAAGCTCTCCCGCATCATAGTTTCTGCAACATGGACAGCTCAGTGACTAATCTCCCACATGTAGAGATATGGAGGAGCACCATTTCTTTTCTGTGGAAGTAAAATCTTATGAGAGAAGACTGTATTAGTTTACAGAACATCATTTACTTAATTGAGGGTCTATCCAACTTTCCAACACCGATGCAGCCACACAAACAGGGCATGTACTGCATCTTGTGATTGTGGTGGGCAGTCACAGAGGCCTTGTCAAGGTAAAGAATCATTTTTTCCCTTACCTTGGGGCTGCACTATGGCTGTGTCAGAACTGAAAAGCTGAATAGGATTAGGCCCCAAGTTAAGTATATTGAAAACTGTACCACCCCAGTTTATTTCAGTATATCCCATCCAGTTATTCTGTGGGCATGATCTGTTTTCCTTCCCCTACCTTGGGGAATTTTGCCCCTTAGGATAGAATTCCTTACAAAAGACTTTTAAAACAAATTCAAATATGACTTATCTTACTTACAGCCAAAGAAACAGAGAGAATCCTGAGATATAAAGGTTTCGTTGTGCTCTAAAAAGTTTCATTTGAATATGATCAAATGTGTTGGCACGTCCCACTGCATTCATTGCACTTTTTTCGGTTACGTGCATGCCTGAGTACTTCCTAACTTCTCTTACTGCATCTGTAAGCAAAAAAAAAAAAGTGGTTGACATTGACTGGTTTTCTAATATCTCCTTTGCCTACCAATTAAGATTTATATGAAACTTTTTTGCAACAAAATTATGGAACAGTTTTCTTATAATATGCAACAGAAGTTGTACTCCTGTTTTTTCCCCCAGGAGTACTGAAAATTGTATTATATGTGGTTATAACATACGCATTATGTTGAAAAAGAAACAAGGGGTAGAATTTGGGGACACATGGAAAAGTGAATAAGAACATAAATGTGGTTAAACAAGATATAGAATATATCAGGATTTCTCAAACTGTAGATCTGGACCCACTTGGTAGATCACGATTCTATTTCTGGGATCCCAAAAAGCTTCCAAACAAAACATGTGTTGATTGAAATAGATAAATAGCCTCCAACCATTAGGCTATAAAAGAACCAGACAACTACTAACTGCTCTGGAAAGAGCTGAGCTCCTGCAGATTGCAAGCTTATATAATCACTGTCTTTTTCTTGTGTTATTTTTCCCCAATTCTGTCAATGACAGCTAATGGGGAGCAGTGAATGCTGGGTCACATAACTAAGCCCTGTAAGCCTTGAGATTAAGTATACCTTGTTATGAAAAATTAATAGAGTTTTTTCCCTAAATAAAGAAATAAATTAAGTATATGTTCTTTCTGGCTGAAGATTGGAAGTGGTGTTTTTGGCCTCTTACAATCACTTAGGTGAGTGGAGTTTCCCTGGCCTCCAGAGGGAGAACACAGCAGGGGGTGCAAGGGCTCTATGGACTTAGGACAAAATCCAGAGCAGTTAGGGGTCCACGCAGTTACATCACCCTCTAGTGTTATCTTATGGAAAGTCACCTTAACTGCTCCAGAGCAAAGGGCTTAATTTGATTTTAGGATATGGGCCTTAGTCTGCCACTAATTAAAATCATGGGCATGGGCTCTCATACATCAAAATACATAAATTGTATTGTGAATTTTATTTTTTTATTTTTTTGCTGAAAAGCAGTCTGAAAGTACCTTTAAGCTAGTAAGAAATTTTCAGATGGTACTTTTCATATTGTCCTAAATGATGGTTTTCTGCCGTCAAGGAACTCAAGATTGTGAAACAAATAAGGGGTGACATTATTATAATCAAGAAACAAATGCAATTTAGTATTTAGCATTAGACAAGAAATACAATAGCTTCCCTCCATCTGTAAAATAAACCAAGGATGTCTAACAGCTCAGTGCAATTCTTCTAGTCTAGTCTCCACAAACCCCAATTTCCTTATGGAACTAAGACAAATAGCACCACCTACTGATTCACCTGATATTACTTCCTGGCATGAGTGTTCACTGGTCTCCCATTCAAAATCCTAATTATGTTTCATGATCTGATGGAATATTAGCAAAACATGAAATCATGATTTGCCAATAATTACATTTATTCTATAATAATTTTGTTCAGCTTCTGCTGTTCGCTAAACTTTTCCCTGCTACTTGGGCAAAGAGGCACTTTTTAGTCAGTGATCCTCTTAGATAAATTGCAACTGTTTCTTTTCACACCAGCATAAACGCTTTTCAACTAGCTGTTCCTTGGAGTCACTTTTGCATGTCTTTTTTGGACTGTGAACACTGGGACAAGGTAAATCTTGTCACTTATTTTGCAATGGAAACTGCTTTGTGAGCTTTTTTGTTTGTTGAAAAATGCCAATAAAAACTAAAAAACAAATTCTATACTTTTTGCTTTTCAATTGCCATATATCCAATGAATACTAATACATACAAAACAGGTCTTACTTACCAAGAAATAAAACTATTAATAGAATTATAATTGCAAGGAATGCTTTGTTCCCATAGATTGCTATTTTTCTCCACAAAGAGAACATAAAAATCTTCTGCCATCTGTAAAATAGAAACACAATATTTGAAATAAGTTTATAAGGAAATATATTTTAAATATTTGATTAAATTTACTGTAAACTACTTTTCAGCAATTTAAATACAGTAGTTTGATTTTAAAACATAGATACAAGGAAATCATAGGTATACATGTAACTCTGAAATAAGGCAGAATAGGTTTTTGTTTGCTTTGCACATTTTCATGAGTGACATAAAAGGGATAACTGCATCAGGTACATATCTGTTCACATTTCCAATGCAGCCACTGCTTGGAGAAGACACTACTTGTGGAAATCAGTCAAGATCTGCCAACACTGCTTCTATCCAACAAGACTCACTGGGTGTCTATAGCATCCAGGTTTAACAAGACTAATTCACGGCTTTCAGATCCTCTTAAAGCTTTATTCTGAAGGCAAAATCCCGTCATGTGTGTATTTAAATCACACCTTCAATTATCTTGTTAGGGGAGCTGGCACAGTAAAGTTGCTTTGTCAGAGTAATCTTTATACTGATTACGCTAATTGGGACAGCTGTTTCAGGCAGGTGTAAGGCTGCATTCATATGTTACTGAATACAGTGGGACAATTCTGTGTACACATGCATAGATTTGCACAATCCATCATCAAGGCCAATAACAATGCCTTCAGTGTCTCATGAAGTTTGGCCCCGAAATTCAGCATTATATGAAGAAGCCATAAACGCTTCATAGCAGTGAAGTTAATTGATTAAAACATTTATATGCTAGTTTACACCCCCAAAACCCAGGAGGTTGATATGATGGCTCACAAAATCAAATAAAAACATCCAAAAACGATGCAGAAAAACCACAGTGTCAATTAAAAATACTAACAAAATTCAGATGTCTTACAGAAAAAATAATTTTTGCATACCTGCAAGAACAAGAGAATATGGAAACAAGTGTTCCGTAGAAAGCCTTAAAAGCAGGCACTACAAAACAAAAGGCCCTCTCATGTGTCACTGCCATGTCTGCATCCATAAATGATGCTGCACGCAGGAGGGCCTCCAGAGACCTCAGGGGCCTGCCAGTTTTCAAATTACTAGTAGTCAACATGGGAGGATATATTGGTATAAATGAGCTTAAATATAAACTTGACTGTGGAAGAGATCAAATCACTGAACTCTAAACTCCACCAGCTCTATGAAGGCAAGATGCCTCAGTGAAAGAATATAATAAAATTATCAGCAACCCATTTCTACTTGTGCATGCTGATCTTCCTCATCTAGCAACTGGCAGGCTTAAATCTAGAAAGCCCTCTCTGGAGCTCGCACAACAGCTATTTAACAACTATTTAACCATCAATATCCAATGGAAAGCCAAATGGGCTGGCTGAACACACAGATATAGGCAGACACAAAAGGTCGCAGGTTTTGACCTACCTTGCCTACCTGCTCAACTCTGAACAGGATCCATACCCAACACGGTGTCTGCCAGGACCCATTGTTTAAATGGGGTCTAGTATCTACTCCTCAGTGTGACTATGGTGCTCCTGTATGAATGCATTGTATTGATTTACCAGAAGTAAATAAATAAATAGCTCAAACACTGTCCTAACTTGCATAAGAGCTGAAATATAGCAGATAGGTAGTTGCATCAGACTGTATACAGCATTGTTTCCCAGTGCTGTTCCTCTAATGCACCACCTGTTCTAAAGCTCTCCATAGAAGTACCACCAGAAGTAACTGGCAATGACTTCACCGCCAGTTATTTTTGGGTTCATAGTCTGCAATGGGAACTGATTGCTCAGACTGGGTGGGTAGATGCTGACCACCATTTAAAACTCCCATTGTGGTCTTGCTTCCAGGCAATGAGTGCGGCATTTGTGATGGTTATGTCTGATAACCACTGACTGATAACCCTTGATATATATCACACATTTGTGATTTTTCCCCTGTTCCTGCTTTAAAGTCTAAAGAAACATCAAACCAGTTTAGCCAGCAACCATGGCAATACATTGGCTCACTGAAAAGCTACTGTGCAGAATATACAACCTTAAAACTGGTAGAATTCTAGCAATAGGCATCCTGTTGTAAGCATTTGTTTAATATTATCCAATGCTGTGAAAAAAATCTTAAGTTTTTAAACTCACATTTTATTATATGAAGAAACACCTCTAGCCATTTTAAACCATTTTATAGCCATTTTAAACCATTTTTGATTATTCTCCTTCCATGCATTTCATTCAGAAAAAAAGATTGTGCTATACTGTGAAGCGTTAACAGGTTTTTCTTCTTCATTTGAATATTCAAGCATGTCTGGGCTGGAATAACCTTTAATTATGTTAATTCAAGAGTGTTTAAAAACCAGCTCTTTCAAATTTCTCAAGTTATAAAGTCGCAGTTTGGTCTTCACATGCAATGGAATCAGAAAAATTTGGAGGTGGTAGAATGGACTTTATATGCATGCACTCAGGAAAAATCACCCAACATGCACTCAGGAAAAATCACCATTTTTAAACACAATAGTTACTAGCAGAAATCCTGAAAGTTGAAAACAAGCAAATACCAAACAGAATCAGATCCTTTTCTCCACATATGGTAGTTTTCCAATTTTTCAACAAGAATACTCTTATGTCTATGATAAAAAAAGGCAACTTGTTTTCAATTTGCTTGTTTTCAACTTTGTCTTTAGTTATTTTTTCAATTCATAGCTCATTCTGCTACCTAAAATTGTTGCATGGGAAGATCTAGTCTCAAACACAAAATCAACATTTCTTCCCAGCTTTGTGCCACAGCCACTGGAGCAACTTATTACTATTAGATAACTTTCTACTGGTTGGATAACATTCTACTGATTTTGAAACTAGGGAAGAATTATCAGTATGACTTGTGTTACTCAAATCTGACTGGCCTAAGGAAAAGAAACTTCCAGCCCACAGTTTCTAAAATACAGACCTCCTAAAACAGTAGTTTAATCTTTCAATCTACCAACACTGTAAACTGGTTTCCTGAAGTACAGATATCCAAGTTACAGCTGGCTGTATCGGTGCTTTTGGGTAGTGCAGTTTGCCTTTTATGCTGCTTTTGGACAAGCAGGGCGAGAACTGGGCCAGAAAGAGCTGGCAGTTTCCACCTACATACATTCTGATTTCTGGGACTGAACAAGTAGATATGGGAATTGGTTTATATATGGTATAACTCAATTGGGCCAAGAGATGGCATAGATCTGCTCCTTTTCTCCATTAATTTCTCAGTATTCTTTTCTACATGTGTAGATGTTGGTGCTCATATGCTAACTTTTGCAGACATTACTTTGTTTCTCTGAATGAAACACTCACATGTCTTTTAGGTGTTCTAAAGTTTTGTGTTTTGTTATTTAGTTCTTTTTCAAAAGATCTACTTGATTTACCCTACAATCCAGAGTAATTACGGGAGCACATAAGAGACCTTATGTGTACCCGTAGTTACTGCATGACCTGGTGAAAATCTATGGGAAATTCATATTGCGATCCAGAGCAAATTGTTCTTATACTGGAGCAAGGACTCCCCATAGTTACTCTGGATTGCACCCTTAGTTTCTGAACCAATACTATTGAACCAATACAATAGTACAGTATTGTCAAACCAATACTATAGGCCAATTATTTTTATCTCATCAAGTTGCATATACCTGATGATATAACACCACCAATGACAAATTGTGTCTAAATAGGTCAAGTATAGTTGGAATCAAATGTATAAGCAACATTTTAGTTGTCACCGGCAGTATTACAACTTCTGTGATTCAAGGGAACCATAACATTAAAAAAAGCCCTGTTAAAAGCTCATCTAGTCCAGAATCCTGGAGTGGCAACAAGATTCCTTAGGGAAACCTACAAGTAAATCAAGAAAAAATAGCCCATTTCCATTACTGTGGTCAAAATGTTCCTTCACCATAACTGAAAGAGAATCACTATGACATACACAACCACTTGTTATTGTTATTACACTATAAATTCTGAAAAGGTCAGCAATGAAAATTATCACATTGAGACCAATAGAATAATAGCAGTTACTGATAGGTGACAAATTAAACTATACTGCTAAAAGCTTTTGGTGACCAAAAATGTTTATTTTTATTCATTTTAAGTCCCCTTCTATTCACTGGGGCTTACTCCCAGGAATGTGTGTTTAGGACTGTAGCCTAGAGTCACCACAAAAAATTGCTCCCAAAGTCCATTCTGATCAAGTGGTCCAGAATGATACCATGATACCATTGATATGAATGATTATATGGTTTTTACAACATTATAAGTATAATCTGCATGAAGCCTTGAAGAATTGATGCATAAATGCTTTTCCATCTCACAGCACACTGACAAGACACTAAAAATTGTCACAGCACATAGTTTTATGGGTAATTGACAGACCACATCATGGAGAACTGACCCTCCCCCAAACCCCACAACACACACACACACACACACACGCCTGTGGACCATTCATCAAAGTTCAAGATGGCTTCAAGTTTAAAGACATTTCAATTTCTTTCAATGTGATCGCCACAAAATCAAACGTAATCAAACTCCAAAAATATCCATCAAAGTTTCTACAACAGCACAACATGCATTTGGTTGCTTTAAATTTGTTAGCTGTATGTTGTACTGTACAGTACAGTCTTACCTCAGTGGAGAAATAGTTGGGATACAAAGAAACAGTAATACTGCAATTTCAGCATACAGAAAGGTTGCAACTGCTACCCACTGAAAAGTCATCTTCGCTGGGAGGGCTCTGCAATAAGAAAAGCTTCATTAGCTCTGTTCAGCCTGCTCTCCAAAACACAGATTAGTAAAGAGAGACAGCAAAGCTTCCTCCTGTTAAGTGACGGTAACAAATGGTCTGCAAATCAGACTGACCGCACTTCAAATAAATAGGACAACAATTTAAATAGGACATTACAAAGAGTGTGACCAAAATCTCCCAGAAAGGTCTGCAATCAATCATCCTGGCCTCCTCCGTGTCTTCAGGATTCCCAGAATCAACTGTTTCACCCAAGGGTCAAAGATGTGAGAGTTCATCACAGCCTCTTCCTCTTTGTTGAGGAGAACCAGAGCCCTACACTAGGCATAACTATTCTGTCTCATTAGTCAGTGAGACTTACTGCAGGTAAGTGTGGATAGCACTGCAGCATTACAGTCCCATCCTAGGAATGCCTACTTAGAAATCAGTTCCATTAGAGTCAATGGGGCTTATTCCCAGGTAAGTGTGGACAGGATGGCACCCTTGCAGCTCCATCCTATGCATGCCTACTCAGAAGTCGGTCCCATTAGAGTCAATGGTTCTTACTCCCCGGTAAGTGTGAATAGTATTCCAGTCTGTCAATCCCATTAGACTAAATGGGTCTTACTCCCAGGTAAGTGTGGACAGGATGGCAGTCTTGCAGCCAAATTGTATGCATGCCTACTCAGAAGTCAGTCCCATTAGACTCAATGGTTCTTACTCCCCAGTAAGCGTGGGTAGTATTCCAACCTGTCACTCCCATTAGAGTCAATGGGTCTCACTCCCAGGTAACTGTGGACAGGATGGCAGTCTTGCAGCACTATCCTATGCATGCCTACTAAGAAGTCAGTCCCATTAGACTCAATGGGTCTTACTCCCAGGTAAGCATGGATAGTATTCCAACCTGTCAGTCCCATTAGACTCAATGGGTCTTGCTCCCAGTGTGGATAGTATTCCAGTCTGTCAGTCCCATTAGGGTCAATGGGTCTTATTCCCAGCTAAGTGTGGACAGGATGGCAGTCTTGCAGCCCCATTGTATGCATGCCTACTCAGAAGTTAGTCCCATTAGACTCAATGGGTCTTACTCCCAGGTAAGTGTGGATAAGATGGCAGCCTGGGAGCCCCATCCTATGCATGCCTACTCTCGAAGCAAGTCCTGTTACAGCCTGTTACTTACCTGGGGCTTACTCCCAGGTAAGAAGGGCAGGGACTCTTCCTCCTGTATGGTTCGCAGCCCCACTGCAGAGGCTCCCCCAACCCAGCAGCCCAGCCCAGCCCAGCCCAGCCCTCCCCTCCCCCACTGCGGCGCACCAAACCCTGCAGGGAGCGTGGAGGTCGGGGAAACGGCTTCTTGGCGGGTTCTCTTCCTGACGGAGCTCCTCCTGCCCTTGTGGGGGAGGGGCGAGAGAAGCGACCGTTAAATGGCGTCGTGTGACCCCCTCCCCTCAGAATGGGCTGTGTGGAGGCGGGAGGAGAGCAGGGCCTCCTCGCTACCACCCCCTCGCTCGGGGCGCCTCACTCACTCTGCCTGGGGGGGAGTGAGGAGGGAAGGAGCACCCTCTGTGACGACCCACAACCGACATTCCACCCTCACGGGGCACAAAGGGCCGCCCCACCGCAGGCTCTGGGGGCGCGCTCATAGTGAAGACCCACAGGAGACCCACAAGCAGAAAACCAGCTCCTCAGGGAGTGGGCGCAGCAGGCAGCACCTTCCTTGGCCTGCTCGCTTTCTGCAGGGTGGCAGGGAGGGCTCAGTGGCACCTCAGGGGAAAAGCCCCACGCAGGCTGAGGTGGTACAGTCCTCCCTCTCTCCTCACAGGCACCTGCAGGGACAGTGTGGGGCTGGCTTGGCAAGGGGAAGCAGCCTCTGTGTACCTTTCATATAGGGATTATTTAAACCCTACTATTCACATGTGACAGCACAAGTCTCGAGACTACTCAGGAGTAAAACCCACTGTGCCCAATGGGGCTTACTCCAAGGAAAGTGTGTACAGTATAGCTATGCATGGGGCTTTAATTCACTGAGGTTGCAATCCTAATAATACATTCTTATTGTATATGATCGTAAACATAAATACATAGACAGTGGTTCCTCACATAAAGAGCTCAATTCGTTCCGGAGGCCTGCTCTTTAAGTGAAACGCTCTTTAAGTGAAGCAGATTTTTCCATAGGAAATAATGGAAACTCAGACGATTGGTTCCACAACCCCCAAAACATTCATAGAAAAATATTAACTGGATGTCAAAGAAATTATTACCATCTCAGCTGTTGCCCAGAATAAATGCAGGAAAAAACAACTTACTGTACAGTGATGCCTCACATAACAAATTTAATTTGTTCTGGAGGCATGTTTGTTACGTGAAACATTCTTTACGTGAAGCAGATTTTCCCATAGGAAATAATGGAAACTCAGACGATTGGTTCCACAACTCCCAAAATATTCATAGAAAAATATTAACTGGATGTAAAAATGATGACAAACACTGGAATTGAATTCAAAACATGCATTCAATGTGCATGATCCTAAGAAGTTTACTGAGGCTGCAATCCTAAAGACACTTTCCTGGAAGTAAACCCCATTTAACACAATGGGGCTTACTTCTGAGTAGACATAGTTACTGCAATCGAAGACACTTTCCTGGGAGGCTTACCTGGGCCTCTGCTGGAGGTTCAAGGTGGTTGGTGGGGGCAGATAGGGGCAGGTGCCTCTGGCACCTCCAGGCAACTGCCCCCAAGTTGGGGGCAGTTAGAGGCAGCAGCGCTGGCCGGCAGCCCTTTCAAAGAGCCTCCATGCAGAGCTTCAGGGCTGCACAGCATACATGCCCATAGCGCGCTTGTTTGTTAAGTGAATCGGAACTTGTTATGTGAAGCAAGATTTCTTGGAAATTTTGCTTGTTATGTGAAACGCTTGTTAAGCGAGGTACCACTGTATACGTACTGTATATAATGATCACATATATACATACATGGGTCTTTTTGAGGGGTTATGCACCCATATGGAGTACCAGCACCTCTGTGACTACTGGCACCTCTGTGAGTGAATACTAGCACACACACAAACACATAACAGGTGAGTTTACAACCCTCTGTTTATTGAGAGATACGACTCAAGAACAGAGCAAACCTCATCACATGAGCTTTTCTTCAGCTCCTCTCAAGTATGATGGCCTTGAGTTAGAAAACCTTCCCCAGGAGGAATAACTTTGTTTGGGGTCTGGAAAAGTGCAGGAAATTGAAGGAACATGATTTAGAGCACATGTCTACTCAAAAGTTAATCCTATTGTGTTTAATGGGTCTTACTCCCAAGAAAGCGTTTTAGGATTGCAGGCTGAGACTTAAGGCTGCAATCCTAAAGATACTTTCCTGGAAGTAAGACCCAATGAATACAATGGGGCTTACTTTTGAATTGACATGGTTAGAATTGTGCTCTTAAAAATGATGCACTGTATCAAGGGAATAAAGTTTTCTTTTTTCCCTCCTCTTTTTTTACAACAGGCACACCAGGAATCAGTCAATGAAATTATTTGGTAGGAAACTGGCAGTGTACTATAAGAGTGTACTAAGGAAAACTCAGAGTTAAAAGGTTAGGAAAACAACTTGATCGGAAGTAATCCTGGCGCACCCTCAAATATTAAAAGACCTGAGCTGCAGAGGAAATGTGGTGTGCTAGAACTATGTAAAGACACCTGTATTGAAGTTCCTGTTGTCAGTTGGAATTGTGTGTGCTTCTTCCCTTTTCTCCATCAATTTTGATTCTACTTAACCCTTAAAAACCTGGGATTTTTTTTACACCTAAGACTGCACAGGTCAACTTTGACCTGTATGACCCTGTACTATAGTTAGGTACATATAATATACATATAATGTACATATAATGAATAAATGTTGTGTCAAGTTTTAGTATAATTATTTTTATTGTGAAATAATGATTTTTAGTACAATTTTAACTAGCAAAATATTGAATAACCATGAAATAGAAATGCAAAGAGAAATACAAATACATATTTTGAGCACCAACTGAGAAGAGTATTTTGTCATATTATTTAGCACATAAATTCACAGATAACTATAACTATGAAGAGATAACTCTAAAATGATAACTATATAACTACAATAGATATAACTCAGTTATCTAAAATAATGATAAAAAATTGTCAATTGAGAGAAGCAGTGATACAATCTGTATACTCATGTGGCACACTCTACATTGTCCAACACGTGGCCCCATGCATCTGGGCCTGGGGTGCACCCTGGGGCTCTGGGAACTCCCTGCCACCAGAGAGGATCTCTACTCAGGCTGCCCTCCTAGCCACACTTTCCTGGGAGTAAAGCCCCATGCATCTGAGCCTACTCCCACAACACTGTGCCTAGGATGGGAACAAATCACCCATCCATCAAATACCACAAGAGCAAAAATATTCCTATGTATGCCATAAGTACAGTGCACATGGCAGATGCTTTGTCTGCAAATCTGAAAGCAGCATGCATATCCAAAGTGCCTAGGATGTGCCTATATATATACTTACATCTTTCAAATCCAGTAGTAGAAGACAAATGGAGTGGTCTGCAGCGTTGAAGCAGAAATAACAATCTGGCAGGACAGGTTTCCCTCAAACAAAGGATATGTAGATGTTGTTTTCCCAAGGATATGTAAATGTTGTAAATGTTAGTAGATGAAAGTTTCCAACAACAAAGATATGCAGATGGTCTCAGCAGGGGATTGCCCTTATGTTTCCCATAAGAAATGAAGATATTTTGTGGCTAGCCATGACATAGAGAATCCTAGAGTTGGAAGGGACTCTGTGGGTCATCTAGTCCAACCCCCAGCCTGTAACAGAAAATTCACTGGACACTGCACTTTAGTTTTAGTACAATTATTTTATACTAAATATTGTGAAATTATGAATTTTAAATATAATTTTAGCTAGCAAAATATTGAATAACCAGTGAAAGGTGACATTGGTCAAATTTGACCCGATTGGTATCCTATGTATAAAGTGGAATTTGCAGAAAAATTTTAAATTCAAAAGTTTCATGCTTTTGGAATTGTAACTGTCTAATTAGCAGGAAAAAAAGTCAGAAAGTCTTGTCAGGTAATAATAATAAATTCCAGTAAAAACACAACACAAACTTCCTGACAGGTGATGATTGACCCGTTTGGGTTTTAACTAATTTAAAGTACCAGCCTCCTTTAAAATTAAAGCACCTATTTTAGATCATGATCTGAGGCACATATTTCTAAGAGATAGCCTTTGGAATTCATTTTCACAAGATGTGTTGATGGCCACTATCTTACATGGCTTTAAAAGGGGGTCTGAAAAAATTCACGGATGTCTACTACTCCTGAAGGCTACATGCTTCAGATTAAGTGGCAATAAAGAAGAGCAGTTGTAGACAGTAATGCCTTTTTCTGTTGCTTGCAGGCATTACAGAGGCAACAGGTGACCTACTATGGGAAACAGGATGCTGAGCTAAATGAGTCTTGGCCTGATCCAGCAAGGCTTTTCTTATTTTTTATTCCCATGCTAGAACAGCAATGCCTGTTCATATCTCATTTTCATGCAGCACTTATTCTTTTTTGCATAGGAGTTTTGCTGGAAAAAGATGGGAACTCCATTCCAACATTTTAGGAAATAAAACAAGATTGCACTTAACACCAATATCACTATTTATTCTTTGTTGCATTTCCAACTACACATTAAATTACTTTGACCATATACTGAAGTGGATGTACCTAGATTGTACAACAAGCACAGGTAAACAAATATTGTTAACATGTTGGAAAGACATGCTTTCACTACACCATGCAGCTAACTTTAGCTCTGAGTATGCTTTGCACAGACGAGTGATTCTGGAATCAGCTCTAAATGGCTAAGCTCAGGCTAGCCTATAAGAACAAAGTTCAGTATATAACGAACATTAATAGGACTTATTACCAAGGGATCTGTTGAAAACTGTAAGCTGAGATGGCTTTTAAAAAGGATTGGACAAATCCATACATGCATTATTGGCTATGTGGAACTGCTATTTCTGAAACATTTGCTGCTGGATGGCAACTGTAGGGAGTGGGATATTTTCAAACTAGGAACTTTCTAAAGTTGGTTGGTTGGTTACTGTGGGAAAACAAGATTTTTGGGGTTTTTCTGATCCAGAATATTATCCTGAATATTAAATTTAAAGTTTCTAACATTTGAAGCAAGTACAGTGGTGCCTCATGTAAAGAATACCTCATGTAAAGTATGTTTCACGTAACAAACAAAAATTTCTCTAGGATTCTGCTTCACATAACAAACTGTGCTTCACATAAAGAACACATTCGTTGGCAGTTGGGGCAGATGCGCTGGCTGGCAGCCTGCTTAAAAAGTGTCAGGGCTGCCTAACGTGCCTGCCCATAGCAAAAGCAACACTTTTGCGCTGTTCCTCCTGTGGCCAGGTGTCTGCTGGGCAGAGGGAGAGAAGAGCAGTGGAGAAGAGGGAAGCAGCTCAGGGCTAGCCAGAAGGGAGCAGGGGAGAGAGGCTCAGGGTGGAGATAAGGAGAAAGTGGGGAGACACTTTGAAGGTGTCTTGGATTGCAGCCTCCTAAGCATGTCTACCCAGAAGTAAGCCCCCTTGTGTTAAATGGGGCTTACTCCCAGGAAAGTGTCTTTAGGACTGCAGCCTAAGTAGACTTCATAAGATCATGCACATTGAATGCATATTTTGAATTCAATCCCAGTGTTCTGTCATCATTTTTACATCCAGTTCATATTTTTCTATGAATATTTTTGGGGTTGTGGAACCAATCGTCTGAGTTTCCATTATTTCCTATGGGAAAATCTGCTTCACGTAAAGAACGTTTCACGTAACAAACATGCCTCCAGAACAAATTAAATTTGTTACGTGCGGCGTCACTGTACAGTAACTTGTTTTTCCTGCAGTTATTCTGGATAACAGCTGTGATGGTAATAATTTCTTTTAAGTTCCCTTTTTTCAATCTATTCTAAAGACCATGGTAGGTACCAACAGTTGTTTCAATTGTAGAGATCTCACTGAAAATCATAATCCAAGGCATTGAACCTATAACTCCATATAATACTGTGCAAGACCCCCATCACAAATAGGGTTTTACATAGTCCAGTAGTTCCCAATCTGTACAACAAGATTGCAGGACCGGATTTAGGTTTGATGGGGCCCTTTCTATGTCCAGCAGGTGGGGCCCATTATTTATATCATAGGAGCCTACGCAACACAAACACTTGCTGTATGTAGGTTTTATTTGATTTGTTTTTATCTTATATTTTGGAAATGTACATTGTTTTTTCCTTTAAATTTTTGGGGGGCCTCCCAAGAGAGAGGGGCCCCAAGCAGACATTGTGCAGAACAGCATTTGACATAACATAGCCAATCAGACTCAAAATCCTTTGCATTAAATTCCCATCTGAAAGTTACATAACACTGAAAGTGACACAGCACAAGGTGGAACAGGATCCCTCTACCACTTCTTTAAATAGAAGTCTAATTATGCAAAGTAGGGTAGAAAGACAAGGAACCAAAAATTACCATAAAGCAACAGCAAAGACAGAAATTTTTAATACAAAATAGATTCATTAAATTTAATTTGTTGCCATAGATGTCACTGTAATTTAAAATATCTACAACTTTAAAACATTCAACTGAATTCATTATCCTGAAATGTTTAAGGAGGTGATTCAGTCACTGTGAAGGGGACATTTAAAGTTTCATTTTCTGCTTTTCTTGGTGTACATTTGATATAGATATGAAGGCTTCAGAATTTTTTGGTATGTTATAGTAAGTATGAGCTGTCAATCTGAAAGCAATATAATCTCAATCTATACATGCAATGCTATATGTAATTGGGAGTACTCTTGTGCGCATAAAGGATTTATTTCCAAGTAAAAATGCATAAGATTGTTTTGCATGTTGGTTTATTGATATGAGCAGGTCCACTCATAATCTTAAGCTGATAACCCACGCAAAATAAGAGCAAGATAAAAATTCATTGAAAACTACTGTTGTCCAGTCTCCATTAATTTCAATAGGGCTCACAATCCAAATTTGGGTATTCTTCAGATTAAGAGAAAGCACTTTAATTAAATTGCAGTGCAAAGAGTTTTTACAAATTTCAGATGTCATTCACAATAAACTATATAAAAAATGCATGCAATGCAAGGTCTACAAATGAAGATTTTCTTTGCTTACTACATTTAAACACAATGCTAAGTGAATGCAGGCTAAACAGCAGCAGCTCTTCCCAATACAGACATCTGTACAGACTAATAATACAGACTAATTGGAAGGGTTAGGGACTGGAGCACTGTCCAAAAGTTTATAAATTAGCTAGCAAATTGCAAACACTCCTTTTTATCTTGCAAATTCCTGCTGCCACACCAAGGTTTCTGTAAATGGATTCTCATTAAAAACTCCTTCATTTGGAATGGATGGAATTTGAACAGGAGCTACAACATGGGGAGAGGACAATTTTGGCCTTTAAAACAGCAGGGAGATGCTGAAAGAATGGAACATGTGTTGAATGAGTGAGTTCTGGGTTTAATTGAAAGGTGAAAGAGTGGAAGGTCATGAGTGGAATGATCCACCAGAAACAGGGGGTACCTGGACTATACAGCAGGAGTATCAGAAAATCAACTTACAGAAAACAATCCTGATTACTCCCAAGTATGTAAAGAATTGCACACTTAATCTGCCGATACTAAATCTGCATCTTAGGGCCCAATCCTATTCAACTTTCCAGTGCTGATATAGCTGTGCCAATGGGACACACACTGTATCTCATAGTGGGAGGAAGTAAAGGAGGCCTCCTCAACATAAGAGAACATTGTTCCCTTATTTTGGCATTGCATTGTAGTTGCATTGGTGTAGGAAAGTTCGATAGGATTAGACACTTCACCTTAGATATTCCGTATGCACTATTATTACATAGCAATTTCCTTCAAAGTTATATAATGTATAAAAAATTTATACATGCTATGTGTGCATTAGTGAACAGCAACTAGATATTGCTTGTCATATACATGTCATAAAATAAGCAGATGTACTCAGTATACAATGGCATCATACTAGTTTTGTTTATAGCTATGCCCAACAAACATTGGGCATTTACAGCACCATTACGAATTTAACTATGTATGTTATTTATAATATACAAAAATATAACTATGGATGTTTAAAAGACTAAGTAGAAAAATTCAGAATCATAGACATACTTTTGAGTTTAAAAACCCATTTTAGAACAAATACCATTTTCAGAAAAATAAATATATTTCAAACTACTGTACACCATAATTATCTCTAAGGTAATCTAAAACTGCAGATGTACTTGATAAAACATTAAAAACTTTTTTTTCTTGCTTTGAAGTAATCCTTTCCAACATGTACATTAAATGGTGATGAAAACATGTAAAAGGAGTTCCATGCTCAAGAGCAATATCCACCCAGTCCTGGACACATTTCAGAGGGGTTTCATCATAACCTGCAAACATGGCAGGATTGGCTAGGAGTCCCCTAGCAACCATGACACCTAAAAAGAAAGTATGTTAAGAGTATAGTAAGTATGGATCATAACACTGATGCAGCTACCTTGAAACTTTTGTGTTGAGAGCATTACTCTAAAAATACCAGATAACTGAATACACTTTGAAGCATAATGACAGGCAGTTCTTAAAGAAAAGGCATTTCAAGACACTGATTGTCTCTTTAAAGATGGAAGGAGGGAATAGGGAGAGACAGAAAGTACTGAAAATGGGAAAGAGTACACTTTAGGAAGAGATTAAGCGCTGGAATAATCTGTGTTGTTTGCATATCTTATTTATAAATAACAAATAAATGGTTTTTACCTTCATTTGCACCAAAGTTAATTTTTACTTAGAACAGGGGTCTCCAAACCCTAGCCTGATGGCCAGATGTGGTCTGTTGCAAGCCTCAAACCAGTCTGCAGCTAGCCTCTGACCCAGCTGAGCCTACGTTCCAACTCTAGTGTGCTTATTAAAATTTTATATTTAAATTTTTTCCACCTCTCAACACTGTGCCAGGTTTTTGCTATAGCCTTCTGGCCAAAATCTTTAGAGATCCCTGACTTAGAGCATCAAGTAATTTTAGCCCCAAATTAGATATGAGTTACAAACACTATGTACAGACAAGTATGTACTTTCAAGTATTGTACTTTGTAAAATCAAAAATAAGTTTTTCCCAGCCTTCAAACACTTTGCTTCATGATCTCATTCATAAGATTTTGCCTGGCTTATCTGTTCTAGACATGCAAAGATGACAGAAATGTGGTGTTTTTAGTTTTGGGGTTTTTTTTTTGGCCTCCTTTTTGTTTATACTCTCCACAGTGATTCAACACTGAAATATAATGTTTTCAGCCTTCTCATTCACGTTTACTCGGAAGAAAACATTTCTTGTTTCTTGCAAATAAAGATTTTGTAAGCAAGATTCAGTGCCAGAGATCCAGTGCCAGATTCAGTGCATAATTAATGTTTCACATTTATTGGAAAATGTATGTACTTAGGAGAAAAAAGTAACAAAGCAACTCAAGGATTGTTCTTACCATCTGCTCCTGTCATCTGATGAACATCCTCCACATCTTTTATAGATTTCATGTCACCATTAGCTATAACTGGTACAGACACACTTTGTTTAATTATTTTAATTGCATCATAGTGTACAGGCTGGTGTCTCTCATCCACATTTCTTCCATGAACTGTAATCCAGGATACTCCAGCTGCTTCAGCTTTTTGACAGAGGTCTACAGTTCTCTGTAAGTCATCATGGATCCTAATATTCCAAACAATGGAAATATAAATCAGCATCTAATAGCTTTATTGCATGAAAATATTGTGCAGAAATAAAAAATAGAATTAAAAAATCGCAGAGCGGTGGAATTTTTATATGCTGTAGTTATTTTTCAACCAAATGTTTTCTGGAAGTATTAGGAATTATACATTTTAACACTAATCCAAAGAAAGATGTGCCGAGGTCCAACTGATTTAGATGCATCTGCTGCCCAATCTAATGCACATCTACTCAGAAGTATGGCTCACTGATTCAATTACTGCCTACATTTTCCTTTGCTTAAATTCCACTTAAATTGAAGTTAACTGCCTTTGATCTACATTCCTCCCCTTAGCTAATATTCAATACCAAAATTCAATTCCACTGAAAAATCTTCCCAACCGTTTTAGCACCAGCAAAAGAAGAGAGTGGATACCAACTGCAATGTTGGACAATAGCAGAAGCCAATGCTGAGCTTGTATACATGCTAGTGTTAAGTGTTTAGGAAACTGATGCTGAAGTATGAAGCTATTTCATTTGTAAGTAAAGTTGTCCCAAGATAACATTTGTTTGTGGCATAAAAAATCTATTTGGCCCTATGAGACATACAAGCTCCAAAATACTAATAGTATATTTCCAACACAACAGTTATAAGAAGAACTACGAATCCACAAACAGATCTTGGAAATCTGCAAACAGATCTTCACAAACCAGATTCAAAGTTTATGCCTATACAAGGTATACTTCAATGTCTTATTTTGGGCTTCAATCAGTTAGTTATGCTTATTATATTTGTATGCAGTAGAATCCTTACCTTATCTTAATAGATAATGAAAACATGGAGTTTCCCACTTGATTTCTTACTTGTCTCACCATCTCTCGGATTAGTTCTGGTTTGTTTATTAAACAAGCACCATAACCTTCCGCCAAAGCCCATCTTGAAAACAAAATTATACACAGCACTAATTTGTACACATCACCTCACCTGCATCACACATTGCAATAACCCAGCCAGGGAAGCTATGTTGCTGACCCCTTAAGGGGCAAGGCAACAGTAATAGAAGTGCTCACCATGATCACACTGTGAATGGAATGGTTTTTAAAATTACATAAGGGGCGCTATGGATCTCTGGAGGGTCTTGGGAACCAGTGACTCCCTCGGCAGCCCTCCCCATCTCTTACAAAGTAGTGTATTTAAAAAAAACAACTTTTGTTTCACAGTGACAACTGGAAGTAGTAATGTCCCCTTTTATAGTATTTTGGAGGTGCCAGGGGGCTGCATAGGGGGTCACAAATGTTCTACAAATGTTCAAGGATTCACCAGGGACTCCCTAAACCAGGGTTTCCCAACCTGTGGGTCAGGGACCACTGGAGGACCTTGGTGACTGCCCCACCAGTATGTGAGAGAAGCCTCTGCCCCTCCTCCCAACAGGGGACCAAAGGCTTTCCTCAGCATCTGCCTGAGCAGTCCACAAGAGGGCTGGAGGAGGTACAAGAGAGAGAGAGAGAGAGAGAGAGAGAGAGAGATCCCAATGATCCTAGCCAAGATGGGGGAAGCTGAAGAGGAGGGGTTTGGAGACAGACAGAGGCTGAAATCCTAAAGACATTTTCCTGGGAGTAAGACCCATTGAACACAATGAGGCTTGCTTTTGAGTAGATATGGTTAGGATTGCATCCTCAGAGACTGACAGACTGATAGAAACCCCAATGATCCTAGCCAAGATTGAGGGGGGGACTGAAGAGGAGGGGGTAGGAGACAGACTGATAGAAACCCCAGTGATCCTAGCCAAGATTGGAGGGACTGAAGAGGAGGGGATAGGCAGGGTGCCCAGAACCTCTGGGGTTTCCCAGAGGTCCCTGGAAATTTGGCCTCTGCTCAGGGGGTCAGGGAAGGGGCCCTCTTCTTCTGGAAAATGGAGTGGCAGGAGGGTACTCTGGGGGGCTTCAGGGCTGCCTGGCAAATCTTGGTAATGGCTGCCTGGGCAGCAGCTGACTTCCATAGCTTGGCTGCACAGCCATGCATAGCACTATACAGGAAGCAGTGCTGGAAAGGTGACCTAGGCATGGGTGAAGCATCTACCCCAGGCTGCGCATGCCTCTGGGGAGAGTGAAAGTGGTATGCAGATAATGAGTTTCCATTTTTATAATTTATCAGATACTGAAATAGAAATGGTTTTCCAGATATTGAGTTGATGTAGAGCAGGGGTTTCCAAACTCCAGCCTGGAGGTCAGAAATGGCCTGTGCCAAGCCTCTACTTGGCCCTCAGCCACCGTCTGGTCCACTGAGAACTTCTGGCCCACTTAACAGAACACAACCAGAACTGTGCTCTCTTTGCATCCAGAAGATATTCTGAGGGTCTTAGAATTAGAGTTCCATCTCTAATGTATTTATTTATATTCTATATTTAATTTTTTTTGACTCTCAACAATGTGTCAGATATTTAATGTGGCCCTTTGGTCAAAAAGCTTAGAGACTCTGATGTAGAGATTGGTAGAGGTAAATTTTTCACTAATAATGAAATATGACGTAACACCACTTTCTGCTTCTCTAACTTTGTAAAACTGCAAAATGAGTGAAAAAACCATTTTTATCCACTGGGATTTAGTCATGAACATTTCTCTAAATTTTGGAACTGTAACTAAACTATATACAGTGGCGCCTCACATAACAAATTTAATTCATTCCGGAGGCATGTTCTTTACGTGAAACATTCTTTACGTGAAGCGGATTTTCCCATAGGAAATAATGAAAACTCAGACGATTGGTTCCACAACCCCAAAAATATTCATAGAAAAATATGAACTGGATGTAAAAATGATGACAGAACACTGGGATTGAATTCAAAACATACATTCAATGTGCATGATCTTATGAAGTCTACTTAGGCTGAAGTCCTAAAGACACTTTCCTGGGAGTAAGACCTATTTAACACAATGGGGCTTACTTCTGGGTAGACATGGTTAGGAGGCTGGAATCCAAGACAGCTTCAGAGTGTCTCCCCACTTTCTCCTTCTCTCCATCCTGAGCCTCTCTCTCCCCTGCTCCCTTCTGGCTTGCCCTGAGCTGCTTCCCTTTTCTCCACTGCTCTTCTCTCCCTCTGCCCAGCGGACGCCCAGCCACAGGAGGAACAGCAAGGAAGTGTTGCTTTCACTATGGGCAGGTGCGCTAGGCAGCCCTGACACTTTTTAAACAGGCTGCCGGCCAGCGTGTCTGCCCCAACTGCCAATGAAAGTCTTCTTTACGTGAAGCACTTTCTTTATGTGAAGCAGAATCTTAGAGAAATTTTTGTTTGTTACGTGAAACATACTTTATGTGAGGCGCCACTGTATTGATAAATTGTTTTCATACCTCTGCGGACAGCCACAGTTTATGTCTATTCCGTCTGCAAAAGGAGAAACAATACAAGCAGCATCTGCTAGAGTTTGTGCTTCTTTAGCGGCAAACTGAACGATCAGAGGATGATCACCTAATAAAATGGAGAGTTCAGTAATTAATTAAAAACAATGTCAAACAGATACAGTGTACAGGATAATTTCCTCATGACATTAATTCTAAATGGCAGTATGAATAGTTACTTTTGTCAAATTGCCAAACCGTTTCCAAGATCTGTCACCCTAGCCTGTGTTCCAAACCAGCCCCAAGTAACTGGGCAAAGAAGTCCTTTTATAAATGTAAGTCCTTACATTTAGCAGAATGTGAAAACAACTGCCTCTAACAGTGTCCCTCCCAATGACTGCTGGTGTTCCTTCTGCCTCTTTTGTTATATTGTGAGCCTTCTGGAGACAGGGAGACATGTATACAGTATGTTTTAAGACACAATCCTATATGTCAGTGATTTTCAACCAGTGTGCCGTGGCTGCCACGGATCATCCTCAGGTGTGTCATGGGAATTTGGGGATTGACATTCATTAATAGGAAAATTGGGGGACTTGAACAGTCTAGTGTGCCTTGTCAATGGTAAAAGCAATTGATGGTGTGCCTTGATAATTTCACTGCCTTGTTAAGTGTGCCATGAGATGAAAAAGGTTGAAAATCACTGCTTTATGTGTTTAATCACTATAAATCCCATTCTGCTCATTAGAGTTTACTCTCAGAAAGTCAAGTACAAGTTCTCAAACTATGGGGTAGAGAAATCATGAACCAGTTTTTTATATTTCATGAAACTGACATAGCAGATAAAGCTATGTCAGTGGTTCTGAAGGAGAGTTAGAGCCACTGCAAGTGTGTGTGGGGAAGGGAGAGACAGGGGCTTGCCTGCACTCACCAGAGTGTCCAGCACGCTCTTGTAAATGTAGGGAGCCTGGTGCTGGCCTTTGCAGAATTCCCCACCCACCCTCACCATGTTGCTGAGAGTCAAAATAATGATCACAACCCACTTCTGGTTTCAGAGAGGAAGGCTGGATCAATCCTGGGCTTAGAAAACCAGAGTTATAATTGCAGAGGTATTGAGTGCCTAAGCTTCCTGAGAATAATGTTTGATTAAGGGCCATGGACTTGTGGCTCTTTCGTGATGGGGTGGTTGCTGCACTTGTTCGTATCACTGACAACATCACTGCCAATCAGCAAGTAGCAACTGGGATGTGTTACATCTGAACACATTTATATATGGAGTTTGATAGGGCTGGAGTAGGACACCAACTGGGTTAGTAGCACTGTCCAGATTTAGATTGGCTCTGCATCTTAATTCTAAATTAGCTTTATTGTTTTATGATGTTGGAATTCATTCAATGCACACTTCAGTGAGCATTAGAAAACGCAAAGAAACTGAGGTCATAGAAGCTAAACCCACAGATATAATACCTTGGTTTGTTGTGAATTCACTGTTTCTAGCCTTCACAGATCTTACAAAATCTACTGCAACTATCATTGGAGTATAACATAAATCGCAGTTGTATTTTCGGACTAAAGTTCTGAAAGCCAATCTGAAAAGATAGTACAAAAATATTTGCAAAAAAGACAAATAGCAATACCAAAAGCATTATTTTTGTAGACGTGTCATTTTCAGTTTTGGTGCTTTATTCTCTGGCAGTTTGAGCCCCACTGTAAGTTCTTGCAGGGGAGAAGAGAATGGAGCAATGTGATCCCCTAGCACGGAGCACAGCATAATGATTTTTGACAACTACTAGAAGTCTCCCTGATTTTGCAAGTACAGCTTTTGCCACAGTGCCCCTTCTTCTGCCACCATTGCTGTCCACCAACCTGAACGGCAGAGAAAAAGTATAAGGGCTGCAGAGGGCTGGAACAGGATTGATCAACTGGTAGTAACAACAGTTGAATCAACAGGTGTAGCCAGTACTTTTTGTGTTAGAAAAAGGTGCAGGAACTCACGTGTTATTTATTTATAAACCACCACCACCCTGATGAAATAACATCACTGTGATGCTAGAGGTCCTCTGTGTCTACTCAGGAGTAAATCACATTGTGTTCAATGAGACTTACTCCCAGGAAAGTCTCCATTCTGAGCCTGTCCTATGTATTACATATTGAATAGGTGGGATAGTGGAAAGTAGAGGAGGCTGTGTGGTTGCAGATGGATCCAGGTTTATGGCTGCAATCCTAAAGACACTTTCCTGGGAATAAGCCCCATTGGACACAATGGGGCTTACTTCTGAGTAGGCATGGTTAGGATTGTGCTGTTTATTACTTATCATTTATTACATCAGTGTATGACAATAAGGTTACATGCTGCCTACTCACCCTGGAAAGGGGGATGTGTGGTTGCAGAAGGATCCAGGTTTATGGCTGCAATCTTAAAGACACTTTCCTAAGAGCAAGCCCCATTGGACACAATGGGGTTAACTTCTGAGTAGACATGGTTAGGCTTAGTACCTGGTGCAGTGTCAGGCTGGCAGATGATGGGGCAGCTGCTCCAGGCTGCCTGCTGAGGCTGGGGGCTGCAGGCAAGGAAGGCAGGCAGGGGCTCTTGGTGGAGCAGAAGCTTGCTGCTGGGCTGGCTGGGTTGGAGGTGGCAATGGCGACAGAACGCAGCAAGGGAGAGATGCTCCTCAGGCCACTCTCAGTGCCCTGGCCGCAAAGCAGGGGGAGGAGCTTTCCCAGCTACAAAAAAAGGTGCAGGAACGTCGTGGCACTGCATTACGTTACAAAAAAAGCCCTGGGTATAGCCAATCAGGAATGGGAAGGCAAAATGCACACAGGGACTTACAAGCTCCTGGGTGAACCACCACCAAAAATATCAACATATACACACCAGAGAAAATATATTTAAAATTGTATTCCTGGTGTACAGACTTGATTAAATATTCACAACTTGATGAAAACAACTGCTGTGGCAAAAATCATGATTTGCTTATGGAAAACTGAACACATCAAATTCAAAGCCATAAATAGGATATTTTCAAAAATGTGAACTTACTTTGAATATCTGACCATAGGAGCACATATTTTAACAACAGACGCAGAATGAAACAAATCAACTGGATTTCTTCGAGGATGTTGGACAATTTCTCTGGGCTGACCAGTTATATTCAAAATATCAGGATGAACCTGTACAGGAAAAGGAAAGGAAATTTCTTTCTATTCTTTTCAAACTTCTTTAATGAATATATACATTACAAATGTAAAATGAAATAAAGCATTACCCTAGCCATTGCAAACATATGTAGCCTGCCCCATTATGGGAGCAAACCAGACTTAGGGCACTGAGAATGGCCCAGCTGGGCTGCCCCAAGTAGACTGTATCCAGAGCAGAAAGTTGGGCTGAGTCCAGAGAGTCAGGAAACCTGGGCTGCACTAGGTTCTCCAGAGCATGCTCAGTAGGCACCAAGTCCGTGGCACTTGGGGAGGGATTGCTTTCAAGGAGACCTACCTCAGATCATACTGAACAAGGAACAGCTGTGGTACCTGCCTCATAGGGAAGCCCAGGAGTCACTGACAACCAGTCACAGTTGCAGCCTGAGACTGCAGTACCTGTAGTGGAGGATGGATGCAAAGGGATTGTTGGAGTAGCCGGCTGTATCCATGAGGCTGGTGGGCTGTCCTGTATTCTGAGGTTGAGAGACAGAGGATGGAGTCCTGGCCAAGGACTCAAAATTTTTGCCAACACCAAATGGAATACTTCCATTATTACTCTGGCTTACCATGGACCCCTACGGTCTACTCAGATTTATACCTGAAATGGTATAACTCCAAGGACCTTTGAGGTGGCGTTTCTGCCCTGGATACAGCCTAACTGCAATGTTCAAGGCCAAGCTGAACATGCCCTCAAAATGCCTCTCCTGAACTGCCTAAACTGGCATAGCTAGGCCAGCCCAGGTACATCTGTCTTGGGCCAGCCGATGTCGACTTATGCCAGCCCAAGCCTTTCTCGTGTAACTGGGCTGGCCTATCTGGGAATTGGGCCAGCCCAGTGAAAGTCAGGGTAGCCCAAGTGTACTTCAGGATAGCATCCTATATTCTGTAATATTGTGTTGTATGTGAAAGTCTCTAAAGCAGTGGTTCTCAACCTTCCTAACGCTGTGACCCCTTTATAAGTTCCTGATGTTGTGGGGACCCCCAACCATAAAATTATTTTCGTTGCTACTTTATAACTGAAATTTTGCTACTGTTATGAATCGTAATGTAAATATCCGATATGCAGGATATATTTTCATTGTTACAAATGAAATGTGTGTTCTATGCACACATTGAACACAATGGGATTTCAGAGTAGGCTTGCATAGGATTGGGCCCTGAGGCTGCAATCCTAACCACATTTACATGGGAGTAAAGGCCCCCTGACTATAATGGGATTTATTTCAGAGTAGGCATGCATAGTATTGGGCCCTGAGGCTGTCAGTCAGCCCCAGTGCGCACGCAGCTACAGCTGGAGGTCTGGCAAGCCTGACCTGGCCCCCTGCACCAGAGGTCTTTAGGCGACCCTCAGCGAAGCTCTAGGCGACCCCCAAAGGGGTCCCGACCCCCACTTTGAGAAACATTGCTCTAAAGGATGTTCCAAACATTAATGCTGCAATCCTAAAGACACTTATCTGAGAGTAAGACCCCTTTAACAAAATGGGCCTTACTTTGGAATAGACATGGTTAGGATTGTGCTCTATATCACCGAAAATATGGTTAAGCAGACCCCACACAGTGCTGTCAAAAGAAGCTCTTCATGATCAATTTTGAGTCAATGTTATTTTTTTAAGCCCATATCTGAATCCCCTTTACTGCTCTAGCATAACTTGGGGACAAAAATCAGCAGCATTTGTCCCCTCAGAATAAAAACATGATTTTTACAAGTGATATTTTAACATAACCAGTTACAGCTTTGGGGCCTACTGGAGAAACAGCAGAAGTCCAAACTTTAAAAATAAAAGAGAAAGCAAGTAAGGTGATTTCTCTCCTCAACGTACACAATTTGGATGGTGATGCACTTCAAAGAACTAAGATGTGTTAGGGGGCTTCCTCCAAACAATTTAACAAATGTCACTGCTTTCTGATTCAGTGTAATGGCAAGGTAGCAAAAAGCACATGTATCTCTACAGAATTTGAATTCACAAAGGCAGGGGAAATTGGGCAGAATAGGTGTGCCACTCTTATTGAGATAAAGTAGAGCAGTTGTACTCAAAGTGTAGATTGGGACCCGCTTGGGTGGGTTGTGGTTTCATTTGGGGGTGGGGGAGGACAGCGCAAAAAGCTGGCAGTCATCATCTTGGAAACTGGCACTGGATGCTGCCATCTTGGAATGGGGTACTCATGCTGCAATCCATATTTTCCTGTGAGTAAATTTCATTGAACACCAAGGGACTTACTTCTGAGTAAACATACCAGACTTCTGGCATCACCGTGCTGTTACTTCCTATTGCAGTGTTTCTCAAACTGGGGGTCAGACCCCTTTGGAGGTCGCCTGACCCTTTCATGGGGGTCACCTAAAGACCCCTGGTGTATTTTGCATCTTTTTTATTTGTAATTAGAAATAAATATTTCACAATATATAATTAAATATTATTTTGTGATTAATCACTATGCTTTAATTATGTTCAATTTGTAGCAATGAAAATGCATCCTGCATATCAGATATTTACATTACGATTCATAACAGTAGCAAAATTACAGTTATGAAGTAGCAACAAAAATAATTTTATGGCTGGGGGTCCCCACAACATGAGGAACTGTATTAAAAGGTCACAGCATTGGGAAGGTTGAGAACCACTGTCCTATTGGATCACATCACTTCCACGGGGTCCCATTCAGGTTGTCATTCTTAGAAAGGGCTCCCGGGCTGATATGCCCAAGAAGCACTGCAGTAGAGATGTGCAGTGGCTGGGAAGATAGGTGAAGCAGAGCCTCCCTGATGCAGTGCTGAGATGGGCAAGTACTCACAACCCATGCACATCTGCTGCCCAGGGACATATGGTGGATGTGGTACAGGCTTCCCACCTGGAGTCCTTGGAAAAATGTGACCGCTGTGATAGGCAGAATGCACAGGGTGAGTGTCTCACACAGCAGCAGCACTATTTAGAAGACTCTGCTGGGGAGGCTCTGCTCTCCCACCACACATCCCTGGAATGTATGTATGTACTTATTAAATACATTTATTAGATGTCCAAGGTGGCTTACAATCACAAATAAAACGTACAAACCATTTTGAGGTGGGCAAAAACCTAGGAGCTGCTGAAGAGGAGGCAGACCACCCATCACTCAAACGCTTTTCATATGCTGTTTTCAATTCAAAAGGACTCCAGGCAATTTATAGGGAAATATAAATGTTCTTTTGACAGATTAAGTTAGCCATATGTACTGTATTAAGAGTGTGAGAAGAAGAAACTGTCTGACTTACCCAATCATTGGAGCCCATCAACTCATCCATAGGTGGCAGGACTTGTCTGTCTACGTCCCCAGAAGTGGAGAGCTGACCTTCTGACAAGAAAAGTAACTGTAAAACACTCAAAGAAAGACTGAGTTTCTCTTTGATGCCTGTCTTAGGATATTAGTCCTTCAAATGTGGAGAAAACTGAGTGGATGAGATGCTCACTTCTGAGATTATCTGGCAGGTCTTCTTTCCCTGGGTTTCCCTGGTGTAGCCTCTGCAAGAACTGCAGAGCCACAGCTCTGGTTCCGTCTCTCTCTGCAGGATCAAGAACTGGCCCTTTCTGTGCCTGCCTGGGCTTCTTGACACAGCATCTCCCAGGCCTTCCCTCTCCCTCTGGGCTCAGACCTTCCCATTCCCAGGTCCAGCAGCCTCTTTGCACTTCATTGGAGGTAGTTAAACCTTGAGGGAAGGCGGGAGGAGTAAATACAGAGCAGACTGCAAAGTGTGCAGCCTTGCATTGGCCATGGCTGCCTACAGACATTGCCTACAGCAGTGTCACTCTGAGCCCAGTCCTATGCATGTTTTCTCAGAAATCCAACTTAAAGCTTACTCCCAGGAAAGTGTGAATAAGATTGGAGTCTCAAAGCCCAGTCCTATGCATGTCTACTCAGAAGTAAGCCCCATCATAGTCAATGGGGCTTACTCCCAGGAATGTTGGATAAGCCTCCCATCTGTCAGCATCTCCATAGTGATAACCTTATTGTACCTTTCACAAGACAGCAAAAGAGTGGCGATTAATCCTGAGCTGACATGTGAAGCTCTTGCGGCACCAGGGAATCATGGGAATCGTAGTTTTCCCCTTTCTCTCTCAGGAACCCGACTGGAGGAACCAGAGCATTCTGGGAATCGTAGTTTTCCCCTTTCTCTCTCAGGAACCCCATGACTGGAGCAACCAGAGCCTTCTGGGAATCGTAGTTTTCCCCTTTCTCTCTCAGGAACCCATGACTGGAGCAACCAGAGCCTTCTGGGAATCGTAGTTTTCCCCTTTCTCTCTCAGGAACCCATGACTGGAGCAACCAGAGCCTTCTGGGAATCGTAGTTTTCCCCTTTCTCTCTCAGGAACCCATGACTGGAGCAACCAGAGCCTTCTGGGAATTGTAGTTTTCCCTTTTTTCTCTCAGATACGCAGGACTGGAGCAACCAGAGCATCCTGGGATTTGCAGTCTTTCTCAAGAACTCAGCCTGGATCACAGCATGGAAAACGTACTCACAATCACAGAGTGACCAATAAACCCACCCCGCCACGAGTCGTCGCCTCTGCTGTTCCGACCTTTACCCTCAGAAGCACTTCCGTTTCCGGTGCTACCACCCGTCGCAGGGTCTGCGACTTCCTGTCCCAGAGTGCCCTCGGCCGCATCATGGACCACAATGGTGAGCCGGGGGTGGGTGAGGGGGCTCTATATATAGCCCCGCGCGCTTCCTGCCCGCCCGGTTTGGATCTCTGTAGGGCTCAGGCTGGAGGCCGATTCGGGCGGCCAAGTCATAAGGGCTGGGGGGGGGGAGTCGTTCCGGAGGTCGTGGCCTAGCGCGGTCTTCGGTCCTCCCGCCCGCCTGTCACTGAGGCAGCCGCGAGTGAGGGGGCGGCGGGAGGAGGCCCCGCCCCACTCCTGTCACTTGGCTCCTGTGGGGTCTCCTGGGGGCTCTGAGGCAGCAGCCCCGCCCCTGCTGCGCTCCTTCCGAACGTTCTAAAGGGGCAGGGCGGGGTGAGGGAGGGGGTGGCTGTGACAGTTGGAGGCGAACCAACGTTCCAAGGAGGCGGGGCAGAGTGGGGGGAGGGGAGGCAGGTGCAGCTCTGACCGTTGGAAACCGTTGGTGGCGGTTGGTTCCGAACCAGCGTTCCAAGGGGGGCGGGAGGCGCGCGAGCGCTCACCACCCCTGCGCTCCCACAGGAGCTGCCTAGCCCCTCCCCCCAGTACCGCAAGTGCCACCTGTCAACATTTACCTCAGAGATGTGTGAGGTGTTGGGAGTCCCATGTAAAGCACCGCAGCCCTGTGAGGCGCACAAGGACCCACATGGACATTCCCCTCAGCACCCCAGAAAGAGTCTCCTCAATAACATACGTGTCACCTGTCAACATTGACCTCAGATATGTGTGAGGCTGCTGAAGTCCTGTGGAAAGCACCACAGCCCTGTGAGGCGTGCAAGCACCCACCACACACAAGACCCCATATGAACTCTCCCCTCAGTGCCACAGAAAGTGGCCTCCCCTCAGTACCATTTGTGCCCCCCCCCTTGTCAACATTTATGTCAGAGATAGGTGAGGCAGAGCCTCACTCACAAGACTCTTGAAAAGCACCCACAACACATGCACAGGAACTAGGAATGCCCCATAAGTGCAGCCTGTCAACATTCCCCTCAGGGATAGGTGAGGCAGAGCCTCCCCAGTGGTGTCCTTCAAAAAGCACCTCCTCCACGTGTGGCATGCAAGCACTATGCACATGGGTTGTGAGTGCTTGCATGGCATACGTGGTAGTGCTGCTTATCAAAGGAGTCCAGTGGGGAGTTTCTGCCTCACTCATCCCTGTGGGAAATGTTGACAGGCTGCACCTATGGGCATTCCTAGCTCCTACACGTGGTTTGTGAGTGCTTGGGCACTCTTTGAAATGCTCTGGTGCTCCACTTTTCAAAGGACTCTGGTGAGGGAGGCTCTGCCTCACCTGTCTCACACACCCCTGAAGGAAATGCTGATAGGTGAGCATCTGCATTTGTGTGGTGGGTTTTTTAGCTTGTGAGTGCTCAAGGTCTCACACAGTGGTGGCACTGCTTAATGGACTCTAGTTCTCTGCCCGCATCCCACATCCCTAGAATATTGGTTCAGAATTAACAGTCACCAATTGTATCCAACTGTCATGCAGTGGATTTTTCATACCCCACAGTTCTTCTCCATTTCTTTCCTTTTAAATCCCATTGTTGCTTGTCCTATCTGTGGCTAGATCACTGTAGGCTCCCTACCTCTTGTGCCTATGTTGTACCTACATACACCAGTGGAATAATAGCCTTTATCGTTGACCCCACTGTGCTGCTCCCAGAGCCCAATCCTTTGCGTATCTACTCAGCAGTAAGTCACATTATAGTGAAAAAGGCTTACTTCTTAGTAATTGTGAATGCAATTGGGTGCTCACTCTCTCTATCTCCAAGCAAGAGCGATGAAAGCAAAAAGTATCCACTATTTAGTTCCTGGTGTTGCATTACTCATTTCTGAAGTAATCCTTCAAGCCATCTAGCGAAGCATTCTTGACTCTTGCAGGCAGCGATTTGTGAGGATTATTTTATATTTTTCTTTGTGCTATGGATAGCTGCATTGGTTCCAGATTGACCACTTCAAGCAAGTTAGCTATTTTAATACCTTGAATTGAAAATGATTCATTGGTGTGAAATGGGAATTAACACAGCAATTTTTATACCCTTGTGGTCCAGCTTGCCATCTTGAAGGCATAAAATGTGACAGATTCTTACTGTTCACTGAAAGAGGAGAAAGTTAATTTCAAAATTCAGAAATAAAGTGCACAGCGGGCACCAGTGGGCAACCCTACTGGGTAGTGGACATCTTCAAGCATCTTTGCGCAGTGGGCACCGAGCATCCGTACAGGTTAACAGGCACCACTAAGCATCCCCCGCAGTGCGCAGTTAGCACCATCGGGAAGCTGACACTACCAGGCATTACTGTGCAGTGGCAGCGGGAACTACCAGCCATCCCTACCGAGCAGCGAGCTCCACCAGGCATCACTGCGTAGTGGCACTGGGCACTGTCAGACAGTGGACACCACTGGACATCACTGCGCAGTGGGCAACGGGTACCATCGGACAGCGGACACCACTGGACATCACTGTGCAGTGGGCAATGGGCACCATCAGACAGCGGACACCACTAGGCATCACTGCGCAGGGGCACCAGTGGACACCATCAGACAGCAGACACCACCGGGCATCACCGTGCAGTGGATATTCCCGCAACGACGGGTACATTCATCATCTTTGTTTAGCAGCTGGCATCACTGGGTAGCGGACACCACCGGGTATCACCGCACAGTGGGCACCAATGGTTACTGGGTTGCGGACACCATTGAGCATCACCGCACAATCGGCACCGGGCATCCCTGCCAAGCAGCAGACACAACCGGGCATCAGTGGGCAGCAGTCACCATAAGACAGCGGGCATCACCTTGCACTGGACTGAAGAGGGGGGGATTTACTGCTTGGGTAACAGCCTATCCTCCATATCAATCCACCAAGGACTTTGTGCTTCACATGCAGGGTCAAGCACGATACCAAAGTCTTTCATAGTCTTTCAAGACTGATGGAGGCCAAGTTTCAGAGTAGGGGAAAGTGAAACAAGGGCCGATTAGGCCTGGAAAACAGATTGATTAGTGGTCTCTACTGTATCTCCCTGCCTGGCCAGTTTTACACTGGGCTTCTTAGACTTCTGTCCAGCAGAGATTTGAGTAGTTCCACTGAGAAGTCTAGGACAGGATAAGGGAAAAATATCTCTTTTCCCTGAGGATTTATTTATTTATTTAGTGTATGGCAAAATACATCAAATGTTGATGTCCATCCACTGAAGGACAGAGTGGTCTATGTTGGAGAAATCAGACATAGGGTTGGTGTAGGCACTCAATGGACACTCGAACACAATGTGATGAATATGTTGTCAAGGAGCACGACAGTCACATTGAGGGGTAGATACAAAACCCCTACCTCGCCAGCATTGGTCAACTCTGTGCCATGTTGGGTACGGAGCCTGTTCAGAGTTGACCAATTCTGGCAAGGTAGGTCAAAACCTGGCACCTATTATGAAGGGTCCTCTATGTAGCTGCCCGTATCTGGAGGTTCAGCAGCACGTTTAGCTTTCCAGTGTGCGTTAATGTTGAAGTTGTTAGATAGCTGTTGTGCGAGTGCCAGAGAGGGCTTCCTAGATTTCAGCCTGCCAGTTAGTTGGTAGATGGAGAAGATCAGCATACACAGGTAGAAGTGGGTTTCTCATAATTTTATTGTACTCTTTCACTAAGGCATCCTTTAGAGCTGGTGGTACAATGTGGCTCAAAACGGGGAGCCAGCAAGTAGGAATAGATTTTATACAATCGCTTATGATCCTCATGTTTTTGTTTAGTTTGGCATCGATATTACTAGTGTGGCAGCTGTTAAGCCATACAGGGGCACAGTATTCTGCTGCAGATATCCTAGTGCTGATATTCTGAAAGTAGAGGCTGAGGCTCCCCAACTTGAGCCTCTTAGTTTCTGGAGTAATTTTTTCTGGTGTTCCTGGTGTTAATTTTTGCCTACATGTTCTCTAGGTGTTTCTTATAAGAGAGAGTCCGATCCAGAGTTACTCCCAGGTATTTGGGATGAGGGTTGTAAGGGAGTAATTTGTTATTCAGGTAGACCTTTGGGGTTGCATTGGCAAGTTTATTGTTAAGATGGAAACAAGTAATCACCATTTTGCTGACACTAGGTATGAGTCACTAGTCAGCAAAGAATTTTCCCGAAATCATAAGGTCCAATGAAGAGGCAGTCCAGTACCTCCATGTTTGTATCTTGTGCTGTATATTTATCTTCAGTCTTCTCCTACTGTACTTGGAGTATAAGTCATGCAGTTTCTGCACTGGGTTAAAATTGGGCTGCCTGTCAAATAAATTATGCACAGAAATGTGTTGTGAGTGATATTAACCTTTTCTGAGCCAAATAAACATGAAAGAATTGTATTGTTAAGATATTGACTGAGTTCTACCATTGGATTAACTCTGCACCTATTCTGAAACACTTTTGCCCTCATTAGTTTAAATATTTCAGGCTGTACAATTTCTGTTATTTCTTTAGAACACACAGGCTGCAATCATAACCTCCACATAGACTGGCATAAGCCCCAGCTTAAGTCCTGTGCTGACGAGGGAATGTTACTAATGTGATCTAAGGCACTTCTTTCCCACTTGTGGGGGGTGGGTGGGATAGACCACTGCACAGGGATACTCTGACCTCTCCACACGTCCATGGAGACATGCCATGTGAGTGAGACCAGCCTAAATTTGTTATGATTGCACCCACAACTATTTATGCCACATAACATTTTTAACCATTCACAAACTATGTCTGTTCCCTAAAAAATAAAAGAAAAATTTAAAAAAAGGTTTTAAAAAAGTGTTTGTTCAGATTGGTTGCTACGCGTGGCATAGATTCAGATATTGTGAAGTACATTTGAAGATGAAGAACAACAGTAATGTTTGAAGCCTGACATTGGGATTGTTCCATTTCAGATGCGGGTGAGAGTGAAAAAAACCTAAAATCTCTCTATGTGTAATGAAGTATATGTCAAGAAGAGGGACTATAGGCTAGTTATTTAATTTTTGGGTGTTTCTTTTAAGCATCAGATGAATACGTTTTTAGAATAATGCATATACAAATCCAGTCCATATAATGAGAGAAAGGGTTTAATTATCAGAATTTCATCTTATTATAGTTTATTATTTTGCAGAACATCTTTGACAGAATGCAAAACTTTGTGAAGTCAACAGTGCAATCCTATTCATGTCTACTCAGAAGTAAGTTCCATTGAGTTCAATGGAGCTTACTCCCAGCAAAGTGCTCTTAGGATTGGCCTATATACCTGTATCACAGTGATCTGATACACATACTGAGGGAGACTAGGTTTAAGTACCCTCTTGGCCATGAACCGTTAGGGATCTTGGGCTAGTCCTTATTACACAACCTATAGGGCTGTGGGTGGTGCAAGCGGTAAAGACACTGTGCCTGATAACCAGCAGGCCAGGGTTCGATTCCCGGGTCAGCCCCACAAGACAGGGTGAGCTCCTGTCCTTAGCCCAGATCTGCAGCGCCAGCTGGATCCAGTCGTATTGGCTCTGCCTTTCCATTGGACTAATTCAGTGGCATGGGGGGGGATTTGCTGCTTGGGTAACAGCCTATCCTCCATAACAATCCAACCCAGGCTTTTGTGCTTCGCATGGAGCATATGCAGCGCCAAGCACGATACCATAGTCCTTCAAGACTGACGGAGGCCTGCTTTAATGTACCTCATAGGATACTTGTGAAGAAAAAATGCAGGGTCAGAATCACTTCCTTAGAGGAAGCGTTGGGGATTTCAATGTATTAAATGAAAAATAAATGTGAAAAATGAGTTATTGTTACATGGGTTAATTAAAATTAAGTAGAATGTTGAAGATAGGAAACAGTTATTTAGCAGCTGCATAAATGAAAACTAACCAGCTTTGAATTTTTTTACTCAGACAATGATTTGCAAGGCACAAATAGTTCTGGAACACTGGGTGGTCTTGATGTCCGCCGTCGCATCCCTATAAAGCTAATCTCCAAACAGACCAGCAAAGCAAAGCCTACACCACCTCGTCCTGCAAGAAGTATGAACAGAGCACCCTCAAAGGCTGGTGAAGAAGGTAAACTGATATGATAAATTATTTCAATTTTTTTTTGCAATTTCTGCTATGCAACTTGGACAAAAATATAGTATTTCCAGCTTCTAGGCAATTCACTGTTCTTGATTCTGATGTATTATTTGGGTAGCCCTATCCTAACCTGCACACTGGAATAGACAAGCTGGCTAGCCTGTGCCATATCCAGCACAGGGTTGAGGCTATCTTTGGCTTGGCCTGGTGTAAGGGTTTCCTTTTGTTAGGAAGAAAGGTAAAATAGAAGTCTAATGAATGAATGGATGAATGAATGAATAAATAAGGGGAATGCATCAAGTTCCTTAGATGAACTGCATCTAAATTGATGATGCAGAACCAGATAGTCTGGTGCTACACTGGTCACTTACCCTACAATCCAGAGTAACTACGGGAGCACGTAAGAGACATTATGTGTACCCTTAGTTACAGCACTACCTAGTGAAAACCTATGGGAAATTCGTATTGCAATCCAGAGTAAATTGTTCTTACACCGGAGCAAGGACTCCACGTAGTTACTCTGGATTGCGCCCTTAGACACAAGTGGTTAAGACACTGTGCCTGTTAACCAGCGGGCCAGGATTCGAGACCTGGGTCCCAATAAGACAAGGATTCCCTGCTTTAGGGAGGGGTTTGGAATAGATGATCCACTGGGTCTCTTCCAACTCTATGATTCTATGAAAAAAGAACTGGAGTTGGGCTCTGGCCTAAGTTCCAAATCCCGGCACCACCCATGCCAAGCCCTGGGCCACTCATAGGCTAGCCCTTCCCTTGCCCCAGAATGCCCCTATTCCGCCCTTCCTCCTTTCACAGACCCCTTAGCTGTCCTGACTTGACTTGCCAGAAGTTACTGCTCTTTTACTCTACAATCCAGAATAACTACTGAAAGACATAAGAGGCACTTACTCTGGTTTGCTCTATGCATTTCCCATAGGTGGTACCGTAACTACGTAGGTGTAAAACAGTGGTTCTCAATCTTCCTAATGCTGTGACCCCTTTATAAGTTCCTCATGTTGTGGGGACCACCAACCATAAAATTACTTTCGTTGCCATTGCTGCAGTGCTATGCACACTTTCTTGGGAGTAAACCTCACTGAACTCAGTGGGAATGACTTCTGAGTACATATGCATAGAATTGGGCTCTAAGGCTGCAATCCAAGCACTTTCCTTGGAGTAGCCCCATTCACTATTATGGGACTGACTTCTGAGGAGACCTCCATAGGATTGGGATCTCAGGCAGCAGAGCCAGCCACTGTTTCCTGGGAGTAAGTCCCATTCACTATCATGGGACTGACTTCTGAGTAGACATGCATAGCACTGCATTTTTTTCATTTTAGATTGTGAGCCCTTTTGGGACAGGGACCCATTTGCTATTAATTAGTGATTAATTTTTTTCATTTCCTCTGTAAACCACTTTGAAAATTTTTTGTTGAAAAGCGGTATATAAATACTGTAGGTAGGTAGGTAAGGTAGATAGGTAGATAGATAGATAGATCTGGGCTCTAAGGCTGCAATCCTAGCACTTTCCTGGGAGTAAGTCCCATTCATTATCATGGGACTCACTTCTTAGTAGACATGCATAGAACTCTAAGGCTGCAATCCTAGCACTTTCCTGGGAGTAAGTCCTGTTCACTTATCATGAACAACAACATTGAGGAGGCTTACTTTTGAGTAGAGCACAAGGAGCAGGGCACAACGGTCGGTGCACAAGCGGGTCGGTGCACAAGCGGGACAGCCCACCTGCAAGAGCTCTGGCACCACGCTCACACCTCAGCGTGCTTAACACTCTCAGCCCGCAAGCACACTGAGGATCTGTGGGGGGGACAGGAGGAGGCTGCTGTCTGTGATGAGTGTGTCGGGCACCTCCCCACCCCCAAGGCTCCACATTGGTCTCACAGCCGCTCAGAGGCTCCTTCTGAGCTGCTTCTCAGTGGCTTCTTCCAGCTGCAGCGGCTCCAGCATTTCTGCCAGGTCTTCCCACCTGGCCCCCTGCACAAGGGGTCTTTAGGCAACCCCAGGAAAGCTCCAGCGACCCTCAAAGGGGTCCCGACCCCCAGTTTGAGAAACGCTGGTGTAAAAGATCCCATAGTTACTCTGGATAGTAGCCTTAGAGCAACAGTAACAAATTCAGCCTCCTGACTCCCAGCGTGGCACAAAAGTGGCACTTTTGTAATACCTTTGGACAGATGCAAGTGTGCCAGCCCAGTGGCAGTATAGAATTCCATCATGTATCTGCCACAGCTGTCTCATATTCATGCACTTAAAGGATTAGAATGATTTCATATATTCAAAATTTTACTGATTAGCTTTCTAATGATTTTGTTTGGGTTTTGTTCGTTTTCAGAAGAATTTGATTACAATGAAGAAGAAAGGTATGAATGCAAAGGAGGTGATGTGTTTGGTAATCAAAGAAGGTTCCCTGGACACCTCTTCTGGGATTTCAAGGTGCAATATTTGATTCAGTAGTTCTGATGGTATATAAAATATACCATTATAAAGTACACGTGAATGTAAGGAGTAGAAAGACAATTCAGAATACTATTGTTTTGAATAGGATAATCAGTATCTTTAAAAAAATCTCACACTCATTTATGTATAGTGTTTGCAGGGATGTCAAACTCATTCATACAACTCCAGTGGTGGGCTTCAGGGGGTTCTCACAGGTTCTATTGAACCCTTTGTTAATGAGCGCCTGGCTCTGAGAACTGGTTACTAATGGGACATAGAACATGTTGTTCTACCTATGGACATAGAACCTGTTGTTAATTTAGGTTATTAGGACATAGAACCTGTTATTAATTTATTTGAATCCCACCACTGCAGCAGGCCCAGTAATCATTTATGACTCATTCTGTTGGCTGGAAGTGATTTCATTGAGAATGAATTAATACATCATAAAAAATGTATACAGCTTTAAAAAATGGTGACCAGAAATAAGTACTTTGTTTTCGTCTTGTAATTCATTTTGGGCTAATGACAGAAGCAAAAGAAATGCAAATCTTGATCATATTTTCAAGAAATGGGAGCACTCGGCTATCATGCTGGGATAACCCAGTTATCATATGGACATCTCTCCCTTTCTTTTTGATCTTGGAAGATGCCACCCTCTCTCTGGAAGACATCAGAATGCACGAGGTGGGAAGAATAGAACAGCTTCTTACCACCATTCTGTTGCCTTTGAAGCTTCTTTTTTAAGAGAGTTTCCTGTGCATTGGGCTTGCTGGTTTTCTGACTGGGCTGCAGTCTGGGAACATTGCTTATCAGATGTCCCTCACAAGGCCTGCTTGGGGAGGAGGAAGAGAAAAAACTCATACTAATTGTATCTGGCAACATCCTGACTCTGTATGTGAGGAATGAATAGGCGACCAGAATGATGAACAGTTTGGAAGGTGGGGGGAGGCTAATGGAGAGTCTTTGAGTTATTCAGAATTCAGCTGTTGAGCTTTTTGGACGGACTGGGCATGTGAGGGTTTTGGAGGCAGTACGAAAAAAGGTGCTTTGACTCTGTTGAATCAAGACTAAAATTATTAATGAATAAAAATGTACCTTTCAATTTCACATTTTTATTACTCTTTAGCAATTCCCTGTTCTTTGGGTCAAAACTGGCCCTTATGAGTGAGTTCAATATATATGCAAGTATATTTGGTAATTGTCGTAGGACATTTTGGTGGATTTAAAACATTTTAGCCCTTACATAAAAATGTGGATATCTTACCCAGGTATATCTCAAAACATAAGGTGTGTGAGGATATAATGACAATAGGCTGATGAAATACTTGATTGCCATTTAAACAGTTAAACTTGCTTGGAGAAAAAGATGATACTCCAGTCCATTTCTGTGACAAGTGTGGCCTACCTATCAAAATGTATGGACGCATGGTAAGTAGTGCTGTATTTATCAGATAGTCTAGCACTCTGTCTTTTCCTTTGTTTTCTTAATATAATGAACTATAAAATCATTCTCAGTTCTGTACTATATTGTGCCCAGTTGAGGTAAGAAAGATATAATGAATGAAATGCTGGAGACAGAATTTATCTTCGCCACAGTGGTTCAGACACTTTGCCTGTCAGGCTGGGGTTCCAGATCCAGTGCTACAAGATGGAGTGAACTCCTGTCACTTGCCCAACTTCTGCCAACTTAGCAGTTCAAAAACATGGAAATGCAAATAGGTACCAACTCAGTGGGAAGGTAACAGTGTTCTGTGCACCTCAACATATCGTCATGCTGAGCTCATGACTGCAGAAGTGTTTTTGACTGCTGGCAGAAAGGCATAGAAACGGGGTTGAGCACCCTAGCATGGCCATGCCTAGCACTACAGCCTGTGGGGGACACCATATACTTACACAGGGTGCAGTCCCTTGGTTGTTAATAGTTCCTGCACTGAGAAGCCACACGGCAGTGGCATTCATAGGAAACTACAGGCTATGTGGCCTGCAACAGGTGACACACTCAGGGTGACATGTGGAGGGGAGGAGTAATGTGCTAAAATTGTGATGGTTAGGAGTAATCCCTTCATTCTATATAGCACTGGATGCTTATTTTACAACAGAATGCAATAAAAAAACAGTGTGACATATCTCCTTGTCCATTGTAAAGGCCAAAAATCTAGAAAGGAATAAAATGCATGGAACCTATGGAAAGTGAAAGTGGGCTATATTGAATGTTTACTCACAAGTAGGTGACCTTGCCTGTCCATTATTCTTTCCATTATTGGAAAGGGCAGGTTGAGAGAAATCCAACAACAGCAAAATAGTCGCCATCCAATAAACACAGTCCCGTCCCTCCAACAGCTGCGAATAAGCCCTCCTAAGCTGACAAATGTATTTTGAGCCCAATGGAAAGTGAAAATAAGCTACATGTTTGCGTTTTCTTGTGAGTAAACAAATGTGCCTCAGCTTGTGTTGAGGTCAGATAGAGGAATGAAGGCCATAAGAATCCATTGAAAGTGGAGCTCCGCCAATGTTCCAGAAATCAGCCTCCCCCATAAAAAATAATAAAACAGAGGCCCCTTTCCTTGAGGACACCCCCAGCAGTATATGTGTTCCCACTGAATACGGTGCTAATCCTTTTTTTTTTGGTGCGGCTGCATCCAGCAGTGAGGGAGGACTTAGGATTTGGCTGCTCCAACCTTAAGTTCTCTCCTCAAAGATGGATAAAAAGTGCCATAAGCTTTTCTAAGTATTCAGATCTTGTGAAGAGTTAATTAAAATTTCTATGTACCATTTCCTTGAATGTTGTGATTCTTTTTTTTAGATACCTTGCAAACATGTTTTCTGCTACGACTGTGCTCTTTTGCATGAGAAGAAAGGTGACAAGATGTGTCCTGGGTAAGTTCATTAATACATGCTTATTGAATAGTGCACAAAGATATAACAGTGTGTACTTCTTTTTTCTGGTGGTCAGTATGCCTGATCTGATTCCATGTATATCCTCTTTTAAAAGGGGAGTGTAGACTTAAGATGCAAGGAAGACACACGTGAGGGGGATAGGATCTCTTTGACAAAGGTGACTCTGTGTACAAGTTGACTGGAAACTAGTTTGGGAAGCAGTTGTCACTGATAAATGGAATGATAAATGGAATGATAAATGGTCAAATCATTCAGCAATGATATTTTAGCCCTGACTAAAATAATCAGGAAGGAATACCTACACAATATAAAGCTGATAATAGTGCTTTAAATAAACTTGGTAAAACATATTTATATGGATAAGAACTTATATGAATAAGAACTTGCAGTAGTGTCTGTAAATCACATTATTGTTCTTTCGCCCCAATCCAGCTGTAATGAGCCTGTGCAGCGAATTGAGCAGTGCATTCGTGGTTCTCTCTTCATGTGCAGCATTGTTCAAGGGTGCAAGAGAACATATTTATCCCAGAGAGACTTGCAGGCTCACATCAACCATCGTCATATGAGAGCTGGTAAACCAGTTGCACGGCCTGCATTGGAACCTGTTCATCCCCCTATTGCTCCACCTCCTTCTGAAATCCCAGAGCGGTTCATCATGCCACCTGACAAGCATCATCTCAGCCACATTCCACCAAAGCAGCATATCATGATGCCACCTCCGCCGTTGCAGCATGTGCCGCATGAACATTATAATCAGCCTCATGAAGATATTCGTGCATCACCTGCAGAGATGTCTATGGCTCCTCCTCCGCCTCGTTCAGTCAGTCAAGATACTTTCCGCATTTCGACAAGAAAACACAGCAATCTCATAACTGTCCCTATTCAGGATGATTCAAACTCTGGTACTCGGGAACCACCACCGCCAGCCCCAACCCCTTCTCATCATCATCCTGAATACCAGAGTCAACCAGTGGTGTCACACCCTCATCATATTATGCCACCACAGCAACATTATGCACCACCCCCTCCCCCACCTCCACCAATCAGCCATCCAATGCAACATCCCCCACAGGGAGGAGGTACTCCTCATTTGGTTTATAGTCAAGCTCCTCCTCCTCCAATGACCTCTGCTCCTCCACCAATAACCCCTCCCCCTGGACATATTATGTCCCAGCTGCCACCATATATGAACCATCCTCCACCTGGACCACCACCACCCCAACATGGTGGCCCACCTGTAAATGTCAATGCACCCCCTCCCCATCACTATAACCCTAATGCTTTACCACAATTCAGTGAAGACCAAGGAACTCTCAGCCCTCCTTTTACGCAGCCTGGGGGAATGAGTCCAGGCATATGGCCAGCTCCAAGGGGGCCACCACCACCACCAAGAATTCAAGGTCCACCTTCTCAAGCTCCACTTCCTGGACCACACCATCCCGATCAAGCCAGATACAGGCCATATTATCAGTAATAACAACAGTAAATTGAACTAAAGTCTAATATAGGAAAGGTAAAATTCTAAAAGCATTCTTTTAATGTATTTGATTGTTGGAGGAGTGCTTTTTTGTTTTACTTCATGTAGAAAGAAACAAAACTCTTGACTGTAAAACCCTCTGGGGACTTGAATCTTTTTTTAAAGTTTTGCTTGTAGGACTCTGGACACCTGATATACTGTAGTGCTTCTCTGTAGTTAACAGCTACTTTTTAAGACTTTGTGCCTGTAGCCTGGTTGAACTTCCCAAGAAATGAACATTTGTAATATTTCCTGAATAACTAAATACTTATTGTACAACTTAAAAATATTTTTGTTATATTCAGTGTTTAGTTTTATTCATTTGTTTTTCTTTTTTGTCAACCTGCCGGTATGTATGATTAAATTTAAGATGTGGTCCAAAATTGTTTGTTTTACATGAACTGAATGCATCTTTGAAATGATAAAGTGGGAAGAAAAGATAAGAGAAAAAATTATTAATATTTTTCCAGAAAGTAAAATTCAAAGGGGAGTATTTGAGATCATTTCAAAGAATGAGATAAAGTTGTGAAGCAGCGACTTTATTGGATAAATATCTGCTGCTAAGCAAGTACAAGCTTTGGGGTTTCACAGAATTCACAGAAATGTGCCCTTTAAATCCAAGGCTTGTTATGCCGGCGTCTCTCTGTGTCTACTCTAGTTCTCAGTTTTCAGAGGAAAACACTGAAGTTTACTTTAAGCAGGGGTCTCTGAACCTTTTTGCAGGAGGGCCACATCATCTCTCATACTATCGGGGTGTTACTTTTTGAATAGCAGAGCCCCCTGCCTGGGGAATAACAACAGCCAAAAGCATGCGTATAGTTCCAGTAAAATTATATTAGCAATAAGTTCTTGCAGCAGAGTAACAAACACAGCATAAATATAAATCATAATACAGCGCATCAAAGTCTCTGGCATACCTTTCGGTATGTTCCCCCCAAATACATCACATTACACCATCAGTTATATACACATACATTTCCAGTCATAATGCTGATTATGTCTTACATCTGTGCTGTAGGCTAATATTCCTTCCTCCGACAGGTGTTGCTACTTGTTGAGCTCTAATTTCAACTATGCCTGTTCCTGTGCTAATACTTGCCAGGCATAACACCCCTCCAAATTTGATCTCAACAAGTTTATAACATAAATATACATTGCAACATAAATTCAGTTTTAATAACATTTCCACATAGATATACTGTACAATCCAAGACTCGATCATGGCATCATGCTTTCCTTTACTTAGAGGTTTACTCATTCCATCTGCAATCATATTCTCTGATGGACAATACCTCAGACTTATTAGTTTGGATTCTACAGCTTCCCTTACATGTGCAAATCTAATTGCAATGTGCTTTGCTCTAGCCCTGATTTTGTTTGATTCTGCTATGGTTATACATGCTTGGTTGTCCTCCATGACTTGGGTTGGAGCTTGATTATCAGCATATAAATCAACAATTAATTGTTTAAAATAAATTGCTTCACTACAGGCTGCCGACACAGCGCCAATTTCCGCTTCTGCGCTAGACAGTGCTATAAGAGATTGTCTGGCGGTCCTCCATCCCACTAATACACTTGCATAGTATAACAATATTCCTGATGTAGATTTTCTACTTGTCACATCTCCTGCCCAATCAGCATCAGCATATATAATTCTGTCATTGGCATTATCAGGCATAGGCTGCAATCCTAAAGACACTTTCTTGGGAGTAAGACTCATTGAACACAATGGGGCTTACTTTTGAGTAGACATGGTTAGGATTGCAGCCATAATACTTAAACAATAATCTTTGGTTTGCTTAATATTTTTTAACACTCTAATTATTGCATTCCAGTGCGCTTGATACACTTCTGCTTAATATATTCACAGCAGCACTTACGTCTGGTCTTGACTACTGTGAAATATATAATAGACTCCCCACTGCTGATTGGTATTTCTCTTAGTTACAGCTAGGACTTTGTTCAAAGTTTGACTTCATAAAGTCTATACACATAGGTGTGCTTGCACCTTTACAATTAGTCATTTTGTACTCTTCCAACAGTTTTTCTAATTATACTGTTGATGACATATAAATCCATTACTCACTTTCTTGAAATTTAATCCAACATAATTTTGTAATTCACCAAGATCTCTCGCAGTAAATGTCTCACTTAGTTGTTTCACAATTATATTTTGACTTTCAGTATCTGGTGACAAAATCAAAATATCGTCCACAAAAATTAACAGAATATCACATGATTGTCCAGCATTCCTGGTATAAACACATGGATCAGCTATGGAACGCTTGAATTTCAATTGCATGAACCTGTTGTCTAGACATGTCCTCCACGCGTTAGCAGACTGTTTCAGACCATACAATGCTTTGTTTAATTTCCAACACATATTTGTATTTCGATACACTACCGCTTGTGGTATAGCCATGTAAATTTCTTCAGCTAAATTAGCATGAAGATACGCTGTTTTAATATCTAGATGTTTGTTTACATAGTTCCTTTGTACTGCAATTGCTAAACATACTCTCAATGAAACTGGATTCAACGTTGGCACAAATATAGGCCAAAAAAATTTACATATCAGAATGTATTGGAGTGAAGTACAGGGGCCAGATAGAGGAATCTTGAAGCTTGCCGAGGGCCGCATCTGGCCCCAGGGCCAGGTTTGGTGACCCCTGCCCTATAGCAATAACATAGCATTCCAAATTTAAGATGCTTCCCAAATATGCAGTACACTGCTCATGAAAATCTTGGAAAACAGCACAACTACCCTTGAAATCATCCTGAATATCATACAAGTACATGTGTCAGCTGAAATTTACTCTGCGTTATGAAGTGGCCCACATAATACATCCTATGATAAATACTGAGATGCAGTTCTGCTGATATGAATATCACCATTGAGACAGTTTCTCCTCTTTGCACATGACTAAGGTTCTGGTAAACTTTTACGCTTCTCATTTTCCAGATACGGTTGAAGCAATATCTTAACTGCAGTTAGGTCAAGGTTATGGGGGTACCTGTATATGGCTACAATCCAGAGTAGCTACTGCAGTCCTTGCATCATAGACGCAGTTATGGCGCTACCTATTGGAAACCTATGGGAAATTCATATTGCAATCAAGACCAAAGTTTACTTGCCTCAATGCAAGGACTGCCATAGCTACTCTGGATTGAGGGGTATGTCTCCTACTTTCTCCTAGCATAAATATTCTTCTGAATACCCTTCATTAATTACATAGGCATCCAATTTAACTTTTGCAATCATATTCTCCTGAGTGAAATTAATGCAAAGGCTCATAGGCTGTGGTCAAATAAAGATGTTTTCACCAAGTGTATTGGCCAATAATTTGGTAGACATTTTCAAAGGTGAACATGAACCAGGTAGCTCTTCAACCTGCCCAGTATAACTGAAATAAGTGATGTTCTGGTCTTAAAAGTCCCAATTAACTATAGTTCTATTTCAATTCTTAAAGTCCCTGATATACTTGAGCTTGGTCACAACTGCCACTCATTTTCAAATTTAGATTTATAGAGATAATAGGAATTTATAAAAATTGGAACATGAACAGGAGAAGTCAAGCGTAAAAGACTCTTGGTTACCAAGTTAGCCTTGTGGCATGACACAGTGCTGATGCTAGCCCAGAATAGGATTGGGCTCTCCATCAGCAGTATTTACTCCAAAGTGAAACATTTTGAGTTCAGTGCAACTCCTCACTAGGCAGTGCATTTAGTATTTCAGTCCAAGAGTGAAATCTTGACTCACAGAGGTATTTGGTGCTGGCTTTTTATGTTATTACAGAATGGTCTTGGATTTGAACCTGCCCATGTAAACCACCTTGAATAAAGTCAAAGGAAAAATCCACGGCCGGAAAGGCAAATACCTGTACTGTATTGTATAATAACTTTGAAACATATTTTGGGCATACAACCAGTCTTGAGCAACAACCAGAAATTTGCAGAAATCAATGAAAAATTGTGAGTTGTGATTTCCTTTTCAATTATTTGTGACTCCTTTGTGACTTAATTTCAAATTAAGAACCCAAATTTTCTTAGGATACAAAGGTTAAGTTATATTGATTAAATTGAATCCCTATTTCCAGAGTTTTTGATGACATTGCCCCTCTGAACGCCATCTGATGGGAGACCCAACAATTATTTTTGCTATGCAACCCACTTGGTGAATTTCTTTTGTTTTGAAAAAACCATGCCCCCATAGCACAACACCCCATTGTGCAGTATACCCCATTGCACAACACCTTCCCATGTGCATCAACTCCCCATGTGCACAGAACCCCCATGTACAACATCCCCCATGCACATCAACACCAACCATGCACATCACCTTCCCATGCACACCAACCCCCCCATGTGAACCAACCCCCTCCATGCACACCAACCCCCCCATGCACATCAATCCCCCATGCATATCATCCTCCCATGCTTGAAATAACAAGATAAAAGGCTGAAAATAAACTTGTGATTGAAAATAATCAACAGTATCTGTTCCAGAAGCCGCTGTGGTATTTATTTGTGTCTTAGCTTCTTAAACAGTGTCCTTCATAATTAAAGCAAGAAATAGGAATTGAGAACTGTTATAATTCAAACAGTGCAAATGCAACTGGGAAATGGTTCAAGATTTTTTTCCCCTTTTGAAATCTTACAATATAGAACAGGGTCTCCAAATCCTGGCCCAAGGCTCAGATGCAGCCACAGCAAGCCTCTGCCTTGTCCATGGCCAACTTCTGGTCCTATAAGGAACTTATGACACTGTTGAACAAGAACAAATGGAGCTCTGCTGGTGTAATAGGGAAGTGTGTGCTTTATTTCTTTGGTGTGTGTTGGTGCTTGCAGAAATCTGAGCCCATTTATTCATTATTCTTTCTCTAATGTATTTAAATTTTATATTTAAAATATTTTATATGGCTCTTGACACTGTCAGATATTTGATGTTGACATTGGGCTGAAAACTTTAGAAATCCCTGAGAGATGTTGTTTGAAAACAAAATGATATACAATAATTAGATCAGAGGATCTTTTTTAAAAAACCTTTATGTTGATATGTACAGTACAGGATAAAATATAAGTCAATGTGCAGAATGAACAATGGCTTGAACTTTTTATAAACAATTTATATACATATAACTGTACAGTTTATTTTATTTATTTCATTTGATTTGTACTCCATCTTTCTTCCCGAGAGCACAATCCTAACCATGTCTAATCAAAAGTAAGCCCCATTGTATTCAGTTGGTCTTACTCCCAGGAAAATGTCTTTAGGATTGCAGCCTGAAAGGCACTAAAGGCAGCTAACAACAATACGCAAAAAACAAAATCCAGTTAAAAACAATATATAAAACAAACAAAAACAGAGAATATAAAACAAGCAGTAAAAAACTTCCAATATAAAAACAACCAGGCAGAGGTAAAAGACATCACTGCCCATTAATATCCTAAAAACAGCCATTCAGGAAACTTTTTCCAGAAGAAAAATGTCTTCAGGACATGCTGGTAGGTTAATAAAGAGGAAACTATCCTCAGCTCAAAGGGAGGGAATTCCATAACAGAGACCACCGCCAAGAGGGCCCTGTTTCTCACCACCATCCCCGTAACCCAGTGATTTTTAACCCGTGTGCCGTGGCTAGTCCCTAGGTGTGCTGTGGGCATTTGGAGATTGATGTTAATTAACAGGAAAATAGCGGCATTTGAATAGCCAAGTGTGCCATGTCAATGATAAAAAAAACTGATGGTGTGCCTTGAAAATTAGAGTGCCTTCTTAGTATGCCGTGAGATAAAAAAGATTCAAAATCACTGCCCTAACCTCTCTCAATGGCAGCACAACTAACCCTCAAATGACCTAAGAGTGGAGATGACTTTTGGGAATAGGAGATCTCTCAAACACACAGTTTACTCATACATTAAGTTTACTCATACACTGAATTATTTACAAACATGCATATGCATAAGCATAAATAAGGGCGCAATCCTAACCAACACTTGGGCCAGTGCAAGTCCCAAACCTGCCATAAGGTACACTTGTGCCAAGTTAGGAGGCCAGTGCAACTCCTCCCTGCACCTGATCTTGGTGGGATAGGTTTGTGCCAGCCTTTCCAGGCCAGTGCAGTGGTCTAGGGGAGTAGTATGGGGAGGGTGAGTAGGAGGCAGGAGGGAGGCATTTCTGGATAGAGTGGGCAGTGGGTGGGACTGTGGGCAAGAGGGTAGAATGAGACAGGGCCAGGATCTGGTACTTGTTCCAGATCGGAATCCACTTCTAGACAGCCCAGGGCTGTCCTGGGCAAGTTAGGATTGTGGTCTAAAATTCATATTTAATCTTTTGATTTTGGCAATGGACAATTTAGCATGGTATAAAATCAGAATCTTCACATCATTTAAAAACTGTATATCCATACCATGTTAAATGGTGGCTTTAAATCTTGAAATGACTGTATATTGACAAAACATATATAATCTCCCAACTATTCTGTATTATGGTGTTGTCTTCTGATCTGGTGTTGTCTTCTGATCTGGTGTTGTCCTCCAACTGTCACTATCATTTACCATTAGAACTTTGTTTCTGGTGGTTCCTATTGGGTGGAAAGAAGGAAATAGTGAGAAAATTTGATCAAGAAACAAGAAGGCAAAGAGATCAAGATGACTCCTAGAATATGAGATTCTTTCCATCTTTCACAGCACATGAACTACTTAACATTTGATCTGAATAACAGAGTTATATTTTGGTTTTTTTCTTTCTGCCTTTGGAACCATAATGCTTGACACAAGCTATGAAGAAAACAACCCTATAAACACTTACCTAGTAGTAAAATTCCATCAAACTTAATTGGTTAAGCATGCTTAGAATTGAGCTGCGATTTACATATCCACCATATTATAGTATATTTTTGGCATATATTGTATCTCTGCAGTCTCTATTTTTATAATATATAATAATATATTTTATTTAAAAAGAATAAAAGTGTATTCTGCCATTATATCTTCAACTGACAGAAGATGGAGCCACTGCTTTACACAGTGGACATTTTTTTTTTAAAGCAGGGCATCAGTCTTGAAAGACTATGGTATAGTGCTTGGTGCTGCAAATGCTGCATGCGAAGCATGAAATCCTGGGTTGGATTGTTATGGAGGATAGGCTGTTACCCAAGCAGCAAATCCCCCCTCTCCACACCACTGAATTAGTCCAATGGAAAGGCAGAGCCAATACATTTGGATCCAGCTGGCATTGCAGAGCTGGGCTAAGGACAGGAGCTCACCTTGTCTTGTGGGACCGACCCGGGTCTCGAACTCTGGCCTGCTGGTTAACAGGCACAGTGTCTTAGCCACTTGCGCCATCCACAGCCACACAGTGGACATAAGCGGCAATGAACTACTAGTAGAAAATACTAGTGGGGAAAGTAGGTGCTTGCCCAAGTATAACTCACTCGCCCATGGCAATGACCTTCTTCTATTTACTTCAGAATAAAAGAATTAATCAATAGTGCCCTTGATTAAGCAATACTGCAGCAGTCTCAATGGTGCTTTTCACCTTGTTCAAGATAAAACTGTTGTCAAGGAAAATGCAACTTACCTTGAAATCCCGATTACGTATTCCTCCATTTGTACAGATTATGTAGTGATCACTGCTCTGCTTTTCCTGAGACAGAACCAATATTTCAGAGTTACAGGGGACTATTGGTTTCCCTTCATTTAACTTAAAGTAATTTTGCAGAGTTTATATCAATCACTCATCTGAGGATCTACCCACAAGCAATAGAGATTTCATTACGTTAACCAGAAAAATCTTAAAGCCCAGTACTATCTCCATGATTATCTATGTCAGTGATTTTCAACCTTATTCATCTTATGGCACACTTAACAAAGCAGTGAAATTGTCAAGGCACCCCATCGCTTGTTTTTACCATTGACAAGACATACCAGACTGTTGAAATCCCCCAATTTTCCTATTAATGAATCTCAATCCCCAAATTCCCGTGGCACACCTCAGGACTATCCGCAGCACACCAGAAAATCACTGATCTATGTAATTGCATAGCAGTGATTTATAAGGTATGATAGACTTGTAATGTCTGCGGCTTCTAATGACCACATTCAGTGCATGGAATGAAGATGCTAGCTCAAGTGAAGAGCAGACACGGTAGCATATTCTTACCATAATGGGCTTGAACTTTGGTGAGCCAGCAGCAATATCTTTTTTTACTAATATGTGCAAAACTGCATCATGGATGGTGAGGAAAAACATGGATGGCATAATCTCATCATCAAAAAAATCACATCTTTCTAGTTTATCCAGGAGGCCATCTGAGAGAGAGAGAGAGAGAGAGCAAAATACGTGTATAGGAGTATAAATTTATTCATGAAAAGTTAGATACTACTGGTACTTATTGAATAAACGTACCTATACTCTGAATGAATTTAGTAAGCTGGCAAGAAGCCAATTTTTCTTAAATTAATTCATTGTTTAGTTTCATAAATGATTCGCAGGACAATCCAGAGCAACTAATCTGTCCACATAAGAGCCCTTAGGTTGCCCTATCTAACACTAGGTTGGAGCAACTGCAAGATGCTCCAGCCCAGTTACTCTGAAGGAGGCTTAGGGCAGAGCAAGGCAAGATAGGGTGCCCTAAGAGAGGTGCACCTGCTCTGCCCTAACTGGGGCAGCCTAAGCAGCTCAGGAGAGGCAAGTTGAGGGCATGTTTAGCATTGCCTAGGGCAGAGCAGTTACTCTGAATCCAGAGCCTGTTTCCAAGGCAGAAATGCCCTCTTCCAGCCCTCAGAGTTATACCACCTCAGGAGCAGGTATAGTAATGAGTAGACCCATAGGGGTCCATGATAAGGCCCGAGTAAGAATGGCAGTGCTGACCAAAAATCTGAGTTCTTGGCCAGCCTAGCTACAACCCCTTCCTCTCAACCTCAGGATATGGAACAAACTACGGCTGCCCACAAACCTCAGGATACAGCAGGACACTCCAAGAAGCCCCTTGTATTCACTGTAGAATGTACTGGCATCTCATCAGGGACTCCTTATAAGGCAGGCACCCAGTGGCGTCACCAGACTGGTGTGGCTGGTGTGGGCTGCATTGGGTGATGCGCTCCATATGGGGTGATGTGCCGGAGGAGTTTGACTGTCCTTTGGCAGGCCCCGGGCATCAGCACCCCCATTCAGGCCTGCTCCAAGGCGGAGCAGCAGCCAGAAGCTGCCATTTGTCTGAGGAGCTGGCCTGAACGGCCATCTGAGGTGCACTGCGCAGAAACACACTGAGCATGGCGAACAGCTTCAGAGGAGACTTCCTTAGAGCAGAGAAAGTCCGCGCCTCTGCACAGCCATTCGGCCTCACTCAGGAGGCGGAGCGGCAGCCGAATGGCTTCAGAAAGAGTACTGCACAGGCACCAACTCTGACGCCTGCACAGTCTCCCCCGAAGCCAAAAGGCTTCAGAAAAGTATTGCGCAGGTGTCAGAGATGGTGCCTGCGCAGTACTCTTTCTGAAGCCAGTTGGCTTCAGAAACAACTGCGCAGGCGCCAACTTTGGTGACTGCACAGTCCAGGTGGGGGGGGGCGCATCCCAGGGATGACGCACAGACTTCCGCACCAGGTGAAGCACTTTGCCATTATAGTTAACAAAATTATCTTTAGTATATGTGGTACCAAGTTACAAACAAGAATGCACACATGCAAGTAAGGCTTGCTTTCCTTGTAGGAATGACCTACAAGGAAATACCTTTAGGGTGTTAAAGATAGAACTTTAAAAAGCACACAATAACTTTGAGCTTGTCACTGCAGGTGATTAAATAATCATTGATGAAATTGGATCAATTTACTTACCATGTGCTCCTGTAATGTACACATCCACACCAACCCGAACAAATTCCTTTATAGTCTGTTAAAGGAGAAATGGATAACTTTTATACATGAGTTGACATACTCTCTAGAACAGTGGTACTTAAAGTGGAGGTCAAGACTCCCTTGCAAGATCATGACTTCGGTTCAAGGGGATCACAAGAGGGTGGGATACACCATCTTGGAATCTGGCACTGGGCTCTCCTGGGAGTAAATCTCCTTGAACAGAATGGGATTTACTTCTGAGTAGATATGGAGGCGCTCTCACATCCTGATAAGTTTGACAGGAGGTCCTGGACAGTTTTTTAAGTCTGAAAGGGGGTCCCAGGCGGAAATGCCCAAGTACCACTGCTCTAGAATTGTTCATGAAACAATAAGGAAACAGAGGAAATCCATTTTTGAAGTTCAGAACAACAGACTTAAGATTTTTTCCCCTCCTGATACCAGATGAAATGGCATACTGAACACATGACTCTGGTACAACTGGTATCACTGGTCATGTACCTTCATTTTCACATTTAGCTAGAAGCCTTTGCCAAATGTAGCCACATGTTATTGACACATGTAACAAAATAGATGTAACAACACAAGCTATTGATACATGTAACATGTAACATACATAATAAATAATAAATGGAAGATGGGATTCATGCAATTTTTCTCAGTAAGTGATCTTCCTATGGAGCATCTTATAGGATGCTCTTGGTCACAGGCCTTTTTGGAGCATTATGTTCATTCATTGCATGGTGGAGCCAACTTTTATCTTTAAAAACTGAAAGTCAGTTACCTCTCTGAGGACTCTCATAGCAGAAACATCAAGAAATGATACTGCTGAGAAATCAAGTATGAGACTGTGGATATCGATTCTGGGAACTGTGATATTGATTGGAAGGTCTGAGTTCCAGTTTATCTGGATTGGCAGGTCTTTGGTGTCTGCAGGTTGATCCAGTTCTTCAATTCTGTTGTTGTCCAGCTCTTCATCTGAATCGCTCACACCATTAACAGTGCAAATTAAACCTTTCTGTATTGAGGAAACAAAATGATCAGAATGCTAAATTATTCAGGAAAAAATTTGACCATTAGCTCAGGCATAACTTAGGATAAGGGGACATAAGTTCTCTTGCTCCAAGTTGCATCCCAGGCAACAGGCCAGCCAGCCTGCCTGCTGGTGCAGGTTAGGATTAGGACATAAAGATAAGTTATTCAACTATATCGACGAGATAAAAATTATTTTAATAATTATTTAAATACTTCAATCACAAAAGACAGCGTATAAATCTACATATTCGTATATGAAATCAAAGAATCACTGACTGACTCACACCCAGTCAAAACCACTGGGCCCAGAAGAGTGAAATTTGGGGAAGATATTCCTTCTGTGATTTAAGCACCCACTAAGAACCATTTTTTTGGAAATTTAAACTAGAAGGGGATATAAGGGGCGCAATGTATTTTCATTCCTATACTTAAAACCCTCTCAGCCCGTGAAAACACATTTGTGTATGCATAGATAAAAATTCATATAAAATGCTAGGAACAAAATTTCAATTCACTTTAAAGTTCCTGGTATTAAAAAGGCCCGTGTGCTTCATCAGAACAGCGAGCAGATGGCAGGATTGCCTTGGCTATTTTGTGAACACAGTTTGAATGGTTAAAATAGTCTCTGTCTGTAAAAATAATTCCTTCAAATGAACCTCCTGCAATTTATCTGGCTCCAGCAAGTCTGATGATTTTTCCCATATAAGGCAATGTCCTCTGGATGAACCATGAGGCAGCAGATTGCAGCTATTGAACTCCAGGGCCCTAGAATCTGGTTGAGAACCTCCTTACACAAATGTGTAGAAGCCGAACCAAGGGCAACCAAGGGCAACAGGGCAATTAGCTGGGGCAATTGAAGTCCTGGGCAATTGCTGGACAGCTCCCTGCTGTCCCTGCACGGATTTATTTTTTTAATGTTCAGTGTTATATTAGCCGAATAAGAGGATTAAGATTGAAGAACTGCTGACTCAACAATGCCCAGCCCCAACCCTTGGATTGAGAAGCATGAAATTTGGGGAGTGCATTCCTTCTGTGATGTAAGAGTCCCACTAAAAACCAATTTGGTGCCATTGCCCATTAGTGCCTGCTGCCCACTGTGCAGTGCTGCCTGGTGGTGCCTGATGCCCAGTGGTACTTAGAGCCCAGTAGAGATGCCCAGTGCCTGCTGCACACTGGTGCCCACTGGTTCCTGCTCCTGAGTGGTGCCCACTGATGTCCCCTGCCCAATGCATTATTGTGCCTGATGGTACCCACAGCCTGATGGTGTCCGGTGCCTGGTAGGGATGCCCAGTGCCTGCTGCTCCCCACTATTGCCCCCTTGCACAAGTGGTGGGCTCTAGCAGGTTCGCACCTACTCTATAGAACCGGTTCTTAACAAGAGATAGGACATGTAAAGTTTAAAAATAGCCATTTAAAAGTGGCTGCCAGATGGGCAGAGAACTGGTTCTTAAATTTTTTGAAGCCCATCACTGCCTTGCACCCTCTGCAGCCCAGTGCCCAGCAGTGCCTGGTGCCCACAAATATTCTTGAAATTTTACTCCTGCAATGATGGGTTAATTCTGCTAGTTAGTTATATAAACTAAATGGGTTGCCTTTATGAGTAGCACTACTGGGTTACTTTGAAAAGTATTGTTGGGAAGAAAAGTCTCTTCCTTTAGCCAAGGTTATTTAGTCTTTCTTCACAGAATTTGTGTAGTAGAAACAACCCTACTTCAAGCATCTTACTGAGTGATGTGTAGGAAAATAGTTAGGAACCATCACTGTAGACTATGAAAAAAATCCTCATACCACAGGGTTCGTTGTGTTCCAACCCTTTTTCCTTTCAAGTCAAAATCTATAGACCTTTTTCAGTTGAATATTGTCAGGAAATCTGAACTGTTTCAAAAGGAACTGAAAATTCTACCTCTTCTTGAGGTGTAAATATTATCTTTATGACTGCAGCAATAAACTTCATTCTTCTGTGCTTTGGTAAATAGAAACTCATATAATGATTGAAACTGATTGGCAGCAGATTTAGGTAGGAACAATAGGAGATAAGTCTTTTTAATGTGTAATTTGTGTATGGAATTAGTAATCACAACAAGATGTAGGAGGGAATTGGATAAGAGAGGATAGGGGTCTTATCAACTGCTTCCAGTTATGAAGGTTAAGTATTACCATCAAGTTCAGCTGCAATATTGGTTCAAGTTACTATCAAGTTCAGCTGCAGTGATGCTAATTAGGGGGAAAAATGTTTCTTTACTGACTGTAGGCTTCCTAAAGGCAGTTGGTGGGGCAACTAAATGGCAAACTAGAGTGTCTTCGACCTGACCCAGCAAGGTTTTTCTTCTGTACTTAAGCACCAGTTTGGCCCTTTCCTTAAACCAGGGGTCTCCAAACATTTTGGCACAAGGGCCACACCATCTCTCTGACATGGTGTTGGGAGATGGAAAATTAATTTACATTTCAAATTTGAATACATTTACATATAAGAATGTATTGGAGTGGATTACAACATTTGCTCAAATGTATTGGAGTGGATTACAAGGTTTGCCCAGAGGGGTTTTGCCAGGCAGGACATTGAGGCTTGCCAAGGGCCGCATCTGGCCCTCAGGCCATGATTCGGAGACCCTCGCGTTAAACCTGTGTCCAAGTTCAGTTTGTTGACATGAATGAGTTATTTGAAAATTAGGAAAGAGATTAATAGTCTTTTAATGAATCCAAAGTACTTACTGGTGTCACTTGAAGCTCTCCTTTCTTTAGCATTCGCCGGATTTTCCGCAGAGCTTTGTTGCGTTTGCGGAGCACCCTCAGTGGATTAAAATCAACCTGAAATATTGCATTTATCTTGGTTTAGCAGAAATTTGACTTTATCATCATGCACGTATGTTCTTAATATCTTTTTTAAAATTGGAGCATACTTATAAAGTTTTTTCTTTGTAGAACAACACATATGCTTCAAGACCTAGAGTTTAATTCATCTAGCATACTAATGTCCTTTAAAAGTACCAGCTGTATACTGCTACACTGATCAGATGCTGCTAGACTAACATCCTGAAAAATCGTTTGGAGAATAACAGCTCTTTTTCTGCCACGTGTGCTACATGCTATGGTGGGGGAAATAAGAAGGCCAATGAAAAGGAAGTAAAAATCTTTTTACTTTTCCCCTATGAGTCTCCTTGGACCCAGGCTAGCTATGTAGCTGGTATATGTCTATGGTGAGGACAGAGGAGACCAGGGCGAAGGAAGGGGGATTTAATCTGGCATACACTGCTGCCACCAAGATCCATACTTTTCCTCCCTGAACCACCCCAATTTCCCCTTCTCTGTGCCTAAAACCTTCCCCTCCATAAGCCATCCATGCTAACCTACTTGCTTTAGCATGGCATTCAGGTCATTCTGGTTACCTGCATGGGACCGCCAGAATTTGTGCTAATAGTTCCACAGCATGCAACTGTGGCACATATTTTGAAATGAAATTCTGATGTTGTAAACTCCATTCAGATTGGGTTAATAGCTTTATAGTAAGAATTTGACGAAAATTAAATTTGTCCTTAATTGTTGCTTAATTAAAAATGTAGGTCCTTGCTAGCCATGGTTCATCCACTATTTAGCTGAACATGTTTAAATTACCCGGTAGCTATATTCAATTAAAAAAAAAAATTCAGAAGGACCCTCTTGGGAAAGAAGTGTGGCAGTTACCAAGGGTTAAGGAAGAAGAGGCAATGTTGTGTAATAGAACAGGTATCCCCCATTGGCTGAATTAGGGATTGGAGGACCATCCAAAGTGAAAACCATTGAAAAATGGAATCCAATCTTTTTTAGTTTATAAATGTTGCTTCCAATGTTTTCTTAGCAAGTTGCAATTTCTTAGCAATTTTGGCCTTTAGAATAGTAGAGAGAGGTTGAAAGAGTGGAACATGTATTGAATGAATGAGGTCTGGATATAATCGAAAGGTTTTGAAAAAGTGGATCAAAAGAAAACGAACTGTCAGAAAGTGGGAGATACCCATATACTATTTAAATTAATTAGTATGAGAAAAATAAGTCCTCTGGTATAATCAATAACATTCTTACCGCTGCAGTCACTTTGTCCTTGAAAAACCCAATATTAGCAAAGAAGATTGGGGACGGGCATCTGAAAATCTTCACTCCCTCTGGCTCATAGACCTAGGTCAAAAATTTTTTTTAAAGTCTTGTTGTATAGAATTTTAACATTTGTTAAACACATCATATCAAATTTTAAACTTTAATTGCTATAAATAAGAATCAGATCCTTACATCTGTGTAATCTTTTCTGTTTTTGTAGATGTCAGTTCTTCCAATATTAGCCAGAACTGTGCATTTTGGACTGCAAAATAGATGGAAAAATCCAGAGTTGAATATTGTGGAGACATAGTAATAGATTGTTATTTTAATAAGATTGTGAATCTAATACTATATCAACCCTACAGATCAGAGCTGGCTAAAAGTAATTTCTGTGCCACAGGAAATCCTTGAAAATTGGGGCTCTCCATAGGGGGTAATTACCTAAAACAAAGAATTCTAGTAAGTCAATATAATTGACAATATAGATTGAGTCCATAGGTTTAATAGGTGAGGTCTAAACAGAGACACATTCCTGTGTTGAAAGTTCCTGTGCACATGTATCTGGCAGTAAAGGTCATTTATTTCAGTGGGACCTACTTCTGAGTAAACAAGCATAAGCTTATGCTGTGGGTCCATGTAGCAAAATACTGTATTTACTCAAATATAACACTCACCTTTTTCAACCAAATTCAGTGACCAAAATCAGGGTGCACGTTAGATTTGATGGTTAATTAGATTTGAGTAAATACAGTATTTTGATTATAAATATATGGTGTGCATTAGATTCAATGGCACTTTAGATTAGAGTAAATACAGTATTTTAGAACCAAAATCTGGACAAAAACTCCATCTTTTTGTATCTCAGAGATGTTTCTGAATGTTTTTAATAGGTCAGAATTAGGTCCTCACAAAATAGTCATAGAATTAGAAGTGGAATTGATAACGGTTCTCTACTGCTTCCGATTGATTGGTTATCAAAGTGAATAGTTTTATGGTTAGTTGCTGCTGTTGGATTATTTTATGGTTATTAGTACTTTTAAGGATTTATTGACTATTTTTATTGCACTGGCTGTGATGTTGAATTGTATTTGTAGCTTTTACTAGAAACTGCTTCAAGATCACAAGCTGACAATAAGTTAGATACAGAATTAACGAAGAAACAAATATTTACTCACAATTGTGCACGGAAGACAACCGTCAGGAGTTCAAATCCTATTCCAGCTGCTAGTCCAAGATCCAGGCCCAGTAAAATTGCAGCCAGGAAGGTCACAATCCAAATAAGCTACCAAAAACAATCTGCTATCACAAACACTTTCAATGAGAACAGAACAACATGCACAGAACAGAGAGCAGAGGGCCAAACTTCTCTTTAATAAAAATATTGTAGTCTAAGACCTTTTGTCAAATCAATGTCTCAGAGGGCACAATCCTAACAAATTTAGGCCAACACAATTCACTCCCTGTTCCTGCAGTACAGGAACTCCCTGTTCCTGCAGTAGTGTGGGGAAGGATGCGCATGTTGGTGCACTGGCCCTCCATCTGGCCCTCAGCAAAGCCTTGTATTCCTCCAAAGACAAGGGGAGCTCTGTTTCCCACACATCAATAGGGTATTTTGGGGGTTGGGTGGCTGCTCACAACTCCTCTCTCTGTGTATGAAAGTTCTTATGGTTCTGTTACTAATATACAGTACTCATTTATGTAAATTTATTCAAATTTGAAATGTAATAAAATTCTTTTTTATTTTTCTGGACACCAACACAATATTATCCCAAGCTGCATCTCAGAAATGCCAGAGTTTGGAGTATATCCAACCGTGAAATCATATTAAGAACCACAAGTGCATATACTCATGGTGCACATTAACGTGATGAATGAATGTACTACACAAAACAAAACCCACCATGAACCAACCAAAACTTACAAACAGCTTTATTCATTTCATCACGTCCATTTGTGCCAGGCCGAATGAGTAAATTCAATAGTTGAAGGAATTGGATTGATTAGCGTCCATTTCCCAATAATTACTTTCCCCATGTTTTAAATAGATTTTTAATACCAACCACAAATTAAGTCACACAGACTGTAATTATAATTTACGACTTACACAATCATATTTGTCCTTTTTCCATAAAACTCCTATCTCTTTGAACTGCATCAGCATTCCCTTTAAATTGCCAAGTGCCAACGCTGCAAGGACTGACTGTTGATGATAAAAGAAAATTTGCCTTAAGTTATTTAATCAGAAAAAAGAACGAATACTTAGATTATATGAAGTGAGAATGAAAGAGAATTACTCTACAATCCAGAGTAAGTATGGGAGCACATAAGAGACATTACGTGTACCCATAGTTACTGCACCACCTACTGAAAACCTATGGGAAATTTATATTGCAATCCAGAGCAAATTGTTCTTACACCGGAGCAAGGACTCCCCTTAGTTACTCTGGATTGCACCCTAAGTATGAAAGAGAGAACAAGGATAATACTTCACCATTTCCTTCAACTTTGGGTAAGTAAGGAGTCAGTTTTTATACTGCACGTACTGTGGTATATGATGCTATTACAATCTGCCCAAAATAGTGGGATAAAAATGTTTCTTCTTTGATTTACTTCTCTATTCCACTCATGCAGAGCTCACTGAAAAGCAGGTGAATTCCCCTGATCTGCAGTCAATCAAGAGAAGGACTTTGACCACAATTCTAACCATGTCTACTCAACTGTAAGCCCCACTGTTTTCAATGGGTTTTAATTCTAGGAAAGTGTCTTTAGGATTGTAGCCTTTATGTCCAGTTCTTAAGTAATGTGTATTTGACCTGTAATGTGGTATAATGATCAGTGGGATGATGAGTGGAATGGAAGGGAAGCCCTGCGAGGAAAGGTTGGGGGAACTTGGGATGTTCAGCCTGGAGAAGAGAAGGCTGAGAGGAGACATGATTGCCCTCTTCAGATACCTGAAGGGCTGTCATATGGAGGAAGGGGCTCATTTGTTCATAGCTGCCTCTGAAAGCAGAACTAGAACACAGAACTAGAACTAGAACTAAAGTGCAAGAAAGGAGATTCCGGTTGGATATCCGGAAAAAATACCTGATGGTGAGGTAGTGGAACAAATTGCCAAGGGAGGTGGTAGACTCTCCCTCATCGGGGAACTTCAAGCAGAGGCTTGACGAGCACTTGTTGGAGATGCTCTAGGGGGTTTCCTGCTGCAGGCAGGGGGTTGGACTAGATAACCTAGTAGATAACCCTTCCAACTCTAGAATTCTATGAGTCTATGATTCTATGATAACCAAAAATTAATCCATGTATTCTTCTGACTGGTGCTTAGGTGGCACAGGTTTCAGATTAATCTTGCCATTCATCCACCCAATATTCCTTTGTTCCCCCAAATATGCTCCTGAAGATTGGGGTTTTTTTTGCATGGAATCGTGGCATCTGGTATGGGTTACTACAGCAGGAAGGAAGTATAGCTGAAAATTGGGGTGAGGTATTGTAAATGTTAGTTTGGATTGGGCAATTGCTTATAACTAGGGCCCACTGAAAAAATGTAGAAACACAAGTCAAAACATAGCAGATGAAAAAGTTGATGGCCATTCAAAAGTCCTATATAACAGAATTATGTCCTAGCCAAAGATATTATTATTCTCCAAAGTCAGTACCTTCTGCAATGGCTCCAGGAGATGACCAATGGCCAGGATGACGATCATGACAACGATTGCTGAGAGGAAGCCAGCAACCTACATGAGAAATGACTATTGTAAATCTGTTCACTAGAATCAGCCTTTATTCTTTACTAAATAAGCTTAAATTGTGTGCTACCTGTGTTTTTCCTCCTGTGCTCTCTTGAACACCAGATCTTGACAATGAAGTGCTTGCAGCAAATCCTTTGAATGCACCACCAAAAATGTTGCTTATTCCAAAGGCAATCAGTTCCTTTAAAAATCAAGACAATATTTACGTTAATGACTAGACCAGTGGTACTCAGGCATTTCAGCCCAGGACATACTTTCAAAATTAAAAATCTGTCTGGAACCCCCTGTCAAACTTACTGGGATGCGACATCACTGTGATGCCAGAGCTCCTCCATGTCTACTTGGAAGTAAGTCTTATTATGTTCAATGAGACTGGCACCCCAATCCAGAGTAATGATGGGAGTCGTTGCTCCGATGTACGTAAGATTTACTGTTGGATTGCAATATGAATTTTTCATTGGTTTACACTAGATGGTGCGGTAGCTGTGTCAACGCAAATGGACTTTGCTCCAACGGATCTAGTAGAATACTTACTCTGGATTGGGGGATTAGAGCACAATCCTAACCATGTCTACTCAGAAATAAGCTCCATTGTGTTCAATGGGTCTTACTTGTAGGAAAGTGTCTTTAGAATTGCAGCCTTACTCACAGGAAAGTACAATGCCTGATTCCAAGATGATGGATACCACCCTTTTGCGACCCCCTGTGACTCCCCAACCCCAACTTTGAGTACTAGACAATTGCTTTGTATCAGGTCTAATAGACGTAATCATCAACAAGAGCACCACAAAATTCACTTTTCTAATCTCAGGAAAGTGTTCATTAAACTTCTAACATGTTTCATTGGCATTTTATTTAGAACTGGCATTGGCTTACATATTGATTCTTACCTGGTTGGCATCTATAGGGTAATCATGCTTGATGGAATATACTTTAGCTACAGAAAAGGCTACAGCAAAGCCAACAACAGCGATGGAGAAACCATCACCCACACAGTTTTGGAAAACACTTAGGTCTGGTGCAACAGGAGCTTTAAACCTGAAAGTGAGATTAAGAGAACCTCAGTGAAAGACTTAGAAAGCAGTATATAAGCAGTATTCCCAGTATGCTAATACAGCGTGATTCAAAATGAATGGGACAAAAATTTAAGGTTGCATGCCTTTTTGTCCCATTTATTTTGAATCACCCTGTATTTATAGCAGTGGTGTCACAGCCCTCTAGATATTTGGAATGGGATTTTCGGTGCTATTTCAAACTCTACCCAATAGTTTAAGAATTGTATAATATTCCCTTTTCCTAGTAGTGCAACTCATAGTAGCTGTAATGCCGATATTGACCAGATATTTATTAAGCACCTATTTATTATTATTTTATTTATAAGAGTAATTCACAAAGTCATTTGCACAGTCAAAGACACAGTCACAGTAAGTGTAAGACATTTTCTGTTTCTTGATGCAATATGCAAAATGACGGCTTTGCATACTGTAATGTAGCACTGCCAGGCCGACACTCAGGGCCTATGACACTGACTTCTTCCGGTGTTGGAAATGTCAAGATTTCCCAGACCCACTGCCATGACAGCATCTATCCTACCACCTCCTCACTCGCCTTGTGTTGCTTTTAGGGACAAAATGGGACTTCCTAATCCACCTCTTGCAGAACTTATGATGGACGCACATAGAGCAAAGTGGATTCTCAGGTAGTTGCTGTCAATAGGGGCACTTCCCACATCCAAATCTGCCACTTGAAGTGAATGCCTCAGTTGGCATCATAGATATGTGGTCCTGTATGGGTCTGATACAGCTGGCCAGGCCATTTAATATGTCCTCAGGGAGGTTAATCAAGGTTTAGTAGAAAGGTCCCCACGATTTCACTTCTATTACATGATGAGCAATTTATATGGAAGGTGTCACCTGCAATTTAAAATTCCCAAATTGTTTGTACTTACCCCCTATCTAGCTTTCCAATGACATCTACCTTGAATCTGCCTTTGAAATCACAGGCATAGGATATTCCAGCTGCAATGACAGTCTGGAAAGAAAGCAAAAGAAGCAACATAAGATTAATGAAGTGTTTCTTTCATTGATGGTTCCACCTCATGTAGCTTATGAGCCAGAAAGTCCACTCTATTGGCACTGCATATGCAGCGGCAATTTCCGCAATAGGGCCACTAGCACAAAAGGCTGTCTTTCTTGCATGCAGGTCACTGGAGCATACAGGCACTGGTGGAGGAGGTGTAGATAGGTTCAAGGTGGGTGGCAAATGGTGTCACTGATTGGAGAGATGGAGAAACAGGGAGGGGATCATAGCTACTGGGAGACATGGCAGGCATGGCAAGCAGCAGTGGTGCCATTAATATGCTATGCCTCCTGCCAGGCCTCACCAGGCCACCCTGGGTCTACTCATACTTGAGACAGCCAACAAGCTGGCATAAGTTGGGGAAGATCATAGGGCAAGAGGGGGCTTACCCAAAGGAGAATACTTGTTTGCCCCCCTCTCCCATAGGATACAGTGTGTACCTCCATGTTGCAGCTGCATTGGCAGTGATGCAGGGAGGTAGGATTGGGCTGGTAGCACAAGTTTTATTGATATGCCTTCTGCTATTCTAATTATCCTTTTATTCTGTTAAAACATTTGTTTAAAAAAGTAAAAAAAATCATTACCACAATGAGTTCAATGGGGATAGGAGCTGGAAGCTTGGTTTTAAACCGATCATTAACTTCTTTCACCAAAAAGACAATGATCAAGATGATGAGTGCAGTGACGAGATCTGCAATATTTGTGTCTGTAATCTGCTCAAATACACTTCTTAATGTCTGTTACAGAATGAAAAGAAATACTGAAAATAGTCTAACTTTCTGTAGCAGTGGAGAAAACATAACAGTAGTAATGATAATAAGCAATTATAGATCTCATTTCAAGTCACTCACATACATTATCTCAGCAATTGATACAACAGTACTGGTTAGGGTGGGTCATTATTATTATTATTATTATTATTATTATTATTATTATTATTATTATTATTATTATTATTATTATTCCCATACCACAGTGGTCAAAATGGGAAAGACTGAGCAAAATGATCTGCCGTGAGTCAGAATCTGACAATAGGAGAGCAACTGAAGATGATATTACAAAGCGCTGGTGGCATAGCTGGGGGAGGTGTTTGAGCAGTCAGTCTTAGAGGGAGCCTCACTGCGGCATGCAAAGGGTCCCTCTTCTTCAGAATCATTCCAGGTGGGGGAAGTAAAACTGAGACTTACTTTGTTTTGCTCCCCCTATTTGGAATGATGCTGAATGGGAGGATCCCCATGTCACAGTAAGGCTCCCTCCATGATTGACTGTTCCACTCCCTCTAGCTATGCCACTCAGACGCACTGTTTCCTACTGTCATCTCTGGTCAAGCAAGTTTCTCAGACTTTGCTCAGACAAGCAGAGTTTCTCAGACAACCTCATTATCCTGCAAAATCTATATACAGGAGGCAATAGTAGGATCAATGCCCTTTTATCACCCTTCTTAAAGCAGGCCTCCGTCAGTCTTGAAAGGCTATGGTATCATGCTCAGCGCTGCATACGCTGCATGTGTAGCATGAAAGCCTGGGTTAGATTGTTATGGAGGATAGGCTGTTACCCAACCAGCAAATCCCCCCTCTCCACGCCACTGAATTAGTCCAATGGAAAGGCTGAGCCAATACGATTGGATCCAGCTGGCGTCGCAGAGCTGGGCTAAGGACAGGAGCTCACCCTGTCTTGTGGGGTCGACCCGGTAATCGAACCCTGGCCTGCTGGTTAACAGGCACAGTGTCTTAGCCACTTGCGCCACTGAAAAAACCCCCAAAAAACATTTGCTTCTCCCAGTAAATTACTGGCAGAGAAGGGTTTTGAAGCAAGGCCTTCTTCATTCACCTAATGGGCCCATTTCAGGTTTCAGTGGTTGGGAACAAATGTACTACTGACTGGAAATCTGGAAAGCCTAAACAATGACATTCTGTACTGTGACAACTATATTTAAGAGCATTTATTGTGATTAGTTATAGACAGGGCTTTTTCTGCTAGAACGCCGGGGGGGGGGGACGCCATCCCCCAACCTTTTATGGCATCCTTCTGAGGGGAGACACCGCCCCCAACTTTTTTTGTGGCACGTGGGTGACATGCCGCAGGGAGGTGACGCGCTGGAGGAGTTTGACACTCCTCCAGTGGAACCGGGCATCAGCACCCCCATTTCGGCCAACTCCTAGGCAGAGAGGCAGGCAACTCCTCTGCCTTGCAGCCAGCCGAAATGACCGTCTGAAAGACACACTGCGCATGTCAGACATGCACAGTGTGTCTCTCAATGCGGCCATTTGGCCTCCCTAGCGAGGCCAAGTGGCCGCGCAGAGGTGTGGACTTCCTCCTCCCTAAGGAGGAAGTCTCCTCTGAAGCTGACCGGCTTCAGCTCATCCGCATGCATCAAGGGTCAGCGTGTGCGTAGTGTCCCAGGGTTTGTGCATCCCATGGGTGCGTTCCTTTACCTTTTTTTCTTTTTTTTAGAAAAAAGCACTGTTTATAGATATGTTCATATAACCAGAGAAGGAAGGAGTAATCCCCTTGTGATTTGAAGCACTTACCCATATAATTCCCAGTGGCTTATTATATCCAGGAACTTTCAGTTGAAAGATAAATTTCAGTTGGGACATTACAACATGGATCGCTGCAGCAGTGGTGAATCCGCTTATTAATGACTGTGATAAATAAATAACGATGAAGCCAATCCGCAGGACACCTAACAGAAGCTGGAACACAAAGCAATCAACATTTGGAAATGGAACAGAAAGGAAATAGAAGCCTTGGCACACCTGAAATACTAATACTGGCATGACGTAGCTAATGATAATGTAGCCCAGTGCAAAGCTCACAATGTTGCCCTAGAAGTGATGTTACAACTGGAAATGACTGGTTGCCTGGGTTTTTTTAAAAAGAAAATTATTGATGGGGACATTGATAACAGACACCTCAGAGATGGATAAACAGAAGTGTTATGGATATTATTTGGATATACTCACCTGAAAGATGCCTGCAAGCACAGTTACGGAGGCTGCCACCATTACTCTTTGCTGATCTATCAGTGCACTGTCTGTGCCATTAACAGGTGTTTCAGAATCAGGGATTATCCTTAAAACAGCTCCTCCAACCATCAAGCTCAGAACAGGGAAAGGACCTGTATAACATTAGTATTGGGTGAGGAAATGTTACAATTCAGTTTAAAAGATCCTTGGATAATATGTTTAAGCTTAAACTAGCCACACGTGTTTCTTGATACATGTATTATGCTGCAAGCATGTTATGACTCCTCCATTTGCTTCTCCACTTCCTTCAAAAAAACTCTTTAATCATTTAGTGTGGTGGTGGTGGTCAGTGATGGGCTTCAAAGAAATTAAGAACCGGTTCTCTGTCCATCTGGCAGCCACTTTTAAATGGCTATTTTTAAACTTTATATGTACTATCTCTTGTTAAGAACCGGTTCTATAGAGTAGGTGCGAACCTGCTGGTGCCCACCACTGGTGGTGGTTCATCCAAATTGTTCTCCTTCATATGTTGCGGGCAGCCCAATCCAGAGTAGCACTTGGGTTTCCCTATCACTAGGGTGGAGCAACTGTAAAATGCTCCAGCCTAGTTACTACGGAAGAGGCTTGGGGCGGAGCAAGGCAACTTTGGGTGCCCTAAGAGAGGAGGACCTGCTCTGCCCTAGCTGGGGCAGCCTAGGCAGCTCAGGAGAGGCATGTTGAGCATTGCCTAGGGCAGAGCAGTTACTCTGTATCCAGAGCCTATTTCAAGGGCAGAAATGCCCTTGTCCAGCTCCTCAGTTATACCACGTTAGGAGCAGGTATAGAAAGGAGTAGACCCATAGGGATCCATGATAAGGTCCAAGTAAGAATGGCAGTGTTGACCAAAAATCTGAGTTCTTGGCCAGCCTGTCTGCAACCCCTGCCTCTCAACCTCAGGATATGCCACAAGTATGGCAGCCCACTCACCTCAGGACGCAGAAGGCCATTCCAAGCATCTACCCTCCACTAGAGGAACTGCAGCTGTAACTGGTTGTCAGGAACTTCTGGGCTTTCTTATAAGGCAGGCACCACAGTTATTCCTTGTTCAGTGTGATCTGAGGGGGGTCTCCTCAGGAGCAAGCCCTCCCCAGCTGTCACTAACTTAGCATGCTCTGGAGCAGCTCAGGCAGCCCAGGCTTCCTGACTCTCTGGTGGTGTGTTGCACATGGGTTAATGCTCATGGGGGGATGATGCACATGGGGATTGGTGAGCATGGGGGGTTGATGGACATGATGGTCTGTTGCTCTGGATTCAAGCCCTACTTCAAAAATAATACAGACTACTATTACCTGGTCAAATAACTGTTAAGTGTTGGATGAACCCAGAGCTGCTTTCACAGGACTCTCAGGGGGCTGCAGAGGGTCTGTGAGGCAAGAGATCAAATACTTTTGCAATCCTGTTGACAACTACATGATGCAAGTTCCTCATTCAGGACACTGTGAAGTTCACACCTCTGCAGTTGTGCATCTGTCCAGTGCATGGAGTGAAACACGCTTTATGGAGTAGGGTAAACACCAGTCCCAATGCCTATTACGAGGCTGGCAGTGACATCACAAGACTGGAAGTGACAGCATAAGAACGGAAGTGACAGCATAACACAGAAAGCGATATCATGAAGCAGGTGATGACCAGAAATAAGCCCTTCCTCTACAGCTCGTTTAGAAATGAAAGGAGACTCTCTCTGCAGGGAGACGCTGGATCCCCCAGAATTCTCCAATTGATCAGTCTATTTTCAGACGTAAAAATGAGCTGTTTTTACCAGCTTATTCCACTTCATTTTCCAGGCAGAAAATAATATTCTGACATATGCAAAAATATATAATATTATATATATATAATAAGCCAAAAATAATAACTTCAATATATTAAAATTGTTAAAGTGAAAAAACAAAAAAGGAGCTAAAATGAAATGATGCAAGCTTTTTTGAAACCAGCTGTCTACTCCTTCCATCACAGCTTCCAAGGCAAGGGTGAGCCAGGCTGGGCAGCAAGATATTGAACCCCATGTGAAACTCTACATGCACCACCACTGGACAGAGTGGATTCCACCCATGGTTATAAGTCAGCCCTCTGGGGCTACCCCCTCCCTAATGGTCAGTTTTCCCCACTTGATTGGATTTTGTCCATCTGGTCAGTTTCATCACTTTCCCTTTAAGGAGAAGCTTGTGATTGGTCAGTGATTTGCATAATCCCACCCCATCTCCCACAGTGAATTCCAGCACTGTTTAACTGTTTCACTGCCAGGAGATTCTAAAGGGGATGTTCTGCCTCTCACTGGCTGCTCTTGAGTCAGATACACAGAGTGACACAGCTGCAGGTGAGCAGAAGTCTTACCTGCAAAAGAGGACACAGCCCTCCAAAATGGAGGACACCCAAAAAATGGAGGACATGACAAAATAAAATCTACACCCTAGAGTCGGTCACAACTGGGGGGGGCACCTTTACTTACGATTACGAATACCTTTACTGGCATTAAAAGTTACAACCAAACAAAAACAAAAAGACAAAAGAGCGATATCAAGTGGAAGGAGTTGGGATGTGGACGGAGAGAGTAGAGAGAAAGAAAATGAAAATAAAGAATTGTTTCGGAAGGAGGATAAAGGAAGAAGATAAAGGAAGGAAGGAAGGGGAGGAAGGGGACTAAGAAGAAAAAGAGAAATTTAATGATTTGATTTAAAAAACTGGCAACAGCAATAGTAATTTCTGGTGAGTTATCGCTCAACAGTGCGAAGGTGGGGTCTAAGAAAGGGCCGGGAGGGCACCACAAAATGGGGTCCAAGTAAAGACTATGAAGTGAGCAATGTGTTGGGCATCGAATCAGGATATGCTTGAGGGTGTCTGGTTCAAGCAGGCAAAAGGGGCAGAGTCTTAAATTCCAAGGGGTGCGGGAAAATCTACCGCGATGGAGTGAGGAGGGAAAGATGTTAAGGCGCGCCAACATAAATGCCCTTCTGCGAGATGGATTTATCAGAGTGGTAAAATATTTGGGGGGCTGACCTTGAACTGGACAATAACCAAAAGACAGAGGGGAACATACTGGATTTAAGCCAACAAAAAGAGTAGTAAATTCTGTTTCCCAGAGTCTGTCTTGAACTAGCTTTAAAGCTTTACCAAAATCAAGATCAGCAAGTGATTCTAACGAAAGGCCTAAGGAATCAAGTTTGGAGTTGATTTTTTGGAACCCAGTAGACCAGAAAGGGTCTCTTAGCAATTGGGCAGAAGGTTTAAATGTAATCGAAGCCAAAACTTGAATGTTATTGACCACGCTATCGTAGAAGGGAAGTGAACTCCCAACTCCAAAGCTAATGTTGCAAGACGAATAAGGCTGGGCACGCCAAGTATCCTCCTGAAGAAGACGGCTGCCACTTGATCCAGGGAATTATCTACTGCCACAATCCATGTGGGAACACCATATAATAGTTGGGTAATAATCTTAGCCCTGAAAATTTGCAGGACTGCAGGCACAAACTGGTTACCATTGCTGTAGTGGAAACAGGCTATCGCTTTAAGGTGGTGGTGGGAGATAGAGATAGCCAGCTTCTTGTGGGCTGACCAATTTAATCGGAAATGGAAGAGCAGGCCTAAGTATTTAAAGGTAGGAACCTGTTCATAAGTTGAATGGCCGATCTTCCAGACGGATGGTGACCAAGATTTGGAAAAAACTAAGATTTTGGTTTTATTGGCATTGATAATCAAATTGTTAGATGAGCAGTAATCCTGGAAAATGGAAAGAGAACGATGAAGGCCAGATTTAGTTAAGGAGAGGAAAGTCGTATCATCAGCATAGAGTAAAAAATGAATTGGGGTTCCATTGAGGGAAGGGGGGCAACTGGTTGATTGAAATAATGAGAAGGGAGATCGGATAAGAAAAGATTGAATAGTAGGGGAGCAAGAATGCAGCCCTGGCGGACACCTTTGTCAATAGGGATACTTTCAGATAGAAGGCCAGAGATATCAAATCGGACTCTACAGGAGTTGGCTTGGTGTAATCGACGTATCAGGAAGAGGAGACGTGGATCAATGTCTCTGGAGGACAGCTTATCCCAGAGGTGAGTTGACTGAATCAAATGCACCTTTAAGGTCGACAAATGCGACATAAAGTTTCCTGCCGTGATGGGCAAGGTATTTTTCAGCAAGAAATGAAAGTAAAAAGGTATGGTCACATGTGGAGGTGCCAGATCGAAAGCCAATTTCTTCCCTATTAGGAAGAGCCATTGATTCTGCCCAATCGGATAGTCTTGAAAGAAGAAATTTAGCATAAAGCTTGCCAATAATAGAAAGTAAACTAATCGGTCTATAATTCTCAGGGGAAGCAGGGTTGCCTTTCTTATAGATAGGGACAATGGTGGCTGTCAACCATGATGCTGGGATATGACCTGAGCGATTAATAAGAGTGAACAAATTAGCTAGGGGGGAGCCCACCATGCTGACTGACTGGTAAGGATCTCGCTGAGCACACCATCAGGTCTGGGGGCCTTACCCAATTTAAGGGAAGCAATTAGTGGTATAATCTCATTTGGTGAGACTGAAGGCCATTCTGGGATCTGGGGGGGGGCAAAAGGGGAGGGGTGTCATTCTGGGTTGTGATCGAAAAAATTCTTGAAAAATGTAATACCCAGGAAGAGCGAGGGACTGATGAAGGTATTAAGTTGGGGTGACGGAAGGAAGGAGAGACTAAGGACCAGAAGCCCTTTTGATTGTTAGAGAAGATCACAGAGAGGAGTTGCCTCCATTTGTTCTGGGCATAGTCGTGTTTTTTAGTCTCTAGTAGGTCATTGCAGTAGGACCTCCGCTGAAAATATGATTGTAGAATTGCTGGTGAAGGGTTATGGCGAATCAGTAGAAACGTTCGCCTAACTAGGTTCTTGGCCAGCCAACATTCTCTGTCGAACCAAGGGGCGCGACTGTTAGATTTTGGGGATTGATTACACAAGACAAGGAAAGAAGACAGAGAAGATAGAAGAGTAATTAGAGACAGCCCCCTGAGGGGAGTTGGTAGCTACCAAAGATTGTTGAAGAGTAGTAGTTTTTTTCTGAGGTAAACCAGGCAGTCAAAGTCCTCTCAAGTCTATGGGACCATTTAAGGGGCGGGAGGGCAAAAGAAGAAGAGTTATTTGGATTATTGTTAGCAGAGGGAATTGCTATAGAAACCACCTTTACTTTTCAATGCACCATCAAATCTCATGTACTCACTGATTTTGGAGACCACATTTGGCGGAGCAGAAGATTCAAGGAAATACCATCATCCACTCTATATACATAACACTGAAAAGTCACTCACTGACTCACTCACTCAACACCCAACCAAAACCACCTGACTTAGAAGCGTGAAATTTGGGGTGGGTGTTCCTTCTGCCACATGAAAACCCACCAAGAACCGATGTGGAAAAATGTAACCCTTAAGGGGCTGAAAAGGGGTGCAACCAGTGGTGGGCTGAAGCCAGTTCGGGCCAGATCGCCTGAACCGGTTGTTGCTTGTGCCCCCACCCCGCTACCAATCCGGTAGCTACGGGGGGACAAAACCGGGTGCATCGGTTTGGCGTGCCCGGAGAAGCCCTACACTGCACGTGCGTCTCCTGAAGCTGGTCGACCAGCTTTTTGTCCTATACTTAAAATGGAAGACTGACCAACATCCAGCCAGTTTGGTTCTTGGTGCCTGGTGCACAGGGGGGGATGTTGTTTGGAGGGAGGGGTTGCACTGGGGAGGATGCTGCGCATGGGGGGTGTATGGGGGGATGTTGCACATGGGGGGATGATGCTCATGGGTGAAATGATGCACATGGGGGAGATGATGCACATGGGGGTTGATGTGCATGGAGAAGATGATGCACATAGGGGAGATGATGTGCATGGGGAGATGATGCACATAGGGGATGATATGCATGGGGGTTGATGCGCATGGGGAGAGGTTGCGCATGGGGGTTTGATGAGCATGGGGGAAGTTATGCATGGGGGAAGTTGCACATGGGGGATGAACATGGGAAATGATGTGCATGGGAGGTTGATGAACATGGGGGGATGTTGCATTGTGGGGGATTGATGTGCATTGGGGGTTAATGCGCCGTGGGGGGATGGCATATGGGGGAATTTTACTCCTGCAACATGGGTACGCTTTTTGCTACTTATACACTCAGTATAGTTGGGCTGATAATATTTCATTTTTTTTTCAGTCACTCAAGTCACTAAGGCTGCAATCCTAATCTCCAGTTAGGCTGGCATAAACCCTTGCATAAAAAAGGAGGGAAATGCATTGAGTTGCAACCTCCAGGGCTTAAGTTGCATTTACACAAATGCACAGAGCCTGGGAAATAAACAAGATGAGCTGGAGCTTTTAGCAAGTGAAGGGAAATTTGATTTGATAGGAATATCTGAAACTTGGTGGGATGACTCCCATGACTGGAACACACAATTGGAAGGCTATCAGCTGTTCCCGAGGAACAGAAGTGGCAAAAGGGGAGGTGGAGTAGCATTATAGTGGGAACTTTAGGGGAAAGCGATCATGAGCTGCTGGAATTTAGAATAATGTGGGAAATAAAAAGAGTGCAGAGTGAAACTTATATGTTGGATTTCAGGAAAGCTGATTTCAACAGGCTTAGAGGAGTCATAGGTGGGATCCCATGGGTTGATGATCTAATGGGGAAAGGGGCCCAAGATGGGTGGGAGATCCTTAAGAGGCAGCTTCTACAAGCACAGTCAGAAACAATTCCAATAAAAAAGAAAGGGGGGAAAATGCTGAAAAAACCAGGTTGGCTCCACAGGCAACTTGGGGATCAGCTGAAGTTAAAGAAAGAGAAGTATAGGGAGTGGAAGACTGGAAAGATCACCAGAGAGGAGTACAGGCAGGTAGCCCGGTCCTGTAGGGAGGGGGTCAGGGATGCTAAAGCTCAGTATGAGCTGAGGCTGGCCAGGGGAGTCAAAGATAACAAAAAGGGCTTCTTTAGATATGCCCAAAGGAACAGGAGGAGAGACGAGGGGGTGGGGCTGCTCTTGGACAAGGATGGACAACAGGTGTCTGGAAACCAGCAGAAGGCGGAGCTGCTCAACTCCTACTTTGCATCCGTCTATTCTCGGAAGGAGGGCTGTGCAAATGGGGGTGCGGGATCATTGACTGATTCGGGGATGTGTTTACATCCCCTAAGAGGTAATGAAAACATGGATGGTGCAGAACAGCAGATTAAGATTGACAGAGAACTGGTTCGAAACCACTTAACTGGCCTAAATGAATTCAAGTCATTTGGCCCAGATGAGCTGCAGTTCTTAAGGAACTTGCAGATGTCCTTGCAGAGCCTCTGTCGATCATCTTTGAGAAATCCTTGAGGAGTGGAGAAGTGCCACTGGACTGGAAGAGGGCAAATGTAGTCCCAATTTTTAAGAAGGGGAAAAAAGAAGACCCGGGAAATTATAGACCAATCAATTTGACTTCAATCCCGGGCAAGATATTAGAGCAAATCATAAAACACACAATTTGTGCACATCTAGACAAGTACTCGGTGATCAAAACAACCCAGCATGGATTTACCAAGAATAAATCTTGCCAGACAAATCTGATCTCCTTTTTTGATCGGGTTACGAGCTTACTGGACAGTGGCAATGCTGTGGATGTCATTTATCTTGACTTCAGCAAAGCATTTGACAAAGTCCCACATGACATTTTAATGAGAAAGTTGGAAAAATATGGGCTAGACAGGGTGGATCTGCAACTGGCTCGATGGCCGCACTCAAAGGGTTTTAGTAAATGGTTCTGTGTCAACCTGGAGGTCCGTTTCTAGTGGGGTACCCCAAGGCTCTGTCTTGGGACCGGTTCTCTTTAACATTTTCATCAATGACTTGGAGGAAGGGATACGGGGGAGCCTGATCAAATTTGCAGATGACACCAAACTGGGAGGAGTGGCAAACACATCAGAAGATAGGAGAAACCTCCAGGAGGATCTGGATAAACTGGAATCCTGGGCTGTAACAAACAGAATGAATTTCAACAGGGAGAAGTGCAAGGTTCTGCACTTAGGAAATAAAAACCAAAAATACAGGTATAAAATGGGGGATACTTGGCTTGGCAGCACAACATGTGAGCGGGACCTTGGAGTCGCCGTAGATCACAAGCTGAACATGAGTCAGCAGTGTGATGTGTCTGCAAAGAAGGCAAATGCCATTTTAGGTTGTATTAAGAGGACTGGAGCTTCCAAGTCATGAGAAGTTATAGTTCCTTTTTATTCTGCATTGGTGAGACCTCACCTTGAGTACTGTGTTCAGTTCTGGGCACCTCACTTTAAGAAAGATGCAGCCAAACTGGAGCAAGTCCAGAGGAGAGTGACAAGAATGATCAGTGGGATGGAAGGGAAGCCCTACAAGGAAAGGTTGGGGGAACTTGGGATGTTCAGCCTGGAGAAGAGGAGGCTGAGAGGAGACATGATTGCCCTCTTCAGATACCTGAAGGGCTGTCATAGGGAGGAAGGGGCCAATTTGTTCATAGCTGCTTCTGAAAGCAGAACTAGAACCAATGGGTACAAACTGCAAGAAAGGAGATTCCGGCTGGAAATCCGGAAAAAATTCCTGATGGTGAGGGCGGTTCTGCAGTGGAACAGATTGCCAAGGGAGGTGGTGGACTCTCCCTCACTGGGGATCTTCAAGCAGAGGCTCGATGAGCACCTGTTGGTGATACTCTAGGGGGAATTCCTGCTGCAGGCAGGGGGTTGGACTAGATGACCTACTAGGTCCCTTCCAACTCTATGATTCTATGATTCTAAGTCCTTTGCTGACCTGAGGTGTCACAAAAGTGCCATAAGGCACTTCTGCTTCACTCATGGGAAGGTTAGGCCAGTGTACAGGCATACGCTGACCTCCCCATTCAACCATGGGAAGATATGCTGGTTGAGTTAGGCTGGCCTAAATTGGTTAGGATTGTGCCCAAAGTGTCTTCCATGGTGATGTGGTTTTCAGGTGACCTATCTGGCTTACTGCTAAAATCCATCCTGCTTTACTTATGGGTTGAAAACTATTGCCTGGAAAAGTACCTGGGATCATTCAGAAACTTGCAGAACATTTTAGGTGAGCAGAAGTAGGAAGTTCATGTACATTACATGTGGCAGCATATGATAGGAGTGAATCTTAATTTATAAGCCTTTTCTATCAGATATAGACATTTTAATAAACCAGGTCCATGTGTGCAAAGACCTTTGTTGGAGGCCTCTCATGCAATCTATCTGTGCCTATTTTTGTAACATTCAGGAAAGTGTGCATAGTATTGCAGTCTTAGTACTGATCCATGATATGCCCTATTAAACTGAAATTAGCAGTGTGAGCTTAACAAGGTATTGAAGGGGATTGCCTAGCTTTCTGGATGATTGGAATGTCATTCAACTTACCAACAGATATATGTCTAGAAGTGCCCAAGAAAAAATATACCATCACTGGGAAAAAGGCTGCATAGAGTCCATAAACTGGAGGTATATACACCAACAGAGCAAATGCTAAACCTGAAACAGAGTAAAGAAAATATAAATCACTGAAAGGTAACTACATGCATGGATGTAGAGAAGACATGATTTGCAGAGAAAAATTTAAAATGCATACCTTGCAGGACAGCAACTAGTCCTGTGCTAATCCCTGAAACAATGTCACTGAGAATCCAGTCCTTAAGGCGATAGGCAGGAAGCCAGGAGATGATAGGAAGCAATTCTAAAGCAGTTTTCTTGGCTTTTTGTGAAGAGCAGCTGAAAACACAACACAACTATCTCAATACTGTTATAAAGACAGAAGGAAAGCTTTGCTGGCTCAGACCAAATCCAATATCCTGTTACCAATCAGCTGATTTTGGAAATTGCACAAGCAGGAAATAAACATAAAGGCTGCAATCCTAAACACACTTTCCAGGGAGTAAGACAAGTGGTGGGCAGGGAGTTCTCACAGGTTCAATGAGTGCCTACTTCTGAGAACCGATTTCTAATGGGACATAGAACCTGTTGTTCTATGAACATAGAACATGTTGTTGATTTAGGTTATTAGGACATAGAACCTGTTGTTAATTTATTTGAAATACCACCACTGAGTAAGACCCATTGTATGTAACGGAGCTTTCTTTTGAGTAGACACAGTTAGGATTGTGCTCATACCATACTAATTTTTCTATATCATGAAAGTCCAGGAATGGCAACCTTAAAGACCAGAATTCTATTTTCTTATGGATAATAATTTGCAAGATTAAACCAGACTAAAATAAACAATCAGCCTATTTATCATATCTGTACTTAATCCTAGCCATTTACTGTACTTCTAGAAAATTGTTAAATTGACATTTTGACAGTCCTTCAGGGAAAGGGACCTTTGCGTACTTGGACAGCCAACAGCATATCTTTCTTCTTATCTTTACTGTTTGAAATTGATAGAAAGTCTGGAACATTTTCAAGTGTGCTTTTGATTGTATAGAGATTGAGCTGAAGCTTTTGAGTCAAAGCAAAAATCAAAGCAGCATCTTGGATTGCAATTTAAATCTGAAGGCCAGCATGTTGACTATTAAAACCTGAGGACCTCATAACAGGGTGAGCTCCTGCCAATCTAGCAGTTCAAAAGCACTTAAATACAAGTAGATAAATGGGTACCACTGTGGTGGGAAGGTAACAGTGTTCCATGCATCTTTGGCATATAGTCATGCTGGCCACATCACCACACTGATGTCTTCAGACATAGCTCACTCTTCAGCCTGATAATGGGGATGTGCACCATCCTTAGGGTTGGTCATACCTAGCAGGGTAACCTGTGGGGTACACCTTTACCTTTATTTCAACCCATGGTGGAAACTGCAGGACTCAGTGCAAATAACTCTTCAAATGCTTTTACCACGAAGCCTTTTCATACCAACATGACTGAAAATTTGAGAAAATACAGGTCTGTTGCTCTTCATTTCAACATCAGGGTTTACAAAATAATTATCTTACCTAAAGCATACTCTGAGGTGATCCAAAAAGGTTTTGTGGTATCTATGCACCTTCTGGTGATCTTGATCAAACCAAAGTTCTGAATACACTGGTCGGGCCACAACATACTGGTTGCCTACTGGTTCAACCATTTCTCTGGCAAATAGTCACTGTATGTCAGCTTCTTGAATCTTGTTTATAATCTGTCACTTAAAGTCCTGAAAATAAATAACTGGGTGTACTTTTAAAATAACTTACATCATGTAGCCCACAGATGAGTGAACTCCAAATTGAGCATTACCATCTTTGAAGATCAAACAAAATAGGATTAAGACATGGAAACATCATTTTCCTATGACCTTTTCCAGTGACCCTCTTCCTCTTCACACTCCAAAATGGTATGTCTCTAGCCAAACAAATATCAAAAGATATAGCCCTAAATACAGAAGGCTCACTTATTTTTTTTTCTGAGTCAATAGTTTAAGGATAGCAACCATTTCTTAATTTTTGTATAACTTTTGCAAAAAAAGCTGTTTTCCAGGAAGTCTGAATAATCTTCAATGATCTATCTGAATGATTAACAAATTTGAGTATGTTTTTTTCATCTTGAAAGATGGATCAAAGCCAAACACATAAGTCTCATTATTTTTACATTTCAGGAAATTTTGAAATATGAGCCAAAGTTTGTGAGTTTGGAGTTGTACAGATATATATAGTCATAGCAAACCGAGTTTAATTTCCTTTGGGTGGTTTCTAGAAACTGAGAGCCCCCAAACATAAAAAAAGAAGAAATGTGTTATTGGGACAGAAGGAGCAGTGGTGAGCACAATGGTGGGCTCCAACAGGGTTAGACCTACTATATAGAACCGGTTGTTAACAAGAGATAGGACAAATAAAGTTTAAAAATAGCCATTTAAAAGTGGCTGCAAGATGGGCATAGAACCGGTTGTTAATTTCTCTGAATCCTATCACTGGTCTGACTTCAGAACCATCCCTACTAGCATAGACCAATAATGTCTGATGGTATAAAGCAGTTATATAAATATTCAAAAAATTGGGCATTTCACTGGAAAAAATATTCAGAATCTAAGACTGATCTGAAATCTTGGTTTTGACTCTTAATATTCCATTCCCACAGATACCTCGAGGAAAATGTTGGTTAAACACTATCCAGTCAGAATAAGATCACATCCAACTACCTAAGTGTTCTTTAACAAAGTGTTCATTTAGAGAACTGCTGCTTACAAGCAAAGGTTTTACAGACATCATTTTCTGATGCAAAGGCTCACCCAGCCCATTGCCTCTGATGAAGATTCTCAAATGCAATGGGCTTTTCGTGATCCTGGTGTACATAAAACAAACCTTACTGTGTAGCATCTGACCCGCAGGAGGTTTGCCTCGTCTCAGGTTCCATAATGTAACAATCTCAGAAACCCTCAATGGAAACGGCAGGGATGAGCAAAAATGATGCAAACTTGTTAAATAAAAGTTTGTGTTAAAGGAAGACAAGTTTATCCATGGCTATTAGTTATGATGTCTATACTGTAGAATATCTTCAGGGTTTAGACACAGAATGCCTATGAATGCCAATTGCAGGGAAGCAATGGCAGTCAAATTCCCTCTGCCCTCATGTCCTGCTTATGGACTTCCAAAATCATCTGGTTGGTCACTGGAGGAAACAGGGTGCTGGACCCCCTACTAACTGAGTAAGAGCATTTTTTTTCAAGCAGGTGCTCCTTTTTATTTAGTAGGGGGAGAGTAACTGGCCCTCCTTACCTCAGCAGTGTGCCTTTTCTAGTGGTTTCTGCTGGTATTCTTTTGAGCATTTTTCAACTGTAAGCCCTTTTGAGACTAGGGAGCCATTAGTAATTTGATTTCCTCTGTAAACTATTTTGTGAATTTTTTGTTGTTGTTGAAAAACTAATTTTCAGTTGAAAAGTGCTATATAAGTACTGTAGATTGAAAAAAATAAAGAAAGAAACAAAGAAAGAAAAGCAGTGTATAAATCTTGTTGTTGCCTTGGATGGCCCTTTGGCCTGAACCAGACAAACGCTACAATCCAGAGTAACTACAGGAACACGCAAGAGACATTACGTGCACCCGTTGATACTGCACCACCTAGTGAAAACCTATGGAAAATTCATATTGCAACCCAGAGCATTTTCTTGCTATTGTTTAGAAAGGAAGCGCAGGAAATAGTCAACAATTCTAATATATCTGTACTGTCCAATGCACTAATTTCTGTTATGCACGCATCCTTTGATTCATGTACTATTTGATTCATAGACTTCAATTTCTGATCCCCTTTTCTTTCTATCTATCTATCTATCTATCTATCTATCTATCTATCTATCTATCTATCTATCTATCTATCTCCAACCATAAAATACATGGTTGTCGCTGTCTTTTTTATAAAAACAACTCTGTGAGGAAGCTAATAGATACTACTGTAATTAGTTTAAGGTCACCCACTGTGCTTCATGGCAGAGAGAAGATGGCTGCAATCCTAATCACACTTTCCTGAGAGTAAGACCTATTGAACATAATAGGGCTTACTTCAGAGTAGATATGCTTAGGATTGCATCCGATGTCTCTGTGGTCCTCCCAGTCCAACATTCTGAATATTACACTTTAAATATATGGCTATTATCTAGAGTCCAGAAAATTACTTTTGGGTATAACAAAGGCTATTTGTGCCCATTAAACAAATAATTTTTCTTCCTTCATCAGGAGTTATTCATGTCATACAATGCTGTTTTTAAAAAAATCTTGAAATTTGTCCTGTGATATACAGTTCTGCTTGTGCAACAATATGATGCTAAAATATTATTTTTTCCCACTTTTTCACATTCAAAAAACAAATGTCCATGGGAACAGGGGGAGAAGAAAAGCACTGGTTCCCAAAATGTTTTGACTGGTGGAGTACTTGACCTACTGGGCCATTGGCCATGGTTTCCCAATAGAGTTGCAATCTATACATTGTATAAGGCAACAGGTTTTTCATGAAGATTCCATGGCTTCCTGGCTGGTTTCCGGAGCTCCCCAGGGAGCCATAGCTCACAGTTTGGGAGTGCCTGATCTAGAGAATTAGTATTTCCATTAATGCAGACTCTCACCATTTGAATGTTTTAAATGTGGCATGGCCAGTCCAAATGAAGCTGTTCTAAACCGAACTTTAAAGATCATTTTGAAGAAAGTTGAGAACTCTTAATTTTAATCTGGTGCACAGTTAACAAGTCAAAATGCAGCACAAAAACAGATCTGCATCTTACCTGAGGAAGTTTTCTGTGAAGCCCCAGAAGCACAGAGCTAGGTAAATCAAGAAAAAAAGGACAGAGACAAGTCACCAAATGCCTATGGCCATTTAAATGCCTCCTTTATATAGTTGTGCAAAACACAATCATAAGTACAGCTTTAATAGCTAACTTCCATTAACTTTTACAGGGTATGAAGATTTCATTGTGGCCTTGACCACTGAGCCCATGATCAATAAGCATGATAAGAATGGTTTCCTGAAGTTCTCTTGATGATTGCTTAACACAGGTAGGCGAATTGCCTTATAGATTTGCATAGGTTAGGAGCAGACTTGTGGGTAAGGACAGTAGTAAGGTACACTCAGGCTGCAATCCTAAGAACAGTTTCCTGAGAGTAAGCCCCATTGGCTATAAAGGGACTTACTTTTAAGTAGATTTGCATAGGATTGGACTTTCAGTGGTATAGCTAAGGAAGTGCAGGGAGGAGTAGCAATTACATCAGCAACACCCCAATGAGCTTGCTCAATCCTCCTTAAGTAAGAAGGGCAAGAAGCTGACGCTATCAGCCAAAATTGTGAAAACTTTGGTAGGTACAAATAATACCATAATGTTATATAACATTGGAAGTAATTTAATGTAGACTGTAACGAAAGAAACCACACTAAAAGGCTGGTGTTCCATCAGAAGTTTTGGCAAATCAATCAGAAACCATTTTCATTGTGAAAAACCTTCCTATGGACAAATAATACCATTGAGTTATATATCATTGGAAAGTTATATCATGTTGAAATGTCTATTCTATTCAAATGTTATGGCCAGTTATCCAGAAAAAGTATGTATGTATGTATTTAGCGCAATAAATTAAATTTGATTTCATTGTGGATTATTGTGAAACCATGCTGGAATGTTTATTCTATTCAAATGTTATGACCAATTAACCAGAAAAAGTGTGTATTTATTTATTTATTTATTTATTTATTTATTTATTTATTTGGCTCAATAAATTATATTTCTCAAATTTGATTAAATTTGAGAAAGGGATTGTTGTTTAGTTGTTAAGTCAGATCTGACTCTTCTTGACCCCATGGACTGCAGCATGCCAGGCTACTTATACTCCCCTGGCTTCTGAAGTTTGTCCAAATTCATGTTCATTGCCTTGGTGACACTTTCTAACCACCCCATCCTCTGCCATCCCCTTCTCCTTTTGCCTTCTGGCCCTCTTCTAATGAGTCCTCCCTTCTGACGATGTGGCCAAAATATTTGAGCTTCAGCTTCAATACCTGTCCTTCCAGTTAACAATCAGGGTTGATTTCATTGTGGATGGGGGCTTCAAAATATCCTTTGACCTCAAGTAGCAAGTGCCTTAGCTATGCCACAACCCAATTTCTCACTTTTTAAAAAAGTCTGGGTGCATTTCTGGAAGTGATTTCAATTCTGTGGCATTATTTTACATTTGGTTATGCTTTCATTAGCTATGCCACTCAGGGTGACCAGATTATTCCTGAACCCCAGGGCCAAAATTCCTAGTCCCAGGCCAAAATTCCTACCCGCTTAAAAAGATTGCCAAAAAGTGTATTTTTTGTTTTTGTTTTTTTACCATAACATTTGATAGGAAGGAGATATCTCCAAACTTATTTTTGCATTGGATTCTGCTCTTCAATACGAATCCAACGACATATGGCATGATGGGGTACTATGCACTATCGCAAAGTTTCAAAATGAAGCCAAAATGTAGGACAATGAAGCCAAAATGTAGGACACCCGAACAGGAGGCTAAAAATCCGGACAAATCCGGGTTTTTCTGGTCATATGGTCACCCTGAATTGCCACTGGGTATGCTGATGTAATTCAACCAGATTTTCAAAACTGGGTTAGTGGGACCAGCTAGGAGATCAATTGCCTCCAAGAAAGAACTTATGAAAGAAGTGGTGGTAGCTTATGAAGCTTCCTTGTGAAGGAAGTTAGATTATGGACAAAACACTATTCTGTCTCCTGGTGCATTTGGAAATGCAATGGGATATAAATCATCACCACCTACATTGGATGAGTGAGTCATTATCCCTTTTTCAATAAATGCAAAAAAGGTGTCATGGGCTGTGAAAAAACTAATGGTCGCCATAAATCCCATTTTTTGTTGCTGTTCAGTGATGGGAAACATTTTGTCCATTGAATTTCTCTCTATTGTGCAACTGTTCAAGACATAAAAGCCCATTACAAACACAAAGAAAAAAGAGACAGCAATCCTGAGGCAATACCTCGCATGTTTCGCAAATTAATTGCATTTTAAATTCTCTCTCAGAGATTGAGGATGGGGTAACAACTAGAAAGAGCAGATTAGGTCTAGGAAAGGACGGGATTCAGTACAAGGTGAACATATATCTTCTTTTTCCAGGACATTTGTTTAGCCCTGTATCCTGAAAAAATTCATTGTTGTGTCCCAGAAATCTTCATTGTTCTGTTTCCTTGCGAGCAGGTAGCATGTAGCCTTCTTGTAATTAATACATTTTATGTAATAAATTACTTCACTTACGCAAATCTAATTAACCATTGACTCTAATGCACACCCTATACTTATAATCAAAATACTGGATTTACTCAAAATAATTAGATCTAATGCACACCCTGATTTGGAGACTGAATTTGGCTGGAAAAAGTGAGCATTAGATTCAAGTAAATACAGTATATGTAATTGTTTTAAATTGAATAATAAGTAATAAATAGTGTTTAAGTATGTATGTGTGTATGTGTGTGTATATATATGTATATAAATTGTTTTCTCACCCTCCATGGGGGGTGGTGTGTGTATGTTATCCTCAATCTCGGGTCCTCTACCAGAAGCCTGGGAGTTTGAGAGTTCTGCGCAGTATCTTAGCTGTTCCTAGCAATGTGCTTTTCTGGGTCGAGTGTTCTGATGTACTTCCTGGAATCTGTTGGAGCCATTCTTCCAGCTTGGGTGTCACAGCCCCTAGTGCTCCAATCACTATTGGGATCACATTCACCTTCACTTTCCACATCCTTTCTAATTCCTCTTTCAAACCCTGATACTTTTCTACTTTTCATACTCTTTTTTCCTGATGCTGCTGTCATTCGGTATTGCTATATCTATCACCAGGGCTGTCTTCTGGGCCTTATCCACCACCACAATGTCTGGTTGTTTAGCCAGTACCTTTCTATCTGTCTGGATAAGGAAGTCCCACAGGACCAGTAGTGGGCACTTACCGGTACGGGCCTACGCGCCCGTACCAGATCTTCCAGTTTCCCTGCCGCTAGCGAACTGCCAGCGACAGGGAAATGCAAAACATAGCGGACCGGTATGGGCAGGCTCTGCGTGAACGCCGGTGTCGGCGCTTGCGCAGAGCCTGCCTAGAAGCCGGCCTGCCAGCCTCTGGGCAGGCTCTGCGTGAACGCCGGTGTCGGCGCTTGCGCAGAGCCTGCCTAGAAGCTGGCCTGCCAGCCTCTGGGCAAGCTCTGCGTGAGCGTCGTTGCCGGCGCTTGCGCAGAACCTGCTTAGAAGCCGGCCTGCCAGCTTCTAGGCAGGTTCTGCGCAAGCGCTGACAGCGACGCTTGCGGAGAGCCTGTCTAGAAGCTGGCAGGCCGGCTTCTAAGCAGGCACTGCGCAGGCGCCAACGTCGCCTCGCCCCTCGCCCCTCCCCAGTCCCGCCCCTCGCCCCGCCCACACCCCCTGACCCCGGCTGGTCCCTCTCACTTCCGGCGTACCGGATCTTGGGATGGGGCCAGCCCATCTCTGCACAGGACCTTAGCCCTGTTGTTCTCCACAGCCTTCTGAGGGGTTTCCCATCTGGTCTTGGGAAGGGTTAATTCAGAGGCTGAGCAGATGTTCCTGTACATGATGCTGGCTGCTTGGTTGTGCCTTTCAGTGTATGCTGTTCCTGCCTACATCTTACACCCTGCCACAATGTGTTGGACTGTCTCTGAGGTTTCTCTGCACAGCCTGCCCTTTGGGTCTTCTCTTGTGTCGTAAATCCCCGCTTCTATGGATCTGGTACATAGAGCACAATCCTAACCATGTCTACTCAAAAGTAAGCTCCATTGTGTTCAATAGTTCTTACTCCCAGGAAAGTGACTTTAGGATTGCAGCCATAGTGCCTGTTCTTGTGCTGCCATGATCAGGGCTTCAGTGCTATGTTTGAAGCCAGCTCTTTCCAGCACTGATAGGATTTCCCAATATCAGCGACCTCAGCTGTCTGGCGATGATACATCCCGTGCAGGGTCTTATCTTGCCAGGACACCTCCTCAGTTTGATCTTTCTTCCATATTTGTTGTTGCTGGAGACATTCTCTCATCAGCTCATCTTTGGGTGCCATCTTGCTGATGTATTCCTGGATATTCTGAGTTTCATCCAGGATAGTAGTTTTAACGCTCATCAGGCCCCAGCCACCTTCTTTCCAATTAGTGTATAGTCTCTAGGTGTTAGACTTGGGATGGAAACCCCCATACATAGTGAGAAGCTTCCGAGTTTTCACATTGGCTGCCTCCATTTCTTTCTGTGGCCAATTCATTATACCGGCAGGTTATCTTATTACTGGCAGTGCATATGTATTGATTGCATATATCTTATTTTTCCATTGGGCTGGCTTTTCAGAATCTGTCATATCCTTTGATGGTACTTGGATATTGCTGCCTTCCTTGCCTCCTCTTCATGATTTCCATGGGATTGTGGGATACTTAGTTTGTGGGATATCCAGGGGAGAAAAAAGAGAACCTGGATATAGATATATATTCATATAGATTAATTTTTAAAACTTTTATGTTGTCATGTTTTCCTACATTTTTCTTGGGTGTCTTACACTTCAGGAGGGCCTTGTCTTCTTTTCCAGTTATTACTTATGGTCACCCTGCCTTTTTAGGAGACCTCCAGTGCTGCTGGCTGCAGTGGTAGCCACTTTGGCATCCCTGAACCCAGTGGCACCACAGGGGATAGGATTGGGCTGTAAATCCCTATAATATGATGATGCAGTGGACACTTTTGTTATATATAGCCACTGAAAGCCTCCTCAGAGTGAGGGAGTATTTGCTTGCCCTGGCTCCAACTGCTGCCATGAGTCAACTTGAACCTGCACCAGCTCAAGTATTGACCCAGGAAGGCAGATCAGATCCAGGTAGGGTTCAGGATTCAGCACCAATTGGCACAGGGTTGGCATTCTCTGAGTGTTGACTCAAATCAAATCATACCTTTACTGGCATGAAAACAAATAGACAACAGGACAATAAATATACAATTGGATAAAAGCAGATAAAGGTAAGTGTTGCCTCAGAACCTTCAAAGAAGCAATGTTTTCTGTGAGGTCCAGTGAGTGGGGTGGGGGTAAACTAGCCTAGCATAAATTATAATTGCCGGTCAATGGAGCCAGTTGGTCATCTAAGGGTTACAATCAAATCATGCCTTTATTAGCATATAAGCAAATAGACAATTGGAAAATAAGCATGCAATAGCTAAAAAGTGGATAAAAATAAGTTGTAGCCTTGTTAGCTCCAAAGGTGCTATGAGAACACAAGCTTGGCATAGCATCAAGGAGAGGAGATAGAAGCCACAAAGGATTTGTGACACTGGAGGATGAGATTTATGAATGAGACACTTAATGTAGTGAGGTTTTTGTTAGTATCACTTAATAGAAATAGCAGCTTATCAAAATTAGAACGTTCATTGTGGCCAGCAAAAAACTGGTCTATAAAAGAAATGTGTATATAATGATACAACATGCATTGTAGTAACGTGTTCCACTGATTCCATTGCACCGAAATCACAGATGCATGTCCACTCCTCTATAGATATGCCATTGAATCTTCCCAACAGGATATTGGAAGATACTACATTGCATCTGGACCAGTGGTGGGCACTTACCGGTATGGGCCTACGCGCCCGTTCCAGTTCTTCCCGTTTCCCTGCCGCTAGCGTACTGCTAGCAACAGGGAAATGCAAAACATAGCGGACCGGTACGGTCCGCCATGTTTTGTACCCGCCGCCGCCTGCCTAGAAGCGGGCAGGCCGCTTCTAGGCAGGCTCTGCACAAGCGCCGACATCGGCGCTCACGCAGACCCTGCCTAGAGGCGGCTTGCGAGCGTGCGAGCGCCGACGCTTGCGCAGAGCCTGCTTGGAAGCTGGCCTGCCGGGCCAGCCTGGCAGGCCGGCTTCTAAGCAGGCACTGCGCAGGCGCCAACGTCGCCCTGCCCCTCGCCCCTCCCCAGTCCCGCCCCTCGCCCTGCCCACACCCCCTGACCCCGGCTGGCCCCTCCCACTTCCGGCGTACCGGATCTTGGGATGGGGCCAGAACATCTCTGATCTGGACCTTGTAAAAAGGCTTCTGTGGGTTCACAAAAAATATGTACCTGTCATATGTAATCTGACAGGTATGCACCTGTCATATGTAATCAACAAAATATGCACCTGTCATATGTAATAAAAAAATATGCACCTGTCATATGTAATCAACAAATTAAAATGAAGAGGGGAGCAGGTGTTAGAGGCAGCACCAAAAAGGGATTGCTTTTCTATATCAAGTAGCCTTGTTTTAAGAGTGTTATTAATCTGATTTAAGGGAAGCAGGCCTAACAATTCCAAGGACAGACCTATAGTACTGATTTTCTTACAAAATAAGATCTTTTCTCACTGTGAGCAGTGGTGGGCTTCAGAGGGTTCTCACAGGTTCTATAGAACTCTTTGCTAATGAGTGCCTGATTCTGAGAACTGGTTACTAATGGGACACAGAACCTGTTGTTAATTTAGGTTATTCAGCACAGCACTGATTCTCATGGTGGATAGTTGGAGAAGATTACAAATCCGCTGTCCCGATTCCATGAGTGCTTCATGTGTAGCCTGATCCTGCCATGAGAAGCAAGGTTGCACAGCCAAGCCAAGACATACCTGGATGTGGGCTAAAGAATAGCAACAAACATTTATATAAGCTGTTTTCAAAGTGACCCCTTCATTTGATCACGTATTTTAGGAGTGCGAGGTATGCATGTGGGTGGAGGCATTTGCAGTCATACCCAACATCCTCACCCCATGCAGCTTAAGTCATGAAGTGGAAATTTCCAGTGAACGGTAGCAGCAAAGCAGGCCCATTCCGTTGTCTTCAGGACTTTAGTTTGTTTTATAACCTGAGAGAATGTAATAAAAATTCAGTGTCTGCAATTGTATTACAGCTATTTAGATTTCAGAATGACTTAACATTGCTGTAAATGGCTACCAGGTTTGCAATCTTGTTAACTGGGCAAGAGGCACTCTTTTAAGTGGGTGTTCCTCCTTTATTTATTAGGGGGAGAGTTTACTTACACACCCCAGCAATGTCTGCAAGTGGCTTCTTCTGGTGTTCTTTTTGCATTTTAGATTGTGAGCCCTTTTGAGACAGGGACCCATAATTAGCTATTAATTTTTTCATTTCCTTGTAAACCGCTTTGTGAACTTTTTAGTTGAAAAGTTATATAAATAGTGTAGATAGAAATACTGTAGATCTTATTTGTTTCAATTGGTGAGATTTTCCCCCACCTTCAGTGGCTTCCATTAGAAAGTTTTCCAAGTCCTTAGAAAACTGCTTTAATTGTGAGATTTGAGTTTATTCCACTCAAAGGTGAATCCATGGAGTGGGCAGAGGGTAATAGTACTTCACATGTGTACATAGGATTTCTGACAGGATTGGTGTCAATACCAGGTGTCAACACCAGGCATTGTTAGGCATCTGATGAGGATCCAACACCTGTGGAGAATACATTGTTCCCTTGCACCCACTTCTCAAATGGCCACAGGGTGGGTGTATCCCTTTCTTTTACTTGTGTGCCTCACCTTCTGATAATCTGTTTTCTGACGGTTCCACTCTTTCAGTTATACCCAGAACTCATTCATTCAACATATGCTTCACTCTTTCAACCTCTCTCTGCTGATCTAAAGGCTAAAATTGTCTTTCCTAAAGGCTAAAATTGTTTTTTGGCATTTCCTCATGACTTTCTTCAGTAAATAACCATCATTCAAATACAGTGGTACCTTGATTTACAAGCATAATTCGTTCCAGAAACATGCTTGTAATCCAAAATGCTAGGATATAAAAGCAAATTTTCACATGATAAATAATGGGAACTCAGACAATTCATTCCACAACTCAAAAATATTCATATAAAAATGATTACAATACTGTAATACAAAATAATAAAGAAGATACAAAATATAAAGAAAAATAAAATAAATTAACTTGCACTAACAGTGCAATCCTATTTGTTTCTAATGTTGAGATGCAGCATGTATCCACATGCAATGCTGTAAGGTAGCACTTCTCAAACTGTGGGTCATGAGCCAATCTCATGTAGGTCTCAATTTCAATGTGTATTTTATTTTCAGTATATTAGACTTGGTGCTACAATGGCACGCGATTGCTTTTGGGGAAATGTGTCAGATGCATACTTTTAACAGGCTACAGTACTATGTACAGTGGTGCCTCACATAACAAGTTTAATTTGTTCCAGAAGCATGCTTGTTATGCGAAATGCTCTTTATGTAAAGTGGATTTTCCCATAGGAAATAATGGAAACTCAGACGATTGGTTCCACAACTAAAAACATATTCATATAAAAATTTTAACTGGATGTAAAAACAAAACACTGGAATTGAATTCAAAACATGCATTCAATGTGCATGATCCTATGAAGTCTACTTAGGCTGCAATCCTAAAGACACTTTCCTGGGAGTAAACCCCATTGAACACAATGGGGCTTACTTCTGGGTAGACATGGTTAGGAGGCTGCAATCAAAGACACTTTCTTCTGTAATCAAAGACACTTTCAAAGTGTCCCCCCACTTTCTCCTTCTCTTCCTCCTGAGCCTCTCTCTTCCCTGCTCCCTTCTGGCTAGCCCTGAGCTGCTTCCCTCTTCTTCACTGCTCTTCTCTCCCTCTGCCCAGCGGACACCCGGCCACAGGAGGAACAGCGTGGAAGTGTTGCTTTCGCTATGGGCAGGTGCGCTAGGCAGCCCTGACACTTTTTAAAAGGGATGCCGGCCAGCACATCTGTCCCAACTGCAAACGAGTGTGCTTGTTAAGTGAAGTGACACTTGTTATGTGAGGCAGAATCCTAGAGAAATTTTTGCTTGTTATGTGGATCACTTGTTAAGCAAAGTACCACTGTATGTTCTTTTAACAATGATAGTCAATGGGCTTACTTTGTAAATAGTAATGGCATAGCTAGGAAGGTGCAAGGGGTAGTAGCCAAATCGGGCAACAAGCTTTAGAGCACAATCCTAACCATGTCTGTTCAAAAGTAAATCCCATTGTGTTCAATTAGTCTTTCTCCCAGGAAAGTGTCTTTAGTATTGCAGCCTAAGTGTCAAACTGAGCTTAACACCAGTGGCCAAAATTGTGAAAAAGTGATGTTATAAGGTCACCCTGTATGAGACTGATTGCTCTGACAGCCAGTGAAATGTCATTATGATACAGAATGGAACTAATAAGGAGTTAATATGAGTCAGCTCCCTTTTCCATATATCATAATACAGTTCTGCAAACTGCAAACTGGGTAAAGAGGCACTTCTAAGAGGCAGTTCTAAGCCGGGAGAGAATCACCTTACCTCTTTGCCCAGCACTTTGTCTCAGCAATAAAAGGCACACTTTTATTTTATTTATTTACTTAATTTACCTAATTAAATTTGATTTTGTTATTTGGGAGTGGGCTACAAAATATTAGTTGACACTAGATAGCAGACAGATGCCTTAGTTATGCCACTAGCTAGGGAGACGTAGCTGAGCAAATAGGTGGTGAGCTGGCGGTGGAGAGAAGGTGGGTTTTTTCCTCCCAATTTTTTAAAGGCCGAACATGACATCACTTACAGTTGTGACATCACTTCTGGGGCAACATTTTGAGTTTTGCATCAGACTACATGATCATTAGCTATGTCACTAGTAGATAGGGTTTCAGCCTTTGGGATGTTTGGGAATCTTTTTTTAAACAGATCAGCAACTGCTTGGGCAGGCTCTTTTTATTTTAAATATTTTTTAAAACTTACACAACTTTTAATTCACAAAGAGCACAATCCTATCCATGTCTACTCAAAAGTAATCCCCATTGTGTTCAATGGGCTTTACCTCCAGGAAAGTGTCTTTTGGTTTGCAGCCTTATTTGATTAGATATTGAGATATTAAAAATGGTTGTGCTTGATGATGTCAATTCGGACCCTAATATCACTTCCAGATTTATTGTATTTCTTGTGGTGTGTCCTGAAAGATTGTCATTCTAAAAAATGAGTGCCTGTGCTAAACAGGCCCATCAAAAGTAATCCATAAGAGGGAATGCATCAGAGGCCACCTTGCTAATGGCCCCATTCAACCTGATGCTGGCCCTGCTGCAATGAAAAGGGGCCTTTCTTTTTACAGGGTTACTGTCTGCATGTACAGACCACTTCTGTATACAGCTTGTACTGTTTTGTGCGTGCACTGTATTGTACTGTATTGTACTGTACTGTACTGTATTGTATTATATTGTACTGTATTGCACTGTATTGTAACAGTACAACAGCTTGTACTGTTTTGTACTGTTTTGCTCTGTGCGTGCAACGCTGACCTTGGAGGTCAGAGGCACAGACCATGGATGCAATTATGCTTTCTCCTCCACACCTTAATTTTATGGGCATCTAGAGGTTCTGAAAAGAGTAAGAATGTTTGCTATCCTTGGTTTGCCCCACTTGTAATGTGCAATTCCATTTTTTATGTTGGTCAATTGACTTCTGCTAAGGTAATAACTGTGTTTACTCAAATCTAATGCTCACCTTTTTCAAAATCAGAGTGTGCATTAGATTTGATGGTTATTTAGATTTCAGTAAATGCGATATTTTGATTATAAGTATAGGGTGGGTATTAGATTCAAAGGTGCATTGGATTTGAGTAAATACAGTAGTTGGGGTACATATGGATATGCATGGTTGAGTTTGCATTGGTAGCTTCCTTGATCATGAGAATGGTGCAACCAATTATGGCGGTATTGATACATTTACAACAGTAGATCGCACAGTTTGGCAATCGTCAATAGGTTTGGGCCATGACTGTAGTTTGGTTATACCATACAACAGTACAGTGTGGCCTTCTGCAGTTGCAGCTGCTTCTGTGATTCATAAAAAAAATTGTTATCAAAATTTATATCTCAAGCCAATGCACATCATGGGAGAACAAAAGTGTTAAAAATTAGGCTGAACTTTATTTCTGTTGAAAAATAAATGGGACAATTTTAGCTCCAGCTAAAAGAGGTGGAAGGTCTCCTGCCCAAATTGTCTGTACCAATTTGTTCATCAAATTCCTTCCTTAATTGTAGCTTCAGGGTTTGTTTTCTAGAACGTGGGTTCTTTTCTATTTTTCATTCATTGGGCAAGACTTTCATTCTTCAAAAGAAATCTTATGGAAGTGATAACCTTTTCAGTGGTTCAACCATGCTGACATTGTTGAAACGTGAGCTGTAGTATAGTGGAACTATTGGTTATAGTGCTTGAAGAGGTTGTAAATCAGTTGCAGAGAACATTTCCCCCTTCTTTATTAATGAATAAAAGCAAAACTCATGAAACATCAAAAACAGAAAAAAGGAAAAAAAGAGAATATACATAAACACATAGCTGGGAATGAAAAATGTAAGAAATATATTAAAATGATCCTTTGAGTAACGGGAGTGGTATTATACTTCCTACATTTTAACATGAGACTTTTAGCCTCATATTAAGCCTTATAAGACTTAACGTGCAATCCTAAGCATATCTACTCAGAAGTAAGAACCATTGTATTTTATAGGATTTACTCCCAGGAAAGTGTGGTTAGGATTGCAGCCTTAATATGAGATTTTGGGCACAATCCAGAGCAAGTTCAGCCTGCTCTGCCCTAACTGCTCTCTCCTAACTATTCTGTATCCAGAGCAGAAAGTTATGCTGCATCCAGAGAGACAGGAAGCCTGGGCTGCCCTAACTGCTCCATAGCATGCTAAGTAATTGACACATGGAGAGGACTTGCTCCTGAAGAGACACCCTTAGATCACACTGAACAAGGAACAGCTGTGGTGCCTACAGTGGTGACATGACTCTGCACATCATCCGGTGCGGAAGTCTGTGCGTCACCCCTGGGATGTGCACACCCCCCCCCCTGGACTGCGCAGTCGCCTAAGTTGGTGGCTGCGCAGTTGTTTCTGAAGCCAACTGGCTTCAGAAAGAGTACTGCGCAGGCACCATCTCTGATGCCTGTGCAGTACTTCTCTGAAGTCTTTCGGCTTCAGAGGAGACTGTGCAGGCATCAGAGTTGGTGCCTGTGCAGTACTCTTTCTGAAGCCATTTGGCTGCCGCTCTGCCTCCTGAGTGAGGCCGAACGGCCGTGCAGAGGCACAGACTGCCTCCACTCTAAGGAAGTCTCCTCTGAAGCTTTGGCATGCTCAGTGTGTTTCTGCGCAGTGCACCTCAGTTGGCCGTTCAGGCCAGCTCTGAGGACAAGTGGAAGCTTCTGGCTGCTGCTCTGCCTTGGAGTAGGCCTGAATGGGCGTGCTGACGCCCGGGGCCTGCCAAAGGACAGTCAAACTCCTACAGTGCATCACCCCATACGGAGTGCATCACCCAATGCAGCCCACACCAGCCGCACCAGTCTGGTGATGCCACTGGGTGCCTGCCTTAAAAGGAATCCCTGAGGAGATGCCAGTACATTCTACAGTGAATACAAGGGGCTTCTTGGAGTGGCCTGCTGTATCCTGAGGTTTGTGGACAGTCATAGTTTGTTCCATATCCTAAGGTTGAGAGGCAGGGGTTGCAGCTAGGCTGGCCAAGAACTCAGATTTTTTGGTCAGCACTGCCATTCTTACTCGGGCCTTATCATGGACCCCTATGGGTCTACTCATTACGATACCTGCTCCTGTGGTGGTATATCCCTGAGGAACTGGAAGAGGGCATTTCTGCCTTGGAAACAGGCTTTGGATACAGAGTAACTGCTCTGCCCTAGGCAATGCTAAACATGCCCTCAACTTGTCTCTCCTGAGCTGCTTAGGCTGCCCCAGTTAGGGCAGAGCAGGTCCACCTCTCTTAGGGCACCCTATCTTGCCTTGCTCTGTCCTAAGCCTCTTCCAGAGTAACTGGGGTGGAGCATCTTGCAGTTGCTCCACCCTAGTGATAGATAGGGCAACCCAAGGCCTTTTAGTTGCTTAGATTAGTTGTTCTGGATTGTGCTGTATATATAATAAAAACACATAGCCAGGAATGAAGAATGTAAGAAATATATATAAATGATAATCTGAGTAAAAGGATCCTTTGAGTAAAAGGGAGTGGTACTTATACTTCCTACATTTTAACATGAGACTTTTAGCTACAGCAAGGGCACAATTTCTACTCTCTTGTGTTTAGTTTCCACACAATAGTAAATAGTATAGTAAATAGTATATAGTATAGGTATAAATATGGCTTAGCTGAAACCATCTACACTAATGTTGGTATAAAATGTGAAAAATAATTTATATATAATTATAACATTTCAGCACCTCTCAAAGCCAGGATTAGCATTTTGAGTTCCGTAAAATTTCAGCAATAACTGATATATTTGCAGATAATATACCTGTTGTTTCCTTTTAACTTTCTCACTGACAAAACTGAATCAGCGCAGAATATTGGAGAACTGCAAATTAAATCCAAGAACAGTGCTGGGTGTCTTTGCCACAAGAGCTCCACTGGTCAGGGAACTTATCAAGCGACTGCAAGCAAATATAGGTGAGAGCCAATGCTATGGTGCTTTATCTTTTTGACCTCTTGAATTAACACAAGCAGAGGAAAATAAGGGAAAAGTCCAGGAGTTAAATTTAGCAACAGAGTGGAAAAGTTGCAAAAGAACAAAGGGTCAGGTAAGTGCCCAGGTTTTGTTGTTAAAAGATACCATAATCAGTCTTCTGTCAATAATAAAGTAGATGGCCCTGTGCCGATCAGCATTATTGGAAAGTACAGTGGATTCCTATCATAGGTTTCTAAAAGGGGGAAGATTCTTTTTAGCCAGGAGAACTTCCAGGTGTGGAGAAAACCTTTAGTTTTGCAAACAAAGTATGAGAGACAAAACTGAAAATTTGAATAAATGCATAGCATTTTTAGAGCTTTCTATATTTCATGTTGGGTTGTGGTTTGAGATTCAAGTACCACATAATGGAGTGAGCTCCTGTCACTTGCCAAGCTCCTGCCGACCTAGCAGTTTAAAAGCATATCAATGTATATATTTAAACAGGTACCACTTCAGTGGAAAGGTAACAGCATTCCATGAGCCTCTGGCCATCGGTCATGCCAGCCACATGCCCAGGGCTGGATTTAGGTTTGACGAGGCCCTAAGCTATTGAAGGTAATGAGACCCTTTATATGACCAGCTGTCCTTTGTCAACAACAGATTGTCACTGTTTTTTGTGTTGAATATATGCTATATGTTAATTTATGGACCTAATTTCTAGACCACACAACACAAAACACTGTAGGTCTGATTTTATTTGTTTTTATCTTATATTTTGGAAATGTACATCCAGTTTTTTTCCTTTAAATTTTTTTGGGGCCCCCAAAATTGGGGTTAAAAGCTATAGCTTGTTTAGCTTACATGTAAATCCGGCACTGCACATGCCATCCACATAACTCATCACCATTGCTCTTCCCTGATAAAAGCCAAAAAGCCTGCGTTGTATGAAGACATTATGTTGCTGGCGTGACTAAATGCCAAATGAGCATGGAACGCTATTATCTTCCCACCAGAGTGGTACCTATTTATCTACTTGCATTCACATGCTTTAGAACTGCTAGTGTGGCAAGACCTGGGCAAGTAATGGGAGCTCACTCTATCATGCAACACTCAAATCCTGAACCACCAGCTTGCTGACAAGCACACTGTCTTTTACCACTGAGCAACTGCAGCCCTCAAAACATGTATATACAGTTATGCTAATGTGTTTGGAAGTTTTGAACTATAATCCTGTGCTGGTAAATGATTGTTTGGAGCAGACTATTTAATACCTGAGTATAGGAAAACTATAGAGTCAATGGGGAAAAATTTTAGTGAGGGAAATACCATATTTACTCAAATTTCTCACCTTTTCCAGCTGAATTTAATCTCAAAATTCAAGGTGCTGATTAGATTCAATGGCACATAAGATTTGAGTAAATATGGTATTTTTATTATAGACCAGTATTTAGTTTAACAGGTGGCGCAAGTGGCTAAGACGCTGTGCCTGTTAACCAGCAGGCCAGGGTTCAAGACCCCACAAGACAGGGTGAGCTCCTGTCCTTAGACCAGCTCTGCGACGCCAGCTGGATCCAATTGTATTGGCTCTGCCTTTCCATTGGACTAATTCAGTGGCATGGAGAGGGGGGATTTGCTGCTTGGGTAACAGCCTATCCTCCATAACAATCCAACCCAGGTTTTCGTGCTTCTCATGCAGCGTATGCAGCGCAGAGCATGATACCATAGTCTTTCAAGACTGACGGAGGCCTGCTTTTTACTATATTGTAATAAAAATGTAACATAAACCCATTGTTGTATAAAGTAGCACAAATAGGTAAAAATCATAACAAACCAACTGACATATTATTATAATCAAATTACTAATTGTTGTATGCAATAAAATTTAGTTTTGCACCTGCTTTGCAACTGTGCATTACAATCACCTGTGTGTGAGCGTGTCCACATCTTTTGGCCAACATTCTATGCCAATCAAGGAGGCTGAGGAGAAGGAACATCAGCATTACAACTGTCAACAGTCAACATCCTGGCTATCATTGAAAGTATGGGAAGATGAGATGCTAGAAAGGGGGGTGATTTTTTACTGATGAATTTTGTTATACTGTAGCTCTGCAAGCACCAGTTGCAGGCTGTTATGAGTTAATAATTCATAATCTGCTTTGGGAACTAAATTGGTATATAAATATTCATTAATAATATCTGCAGAAGGAGATATTAGGAAAAGTGGCACTTTCAGAAAAGTTCTCAGCTCTGCTCAAAACTGTTGGATTTACCAACACTCAACATGACTCTTTGAATTCCAGTTCTATTCATTGTTTCTATAGCCATAAAAAAAGAAAAATCACAGAGACACGAATGGTGTTTATAAGATTATATAACTATGATGAGTTTACACTTTTATGAGGCATTTCACTTAAAATAGCACAAGAAGCCGGTGTTCACATGCATTCTGCTCTTGCCCACCTGCCCATTTAATTCTATATTTGTATAAGACTTTCAGAATATGCATATGAACACTGAATGAAGAATATGGAACAGACACCCGTTCTCTAGTTCAATCCTCATTTATTTTTCCCCCCCAAAATACATCATTCTAGTTCTGTTAAATAGTTTTTTTCCTTTTCTGGGCAGCCAACATGGAGGCTCTTTGGAATGTTTGTTGGCTAAAGTGTTTGAAATACTATGATGGTCTGAGGATAGGAGGATTACAGTACCACAAAAATAAAAATAAAAACCAGGAATTGATTTATATTGCTGCCCTCTGTTATGTCTATTACATCTTTACCCTGTGTTTTGATGTCATTATGTTAATATGGTTTGCCAAACCATTCCACATCAGTGGCTGCTGTTGGCAGAGTAGGGAAATATACTCTCCTGCCCTTACCACCTTGGATATTTCAATTTATTTTTCCTTGTTGGAAGACTGCCCACCTCTGCTTTTAGGGTTTTAAATTTTATCTATATCTATCTATCTATCTACAGTATTTATATACCACTTGTCAACTAAAAAGTTCACAAAGCGGTTTACAAAAAAAGAAAAATTAATAGCTAATTGATAGCTAGTGGGTCCCTGTCCCAAAAGGGCTCACAATCTAAAATACAAAAAGAACACCAGCAGAAGCCACTAGAACAGACATTGCTGAGGTGTGTAGGGCCAGTTACTCTCTCCCTGCTAAATAAAGGAGGAACACCCACTTGAAAGAGTGCCTCTTGCCCAGTTAGCAGGGGTCATATTTTAATTAGTTTTGTCATGTTTTAAGGTACCTTCAGACCCTAAAAGGATAAAGGCAGAATATAATTATTTTAATAGCAATAATTAAACATTGTATGGTGATATCTCTCCAGTACTTAAACATTTGGGTAGAGTTTGAATGAAAGAGCAACCAGGCCCCAAATCCTAACCAACCTTTCTTCACTGGGGTAGCTGTTTTCCACACTAGCATCCTGCAGAAGGATCACCACCTCAAGGTAAGGCAATGTTTGCTCCCTTTCCCTAATCTTACCTGAAACAGCTGTGTTCCCTTTACCTCAGCGATGAAAATTGGTTAGGACTGTACCCTAAAATCCCATTTTAAACATCTGCTGAACTGTGACACCACTGATGATGATGATAACTTTCATCACTATATAATACTGTATTTTCATCACCATATAATGATGATCACTATATCACTACATGATCACAATATGATGTTCTTATAAGCCCCTCAGGCACAGTTTTGTGGGGGATAACACCTTTCTGTATTCCCTGGTACCAATCCTGATCACACATGCACACATGGTTGTTGCTATTTATTGTGCAAAACCAGACTATAAGGCTACATTATGCCTTGCGCAAACCATAACATACAGTTTGACACCAAGGAGCACAAGCCTAACAATGTCTACTCAAAAGTAAGCCCCATTATGTTCAAAGGGTCTTACTCCCAGGACAGTGTCTTTAGGATTTCAGCCCAAATCGCTCAGAAAGGCTTGTGATGTGGCATGAAGGACATCTACTAGCAGCCGAACCTCGGCAAGTTATGTAGAACTAATGCCATGATACTTTGGTTTCTAGCCAATTCTGAGTGATAGGATCTATATAAGAGATTGCAGAGCCATCCAACAGTCGATAATGAAGTGATCGTTTTATTAACTGAACACAAGCTAATTAACTCTAAATATAAACTTTGCTCAATGAGTAATATTTTCCTAATCTACACATTCCTTTTCCAACTACTGTTTATGTACAAAGTTAACAGATCAGTCTTTTGATTAATAGTAAAAGCCAGAATGTGCTTCCTTTCTAACCTACAATCCCTAGACTGATGATAAGCACCACCGTGTGCTTCCCTTCTGGTTTGCAGTTCCTAAGCAATAATCGCTGTCATCACTTTGTGCCAAGAGTCTTTATAACCACTTTTAGGGACCGATGGGGTGAGTTAGGCAGATCAGGTCCAGGAGGGAATGGGATTGGCAACATCAGTATATGACATTTCCTGACCTCCATCCCGGGCCTGATTGAACAACACAGATCAATGTGGCTTTGTGCAAGTGATAACATAAGACACTAAATACATTCCTGACTTCTGCTGTTGTAATGTGGTCCACCGAGCAGCCCAGACCTTCACAGGATTAGGCTGCGAATTTTCTGATAAAAAATATAATTGGCACTCCTTTCACTGGCCTAGAACACAAGCCATTCTGGGTGAAATTTCTACATCCCAAAACACAAGCCCATCTTTAACTACAACTTGACCTTCTGAAATCTTCAGAAAGTCAGTGGAATGTCTTCATAAAAATCCTAAGTCCCCAGATGTTTTTTCTTCTAGGAAAACAGAACTTGTGGCTGCCCACCCACAGATCACGCTACTGGCCTGGGAAAGCGGGCAGCCTCAAAATGATTTCTGAGGAATGGTCTTATATGGGGGAGTAATAAGTACAAAGCTTGGACCTTTTGAAATATTCCCATGATGATTCTTAGCATTCTACATTACATTTTGCAAGAATGGAGAACACAGCTTGTCTTCTCTTCTTCCTGTCTTCTTTTTTCCAGTCTACTAATCACTCCTACGCAAAAGTCTTCTCCAAAGCAGACCTGATGCTGCCAACTCACTAAAATCAAGTCTGCCAGAAATGAAAGCTGTCACTCCCAGCTTTCCATTCTCTCCCATCCCACACAGTCATTAATAGGTTACATGATGATGCCCCAATGCCTGAAAGAACTTGCTGAGGAGTGAAACATGATGGGAAGTGGAGCTTGGTTCTTAGACGTTTATGATTACTGATCCTGCCGGTGGAAAGATAATAATTAACATCCATTGTGCAGTAAACCTGTGAACTCCTTACTGTTGCACAGTACGGGGATAAGAGCAGCTATTACGTTTGTGACCCTATCTTCTTATTGTTTCAGAGAGGAAAGGAATGTTTATGGTTAGTGTCAGGACAGGCTTCAAGTTGGGAGGAAAATGAAAAATCATGCAGACTGCTTTGCTCAGATGTAAGTGAATTCAGGGCACAATCCTAAGCAATTTAGCCTAGCACAACTCACCCATCTTCCTGTACCCACAGTGGCAAGGGGTCTGTGCTCTGGCCTATTCCCCCGACGAGTGGCACAGAAATGCCTCATGGCAATTTTGCAACACTCCTAGAATAGCATGGGACATGTGCCAGCCTAACCAGGGCTTAGGATTGCACTGTCAGTTGTACAACCTCACTAAAAATTGGTGTATAGCAAAGGCCTGAATAGAAATGTATCCCTCAAAGTGTTTCCATTTTCTCATTTATTGACGATAATGTTTTATAGAATGTATATATTCCAATGCAGTTTGTTTCATTGCATTCTGCATTAAATTTTCTTTCCAACAATATACACTATTACCTTCCCACCAAAGTAGTACCTAGTTATCTAATTGCACTTAAAGCAGGCCTCCGTCAGTCTTGAAAGTCAGTATCATGCTTGGCACTGCAAATGCTGCATGCGAAGCATGAAAGCCCAGGTTGGATTGTTATGGAGGATAGGCTGTTACCCAAGCAGCAAATCCCCCCTCTCCACGCCACTGAATTAGTCCAATGGAAAGGCAGAGCCGATACGATTGGATCCAGCTGGCGTCGCAGAGTTGGGCTAAGGACAGGAGCTCACCCTGTCTTGTGGGGCCGACCCAGGTCTCGAACCCTGGCCTGTTTAACAGGCACAGTGTCTTAACCACTTGCGCCACCCACAGCCCTCACAGGCTTTTTAATTGTTAGGTTGGCAGGAAATGGGCAAGAAATGGGAGCTCATTCCATCTTGCATTACTCAGGGTTTGACCTGCTGACCTTCAGGTTGACAAGTACAGTGTCTTTAACCACTGAGCCATTGGAGCCTTTCAAAGGCCTGATTAGACCTGCTTAAATATAGCTTGATTTGATTTATTTTGATTTAGCTTGATTTTGACCTAAATGTGATATCAGCTCAAGAGATTGACTGGAGCAATCTGTCCTTTTTGCAGCTCCCAATTTTCATCTGCTGTTTTCCATCCTCTGCAGCTCCTGTTTTCTCTCCTGTGCTTCTTGTATTTGAAGAGATGGATGGGAACAGAACATTGTCAATTTGCTTGCAAATGAGACACAGATGACAGAGTGTATTGGGCCAAGAGTACCTCTGACCAAGGCTACCTATCTATACCTACTGTGATGAGATTTGAACGGCAGCAATCGTGGTGCTGGTTAGCCAAGACATGGCAACGTCCCAAACCAAAGACATCAAAAAGGACAGAAAAGGTCTTGATAAACACCTGACGAAGGCTAGGCAGTAGCTTCAACAAGTCCCAGTGAGGGAAGCAAGGCAAGGGAGCTAAGGCTGCAATCCAGAGCAAATTCAGCCTGCTCTGACCTAACTGCACTCTCCTAACTATTCTGTATCCAGAGCAGAAAGTTATGCTGAATCCAGAGAGTCAGGAAGCCTGGGTTGCCCTAACTGCTCCAGAGCATGCTAAGTAATTGACACAAGGGGAAGACTTGCTCCTGAGGAGACACCCCTCAGATCACACTGAACAGGGAACAGCTGTGGTGCCTACAGTGGTGACATGACTCTGCACATCACCTGGTGCGGAAGTCTGTGCGTCTGGGATGCGCGCCCCCCCCCCCACCTGGACTGCACGGTCACCAAAGTTGGCACCTGCGCAGTTGTTTCTGAAGCCAACTGGCTTCAGAAAGAGTACTATGCAGGCACCATCTCTGACACCTGCGCAGTACTTTTCTGAAGCCTTTTGGCTTCGGGGGAGACTGTGCAGGCGTCAGAGTTGGTGCCTGTGCAGTACTCTTTCTGAAGCCATTCGGCTGCCGCTCCGCCTCCTGAGTGAGGCCGAATGGCTGTGCAGAGGCGCGGACTTTGCTCTAAGGAAGTCTCCTCTGAAGCTGTTCGGCATGCTCAGTGTGTTTCTGCGCAGTGCACCTCAGATGGCCGTTTAGGCCAGCTCCTCAGACAAGTGTCAGCTTCTGGCTGATTCTCCGCCTTGGAGCAGGCCTGAATGGGGGTGCTGACGCCCGGGGCCTGCCAAAGGACAGTCAAACTCCTCCGGCACATCACCCCATACGGAGCGCATCCCCAATGCAGCCCACACCAGCCGCACCAGTCTGGTGATGCCACTGGGTGCCTGCCTTATAAGGAGTCCCTGATGAGATGCCAGTACATTCTACAGTGAATACAAGGGGCTTCTTGGAGTGGCCTGCTGTATCCTGAGGTTTGTGGGCAGCCGTAGTTTGTTCCATATCCTAAGGTTGAGAGGAAGGGGTTGCAGCTAGGCTGGCCAAGAACTCAGATTTTTGGTCAGCACTGCCATTCTTACTCGGGCCTTATCATAGACCCCTATGGGTCTACTCATTACTATACCTGCTCCTGAGGTGGTATAACTCTGAGGGCTGGAAGAGGGCATTTCTGCCTTGGAAACAGGCTTTGGATACAGAGTAACTGCTCTGCCCTAGGCAATGCTAAACATGCCCTCAACTTGCCTCTCCTGAGCTGCTTAGGCTGCCCCAGTTAGGGCAGAGCAGGTCCACCTCTCTTAGGGCACCCTATGTTTCCTTGCTCTGCCCTAAGCCTCTTCCAGAGTAACTGGGGTGGAGCATCTTGCAGTTGCTCCAACCTAGTGTTAGATAGGGCAACCTAAGGGCTCTTATGTGGACAGATTAGTTGCTCTGGATTGGGCTGTAAGTGTGCTTTCCTAGAGAAAGGCTTTTTGGAAGGTGGCTCAGTGGATGTTGTGTTGTTCTCTGATGAAGAGTGCAGGAAAGAAAATAGGAAGCTGGAAAGGAAAAGAATAGCCTGATTTCTATCCTGCCACAACAAGACATACTTGTTAATATGCTAGACATACTGCCAGTTACTCACATGCAACATGGGGTAAAGGGGAGTCTGACCAGGCTTTTAACAGAGACATTTCCTATTGAGTAACTAAGAGCACAATCTAAACCACGTCTACTCAAAAGTAAGCCCCTTGGTGTTCAATGGGTCTTACTCTCAGGAAAGTGTTGTTAGGATTGTAGCCATAGGTTACAATCCTATATACACTTTCCTGAGAGCGTCCCATAAAACTCAATGGGAGGACTTACTTCTGAGTAGACATGCTTACAATTGCACCCATAGAGTCCATTATGGGATGAGTTCATTTCAGGCCATTCTTTTAGTCATTGACATTTCATTGCATACCAGGTGGAGACTGGGCATTTCCCAAGAAGTACCCCAAGAAAAGTGTTAGCTGCTTAGGTAACTTGTGTCCTGATTAGTTTAAGGCCAGTGGTTGAACTTCTAATGAAGCTAGTGAGGGAAGCCTGGGTTGAAAGCAAATCTCCTACAACCACAAATGATCCTGATTATCTCAGAGCCAGGAAGTTCCCAGAATGTGAGCTATATAGGATGACCAAGCACGGTATAGCTTGTCATGGAATTTTCTATGGCAAGATTTCTGATAGGATAATAAGGGAAAAGTCTGGTTGGTCCAACAAACTGGGTTTGGTTTGTTGGTCCAACAAACTCAAAAGTCTTGCTGTCAGTCCATCCTACAACAAGGTGATAATGGAATGATCAGGCCTTTCTGGTATACACCCAGCACAATCTACACTGTATTTCCACCAACAGGTGTATACAGTACTTACATCATATTCAAAATATAAAGACACCAATTACTCCTGCTTGAAAAATGTACATGTTGATGTTGCTTTATGTGAATGTTCCCAACCTGTGGATCAAGACTCACCAGTAGGTTCTGAGTCTATTTTTGATGGGTCACAAAATGTTCCTGAAATGTTTTAAAAAGTCAAGAAAATTTGTAGAAGAAAAATGCAGCAGCAAGCAATCCAGATGGAGAGACCACTCTTTCAGTGGGGATTCTAACCTGTGTTATGTGTAATCTTCATACCTCCAAACTGAAATATAACCAGAGGTGGGCTGGCCCTGTCCCAAGATCCGGTTCGCCGGAAGTGGGTGGGGCCAGACCAGGGTCAGGGGGCGGGGCGAGTCAGGGGCAGGGCGGGGCGAGGGGCGGGCAGATGTTGGCGCCTGCGCAGTGCCTGCCCTGGAGTGGGCAAGCGCGCCTGCTTCAAAGCAGGCACAGCACAAGCACCAAGAACAACGCTTGTGCTGTGCCTGCCCTGGAGTGGGCAAGCGCCCCTGCTTCAAAGCAGGCACAGTGCAAGTGCCGAGAACGATGCTTGCGCTGGGCCTGCCCTGGAGCGGGCAAGCCCGCGGTGGGCTCAAAAACATGGCGGACTGTACCGGTCTGCTATGTTTTTGAGTTTCCCTGTCGCTGGTGGTTCGCCAGCGGCAGGGAAACAGGAAGACCCGGTACGGGCGAGTAGGCCTGAACTGGGAAGTGCCCAACACTGAATATAACATTTTTCAATTTTCTCTAGTAACTGCATGCCATAGATCAAATATAAACTCATTTTTGGCACTTTGTTTTGCCTGAAACTGCCTAAATGCACATATTACTCTCTATTTCAGCCTTTTAGGTACCCTGGGATGACTGTAAAGATTTAGGGGAACAGTCCTTGAATTCCATTTCTAGGGAGAGTCTAGCAAATGTCTACATAGACTACATACCACAGGTGTCACTCGTTATCCACTGGGGTTCAGTTCTGTGACTGAAAAATGGAATGATTGCTTGTATGACTTTCTCTTTGCAACAATAGAAAAGCAGTTTTTAAAAGTGTGATTTGCAGTGGCTATTCATGTTGAGTTAAATTTTATTCCCCACCACGGCAACAACAAAATAAAATTTAACTAAGTAAAAAAATTAAAATTGTGTCCCTTACTGGTTAGGGAAACTGTTCTGGGGCAAAGAGGAATGGTTACTCTTCCCCTGCTAAATATAAGAGGAGCACCACTTAGAAATGCAAGAATACTTGGTTAATAACTGTATTATGATATATAATGGAAATGAGAGCTGATTCATATTAACACCTTATCAATTCCATACAGTATCAGAATTACATTTCATTGGCTGTCAGAGCAATCAGTATCATGGGAAAGCTTTCAGTTAAGAAAATCCACTTTTTGTTCCACAGGCTTTCATGTTTTCATTTTCTGATTAATTGGTCATAACGTTTGATAGAAAATAGATAATCCAATGATTCATTGCATTCTGCATTTAATTAACTTTCAAAGAATATACATTATAACGTGATGTATTATCTTTCATAAATAGCCCAATTTTTTCACAATTTTAGCCATTAGTGACTAGCTCAGCTTGTTGCCCCCCTAAAGCTTGCTACCCAGTGCAACTGCACTCCCCCTAGCTATGCTACTGCCATCACTCCTGTTTTCTGTTTTATTACCACTTGCAACTGTACTTCCCTGTAATTTCTTTCCAGTCTGAAACTGCAATCCTAAAGACACGTTCCAGGGAGTAAGACCCACTGAACACAGTGGTGCTTACTTTTGAGTAGACATGCACCCTGAGAGTGGCTGAGATTGCCAGTCCTGTTTAAAGGGGTCATTGTGCCACCATTACATGCTTTTGCCTGCAAGATACCATCCAACTAATATTTATTCAACCAGCTAAAAGTTGTCAGAGGTGGTTTGAACAGTGGTCAATGTAGACATACCTGTGAGTTGGTCAACGCAATTGCGTAACCATTCCAGCACATTGTGAACATTGTGTATGAACTTTATGAACTTTAAGTTGCATTGAACTTAAATTCCTACAGTACACTTTTGTGCACATTGGTACTATTCCACTCAAAGGCGTATATCAGTTGTGATGTGAATGATAAAGCTGAAAATGTGCAGTAGGGCAGGAGTGGAATTGTACCAAGCCAAGCACTTCAGCGTTGGAGAAATTCGGGAAATATGAGAGCGGAGCTGAACAAAGGTCAGCTCTTAAAATCTGGTTAGGAGCACTGTATGTTGGTTAGGTCTCCATTTATAATAGCAGGTGTCACTGTGCTGTGTCATGCAACAAAGGCAATGTTTTTCAATGAGGCACCACACCTGAGTTCTCCATTCCTTATTGCAATTATAGCTGCAATCCTGCTCACACTTCAGCCCAGAACAAACTTGTAAACTTGTAAAAACCCACTTGATTTGTAGTGGGTCTCTTCAGGCTCATTTTTGCTAGCATAAGTCCAAGGGGACTCCTGGGTTGGGCCAGGAAGAGAGGACAGGCTTTTGGTGTGTGCTGCTGCCATTGAAATTCAACCCATTGCCCCAAAACACCTTCAGCTTGGTCTTCAGTTTGTCTGTGCACCCCCTAAACCAGCGTTTCTCAAAGTGGGGGTCGGGACCCCTTTGGGGGTTGCCTAGAACTTTCTTGGGGGTTGCCTGGTGCAGGAGTCCAGCTGTAGCTGCGCGCGCACTGGGGCTGACTGACAGCCTCAGAGTCCAATCCTATGCATGCCTACTCTGAAATAAATCCCATTATAGTCAGGGGGCCTTTACTCCCACGTAAATGTGGATAGGATTGCAGCCTCAGGGCCCAATCCTATGCATACCTACTCTGAAATAAATCCCATTGTATTTAATGTGTGCATAGAACACACATTTCATTTGTAACAATGAAAATACATCCTGCATATTGGATATTTACATTACAATTAATAACAGTAGCAAAAATATAGTTACAAAGTAGCAACAAAAATAATTTTATGGTTGGGGGTCCTCACATGAGTAAAGGGGTCACGGCGTTAGGAAGATTGAGAACCACTGCCCTAAACGGTCCTGATTTCACCTTATCTCACTGTCTGTTATTGGCTCTGTAGAGCACAACAGTGGCATGGCTTTTGTAGTGCTGCACCAAGACTAAGGGCAGTGGATCACAAGATCCACTGAGATGACACATTTGGAGTACTGTGTCTAGTTCTGGTTGCCACACCTCAAAAGGGACATAGAGGAAATGGAAAAGGTTCAGAGGAGAGCGGCCAAACTGATTGATTGTCTGGGGCACCTTTTGTATGAGGGAAGGCTACAGCATTTAGAAAAGACACTTGAGGGGGAACATGATTGAGACATACAAAATTGCACAAGGGATGGATTGAGATATGCTCTTTTTCCTTTCAGAGAACTCCAGAACTAGGGGACATCAACTATAATTGAACATTGGGAGAGTTAGGAAAGAGAAAAGAAAATATTTCTGTGGGTATGGTGACGGCCATATGGTGGGTATGGTGACGGCCTCTAGCCTTCATGCCTTTAAGAAGGGATTGGACAAATTCCTAGAGGAAAGTACCATCACAGGTTAAAAGCCATGATAGGAATGTGTGTATGAGTGTGTGTGTGCATAGATGTGGGCAATCTCAAAATGCCAGATGCAGGGGAGGACACATTGTGTGCTACCTGAGGCATCTGGTGGGCTGCTATGAGATACAGGAAGCTGGATTAGATGCACCTTTTGGCCTGATCCAGCAGAGACTCTTCTTATGTTTTTAAGAACATTGCCAATAAGGGCACAATCCAGAGTAACTACGGGGAGTCCTCGCTCCGGTGTAAGAACAATTTGCTGTGGATTGCAGTATGAATTTCCCATAGGTTTTCATTAGATGGTGCAGTAACTACGGGTACACGTAATGTCTCTTATGTGCTCCCGTAGTTACTCTGGATTGTAGGGCCAGTCCTAAACAGGATTTGGGTACAATATAAGTCAATTATTATTGCTGAGGATGCTCTCCAGAGATATATGTGCAGAATACACACTTGATTCCAACTCTCACAAAGGAAACTTTAGCCATTGGTTCATGGCACACTTTCACTAGGTACTGTACTGCCATTTGAAGTGTTAATAAAAGAGACAAAACTCAGTGGTAACTGAAAGGAACCTATTGCGGTTTATTGAAAAATCAATGCAGTATCTGGCAGCAATTTGCTGGAGCTACTATATGGAGTTGAAAGTCTCTGACTCTCTGACTCAAGTCAATTCACAAGTCAAAACAGGCACCATTGAGACTTGTCCTGAGTCACTATAGAGTCATTTTTTACTTGAGTCCAAGTCAGTATGAGAAATTAGTCATAGCACTTTTCAGGCACTACAAAAAAAAGCATACAAGCAACATATACATACACGAAACAGAGTCAAAAGCACACACAAAAGTGAGTCAGGACTTGAGACAATTTGAATCATGACTCTTTCTGAGTACTGGCCCTGACTCTTGAGCTGGGTCTGAGTCAGTGACATCTGTGATTCAAGTTAACATGAGTCACAAAAAGTGTTTTTGTTTGTTTGTTTGTTTGTTTGTTTGGTGTGACTCAGGTATAGACTTTATGGATCATTCCACTCTATTCCTTTGAGTGGAATAGTCCAATGTGCACAAATGTGTACTGTAGGAATTTAAGTTCAGTGCAACTTAAAGTTCATAATGTTCATACACAATGTTCACAATGTTCTCATTCATGGTGTTTGGGGGAAAACCAATACAAGCAAGCAGAGGCATATTGTTATATCAACTATATCGTTAATTTGACAACTGGTCAATCATGGGCATTGGAGCTCACTTTTCTTTGCAGCTAAACAAGGCTGTGCAATTGCTTGAAAGGGTAAGAGGAAGAGTATAAGCACGGTAGAAGGGGAGTCCTTTTATACCTATGAGAGGAAGTTCACAGAGGAAAGAAGGAGAATGCTAGCATGAAAGGAAACTAGCAACCTAGAAGGTCGAGAAGAACAGACTAGGGGCTTCTAAAGGAAGTTTTGCCACCTAACTGAGGGCCTTCTGTACTGTAATCATGCTATTTTGTACCTTTTAACTTATATAAGCAACTCTGGAAAGGAAATTTCTTTTCTGGAATTTACTCAAACCTGGAAATTACCAATTGTGCATATTATTTACAGCCCAATCCTATCCATGTCTACTCAGACAAAAGTCTCGTTCTAGTCAATCTAGTCAGCAATGTGACTAAAAATGTCTTGGGTTGTTTGTGTGAAACTTTAGTCTTCAGGAGAATTAATACTGATCAGGTACATCTCCAAAGAATGATAACAGTCTGTTTTAACAATAGGTTTGTATCTTATGTGTAATTATTAAAAGTGACAGAATGATAAAGGACTTTTCATTACTGTAAATGAGGAAATGCTGCCCTCTTTGGGGATTGTGTTATGTTGCTGGGATAAAATGAATGGTGGAAAATCTATTTCTCTTTTTGAGATGTTTTAAGTGCATTTCTTCTTCTCAGGTTGGCAACAAATAGAGAACAATGTGAAAAACTTTTTCTTCCTTAAGGATACAGTACAGTATCATATTTAATTGTGACAATTCAAAGCTCACCACAACCAAAAAGGTACCCAAACATGCATTTCTGGCTTCACCTCAACCTTTGTTTTCCTTCCTTAAACTAATAGCACAATCATATGCACATAACCAGAAGTAAGTACCCTTAATGCGTGAGGAGAGTGTATAGTGCCTGTGTAGTGTGAGGAGAGTATAGTGTGTGGAGAGTGTGTAGTGTGTGTGTGTAGTGTGAGGAAAGGGTGTGGGAGAGTGCGTCGTGTGTGGGAGAGTGTGTAGTGTGTGTGTGTAGTGTGAGGAAAGGGTGTGGGAGAGTGGGTAGTGTGTAGGAGAGCGTGTAGTGTGAGGAAAGGGTGTGGGAGAGTGTGTAGTGTGTGTGTAGTGTGAGGAAAGGGTGTGGGAGAGTGCGTCGTGTGTGGGAGAGTGTGTAGTGTGTGTGTGTAGTGTGAGGAAAGGGTGTGGGAGAGTGGGTAGTGTGTAGGAGAGTGTGTAGTGTGTGTGTGTGTAGTGTGAGGAAAGGGTGTAGGAGAGTGTGTAGTGTTTAGGAGAGCGTGTAGTGTGTGTGTAGTGTGAGGAAAGGTGTGGGAGTGTGTAGTGTGTGTGTAGTGTGAGGAAAGGGTGTGGGAGAGTGTGTAGTGTGTAGGAGAGCGTGTAGTGTGTGTAGTGTGAGGAAAGGGTGTGGGAGAGTGTGTAGTGTGTGGGAGAGTGAGTGGTGTGTGGGTAGTGTGAGGAAAGGGTGTGGGAGTGTGTAGTGTGAAGAAAGGGTGTCGGAGTGTGTAGTGTGAGAAGAGCGTGTAGTGTGTGTAGTGTGAGGAGACTGTATAGTGTGAGAAGAGTGTGTAGTGTACAGAAGAGTGTATCGTGTGTGTGGAGAGTGTGTAGTTTCATTAGAGTGCCACAAACGAGGGAACTTCCCCAGCACCTCCCAGGGAAGGTGTCGCCCAGTGGCAGGCGGTGAGGGGGCGTCTTGTGAGGAGGCAGCCTGGGCTCAGCCGCAGCCGAGGCCGCCGTCCAGTAGGGGCGCCCTGGAGGAGCCTCTCTGGTCGCCTCAGCCAGCTCGTCCTCCGTGCGCCTGCGCGAGACCTGGGAGTCCTTGGCTCTGCTGCTGCCGCCGCCGGGGAGGCTTATCGGGCAGTGTATTCAGAGGGGGGTTCGGAGCAGGAACGGCGGCAACATGCAGAGCTGGAGCCGGGTCTGCAGCGGTCTGGCGCAGGTACCGGCCTGGCTTGGCTGGCTTTGGGGGCGAGGAGGGACGGCTGTGCCCCGACCCCGCTGCAGGCCTTCTCTGGAGCCTGCCTTGAGCGGCACGCCCAGCCTGCCCAGGTGGAGGTCGGGGCCTGAGGGGCTGCAGCAGCCCTTCTCCTCCTGCCTAGGGCTGAGCCCTCCTGGTGCTCTGCTGTCTGGCCCTCTTCCTCAGGGAGGCCCTGGGTTGTGCTGGGGGAGCAGGGGTTGCTGCCCTTGCTCACAGGAAGCCCTGCAGGGAAGGGGCAAGCTGAGCAGCTGCTGGAAGGGCAGGCAAGGTCGCTTGGCTGAAGTGCCCACAGCTCCAGTGTGAGAAGGTGGCACTCTTTTCTCAAGTGTGCGCTGCAGTGTGTATGTGGCTCCCCGTGAGTTGCAGCACTGCTAGGGAGTGCACAGGTGTACGGCTTGAGAGATGCAGGAAGGAGAGTTCCCTTGGCCTTAATCCACAGTCAGCCCTCTCAGAACTGTGTGATGGCCACAAAACACTGCTTTGTTAAGTATTTGTTACTTATATTGCATACTAGCAAAAGGTACCCACGTTGCAGGACTAAAATACCCCCAAATGCCATCCCTATTGCACAACACCCCCATGCGCAACATGACCCCATGCACACCAACAAACCCCCCTCCTTGTGCATTAACCCCCCCTTGCACACCCTCCCTCCCAGTGTAGCAGGAACCATGTACCAGATTGGCAGGATGTTGATCAGTCTTCAGTGTTAAGTATAGGACAAAAATGCATTGTCAGCCCCTTACGGGTTAAATTTCTCAACATCAGTTCTTGGTGGGTGTTCATGTCACAGAAGGAACACCCCGAATTTCAAGCTTCTAGGTCCAGCGGTTGGGGCAGTGCGTTTCTCAGTCAGGGATTCTTCAATGTTAAGTGTAGGGAGGAAAACACTTTGCACCCCTTTTCACACTCTTCCAGTTGGAATTTTAAAAAAATGGTTTTTAGTGGGTGCCTCAATTACGGAAAGAACACCCTCCTCAAATTTCACACTTCTAGGTCCAGTGGTTTTGGCTGGCTGTTAATGAGTCAGTGAGTGAGTGAGTCAGTGACTTTTCAGTTGTAGATAGATTGATTAGATCGGGGTGTCCAACCTTTCAACTTTAGGGCTCCAGGACCTTTAACAAGTATGCAGAGGAGGAAATTTCAGCAGGTGCAGCTTTTCATCCCACAGATCACAAGCTACACATGCTGAAATTCCCTCTTTTACAAGCTTGTTAAAGGTCCAGGAACTTAGCATCCATCAGTCTCGAAAGACTATGGTATTGTGCTTGACGCTGTAGGCGAAGCATGAAGGCCTGGGTAGAATGATATGGAGGATAGGCTCCATGCCTATCTTCCAAGCAGCAAATTCTCCTCTCCACGTCACTGAAATAGTCCAATGGAATGGCAGAGCCAATACAATTGGTTCCAGCTGCATCGCAGAGCTGGGCTAAGAACAGGAGCTTAGCCTGTCTTGTGGGGACCTGGGTCTCGAACCCTGGACTACTGGTTAACAGGCACAGTATCTTAACCACTTGCGCCACCCACAGCCCTAATGAAGCCATGAAGTGAAAAGGTTGGACAACACTGGATTAGATTATTCCTGTGCTGCAAGAACACATGGGAAGCAAGTGAGGCAGAGCCTTCCTACCAGAGTCCTTTGAAAAGTTGTGAGTGCTTGCACACTCAGGTTGTTATTGCTTGCACACTTGTGTCACGTGTGGAAATGCTTTTTGAAGGTCTTCAGTCAGGAGGCTCTGTCTCCTGTTCCATTACACATCCCTGCTGTGTCATACATCAGCCACATATACATTAATGGTTTTAAAAATTTTTAGGAACGAGCTTGACTTCTGTGATTGCAGCAAATCTTAGCAAACATGGGCAATGGTGGCATGTCAATTGCCTCAGCAAATCCAGCAGAAACAGGCAGTGAGTTAACACTGTAGGATTTTACCTTCCCAGGTGTACGCAGCATGTCAGAAATCTGTGGAACCCCTTGCCAAAGTATTTGGTGATGGCATCTAGCCTCATTCCTTTAAAAAGGGATTGGACAAATTCCTAGAGGAAAAGATCATCACAAGTTACAAGCCATGATGGATATTGATGTGTCTTGGTGCATAGATAGGGCAACCTCAAAACGCCAGATACAGGGGAGGGCTCCTGGATGCAGGTGTCTTAAATGCTGAGGCATCTGCTGGGCCACTGTGAGACACAGGAAGTTGGACCAGATGGGCCTTTGGCCTGATCCAGCATTCTAAATCTTCTTTTCCTTGAAATATATTCACTAATTTTTCTTCCATAAAAAGCAATTCCTAAATTTCTAATTCTGACTTGATACATTTGTAGTGCAATCCTAAGCATGTCTACTCAGAAGTAAGTCCCATTGTGTTCAATAGTACTTACTCCCAGGAAAGTGTGGTTAGGATTGCAGCCTTAATGTTTCATCTTTATCCTTGGTAAAGTTAATTTATTCCTTTGGCTTTTCCAGGTTGAAATGTCAAAAATGAAGGTGAGGAGGGAGAGAGGACGGTACAGAACAATAGTACTGTACTGTAGTATTTTAAAATAAGGACATACTGTATTTTGTTCTGCACTGATACCATTTTATAATATTTGACTGTTCTGTAGGGACTTGTTCCACCATCCCATGAACTATGTAGAAGTTAGCATGCCTTGTATTCTGATTGCTTAAACTTCATTTTGCTATATGTCTGGAGCAGAATGTGACTTTGAGTTTGATTCCAAAGGCTAAATGTCAATAGTAATGAGAAAGTGTTGTTTTATGGAGTTGACTACACCTCCTATCTGCAATAAAAACTTTCACTTGTTTCCGGACATGGTAAGCTCTGCCACTGCTGTGCAGGGCTCCCCAAATCTTGGCAGGATCTGGCATAACCCCAGGGGAGGCTGAAAATTGCGCATCATTCCCCTGCAGGTCCCTTGCTCCCTTCACACAAACTGGAGGTTTCAAATGATTTGAGTTGCACTACTCTATTCTGTCCTAGGACTTTTGTTTAACATACATATTCTCCTTAGGAAGTTATATATAAACTTTATTTTCTCTATCTTCCTTTTCTAACAGAGAGGCCATTTTAGCAGGATCCACTGTGGCTTACAAGGTATTTCTGCAGTGCCTATAAGAACCTATGCTGACCAAGGTAAATATCATAGCCTTAAATTAATTTGCACCCCTCAACATTTGGATTGCATGCTTACATGTCTTTTTGTCATAGCTCCACCATTATTGTTTGCATTGTATTTCTCAGGGTCATTCAGAAGCAAACTTCCCAAGTTATGTTGTTTGGGTGATGTTTGTGCATTCACTTCATTGCACACAGAATAAACTCAGCACTTCTGTTTCCCTTTAAAATGCATTGCACTAGCAACTGGGAAGGGATCAAACCCCTATTCTAGTGTTTTACAAACTTTTAGGGCGATTTAATCCCTAAGTCTTGAGGAGTGAAGGCAGTGATGCAGTCCTGGAAGGCATCACTAAGGGAGGACAAAGGGGATTTAGGCTGCAATCCTAAAGACACTTTCCTGGGAGTAAGACCCATTGAACACAATGGGGCTTACTTTTGAGTAGACATGGTTAGGATTGTGCTCCAACTTTCATTTACTTTCAGTCACTGCAGCTGCAGCAAGCTCCAGGAAGTGCAGGGAGCTTTGCACAGCCCTCCACAGGGCTCTCTGGGGCTTGAAATACAGCCACCAAAAACCACTTCTATTTCCACAGTACATCGTACACTTTGTTGCTCCTCTTAGCAACATGATCATGGAGATCATGTTGCTGCCCTCACCCCTTCCTCTGCCTTTCAAGGGACTGGGGACCTTAACCACGAACAGGGAGTTGTGATTCCCCCCAGATTGAGTGCAGCTGCTCTATTCTATGTGTTTTTAAGGAAACACAACTGGAAATGGTGTACCTCCGTTAAAATAGCAGTTGGTTCCTTTGAAATAATTGGAGGGGCTTGTTCTGTACCCACTTCTGCTTCTGTGTTGTTTTTTTAAAGCAGTGCTACTTAAACTGGTGGGTTGAGACCTCTGGTTCATGTTAAGATCCCCCATTCTCTTTAAGGGTAGGGGAAAGGGAGAAAGCAGCAACACAAATCACCAAGATTGGGCTCCTGCAGGGAAGGGAGTATTTTTAAATTTAAGAGGTGCTGCCAAGGTCTGAGAGGTGAGGGGAGTCCTTCAGAATGCTTGCAGGGCTCCCTGTGGCTTGAAAATAGTGAAAGTTGTGATCACAGCGAAACCTTCCAGTTTCATTGTGATCATTGCTATTTTAACCGTAGGGAAATGGAGAAAGTGCTCTGCAGGGCTCCCTACATCGCCTATGTTACATTTAAAAATAGCTCTCCTTTCCTCACAGGACTGCAATTATGGGGACTGTGTTACTGCCCTAGTCCCTTCCCTACAAAGACTTACTTAGGAAGTAAAACTCCCTAAAAGTTTAAGAACCACTGCTTTAAAAGAAAACATGGCAATTTTTGCACTTTTTCATCCAGATGGACCAAGATGTATTTTTGTACTATATTGTGCTCCACTGTGTACAGTGTTCCAACACCAATATGATATGCTCAGTACTTTACCCCTAGCTAAGCAATTTAATATCATGAGCCTCTGTACAAGTCTCTGGTCATAGTTCCTGATTCAGCAAGTGGTTCTGGCATGGAAGCCTCTTTCATTGTTTGGACCGACTTAGCTAGACTGGGTTGAAAATTAATACCCTTTGATCATCTTCAGTTCAGAAATTATTTTGTATAAAAAATAAATATCTGTCAAGTAAGAAATATTTGAAATAATATCAGAAATATACACTCTCTCCCCATTGCTCCTTCCAATTAAAATACAAAATTTTATCTATATTTTCTCATAGTTGATGCCGATGTTACTGTCATTGGATCTGGTCCTGGGGGGTATGTTGCTGCTATCAAAGCTGCTCAACTTGGCTTTAAGGTGAAGAAACATGGTAATGTAAATCACTTAATGTGACGTTTATCTTGCAAGGATCTTGCAAGGGTTTGTGCTGTGATGACACTACTACAGACAAAAAAGGTTTCTAGTTTGGCTTTCTGTAACTGATGGCTTTTGTAATTAAGGGCACAAGTCTAATCAATTTAGGCCTGCATAACTCATCTGGCATATCTTCCTGTGGTGGGGTGGGGAGGTCGGTGTAACCCTCCCCCTGGAGTGGAGCAGCAGTGCCTTATGGCACTTTTGTGACACCATAGGACTTATGCCAGGGCTTATGCTGGCCTAATTGGAGTTTAGGATTGCAGCCTGATTGCTTTAACTTTGCTTCCTGAAGTCTAAATAAATTGCCGTGCAGGCTCTGTAAAAAGAGTTGCTTGACTGAAAAAACGCTTTTGTACACATAAAGACTATCTATAAATTTTGCATGTGCAAAGATAAAACAGATGAAAATATTTTTTGTTATCTGATGAATGGGGATTATGATGAGCTTATTTAGAAAGAAAAGTTTTTTCATGAAATTCTTTTGTTTTCCTTTCATCTTTTAGTGGTGTCGCAATAATAGGACCCATGAGCCACAGACAGCTCCTGTTTTCATGAGGATGACCTAGAAAACAGTGTTACTTAGGGCCAAATTAATCATGTTTTGAAAACTAGATCTTTTTAGAGAATAGTGGAACATGTTTACCAGATCACGTTCATTGAAGAGTCACTGTTTTCCATTGTAACAGTAGTCACAACTTTGCAAAAATGTGTGAGCATTGTTTAGAGAAGTAAAACTAAAAATTTGAGATATCTATAAAACCTAGGATGAAATTTAGGAAATCCACCCAAAAAGCAAATTTCTGGAGGAAGATTATAAACACAACTATTTGGGATTTTTTAAAATATTTCTTTTAAATCCTAGACTGCGTGTGTGGAGAAAAATGAAACACTAGGTGGAACCTGTTTGAATGTTGGATGCATACCTTCCAAGGTAAGTCAAGAGAACTCCAGAGATTTGTTTTTATCGTACTGCTTTATGGTGCTATTTTGAGGACTGAATTAATACAAATGTTTTTGCATAGATGTTCTTGAGTCTTATCTAACGCATGGTATATAAAACTTAATAAAATAAATACAAGTGTTATTTTAAGAAATTGTACAAAATCTGCTCCTTTTGAATGGGATTATGTCTAATTTAGTGCAGGAATAGATTTGCTGTTGCAACTTTGCTAAGGGCAAAATCCAGAGTAACTACGGGGAGTCCTTGCTCCAGTGTAAGAACAACTTAAGGTACTCTGGATTTCAATATCAGTTTTCCATAGGTTTTCACTAGGTGGTGCAGTAACTATGGGTGCACTTAAAGTCTCCTATGTGCTCCCGTAGTTACTCAGGATTTGGGGGCATGTATCAGTTTCAATTTATGATGAAGTTGTATCACTTTTCATGGTAGACAAACTGTCAATGTGCTCACCACACTGACGACAATTTCGGGCCTATTTCTTAATACATGTGAATGAGACTTGACCAAGAAATTAGGATGGCAGCAGCCATTGCAAACATGCCATAAAGCAGGTTTGTAATGACTTGTGTGTGAGCAAGGTTGGCAGGGAAGTCTGCACTGGCCTGCTAGTGCTATATCTGGATTTTAGTCCAAGAGCACAGATGAATGCCTTGCTGAGTGGCATTAGGCAAGGGTGGAACAAAAGTGATGAGAGACATTTCTAGGCAAAGGGATCAGGCCTGGGAGGGGGTGGGATCAGCAGGAGGCCTTTTCCATGGCATTTCCTTCCTTCCAGACCTAGCACCTTTACACAGGGCTTTGTGGACTTTTGCCAGTGAATTAGCTTTTGTAGAGCTGAGTAACAGGCTGGGACTCAACACAAGGAAAGTGAAAAAATATCCTCTTACCTGAGGATATTTGGAACCTCAGGCCTGTTCCTAATCTGCACCAGATCCAGTTGACCCAGCCTCATCTGTGTAGGTTAAGATTGGGCTGACCATGTGTAAGCTCAATTGAACAGCATTTCATTGTGATATGAGGCAAAATGATTTTTTTAATAATGATGGAATCTCTGATGGTCCATTTACGCGTGCTTGAAACTTAGTATTGCTGTCATCAAGTAATAAACGTGCACTTATGAAATAGTCCTGAAACTTTTGATAACCCGTATTAAATTGATTTATTCTCATCATAGGGTCACTTGGTGTTTTCCTTATGTTTCATTATTTTCTTATTTGGTAGGCCTTGCTTAATAACTCACACCTGTATCATTTGGCCCATGGAAAAGACTTTGCTAGTAGAGGAATTGAAAGTGAGTATGCCTTACATGTATTGATGTTTCAGCTATCCTAGATTTTGTTATAACATAAATATTGTTTTGGTAGTATTTACTAAGGACTTAGACTTGAATATATGCAAGGTGTTCCACTGGCCCAGTGGAGTTTCCTCAATATAGCTCTTTATGTGCCCTAAAAGCTAAAAGTAATTACCCTCCAAAAGAAGATCATGCATGGAAGCATCTGAAAAATCTTTGTGAGGGTTATGTTTGTCCTACAGCTAATAAGATTCAGGGCCAAATCCTATCCATCTTGTGAGGGTTAAGGCTGTCCTACTGCTAATAAGATTAAGGGGCAAATCTTATCCATCTTTCCATTGGCTGTGCCAGTGGGGCATGTGCTGAATCCTGTAATGGAGAGCAGACACAGAGGCCACCTCAAGAAGAAATTTTTCCCCCCTTATCACAGGGTTGATTTTGGCTGCCCTGATTAGTAAAAGATATCGGATATATTACTGTGGCATATAATGGAACTGTAAATTACCTTTGAAATGTGAAGTATTCAAAAATACCACCAAAAAGAACTTGTGCTGAAATATTTTATAGTTGCTGAAATTCGATTGAATTTAGAGAAGATGATGGAGCAGAAGAGTGGTGCAGTAAAGGCCTTAACGGGTGGAATCGCTCATTTGTTTAAGCAGAATAAGGTACTGTATGTTCAGCATGTGAACAAAAGCAGCATATTTTTTCTTCTGATAACTTGCTGGGAAAAATTCAAACTGTGTTGGAGATTTCCTCACTTTTCAGCGTTGGTGGCTGCCCTGGTTATTTTCTTGTCTTACTGGCTGGGCAAGCAATCCTACTTGCCATTAAGTACATTAAGGTCTTGTTCAGTAATTTTACTCCTTATCTTAAGCTAAACTTGATTTATGTGGCAAAAGGTGTTGGAAAATGGGATGAACAGTGTGCAACTTGAGTTCAGATAATCAAGAACCACAGGCATGGTGCAGCCAGGTGAAATATTATATGATGTAATTTGTAACTTGTTACAAGTAGAATAAACTTTTCTTCTTTTTGGAAGGTGACGCATGTATCCGGGTTTGGAAAAATAACTGGTAAAAACCAGGTCACCGCAACCAAAGCTGATGGTACCACTCAGGTTATTAATACAAAGAACATCATCATAGCGACAGGCTCTGAAGTAACACCTTTTCCAGGAATTACGGTACTTTTCCAACAGTGGTCTTGTAATTTTTATATCCACAGAATAATTTGCCTAGTACTTTGTATTGTATCATTGTTAATAGCAGAGATGTTGTTCTTGGGTTTTACCTAAGGTAAATTGGTAGCAATTTACCCACTGGCTTACAAATAGGGGGAGCCAGGGATGCTGTAGGCCCTGAGTGCCATCTTTGGGGTGGATGACACTACTACTGTTGACCAAAATCATTAAAATTATGGTCTGTAGGACTAATTTCATGTTATATACCATTTGATGCATAATTTTCAGCCAAATGCAATTTAAAAAACAGAGTGAAACAGCTCTTTTTGATCAAATGTTATGACCAAAAAACAGAAAACCGCCTACTGTCACAAAAAGTGGATTTTTTTAGTGTTCTAACAAGGTGTTGTTATAACACAGAATAATTAATGTTATTATGAGTTAGCTCTCTTTTCCATGTATAAGAGCTAGTACTAGACCTCCTATTTAGTTGTGTGAATGTTGTCAAGTTGGCTACTTTTTTGTTCATTATACTTATAGGCTGGATAACCTGTCGTGCTGTATAGTTGAATAAAGTTAATGGGGTGACACAATGAGTTACCAGATTGGATGACACCAACCCTACTGATGCCATTGGTGGGAAGGTTGGGTGTTGTGGTACACAGACTTGGATGATTTTTAAAGTGGATTTTAAAGTGGATTTTAAAGTGGATGGTGGATTTCAGTCTATGAGTGGTCATTAACCATGCTAGCAACATTGAACCTTCAGATGCAATGGCAGTATGTCTCTGAGTAAGGGATGGATTTAGTATAAGTGCTCATGCCCCCAACCCCAATACAATCTTTGCTTCAGAACCCAGGTCAACCAGGCAGATAGATCTGGGCTCTTGGTTGAACTTGGGCCTCCTTAGCTGAAGGACCCTGGCTCCCAGCTGCTCCCATTTTGACTGCTCTCTGTAGCTGCCTCTTCCAGGTGAGTAAACCTGGGCACCGAGTTGAACTTTGGCTCTGTGGCCAAGGTTTGCTGGGTAGGAAGGCCTGGGTTTTCTCCCAGATTTACAGCCCAAATTAATTTTGTCATATTGGAAGGAGTGAAAAATTTATGAGCCCAGAATGCCAAATGACCTTCATACATCACCTGCAGTGTGATATTCTTAAATATGTGCTAGGGAAAAATATCATTTTTTTCTTTGAAATGTGTTCAGATTGACGAGGACACAATTGTATCATCTACTGGTGCTCTATCTTTGAAGCAAGTCCCTGAAAGAATGGTCGTCATTGGTGCAGGAGTCATTGGTGTAGAACTGGTGAGAAATTTCTGTATTTCAAATAACTTTTTCAGGGTCTCTAAAATACTGTATTGTTGATAGCTTGCTGCAAAAATTTGCTAGCCTCTTTGCAGTTGCCATGGGATCAGTCGTTTTGGGCTGTCAATATTCTCACAACCCAGCCAGAATTAGATGGAAACCTTGATTGCATGGTATCTCCAAGTTCTTTGGTATCTTCAAATGCATCGCAGGCACAATTCTTGCAGTAATGCCAGTCTTTTATTGAATTGCCTCTATAATCTTAAAAATGGGAATGGCCGTTTGATTACTAAACAGTAAGAAAGATAGTTTTAGATTTTTTTGCACTATCTAGTGACTGTTTACATATTTATTAAGTGTGACAAAGAACTATATAATCAGTACACGGTTATCTTTTTAATGAAACATTAACAGCTCTGAGAATGGTCATCACTCCCATTACATTGCAATATATACTATGTTCAGCCATATAGGAAAAATGTGTTAATTAGAAATGATTTCCATTTCTAGTCAGCCCACAGCTGTTGCTTGCAGCTGTACAATTAACAGCATTCATCAGTTAAAAAAATCCCCCTTTATAACATCTCATTTTCCATATTTTCAATAGTAGAATGTTGACTGCTGAAGGTTGGAATTCTGATAGTTGCCTCTCCTTGGCCTGCTTGATTGACAAGGAATGTTGGCCAGAAGATGCAGACATACACATAGGTTAAGGCTTTTATGGAGAAAAATGTCTGCAGTGTTCATGTGCTTATGCAGCATTGTACAATAGTACTATCTTGACAAACTATATTTGGGTGAATTTAGATTGAGACCTAGTTCTTCAAACATACCATGTAATATTTTTTACAAGAAAATCCTTTTTATGATATACCCCTAACACTGTCTCATTATAGGGTTAATAAAAGTTACCAACTCTAGGAAGATTTTGTTACCAGAAAGACACTACTAAAATTCCTGTAGTCTAGTAAGAAAATTTGAATGTTTGGGTAACAGGCATCCTGAGAATATTACAGAGTGTCACTGTCCTGTTGAAGATTTGTTTTCCCATGGTCAGCAGAGCTGTTTACCTGAGTAGTTTGTAGCCAATGCAATACATAGAATCTACTCAGTTGCCCCTCCCTTTAAAAAAACCAAAAAACAAAACGCACTCCATTTTAACCTTGGATTTGTTATATTGATTGCAGGGTTCAGTCTGGCAACGTCTAGGTGCAGACGTGACGGCTGTGGAGTTCTTGGGCCATGTTGGTGGATTGGGCATTGATATGGAGATCTCTAAGAACTTCCAGCGCATTCTCCAGAAGCAAGGCCTTAAATTTAAATTGAATACAAAAGTTACTGGGGCTACTAAGAAACCAGATGGAAAGATTGATGTTTCGTAAGTTCTGGATGTGTAAATACTGATTTAGAGAAATACATCTTTATTTTTTCTGAAAATCTGAAGGACTAAAAAAATACCAGTACTTGTTTGCTTGGCCTTTCAGATATTTGAGAATAGTGCTTGGGATATTTGAAATTGTTATATCCTTGGTGAGACTTCTAAAATTTTTTATTCTTTCAGCCCAAGCACAAAATTGTTTTCAACATGAAAGCAGGTATTATAGAGTTACAGCTTCCGGAATTTCTTGGACAGTGTGAATTTTCATAATCTGAATTGAATAGAACACTGTTTACTTGGATCACTGTTGGTTATAATGCAGCCATGATTGTACACATAGGGGTGGAAAAAGCAATTGCACTTTGTTGGCTGACTAATCACTCTGTACTCCCCTCTTTCTTTATCATTTATCAGTTTGATGTCAGGTTCTGTAAAATTCACTGTGGAGAAGGGAATTCTTCCAGCCTTTAAAATGGGATAGGATTGGGTCCCTAAACATATTATTCAAGTAATGATGATAGATAAAATAGATAATTAAATTCTGATTTTTTAATCTATTAACATGACACTAAGAATATGGAGCATCTCTGTGTTCTTTTTCCGCAGTGTTGAAGCTGCTTCTGGCGGCAAGGCAGAAGTGATTACTTGTGAAGTACTCCTGGTTTGTATTGGTCGGCGCCCCTTCACTAAGAATCTTGGTTTGGAAGACGTGGGTATTGAACTGGACAACAGAGGTAGAATCCCAATCAACAACAGGTTCCAAACCAAAATTCCTAAGTAAGTCAAATAATGGGATAGTTTTGATGAGTAGAAGAAATTGGATTCTTAATTTTGTTAAATGCTATTTATAAAATTGGAGTTTGAACTTGAGGTACAGTTTTATTAACTCAAGACAAGATGGTTGAAAAAGGTTTCGATGGCCTGGCCAGAAACAACAAGGAGATTGTTGGGCTGTGGCTTTTTCTCCCAGGTTCTTCCCACCTCTGTTATTTGACTAGCTAGTCAGAACCAACGTGTTTAAGAGAACTTTTAAAAGAGGTCTCACCTATTTAAAAGAGTCTCATAGGTCTCTTGGGAGATGCAAACTGCTGTGAAGTATAGAACATGCTGGAAGCAACGGTGACTTTGGAGGCATTTCTTTATCAAGTTCCTGGTCTTGACAGCAACTTGGCTATCTTGGGAACAAATATTACAATTTTGATTTTCCCTCTTGATTGAGTGTTGCCAAGCCAGCCTGTTCTTGTGTTGTGTCTAAGCCACTACAGGATTTTAGATAAGGCAGGGATGGGGTGGAGTGTGTTTCATGCTTCTCTTGTGCTCTTATGAGGACCCTTTCTTCCCCAGTTTGTGTGCATGGGGACAGAGGATCAGTGCTTCATGTCATGTCAGTTTCCACTTACCGCACAATATACCAGTTGCCAGTGAAGAAAGAGAGAGAGATGCAAATAAGATCTGTGAGATGAGATCCACTCATCACTTTGGAGGCTTCTTGAAAACATGCAACACTTTTGTTGGAATGTTCTATAACGGATGTACCCTTGTTGTGGTCTAGTATGACAGCTGTTATATTGAATAGCCAGCTCAATAGCCAGCTTAAGAAGGCTATTAAAAAAGCAGGCCTCCGTCAGTCTTGGAAGACTGTGGTATCGTGCTCGGCGCTGCATATGCTGCATGCAAAGCACAAAAGCCTGGGTTGGATTGTTATGGAGGATAGGCTGTTACCCAAGCAGCAAATCCGCCCTCTCCACGCCACTGAATTAGTCCAATGGAAAGGCAGAGCTGATACAATTGGATCCAGCTGGCGTCGTAGAGCTGGGCTAAGGACAGGAGCTCACCCTGTCTTGTGGGGCAGACCTGGATCTCAAACCCTGGCCTGCTGGTTAACAAGCACAGTGTCTTAGCCACTTGCGCCACCCACAGCCCTGAAGGCTATTAATAGCGACATTTAATAGCCAGCTCAATGGCAACAATCAATAAGCTCTTCTAAATAAGTCAGTATACCTCTGAATTCCAGGTCCTGAAAAAGTAACTCGGTGGTGATGGCTGTTATATCAAAGTATTTCCTTGGCAAATGATTTCACAGTGTTGGAATGAGCTCTAATATTACCATGTGTGCTTACTCAACTTTAAAAAAAAATGAATTCTTTTGTAAATTATATTTTTCAGACATATGGGTTTTGTAATGCATATTCAGTTGCTGGATTGTCAGAATTGTCAAATTTTCTATTATTGTCATTCCAAATGAGTAAGAGAATATAGTAAAGTGTAGGAAAAGGGAATTCCCTTTTTCTTTTTGTTACTCTTTAAGTTGCTAGATAAATAATATGTTAGAACAAGACAAAGAGGGCAAAATTGTTCTGTATGTGCTTTTGTCTCGCCTTGGGTTGAAGGGGAGCATTGGTAAGTTTCAAGAAGGTTCTGAATATCAAAGTTGGTACCTCACCTGGAGGGAATGCTGCTTACAGAGGGGAGGAATTTCAGTGAACGCTGGATCCAGCCTGCTGGCCAGTTACTCACAAGCCCTGCACTGGAGGAAGAGTAAGAGCACAATCCTAACCGTGTCTACTCAGATGTAAGCCCCATTGTGTCCAATGGGTCTTACTCCCAGGAAAGTGACTTTAGGATTGCAGCCTATATCTGGATTCCACCCAGTGTATGTAAAGCTTATGTTTCATTTGTCTGGCAGCATTTATGCTATTGGTGATGTAGTTGCTGGACCGATGCTTGCTCACAAAGCTGAAGATGAAGGTATTCTGTGCGTAGAGGGGATGGCTGGAGGGGCAGTTCACATTGACTACAACTGTGTGCCTTCAGTAATTTACACACACCCTGAAGTTGCCTGGATTGGCAAATCGGAAGAACAACTGAAAGAGGAGGTATGATTCATGGTTTCTTTAATTGTAATCTCAGTGGAGTAGTATGAGTTATTCTCTTTTAAAAGACATGTTATTTTTATTGTACAGTAAATAATTCAGTTTTTTGTCTACTTTGTTAATAGAACAAGGAATGCCTATTGCAATAGCAATGAGGCAAGTGAAAACTTCTAATGAAGGTATTGAATGAATATGAATGTAGGCTGTGCAACACTTAGTATGTTTTTCTTTTACTCACTCAATTTGGCTGATGGTGATTTATTATCAACAAGCCAAGTGTTTTCCAGAAACAGTGTTCTGAGCTTTGTTGCTCCAGTTCTGACCATTATATATTCTTACACCAGGAGGTGGTGTGTACCCCTTCCTGCAGTACTCCAACTGCTCCACTCCATTGATGCCTCATTAAAAACTACATTATGCAAATTACATAATAACATTTATTCACAGATAATAATCTTGTTATGCTCAAATTATTGTATTCATATTTTATCTGGCTTTGCTAGGAAATGTAAAACAAGCTTTTGTTTTAAAAGGGAAAGTATGAGAAGATAAGTACTGTACCTTTTTGCATCTGTCCTAAGTTCATCATCATAAGTCTCTCCGCACTGCTTTTGGTTTTAGAAGTGATATAAAAATCCTTTAAATAAGTATGTTAGTTCCTGTAATATTTTGTTTTTATATCCATCATCCAAGGAGCTCAGAGTAGGGTATATAATGCCTTCCCTTCTTTTATATTTACAACAACCCTTTGAGGTAGGCAAGGTTGAGAGATGGTAACTAGATAAATTGTTCTTTGGGATTCATTTTATGTTATTCCTGGCCATAGATAGAATAACACTGTGTAGGATCTACAGTGGCATCAGCTGTTGTTCCACTTATGCACAAGGGCTTTTATATTTCTCAAATGAAAAAATAAGGGTAAATAAAAATAATTTGCTTTTAAGAGCATCCCCTGAAAAATATTGAACCAGCAAAATGACAGTCATGGGAGGAGAACTTGTCCCTTTCTCCAAGTTTAAACACAAACTGCCTGAACACAAAGATTTTATTCTCACCCCACACAACTGCTTATGACTGTGTGTGTGCAGGAATTGCAAAAGAAACATTTGCAAGAGAAGCAAAGCAAGAGAGGAAAAGTCTGTTCTGTATGAAGAGACAGTTTGAATATTTGAGTTTCAAAAGATTTCCTCTCTAAGCCTGGTTCTCAGGACTGAATTAGTCACAATGTTTGATGATGCCTGAATCTTCTGCATCGTGTAGGAAAGGAGATTTAGAACACAATCCTAAACATGTTTACTCAAAAGTATGCCCCATTGTGTTCAATGGGTCTTACTTCCAGGAAGGTGTCTTTAGGATTGCAGCATTAGAGAACAAAAGCCTCCTGGATGAGAGGAGGCTTTGTTTTATGTTTGTTTATGAGAGGAGGCTTCCGTCAGTTTGTTTTATGCTGCTCATTCCTATTTCCGAAACTAGCGAAAGCGTACCTGCTTTGTGGGAGTAAAATTCCCCATACGACATACCTACCCTGCGCATCAACTGCCATGCGCATCAACCTCTCATGCGCAACATCCCGCATGTTCATTCACCCCATGTGCATCAGCCCCCATGTGCATCAACCCATGTGCAACATCCCACCATGCGCATCAACCCACATGCACTTCAACCCCCATGTGCAACATCCCACATGTTCATTCACCCCATGCACAACTCTACATCAGTTCATGGTGGTTGTTCATGTGACATAAGGAACTCCCCCAAATTTCACAGGTCCTGGGGTTCGGGCAGAGCATCCCTCAGTCACCGATTCTTCAATGCAAATTATAGAGAGGAAAACGTGTTGCGCCCCATCTCACCCCCTTCCGGTTGGAATTTCCAAAAACTGGTTTGTAGTGACTCCCTCTGTCACGGAAGGAACACCCTCCCCAAATTTCATGCTTCTAAGTCCAGCGGTTTTGGCAGGGCATTGATGAGTCAGTGAGTGAGTGAGTCAGTGACTTTTCTCTTTTACATTTATAGAAGACTAGCAAAAAGTGTACCCGCGTTGCGGGATTAAAATTCCCCCCGTACGCCATACCCCACTGCGCATCAACCCCTCATGCGCATCAACTCCCCATGCGCAAAGTCCCCCATGCACAAAGTCCCCCATGCGCAAATTCTCCCGATGCGCATCAACCCCCATGCCCAACATCCCCCATGCGCGTCAACCCCCTGTGCACATCATCCCCCCATGCGCATCAATCCCCCTTGTGCATCAGTCCCCAATGCGCATCATCCCCCCAATTCACACCAAACCTAATGCGCACCAACACCCCAATTTGCACCAACCCCCCAAAGAACACTAACCCCCATGCGCACCAACCCCCAATTGCATCAGTCCCCCATGTGCATCAGTCTCCCATGCACAACATTGCCCCATGCGCATCAGTCCCCTATGTGCATCATCTGCCCATGTGCAACATCCGTGCATGCACATCACCTCTCCATGCGCATCACCTCCACATGCGCAACAGCCCCCCATGCACAACATCCTCCCCATGCAACTCCTCCGTCCAAACAACATCCCCCCCAGTGCACCAGGTACTGAGCACCAAATTGGATGGATGTTGGATAGTTTTCCATGTTACGTGTAGGACAAAAATACGTTGCACCCCTTTTCAGCCCCTGAAGGGTTAGATTTCTCCACATCCATTCTTGAAGTGACAGAAGGAACATCCTCTCCAAATTTCAAACTTCTAGGTCCAGGGGTTGGGGCAGAGTATCCATCAGTCACTGAGTCTTCAATGCAAAGTATAGGGAAGAAAACACGTTGCACCTCATTTCACCCCCTTCCAGTTGGAATTTCTGAAAATTGTTTCTAAGTGACTCCCTCCATCACAGAAGGAACACAATCTCCAAATTTCACTCTTCTAGTCCTGACGGTTTTGGCAGGGCATTGATGAGTCAGTAATGACGATGAAGATTAGTTTTATAAAACGCATTGCGCCTCTTTTTACCCCCTTCTGGTTGGAATTTACGAAAACTGGTTCTTAGTGGATCCCTCCATCATGGAAGGAACACCATCATCAAATTTCATGCTTATAGGCCCAGCGGTTTTGGCTGGGTGTTGATGACTCAGTGATGATGAAGATGCCTTTTATATATATAGATGAGGAAGTGTTAGGAGGGGTGTGTGTGTATGTCTGCTCCTCATCATAAAGTTCCTTAAATCTTTCTCCTCCAAGCTTTGTACTTTCCATGTGACTGCAGTAGATCTAGGTTTAAACAGCATAGTTTATTAGCAGTCATGTCAGTTGAGATCTCAGTGAAGTTGCAACCCTTTGTCTGGGCTGAAACATGTCAGACTTTTGACAGGTAGAGACTCATATGGACAGGTTCTTCTCCAGACAAAAGATTCACCGCAGATAGGAATTCCAACATTTCTCCTCTCACTGGTTCTCGGCATGGTTTTGTGTAGAAGGTTGAGTGTTCAGTCATGGGCAGAGCCCAGACATAGATTCACATACATCCATGACAATTAGGTTCAGTATGAAGACGGCACTAGCTGCATGCAGTGAGACAGATGCTGTACCAAGTGTAAGGGCTACCTTTCATAAACCCTTGTTTTATTTTTAGGGGACAGAGTACAAGGTTGGCAAGTTTCCATTTGCTGCTAACAGCAGAGCTAAGACCAACGCTGACACAGATGGTTTGGTGAAGATACTAAGTCACAAATCTACAGACAGGATGCTTGGGGCTCATATCCTAGGAGCAGTGAGTACCAAATACAATACTCTTGTTTTGAAGAGGTGTCAAATCCTGGGATGTTTTTATCCATGGATTCTTAGGAATATATGATATTCAGCTGTGTGTAATGCTGGCCTCTAAATATGCTGGTGGATTGAAGTTCAAAATATCTTTGTATTGTTCATTACAGGTCTCTTGCTTTCCCCCCTTCTTTCTAGTCACTCCTCTTCATTATACCGTTTGCTGTTTTGCATAGCCTTTTCGTTCTCATTGTGCAAGGAATGTTGCTATCCCAAATAGTGTATCCAGGGATAATACAAATAAGCATACACTTAAAAAATATAATTAATCCATTATAGAATTCATATGGACTTCAGATGTTTAATGCAGGGCTCCCAGTTTCCTTAGCGGTCTTGTGGTTTTCCGTGTTCTGAAGTAGATGACAAATGATTTGGGTTGTGGTACCCCCTAACTACTCCATGCTTCTCATTGTTAAGCTTTGACAAAGGGGGACAGATAAGCAAAATGTAATTCTTTTAAAAATTAATGACACTCAACATTTTGAGAGTAACAACTGCACATTTTTTAAAGCAAGCGTGTAGCACTTATGGCTCTGAAGATTGCCTGGATGGTTAAGACCATCAAAGCCAGTTCCCCAGGAGAAGAGGCTTCTATCAGAGAAGCAAGATAAATGAGGAGAACCAAGATAAATGATATAGGGATACTGTTTGGTGCTTATCAGTGAATCAAGTGCCATGCAGAAATAAAATGCGCACTCATGTGCACAATCACTCATTTATCCACCCACTCTTATTTATAGTTTTCTCAATGGAATAATGTTGTTATATACGGTATTTTAGAAGAGAGAGAAGGTGCTTTCTTAGAGCCATTCCTCCTCCTCCTCTCTGTTGCTTTTAAGATTTTGAAGCTGTGATATGAGTACACATCCAGACCTAAAAATAGAGAGCATTCTCTCAATAAAACAATTGTTTCATTCACAATTTGATTAATTGATCACAAGTCACATGAATCATCAGGTGATAGTTTTATCAGAGTATGCATGTGTGCATAACATCATCTGCAGTATTTTGACAGTTCTTGTTGTAGCACAGTATGTACGGTGTTGTTCATAGGTAAACTCATGTTCCTGGCATTTGTTACTTGTGGTTTTCTTCACAGGGTGCTGGGGAAATGATTAATGAAGCTGCTCTGGCCATGGAGTACGGTGCCTCATGTGAAGACGTAGCGAGAGTTTGCCACGCACATCCAGTAAGTTACTGTGAGGTGCTTTGGTTCTATGAATGCACTTGAATTAGGATCCAGGCTATTGCAGCTGGTTTGTTTTTTATCACTTCCTTAATTACTTTCTTTTGTTTCCAACAGACTGTATCTGAAGCCTTCAGAGAAGCCAATCTTGCAGCATCATTTGGCAAAGCAATCAACTTCTAAAGTGACAGCAAATCCATAACACACAAAGCACATTTTCCTTTGAGAAACAACTTGAAGGCTTTGTGCAATGCAAGGCCTCTGGAATAGTTTTGGATCTTAATAAAATGAACTTTTGTCTATAATATGGAACATTTAAACAGATGGTTGGTGTTAAAGAAGCCCGACAGCTGTATATTAAATGTATTTGCATTATTCTTGTTTGCACATTCTAAATTTTGTAGAATACAAGCAATGGAGTTGACAGCTTATGATTGTGGAATACTGGAAGCTTCCACTATGTACTCTAATAGAATACAAAGCTGATAATAACCAATTTTGTTCAGTCAATGGTATGCTAGTATCATGCTACAGAACGTATGCCTCTGTCAATCACAATGATGTGGTAGTAACTGTAATGATAAAGATAGCAGATTTGATCACAACACTGATTTTTTCACAGTACATAAAGAACTGAAGTTAGAAATATTTTAAGTGATTGTCTTTCAGTCAGAATTTGGATGATGTGGCACATTCTGTGGCAGCCCACAAAAAGTGGGTTGACTGTACCAACAGCCATTTATATCCAGTTTTTCATATTTAAAAAAATCTGTTGTAATGTTATTTTGGGGGGAAAATAAGGTTGTGGAGAAACAAGGCAATTGAGGAACATCCAATCTTGCTCAGTTTCCTCTGAGAAAGCCTACTTTGTTAAAATACTTAATTTCATCTCTCAACTGTGAGTGAAAAATGGCGGGGCGGGGGTAGATGGCAGAGGCAGTTCTGTTGCAATTCCAAACCACTCTTTGGTGCTGGTAGGTAAGTTGAACCTAAAGGAACGGCATGCTCTTCAGTTCCTCTGCTTGTGCAGGAAGAGGCAGAAGATGAAAAATTCCTTCAGTTTACAGCAAGATGGCCATTACGTGTTTGATACAGACTTGCAGAACTGTGGTTTACCTAGAGTTGGGACACAGTATCATCAAACTATGATTTGATATTTTGGCTTAGTTAACAACAGTTCCATGATTTTTTACTTAATGCTTCCAAGTTTGTTCTTGTAGCAGAAGCTGTCATTATGTGCAAGAGCAGCGCATCTTTAGCATTGCACCTAAACTGGGCCAGCACCATTGTGGATGGACAAAGATGGGATTAGAATTCTGTTTGTTGCTTGTAAACTACTTTGGTCTCACCATTTGTTTTATATTTTTAGAACCTGGCATGTTACTTTATGGTTTTTTTCCTGGCGGGGTTGTGTGCAGATGGTGATATTATGCACTGTGACTTATAGAGGACTTTCAATGCTCGTTTCTGCCCTCTGATACTTTCAAGAAGGTTTGCATCTGTGAATACTGAATTGCATCTATGAGGAGCTAAAATTTGTTTGCTGGGCATGTCTTCACCTAGACAGAGTAGTCGCCCGAAGGGTGTGTGATGGTGATGGGCATAGAGATGAGACTATCCAGGAGTCAAAAAAAGCGCAACCTTTGGTAAAAGAAATCACACAAAAATCATTTATATCAAGATGACACAAACTGCCCCCTATTTTAATTGCTTTGGATCTACAGCATATTACCATGTGTGCAAAGCAAATAGGCATTTGCAAGGCAGAAAAAATGGCTAACATTTCATGCAGTGCTATAATAGGTAACTCTAAAGTGGTTTTGTGCTTCTGCAAGGAATCTTGCCATTTGAAATAGATGCATTGTCAGTTTGAGAGGGGCACTGGTCTATCTTTGTAGGGAAGCAACTGAATGCTCAAAAACAATAATGTAAATGTAAAGTTTGAAATTACTGCCTTGGAATTGCTCATCTTACAGCCATAAAAGAAAGCAGTAGGGGAACCTTAGGTTGCTAGCATTACATTTTCAGTCATAAAGATTAGGTTTACTCCATAACCCAGGCTACATAATAAAAAAAGTCATACAGTCTGAGTCTTGTTTGATAGTTCAGCTATACTAAGGTGGCAACAGATGCTAGGATATATCCATAAAGGAACCTAATCAAAGGAGAAGGGAGATTTATTTGGATCTTTGATCATTCGGGATGATGTGCTTTATTTACTGTTCATTGTTTTAAAAGAGAAAAATCTTGTTGCTAAGGTCACCAAAAACAGAAATGGCAGTAACTCCGCCAGTGGTCTTATGGCTGCAATCCTAAAAACACTTTCCATTGAACACAATGGGGCTTACTTCTGAGTAGACATGGTTAGGATTGTGCTGTAAGTTTCACTTGTTCTTTTAAAACTCCAGTTCATACCAGCAAATGCGTGATGTGCTTTATTTCTGTTGTTCAGTCTCTCAGTATACTACAAGGCAACTTCTTCAGTGTTTGTCGCATGTAGTCGTGGGGTCTGCTTCTTGTGGGATGATCCAAACTATCTTAGATGTGACATTTTGGGAAACTAGGCTGGCCTTTCACTGATCTGTCACCAGGACTGTTGCCTGCCCACTGAAGTGGAGAAAGCATGTGCATGCTTTTGAGTTGCTAGGTTGGCAGGAGCTGGGACAAGTGACCAGGAGCTCACTCTATTCTGCATCATTTGGGTCACAAACTGCTGACCTGCTGATTTTCAGGTCAATAGACACAGCTACTTTTTAACCTTGGTTTCCTCTCAAATACTACAAGCAATATCCAAATTGGATATTATGCAAGCAAGTTTCAAAACTACTGTTTGTAGTCCGGCAGTGTTAAATGGGGACTCTCTCGCAGTGCAAAAGGGATAATTTCACCTTGTGATAGGTATTCTTGATGCAGTGGTGCCTCACATAAAGAGCTTAATTCATTCCGGAGGCATGCTCTTTAAGTGAAATGGTCTTTAAGTGAAGCAGATTTTTCCATAGGAAATAATGGAAACAATTGGTTCCACAACCCAAAAAAGATTCATATAAAAATATTAACTGGATGTAAAAATGATGACAAAACACTGGAATTGAATTCAAAACATGCATTCAATGTGCATGACCATATGAAGTCTACCTAGGCTGCAGTCCTAAAGACACTTTCCTGGGAGTAAGCCCTATTTAACACAGTGGGACTTAGTTCTGAGTAGACATAGTTAGGAGACTGCAATCAAAGACACTTTACTGGGAGGCTTACCTGGGCTGCTGCTGGAGGTTCAAGGTGGTTGGGGGGGCAGTTGCCTCTGGCACCTCCAGGTAACTGCCCCCAAGTTGAGGGCAGTTAGAGGCAGCAGCGCTGGCTGGCAGCCTTTTTAAAGAGCCTCCATGTGGAGCGTCAGGGCTACATAGCATGCGTGCCCATAGCGCGCCTGCTTGTTAAGTGAAGTGGAACTTGTTATGTGAAGCAAGATTTCTTGGAAATTTTTGCTTGTTATGTGAAACGCTTGTTAAGAAAAGTGCTTGTTAAGCAAGGTACTACTGTACTTGGTTTCTCTATAGCTCTAATTTATGAAATTAAGGTTTAGTTTTTTTCTAAAATTTACCAATAGACTAGAAAGAATTTCATAACTGCTTTTTTAACTTTAAGCTCAAGGGGGGCAGCATACCTGCAGCAGTGTGGCAGCCAAATGGCCATCTCTGTTGCAGTGATGGTACCTAGGCTGCAATCCTAAAGACACTTTCCTGGGAGTAAGACCCATTGAATATAATAGGGTTACTTTTAGAGTAGACATGGTTAGGATTGTCCTGCTAGTGTGTTTGGGTCAGAGGCAGTTTCTTTTGCATCAGGCCATCTATAGAGCTGCCTACTGTGGCACAGCTAGAGGTGCTATTTTGAACCATCAGTGTCCATCATAATAGTCATGGGGCAAGTAAATAGGTCACGTGTATGTACAGTGCTTAAGGACTCTAAATCATAATTAATTAGTTGAAACTTCCATCTGTGGCGCATAACTCTTTATTAGCAGAGTACCTTAAATGGGTTAAGCAAATTCATCATTGAGCTAATAAAAGTAACATTAGTTAAGTGAATCGTTTTGTTACAAAATTATATTTTATTGAATGTAAGAAAAGTTCATCTTTGGTTTATGTCTTAAAACTGGTATTGAAGTTTATCAGTTTAACCCTAAGAAGAAGGAAGACATGCCTTTCTTAGATAATTCTCTTCCCTGTTACTAGCAGGTGCTGTAAACAGCAGCTTTCTGGCTGATCGCTTGCAAGAGGCTGCGGACTGTTTCTTCCAATTGTACCAGTTGTTTGGCTTTATCTTCCAGAATTCTTTGATTCTTCTCATATGTATTTTCTAATTCTGTAAGAAAAGGAGATGTGTAAGAGGGGTTATTCCAATAACCATGAATGGGAGGCAATTTGGAGACTGAATACAGGTTTAGCCATTAGTAAAGAGGGAGTTCCAAGGATAATAAAATAAATGCTCTGGTAATTACCGTATGGGACTAAAAAAGGACTTATTAGCTGTAATTAAAAACATAACTTTTCTCTATGGGTTTTACCTCTGAGCAGCAGAAGTTTGCTGTTTGCTTGATCCAGAAGTACTTTAGCTTCATTCTGTAGTGCTTCTGCCTTTTTTCTGGCCTCTGCAGACTCTCCTGTTTTCTTAGCAATTAAGCTTTCTACTGTCTTGTATTTGTCATTCACATTGTTGTCTAGTACCTGCAAGTTTGAGAATGGGACACAAGATGGCAGTGTTAACTGTGAAGAAATATAGGCTCCCTTGCTTTGATATCCTTACCTTTCTAAGCAATTTAATCTTCTGAGCAGAGACCTTACCCATAAATACATAGAAGGGCTTTCCCCCTTTTCTTGCTACTTAATTCCATGGGGATGTGGGTGGTGCAAGCAGTTAAGACGCTGTGCCTGTTAACCAGCAGGCAAGGGTTCAAGACCCGGGTCGGCCCCATAAGACAGGGTGAGCTCCTGTCCTTAGCCCAGCTCTGCAACGCCAGCTGGATCCAATCGTATTGGCTCTGCCTTTCCATTGGACTAATTCAGTGGCGTAGAGAGGGGGGATTTGCTGCTTGGGTAACAGCCTATCCTCCATAACAATCCAACCCAGGCTTTTATGCTTTGCATGCAGCATATGCAGCGCCGAGCACGAGGCCTGCTTAATCCCATGGGGAGAAAAATGCATTATGGCTATGTTGTTAACAGCATTTGAAGAGTCACAGTTGAAACAGAGAGGTGGAATGCACTGAAATTTGTACTTAACAGCTTTGAAAAAAGTTGCTGTTATCTTTGTATGAATTTTGCCTGTTACAGTTGTGTTAAACAGTAAACCATCCTGGTACATTCTTTATTTAGAAAATGATAGATAGTACTTTGGGGATTTGCTTTGGCAAGGGAAAGATAGGGTATAAATTCAAAAAATTAAATACTATATATTTAGACAAGATTGTTGTGGTTAGAACTATACAGAGGCTGCAATCCTAAAGACACTTTCCTGGGAGTAAGACCCACTGAACACAATGGGGCTTACTTTTGAGTAGACCTGGTTGAGTAGACCTGGATTGTGCTCAGAATCTCCTAAAAATAGGAGTGTAAACCAAAGGGTCCAATCCTATACAACTGTAAGGGTCAGTGCGTCCCTGAGTAAGGGAACAAGTGTTCTCTTGCCTTGATGAGTCCTCTTAACTGCCCCATCACCACAGTATGCACCTTGTAGGCAATGGCTGCATTGGTGCCTGAAAGCTGGATAAAATTGATCCCTAACAAAATCAGAGAATGATATGCAAGGCCAACAAAAAATCAATAAAAAGTGGGCCAGAGTTTCTCTCCAACCAACAACTGTTACCATTCAAGCCTTTTACCATGCCTACAGAATTCACAATTTACCCCGTACGTCTTACTTAAAACACTGGATACTTGCTGCAATCCTAAACATACTTTCCTGGGAGTAGGACCCATTGAACACAATGGGACTTACTTTTGAGTGGACATGGTCAGGATTGTGCTCGCTATCAAGATGTGAAGCACCTCCATTTCATGGGTGATTCATTTCATGCAACTGCCTGCGCAAAAAGATGGTGCCAAACACCTTTTTTACCATATTGTATTTGATTCCTAATGGATGAATCAATGATCCAACTTCCTTAATGGTAAAAAAAATCTGGTCTTTTTACCTGCTTTTTACCTGCTATGAAGCCTGCCATGCTTCACAAAAAAGAAAAACCTTACAGCTCAAACTGGCATATTTAAAGACGATGTCTTCCTAAGGTACAAAACAAGATTCTTACTTTTTTAACATCATCAGCAGTTTGACTGGCAGCAGCAATAGTTTCTTCTGTTGTTCTAACGTCTTCTGCATTTGTAGCAGCCTTTTGTCTGAGTGTTTCTACATTTCTTTCCAGCTCCGCAATACGCAAAGTAGCATTGTTCAGAGATTCTTCTGATGTTGCAGTTTCAGATTCAATCTATCAGATAACACGAGTAATTCAATTTCCAAAACCAGAGTGCCATGTTCTACTTGTTCCAAATTGAAGTTCTCAAATGTCAGCTCTCTAGGACAGTGTCTTCCTGTGCAAACTTGTGTTTTTCCAATATGTTTTGAGTTTAAAAAAATATATATCGAGTACCATGTGAAAAGTAAGAGAGGACAAACACGTACACAACAGTAATGTGCACAACACACAAAAGGTATAGCTCCCTATTATATATATAATATGTGTGCTAAATTCAAATGTCTCTTTAAAAGGAAAAGATCAGGAAACAAATTAAGGAATTTTATTCACCCATTATAAAGCTTTTATTTCTAGTTGTCTGAAATTTTTAAACATGAACATACTTTCAAGGGAAGATAGAACAATCTCATTTACTGTTTAAAACTATTTTACTTATGGAGAAAAAGAGCTAAAAATATACTATTCATTTAACCTTCACAGTAACTTGTATTTGGTGAAAATCTTCTTCTGTTCCCTTCAATAAAAGTTTGGATTTGACTTTGTAAACCTGACATGATGCTTCTCTGGGCCAGTGAGAGGGTGGTTGCACTGATCCTAATGCACAGCAGATGCTTGGCCACAGAAGTGTCACAAGACTGGCTGCAGTTCTAAACACACTTTCCTGAAAGTATCATGGAACACAATGAGGCTTACTTCTGAGTAGACATGCAAAGGATTGCACCCTATGTTATGCCGCTGACAGTACCAGGCTGTCATTGGAAGGAAATGTCAACTGCCCTATAACAATTGTGGTCTTTTGAACTATCCTTTTGTGATGCATGCCAGGTAATAACAATTTGGTATCTTATGCAGAATGTTACATTTCAATCATGCAGTCATTTAACTGACTATAGGGAGGCAGATGCCTTCCTTCCCTGCCCCTTCTTCTTTTGTATCTCCATAAATACAAACTTCCCAACTGCTTTGCATTCAGTTCCACCAGGAAGAGAAGCACCAGAAGAACTCTGCAACCAAACTGTTTTTAAGCTTGGAAAAGGGAAATAGTTTCAATTCCTCTATAGTTACAACTTTATAAACAATTATTTTGTTTAATGCAAAAAACTGGTATCCAGGGAGGATAACAACTTATCAGTGGATGCTGAGGTTCAACCTGTATTGGTTTTAATTGTGAAAGCCACCTTGAGGGTTTCTGGAAGCCAGAAAGTGGGGTTAAAGAAAAAATCTGGTTGATTGGATGGATATGTAAAAATGTAAATCTATAGGGTAATTTCTAAGTAAATTTATATGAATATGTAGATTATAAATATGGATGGATGGAGATGTCTCATGAATATCTCTAGTCAAAACTCTATGAGCAACAGCTTCTAAAATGGAGTCAAAACTCACAGAAGTAAGCAGGTCTTGAGTCCCTTGAATATCTTCATCTGCTAGTTTGATGGCCTTCTCAGCAGCATTTTGGGCTTTTTCAGCTTCTTCTAGAGCTTCTTTCACCATGTCTGCAGTTACTTTAACATCAGTTGCACTTTTACTGGAAGATAAAAAGTATAATGTTAGAGGCTTTCTTAAAACAAGGACCTTTTTCCATTTCATAACCATGCAATGAGCTTAACTTGTTTCTTATGACTAACACGTGTGGTCAGACTGAATTATTTGGTAAGCCAGTCAGACACAGAGAAAACAGTTACAAAAGTTTATTACAGAATAAGCCATAATATACCACCTTGCTTTTTTAGCTTCATCTAACAGCATCTTTGCTCTTGCAATATCTCCAGCACTTTGCTGCAATACGGTGTCAACATCGGAAAGACTCTCCACCCGGTCACGGATATTGTCCGCGAGTGTCTGCAACTGTTCAGGTGTGCTGGGCATCTCCATGTTGAGTACTTCATTAGCAACAGCCTCAATGCTCTCCAGGTCAGCACTGTCTTCTGATAAAATAGAAAACAGGAGAAAGAAACCATGAGTGGGAGGGTTAAAGAATGACCAGAGAGAACCCGTATCCTGCCATTTTGCTTATCTATGGATGTGGGACATCCTTGTACACCCTTGCCTCCAGAGGTTCTTCTGAATTCCACAGAGCTTGTGTCCTATGAGGACTTCCCCACTGAGGGATTCCCATGCTCTCATAATGCCTTTTAAAGAATATAAAGTCACCTAGTTTTGGGGGAAAAAAACCTTTTCTATTGTAGCCATTATGAGGTTAGTGGAAGGAGATAAGTGTATGTCCATAGCTTCTGCAGGGTCAGAATAGTCTCTGGAAGAACAGCTCACCTCTGTCCAGGTCATGAAGGGAGTCCCATTTATCCATGGTACCCTGCATTTGCAGGAATAGGGGATTCCAAAATTGAATCCCTGAGGATACCACGGCACACCTGAATTCCCCACAGAAATTACAAATGGCAGCAGAATGCAATAGTGAAAAACTGGAAATAAGTCATGACAAAGCTTCAAGCCTTCAAGTGATAGTGTTCTCAGAAAGGAAGTTCACAGGTTATGGGCAAAATCCTTAGCAGTTACAGGTCCACACAGTTACATCACCCTCTAGTGCTATCTTATGGAAAGTCATCTTAACTGCTCTGGAGCAAGGGGCTTAATTTCACTTTAGGATATAGACCTATGTATCACAGTGCTTGGAACCACATGAAAAAAATGAAAATCTAGCCATCTATGGGTTGGTCAATGCTGACCATCACTGAAGCCTGTATAACATCTCTGTTGTTTCAATCTGACTTTGAACTTCAGTCTCTGGTTAAACAACTGATCACATAAAGCAGACATTAACGCAGACTATGAAGTTTGTGTTGTATTTAAAATTTTATGGTGCAGTGATGCCAAGGGATATAGCATAAGCAAAAGCACAGTCCTAAAGTACCAGCTAAGCATTCTGTGTCTACACATAAAAACACTGGGCCGCTGGTTTTATCAAGTGAACAGTTATTGTTTGTGAACATGGATTGCATTAAAGGAGACTGTACAAATAAATTCTGGGCAGTGAATTAAAAGGGATGTACTATGAACTGTTCCACATGTTATGTCATAGGTTGCTCAGACAGATCTGCATACTGTTAACTAAAATTATAGCAGTGTGATTTTTAGAGAAAATGTTTCCCGTATTGCTATTGGGAGATACACACACTATAAGAGATGTATTTTTTTCTCCATCAAAAACTTTGATCAAACTCACATTAGCAGTGCACGAAGAACCACTGATAAAAGTCACTGGCCCAAATTGTATAGGTTCTAGAAGTAGGCTGTATCTTAATGCCAGCTTTAAAAGCGTGGCAACAGGAAGCAGGTATCTTGCATTGTGTGCTCCTTGAGGCATCTGGTGGGCTACATGAGATAGAGGACTGAAACAGATGGGACCTTGACCTGATTCAGTAGTGATCTTCTTATGTGCTTATTCTAAAGAATGCAATACACTATATAATACTCTATTGCAGGAGTCTCCAAACCCCAGCCCAGGGGCCAGGTGCGGATCCCAGGCAAGCTTTGTAATCCACTCCAATACCTTCTTATATGTAAATTTATGTAAATGTATTCAAATTTGAAACGTAAATTTGTTTTCTGGTCCCCAACACAGTGTCAGAGAGATGATGTGGCCCTCCTGCCAAAAACTTTGGAGGCGCCATCTAACCTCATCTTTCAACTGGAAATGAGTCATCCTATGTTCAAAGGGTATTTAAATCACTTCACAATTTCAATTACAATTCAAAAGGATTGGGGTGATAGTTGCAGTAATGATGTCTATGATGGTGGCTGGCCAAGTTGCCCTGATATCATAGAGGGGCAGGGGCAGGCATAGGTCTTCTAAGAGGCAGAAAAGCAAGGTGACATAAAGAAAGAGGGAAGAGAGGGGCCTGGGAAAGGAACAGGCAGGCCCATAGAAGGATGAAACCCTAGGGAAGGAGGGTGGACTATGTAAGTGCTCCAAAGGAATGAGCAAAAAATCTGATGAGTTGGTAACCCTTCTTCCACATAAGGGACAGTTATGGGTTCTGTCAATAGTAAGAATGCATGTGATTCATTATGTGTGCATGAGGCTACTGTTTAGGCCATTGAATTAGGATGAAAAGACATGGGTACAGTGCAGAGAGATGCATGTCCAGACTGGAAATGGTGCTCAAAGAAAGCTTCTGCCCTTATACTGTTAGCCTTACAGAGATAGAATTGCAAACTTGCACCAATTTCAGGAGTATTTTTGGGACTTTGGGACAGATTATTTCAGGTGGTGGGCCAGATCTGGCCAATGAATCAATTGCCTACCCCTCTGTTACAGCTTTGATGACAATCACATTACAATAATACTTACTCATGAGAAATTCCCTGATCTGCTTAATAAGATTCCTCAGATCCTTATTGCTCCTGTCCACTTGCTCCTTGGTGGCATTGGCTTTTAACAGGACTTCTTGAGCATTTTGTTTTGCTTCATCAGCTTTCTGCTTTGCTTCTGCAACCTAAAGAAAATAAATGAGCCATGGTTTACCATTTCTAAACAAAGCAAATTTCAAAATGGTAAATTTATTTACCATTTCTAAATGACAACTCAAAAGGAATGTTAACAATTTTTGCCATATGGACCTTCTGTATCCGCTTTGAGCATGCCTCATTGCAAACTACCTGCTGTTGCTGTTACCAGTATTCAGGTGATGGTCATGTAATCTATCCCAGTAATTCCCAATTTTTTTTCATTAGTGGCAGCCCTTTCTCATAAAATGTACCACTCATATTAGCCAAAATGTTTGTATTTAATATAGTTGCTGTGATTTCAAATCAAAGCTAACAGGCGGATATTTCCAGGGATGACTCCTGAAATGATGAAATGAAATGACTCCACAACACCTATCTTTTAAATAGCCCTTGGGGCTGTGTAGACCAGAGAAATGGAGATCTCCATTTAATGTACAGGGTGGCCCACAAAAAAGGTAATCAAAGATGTATGTGAAGACATGTAGAACACATAGTTGTATATAGGTAATCACTCTGTACAAAGCTACAAGCTTACTAAAGTATTTTGGTTACCTTTTCTTAGGCAACCCTGTGGTTCTTTCTATGAAGGATAGAAAGGATAGCAAAATCAGAAAGAAACCATTTTTAGGCAAAGTGTTTGGTTTGCTATTGCCTAGACTTGCCCAATTTACTAATTAGCTTGCTTTCATCCTAATCTTAGCACTTGAGTTGCTTCTTTAAACATGTTTTTTATATATTACCATTTTTGAAAGCTGTTCAACATCTGCCAAAGCACTAAGGATGTCTCTGTCAAAATCCATTGCTTTTTGCCAGGCGTTGTGGGCCACCGGAACTAATCCATCACAACCTGGCCCCCCACATCTCTTCTTCCCATCTTCAGTGCGGCAGCCCAGGCCACCACATTCCGAATCAGCGCAGGATGTCCCCAGGGGAGTGCCACATGTCTGCAGCACACAAGATCAGACAAAGGAAAGAGTCCGAATTATCAGGCTTTCAAAAGAAGATCACGAAGCAGCTCCTGGAAGCCCTATCATCAGCACAAAGGACTACAGGTATAAATTGAAGCTCCCCACTAATTGCACCTTTACTTTCTCAATAGAGTGTTGAAACACTTCAAAGCTGTCTGGAAAATTTTTCATGTTCTTCACCTCCCCATCACTGTTTCAAGCTAGTAACAAAAGGCATGTCTCTTTGTGGCAGAGTAGAATTCCTTTCCCAAGGCCACAGGGGCCAGGAAGCAGACACTTATTTGCAACACCCTGCTTCAAAACCTGTTTGTTGTACAGTGCTGTATGGCTTTCCCACAAGCCAGGTTGCACTTGCTTGCCTCCTATCATGATCCCTGCAGTGCTAGGGGATGGTGAGGATCAGCCTACACCAGGGGTCTCCAAACCCCAGCCTTGGGGAAGATGCTGCCCTCAACACAAACATGTCATACTGCCTTAGGGTAATATGGGCTCCAGCAGGTTTGCATCTACTCTATAGAACTGGTTGTTAACAAGAGAATAGGACATATAAAGTTTAAAAATAACCATTTAAAAGTGGCTGCCAGATGGGCATAGGACTGGTTGTTAATTTCTTTGAATTCCATCTTGTTGTGTTGGACTGGGTCTAAGTTACGAAGGACAATTAATTTCATTAATGCTTCTTCATGGGAAAGTTAGTTTTCCACACCAGACAATGGGGGAGGAGTAAAACAAGCATGCACAGCTATTTTCACCAATACCTATTACATTTAGGCACAACTTGGTATTTTTCAGAAGAAAATGTCTAGTGAAGGCAGACTTTTTGTGCCTTAGGAAGATTGTGAGCTACTTTGACTGACAACAGAATATAAAAACCAACAGGTGAAATTTCCTTCAGGCAAGATAAAGGAGAATGAGCAACAACAACACTGAAAAGTGAGCCTACTTCTTTTCATCCCCTTCAAACTCTGTCCTTCTCAGACAGAGCAGCCATTTTCAACTGGTGTGCCATGAATGGTCTGCAAGTGTGCCATGGGAGTTGGGTAATGTGAGCCCAACACAAGCAGCATGGTATGCCAAGTCAATTGTCAAAAATGGACGGTGTGTCTTGACAATTTTATTATCTTGTCTGTGTGCCTTCATTGAAAATCTCTGTTTCAAGGCTGGACTGTAATCATAAGAAAGTCTATTAACTTCTCACTAACAACAGACGTCTACTGGAATGTCTAAAGCTAGAGATCATTCTGGTCATAAATATGCCTGAGTGTCATTGACAAGAGCACTTTTCTATCTCAATAATGGTATTTTGGAATTTGACTTAAGTATACTAAAAACCAGTTGATTTAAATGAGAGTTGAATGCATTTAGCTGTACATTATCAAGTGGCCACTAGGTGCTCCAGAATGAAGTCACCAATTGAACTGAACCATGTGGTCTTTCTAAGCAGGGTTTACATAAATGTGTTATCTTTCCTGTTTTATACTTTGGCTCTCATATTCCATTACTACCTGCCCAGCAGAACTATTCCACTCATTAACATGTAATTTATCCATTTCCCCAAATATTACAATTCTTGCACTTTTTCTATAGCTTTATCTGTCTCAAACTTTTCTCCTGTGCTGAGGTCTCTGCTACATACCTTCTCAGCCACTTCTGCAAGATCCAGGCTTTGCAGTTTGCCTGCAAGTTCATCTAAGAGGCCTGACTGCTCTTCTTGCTTAGCCTTGAACTTGGCCTCTGTCTCATTGATCAAGCTTTCCACTTCCAGGCGCATCTCAGCTGACTGCTCTAGTACACTGCCAGGAAGCAGGCTGGAGGCATTGGCTCTTTTTTCTGCATCCAGAGACATTTGGAAATACTTTGAAATGCTGTCCAGGGCTCCTGCAAAAATTAGACAATGATTAAAAATTTGTGCCTATTTCACTTCATAATTAATATTATAAATACTTATACAGGAGACCCTGCTTTCTGACAGTTCTGCTCTTTCAATAGCTGTCATCATTGGCATCCTTCAGTCTTGAAAGACTATGATATTGTGCTCTGAGTGTCCTCTCCAGAACACGATGGCCTGGGTAGATTAATATGGAGGATAGATTGTTACCCAAGCAGCAAATCCCCACTCACCATGTCACTGAAATAGTTCAATGGAACGGTTCCAGCTGTGTCGCAGAGTTACCAGAACATGATTGTAACATAGTCACAAGCTGCTTCCAGGACTCCAGCTCCGGATTTTGTCTTAAGGTTGACTCCTGAAGCCTTTCCCATAGATGGGTATAGCCACAAGGCAATGGAGGTTTGAGGTGGGAGTTTTCCTTCTCCAGACTGCCCATGTTCAGTTGTTTTTTTGGACAGGTTTAGTCTGGCTCCTCAACAAAGGCCTGTCTGGCTTGGCAGTCCCTGCCAGTAGCTACGCTACCACCAGCATAGCCTTTTGTATCACTGGAGCACACAATCCCACCACCACAAAAAGGTACTGTCCGTTGGTGGGCAATAGCTGTATAGGGAGGTGAATTGGTAAAAAAAGTTGCAAAAACCATGCTTAAATCCATCGTGCCATAGCAAAATGGTATTTATAGAGAGGGTCCCCCAAGTTTAATCCCAGCATCTCCAATTAAAAAGGATCAAGGGCAGCAGGACTGTGCAGGACCCTGCAAGGTGTAAAAGACTGTATAGCATAGCAAATGACTTACTAGCATAGCCTGAAGAGCATAAGCAATCCTGACTGCATTGATTTCTAGCCCTCATCCTATTAAGAACCACACATTAGGTCCCCTCAACTTGCCAAACAAAGGCATGATTGCGGCTTTTCAAAAAAGGGTTCTGCTTGCACAAATGGATTGGCCCTCACTACAGGGTATAGAAATTATTTGCTATTTTGCCTCTCAAAGTTTTCAGCATTATTGGTAGCTAGGGCTGAGTGAAAATTGTGTAACAGGCATGAGAAACAGGGACACAATATGAAGTGTAAACTGAGAAGCAGCACTAGGAAAACAATACACTGGTTATTTGTATTAATGCAGACCCACTGAGATCAATAAGCAGTTGCATTTCTGAGCAGTCTAAAGACATGATGCAGCCATAGAGAAACACTTTAAGTCCTACTGATTTAAACTGAGAATTAAGTCCAATATAAATTTGTCCCACTGAAGTTAATGAGATTTACAAGTGCTTAACTTTGGAAGAATTATATCCCAATTGAACAATTGTTCTCAAAACATACTAATGGCACACAATCGTATGCATAGTTATTTAGAATTTAGCCCCATTTTGTTAAATGCAGCTTACTTTCTGGTAAGTGTATTTAGGACTACAGTTAAACAGCTTTTCAACAGAATATTGAAACAAAGTTTTCCAATGTAATTTATGTAGCAGAATAAGGGTGCAATCCAGAGTAACTATGTGGAGTCTTTGCTCCGGTGTAAGAACAATTTGCTCTGGATTGCAATATGAATTTCCCGTAGGTTTTCACTAGGTAGTGCAGTAACTACGGGTACACGTAATGTCTCTTACGTGCTCCCATAATTACTCTGGATTGTAGGGTAAATCAATAAATGGAGGAATACATGACCTTTAGGGAATCTTTAAATAGATGCAGAATAGACACAAGCAATAGACTTTTTTGTATGGAAAAAGATGCCATATAGGAATAAGGAGGAGAAACAATTGCTGTTCCCCTGCTAAATATAAAATGACACTTTAAAAGTATCTCTGAAAAGTTATTAATTTTGGATTCCAAACTCTGGTGTAATGTGCAGGTTTTAAATTTATTTACATGTTCTCCTTTCTTCCCCTGCTTTTAAAACAACACAAAAGCAATTTCCTCCCTCCACCCATAAGTGAACACTGACCCCGAATATCAGAGATTTTTATGAACTCCAGCTGGTCTGCAAGTTCCTTCACGACATTGTCTAGGCTCTCTGCATCTGCCTCCAGGGCATTCAGTCGAGTGTCTGTGTTATTGTGTTCATCCACCACCTTGGATATCTTTTCTTCTACTTCGGCTATTTTTTCTGCAACATCTGCTGTTAGCTTCCTGTAAACCAAACAGAACCCAAGTTTACTGTAATTGGACAAAAAAAACTGTCCTTGAAATTAAAAAAAGAAATACAAATGATAAGTTAATTCCTTCCTTTCCTCCCCAGTGATAAGGACTATTTTGTTACCATTTCCTACCTAAAATATTGGTTTATCAGAAGATTCCACTTTCTTAAAAAACCATCACAAACACAAAGAAGGAAGGTACTCAGAAGCATCTGAAAAATTTGACTGAATTGGATTCCAAGCTCTACTATCTTGTCCTTGAACTATACCCACTCCACAGTTCAAAGTGCTGTCACTGTTGAGAGTCCAGACACAATCTGATTCATACCCCCTCCCCATGGAAATTTCTAAATAGGTTTTTAAAAATGATTTAAGACTATGGGGCAGGCTAGTTCTGAGAGGAAGAAGAAAATATCTTGCACAATAGATTCTTTTCAACAGTCTGTAAAATATGTCATGAAGTAGAAATTTGAGGGTTGGCCAGTCAGCAGATTCATTCACAGCTTGGCTGCAGACAAGGTTTTACATACAAGAAACTACAGAGAACAAGGCTCCATATCAGTTTTTAGTCTTGGGATTAAATCTTTAAATATTCACATCATTAGTACAGAGTCAGCCCCAGCCTAGTACAGCGGTAGGCAGCTCAGAACTTGAAATGGTGCTTAGTGCACCAAAGCATCCCAGCACACACAGCCAGGAGGTGTTGCCACTGCTGCTGTCCCAATTGCCTACAGGAAGTTGCCTGTCACTGTCGCTGGTGCCCAGAATGGCACTGTCTCTCCCCATCCTCACCACACCCTGCCACTATCAGAATGGAAGGGGTGGAGAAGACTGCATACTTAGAACTCAGTTCTGCACTTCTCTGCTAAGAAGTAGCCCCTTCACAGTCAATGGAGTCTACTCTCAGGAAGAGGTGAAGGGCATTCTTAGGTTTTGCTCCTGAGCATCTCTACTCAGAAATAACCCTTTTTGCAAGAGGCATGGCAAGGATAGGCTCAGGCTGTTCTTCAGCATCTCCAGTTCCCACAGCACCACAGAGCTGGAGAAGCCCCTTAGGAAGTGCAGAGGGAGCCACGTGCTGGCTGGAGGGCAGCAAAGTCCCAGGAGATGGTCTCTGTATATACATGCTATAAATGCATACAAGTTATATAAATATAACTAGCAAAATGTGCTCATGTTGCAGGAGTAAAATATTCCCTGTACGCCAGCCCCCACTGCATATAACACCCCCATGCACATCATCTGCCCATGAGCATCAACCACACATTGCGCATCAAACCCCATATACAACATCCCCTAATGCACATCAATCACTCCATGCTCAACTTACCACCATGTGTATCATCCCCATGTGCATTAACCTCCCCATGTGCATCAATCCCCTCATGCACAATTTACCCCCATGCACATCAACCCCCCCCATGAATATCAACCCCCCCATGTGCAACATCCCCCCATGCGCACCAACCCCCCTTGCACTGCTCCATGTAGCTCAGAATTATCTGAGCTACATGAACTATCTACATGGATTATCTTGAGTATTAGACTCAAAATAGCTATCCCAGGTTAGCATAGGAGCAAACGTTGGGTCGGCAGGTGTGATCCTTTTCCATGTAGTTCAACATAACCCAAGTCTGATAAGCTACTCTCTCTGACCTTCAGAGCAATGCATGGCAAAGCAGAAACTAATTTCTAAGAAAGGTAAATTCTTTCATCAGTGGAATCTATTAGGTGTTAGATTCACATGGAGGTGCTAAGTCATGTTAGTGGAGATGCATACACAACAGTTTTTCTAATTGTCTGTTCCACCCCCACACACAGAAATCCTGGTTCATACCACTGAACCTCCATGCAAACCCAGCCAAACCAGAGGTTGCCAAGAACCATCAAGTGACTATATGGAAACCAGCCAGCGGTGTGAACTAGGCAGAAACAAGAGAGAAAATATGAGAAATGCCAGTGCCTAGCAAACAGCTAGGCACTGGTGATACGTAAACGTTAAACAGCAATTGGATCATGGATTTTGTTTTTCTTAACTGGAACTTCTGCTGCTGCTAGAAAAGTATGCCAACTCTTAGGCTGAAATGAACAGTTGAAGGGTCCATGCAGTTTCCCAGCAACAGAAGTTACTACAACTAAGTTACCTAATTTGTCTCTCATCTGGCAGCTCAGTTCCAATTAAGGATACAGAATCAACGGGTTGCATCAACAGACTGCATCAATCTTGTCAGGGGACGGGAAGGGCTAATCTGCCAGAGGCTAAACATTTCAAACATTTCATTTCTCCTCCGCCTTCCCTCATATAAACAGAAGTGTCTGGTCTGTGCCCCAGAGGAATATAAGAAATCAACAATTGTGACTCCATGTTAATTACAAGGCAACCCCCCAGTTTCCTTCCAAATTTTTCCATTATTTCTGAAAGGCAAGATGCCAACTTGATTCCCCTGCAATTTCAACACAGTTCTTACTGAAACAACTTGTATAATGATCCCCCACAACTATTAGCTCGCAACTTCAAGAACATTATAATATACATGTTGGGCCATACGTACTCTGCTTCCTCAAAAAGATTTCCAATGTTCTGAAGAGGCTCAGCAGCTGGATTTTGAGCAATGATACTTTTAATCTCATTCAATTTTCCTTCTATAGAGTTGAGTGTCTGCTGGTAAGGACCGCTGACCCCTGTGATTTTCAGGGCATTTGCTCTTTCCAGGAATCGCTGGGTCCTATTAGCCAGTTCACTAACAATGATGTCCCAGAGAGCAAAACACTGATGACAAGGTGTACAGTCTGGAAAGGTGCCAGAGAAACCTCGAGTGCATTTATCACAACGGGGTCCCTCAACTCCTTCATTACAAATGCATTGCCCAGTTGTGCGGTTGCATTGCGGGGTCTGGATACCACGATGATCACAGTCACAAGCTGAAAGAGAGAAATGCACAAAATGAGGGGGAAGAAATGTCAAATCAGAGGACAGCTTTATCGAGAACAAAAATTGGTAAGTTCTGATTACAGCTGAAACCTGGTGTTTCCTCTTTTTAAAAAAATAAATTCTGAAGCCCTTTATAAACTTACTCACTGAAGCTGCAATCCTAACCTCTGCTTAAGCTGGCATTATCACTACACAAGTCCTGTGCTGGCCTGGGGTTGCCACAAAAGTTTTGTAAAGCACTTCTGCACCACTCATTGGGGAGGGGTGTTAGGTCTGTGCGCAGACATGAGCCAGCCTCCCAACACTAACACAGGAATGGGGAGTTATGCAGGTCTAAATTGGTTAGGGTTGCGCCCTGAGTGACTTAGGCCTACTCATCATCTCTTAGACTGCCATACCTCACAAAATAACCTAGAAAATAACATGATATATGTGAGATTATACTATCCTGAGCTCTCTGATGAAAAGGTGGAGTATAGAGGTAAACAACTTCAATCATGTGTACAAGGATATATGAATTTACAGACTGGTAGAAATGAGGGAAGTCCCTTCTTTCGTGGCTGTATGAACAGTACAATCGATGTGAACTGGCACCCAGAACAAATCAAGCCCATTTTGTCAGCATCCAAAATGACAAGTTTTGGCACCCATCAGATTAAAAGCCCACAGAGAACAATCAGATCTTTCATGAAGATCTCAAAAGGTAACTGGAATAATCTATAAATCCATCAGAAGCCCTGCAAGCTATTTATCTACAGTTTCTTTGAGAGTTACAGTCTAGCATAGAGGTTTCATCCTACAATATTTCAAGTTTTCTAAAAAATATAACATAATGAGAAAAGGGAATATACCAGAAGAACAATACAAGACTTTTGTATGATAATTTTTAAAATGCATTCATGTTTCTTAGATTTCTAAAAGGTCATTTGAAGGAATTGTCACCATACACAAAACCGGCTTTCTTGAAGAGAGTTACTTCAATATAGAAAAGTATACAAAAAATGTGCTGCCTCTTGCTCAACTTATGCTGTTCAATTTAAACAAAATGGCCTTTTTGTTCTCAGTATTAGACTTAACACAAGGGGTTTTCTTTCCATCAAAGCAATTTCAGCATTCCCCCAGTGAATTGCTGTGGAACTTAAACCCCCTCAGGCAATTCAGTTCTCTTTGAAGGTGGGGGTGAAAAGGAGACACTTAACTCTTTCCACCAGCAACTGTCACTGCAGGGAAGGAGGCACTTTGGATTATTCAGATTCCTTACATGGGTGTAATAAAAACAGAAGCCACCCATTTGTGCTTGCCTTCTCTTAAAGATCCCAAGATTGTATACCGTGACACATTCAGTCCACTTCAGCATATCAAGTTACCCGATTTGTTTGTGAGTGAGCACACAATCCTGATCTCAGGAAAATTCATGGGCGCTGCTCTTTGTCTCTTCTTCAAAGGACACCAGAATTTTCCCTCACATGTAAACAATTTTGAGGCCTCACTAATAAGATCACAGTAAGCAAAACACATTATTTCATTATTACTTTCCCTATTTACTATACAGGCCAAAATCAGGGATAAAATTTCCTTAAGAATTCCACAAGCGCAAAAGCATTTTTTGTGGTTTCTTTAGCTTGATTTGAATAGCTAGAAACAATTATTTAAGAGGCTTTTTGATTACTTGATTACATTTTTAATGTCTTGTTTGAATGTCTTAGTAGTGCAAATATAGTGCAGAGTGCATTTAATGTCTTGTTCGATTTCTTTTTAACAAGTATTTTCTAAAGGGAGCTCATGGCAGCCACTCTGTGAGTCAGGTAAGTCTGAGAGACAGCAGAAAGCAAAGATTTTTACCTGGGTATCCCCTGCTCAAATCCACACCTGCTAACAGTATCAAAATAAATAGCGAAAGTAGAGATTAATGTTATCAGCAGGCCTCAGTTGGGGATAATCAGATTTTTTGGGTGCCAGTAGAATATGCTTTTTATATCCGATATTGCTGCAGTGTAACTGGCACATTTTTTAGATCTCCAAAAATGAGGTTAATTTTTATATAATAACTAGTGAAAATATACTCGCATTGCAGGAGTAAAATTCCCCCTATACACCATCCCTTCACTGCACAGCACCCCCATGCACATCAACACCCTCTCTTGCGCATCAACCCCACATACGCACCATCCCCCCATGCGCCTCGTCCCCAGTTGCACAACAACCCCCAGGCACATCACCCCACATGTGCACCAACTCCCCACTGTGCATTAACACTCCCCATGCGCATTGACCCCCCCAAGTCACTGTCCCCCATGCACATTATCCCCTGCGCACATTACCTTGTCAAAATTTGTCATAAACCTACTTTAATAAGTACTGAATCAAGTACAGTACAATCTTATTTCTTATCCAACTTCCTCACTTCAGTTAACTCACTTCAATATCTTCCTATGACTCATAAGTCCTCAGTTTTCTTGCTTTCTTCCACTGATCATGAGTTTGTCAGAATCAATGGAAGGAAGTGATCCCACATTCTTCTGTAAATTGTTTTCATTAAGAGAATCAAACTAGGACAGCACATACTTGGAAAATATTGATGCTGACTTTCCAGTGTTGAACAACACCAGGACACACATACACACACACACACACACACACTAAATGATGCTGGATCATCCAGTACTAGATTAGAACAAATCACACATGGAATCTAGGAATGCAAAAATGTCTTCATGAAAATCTCAGAGCAGTACATCTGGATCCCTGGAGAGGACAATCATACTAATAAGTTTTAAGAAGCCAAGTCTAACATATTTTGCAATAATAATTTAACGTACAAGGCAGATAGGATTGTGAGATGACCATTATTTTAATTTAATGCAATCCAAATTCAGTCACATAGGGTGCAATCTGAACTAAGATTGGCACAACTCATCAGTCTTCCCATTCCTGTGTTGACGTAGGAATGATTGTGCACTGGCCTAATCCACATGACTGTGCACTGGCCCATCCATTCCCCCCAGGAATGGTGCAGAAGTGTCTTAAAGAAGTTTGGTGACATCCCCATTTCAGCACAGGACTTATGCCAGAGCTTAGGCCAGCCTAAATGGAGCTTAGGATTGCAGCCATAGTAAAGTAGCATCATGTTTGATATGAAATAAATGGGCATCAAAACATATTGAAATAAATATTGAAATATTTCCTCCCTAAATTGGTCATGACCGTTCTAGTGGGTCTCAATCCACATTTTGAGAAACACTAATCTAGTCTAAACTACCAGTAAATGAACTACCAGTAAATTTTACTATACATTTGCGTTGCAGGGTCCTTTGGTCAAGCCCCTATTCTACCCGCCTTCTTGCTCTCCCTTCACATATTACTTTCTCATGTCTCCCTTCTCTCCTTCCATCGTTCAAAATTGTGTATATGCTGTTACTATGTAACATTGTGTACTGTGTGACATGTTGTTACTATGCCACGCATAGGATTGAAATCCTTCAAGTACCTTGGAAGGGAAGAATGGGCAAAACGCAACTGGCAAAAAACACTGCAATAACGCCATAACATTGCTTCCTTTAGTACTCATTTGGTACAGTGCTCTTTTTCCTGGTACTTGACTCCCTTAAATGTATGAGACTGCTGCTCTAGCTACTGGGAGCATAACATTCTGGGCCATGTGTAGCCTCCATATTTAGCCTAAAATGTATTCTATAGTGCTGTTTTATAGATTTTTTTGGTTTTCCAGAATTTTTCTCCTGCATTATTGAAGGCATTTATACATTGCTTTTCCAGCATATCAAGACAGATTATAATATTCAAAATAAGTATAATATATTCAAGATATAAATTAAAAATATACAAATTCAAAGAATTAAATTTAAAATCCAAAACTACTTAAAACCAGAGCAGGCAAATTATGGTGGATTTCAGTAAGAAACCTGTAGTACAGGTCAATCAACCAATCTATCATCCAATCAATCAACAGGATTTATAAAGTTCAAAAAAAGTATACAAAGTGGTTTACAGAAAAAAATTAATAACTAATAGCTGATAGGTCTACTCGTATGTAAGTTCCCTGGTTTTCGTTTGTTTTGTTTTTAAAGATCAGCAACTACTTTGAGATCACCAACTGCCTGGGAGGACCTGCAGGGCTCTTCTTTATTTTAAACAAATTTCTAAACATACATACTGCAAAATTTTAATTTAGTTAATTGATTTGATTTTGTCATTTAGGGTATGGGGGTTGTCAAAATTTTCATAGAATTCTAAATTCACAAAAAGTCTAAATTTCACATAATTCTAACACAGAATATTCAGTTGCAACATTCTACTAAGGCTGGAAAATAATGTGTGAAACATTTTAAAAAACTAGTTCTTGTTTTTAATGCATACATCTGCTCCTATTTAAATTAATACTCCAGAATTCTCTGGCAATATAACAAATTTTAATGCAAGCTGGGTTAATTCTAAGCACATTGTCCTAACAGTAAGACCTATTAAAAAGAGAGACTTGCTTCTGAGTAGACATGGCACAAAATGGTGCTGTTAGAAATCTCTTCACACTAATTCAATAGGGATGTCCTTCCATAGAAAAGAGGAAATCTGGGGGATTCAGCAGGATGTGGACTGTAACAGTCATTTATTCTTACTGTTTACAATTCTGAGCTGTTTCCAGGATAATGCATCAGACACAACTTTGTTCTATGAAACTACTAATCCCTTCTCTAATTGTTGCCAAAAAAGGAGAACTCAATTTACGCATGTTACATCTCTATTTCTATATGCAGTTTTTAGTTGCAAATGGCTCTTCCTTCTCCATATGCAAACTAAAGAAGGATCTGGTTGAAAATATAGAGAATAAGAGCAGAGAACAGATTCTGAATTCTCCTCTCCTTCAACATAACTGGCATTGCTTTAATTTTAGGAAACAATTCTATAATGAATGCTACCTAGAAGATTTTCAAAGGGAGAAAGGTTCACCTACATCTGAATCTAAATCCATAAGAAAGCTTTCCATTTTCCCAAATCCGATAGTGTCTCCTTCTCAGCAATATAAAAAATATGGAAAAAAGAGGTTTTAAAAGAAAACATCTCCTCATTAACAAGCATAAAAAACACAACTGAATGTTATTCATTTAGATGTTTTTTCACTGGTGTTATGATAAAAACAAGTACTAAAATCAAGAAAACAAAAGACAGTTTGTGTCTTAAGGCTAGAATTTCTGATACAAAGCTGCACAGATTTACATTGTAACCAGATGATGGCTGGAATTAAATTTAGCATCACATTTTAGTATTTCAGAAAGCCAACAAAAATCAGTGAGCTTATTTGTATGTACTATATAGTTTCAAATAATGCAGCATTAAGAGCAAAGTTCATGAATGCACAGTAGAATCTTGTTCTCTCTAGTTTCCAATTCCCTGGGACTCAGCTGTGTATATGAATGCTGCTTTGTTCCTTCCCATAAGCACAAGCCTAAAACAAGCTGGAAGAAGAGAAAGGAACTTCCAACAGCAGTAGAAGGGACCATATTGGAACCATACATAGATATAGCATTTCGAAGTGCACCTCCAAGAGGGTGCCCTTGCACGCTGAGTATGGAAGAAATGGGCTCACCTTGGCAGTCAACACTGGGATCACCCCAGAAAAACTCCTGGCATTCATTACATGTGCGTCCTCCAAATCCTGGCATGCACTGGCACTGTCCAGTAAACTGTGAATTCAGAATAATGCAATAAAATCAGCTGATAAAAAGTTAACTTCTAAAAGAGTCACAAAAATATTATATGACAAAAATATTAGGTATTATATGATAAAATTATTAGTCATTGTATCAGGCTGACCTGATTTTGTATTAACAAAATGTGAATAATTATACTGGATCGCTATTTACCTATTTACTTTGGTAAACAACCTTGGTCTACATATACATGCCCTTTCCCTTCTAAAGCATGGAGAAATTTCTATTATTTTCATAGACTTGCTACAAACAGATTAACAGAGCAGTCCTAACTTGTGGTGGAACAGACAAGCTGCTCCTGCATCAGCCCAGGGCAAGAGGAAACATTTCCTTGAAGAGAGTCACTGCAGCCCCACTGAGGCTACTCAGATCTTTGCCATCTCAAAACAGTGGAATAAATCTGAGCAGTGAAATAAATCTAGTCTAGGCTGGCTTGCTCTATTCTACGTTTTTATGCCAATAAAGATATGATTTGATTTGATCTATTCTACTTTTTCCTGCTTATTCTCCAGCTCCACAGCATTAATGGAAAGAGAAGGGTGCACCTCAGGCAAGGAGAGCTTTCCCAAAATAACATTCTAAGAAGACTGTGGACTTTGGTATTTTTCTTTCAAAGAGATCTGAAATGCAAGTATTGCCATAATTAATGCAAATATATATACAGGGTGTCCCATAAATTTCCATACATAGGGAAAAGTTTCCATACATAGAAAAAAAACATTTTTTTAAAAAATGAAAAAACATTTTTATTTATTTATATTTAACATTTTAACATCCCCAGATCTCACCTCACTTGATTTTTATCTTTGGGGGCATTTGAAGACTATGGTTTATCAGGGGAAAAAAACATAAATAATCTCAAGGAACATATCACCAATGCCATTACAAGCATAACTCCAGCTGTGCTAATACGTGTTCTTCAGCAGTGGAGGATATGCATCGAAATGTGTTTTCAATAGTAGTCATGTAGAGCATTTATATTAATAAAAATGGTTTTCATAAAAAATGTTTATTTTTCTTACATATGAAAACTTATGGGACATCTTGTATATTACCACTGAAATGAACCTCACCCATAGAAGACCACTGTTAACATTTCAGGGCATAAAGCAGGCCTCCGTCAGTCTTGAAAGACTATGGTGTAGTGCTTGGCGCTGCATACGCTGCATGCAAAGCACGAAAGCCTGGGGTTGGATTGTTATGGAGGATAGGCTGTTACCCAAGCAGCAAATCCCTCCTCTCCACGCCACTGAAATAGTCCAATGGAAAGGAAGAGCCAATACAATTGGATCCAGACTGGTGTCGCAGAGCTGGGCTACAGACAGGAGCTCACCCTGTCTTGTGGGGCAGACCCGGGTCTCGAACCCTGGCCTGCTGGTTAACAGGCACAGTGTCTTAGCCACTTGCGCCACCCACAGCCCTACATTTCAGGGCATATGAGTATTTTATAAGAACTCAGTAAAGGAGGTACATAAAGAAAAATGAAAACCAAAATGAAAAGCAACTTGAATATTACCAAAATTCCAAGACAGAAAATATTTCCTAAGAATAAAGAAGCAACCCTTATATTTAAGTTTCTTTTTGTACATTCCAGAAACATCACAGGTACTGATCCATTTGATTGATGTGGTGGTAACTAAGTACCAGGTTAGTGAGTTTATCTACTCTTCTAGATTCGAGTGCCAAATGTGTGGACTGTCCTCACCAGAGAAATACATGCACGGAAGTAAAATCCCAAGGGGTCACTGCCCACAATGACCTGTGCAAAATTCTTCTCAACATAAAGGCATGCAAATTCTTCAGTATTCAGATTTGTTTATACCGTAGTTACCAAAAGAGTCTTGGGGACATCTTACCTCATTACAAGATGAGCCAAACGAACGTTCAGCATCACAGTCACATGGTTCACACCCATTCCCACTGTCCAACTTCCATGTGTTTGGGGCACAGTGGTCACACTTTTGTCCAACTACATTAGGAAGACACTGGCACTGACCAGTCTCTTGCTCACACTCACAGTCCTCAGAGCTGTTGCAGTGCTGACGTACTGTGCCCAAGTAGTTGCAGACGCACTCTGGAAAGAGAGGTCATGGTGAATTTTGCGGCACTACACTTGGGTGAAAAACACATTCATAGCACAATCCTAACCCCTAGTTGAATCAGCAGAAGTCACAAGCTGGCCTGGTGGGTGTTGCAAAGTGCCATAAAGCATTTTTCTGCCATTCCTGGTGGGGCGGCAGGGGGCACCTTAGGCCAGTGCATAAGCTTCCCCACAATAATATTCATTTTATTTATTTTTATTTATTTAATTTTTATCCCGCCTTTCCTCTCTTGCATGAGGGAGCTCAAGGCGGCTAACATTAAGAATACAATAAAACACCATTAAAATAGATCATAAATACAGATTAAAACACAACTAAAGTACAATTAAAATACAATTAGATTGAATAAAACTGAGACAATTAAAACATGCAGACTGGATGTCTGGATATAGGAATGGGGACATCATTGAGTAGTGCTGACCTCAATGAACCATAAGACTTATAAGGTGGGTTATCCATAAGACAATTTTTCACTGACTGCAGTAGATCCCCCACCCCAAATTGTCAATAATGCACTCTTGCTGTCCTTTGGCATAGTAGGACTGTTTCTATAAACCAGGGGTCCAAAATTTTAACTTCAGGGCTCCTGGTCCTTTAAAGGAAGGAATTTCCGCAGATGCAGCTTCTCATCTCACAGATCACAAGCTGAAATTCCCTCTTCTACACACTTGTTAAAGGTCCAGGAGCCCTGAAGTCAAAAATTTGGAGACCCCTGCTGTAAACAAAAGATAAAGCCTCTTCTATCCCAAAGCTTCAGCAGGAAATGCTCAGGATTATTCCCTTGACAAAAGGGAGACAATGAATGCTTAACAAAAAAAAGCTTCTTTCTCATAGAAGCTTCCTCTTTTGAGGATTTGCAAAAGCTAGCTATCTTCTTTCTCCCTAATGATTAGGTTGAAATTTTATTTTCAATTTACTGTTAAGTTCCATCATTTCAAAACATTGCCTCTGCACAAACATTATCTTCAGGTAATTAGGTTTCTTGGAATTAGGTTAAATTGGAAAGGTTCACCACCTATAGTGATCTATTCAAATGAGGTTCATTGATCTCTAATAAAGGTTTATCCTCCCAATCTGTGCATTCCCAGCACTTGCTGCACCAAACAATACCCTAGCATTTAGGAGGGATGGTCAGAGACAGAGACCTTCTTCCACTTACTTCTACAGTCCTGCTGAAGAGCCCGTCCATAATACCCTTGTTTGCACAGTTGGCAGTTATCACCCTTGGTGTGATACAAACATTTCAGGCACAATCCTGTCTTCTTGTCACAGGCCTCTGGATCAGTCGAGTCAATGTTGTTGTTGCATTGGCAAGGCTGGCAAACTCCACCGACATTTTCAGGATTTCCAAAGAAACCAGAAGAACATTCATCACATCTGCTCCCTGTTGGACAAGTCAATTGAAGGGAAAAAAGACATTTCATTAAAACACACTATCCTGGGAAAAAGACCCATTGAGCACAATGGGGCTTACATCTGAGTAGATACAGTTAGGCTTGCAGCCTAAGTTCCTGAAATTAGTTTGATGAACTAACAGGAAAAGGGGTTCAAGATGGGTGGGAGCTCCTTAAGAGGCAACTTCAACAAGCACCGTCAGAAATAATTCCTATGAAAAAGGGGGAAAAACCTCAAAAAATTAGGTTGGCTCCACAAGCAACTTGGGGATCAGCTGAAGTTAAAGAAAGAGAAGTATAAAGGCAATGGAAGATTGGAAAAATCACCAGGGAAGAGTACAGGCAGATAGCCTGGTCTTTAGGGAAGGGGTCAGGAATGCTAAAGCTCAGTATGAGCTGAGGTTGGCCAGGGGAGTCAAGGATAACAAGAAGAGCTTCTTTAGATATACCCAAAGGAAAGGAGGAGAAACGAGGGGGTGGGGTTGCTCCTGGACAAAGATGGACAAGAGGTGTCTGGAAACCAAGAGAAGATGGAGCTGCTCAACTCCTTCTTTGCGTCCATCTATTCTCGGAAAGGGGGCTGTGCAAATGGGGGTGCGGGATCATTGGCTGATGCAGGGATGTGCTTGCATTCCCAAAGTGGTAATGGAAACATGGATGGCGCAGAACAGAAGATTAAGAATGACCTGGCCTAAATGAATTCAAGTCATTTGGACCGGATGAGCTGCATCCTAGAGTTCTTAAGGAACTCACAGATGTCCTTGCAGAGCCTCTGTCGATCATCTATGAGAAATCCTTGAGGAGTGGAAAAGTGCCACTGGACTGGAACAGGGCTAATATAGTCCCAATCTTTAAGAAGGGGAAAAAAGAAGACCTGGGAAATTATAGACAAGTCAGTTTGACTTCAATCCCGGGCAAGATATTAGAACAAATCATAAAACACATAATTTGTGCTTATCTAGACAAGTACTCGGTGATCAAAACAACCCAGCATGGATTTACCAAGAATAAATCTTGCCAGACAAATCTGCTCTCCTTTTTCGATCAGGTTATGAGCTTATTGGACAATGGCAATGCTGTGGATGTCATTTCTCTTGACTTCAGCAAAGCATTTCAAGCATGGTGCCTACACATCCCGAACTCTCTCATAGAATTTGGGCCATCTTTGCAGGGGAGATGATGGCGCTCCTGGGATCGAGCAATCACCACAGAAACATGGATGATTACACCTGCTGTAGTGCAGGTTGTCCAGAGGTGCAAGGGACCCCATAGACCACTCTTTTGTTCACCTCCTCCCCCCAACTTAGAACTGCTTCCTAACAAGATTGCAACACTTTTGGTTTTTGTCCAAAAACAAAAACCTGGCTGATACAGCTAAACTATGACTACAGCTCCTCTGTTATTGGCCAGAGAAATAAGGCTTTTCCATAAGTGTAGCACTTCAGCCCTATCAAGACAAGCAACTGAAAGTCAATCTGGCGCAACTGGGGGTAAATGTCAGTTAACATCTCACCACCTGGTTCTAGGACCATCATATTGTAGTAGTGTAACTACTTTGGAATCTCCTTCTAAGGGAGTAGAGATTGGCTCTCTGTGCCTCTTAAATACTGCCTCTGAAATGCTGACTTGATTGCTTCCCTGGATGTATTTGTTTTCCCCCAATGGCTCAACGATATGTGTTCGGTATTGCTTTGTTTTTGTTTTTACTATTCACTGTTTAATGTTAAATTAATATTTTTAATGCTTATTACCTATTATGATATTTTGTACTTTATCTTATGCCATCTTGGACATTTTCTTTGGGATAGGAAAGACAAGATATAAATTTCTCAAAATAAAATAAATAAAATTGCCCCATGCACTGTATATATTTCTTGCTTTAAAGGGTCAGTACACATGGTAAGGATGTGATAAGGAATTTCCTTTCATCTTTCTAACTGGAGAAGCAGCCATACTGTTAAACCAACCATATAATAATTCTATAATAAGTTTACACCTACACAGACAACCAAGGCTGCAATCCAATCCACATTTACAAAGGAATAAGCCGTACTGACTATCATGGGACTTACTTCTGATTAGACTTGCATAGGATTGGGCTCAGGCAATTAAATACACTTCTGTTCACAAGATTTTTTTTACCTTTATACCCTGTCTCACAAATGCACACCACCTGCAGGGTTATACGGTCTTGATAACAGCCACTGGCAAACTGGCGGCCACTTCCTGGTCCATCTGGACAAGGGCAAGGTCGGCAGTGATCCCCAGATCCTAGGACAGGATCTCCATAGTATCCACCGAGGCATCTACATTTATAATGCAAAGAGGTTTGTTTAGCACACCTGAGGAATATTACACATTTGTAAATCCAAAATGGGCAGGTAGCAGCCAATAGCATACAGCTGGAGAAAGTTTTTCATGGCTCTCCAAATTCAATTCAACTTTGCACTGAAGAATACTATTTTTATTGGTTATTTTTATTGTTCTTTCTTGGTGTCCCCCCTCCCGCCCCCCAAAAGAAAACCCAACTTCACTTAACTTCAAAAAGTCCTAAACAAAGGCCGCTAATTTGGGAGCTAGGACTAAGGATTTCAGCGGCTGAACATGACAAACATTGCTTAATTTTCATATAGTAGATGTTTTAGAAAACCATCTGTTAAAACAAATACCTTTCACAGTTGTTGCCAGAGGTGTGATCACGACAATCCAAACACTGTCCACTATATGGATCACATGTGTCTGCATGGCCATTGCATTGGCAAGGCTGGCAGTTTGGAAATCCCCAGTAACCAGGTAAGCATCTGTCACACTGACGGCCATATGCTCCATGGAAACAGTGACACTGCCCAGTCTCTGGGTGGCAAAAGGCATTAACAGATGCCTGGACATGACAATCACAAGCTAAAATAAAGAAGAGAAATAATTTTGAAGAAAATGGAAACTGGATACATTCCTTATATACGTGCAGTGATTATTCTACAACTTGAAGTTATTTAAACATTTCAAATCTGGGTGACTTTTACCTCATTAAGAGCCCAATCCTGACTATGCACGTCAGTTCACCACTAGTGTGCACTGTAACAATTGTGCCATAAGACATGTCTGTGAGCAGTACTGAAAGTCAGGTGTTGGAGCTAGCCTAGCACAGACACACACTGGGCAAGCTCTTGCATTGGGCCTGTTGTCCACTGCCTGGTAGATACATGAGTGAGGGCAGGGGAAGATAGGGAGGAGGTGTTCTTGGGGAAGGGGAAGGAACCACAATGGATGAGGAAATGGTAACAATCCAACAACTCCAACAGCTCCTACATCAGGCTTCAGGGTCCAACATGAGGCTTCTTTCATAGAGGAGAGTTGAGTAGCCCTTTTGCAGGTGTTTCCTTACATGGGGGAAGGGGATGAACATCCATCACCAGCTACCTAGAGTGCTTGAGATCCACAGTAGTCATTTTGGCACTGTGACAGCCCAGGATTGGGCTACCCTTTTATAAATGGGCACACTGAAATACAGGGCTTGAGAAATTGATCTTATAGCCAAAACCAACCCATCTCGTACAATGAGTAAAAATAATAAAATATTCTGATTCTGTGTTTAGGTCCCCTCGTAAGAATTTCAGAAGGAAAAAAGTTCTTCATCAAAATTTCCAGGTGTTCCCATATTCCTAATAGCCCAATGATATGTCTGTGCACCATTAGCAATCGGAAGCCTTTGGGGACACTGTCCAAGGTGCTGATGAAAAGATCCTGATCAAGTTCATACACAGAAGCAGACCTCACCTAAGAATCCCAATAAAATCTCAATTAAAAACAAAGTTTTTTCCCTTTTTATTCCTGAGTATACAACTTTAGCTGTTTTGAGATCTTGCAGAAAATGCTCTTGGGAGGGATTCCTCCTTGACCTTAAAATATCCTGAAAATATGTGGAGAAAAAAACCTCTCCTGTTTAGAGAGCTTGCCTTGCACCCTAAGAACAGAACCAGCTTATCTATCTATCTACCCACCCACCACCTTTCAGGCCCAAAGGGGACCCAGGGCAACACCCTTTGAGGTTGAAGGTTTAGCAAAACCCCTATTTGGAATAGCCTTTAAGCAGTGATGGGCTTCAAAGAAATTAAGAACCGGTTCTCTGCCCATCTGGCAGCCACTTTTAAATGGCTATTTTTAAACTTTATATGTCGTATCTCTTGTTAAGAACCGGTTCTATAGAGTAGGTGCGAACCTGCTGGTGCCCACCACTGCCTTTAAGTATATGGGATCATAAGTATTTATTAAAATACCATTGTTTTACATTCTGAGACATTTCAGCTGTCCTGGGATGGAATTTAGCCTGAAGCCACTATGAAGAGTTCACTATCTTATCCACCAGGTGACAAAAGTGGTGTCAAGTACTTGAAAGAGCATTTTTCAGTAAAGCTAATCCCTCAAAAGTGTACCTTTGTTTCAGGGAGACTCTTCCATGTTAACTTAGCTTGAGGCACCTTTAAGGAGCTCAGTTCATCTGTCCATCATGTGTCAATACAACTGCCTAACCTGAGGACTGAAGCTAAAAATTCATGCCAGCACCTGAAACTTTACCCATGTTTTAGGTATATAAATGCGCCTTCATGTTCCAGAACTTTATGTAAATAAAGGTGGGAAGAGATGATGATGATAATGCAAAGTAAGAAATAAAACAAAATAAGTCTCTAACTGCTGCATCATCATTTATGCAATATTATGTTCCACAGCTGATTTACAGGTATTTATGTGTTGCTGGAAGAGCTTCAATCAAAGTGGATTATAAAATATAGTCCCTTACCCTTTTAAAAATGCCAAACTTTCATGTTTAAAATACAATGGGGGAGGCCACTGAATGTGCCTGATTAAATGGTGCAATGGCCCTAAAACAGTGACATGTGCCATTTTGTTCAGGAAAAAGCATCAAACATACATTTGCAGCCACTGGGTCCAAATCCAAAAGTGCCAGGTGCACATTTGTCGCATCTCCTTCCAACAACATTTGGACGACACTGGCATTGGCCACCATTAGCATCACATACAGAACTTAATGAGCCTTGTGGGTCACACTGGCAAGCTATAAAAAGAAAGAAACAAATATAGGAGAAGGTGCAAGCTTAACAAATCTGGATTTGTTCACAATAATGTTGGGCAAGGTATAATTTTGTGTAGTGGTACATAATGCATGTGGCCTAGAGGCTCTGCCAGAGCTCTCCAGACTTCAGTCCATGGGCAGATCCAATGCCCTATTTAATCCTTCTTCCAACTGAATAACAATTATCAATCTACAGCAGAGCTTCATGTTTGTGATGCTGTTCAACCCAAAACTCCACCATGGTTTGTCTCATCTGCACAAAAATTCCAGGCACAATGGCTGCTGAGACAACAGACCCTGGAAGCTGTTGGGATCAGGCAGGGATATGTGTATCACAGCTATTTGAAACTTAAAAACATACCGTCACTTAACAGATTGTTTCATGCTACTCACTCTGTCTTCCTGTACAAGAAGTATTCATTCATTCATTCATTCATTCATTCATTCATTCATTGCCTTATATGTTAAAATTCAAGTGTGCAGAAAGGCACCTCTAGTTGTTCCCAGTCCCAGTTTTGGAATGCTGCCCTGAAATTGATTTTTGACTTACATAATGCAGTCTCATGCAACAGAGCTGAGATGCTAAATATTATATTCCTGCAAACATCAGTCATAGGCGTTTTAACAACACTCCTGCTGTTCTCCAGGCATCGGTATCTTTGAAAGGTATCCCAGGCACTGTTAGTCATCACAGTGTCACCTCTACCTCCAACTGTGAATATGTCCAGTGATTTGCAAAAAGGCATGAGGACAAGCTGTTGAACGATATTAACAAGGCAATATTACTATTTATGACTATAATAATAGTCATATATATTAATAAATCTACAGCCCATCTTGCAAACAATGTAGCAGCAACTAAGATTGTTCAATTATTCCTATTCCGGCATTTAATTTTTAAAAAACAGATTGCTGGTTGTTAGTACAGTGGTGCCTCACATAAAGAGCTTAATTTGTTCCGGAGGCCTGCTCTTTAAGTGATACGCTCTTAAGTGAAGCTGATTTTTCCATAGGAAACAATGGAAACTAAGACAATTGGTTCCACAATCCAAAAAATATTCATATAAAAATATTAACTGTATGTAAAAATGATGACAAAACACTGGAATTGAATTCAAAACATGCATTCAATGTGCATGATCCTATTAAGTCTACTTAGGCTGCAATCCTAAAGACACAATCCTAAAAACACAATCCTAAAAACACTTATGAGGCTGGGTAGACTCTGGGTACACTCTGAGTAGACATGGTTAGGATTGTGCTTTCAGAGTCAGGTCCCAATTTATACCCTCTGGACTGGGGATCCCTGCATGGAAGGAATGATCTATGAAGTCTGCTGAGGCTGTAATTTTAAAGACACTTCCTGGGAGTAAGACTCATTGAACACAATGAGGCTTACTTCTGTGTGTAGACATGGTAGCATTCTTGGAATTAAAGTTGGCTACAAGCTGCTTGCCTAGAAGGAAAAAGAGGACAATCAAGTTTTCTTTCCAGAACATGTCCTCTTTATCATCCTTGTGAGGACATGTCCTGGCAAGAGATTTCCACTGTCCCCCTTTTCCTTGGAGACAAGCAGCTTGCAGCCTACTTTACTTCCAAGCCTACTTTAATTCCTCCCTCCAGCAAAGGCAGCCCAAGCAGTCAGCCACCGCCCCCCAGCAGTGCCCCTCCACATTACAAATGGGTCTAATTACTCTTGATTGTTGGAGCCTTGAGCAGCTGCCCCTCCTAAGTACACATCACAAATGGATGGGTCTAATTACTCTTGATTGTCAAAATGTCAAGGGTAATTTAGACATGTAAAGGGCAGCCTGCGCCAAATGCTTGTTATGTGAATCTGCCTCGTTAAGTGAGGCAGAGGCCCCGCATAACAGAGTGCTCATTAAGTGGAACACTTGTTATGTGGAGCACTCGTTATGTGGGGCACTCATTAAGCAAGGTACCACTGTATATTTGGTATCTTCTAAAAATTCCATCCCAAGAGTGTTAAATCCACACAAGGAAGACAAATATTTTGCTTTTATCTTTAACCTTAATTCCTCATACAATGTTATACGTAGTTCCTAACATCTCTCCATGTGTAATCATCAGTGATTTAGGAAATATATACAGAAATTTTATAAAAACAGTATATATCTATCCCTTTCTATGCACACAGATTTGTCAAGTAGAGATCATTGCAGGAAAAAATTTCTCTCTTGCTTTATGGGACTCAGCTTGACACACACAATGCCTGAGGTAATACTGGATATACATTTGAAGAATCCTGCATCTCACATAGAGGTATCTCTTGATGCTGCTATGCAGGCAATTTGTGCAAAAAGTTGGGCATGAGACCGACTGGATCACGTCCTCAGTCTCAACATGCAAGTTCTCCACATGAGCAAATTCTTTTGAAAACAATTCATCTGAAATTGATATGTGCTCACAAATTCTGTGTATATTTTATGTGTCTATTAGACTGTGCTGTGTAAGCCTAAATAAATATTTAGATATGTAAAACTGATTTTAATATGCATCATCTTTTGATATAAAATGTTTACTTAAAGAGGATATTGATATGTACTTACTGAATCAATGAGTGTGTATGGATTTTCTACCTCTGTGTTATAGGAGTATTCTGGCAGTTCTAGTCGAACAGTATAATTCAGTCCCTGTTCAAAGCATATTGGATGTGGAAGGACTGCATATCTGCATTAATAGAAGGCACAATATCCATTCAAAAAAGGGTAAAAAGAAGTTTGTAGACAAAAACGTAAGAAGCAATGAAAGATTAACAAAAACTCATGGTTCACAGGATAATTATGATTCTTTGGAATCAGGCCTTCCCTTCTCCCTCTGTTTCCCAACTCCATTTTCTTCCTAGATTGCATCTTTCTATTGCTATACTCACCTTGAACCTGGAGGTAACGATACCTCTTGATTATCATCATCAGGAATTGTATTGCCACATCTGCTACTAGTAGGAATCTTCCCTGGACGAAATACTGAGATAACCGCTTTTTCCCACTGATCAGGTAACTAGAAAAATTAATCCATGTTAGAATATCATTATAAATGCTCAAAAGTGCTCCTGATGAATACAAAACAATTATATATGATGTAAAAACTGAGACTGTATAAGTAATAATTCTAGTTACTGCCAACAACTGTACATGGCTACCAAATTTTGTCCAGTACAAATAGTTGCAAAGAATAATAGATACGATCTGATAACTTTCTGCAAAGATCAAGGGAGATTGTCTATATTAGACATAGTGCTCTTGCCAATACTGACATATCCCACAAAGTATTTATTCATATTTGATATGCTATTAAGTAGTCACTACATTCATACATTATTAAAACTGTCAGTCACCTACTCAAACTCCATAAGCAGGTTTTAATCACGGCAATAAGATAAAACATTTTTATCCCCCAGTCAGGAAGCAACATACCAGTAGATCTACATGACTGTCATTTACCTGTGGTTCATAGCGGATGAGGACATCATACTCCATAGAATATGGAATATTATCTATGTAGAATTCCAGGTATGCTCCTTCAGGAACTCTTACAAATCCTATTCCAGTCCATGAAGGGACACGATCTTGAGTATACTGGCGCTCAACTATGCTCACTCCCTGTAGAATAGGTAGAAATGGACAACATTTTAAAATGTACACTTGTTTTCAAGGAAAACAACAGAAAGCTGTAGGCAAAGAAATCCTAAGATGTACAGCATTACAGATTCTATATTCATGTCTTGTTTTATTCTGTGTGCTGCTTTTTGCTCTGTAACATAAGACTGTAAAATCATTTAAACTTGACATCTGATAAGCAATACTATTTCATCAATCCACTTTTATAATGGGCTAAAGATAAAAAATATTTCATTTTTTCCTCCTGCCAAATGTTTGGACACCCCTGGACTTGACTTTTATGGACTTGGGACCAGCTTTAATTCCAATTAACATTAAGGAAGAAAACATTGTTAATACAATATATTCAATATATTCACATATATTGAATGTACATATATACAATATATTCACATTTACTCAATTCAGATTGGTCCTTTCTCCTTCCTGTGCCACAATTTTTGCACCTGGGTATGGGTGCTACTCAGCACTCAGGCTGCTTTCTTGAGAGTACATCTCATTGAACACAATAGGACTTACTTCTGAGTACACATGCAGCTCTGCATCTCAGTGATGTGAGATGACCATAACATCACTTCTGGAGGGGGTTCTGGGAGAGATTGCCATTCTCAGAAGGAGGTCCCATTTTGAAATGTTCATGAACCAATTATCTAAGGTCAATCCCAACCCTTCTGTTCCCACCACTGCCTCAGTTGCTTGCATTTTTTTTCTTCTTGTGCCCTTTCTAGTTCTAGGGATTCCTGGTTCAAATCCCAGCTCAGCACTGTTTGGACTATGGAAGTTATTACTCAGAAAAGTATACCACTATGCTTTATGAGTCTATGCAAAAAACAACAAAAATATACTCAGCAAGCTGCCATCTGGCAATTGGGTCTGCGTTTGCAAGCTACCACTTCATACTGCAAGCTCCTAAGCTCTGGCAGGGAAAAAGGTCACTTCCAGAAGCCTGAAGTCTTCCTACTCCTGAATTAGTTGCAGTGTGCAGTGGTGTTGGTTATGTAAATGTTTACACAGGCTTTCCCAACTAGGTCACTCAAGAAAGTTCACATTTATTTCAGTCTGTTTCCATGGGCATACTAAAGTAATCAGGGTAGAGGCAGAGAAACTAAGTGCATTCAGAAAACATCCTGTAACAACTGATGTCATTTCTTGTGGTACTTAATTAAAGTTGATGATACTCACAGGTCCAAATATGGCTTCCTCTGCCTCATACACATAATGGTCTAAAGAAATGAAGAAGTAACCTGGTTCCACTTCATTGCACTGGCGCCCAATCATATGGGATCTGCACTGGCATTGACCAGAGTCACTTGAGCAGCTGAGAAAGAGAGTGAATTTATATTGCAGTTCTTGAAAAAGAAGATATAGACAGAGGTATACATTTTAAAATTGTTTTTAAGTATTTATTGATTATGTTTTTCTTTCTAGGTTATTAGCCACCTCCAGTCCACATTATGGAGAAAGGTGAGATATAAATAAATAAATGTCTGTAGCAGTTCAATCCTATAAAATTTTCCCCAAACAAAAATGTATAATTGATCCATTGATATCTGCAGTACCCCACAGTGATGGGCTCCAGCAGGTTCGCACCTACTCTATAGAACCGGTTGTTAATGAGAGATAGGATATATAAAGTTTAAAAATAGCCATTTAAAAGTGGCTGCCAGATGGGCATAGAACCAGTTGTTAATTTCTTTGAATCCCATCACTGCCCAACTAGTACAAATTGATACTCTAGCAGACTTTTTAGGATTCATATTCAAGTTCTGTACAAATGCTAGATGAAAATCTTGGGGACAATAATTGAGTTAAAAAATACGAGAAGTGTATAATTAAATATTCTGCTTTCCTATGAAACTACACTGAAGACTTTAGTCAACATCTTTTAAAGAAAGTGATCAGTAAACAAAGATAGACATTTTAAAAGTGGCAACAGTGTTATGCAGTACGGATAAATAGATTGATTACGAAATCCAAACTCCTGGTTAGGCCGGCACAAGTCCTGGCACAAGACCCATGCCGGCCTGGGGGTGTTGCAAAAGACAATGCATAGGAATGGGGGAAAGGACAAGTTGAGGTGGCCTAAATTGGTTAGGATTGCACCTTTAAATACAGAATCAAACTCACAGCATTTGTCAGTTCTCTTTAAGGTTTGTTCATTTAATCTTTGCCCTGAATTTTCCCACAACAACTCTTGAAACAAGGGGAAATAAACATTCTCCAAGAACCCCCATTGGGACATTTAGGAAGCCATTGTCCAAGGTAGATTAATATGGGAAGCTTCCCATACTTGGCTACAAAATCTCCAGTTATCACAAGCTACAGTTTCAGCCCAGCTGCATATTTCAGGTGCTGTCCCTAGACACCATGATCTATGCTGGAGAAAACTGTAATAAGGAACTGTGTAGAATCATCTTGGCTTGAATAAGAAAATCCATCTTCCCTAAGAGGCAGCTGTAAAATTATAAACAGGCTTGTAAAAACAGGCATCTCAATTTTAATACAGAGATTTGAGGATGAATGAGGCCATTCTCTAGAGAAAGCCAAAAAGGAAAAGCATATTGGCTCGGCTTCTGTTAGTGACACCCACTTTCAGATGGTTTTGCAATCAGTACTGTTAACACATTCATAGGGTAGGCAGCTCACTAGTCTCAATAAACAGTTTTAATAGAATTTTATAGTGTACATGATGCACCCGTGGATGCAAATAACTAGGGGCAAATGGTTCAGGTTCAGGCTTGGATTTTTTAAGTCAAGGCTTCAGGACTCTTAGAACCATGTTTTTGTTCCACTGCCCAGATTCCTCAGTTCCAAAGGGACATTCCTCAAAAACAATGGCTCACAATTTAAGATTTGGCCTTCAACCATCCTGCACACAGGGTGATCAAAGGAGGTAAGGGAAACTTGCAAATATGTAACTCTCGGGATGGTTTTGCTTGAGCTGCCACAAATCACTATCATAATTATTTTTAAAATAGGTACCCAGTTGCAGATGAAACATACCTTTCTGAGGTGAGAACCTTCATGAATGTCACTAAAATGAGACTTGACTTACTTATTGTTCAGTGCTCCACCTTGATCGCAATCACATGGTCGACATCCCTCCATATCATTGCTCAGCCCCCAGTGTTCAGGCTGCAAAGGAAAACTTAGGCCATTATTGGTATACTGTGACTGCAATTTAAGCACAGACACCTCAGAATGCTTAAGACACCCAGGACAATTGCAGAATCATATGGCTTTGTTTTCTCATCACTATTGTTAGGTACCAAAGATTGCCTCTTTGCTATACGATGGCACTCTTTTCATTGTTCTTTTAGTATTATGTACTGATCCAGCAGTATAGGGAAGAAGGCACCTCATCAGCTGGGCTGCTGGAGATCTTAGCTGAAGCCACAGAAACACACACCCTTTCAGTGCCTTACAACACCACTGCCTCAATCATAACTACCATCTGCTATTGATTTCCCTCCCCCTTTCCCTGCTTCCTTTCCTTCCTTCAAACAGCCCCTTGAAACTTTTTCCTGAAGCATTTGTCCCAATTCCCTACTCACAGTGTCTACAATAGTGACTGTAAATGAATGAATATTAAATAATTGCATATTCTCCTGTTCTCCTTCTGTCATGTTTTAAGATCATGAGGTCATTTGGATAACAACTTTCATATGGCTCTCAAGACCACTACCATCATCATCATCGATGAGAAAGGTGAAAGTACCACGTCTTTTATGACACTATGTAATGTTAGGGAATAGCTGATCTGCTCTAATGGTACAGAAGAACCATACAGGTAGAGGGATTACAGACACTGTTGCCACTGGTTTAGCTGTTTACATCTCACGGGTAGCCTATGTAAGAAGAAACATATATGGCCCCTCTGGGATAGTGCAAATGTGTGACTGCATTATCCCAGCTGTTTTGTTCAGCTGTGAACAAAACAGCTGAACCTTAATGGCATGTGGCAGGCCTTGGAATTTAAAGCTCTAAGGTTGGTGTAAATAACTTTTCAGAAATTAAATATACATGGACTTTTGAGAAATAAATCAGCGGGATTCATCTACTGTCCAAAATGGGATCCATTACTGTCCAAAATTTGTAAAATCATGGTGTTTAGGACAATAAAATGGGCAATAATATATTGTCACATCCACTTCATGGGAGGAGGTCCATCACAGGGAGGATGTGCTGGCCTCCCACACCAGGTGACACAAACTGCTTCTGAACATCAATTCAACAATTTTGGACCTTTTTAATTAAATAGGCAAATGATGCTGCTTAATTTGGAAGAACTTTAAGTAAAAATTTCATTGTTTAAACAAGACGACTTACCAGACACTGATCACAGTGCCTTCCTGTCACAAGACGTTTACAATAGCAGCTTCCTGTCTCAGAGTCACAAGGATTCCCTCCAGGAAGTGTGCCCGAAGGATTACACGCACAAGCTGTATGAGGAAACACCAGTAAATATTATCAGGACCTGCTCATTGTGGTTTTAATTCACACAACAGTTACAAATATTTACCTCAAAACTATTCCTAATCTGTCATTGCAGAGACATACTGACAAATCGCTTTCTTCCCTGACTCTTTAGCTGAGTGACTCCTTATTTATAGATAAGTTTACTTCACTTGTAGACCAAAGATCACAATAAATATATAAATATTTATTATTATTTATTTTAAAAATTTATATCCCGCCTTTCTCGGGTCATTAGTCCGACTCAAGGCGGCTGACATTAAAACATAATTAAAAACATAAAGAGAACAATTCAATTAAAAACAATTAAAACATACAAGCTAAAATATATATATGCTAAAAACAATAAAACAACAGTTCCCAACCTCTGCCCCATTAAAAAGCTTTTTAAAAATAAAAGGTTTTAAGGCTCCATCTGAAGCTCTGTATTGAGGGAGCTTTCCTCAATTCTAAAGGGAGGGAGTTCCAAAGCCCGGGTGCCACCACCAAGAAGGGCCTATATCTGGCCGCCACACCTCTCACATCTCTTATATAAACACTGAAATTAACCATCTGCAATAAGTCAAAAAAAAGCACAAACAAAACAGAAGGATAAATCATTGAATAACATCTAAAAAAAGAGTAAGCTAAACAAGTCTATAAATCAGATGTGCTTTTTAGTAACCTGAAGAGATTTTTGAAAGGGCAACATAAAGCCTTTTTAAGTTTTTATGATAGGATGGTGTAGTGGTTAGGGTGTTCAAATCCCTCCTTATCTATGGGTGTGTTTATGGATACATACATATAAATGACCACTGTGTTAGGAAGAATAAAGGATGAAAAGAGACAAAATAAGCAATAATCCCTCTGCTCAAAATCTCACATTTTGATTTACATGACTTACACTGACAACCATGCGGATTATCTTCACTTAATCCATAGAATCCTTCTTTGCAGAAATCACAACGTTCCCCTTCCACAAATAGTTTACAGCGGCACTGCCCAGCAATAAGGCCAACTTGGAAGTCAGTGTAACCGTCACACACTCCGCCATTTTGGGAACCAACTGGATCACAGTTGCATGCTAACAAGACACCGAATACACTAATGTATAACTACTATACAGAAAACATACAGCAAAATATATCATTTTAAATTATTCAAAATTCCATGGTATCTCCCACGTATCTAAAGCCATTAAATATACCTAGTGGAAATTAGCCTTCCAATTTATCCAACATAATTTTAAAATATCTGTATCTCTTTCCATAACTACTGAATAAGAGAAAGCTTTTTATTTTAAAATATACATGACATTACTGGGACATGTATGCCCTTTTGTTCCAGACTTTTGGAACAAAAAAGAAGCAATAAAATAAACAAATATGATCATTCTTTTTAATAACATTACTTTTCACATAAGTAAAAAGATAAAGGGTGAAGAGTAGGTTTCTCATTAGTCAGAGCAGTCTATACAATGCACTTGCCTATACAATGTATACAGTCTACACAATGCACTTGAAAAGATATTATTGTACTTACGTTCACAAATAGTAGGATCCCGGATGTCTCTCTCTGGATGTTGGAAATAGAAGGGTTTGCACTGCTCACAGTTACGCCCCATCGTATTATGCTGACAGTCATCACAAACGCCACCACTGGTGTTTCCATTTCCCATGTACACAGCCATATCAAAATGGCACTGCACAGAGTGCTCATTGCAATTGCATTCTAAAATAGAGAGACAAAGCCCAAGTGATAATCTGATTTTAAAAATACAGTTTCCATCAAATAACTGTATTAGTGTTAAAAAGACTGTAATATTTTAAACTTGAGAACAGGGTAGTTGCCCAATACCTAAGCAAACTGGTAATTCAAACTTTGGAAACCTTGTTGATGATGGAAGTAGTGATGTACAATTCTTGCAGCAGTTAGTCACTGGACTGAAGTGTAATGTTAAATTTCATTTTGCAAGCTGTTTTATGTTACAAGAGTTTGACCTTTTGTAAATATGTGTGTAGGGGAGTGTACAGCAGCCACCCTGGACTGGGAAGCCAGGAACCTGCCTTCTTACAACCTATGAAACCTATGCAACCTCCTTAGAAAGTTATGGGGGGGGAGTGGCAATCATGACCCACTTCCAGTTTGTGATCATGAAACCAAAAGCAGGTTGCAATATCAACTTTAACTCTCTCAGCAGCATAGGGGAATCATGGTGCCTAGCCTGCTGTGCACTATTGAAAGTCCAGGCAAGACCTTCTCAATAGCAATGCAATCCTGGTGACAATGTCACAGTTTTCCCCTCCTCTGGCTGGGGAATTGTGAACCACTGCTTTAATGTTAAAATACACTTTGTTGGTGCTCTTTACATTAACATGGTTTTATTATTCTTCTAAGAAAGAAAACTGGGCATTCTCAATTGGAAAGAGCACATCAACATTATTGCATACTTTTTTTTAAAAAACGGGCTTACATAATATTATACTACTTATAATATAATACAGAGCCTACACTGGCCCAATGTCTGACTTTTTCAATATGGACCACTCTTTCCTTGAGTGGATAGGGGGTCTGGATGTTAACATCTGATTTTATCACTAAACCATGTATTGTCATATGCTAAATGAATGAATGAATGAATTAATAAATATTACTTATAGATATGATATCTCTGAAGAACATAACCAAACATTGAATTAATTATCAGTATTAAAGGAACGCTGCCTCTTGGCCATGATCCAGCAAGTGCCTAAAACATGAAATGATTGTAGATGCTCAACAGCACTCCTACTATTTCAGATAATACAGGAGCCAATATTCTAAATCTTTGGTATAACCGTTCCTTCTGTTTTTCAGACATACTACAAACTTATAAATCCTACACGAAGAATAGCCCTATTGTATTCTATTAAGTAGGCAATCCACTACGAACTGCCCTGGCTTTGTAAAGAATTTTGCAAAAGGCAAGGGCTCCACTTCATCAAGCAAACATTAAAAGCCATTTATTCTATGAAGCTAGTTGCATAAATTGAGAGCCGTTATGTGTTCAAAATTTACAATTTCCAATATATTTTAGAAATAGTATTTGGCAGATTATATCCAGCCAAGATTAAAGCTGGGATTAAGTTGGGATTGTTATTTATAAACGTTTAAGTACAAGTTCTCATGAAAGGTTTATTAGGTTACTAGCGAAAGGCATACCCGCGTTGCGGGAGTAAAATTCCCCCATATGCCATCCCCCCATATGCATCAACCCCCTGTGGATAACTTTCCCCCAGGCGTAACAACCCCCCATGCGCAACTTCCCCCATACACATCAACCCAGCATGCACAAGTTACCCCATGTGCAACTTCCCCCATGCACATCAACCCTCCATGCACAACTTCCCCCATGCTCATCAACCCCCCATGCTCATCAACCCCCCATGCACAACTTTCCCATATGCATCAAAACCCATGCACAACTTTCTCCATGCGCAAGTTTCCACATGCGCAACTTTCCCCCATGTACAACTTCCCCCCATACGCATCATCCCCCCATGCGCAACTTTCCCCGTGCGCAACTTCCCTCCCGTGCGCAACTTTTCCCCGTGCGCAACTTTTCCCATGTGCAACTTCCCTCCCGTGCGCAACTTCCCTCCCGTGCGCAACTTCCCTCCCGTGCGCAACTTCCCTCCTTCCCTCCCGTGCGCAACTTCCCTCCTGTGCGCAACTTCCCTCCCGTGCGCAACTTTCCTCCCATACGCATCATCCCCCCGTGCGCAACTTTCCCCGTGCACAACTTCCCTCCCGTGCGCAACTTTCCCCCATGCGCAACTTTCCCCCGTGCGCAACTTTCCCCTCATGCACAGCATCCTCGCCAGCGCAACCTCTTCCTCTGAACAACATCCCCCAGTGCACCAGGATCTGAGCACCAAATTGGCTGGATGTGGTTCAGTCTCCCATGTTAAGTATAGGACAGAAACACGTTGCCCCCTTTTCAGCCCCTGAAGGGTTAAATTTCTCCAGATGGTTCTTGGTGGGTGTTCAGGTGACAGAAGGATCCCTCCCAGAATTCCATGCTTCAGGCCCAGCACTTGGGGCAGAATGTTGCTGAGTCAGCAATTCTCAATGCAAAGTATAGAGAGGAAAACGCATTGCGCCCCCTTTCACCCCCTTCCCGTTGGAATTTCCGAAAACCGGTTCTTAGTGCACCCCTCAGTCATGGAAGGAACACCCACCCCAAATTTCACGCTTATAGGGCCACCGGTTTTGGCAGGGCGGTGATGAGTGAGTGAGTGAGTGAGTGAGTGAGTGACTTTTCTCTTTTATATATATATATATAGATAGTTTCATAGATTTGACAACTGGTTATACTCAGTGCTTTATTTCCTGGGGGGGAAAGGTGCCAGTCCTCACTACAGGTCATCCTTGTATGACTAATAATGACTAGCTGCTCCAGAGGGCTGGTGGAAAAAGGTGCCAGGACTAATTACCAGTGAGTAACCCCCACCCCCACCCCCACCCCCACAAAGAGGCTCTGGTTATACTTACTTTTGCATGCATTGCTGTTGCGGCCTTCAGCAGGTCGCCAGGGCAAATCATGATAAAAGTCCAAACACTTTTCACAATTTAAGCCTTTGGTGTTGTGCCGGCATTTACAGTGACCATGGACCTTTAAAAAGAGAGGTTGAAATGCATGGATATAAAGATGAAGTACATTAAGAATGCAAGCAGTGATTATCTCCCATCCATGACAGGGCCAGACACCATCACTATATCCTGTGGCAAGGAGTTCCACAGACTAATTACATTATGAATTAAATATTTTCTAACTCTCTCAACACTCAATTTTAGTAGTCGTCCCTTAATTCTGATGTGGTATGAGAATGAAAATAGCATCTCTCTATCCATTCTATCCACTCCCTGCATAATTTTGTATAGAATCATAGAGTTGGAAGGGACCTAGTAGGCCATCTAGTCCAACCCCCTGCCTCTCAATCATGTCCCCCCTCAGGAGTTTCTTTTCTAGACTGAAGAGCCTCAAATGATGCAGTCTTTCCTCATAAGGGAGGTGACCTAGGCCCAGTAAAGTTTTGGTTGCTCCCTGGGACACACTGCTTTCACCTCTCTTCATCAGGAAAATGATACTATTGATACCCACTCTCTTGTTTCCAGGGCCTCAAGAAATTCTTAATCCATAAGAGGACATGTCCTCTTATTACCTAACTGTGTGCAAAGACTTTCTTCAGTCTTCAGTGAAGGACCATATCAAACACCTACTGAAAATTCATACACAGTATATAATATCCACAGGTTCTCTCACAACCATATACCTGCTGATCTTTACAACGAATTCAAAAAAGGTTTAGAGGTAAGATTTACCCTTACTGATGACATACTGATTCTTCCTCAGAACGGCTTGTTCTTCTATGAGATTTAAAATTTTATCTTTTAAGGAGGTTTCCAGTCTTACCTGAAACAGACATCAGGCTGACCAGCCTATAATTTCCTCCATCCCCTCTCCTTCCTTTTTTAAAGACTGGCATGACATTAGTTATCCTGCAGTTCTCTGGCACCATAGCCTTTTTAAGTGACAAGTAACATACCGTAGTTAAAAGATCAGCAACTTCATTCTACAGTTCCTTAATAACTCTTGGTGGATGCCTTCTGGACCAGGTGACTTATGATCTTTAATTTATCAACTGGGCCTAAAACACCTACTCTTTTAACCTCTATATGACTTAATTCTTTAGTCAGGAGTGACTATTCAGGAACCAGTTTCGTCTTCTGCCATAAGGACAGATGCAAAAAAACTCATTTAATTTCTCTGCCATCTATTTCTCCTTTCTCTCTTTCACCGTCCAGTGGCCAGCTTTCTCTCTGGCAGATTTCCTACTTTTAGCTTACTTGAAGAAGCTTCGTAATTCCTCTTTATGTTGCGAGCCATGCATTCCTCCAAATCTTCTCTTGGTCTCCTGTATCTTCTTCTTACATCTCTTTATCCAGAGTTTGTGTTCCATTTTATTCTCCTTGTAAAGGCAAGACTTCCATTTATGGATGTATACCAACCTTCTCCTTTCTTCAACCTTCTCTGCACACAGCTGCTTAACTTGCTAACTTTGTCCCAATGAGGTACATGGTCCCAGGGGGCTCTTGATGCTCAAAGGTGGTCCAATATTTACAACTAAAGGTGTTACTGATAGTGGGAGTATCCAAAATCTCCTCTTGCCCATGACTTCCACTTTATAGTAGAAAATGCTTACCCACCTACCCCAGCCCTATTTCTTTCTCTTTGTCTAAGCTCTGATAGAGATGCAAACCAGGCTGGGAGAAAATGCATGAAGGCAAAGCCACAGGAAGGTGCACAGACAGTAAAACTTCCCTCACAGTTTTTTGTCTCCTAAAATCAGGCACATCTATCTTTCTAATGGTTGGGGAAGTTTTGGGTTTAAACAGATCTGCCCCAATTCACTAGTTCGGTTCTTAAAGTCTGATAAATTAATGAGTTTGTTGTGTTTAAATCATACATCTGCCTAACTAAAAAAAATAATAGCTATCTTAACATGGTTTGTTAAGAATGCCATATAAACACTTACCATTCCTTCCACCTCTTCACTAAATCCATCCACAGGTGCACACTCACTGGCATGCCCATAACAGAAGCAGTTCCCACGGACCACCATATCATAAATTGCATAATAATACTTTTCTCTGATTTCCATTCTAGAATCCAAAAGGTTGTCTCCCAGAGTGTGCAGTTTGAGAAATTTGATCCTTAAATTTGTGATCTTTAACAAATCTGAAACAGTATAAAAATTAGGACAGTTTTGTTCCCCTAAACAAGATACCAATACACATTAGAAAGAAACTGGAGATTTCTATTTGACCTGACAGGGGTTAGTGATTGACCAACTACATTTTGTAGCCTCCCTCAATAAAAGAAATTAAATATCTCAGAGATGATACAAGCTAATTCTTACATTGCACAAACATATACCATGATGTAGGTGGAGGAATTGAACAGAGTTTTTATATATTTCTCTTATTATTTTTATGTATTTCTCTTATTATTTTGTAAAACTTTAATAGATGATTTCCTGCTAGGCCAATTATTGCTGCTGTCTTACAATTCTGATTTGCAAGATTGTTTTATATGCCAAGAAATCATTCGTTATTATTGTATAATGAAACTGTAATTCAGATAAGCAGATAAACAAATCTTTTTGTTGCATTCCTAACCTGCTGACCTAGGCTGCATTCCTAACCTGCTGACCTAGGGGTATCACAAAAGTGCCTTAATACACTTTTGGCCTACTGCTGGTGGAGTTAGGCCAATGCACAGGCATATGTCAACCACAGGAAGATAGCGTAGGTAAGTTAGGCTGGCCTAAATTGGTTAGGATTGCACACTAGGATTACACTATTTTTATAGAAAGGGCCACTAATTTCCAGAAATCAGTTTTAGAACACTTTTTAAAAAGGTTCTAAATAATGGAAAGGGGGCTTTAAATTATAAAACTTAAAGCAAGTTCATGTTCATGATGGACACATGAGGATATTTCAGCAGCATTTCACCAACTTATAAGCATTCCTGTTTCACATGCTTTTATCTAAGTGGGAAATACTGGTTGGTGTTAATGAAAATTCTTGGACAGTCAGTACTGAAATCAGATACGTTTTAGGGTTTATACAGTCTATCTTAAGTCATCTATAGTCTGAAAATGCAATTTCCAAGCCTCTAGACACACACTGTTGCTCACTACATGGAAGCGAGTTGTCAAGACATTTTTTGTTACAGAATTTTATATTTTTTATTTAAAAATAAAATACCAGACATTGGTTTTGAAAAATGAACCTGAGAGACTGAGCCAAACACCAGCCTAGTCATAAACTGAAGGAATAACCTTGAACACTTCACTGCTTCAACAGCAATACACTACATAGGGTTGAAATACAAGCTAATTATTGTAAAGAACTACGTTCAAATGAATCAGATAATGTAAAAGAAAAGAAATTGCCTACATACTTTGAATTCTTGGACTGTATGGATCTTCTATTCTAAAAGCAGGATCTAGCGCACGATAAATTACCTGAAATACATGGAAGAATTACCGGTATTAGCCATAGAAATTGCTTTCTCACAAAAAGGGTAGACAGACCACACACAAAACACCAACCTCGCCCTCAGTAGAAGGCTCAATATCAGAATACCGCGAATCACAAATAATGTCATCAACTTTCTTCATTGGTCCAGTTGAGACACCTGGGAATGAGTTCTCACAGTCATATGCGAAGTATCTGTACACTTGCCAAGATTTTCCAAAATCTGAGGATCTTTCAATCACCATTGCAGCTGGGCGAAAGGTCTAAGAATAAAAAACAACAGAAACTTAAACTATCAATTTTTTGATCCATATTCATTAGCTATTCAAAACAATTTGCAGACCCAATTTCAGTTTTCCAACAGACAGCACCATTTTCCTTTTTTTTTTTCCCTCTACTACTGCTTCTTTGTACAAAGGCCATGGTCAAGCCTCAATGTGGGTTATTCATGTCAATCCACACTATATATTTAAAACAACAATAAGCCTCTTGTAATTGCAGGTGCTCCAACCAACCAGTCAATAGGCACAGAGACCAAACTACATGTCAATAATGATATCCATTCAAACCAGGCTCTACCAAAGAGCAAGGCACACCTGCATCAAGAAAAGCTCCAGAATGTATATTTATCATATAGCACATTTATATTACATTTCAATGAAGATGCTCAGGCAAAATATAAAGTCTAAAATATTATTAAAAATTTTGCAGACATTCTAAGTTACAAATATAATTTTTCATTTCATTTGTTGCAGCTAGAAAATCAGCAAAAACTTCATTACAAGCTCTATTTTAGACACACTGTTGGATAGTTTGTTTTTCAGCCACACAATCACAATTTGGAGAAGGTATCATGCCCCACATGTTGAAGGCATCTGCACAACTGCATAATGCCAAAATGTACAAAGAAGCTGTTGTTTGATAAATGGTATACCCGTGAAGTCACAAAACAGGAATGGCAAAATATAGCAATAGAACATCTGCTTAGATATCTTTCTGACTGAAGTTTTATTGTGGCAAAGTAAATGTAAGCATAACTGTATAATCCAGAACCTACGAATGTGATACGGTTTGGGGAAAAAACAGCAACGTTGTTATCCCTTTCTTGCTAACATACAGTAGTTTTGTTCTGTTCTGAGATTACCATGCTCTTAAGCACAACGACATAAGTTGTCTCATGTAACACTATAAAGAGATTATCTAGTATGATTCTTGTGATGAAAGAGAGAACAGAGGAGCAATTGCTTAGAGCCCTTTGGATCCCCTTGACAAAAAGAAGATAACGGCTCAAATGCAAAAGTCATCATTTTTATCACGGCACACATTTGGTAGTCTAAAAAAACAGGGAGTGCAATTGCTATCAGTACTGCAATGGGGGAACGAACACTTCCATCTTCTCAGCAGCAAAATTACAAATGAGAATTGTAGTGCAGATCCTCCTTCAAGTGAATATCCACATCTAATCTACGCAGATTTGGTTCTACATGTAAATCTCCCTTGCTGGAGCAAGACACAGGACTACTGTACATCAACTTTTAATTTTACTCAGGTGCAGTATGGAGCAATGCTATGCATGTTTACATTGAAATAAATCCTTCAGTGTTCAATGGTGCCTACTCCAATGTTCAATTGTGCATATATTATGCCTCAGCTAACAGATCAAGAGACTAAAGACTTCGTGCATTAATCTTAATTATAAGATTAATTATTTTTTCAGGTGTGATTGAGAATTGAGAAACACTAATTTATGTTTTGAAAATATTTGGTCTCTGATACATTACTACAAAAGTGAATAAAATTTCTCTTGAAAACAAGAAGACACAATGATTAATTAAATTATAATTTATCTAAATAGTTTCCAGTATAGGGGTGCCTTGGTTTAAGAGTATAATTTGTTCCAAAAGCATGCTTGTCATAAATAAAGCTTGTAATCCAAAGCAGATTTTCCCATGGGAAATAATGGAAACTCAGACGATTGGTTCCACAATCCAAAAATATTTATATAAAAAATATTTACCGTATATAAAAATGATTACAAAACACTTTGATAAAGAAAATTCTGTGCAGTACTGAATTGTACTGTACCTTTGAAAACCTTCATAGCTAATGTGAGGGAGATAAGAGAGGAGGGATTTTGTAGGATGACTTTCACTAACAGAGTCACTGCTATCCATTTGCTCAATGGAATCTTGTCTTTTCATGCAGCTTTAACATTCCCATGCTGCTGATGGGGAACAGAACTGTAACACTGATAAAGCACACTTTCCACACTGCCACACCCCTAGCTGGCTCTGGCTGCTCCCTGCAGACTCCCCCCATAAGTTCCCTGGCCATGGAAGTTTGTTCCAAACTTCCTCAGAAATGATCATCTTCCAAGATAGGGGTCTTAAACAAAGTCAAAATTTCTGAGAAAATTTTGTTCTTAATCCAAAATATTTAGGGCGCAATCCAGAGTAACTACAGGGAGTCCTTGCTCTGGTGTAAGAACAATTTACTCTGGATTGCAATATGAATTTCCCATAAGTTTTCATTAAGTGGTGCTGTAACTATGGGTGCATGTAATGTCTCTTACGTGCTCCCGTAGTTTAATCCAAGTCACCCTTAAACCAAGGTACTGCTATACTAAGGTTTTGATAAAATGCATAAATATTTACATTCAAGTTGTTAATTGATTCAGTGATTAAAAGGCAGGTGGTGATAACAACTACAGTTGCTTTCCAGACAACTGTAGTTGTTATAAACAGTTAGTGCCTCTTTCAAAAACACAACTCCCTGGATACCAAATAGTCAACCTATTTTCACATAAGTTCTGTGTTAACCACAATCCCAGCAGAGATTTCCTGAACACAAATCTCCACAGAGTAAAACTATTGTGTACCATCTCAGAAACATGCATTTCAAACCATATGGTACATCTGTCCTGCCAGAACATCTGTTCAGAAACAAAAGAACTTTGTATACAGATGTTCATTTTTCCTGTAGATCATGTCATTTGCCAAATCTGAAAGCATCCTAAGCCAATATTTCTGCCGTGTTAAAGAAATCATGTTACTAGGGTTTGACCTTATGATGCTGATGGAAGAAACAGTTGAGAAAAAAACTAGGTGAACTTAAGCACCAGTGAAGCCCATCAGTTCACTGCTGTTCAGCAAAACTTATTTTATCTGGGTGGCAAACCACAGATGCAAAATGCAAAAAGAAACAACTTTCAGTTCATTTTTACACCATCATTTGTTGCTTCCTATTACCGGTACCTCTTTTTGGATTTGGGAGACCTTCATCACACCTTTCTAACTGTAATGAAGGCAGCCAGGACAACTCACATCATATCAACTAAACAGTACAATAATATCAACAATAGAAAAATACAATAAACCTAAAACTCAACAACTCTAAAAGCAAATCCTAATAAAAAACTGATAGCACAGCAATAACATGTTACAGATTGTCCGTTTAACAAAAACTGATCACAACATTACCAACACAGCTCTTAATTCTGCAGCAATACTGCATAGGATAATTCTGCATAGGATAATAATGCATAATAATTCTGCATAGGCTAGCTATCAATTTCTGTTATAAATGGAAGCTATGAAGATATTTTTTAAAATATCATATTCAAAGCTCTTTGCTTTATGAGGATTTGGAATTTATTCAAACCAGACTTATCCAAGAGTACGGAACAAGCCAATTACTCTGTATCTTGAAACTAAGAATGTTTTGGTTTATCTTCTCTCTTGCATTCCAGTTTTAATAGCTTTTTAAATCCATTTAAGAAGAGCTTCTCAAAATCTGGAATGTCTTAATTCTCAAGTTGCTAGTTAAGCCCCTGACTGCCATTCGTGACCAGATTCAGTGCTTATTTGTGATTTGTGAGAATGTTATGGATTCTTTACCTTGAAGGTCATAATGATATGAGTGAAATGGAATTCAGCCTCTAAATCCAGCTGGATGGTGACATTTTCCACCCCTACAGGACCAAGAGAAAGGAAAGGAAGTTTTTGAGTAAACAAGAACATTTGTCACAGCTCTAATTTCACAATTGTTTCTTGAAGGAATCAGTTTAAACAAAACAAAAGCCAATTTTTTGTTCCTTGGGTTGAATGCTATGGAAGACCATCATCTATCTTAGCATGGCTACAAAATACTAATTACCAATCTTCTGTAGAGACTAAAGACACAGTGTTTACCAGGTTTCTGGAACTTATTGTTATAAGACCCTTAATATGGCAGTATTCATAGTGATGAAAGGGAAGTAGGCATAGACTTCTTATTCTTTGTGTACTTATTGGGAAGCAAGTTGATAAAAATTAATGGGATCTCTGAATAAAAATGTTTAAACAGTTAACCCTAGGTTAATTCTGAAAAGTTTGTGTTTGAATTTCCTAAAAGACACCTATGATTATGAAACATTTGTTATTTTTACACCAGTTCAGAAGCACTTTCCCACATAGCTATAACATTGCTCCCATGTCAGTTTTGTATAGAATATGTTATAGCTGCCTCTGGTTACAACTGTTTCATCATAAAAGAATAACGATTGGTACAGCAAAGTGAATTTGTATGACCCTGTATGAGATTAGCATGAGCAAAGTGTCAAGTTAATATTGGTGGGAACAGTAAGAGCAGTAATATTTTCACAAAGATATGAACAATACTCTTTTTCACAGCTGACAATGTTTAGCTACCTTCAACCCCCTTGCTCCCATTTATGCCGATGGTATAGAAATAAAATGTCAAACATTCCTGAACCAAAGTAGATTTTATACCACTGATGTAACGTTCATGTCAACATTTCTTGTTGCTTTTAATAACAATACCATGCTCCATCAGTATTATTACTGATGCCATCACTTTTGTTATATCATTAGTCGTCCTATGAACAGTGTCTGCTGCTCTTCCCTCCATGCCATTTTCTTTGTTTATACAGTGGACCCTCTAAATCTGTAGGTCTCCACAATTACTTAACTGGAGCTGGCAATTCACAATGTCAAGCCTCCGGGGGTCTCAAAATGAAATGCAGAATTCTCCAAAAGCCACTTCTAGTCTTTGGAATCAGCTTGACCATAAGGAGCTTTTGCAGGCTTCTGAAGGCCATTCTAAGAGAATGTTAATGGCCCTGCATGACCCACAGAAGGTATCCAGAGGCCCTAAGTTGTGAAGCTCTGGGAGTGGAATTCCTTCTATAGAATTCCTTATCCATGAAGGAATTTAGATACATACAGGCAGTAGTTGGACATGATGGTCAGTTTGTCTTTTCTAGGCATACAATAATCAAAGATATACAGGTTGAACCTCACCATCCATATGTTTGGTTCCAGCAACCTCTGTGGTTACCCATCTTTGCATTCTACAAAAGCAGTTGTTTTCTATGGTACCAAAGCATTCAATGAAACAATATTAATCAATTTTCCTTTCACCATGCTTAAAACAGTTTAATTTCAGCTCAGAGGCACAAGCTTCCCCAAACAAAGCATTTCAGAAGTTATCATCACTTTGTCTTCATGTGATAATCACATGGGTGGAGGGAGGGGGTCTCTCTATGAGCAGGAACCTGAAACCAAAGCTGAACCCTTTTTGAACCTTTCTAAGGCAAGCTTGTTGAAAACCAAATAATGCTGCCTATAACTTACTAACATAAGAATAACCTAAAACTCCTTTGTATAGAAAACCTTAAATTTTTTAAAAAGTGGACCCTTCTTTTGCAGGCTTCTATAACCAGCAGATGGACTGTAAGGGTAAATAATACAAAATACAGATCAAAAAAGATAATTGTGGCTAATATAGAGATTTCACACAAGAATTATAATTGTCCTTTTTAAAAAAAAGCAGAAGTCAGGTCTGCTTTAAAAAAAACTAGACAGGCAGAATCATGTGTTACTAATTTCTGAGGGATGCTTGTGTGAACTTCCATAGTGAAACTTTTCCATGCTACATATGCCAAGTTTAGTCCAATAAAAATGCATTGCAGTTGTTAAGAATACTGAATGCCAAACACTGGAGACAAATAGCACAGTCCAGCCAAGCCACTTGAATGAATTCTGTGGTTCCAGGCACACTTACTTGGAAGATAATTCGATTGAAATCAATAGACGGCTTGCTATCAAGTAACTGCACAAAGAACTGAAAAAGCTTCACAACAAGATCAAATAATTTTGTGTTACAGCAAAATAAATTTAACATTTCCAACACTGTTAATAAATCGCAATTACAAATGTCAAGTCCTCAGAACAAGCAAACTGAATTCAAAACAGAAAATGCTAATACAATTCAATCTCTGAATGTTAGCCATTGTTCAACAAAATCATTACATTGACATTCATTGGAGGAAAACAAAGAAGGTTCTGGCCATGGTTTAGGGAGTAGGAGTAATGGCATTTTAGATTACATTTACAGACTGGTGTTGACTTCCTGAATGGCTTTGATAGTTATGGTTCAGCTTTGCATTCAATAAAATTAAAAAAGACTTTTTGATATCAGTACAATATTTTCTCTCTGAAAACTTTTCCAACTTCAAAGATCATACACATTTGATCATTTCTGACAGAAGTCATGGTACTATTAACTCCTTAGATAAACCAAATACCATTTCAACTATTAGTATGAAACTAATGCAGAAAGGCTCCAAAAGGATATCTAGTCCAGCTCCTTATTGAAAGACCGTAACATGGCTCCAGATCAACCCACAGAAGCTGAAATGTCACAAGCAGAGGGCATCTGAAACATTCCCTTTGCTGGTTTAAATGTTTATAACAGCACTGGAGGCAGGAATGGTACCATATATACCTGTGTATAAGTAAGAAAATATTGCCTGGAAATTTAAGCTGAAAACATGGGTCAACCTATACTATACTCAGGTCATTTGGTAAATACTCTAAGAGCAGATGCTTGGCAAGGAGTCGGGGGCTGGGGCTGGGAAGCTGATGTGGGGAGGAGAGGGTTGTTTCAGGAAAGGTATATAAAAGGCAGTGGTGGTGTAAGTGATTAAGACACTGTCCCTGTTAACCAGCAGGACAGGGTTTGAGCCCCTGGCCCTACAACTACCTGTGGGGGAATACCTTTTACCTTTACATATAAATAGGGAAAAGTGTGCCACGTTCTGCATATAAGGTCCTATGCCTGAATCTATGTTTTCTGTTGACTCCTTAAATTTTTATAACTTTTTTCATAAAACTGCTTTGTAATTAATATTAAAAGTCTGAGAAAAAAAGAAATGCAATAAATTTAAGGTTCTAGTTTTATAACATTACTAGCAAAAATATACTCAAGTTGCAGGAGTAAAATTCCCCGCATACGCCATCCCCCCACTGCACATCAACCTCCCCCATGCACATCGTCCCCACATGCGCATTATACCCCTATATACAACACCCTCATGCGTAATATCCCTGTACAACATCCTCCATGCACTGTTCCCCATGTGCACCATATGCAAAACCCCAACACCCCCATACACATCCCCTATGTGCACCATCCCCCATGTGCAACAGATGCAACACTCCCATGCGCATCATCCCCTCATGCGCAATACCCCTATGTGTACCGTCCCCCATGCACAACAGCCAAATACATCTCCCCATGCGCACCATCCCCCACGCACAACATCCCCCCATGCACAACCTCCCTCCCAGTGCAACAGTTGGATGTTGATCAGTCAGTCTTCAATGTTAAGTATAGGACAAAAACACGCTACACCTCTTCACCCCCTTAAGGGTTAATTTCTCAACAGCAATTCTTGGTGGGTGTTGATGTCATATAAGGAGCACCCTCCCCAAATTTCATACTTCTTGATCCAGGGGTTGGGGCAGAGGCTCCATCTGTCAAGGATTCTTCAATGGAAAGTATAGGGAGGAAAATGCGTTCCCCCACTTCCAGTTGGAATTTCCAAAAATCAGTTCTTATTGGGTTCATCATGGAAGGGACACCTTCCCCAAATTTCATGCTTCTAGGCCCAGCAGATTTGGCTGGTCGTTGATGAGTGAGTGAGTCAGTCAATCAGTGACTTTTCAGTTTTATATACAGTGGTACCTCGCTTAACAAGCATTTCACATAACAAGCATAAATTTCCAAGAAAACTTGCTTCACATAACAAGTTCCGCTTCACTTAACAAGCAAGCGCGCTATAGACATGCGTTTTATACAGCCCTGACGCTCTGCATGGAGGCTCTTTAAAAGGGCTGCTGGCCAGCGCTGCTGCCTCTTACTGCCCTCAACTTGGGGGCAGTTGCCTGGAGGTGCCAGAGACAGCTACCCCTAACTTCCCCCAAGTGCCCCCACCAACCACCTTGAACCTCCAGCATCACCCAGGTAAGCATCCCAGGAAAGTGTCTTTGGTTGCATTCTCCTAACTATGTCTACTCAGAAGTAAGCTCCATTGTGTTAAATGGGGCCTACTCCCAGGAAAGTGTCTTTGATTGCAGCCTCTTAACCATATCTACCCAGAAGTAAACCCCATTGTGTTAAATGGGGCTTACTCCCAAGAAAGTGTCCTCAGGATTGCCGCCTAAGTAGACTTCATAGGATCATGCACATTGAATGCATGTTTTGAATTCATTTCCAGTGTTTTGTCATCATTTTTACATCCAGTTAATATTTTTATATAAATCTTTTTTGGGTTGTGGAACCAATCGTCTGAGTTTCCATTATTTCCTATGGAAAAATCTGCTTCACTTAAAGAGTGTTTCACTTAAAGAGCATGCCTCCAGAATGAATTAAGCTCTTTATGTGAGGCACCACTGTATAAACGGAAGAGACACTGTTCTTTGACAGAGACTCTATGAAGCAGAAGCCATAATTACAAGGTAGGCAACAGTTTAGAATGAATGAATATGAACACTTAAGATCAACCAAAGGCAAACATATTCTGGGGCAATAATTATGTTATTTCCCACTCAAAAGACATACCATTTTCAGACTGCCACCAAATCTTGAGACGGTTTGGAGCAAATGTTGTGACCACATTTTCAATTAAATGGCTATCAGGATTTAGTGTCCCGTGGAAGGGGTCTCGTGAATCACAAATGAAGCATTTTTTGTCCTCCTGAAATAAACAGAGTAATATGTCATAGAGACTTACTATCTTTCCCATTAAAAAACTAACCTAGTTCCCAATTCACAATCTAGCTGTGCTGAAATCTTCATCATCCTAGCAAACTTTACACATTTTATACCACTCTTCCTCCAAAGAGATCAGAATGATATATATTAATTATTAAGACTATTTATGTGTGTAGTTCCCTTCTTTTCCCGACCTAAGCTAAGAGATAGTAACTTGGAGATAGTAACTTGGAAGCTTTATGGTTGAGCAGGATTTGAAGCTGGATCTTCCAGGCCTAAAACCAATTCCATAATCATTACATCATGGGACATAAACCTAGGGACTGATCAAGCCCATGAAAACTCCTTACTAACCATGCATGATAATTATGTTTGAGATAACTGAGTAGTGAATGAGTTGCAGTATGCAGTTGTAACAAGAACTGAAAGAATAAATAAGCTGCCAATAATTTATCTCTTCCCTTGGTTGACTTATTGGTCTCATACTGGCTGGAGCCTGGTAAAGTGTGCAGGTCACTGACAGAAGTGATGCTTTGTACACATACATCATAGCAGATCACAGATAAAAGTTATTCTCCTAAGAAAGTCAGTAACTTAGGATTGAGGATGTGGTAATTGAGTTTGCCACTCACTGGAGCGGGAGATTTACCATATATAGAGTATAAGCCTAGTTTTTTGAACCCTTTTTGGGAGCTCAAAAACCCCTCTCAGCTTATACACAAGAGAAGCACCAGCAGCGGGCTGTTGCTTCTCCAAAATGGCAGGTGTCAGCATGAGCGCCTGCCTTGAAGCCTCCACAGATGGCTAAAGTGCTTCCTAGGAGGGGGCTCTGAGGCTCCACTCCTCTCCACACTAGCTTCTCCAAAGTGTGGAGAGGAGTGCAGCCTCAGAGCCCCCTCCTAAGGTCTACTCAGACGTAAGTCTGATTGCAGCCTATGGGGCTTATTCCCAGGAAAGTGTGGAGAGGAGAGGACATACTCCCAGGAAAGTGTGTAAAAGGATTGTATCCTTAGAGCTCAATCCTAGGCATATCTACTTAGAAGTTAGTACTATTATAGTCAATGGGCTTACTCTTGGGAAAGCGTAGATGGCCTCAGACAGAACAGCAGCCTCAGAGCCCACCCAGAGCCTGTTGCATTTCCCACCCTAGGCTTATACTCGAATCAATAAGTTTTCCTGTTTTTGTGGTAAAATTAGGTGCCTCGACTTATACGTGGGTCGGCTTATACTCGAGTATAAATGGGTAAGTGGGAGTGAAATGGAGGAGAGTAGCTACAAGGATGGGAAGGGCCTGAGAGAATCAGGATCAGAGGTGCTGGTGGTGCCAATATCCTATCCCCCTTCTCAGACCAGGCCATCTAGGGTGGGTCAACACACACCTGTCCCATATGTTTAGCAAGTGCAAGTCTAAGTCATGGTCACCATTTTGGCACCACAGCAAAAGTGGTAGGGGCGGATAAGACTGGGCTGTAAGTGTAGTATGTTCTCCATATAAATTTCAGATAAGTGCACAATAAATGTCCACCTATGGCTCCAAAGCAAAGAACCAGAATGGAATATCAATGCAAGCAATATAACTTCACCAAGCATACTCTGTCTATGGTGCACATATGATTTTTTAAAATTTGCTTTTGAAATGTGATTGTAAAATTGTTCCCACATTTTGTCCCACTTTCAATTACTTTTAAATTAGAATTTAACATTATTTCTAGTGATTTACATGTAACTGCTGTGGAATGAAACAACATGCTTCAAGTAAGTTCAAAGCAAAGGTCTTTCTTAAAAAAATCTCAGAGTCTGCAAACATATAGTGTTATTTTGTTGGGCAACAGCCCAGACAACTTTTTATTGTTTTTAATTCCCTTTGATTACTCATTCTTAATTTTCCTGCAGTCTACAAATCATTTTAGAGAACCTCTAAAGTACATCAGAGTCTTCCACGGGGCTACTCTGGAATAAATCATTTGTGGATTAAGTCCTTATTTAGCATGAAAGAATCTTGCTAAAGAGAAGCACATATTCATTCCCAAGCATGCATGATTTTTCCACTTGCTCTGATGCACAGCCCCATCTGTGCTCCAGAGGATACAGAGAGGCCCCTGAGTTGTTCTAATTATCAAAAAAGCAGGGGCCAGCATTACCCCAATACTCTGAAATGCAATTGTCTAATTTTTATTGCTTTCATCATGATGGAACATTTAAACTTTACTCCTACCACCAGGAGTAGGAGAAATTTCTGTGCAAACATGGCCAACAATGCACATCTTTGGTTGAAGCTGTGATGCTGAAAGCAAACCATTTTTAAAGATTTTCTCTGGGATGGTCTGCATTTTGGGAGACAATTTCCCAAAGTCTGAGTTTCAGGAATATCGGAGAGGAAGGCACTCACTCCTCATAATCCTGGGAGAAAGAGACTCAGTATTTTCAGGGGGCAAACACAAACAACGGCCGGAAACAGTGAGGCACATGCAACTGTACAAACAAATCTGAGCCTGGGGGATGCTGTCTGCTTCCTCTCAACCCCTGGACAGCAGCAGATGTTTCTACTTATCTAGAGAGGGTGTGGGGCTGCTCGCTCAGGCAAGGGAGAGCAGAGAGGAGAAGGGGAAAGGGCTACGTGATCAATTTTCCTCCACATACAATCATCTGGCAGCTTCTCTTTGACAGAAACAGTCTGCCAGAGCTTACCTGGAGGTGGCTCACAATGCAGAAGGGCTCAGGTCTTTGAAGTCCACATGTGGAGGTGACAGACAGCTGGGAATGTCGGCCAATCAGCAAGTCTCCTGTGGCTGGATAGCAACTGCCCTCAGTGCATCCATAACTAAATTCTGGCTCCTGAGCTATGGCAGTGGCCCAGATGCCTAAAATGGAGGTGGAGAGTCAAAAGAAGATTAGATATTTCTACATTCCAAAGCCATCATGGATTGGACAAGAAGGAAAACCTGAATTTGTTGAAACTACAATAACCATAAGGCAGGATGACCATCTGTTCTTTTTTCCAGCACATGTCCTCTGTTAGCTTTGTGTCCTGGAAAAAAAATCTTCATTGTCTTCCTTCTTCTTGTGAGCAGGCAGCATGTAGCCTTCTTGTCATTAATAAATTATATGCAATAGTTCAAATTTAATAAGTAGTATCATGTTTAAATTAACCAGCAATATACATGAGTTACCGTATATACTCGTGCATAAGCCGACCCGTGTATAAGCCGAGGCACCTAATTTTACCACAAATACTGGGAAAACTTATTGACCCGAGTATAAGCCGAGGGTGGGAAATGCAGCTATAGCAGGAAAGTGTGGCTGGCCTTGTAGCCTCAGGGCCCAATCCTGGGCATGTCTACTCAGAAGTAAGGCCCACAAAGAAGTTCCTGAGTCTGAGGAGGGGCTTGGCTGCAGTGGCTCCATGTCTTGCTGCCGCGCACCTCCTCTGCAGCCCGGAGAGCCAGCGCCAGCAGCTGGAGAGGGTGCAGAGCCTCTAAGGGCGCATGCTGCAGGTTGCTCCCACCATATGCTGCCGTGCGCCTCCTCCGCAGCCCAGAGAGCTGGCGCAAGCAGCTGGAGAGGCTGCTGAGCCTCTGAGGGCGCGTGCTAGAGGTTGCACCCACCATTTTTCTTAATTTTTTTTTACTGACCCGCATATAAGCCGAGGTGGGCTTTGGGCTCATTTTTTTGGGCCCAAAAAACTAGGCTTATACGTGAGTATATATGGTATATTTTTAGCTTTAATTTTGTCATGACCTATATTTTTCTCCATTTTGGGGGGTAGGGGAGGCTGTTATGATATCTGGGCACCCTGTCATAAAGTCCATAAATGACACTGAACTCCTCCCTATAACCAGATTATGGACATTCTTAAGTGCAGTGATGTGAAAAAGGATGGTGTGATGGGAGAAAAGGTTATCCAAATATCACCCATCTTCATCCAAAGCCATGTCTACTCAAAAGTTAGTCCCATTGTGTTCAAAGGGTCTTACTCCCAGGAAAGTGTCTTTAGGATTGCAGCCAAAATCTCACTTCACTCCCCTCAGTGATTAGCATTTCTATCCCATGCACACTTCCTGGGAAGGAAGTCCATAAGACTTACATCTGAGTAGACATGCATAGGCTTCTGCTGCAAGCTTTAAAAACCCTTTAGTTCACAACAAATTAAAAAGTGAAATGAGGAAACACAATCAGAACAGTAATCTAGGAAGCCGGCCAGACTGGGATTTGGAGTCACACTGTGCATATTCAAAAGGACTTCTGATCCTAGGTCAGGGGTGTCCAAACTTTTGGCAGGAGGGCTGCATCATCTCTCTGACATCTCTCTTCAGGAGCCGGAAGAAAAAAAAAGAACTGATTTACAAATAAACATTGAATATATTTACATAGAGACAGATCTTAGAGTCAGAACTTATGAATGAATCAATGAATTCAAATTAGTTCATAAAGACTTTCTAACACAGAGAGAGGGGTGATCTTCCAACCAGCTCATATTTTCATAGACAGAGAGAGGAGGTTCCTGCAGCCTCCCCGGCCCTCAGAATACCCTCTGGAGGTTCAGGGACCAGTGTCCTTCAGATGATTACAAAGCTTACCCAAGGGCTAGATGGAAGCATTCAGTGGGCCACATCAGCCCCCAGGCCGAGGTTTGGACTCCCCAAGATTAGGTGATTAAGAGCACAATCCTAACCTTGTCTACTCAAATGTAAGCCCCATTGTTTTCAAGGGGTCTTACTCAGTGGTGGGCTCCAGCAGGTTCGCACCTACTCTACAGAACCGGTTGTTAACAAGAGATAGGACATATAAAGTTTAAAAATAGCCATTTAAAAGTGGCTGCCAGATGGGCAGAGAACCGGTTGTTAATTTCTTTGAAGCCCATCACTGGTCTTACTCCTAGGAAAGTGTCTTTAGGATTGTAGCCTAAGGGCACATTCCTAACCAACTTTCCAGCACTGAGGTAAAAGCTATGCAACACTGAAGTCTGGGAACAAATACTGTCTTATCTTGAGGAGGCCCTCAACTGTAGGATGAAGCAAATGCTCCACAGGCAGTTATTCCAGTGCTAGAAAGTTGGTTAGAATTGCACCCCAAGTGCCCAATCCTATCCAAATTTCCAATGCAACTGTGCCAACAGGGAATGTGTTACATTCTGCAGTGGTAGGGTGGTCACAGAGACCTCCTAAAGGTAATAGGGCCTACCAAAGGGGCACGCACTGCATCCTGTGGTGGGGTAATATAACAGTCACAGACAGGATAACCATTTGCCTTCTTTTCCAGGAAATATGTCCTCTTTTTAAGCATTGTATCCTGGAAAAATCTCACTGATTCTTCAATGCCCAGGCAAAACCACCAGACCTAAAGCATGAAATTTGGGGAGAGTATTCCTTCCATGACATGAACACCCACAAAAAAACTGATCTTTAGAAATTTAATCCCTAAGGGGGTAAAAAGGGGTGCAACATATTTTCTCCTCTATACTTAACACTGGAGACTGACAGATCAACACCAAGCCAGAACTCCTGCACCTAGAAGCATGAAATTTGGGGAGCATAAACTTTCTGTAATAAAAGAACCCACTAAGAATTGATTTGGTGCCAGTGGTATGCCCACTGCTCTGTAGGGATGTACAGTGGTGCCCAGTGGTGTTATCTGTTTTCTGCCAAGTGGGAGGGGCACATGGTGCCCAAGAAGGATGCATGGTGCCTGAGGGGGTGCATGGTGCCCACTGCCTGATGGTGCCCAGTGGTGGCACCCACTGCTTAGGGTGGGTGCCCAGTAGGGATGCCCACTGGTGCTTGCTGCCTGCCAGATGCTGCCCGGTGCCCAATAGGCATGTATAGTGCCTGGGAGGGATGCCCAGTAGTGCCTGGGAAGGATACCCAGTGCTACCTGCCACTGTCCCCAGTACCCTCCCATGCCCACTGCCTAGGGTTTCCCAGTGCCCACCCATGCCTGCCACCTGGTGCCCAGCCGTGCCCAGGGCTCCCAAATATTCTTGAAATTTTACTCCTGCAATGATGTATAAATTCTGCTAGTAAGTTATATAGTGTTTTAATTAACTACATGAAAGCAATATATATCAGTGTTTTTTTAACTTTTATTTTGTCATGTCCTGGATTATTGTTGTTGTTTTCTTTTGGTCCATACATATTGTCCTCTTTTACAGTTATGACATCTGGTCACAGAGTGTTCCTCAAGGTAAATGAACATTTGGTCCCTTACCTTGGGACTACATTGCAGCTGCATCCATGCTGGAAAGTTGGATAGGACTGGGTCCTGAGGCTGCAATCTTATCGAGTAGACATGCATAGGATTGGGCTGTAAGGCTGCCATCCTTTGTGCAATTTCCCAAATTGAGGAGGCCAGATTGAATACAGTGGGGTTGGCTTCTGAGGAAACAGACACAAGATTAAGTTGTTAATTGGGAACTGGGCCCTGAGGCTTCAAAAGCCAAATGAGGGCTGTCCTGGCAGATAAGCCTGACTAACTCCCAAGTAAGCCAAGTGCAGGAGTGTGGCAAGCGCCTCCAGTCCCTGGGCAAGTTGTGATTTGCATGAGTTTAATAAATCTATACTCAAAGAGTGGGAGGTTTGGCCTTTCTCTGGTTGTGGAGGAGCTTGTGGTGCCAACAAGGCTGAAAGATAATTTTGGGGAGGGGAGAAGAGTTCTCTCTGGAGTTGCTAGAGAAAGCCCGCCAAACTCTGCAGCGGAGAGGCATAGCAATCAGAGCAATCTTTATCATAGGCAATCAGAGCCATGTGGTACCAGGCAGTGGCATAGCTAGACAGGGGCTCCATTTTGCTCCACTCGCCTGGAATGACCCCAATGGAAAGGGACCCCTTGCACACCTCCCTCCAAGACTGCCCCCTTTAGCTATGCCACTGGCACCAGTGGGGTTCAATGGGGCAGCAATATGTTTCCAAGGACCCAATACATTTTCTTGCAATCGGTTTCCTACAATGAGTTTAAAGAACCAGTAGCATAACTACAGGGGGCAAAACACTAAGTTTTTACAGGGAGCTTGCCTTGCAAAATCAAATGGCTTCAAACAGGCAAAGGCTGCCTGCAAGCAGTGAGATTCCATGCAAACCTAGGCTGAAATCCTATCCACACTCACCAAAGAGCAAGTCCTAAAGACTACAATAGGACTTACTTCTGAGTAGAACTGCCTAGGATTGGGCTCTTATTACTTTGCTCCTGCCAAGGATTACAATTCCACATGACACCATGGTTCTGAACACAGTTCTGAACGTGTTTACTCAGATGTAAGCCCACTCCATGAGATAGCATGCCTACTCAGAATTATGTCCAATTACAGTTAATGAAACTTAGGCTGCAATCCTAAAGACAGTTTCCTGGGAGTAAGACCCATTGAACACAATGGGGCTTACTTTTGAGTAGACATGATTAGGATTGTGCTCTTACTCCCACGTAAGGGTGGATAGGATTGCAGCCTCAGAGTCCAATCCTATGCATGTCTATTCCAAAATATAGGCAATGGGACCATATTTATTCAGAAGTAAGTTTATTACAGTCAATTGGCTTACTCCCAGTTAAGTGTGGAGAGGACAGCAGACTCAAGGTACAATCCTAACCAACTTTCCATAGGTGTGCCAGAGGAGCATGCGCTGCATCCTGCCCAAGAAAAATGCAAGACATGACAAAATAAAAGCCAAAAACACTCATATACAGTACATTGCTTTCATTGTTAGCATTGTTAGCAATTATTTCAAGGTTAATTTCAACACTATTATTAAATTTAAAACTTTCATATATAATTTAGGAATTACAGGAAGGCTCTGTTCTGCCTGCTCACAAAGAAAGGGGGGACAATGAAGACTTTTTCCAGGACTCAAGGCTAAAAAAAGAGGACATGTCCTGGAAAAAGGGGCATACGGTACTGCGCTTGATCAAATGGAGTGGACTGCCTGTTGCTGCAGATCCTCACCAGTGCCAGGTTGGTGTTTGTCAGAAAAAGAGTTTTTTAAGTGGAGACCCAAACTAGCCATCTTCTGATACAAGAAAATTCTTTCCAAGCTAGGATGATCAGATGTCATAGCCACAAAAAGAGAACAAAACCCCCCAAAATGTAGGACATACAAGAAAAACCTAGGATATGATCAAATAAACGCTAAAAACAGTCAGGTATATTGTTTTCATGCACTTAATTTAAACACTATATTACTTATTAAATTTAAAATTATTACATATACTTTATGTCATCTAATTGATTAATCACAAGAAGGTTATATGCTGCCTGCACACAAGGAAAAGGAGGGGGGAAATTTTTCCCAGGATAGAAAGCAAAAAAAGAGGGGGACACATGTCCTAGAAAAAGAGAAAATAGGGTTACCCTGTCCCAGACTGGGGCACATCAGATGAAACTGCAAGGCATAAAATCGCAAGGCAGGAGAGATCACAAAGCTTTTGGAAGCAAATCCATTACCTAGGAAGCAGCAGCCAAACACCTGGAGGATCCCCATCTCCGTCCTCCTTGCAGAGGAATACAGCCACCCAGCTTCTCTTTTCTTCCTGGGGTCTGGGGAGGAAGAATAAAGGGGATCAAGGATTGCCCTGCCCTGTCCTGTGCTTTGCTTTCCCTGGCTGATCAGGACCCACAACTTTGCAGTCCTTACATTCAGCTCTGATCCTTCCAGCCAAGGACTCAACATCAGAGAGAAGAAAACTTGCCTGGAGAGAGAGAGAATCACTGCGCAGGCGCTAAATTTTGGAGGGGGGGGCACTGAAATCCATGCAGGGATTGCTCTAGGGCTGGATAGGAACTTTTTGCCCTTTGTCTCTTTACCACCCTTCACAATAATAGTTGTTTACATGCAGGGTGACCCATATGTACATGACCTGGATTTTAGCCTTGTGTCATGGAAAAAAATATTCAATGAGCGCAATCCCAAATATGTATACTCAAAAGTAAGCCCTATTGTGTTCAATGGGTCTTACTCCCAGGAAAGTGTCTTTAGAATTGAAGCCAATGTCTTCTTTTTCCTTTTGAGAGGGCAGCATGTAGCCTTCTTGTAATTAATAAATTATATGTAATAGTTTCAAATTTAATAAGTAATATAGTGTTTAAATTAAGCATATGAAAGTAATATATATCAGAGTTTTTAGCTTTTATTTTGTCATGACAAGCTGCACCTGCAGAATTTCTCTCTCCTACACAAACGTTAAAGTGGCCCAGTTTGTCCACTCCTTATTCTAAAATAAGCTGTATACCTATAATGAATGTTTGTTTGTATGTTTGTTTATTCATTTATGGGATTTGTCATTTCCCATACCAATACAAAGGGCTGCTTGCTCGTTATATGAATTACTGCACCTTATGGGGTGACCCAAAAGTCCTGTTACCTTCACATAGATTGTTCAAATGTATGCAAACTATAACTGTTTCAATCTTCTATGAAGGTTAAAGAGGACAAAAGTCTAATGAGAAAAGTTGTTGGCAAGATTTATTCCTTTCAACACACATGTAATCAGAAAATAATTATCAATCATTAGTAACTATTTCTGCAATCCGTGGTTGGTAATGGGACTTTTAGACAATCCTTTACATGCAAACATTTCAAAACCCAGCATTGGAGCAGGTTCCTTGAGAATGCCATGTAGAGATTGTAAGCGTTGTTTTTATTTGAAATATACAAATTGGCAATCCACAAAGCAATAGTTTGGGCATGTTTGCACAGGCATCTCAATTTATTGGTACAATGGTATTTTGGTTTATGAGCATAATTCGTTCTGAAGCATGCTTGTAATCCAAAACACTTGTATATCAAAGTGAATTTTTCCATAAGAAATAATGGGAACTCAGACAATTCGTTCCACAACCCAAAAATATTCATATAAAAATGTTTTACAGCACTGTAATTAATACGAAATAATAAAGAAAATATAAAGTACTAGTGAAAATGTACCTACGTTGCGGGAGTAAAATAAATCCATACACCATCCCCCCATGCGCATCAACCCCTCCAAGCGCAACAACCCTTCCATGCACACCATTCCCCCCCCCCATGGCAACATCCACCCTGCACACCATTCACCCCCTGCACAACATCCCCCCATGCACAGCTTCCCCGAATGCGCATCAACCCTTAATGGGCAATCCTATCCTCCCTTTCCTGGGAGTAAACACCACTAATTATAATGGCGCTAACTTCTGAGTAGACAGGCATAGGATTGGGCTCTTAGGCTGCAATCCTAACCACACTTTCCTGTGAGTAAATGCTATTGAACACAATGGGATTTGCTTCTGAGTAGACCTGCTTAGGATTGCACTTTTAGTCTCTCAGGTGTCTCAGGCTGCAATCTCCCCTCCTTACACTCCCCACTGAGTATAATAGGGCTTAATTTAGAGTAGACATGAAAGGCTGGGTCTCTCAGGATCCTTTGCCCCCCCCCTTTAGGTAGGAGTGAGCTCCATTTATTGTAATAGGCTTACTTCAGGGTAGATATGCATAGGCTCATCTCAGGAGAGGCAGAGGCTGAGGGAGTGCAAAAACTGCCAATATCTTGGCCAGGACTATTTTTTTGCTTATATTGCAAGACAAAATTTATTCAATATGTTTGCTTGTCTTGCCCAGTGATGGACAGTAACTTTTCGTGGTGGTGGGATTGTGTGCTCCAGTGATACAAAGGGCTATGCTGGTGGTAGCGTAGCTACTGGCAGGGACTCCCATGCCAGACAGGTGTTTGTTGAGGAGCCAGACTAAACCTGTCCAAAATCCCACTGAACATGGGTTGTCTGGACAAGAAAAACTTCCACCTCAAACCTCCAATGCCTTGTGGCTATATCCATCTATGGGAAAGGCTTCAGGAGTCAACCTCGAGGTAAAATCTGGAGCTGGAGTCCTGGAAGCAAATTTGTGACTGTGTACAATCATGTTCTGGTAACTTCTGCAACGCAGCTGGAACCAATTGTATCAGCTCTGCTGTTCCATTGGACTATTTCAGTGATGTGGAGAGGGGGGATTTGCTGCTTGTGTAACAGTCTATCCTCCATATTAATCTACCCAGGCCATTGTGCTCTGGAGAGGACACTCAGAGCACAAAACCATAATCTTTAGAGGCTGAAGGATGTCAATGATGCTTGTCTTGCAATACGTTTTAATGTATATACAATGTTAGAATGCTATTAAGAGCACAGGAGCTCTTAATAGAAAAAAGTTGGTAACCATTGACATTTATGCATCTGATATAATTTGTTACTTTAACTTCAAAGCACCTCAAGTTCCAGTAAATGACAGAGGAAACTTAGCACTCTTCACAATACTTACACAATACTGTGTTTCACAATACTGCCAATTAGCTGACTTACTTCTTCAAATCTGTAACTAATTAATGGTTGAAGTTTGTAACTAACACATTTTATCCAATATGGTCAGACCAAAATCTTGCTTTCAAAATGTTTTCGCTTCCCCACCCCCTAACCCAAAGGACAACAGAAGTGGGGGGAGAAAGATCACCTTCTGGATGCATTTTATGTCCAGAAGATGTTTATAAATGGGGGGGGGAGGGAAGGGCAAGGGCCCATTGACTTGACCACACACATTTGTGAGAAGTGAGTCATGAGAATTCACTGAAAGCTCTTAAAACTCTCAGGCAGGCAAGTCTGTTTCTTATTAACCCTTTAGGTAGACTAGAAAGAAAAAAAAGAGAGAAAGACTGGAAAAGAGAAAAAGCTTTTCAGTGCTAACAATCAACTTCCTAAAATGTGTGCAGTTCAGTTGGATCCAGAATAAAGATGACAGTTCTGAAAATGGTATTGAAGAAGACAGCAACAAAACAAAAAGTTCTTGGTCAATTTAAAGGTAGTGCAGCCCTAGACATGTTTACTAACACTGTGTTTAGGATTATAATCTTGGGAAGTAAGAGCCTAATCCTTCAATCCTTCCTTCCAATAGACCCAGACCTATGGGCTAGTTACTGTATATCAGTATAGGGTTGCCATATGTCCTAAAAACAGAGACAATCCTGATTTTGAAGGACTGTGTTCTCATACTGGCAAATCATAGAATCATAGAGTTGGAAGGGATCTAATAGGTCATCCAGTCCAGCCCCTTGCCAGTAGCAGAAAATCCTCCTAGAGCATCTCTGACAGCTGCTTGTCAAGCCTCTGCTTGAAGATCCCCAATGAGGGAGAGTCCACCATCTGTCCAGATTTTATGGAAGAATTATGGCAACACTATACAAGTAGGCCTATTCCTGTAAGCCAACAGCATGGCGCTGGAGCTCAGTACTGGTGCTAGGTACCAAGATGAACAACATAGTGTGGAGTGGCTTGTAGGGTTTGGAGGGACCAGAAGAGACCTCTCACTGCATTCTATCATGTTTCACGTCAGAAAGACTACACTGTGACTTGAGTTGCCCCATTTTGCTTGCGTAGCAGAGCTACTGGGGTGACCAGATACCATAACCAAAAAAGCAGATAAGGCCCCACCAAATGTAGGACACCCAAGAAAAATATAGGACATGACAAAATAAAAGCTAAAAACACTCATATATATGTTTTTACATACTTAATTTAAACACTATATTACTTATTAAATTTAAATTGCACATAATTTATTTCAAATAATTTATTAATTATAAGAAGGTTACATGGTGCCTCTTCACAAAGAATAGGAGGACAATGAAGATTACCTCCTGGACAGAAAGCTGAAAAGGAGGACATGTCCTGGAAAAAGAGGACATACAGTCACCCAGGCTACTAAAAGAAAGACTTGAATAGCCCCTTTTGGGGGGATGCACTCATCCTCAGGGGAAAGGAATGAAAGTCCTTCCTGGAGACCTCCAGCAGTTTCCCATCATCCACAGGATACAGTGGTAGCCATTGTGGTGCCACAGGGAAGCAAGGAATTGGACTGTCCATTTCATTGAACTGGATAGGCTTACATATGAGTAAGAATAAGATATCAGGCTCCCATATATAAGATATAAAATTAGATTCAGAAGGGCAGACTTGTTAATACGTTGCAGCAAAATCAACAAAGATTCTTGTGCTGCATCTTAAAAACTCTTTCATAGACAGCATTTCATCAAAATGCAAGAAGACCAGTCTGTAAGTTGTTTGCTTTCACAGGTAATGAGCCTGCCACATTGCAATGTAAATTCCTGCCAATGAAAACTCAGAGAGCACAACAATAAATGAGCTACAATATTTTCACCTTTAAATTATCACAGGAGTTTTTTGGTTGCTTTTCCTGCAACATTAATAGCATGTTATGGTACTTTCTGTGGAGATGATTTCTTTTTGATACTAGGGGAAAAAATACTGTGATTATGCAAATATGTGGCAAAGAGTTTCCCTCTCCCAAGTCTATATGGCTAAACTAGGTAAAGTGGCTATGTTAATTGGAAAGACAGTACTGGATTTATCTTTGTAACAGAAGAATTGCATTTTGTCTGGAATCAGGCCAGCTGTTCTCACAAACAGAAGATAAGGTGGAAAACCAGTATCTGGGCTGTATCATGTCCAGCTGTAGTTGGCAGGCTGCGTGTTGTTCCATGCACCAAAAACAAAACTAAATATCTCCAGTACATGGAAAATTAGAAGTTAAGAGTTCCAATAATCCTGCTGAACATTTGTATCGTATTTTCTGACTACACAAAGCACTCCATGTGTAATGCTGTGATGTTGACTTTACAATAGGGTTGCCATAATTCTCTTTCACAAAATCAGGTCAGGACCCTCTGTTCCATTTGCCAGTATATGAACACAGCCCCCCAAAATCAGGACTGTCCCTGTTTTTCTGGACATATGGCAACTCTACCTTACAACAACTCTATAAGATATGTGAGCATTACTCTCAGTATTATAACTGGTGAATAGGGTCCAAAAGTGGCTTCTCTGTGGCCATGGCAAAAATGACACTTGAGTCATGAGAGTGTTGCTTCACAGCTCAGTCTATTGCAGGACAGTCCCAGGCGAATCTACTCAAAAGTAGGTCCAGCTGAGGTAAGTTAGACTCATTCTCAAGTAAGCATGTACTTTATATAGTGGTTCTCAAATTTAATGAGTAAATCTCCCTAAGTAAGGTTGCAATCCTAAAGACACTTTCCTGGGAGTAGGTCCCATTGAACACTATGGGGCTTACTTTTGAGTAAACATGGTTAGGATTGTGTGCTAAGTCTTTGAGGGGAAAGGCGGCCATGTGATCCCCAAGATTGTGTAGCTAATAGCGGCAAAGGGGCTGGTTTTACTTTTTACTCCCCTTTTGCCTCCTCTCTCCTCAACAGCCCTTCTTGGCTGTTTTCAGCTTGACCTGTTATCTGTCCCAGAGACAGTTAGAAATGACAGTTGAAATATGAATGGAAAGTTGACAGTTGTTCTCCTCAGTCTTCTTTGCCCTGAAAACACATGGGAATAGAATCTTCAGCCTACTTGCTTTTCACAGAAATATATGGACACCCTGCACACAGGTCAGGGGTTTTATGTAGATAGATTTCCCTTAATCTTGCAGTTTCCAAGAACATATCAACAAGCAGGGTCTTGCAGTACACAGTAATTCTTATGTTTCTTCATGAAGACCCAAAGACAGAGGCTGTTTTCACAAAAGGTTTATAGATTATGATGTTATCCTCAAATATTGCATGATGTCACAATTGCTTCAGCTGCTTTATATTAATTCCATACATGGGACAAATGGGCTGTGGGTGGCGCAAGTGGTAAAGACGCTGTGCCTGTTAACCAGCAGGCCAGGGTTCAAGACCCAGGTCGGTCCCACAAGACAGGGTGAGCTCCTGTCCTTAGCCCAGCTCTGTGACGCCAGCTGGATCCAATTGTATTGGCTTTGCCTTTCCATTGGACTAATTCAGTGGCGTGGAGAGGGGGATCTGCTGCTTGGGTAACAGCCTATCCTCCATAACAATCCAACCCAGGTTTTCGTGCTTCACATGCAGCGTATGCAGTGCCGAGCACGATACCATAGTCTTTCTAGACTGACAGAGGCCTGCTTTTTACACGGGACAAAGCCTTGCTGGCGATGAAGATTGCCTTGCTCCCTTCCAGATGGTGCAGAAGACACTCCCTCATTTAGCCTCATCATGGAAGCAATGCTATGTCAGAAGGCAAAATTGACACAACCCAAATGTTCACAATGCATGAAAGGTTAAAAATGAAAACCTACCTCAGCACAACCCTCAGCTTATTCCCAAACTGGATTTCTGAGCATTCAGACTATATCACTATCATTCAAATGTAAACTTTTGGGAACAAGGCAGTGTTGCCGAAACAAAAATGGCAAGGAAGGAGGATTCCTCTAGGCTGGCCTTTCTGGCAGACAATGGCACGTTTGCCTACTCACAAGTAAAGCTGCAATATTGGGCAGTTTCACTTTCCCATAGAGCTCAATGTTTATATTTTAGTTTTAGTTTTTTTTGCCATAACTTTTGATAGGAAGGAGATATATTTCAAAACCGATTTTTGCACTGGATTCTGCTCTTCAATATGAATCCAACGACATATGACATGATGGGGTACTACACACCATTGTAAAGTTCCAAAATGAAGCAAAAATAGAGGACAATGAAGCCCTTTTGGAGGACACCCAGACAGGAGACTAAAAAATCTGGAAATTTTCAGTCATATGGTCACCCTGCGATTGGGTGCCAGCTAATAAGTGAATTTACAGCAACACTTGAGATTGAGAGGGACCGAGAAAGGGGTGCATACAAATTTCTCCAATGCAAGGTGCCCATATGTCCTCTTTTTTCAGGACATGTCTTTTAGCTTTGTGTCATGGAAAAAAATCTTCATTTTCCTCCTTTTCCTTATGAACCAACAGCATGGAGTCTTCTTATAGTTTACCAGTAGCTTCACCCACATTCATCTTCAGCTCGAATACGAGAACAACAGAATGCATGGTTTATGGATTTAATTAGTTGACTAGTTAACTTAATTAGGGCCGCAGTCCTAACAAATTTAGGCTGGCCTAACTCACCTGACATGTTGTGGTGTGGGGAGGTCAGTGCATTCTAGTGCAGTGGCCTAACCCCCTGCTCTAAGGGGTGGGGCAGAAGTCAGCACAGGATTTGTGCCGGGGTTTATGCCAGCATAACTGGAGGTTAGGATTTGCAGCCTTAATTTATTAACTTATGACTTAGCTGGGGAGAGCAATCAGGAAACTGGGGTTCTTCTGAGGGGGGACCCATGCACTATTTTCCTCAGCAGCAAGGGGGGTCAAGAAGTGTGTTTCACCAACCACACCCAAATTAGGTGGGGGGGCAGTCAGGAGACTGGGGTTCTTTGGGGAGGGGGGAAGCCAGGCACTATTTCCTCAACAGAAAGCTACCAAAAATGACTGCCATTAAAATATGTTCGAAACAGACCCACACACAGTTCTTAGCCACACACTAATTAGGTGGGGGGCAGTCAGGAGGGGGGGGGGGAGCCAGACACTATTTCCCTCAGTAGCAAGCAACCCAAAATGGCAGCTGTTAAATGATGCTGAAAACAGATCCTTCTGCAGTCCTTAACCACACCCTCATAAGGTGGGAGAAGGGCACTCAGGATGCATGGGTCCCTCATGGTTAGGTGGAGGGTCACCCAAAGTACATGGGGGTCACTGAAATTCTTAATCACAGTAGTCGTTGGCAGAGCATATAATGTGCAAACAAACCCACAGACAGAATTTCAATTTTATATATAGAGATAAAGTATTGTACATGTAATAGCTTCAATAAGTCTACAATGCTAATCTCCAACTGGGCTGACCTAAGCCTTGGCAAACCCATGCTGACCTGGGTGGAGGCATCACAAAAGTGCTGTAAGACCAGTGCAACTACAATGCAACCCCAAGGTAAGGGAACGTGGTTGCAATCCTAACTTCCAGTTAGGCCGACCTAGATCTGGCATAAGTCTTGTGCTGATCTGGGGATGTCCCCAAAGTGCCATAAGACACTTGTGCACTACTCGTGGGAAGGTTTAGACCAGAGCACATAAATGCGCTGGCCTCCCTACATCACCACAGGAACAGGAAGACTGATGAGTTGTGCTGGTCTAAGTTAGGATTGCACCCATAGAGTTTAAATTAACCACAAGAAGGCAAAATATATTTGTGTTTTTAACTTTTATTTTGTCATATCCTACATTTTTCTTGGATGTCTTACATTTTGAGGGGCCTTGTCCATTTCTACAATTATGACATCTGGTCACCCTGCTCCAATACCTATTCTGCAAGCAGGAGTGTTAGAAATCTGGATATAAATACAAGTTCCCATACATCACTGTACTTGAAATAATTCCAAAGCAATATACATTTCCCCCTTCTTTGCCTTGTACATTGTGTGGGTGGAGATGTTAGAGAGGGCAAATGTGAGGGAGGCTGAATTTATTAATGCAATGTTAAAAAGTTTCTTGCCTCCTCATCAATCAGTGTGGGAATGGAGGTGCAGAGACGAGGTATGTGAGGCTATCAGCCACTTCTCAGCTTCTCCTCCTCCTCTTCTGACCTAATTATTAAACTCTGCAGGCTCCAAAGAGAGCCTTATGGGCTTAATAATTAGGCAACAAAGTTAGGGTATTACTGAGTGGAAAGTGGGATTCTGGTAAATAAATGTTGGTAAGTAAAGCAAAAGGCAAGATGAAAGCATTTTCCTCCTGCTGTGACTGTTGATGGTTTCTGGGAATTAACAGGGAGAAGAAAGATTTGTAATTGCAGAGAGAGAGGAGAGAGAGAGAGAGAGAGAGAGAGAGAGAGAGTTAAACCTTTTTTCTTCTGAAGCCTTCTGCTCCCCCCATTGGATGAAGCATGTGCCTTTTCAGTCTGGCTGGGGTTGTGGGGAGGATAGGATTAGGCTGTTATTCCAGCTCAGGATACCAAACCAGATGCCAGTGCCCAGGAGCAATTGCTGCAGGCTGTTACTAATCAAAATAGTCTTAATTCATAGTCCATACCTAGGTTATGGAGGCATACCTAGGTTTGGAGGCAAGGTGAGTATGCCATTGTAGATTAGTTGCTGAAAGCTTGAGTTGATTAACCCAGTAAACAGTGGAATCCTGTTAATCAAGCTTGAGTTGATTATCAAGCTTGAGTTAATCAAGCTTACTGTTTGGAATCCTATGCACATCTACTAAGTATAGTGACTTAAATGGGAGCTATTCCCTGTTAAGTGTATATAGGATTAAACCCAAACATCGCAATCTTATCACGCCTCCTTAGAAATGTCCCATTTGAACACAGCAAACATACATACGATCAAGGTGCAAATGTTGTTGCAGTATATTTCTGTCTGAATGTTTTTCAGGGTAGTAATGTTGAGCAAAAGCTCATGAAATGAGTAGTATTTGCATTCCTATGTTGTTGGATTTAATCAAATGTTGGCTTTTCTGCTTTCAAAACAAAAATGCATTAATATATGTTTTGTATTGCCTAGGGGAAGGAGGAACACACACATGGTTTGAATAATGAACATACTTTTAAATTAAATGAAATGATTGCCCATGCCCTGTTAGAAATTCCCTTCACTGATAGATGCTATCTTGGCTCATAAAACTACCATGATACGGTGTATTTTATCTTTTCTGGAGGAGAATCATGCTCACTGACTGTTTAGGAATGTTTCTGACAACATTCCCAACGTTATCACTTGCTGGAGGCAGAAACATTTTATAGCCCCTGCATCTGGAGATCTGATAATCTCAGAGGAGATCTGTTTGCTAACATGAGTTACAGTCACTGGGCAACTCACTTCGGAATTAAGTCTACAGCTACAATAATGATTTCAAAATTATCAGCCAAGTCAGAACAAGAGCCAGGACAGGACAAAGATTTCCTGTCTCACAGGAAATTCCAACCTCTCAGTGACATAAATTATTCTAGGTTAGGATGAAAAAGCAAAACTAAGCTTATGGGTTGTGGTTTGTGTTTTCTTTTTCCCATCCAAAATAGCCTGTAGGATGTTTTAGTGGCATTTTGGACATTGTCACTGGAGATGAATTTTAAGGCCCCTAAGGGGATCCATATGTTCTGCCTGGTGAGATATAAGAAGAGCCCCACTGGATCAGGTCAAAGGCCCATCTAGTCCAGCTTCCTGTATCTCACAGTGGCATACCAGATGCTACATGGAGCACACAAGACAACAAGAAACCTCCATCCTGATGCCTGCCCTTACATCTACATCTAAACTGATGTTGCACATACCCAACATGGCTTGTAACCCTTGATGGACTTTGCCTCTAGAAAAAGTTTTTCTTTACATTTAAATAGGACTCTAAAGAAAAATCAGAAAAGACAGAACATCAGCATATGGGAATGATGGGCAACTCCTCTGTAAATAATTATGTCACTTCTCCCCCTTTTGCTGAATACCTAGGTTTGGAGGCAAGGTGAGTATGAAGGCTGATTGAGGATCCATGCTCATCGCACACCTGGCTGGGAGTTCTGCTCCCCCCCCCACTAAGCTTTCACTATTGGGGCAATGGCACCATCAAGAGTCAGGTAGCAGATGCTGTGGGGACCCAGTTTGGAATCTTGCTCCAGCAAGCTTTTGTTCTAACATTGCTTAATTGGAAAGCACTTTTCACATGTTCAAGTTATACAAACTCATGTAAAAATGTATATATTTATGTATATACTTGTGAAATGTATCCACATACATCATCCCTCCATTGTGCAATCTACCCCCGGGGGCTGCATCATCCACCCCTTCCGTGGGCTGCATTATCTCCACCCCCTCCCATGGGCTGCATCATTTCCACCCCCTCCCGTGGGCTGCATCATCTCCCTCCCTCCGGTGGGCTGCATCATCCCTCATTCACAACAACCTCCCATGCGCAACATCCCCCATGCACATCATCCCCCATGTGCATCAATTCCCCATGCACATAAACAGCCATGCGCAACATCCCATGAGGATAAACTCCCGTGCGCTTCAACCGCCATGCGCAACATCCTCATGCGCAACATCCTCCCATGAGCATAAACCCCCATGCGCATCAACCTCCCATCTGCAACACCTCCTCCCATGTGCTATACCCCCCTCACAATGATGGGCACACCTATCTGGCAGGATCAGCATTTGGGGCTGGGTATTGATCAATGTTAAATATAGGCCAAAAACATGTTGCATCCCTTTTAAGCCCCGTAAGAGTTAAATTTCTCAACATCAGTTCTTAGTGGGTATTGATGTCACAGAAGGAACACCCTCCCCAAATTTCATGCTTCTGTGTCCAGGGGCTGGGGCAGGACATTGATCAGTCAGGGATTCTTCAATGGAAAGTATAGGGAGGAAAACGTGTTGCTCCCCTTTTCACCCTCTTCTGGTTGGAATTTCCGAAAACTGGTTCTTAGTGGGTGCCTCTGTCATCGAAAGAACACCCTTCCCAAATTTCACGCTTCCAGGTCCACCAGTTTTGTCTGGGCATTGATGAGTGAGCGAGTCAGTGACTGAGTCAGTCAGTGACTTTTCAGTTTTACATATATATATATATAGACTAGCGAAAAGCATACCCGCGTTGCAGGAGTAGCATTTCCCAATATGCCATCCCCCATGGCACAACTTCCCCCATGCGCAACTTCTCCCCATGCACATCAACACCCCATGCTCAACAACCCCCATGTGCATCAACCCCCATGCGCAACTTCACCCCATGCACAACTTCCCCCATGCGCAACTTCCCCCATGCGCAACTTCCCCCATGCGCAACTTCCCCCATGCGCATCAACCCCCGCGCGCAACAGCCCCCCATGCGCATCAACCCCCCATGCGCATCAACCCTCCCTTACACAGCATCCTCCACAGTGCAGTCCCTCCCTCCAAACAATATCCCTCAGTGTACCAGGCACTGATCACCAAATTGGCTGGATGTTATTCAGTCTCCTTTTCAGCCCCTGAAGGGTTAAATTCCTCCACATGGTTCTTGGTGGGAGTTCAGGTGACAGAAGGAACTCCCAGAATTCCATGCTTCAGGCCCAGCAGTTGGGGAGGAATGTTGATGAGTCAGCAATTCTCAATGCAAAGTATAGGGAGGAAAACGCATTGTGCCCCTTTTCACCCCCTTCCGGTTGGAATTTCCGAAAATTGGTTCTTAGTGCACCCCTCAGTCACGGAAGGAACACCCACCCCAACTTTCACGCTTCTAGGCCCACCGGTTTTGGCAGGGCGGTGATAGTCAGTCAGTGAGTCAGTCAGTGACTTTTCTCTTTTATATATATAGATATAGAAGAAAAGAAGAAAAGTGTCAGTGTGGCTAAAGGACTATTGCCCTGGTCTAACTTTTAAATTAAGGACAGAGTATTAATGTTGTTACTGCTCTATTTAGAATAGTGGTTGTTTCCTCCACATAAGAAATAAAAAAATCCTAACCATGTGTACTGAAAAGTGTGTACTCATTGTGTTCAATGGGTCTTACTCCCAGGAAAGTCTCTTTAGAATTATAGCAAAAATGATTTATTTATAGCTTATTCAAGTAAAGGATTGTGAATGCAAGGGAAGATCAGGGACCTTTATATGATTGCCTGTAGGTCACCTGACGCATTAATCCATGTAATAATTCTTATTCCATGTAATTAATAATTCTTATTATTCTATTTAATAATTAATAATAAGTGTGGTGCTGGGCAAACATATATTCCACTGCCTATTAAAGGAATGTGTGAATTGGGCAATGCATTTAATTAGTATACTGTCCCACCACCACCACCAGTGAAGTGCAATAGCCTTGATTTGTACAAACAGAGGTGGTGTTATCCATCCTGTAATTCAGGATTCAGCCCAATTAACATATCATTTCCTTTGGGTTCTGGGTGCTTGGCGCACACAGTACTAACTCCATACTTCCACCTTATACAGTGAATATCTATGTATGTCAACTAATGTGCAAGCCAGTCCTATGTTAAGCAGCAGTAAACAAAGAAGAGTTGGGAATTTAGAAAAGAATTGTGTCCATTAACTTAAAATGTCCCAGTTTATTCTGTTTACTGAGAAACGAGTCAGTTCAGACTTGCTATATTCAATAGCAAGTGTTCATCAGTTTGCAGCTTACAATTTCCTGACAGGCCCACACATGCTATTATATATTTCATTTGATTGTTATTGTTCCCCTTGTAATATTCACTGTTATTTATCGATTCATGTATGTATTTACATATATGTATTTACATCATTCATCCAGTGATGTAAATTAATTATTCTACCTGGTAAGGTTTGAATAGCTAATGGACCTTTAAGTGTAAATCTATGTTTCATTTCTCCCCTCTGATTCTATTAATTTATTATGAGCTATTATTCCTCAAAAAATAGCACCCAAAAGGTTTTTCTAAAAAACAAATAATAATGTGAATCATATGGGGATGAATTTTTAAGCAATCATTTACTGCCATCTTGTGTCCATGTAGAACATTGCAATGTCTGACCAAACCTGTGTGCCTTCTGTTTTAGCATATTTGTATAATTAAGCTTTCAGTTGTTGTTGTTGTTATTATAATTATAATTATAATATAATAATAATAATATAATAATAATAAAGTCAAAAAAGTACTTGCTGAAAAGTATTTGGTTAAAAAGTACTGGCTGAACTCAAGGAAAATTGAAGAAGCAATGGAAATGGTGAGAAAACAGATAATAGCAACAGCCAGAAAAATTGGAAGTTATGAAGCCAGAATCATCCAGTATAGACAAAATCAAATGTTCCAGTCAGATCAAAGGCGTTGATTCAGAAAGCAGATATAAAAGTAATAAAACCTGAGAAAAATGCGACTACTCAACTCTGGAAAAACTTATGGAAAACCAAGAAAGATTACAAAAGAGGTGCTGGGTGGATAAAAGAGTTTGAAGAACAATTCTCCAAGAACAAAATGGAACACATGGAAATAACAGCTGAAATGATCAGAAAGAGAGTGAAAAGAGTTAAAAAACTGGACTTCACCTGGTAATGATCAACTACATGGATTTTGGCTCAAATACCTGACTAGCCTGTATGGAAAAATGGCTGAACAATTTAATGAAATGCTACAAACAGGTAACATCAGTCAGTGGTTAACAACTGGAAAGACTCTCCTAATACAGAATGATCCAGCAAAAGGGATAGCACCAGGAAACTTCAGGCCGATAACATGTCTACCCACCATGTTCAATCTGCTGACAGGCATCATAGCTGATAGGATTCAGGATTACTTGGAAGTAAATAACATCTTACCAGTGGAGGAGAAAGGCAATAAACGGAGAAGCAGGGGCAGCTCCTGATTGATAAAGTGATATTGGAGAATTGTAAAAGCCGAAAAACCAATCTGCACATGGCTTGGATTGACTATAGAAAAGCCTTTGATTCATTGCCACACAGCTGGATCATAAAATGTCTGGAGTCCATCAGGGTCAACAAAAATGTTACAAATTTCATTGAAAATGCAATGAAACTCTGGAAGACAGAGTTATATTTATATTTTTGAACCTCACCCTACTATCTGAATTGGTACAGCTCAGACCCAAACTTGCAGATAATGATATCTTGCTTCTAGATAATCCTCTTGACTCAAATTGTTGCTAATAGCAATAAAGAATTATAAATGTGTCTCATAGAAATAATTCTAGTCTCCTTGACATTTCATTCACATTTTAACAAAAAATTATACAGCACCACCTCAGTAATCATCTGATTTATTAAAATGTTAATTATGGCAAAACAATATCAAAACAGTATGGCAAAACAGTATGAGAAGCTCTTTGTTTATACTTGGTTGTTTATTTACATTTTAAAAACCTAACTTTTGCAAGAAGCATATCTTTTTGACTGCTGACTAATTTCATTTTTAATGGCTATGACCTGATCTTCTAGTTGTTTCAGCTGATCAACCTTGTTTTGTTTAATCTGGTTTAATTGTTGAATCCTCTTTTCTAAATCTGAAATAAAAAAGTGAAAAGATATGTATTACTGTGTGCACTGTTGGCAAATAAAATTTTCTTTCCAAGATTGGTTATTTTCAGACTTTATGTCAAGTGCACCTAAGCAACCTTTAGAACCCAGAAATGGACCATTAAGTGATGCAGTCATAGGGTCTCTCATGTGGTAGCTTCCTGATCCTGTCATCTGTGGATTCTTTTCCAACTACCAAGGTGAACAGTAAAACAATAGGGTGCAATCCTAATCAATTCATGCTGGCCTAACTCACCTGGCCTATCTTCCCGTGGTGTTAGGAAAATGTTGCCGTATGTCTGTGCACTGGGCTAAGCCCCCCCCCACACACACACACACAGGAGAGGGGCACTGTCTTATGGCACTTTTGTGACAGCCCAGGTCAGCACCATGACTTATGCTGGGGCTTATGAGGGCTTATTGCACTCATGGTCTAGGTTTTACACTTGGCTCAAGAACATGTGTGGCCATAGCAAGCACTTCCCTCTAGCTTGAAGAAGTTCAAGTTCAATCTAACTTTCTGGAAAATTTGTCTGCATTACTGGAGAACCTCAATAAATATTTGAAGAACCCCATGATTCTCTGGAATGACCGTTTAGAATCCACTGATCTATATGAACTTTGGAGACACCTTGCTTTAGTTTTCTCATATTCTCAAGTGTTATCTGAAATCTAGAAGCCCCTTCTGGTACGCTCCATTGTGAAGATCACCTGTGTACCAGTATAATGCTACAAAATAACCATGTTCACACATCACTATGGGCTTGTAAAGACTTATAAAGATTTATACCTGATATTCTTTTGATTTTTTCTTCAGTCTCTTTAGTCAGTTCCTCTGCCTCACTTTTCAATCGCTTCAATTTCTCTATGGTTTCCAGAGGAAGGCCCTTGGCTTTGAGTTTTGCTTGCATATTGGTATATTCTTTTTTAAGATTAGCCAATTCCTGCAACAACAAATGAGATGAAGACACTTTATTAGAAAGCATTTTTTTTGCTTTATATTCAAGTAGTAGAAATATATTAGTTTACATTTCTTTCTTATATCTCTAATTACTTTATTAGTAGCCGCTGCTTGATTTTGTGCTCTCTCTGCTTCCAAGTTTACATCTGTTGCTTGATTTCTGTTTATTTGCATCTTTGTTTTCAGGGAAGTTATTTTCTCTTTCAGCTCAGCCTGTTTTTCTGAAAAGTTCTGTAATTCAGTATTTGTTGTACTCATTTGGTCCCCAGACTGCAATGAGAAAATCAGAAGCAATTAAATATTTGAAACTCATTGCTCATGGATAATTGAGGCAAGAAGATGCGGAGTGAATGGTGGATGCTTAAGAGATTTAAGATGCAGTGCTATACATACTGAACACAATGGGACTACACAGTGAACAGACATTCGTAGGATTGCACTGTAAGTGATATGTCAACCAGACTTTCATAAGACAGTAGTCTACTGATCAGGGCAATATTGGGAAGGGCTGGCACTACCATGAAGTGGGGGGAGGAGTGTTTGCATTGAGCAGTAAATTTTGGTATCAGTGCAGCTGCAATGCAGCCTCAAGGTAAGAAAACACTGGTTCCTTACCTTGAGTAGGCCTCCAAGACTCCTGTTGCAAGATGCAGCTCATGCCCCATTGGCACAGCTGTACTGGACCTGTGCTGTGGGTAGCGCAAATGGTTAAGACACTGTGCCTGTTAACCAGCAGGCCAGGGTTCAAGACCCGGGGCGGCCCCACAAGACTGGATGAGCTCCTGTCCTTAGCCCAGCTCTGCGACGCCAGCTGGATCCAATCGTATTGGCGCTGCCTTTCCATTGGACTAATTCAGTGGCATGGAGAGGGAGGATTTGCTGCTTGGGTAACAGCCTATTCTCCATAACAATCTAACCCAGGCTTTCGTGCTTCGCATGCAGCGTATGCAGCGCCGAGCACGATACCATAGTCTTTCAAGACTGACGGAGGCCTGCTGGCTTCAAATATGTTGAATAAGATTGGACTCATAGAGAGAACTTTATTAACTTGTAAGATAACTTTATGGAAATGTTAAATTTGATATAGTAGATATAAATATAGGGTGAATATTTAACTGAAAGTAAAAAAAAGAAGAGTGATTTGAAGAAAGTGAAGAGGCAATTTTTATACGAAAGGAAGGATGGAAGGGGGTGGCATTAGGTAACAACATGTTTTGGTCCTACATTAACACTGGGAGCTGGCCTGTCAGGGATTAGCTGAGGACCGTGCTCAGAGGGCTCACCAGACCAGACTGACCTCATAATCCTCTAATACTGGAAGGAACAGAGGAGAGAGGACACAGTTCTAACTGATTTAGGCTAGAACATCTCACCCATCTTCCCATTCCCCCAGTGGTGTGGGGAAGCCGGCACATGTCTGTGCAATGGCCTAACACTTAGGAGTGGCCTTACAACATCTTTGAAACCCCACCAGGCCAGCACGGGACTTGTGAGCTTAACTAGGGATTAGGATTGCCCTGCCAATCAGCTGACAGGCTTGTGCGCCATGTACCAATATGACCATCCCCAGAGAATCATTAGACATTCTGGTCACATCAGCATCTTGGTGATGTTACCATTTATAAGTCTACCATTTATAGTTACCATTTATAAGGTTTATAGTTACCATTTATAAGGGCAAGGGGAGCCAGTGCTCTTTGCTGCCTGTTGTCACTCTGTCACCTGTCACTACTAAGATTGGAGGGCACAGACTCAGTGTCAAGGGACCACTGCAGGGCTTTTCTCAACAGGCTAGTGCTATCACTTGCTTCAGATGCTGGTAAGTAGATTGCGAGCCCAATCCTGAGCTCCACAGTGCTAGTAGTATGGGCATACCACCTGTGTTTGGTGTCCCAAGTATGCCATTAAGCATATCTATGGCACCTGTAGAGAAAGGAGTGTAAGCACTAGGCCAGCACCAGTTGGCAATGAACCTCAGTGCCAGGAAGAGGACTCCACGTGGCTGCCAGTGTTATGTGGCACCACTGGGCAGTGGGTTGAGGGAGGGAAGAGGAAGGGAAGGATTGGGCCTGGGAGGGGGCAGAGGCAGTGGTAGGTTCTGCTGCCATATCCTATGCTCCCTCATGGCCCAGGCAACCTGACATGCGTCTCTTTGGTTGTGTGCAGGTACAGATCAGAGGAGACTCATTGATAGCAAATGCTTCCTTACCCCAAGAAGACTCCTAGCACTAGCCTGGCTATTTCTGCACTACTATCTCCCTGGATATGAGGGTGGATAGGATTGGGCTGCCCAAAGACATGTAGTCTCAGGAATGTAGGGTTGTTGTGCTAGACTCAGTAAAGGAAAAACTAAGTTAGCAGGTGGAAAGAATTAAAAGTAACAAGAAAGGAAGCAAAGAACTCAGTAATAAAATGTGGGGTGCTAAATAGCAATATTTTTTCTGAACACTAACCCAACAATCCAGAGTAACTATGGGAGCACATAAGAGACATTATGTGCACCTGTAGTTACGGCACCACATAGTGAAAACCTATGGGAAATTCACATTGCAGTCCAGAATAAATTGTTCTTACTCCAGAGCAAGGACTCCCCATAGTTACTATGGATTGTGCCCTAAGGCAAAAAGGCCATCTATGCAGGAATTGCCTGAAAATCCCTTTTTTAGTCTGGAATTAAGGTTACCACCTTATTCTGACAGAGCTCCTCTGAGTGTGTCAAAGACAGAAAATTTTTTTGATTGCATTCCTCCCTCACTGCATCTCCTTGTCAGAAATACTGCATTGGTTGAATTTGTTTGTAAAAATGCTATTAAAGACTTAAGAGGTGGGAACCATCCCTGCTGATACAATGCTGATTTTAAATTTGATGTCACACCAAGGAACATGAGTGAGTACCTCCCCATGCAGGCATATGTGTAATATTCACATGGGCACCAAATCTCAGGCATATTTGCTCCTTTTACATTTGTGTACAAAATCTTCCTTTGACATGTAAGAGTCAGATACCTAACTAGAAGACTTGTGAACTGAAAATGTTTAGCTTTCCAAACATATTGTACTGTTATTTTAGAACTATAAAATGGGAAAATACATGCACAACAAGAGCAGTTCTGTTACTTTCAGAAATCAATATTAAAACTATACCTAAGATCAACATGCATCAGACCCTTCTCAGAAAAGAGATGGTTTGTCAACCGGGTGAAGCTCAACAAAACACCCATGGAAGATAAATGTCACGTACATTCTCTTATTACATGTGTGTTGTTTTTCAAAAAGCTTTCTGATTTAATTGAATTGCAAAAGATGAACCAGTACCTCTGAGATTTTTGCTTTAGTTTCTTCCATTCTTTCATTTAATGTTGCAATATCATTTCTGGTTTGTCCCTGAATGCTTTCCATTTTCTTTAAGTTATTTATCAATTCATCAGGAGTGAATAGCCTTTTTGATAGTTTCCTGAGTTAAAAAAGAAAAGTTGCCCAAAACTTCAAATGAAAGAGAAATATTGTGTTCTAGTAAAATTATATTTATGTAGTACTATTACTGTGTTTTGGGTTTTATAGAAAGAAAACATACAAGTTCTTGCTCTTAGAAAATTTACACACTAGTCATATGGCTCATTTTTTTATTGGCTTTACCACAAGGTAAATAAAAAACCACTGAAGATATCTAAATCCACTGTAGAGTGTACAGTGGCAAATATAATTTAGGGCTAGTTTCTGTATACAGTACAGAAAATACTGTACTTACTCAGTTTCTTGTGCTTTTACCAAAAGTTCCTGTGCTGCTTCCATTTGCTGATTTAGCTCATTCATATATGTTGCAGAGTCCATACCATGTGTCATAAAGTACTGAAGTTTGTTAAGAACATTCATTAAATCTTGAGGAGTCCCTAGTAAATTGATGCTCAGGACATAATTTGCAACTTTCTCTATATCTTCTGGTGCAGCACTCTCCTCTTGGAAAAATGGAGAGACAACAATGAACTGTCACCATTTTGAAACTTACTGCAATCCTAAAGACACATTCCTGGATGGAAGACCCATTGAAAACAATGGGCTTACTTTTGAGTAGACATCGTTAGGATTGTGCCCTTCCATCTCCAGAAACCTAATCCATGGTTAGGATTGTGCCTTTACACCTCCACTGGATTGTGCTAAGCAGTGCAACAATTTGGGTGGTCTTTTAAAATAATATTTGAGTTTTAAAAAAATTAATACTGATTGTGAGAAATACCTTCAAAATAGAGGGGTATTTGGGGTGGAACCTGATTGAAAGGGTAGGGCCCAAGTCAGTACACGCCAACCCTGGTACCCAGGTTTACGCCTGGGGGCCCATAAAAGATCTGTCAGCTCTCTACCCCTAGCCATTTGGCAGGCTTTGGGGGTCTTAAATAATTAACCCCAGTTCAAGTTTAAGGTCTGCCATTTATCATTGATTATTAATTGGATTAATTGGGTGGCGCAAGCGGTTAAGACGCTGTGCCTGTTAACCAGCAGGCCAGGGTTCGAAACTCAGGTCAGCCCCACAAGACAGGGTGAGCTCCTGTCCTTAGCCCAGCTCTGCAACCAGTTGGATCCAATCGTATTGGCTCTGCCTTTCCATTGGACTAATTCAGTGGCGTGGAGAGGGGGGATTTGCTGCTTGGGTAACAGCCTATCCTCCATAACAATCCAACCCAGGCTTCCATGCTTCGCTTGCAGCATATGCAGCGCCGAGCATGACACCATAGTCTTTCAAGACTGACGGAGGCCTGCTTTTTTTAATTGATTATTGATGATTTTAGTAATAATCATCTAATAAAGTGGCCCATCTCCTCCAATTGTTGTCTGCGTAGACCAAATACTGCATTAATTGGCAATGACTACTGATTTACCCACAATGACTGCCAAATCAAGTTGTTCATCCAGGGGACATCTCCTATTAAAGGTGAAACATTTTAAAATTAAGTAATTTCTTCATTTAGGTCTAACACAAGTTAATGAGTTAAATGTTATTTACGCTGAAGTCGTATTGTGTAATGATCCTTTAGTCCAGGTGGCTAACAATTACACAAAAACATATCTTAAAAATTAAACCAAATAATATTTTTAAAACCAGCAAAAAAGTCAAAAGGGAGGAATACATTTTTGTCACAATGCTCACAAACGGTGAGCGACAAAAATATTTGTCAAATTAAATGAGTCTCAAGGGGCAGGAAGTTCCAGAGGTGAAGTGCCACACAGTGGTGGGCCCAGCCTGGCCCAAGAACTGGTTCCCTGGAAGTGGGCGTGGCCAGGCAGGGTCAGGGGGCGTGGTCAGGGTCAGGGGGCAGGGCCAGGGAGAATTTAAAGGAGAAAATTTAAAAAAAAATTAAAAATTTAATCTAAAAAATACCTAAGTTTTTGTTAGTGGGACTTACTTTCATAGGACTTACTTCAGAGTAGGCATGCATAGGATAGGGTTCTCAGGCTGCAGTTCTAGCCACACTTGCCTGGGAGTAAGCCCCATTGACTGTCATGGGACTTACTTCAGAGTAGGCATGCATAGGATAGGGTTTTCAGGCTGCAGTTCTAGCCACACTTGCCTGGGAGTAAGCCCCATTGACTGTCATGGGACTTACCTCTGAGTAGTCATGCATAGGATTGGGCTCTCAGGCTGCACCCTGTCCACACTTTCCTGGGAGTAAGACCCACTGACTGTAATGGGACCTACTTCTGAGTAGACCTGCCTAGCCTTGCTCCCTGAGGATGCACCCTGTCCACACTTTCCTGGAATTAAGACCCATTGAGCACAATAGGGCTTACTTTTGCGTAGACATGGTTAGGATTGTAAGCACCAGGCTGAGAAAAGAAGATCTATTCTGGAAAGAAGGGAAGAATGCTAGAGACAGTTTCCTGGGCATAAGACCCATTGACCACAATAGGGCTTACTTTTGAGTAGACATGGTTAGGATTGTAGTCACCAGGCTAAGGAAAGAGGATCTATTGTGGAAAGGAGGCAGGCAAGAGTTAAAAAGAAAAAGGGGCTGGGGAGGTTGTGTTTTCCCCCAAAAGAGGAAAGAGCTCTGTGCTGGAGCCTTTAACTGCTGCTCCAGCTGGGAACCGGTCCCCTTGTTATGGCCTCCAGCTGCTGCTACCGGCTCCCCAGCAGCCGGGGATTTGGAAGATCCGTTCCCAGGGACCGGAGCGAATAGGCCTCTTCCCACCTGTGGTGCCACATTAGAAAATGCCTTATAACATCTCAAGCTAGATCTATATGGGTACATCAAAAAGATCTGGGAAATGATGTTAATACCACCAAGAGGTACATTTGAATGGTTACGAGTTCCACAGCATAAAAAATTCAAGTGTTTCCATCAGGACTTAACACAATGCAAAATGAGGAACTTTGAATTAATGAGAACTAAGCAGGGCTTCTGTCCACTCATGATCCTTAAAAAAATATTCTATTAGTTCTGCACTCAAGCCATAACACTTGATAAAAGCTAACAAATTATAAAAGCTTACAATAGATTATCTTGTATTATTATATTGAGTTAATATACCTGAAGTATTTCAAATGCTATCATGTGTTGCTGGATGGATATGTGCTAAACAGAACGCATCCAATATATGATTATAAGAGAGGCACATTAAAGACAAAAGAATCTATGTTTCTAGCATATTTACCCAACAGAAAATTCTTCACTCTCATGATGAGCTGTTTAGCGTCCTCCCCTTCCCTTTCAATTTGATCTTTATTTTTCTCTAATTCTCCAGTTATCTGTGAGGTTTTCTTCTTGGTATCCTCGGTCATTTTCCGAATACTTTCAAACTGTGAATACATATTGAAATAATTCATTAGCCTCTGGTAGGATTAACATACATGAATCAATAAACTGATCTTTTCCTAAATATATTCAGTATTCATGTCCTCAATTGGAAGGATGTTCCAAGGAAAGCTACTGGGGTAATAACTTCCAACAAGTTTTCTAATTCTAATTTCTAGACCCAAAAGGACCAACCCAGGGACTTCTGATACATAACAATGAACCAAATGTTGCCTTTTTTACCCAGTGGTGTACCAACCACCGCCACTTTGTGCACCCTAGATTTAAAAAGGAGAGAGGAATGGATCAGGAAGTGTGCCATACAGAAGAGTGGTGCACCACAGTGAATTCTCTAGTACAGAGCTCTAAGTAGGACGGCCACATTGTATATTTTACACATTTTTGTGGGCAAAAAGAAATCTATTTTATATATCTGGAGACAGTATATTTAAGAGTTGATCACAACTAGCAGGGCCACCTTTCACTTTATACTTGGAGATATGTGATAAAAGCTGATTTGTTTCACCAGAAGGGGTGAGGTTAACATTTATAAAAACATAAATGAAATGTGTTTAGACTTGGGTACCATCCTTATGATATCTCATTTTATATATATTCCAGAATCTGGAAAAAAATCCAAACAGTTCTGATACCAAACATCTTTGATAAGGGATACTCAGCCTGTGTATACTGTATATATTTCTAATAAGACAATACTAGAACGTGGCTCTACAACAGTGCAATGATGATATACCTGATTCTCAGATCCTTGCAACTGATTGGTCAAATTTTTTAACAACATGGATGCTTGACCAGCTTTTCCAGTAGCATTTTTAGAAAGAGGGAGTGTTCCATTACAGTTTACGCCACCACAATGTTTGTTTCCTTTGTTGTCTCGACATAATGCCCCACCACAGTCTGCTACAACACAGGGCAAGTTTCCTGGTTTTCCACATAGCTGCATCAAAATACATATACTGAATGCAAGAAACATTAATATAACTAAATTTTATTTTATGTCAGAAGTTTATTATTTGTAGGCTTTTCTTTTTCAAGAAGATGAAAATATTAGTGTTGACACCATCTGTTGTTAAACTATTGATTTTGGAAAAGCTTTCTACCTTATAGGAACCCAAAGTGAGTAGGATCCAGGGATGAGCTGTGACTTGGATGACTCGGACACAAATTGTGCCACCATGCATTTTTCCCAATTCATATAGACCTAGGTCACATATATCAAAAATTTGGCCACTGACTTGGGAGTTTTACACCAAAAATGAAAACACTGAAATGACAGTCAAGATTTGCTTTTGTGTGTTTGTGACTGTTAGGCTGCTTTTGTGACTGTTTGTGACTGCTTTTGTGTGTTTGTGACTGTTTTTTTCTTTTCTTTTTGCTTGCTGCTTCTGCAACTTGGTTTGTTTCTTGAAAAGACTTGGATTCCAGTCAAAATGATTCAAAAAATAGTTCCGGACTAGTTGCAATGGCCACCTGCATACTTGAGTCAAGGTGGTGGAGACTCAAGCTTTTGGCACTGGTAGGAACCATTGATTTAAAGGAGGCTTTAAATTAAAGAAGGCTTCATTTAAAGAAAGCATGTGTAATTTACTTGCAGCTTTATTTATTGCACTAGTATTACAATTTTTAAGTCTTTAAATTTGATGGTGCAATGAATCTTCATTCATGATAATAATGTTGAAATTCTTTCAATCACCTTACCTTTTCATTTAGATTTTGGATATCTGAAAACTTAAGTGCCTTCAGCTGATCCAGTGTAGTGCTTTCTTTGGACATAATTTCATCTATTGTGGAAAGTATGTTTTTCCTGGTTTTTCTAGAATATGTTGTGATAGGCTTTGTTCCATTGACTCTCTCTCCAGCAGACAATGTGATTTGATAATAGTTCCTTATTTTGTTGAGAGAATCTGAATTGACACAGTCATTGAAATAAAGCAACTGACATACAGCAACAGCATCATCATAATCAAAAGTATATGAGCCTATACAGGTTTACTCAGAAGTAAGTACTATTCAATGGAAACTGACACTATTCAGTAAGATTACTCTTTGGACATTTTGTATACAATTGCAACCTTTCTGTGCTTCACTTCATATGCTTCACTTCAGTAGGGTGATTCCCGCTAAAACCTTTACACATTTTTTCAAGCACCAGTTAATGCTACTCTTCTACCTAGGTCTTGTCCTACTAATAGGATTAGTATGTGGGTAAAGACTGCACACTGTTGCCATAAAAGAATTATACAATAGCAATAACTGAAGGAAGAAAAACTATCCCAAAAACAGTCCTCCAGACGGTGATAAGATTATAGCCCTAATATGGTGTTACACAAATGCTTTAACCATCTGGCATTCTTTATAAATGTTTATAGTGACCTGTGACAATGTTCATAGTGACCTGTGACTTTCTTGCACCTCAGCATGAATACCTAAATACAAAATACATGAGCTTTACATCAAATATGAAGGGTACATTCCTGTGCTTTTTTGTTCCATCATATTTTATAATGTGGAATACATATGAATAGCAATTGTGATTAAGCTCCTGTTACCATGTAGTCTAAAGTAAATTAGGGTTATGGAAATCCATCCATAACGATATACGTTTGTTCCTCTGTTCTTCATATCCAAGTAGAATAACCAAGATGGCCCAAGACATCCTAGAGCCGAAGGTGACATACTAGTCACTGATCTACATGCTGCTTCCTGATTCTAAAAAGCAGACGTGTACAAAGCAGAAGAGGAGTGTGGAAGAAACTGTTCAGTTCCATCCATGCAGAGTGAGGTGAGAGAAAGGCACCCCAACAAAACCAACATCTCATGCAACCAACTCAGTTGGCTCATGGATGAAGCTGGCCTGATCCCTAATGAAACATTTAGTAAGGGCCAGGCTTTACCATAGTACTGATACTTCTTTGGACAGCTAGTAGAAACTGGGACTTCTTGACTCTAAGTTTTTTATGTCCAACTCAGCTTTTGCGACTTTTTGGTCTCCTGCTCTATTCTTAAAACATCCATTTACCTTGGAGATGCATGGAATTAACCCTGTGATGCAATTCAGTTCTCTTCTGTATGGTTTTATAGAGGTGGTCAGCATCCTTCTCAAGATCTTCTATCATCTTGCTGAGTTTAGGAAATGGGTCCAAAGAGTCCAGTTGAAGATATATTTGTGAAGTGTTTTGTCTAAAATTGACCAAAAATGAAAGAAAATGTTAGAATTTTGTTTAGGTTTAGGCATTTTATCTAATCTTTGCACTAGACGTGAATTATTTTCAAGCATTTTTCAGAAATATAGCTTTTTGGATGGGTTATGGACCAGAGCACCATTCAAAAGTGAAAACCGTTAAAAAGTGGAACCCATTCTTTTTTAGTTAATAAACATTGCTTCCAATGCGTTTTTAGTTAGCAAATTGCAAATGCCCCTTTTGCAAATTCCTGCTGCCCCACAAATATTTCTGCAAATTGATTCTCATTAAAACACCTTTGAAAATGGGATTAGGCCAGGAGCGACAACATGGGGGAGGACAATTTTGGCCTTGAGAACAGCAGAGAGAGGTTGAAAGAGAGGAACATGTGTTGTATGAATGAGATCTGGGTATAATTGAAAGATGTTGAAAGAGTGGATTGTCAGAAAATGAACCATCAGAAAGCAGGGGATATCTGAAAATATTATGTTGTGGAAATTTAGGCTGATTATGGAGGAAACCTGTTCTATGTAAAAAAAAATATTCTAAATTTATACGGTGCATCCATGTGTCCTTGGGGACCAAAGTCTGAAGCATGTGGGGGGCATGTCTATTTAGAAATAGTTGTTTATCTCTTTTACAAGGCCCCACTGAATCTATAATTATGGCTGCAACTCTGAAGACACTTTCCTGGGTGTGACCCATTGGACACAATGGGGCTTACTTTTGAGTAGACATGGTTAGGATTGTGCTCTATATTTGTCATCTCATCTGTAGTTGGGTTTTGGAGGGATTATTACAGAAACATGTAACATTGTTTTGCTCTAGACAACAAATCTTACCGAATAGTGTCATAACTGTTCTTAACATCCAAGAACATATCTGATGACAGGATAGGGCTTTTTACAATGTGTTCCATTTCAGAAATGGTATTTTCCAAGCCTTCAAAATTTATATCACAGCTGGATATCATATTCCTCTTATCTTCTAGTGTTGCAGCAAATCTCATTAAATTTTGGATTCTCTGAGATACAGACATTATTAGATTATCCCACCGATCAAAACAAACATGACAGCGGAAACAAGAAGGAAATTCCTGGCTGTATCCCCGGGCACACTGGTCACAGAACCTTCCAGTGACCCCTGTGCGGCAGATGCATGTTCCAGTGTCTTTATCACACTCAGGAGTCAGAGTTCCATCCTTGCTACACTTGCATGCTAGTGGAGACAAATGCAACAGAAGGTATCATTTTTTTAGTGACTAATGAATTTATGGGAGGATTAAATACATGAGAAAAGTCTTTCCCCAGAATAAAACAAAGACTTTTGGATGTGGCTACAGTTTTACATAGCTGAGCAAGCTGAGCACAGAGGTTCACACTCAGAGGTACATCACAATGTACATAATAATTAGTCTAAAAAAGTTTAAGCAATTCCATTGCTGGAGCCAAGAAGGTCTGGGATTAGTCAATATGCATGTGAGAGCGCACTTGAATGTTCATGTACTTTGCTCTGAGTTTCTTAGAAGAAGAACAGAACACAGCAGTGATTTTCAACAAGTGCGCCATGGCACAATGGTGTGCTGTGAGAATTGGGGGATTGACATTAATTAATAAGAAAATTGGAGGATTTGAACAGCATGGTGTGCCTTGTCAACGGTAAAAACAACTGGTGGTTAGCCTTGACAATTTTGGTGCCCTTGTTAGTGTGTCATGAGATGAAAAAGGTTGAAAATCACTAGAATACAGCGTAATAAATGTCAACATACTTACACACACACTGGATGCGAGGATCACCAAAATAACTGTTGTCACAACTGTCACAAAGCCTTCCAGTATAGCCCAATTTACATGGACATTGACCTGAAAACTGTTAAGAGTACATAGTCAAAAAACAAAAGAACTAGTTGAACCAACTTCGCAATGATGTTTTGCCTTTGAAACTGCCAATTCACTTGCATGATGGCATATTCTGAGCAAAAGATCCATACTTAATGTATTTTTATATTTCTGTCAACATGCTAGTGCAATGGAAGGCTATTGTCTTTTAAGATCTCATTAGGCTCATTATTATCATTAGGCTCATTATTGGCCCTGGTATGGTTGATTTTTCTTAGTTAACAGCTGTTTGAGACTCAATCTGGACCATAGGGTGGGGGTTTTAAACTCTTCCCCACAGAGTTGCTATTTTCTCTGGGAGGAAAGTTATCATTGGTGCCAAAGAAGATATATCCACAGATCCAAATGACATGTAATTGCACTAGGATGAAGGCTGCAGTCCTAAAGACACTTCCCTGGGAGTAAGACCCAGGGAATGGGGGTTACTTTTGAGTAGATATGGTTAGGATAGGTCAGCACAATGGGGCTTACTTTTGAGTAGATATGGTTAGGATTGTGCTCAAAGTGGCTCCCTTACTACTGAGAATTTGTATGAATGAGGACACAATCCTTACCAATTTTGGAAGGCATAACTCACATGGCATATTTTCCCATAGTGGTGTGGGGAGGTTGGTGTATATCTGTGCACTGGCCTAATCCCACCCAGGCATGGGACAGAAGTTCTTTACGGTGTCTTGGTGACACCCCCAGGTCAGCATAGGACATATGCCAGGGCTTATGCTGTCCTAACTGGATGTTAGGACTGCAGCCATTTTGCTATTACTTTCCAATGAGAAACAAAAATTTCTGCGCATAGGAACAAACTCATTTTTCTTCAGATTTCAGTCACCAACTGTGCCCAGACTACCAAACATTTATTTTGTAATGCAGGGATTTCCAACCTTTTTCAAATGAAGGCACACCTCCCAAGTCACTAAAAATCCCAAGGTATTTGGGATTCACTAGATATTTCACTAGTGATATAAAAATCACTAGATATTTACAATGAATTATTACATTGAGTTATATACACACACACACACACACACACATATATATACACAGTGTGTGTGTGCGTGCGTGTGTGTAACTCTCCACCCTTACTGGAGAGTAAACTCCATTAGCTATAATGGAGCTTACTTCTGAGTAGACCTGCCTGGTGTTGGGATCTCCCCCATCAGCAGCAGGAGCCTTCTAGGAGCTCTTGCCACTTTAAGAGCTGCCACTTCTCACCCCTTTGAGCCTGAGTTAGCTGCTCCTTCCATGTGCAGCTCTGCAGGTTCTCTCCAGCACGCGGCACACCTGGCGCTTTTTCATAGCACACCACTGTGTCGTGGCACACTGGTTGAAAACCACTGTTCTAATGTCTCTACTTTCCTACTTATATTTAATTACATAGTGCCATCAGAATAAACCATGTTTACACAAAATGAAAAGAGAGGTCTTTTCCTGGAGAAGTTTACAATTTAGATAGTCACAGGGAGAGGGAAATTGTAATCACTTTCTCACATTTGTTTCTTGTACAACTATCTGCTTCTTCTCAGTACTGAGGGACTGGATTGAAAGGGATCCTGAAACATACATTACAATGCATAATTTGATAATTTACTTAATAAGCTTGCCTGATCACACAGGTTATTTTGGGAGTGCTTTGGATTGCAATCACAGGTAAAGCATCCAATTCCTGGGCTCATGTTCCAATAGCCAGAAGCACACTGGTCACACTTGGAGCCTATCACATTAGGCAAGCATTGGCATGCTCCAGTTGTCTGGTCACACATGCAAAAGTCATTCCCAGAGGGGCATTCTGCTGGGTTGACACCCATAGGGTTGCAGCTACATTCTGGAAAAGGATCAGAAATTAGAAATTCTTTATTTAAAAGAAGAGGTTTTACTGAATATGCATTAATTCTGAAATGCGGATTCGCAGCCTATTTTCAGAAATACCCCCACAATGCGCCATCCACCCTGTGTGCCATTCTCCTCATTGTGCCATACCTCCAGTGCAACATCTACCCCCTTTGCAACACCCCTGTATGCAACCCTACTACGCGTAACCCCCTCCTATGAGAGATTGCAGCCATAGACTTTAATCCTTACTAGTTTAATCCTTATACTTATCCTTATGATTTCCTTATCCTTATGATTTCAAAAATGTGTTTTGCTAACCAATTTCTAGACTGTTGGGAAATTGATAGGTTGCTTTCTTACTTTGGCAGTTCTGAAGAAGTGCTGATCCAAAGTAGCCTGGTTTACAGAACTGGCATTTGGGTCCATGTGTGTTGTACAGGCATTTTATGCACTCTCCTGTTACTTTGTCACATGATTCAGGATCTGATGTTTCAATGTTGTTATTGCAGGAGCATGGAAAGCACTGACCCATGGCTGCTTTTGGATTTCCATAGAACCCACTGGGGCACTCGTCACACTGATCACCTTATAAATGAAAATTCACAAACAGTGGTTTTGAACATGAATGTTCTAATTAGTTATTTTTAAAGCGTTTTATAATGTAGCACAAGGCTCAAATTTCCAGAAGCAAAATCTGACTGTTCCAAGATTATTCTGCTCCTGAGGCTGGATTAAGTTGGACCAAGTGCCAGGCTGAAGGGGTAGATTGATAGGGAATACTTCATACCTTGGAAACTGCCCATGTCCTCTTGTTGTTTGCCCTCATTCCCACAAGAAAAGGGAAACAAAGGAGAATGGATTGAGAACAGGAAAAGGCTTACATACACAGATAGACTGATGGAAGGAACTGAGTGAGCTGAGATTGCAATCCTAACTCCCACTTAGGTTGGCATAATACCTGGCACAAGTCCTGTGCTGGCCTGGAGGTGTCAAAAAGTGTCATTTTGCACCACTCCCTAGGGAGGTTAGGTCAGTGAATAGACATGCACCAACTACCCCACACCAACACAGGAATGGGGAGCAGGTGAGTTGTGCCAGCCCCATTTGGTTAGGACTGCAGGGGCATGGCAGGAGCTCCGTGTCACAAATTTGCCATAATGCTATAGCCCACTGCTGCCAGGTGTTCTGCTAGCACTTGTTCTCCATGCTCTAGCAGCCTGGACTGCCAAGTGACAGAGTGTTAAGGGGGGCATAGGAGAGTAATTCACACGCGTCCACTTTCAACACTACATATACTATCAGCACAATCCAGAGCAACTAATCTGTCCACATAAGAGCCCTTGGGTTGCCCTATCTATCACTAGGGTGGAGCAATTGCAAGATGCTCCATCCCAGTTACTCTGGAAGAGGCTTAGGGCAGAGCAAGGCAACATAGGGTGCCCTAAGAGAGGTGGACCTGCTCTGCCCTAACTGCTCTGCCCTAAGCAGTTCAGGAGAGGCATGTTGAGGGCATGTTTAGCATTGCCTAGGGCAGAGCAGTTATTCTGTATCCAGAGCCTGTTTCCAAGGCAGAAATGCCCTCTTCCAGCCCTCAGAGTTATACCACCTCAGGAGCAGGTATAGTAATGAGTAGACCCATAGGGGTCCATGATAAGGCCCAAGTAAGAATGGCAGTGTTGACCAAAAATCTGAGTTCTTGGCCAGCCTATCTGCAACCCCTGCCTCTCAACCTCAGGATATGGAACAACTACAGCTGCCCACAAACCTCAGGATACAGCAGGCCACTCCAAGAAGCCCCTTGTATTCACTGTACAATGTACTGGTATCTCATCAGGGACTCTTTATAAGGCATACACCCAGTGGCGTCACCAGACTGGTGCGGGCCGCATTGGGTGACACATTTCGTATGGGGTGATGTGCCGGAGAAGTTTGACAGTCCTTTGACAGGTGGATCAGCAGCCAGAAGCTGCCACTTGTCCTCGGAGCTGGCCCAAACGCACTGAGCATGCCAAACAGCTTCAGAGAAGACTTCCTTAGCGTGGAGGAAGTCCGCGCCTCTGCGCAGCCATTTGGCCTCGCTCAGGAGGCAGAGCGGCAGCCAAATGGTTTCAGAAAGAGTACTACACAGGCACCAACTCTGACGCCTGCACAGTCTCCTCTGAAGCCAAAAGTCTTCAGAAAAGTACTGTGCAAGTGGCAGAGATGGTGCCTGTGCAGTACTCTTTCTCAAGCCAGTTGGCTTCAGAAACAACTGCGCAGGCACCAACTTTGGCGACTGTGCAGTCTAGGTAGGGGAGTGCGCGCCTCCCAGTGGTGATGGACAGACTTCTGCACCGGGTGATGTGCAGAGTTGTGTCATCACTGTAGGCACCACAGCTGTTCCTTGTTCAGTGTGATCTGAGGGGTGTCTCCTCAGTATCAAGTCCTTCCCATGTGTCAATTACTTAGCATGCTCTGGAGCAGTTAGGGCAGCCCAGGCTTCCTGACTCTCTGGATGCAGCATAACTTTCTGCTCTGGATACAGAATAGTTAGGAGAGAGCAGTTAGGGCAGAGCAGGCTGAACTTGCTCTGGATTGTGCCCTATGTCTACTACTATGGCCCAGCTCTCATTAGGAATCCAAATTCCTACTGTAGTCCATATTCCCTATCTTCCTACTCTGGTGTTTCCATTTACTGCCATTTTGCAGGCAGTTTCATCTTTTGCCCTGACTAGTAGGTAGAACTTCTGATTATCACCCCTCATTTTTGTCAATACCAATCACCCATACTTTGGGGAACTCTAGGGATTTACTGTTTATAGGCCCATCACCAATAAAACATGCAAAATATTGAGATTTGTGAAACAAAGTGTGCTGTGGAAATGAGCAACTGAACAATTTTTTAAAGCAGATAAAATGAAAATGGACTGAAATTGTCTTCAACATTGGACAAAGGAACACAATATCAAGAAAAAACATAACAGGTGGTTGCTTTCCTACCTGAGAAGCCTTCAAAACAGTTGCAAACTACAGTCAAAGTCCAAGGATCTTGGTAACAGGAATGTGCGAAGTATCTGTTGCTCATGGGAACATCTGGGCACATGCATGGCCGACAAGGCTCTCTTTTGAGAGGATTTCCATAATAACCATCCATACATCTGCCAAAAAATGTAGATGAATATAATCCTGCAACACAAAGTTTCTATTCCATATTATAGTTTTTCTTTGGTTCTTTTTCATATGCTAGGCTTTTATTATTACTGTAACAGCACTACAGTATTGAATTGTAATGGTAATGAATGCTCGAGGCTTTGACAAACTATATAATTATCAGAAATGTTGCTACATTTCTCAAACTCTAAGAACATACTCACCACCGATGGTATATTTGTGGCACAATGTAGCAGAACTATCCACACACATAGGACTATTGAAATAAACCGTTGGGCTGGCTCCATTGGGTGTGGATGAAATGTGCTGGAATCATTGATTGGTCCCCACCCCATGATTCCTACTGATTTTACATGAGACTTTGACTACTAGTATATCCAATATCAATTCATATAATTTAATCTACTATCCTAACCAGTTCTTGACTCAAAAGGTGCTCAAATACTTTTGATAAGTTAGGTTTCCTTGTTGATTGCAAGGCTACTGGAAACAAGCCCGTACCAACTCCTATACAGGCTTCAGCAACCTTTATTGGCATATAATAAAATTTAAAACTCCTATACAGTCCACACAATCTCCATTGTTCTAAGACTGCTATGCAAGAAAGTCATCATTTCCATGTAAAAAATGAAAAAGCTACTTTTTAAATACTGCATTGTACAAATTATAGAATTTTTTTCCTAAAAAATCAAGTGACTATGACTAAAAGTTTTCTAAGCATGATATACTGGCAATTATTTAAAAATATTTTTACATTCTGGCTTTATTTTAGGATAAGCCTAACAATATATGTTCCAAACCCATTCCCACCAGGCAAACTAGAAAGGCACCATGGTACTAAATGCATTTGAAATAAACAAGGCTGTTTCTCCACCTGCTTCCTGATATAGATTGTTGACCAAGACAGTTTCATACTGGTTGGCCTAGGATGCATAAAGCTCAATCATAAACATGGCTACTTGGAAGTAATTCTCACTGAGTTTACCGAGTCTCACTCCCAGTATAGGATTGCCACTTAACCTTCTGGGTACCTACAGGGTCCATGGGACCATGTCGGAAGTTAGTGTTGTGTTTTTTAAATGTAATTTACTATTATTATTTGATAACAATTATGACTTTTTTTACTGCTAATTAGACAGTTATAAATCCAAAAGCATGAATGTTTTGAATTTACGTTTTTTCTGTAAATTCATATTATAGCATTGAATACTGGCAGGGTCCTTTGGACCCATGTTCCTCTTCACTGGTTATTCAATATTTTGCTAGCCAAAATTATAACCAAAATTCATAATTTGACAATATTTCACAATTAATATTAGTATAAAATAATTATACTAAAACTTGATGCAACATTTATTCATTATATGTACCAAACTATAGTACAGGGTCCACTGGACCATGGCGGTTATACATGATACAAAATTCATGCTTTTGGATTTATAACTTTCTAATTAGCAGTTAAAAAGTCATAAGTTCTTATCAAATAATAATAAATTCCATTAAAAAATACAACATTGACTTCCTACAGGGTCCCATACTAAAACTTGATGCAACATTTATTCATTATATGTACCAAACTATAGTACAGGGTCCATTGGACACTGGCGGTCATACGTAATACAAAAAAGGAGGTAAGCCCTAGGTTAAGCCATATTTTATTGGTGATGATGTCCTAAAAAAACAATTTTCCCCAGTCATATTATTATGCATATTAAATTTATATATTCTAAATACTTGTCTACCCATACCTTTCACAGTTGGCTCCAGTTGTAAATGCTTTACAATCAAAACATGCTCCAGTCTGTGGATCACAAAATTCTGTAAAGCCATTGCAAGGACAAGGCCGGCAATGGGGAAATCCAAAATATCCAGCCAGGCACTGACTGCACTGGTGACCATCTACTTCTGGACGGCACAAACATTGTCCTGTCACCTGGTCACATAAAGCACTCATTGATCCTTGGGGATGGCACTCACATGCTTGATGAAAAAACAGAAATAATAGTTACAGAGATACACAATAGCATAAATTTCATGTAAGACTGTATGATAAAATCTGGGTATCCATGAAGTTGTTGATCATAGGAGTAAGTACAAATTCCTATATAGACCATACTATGTTCATCCTTCTAAGGCTGCTATGAAAAGCAAGACATCATTTCCGTGTTACATATGGAAAATTAACAGCCGATCGTACCTAAATCCTCATGCAATGATGTAGAAGCTCTAGAATGGCTTCCGATGCATCTGAGGGGGGATTTTCAACTGCTGAAGGTAACTTTGGAGTATGGGTTACATGTCCCTTGCCCTGGGATAAGCCCCAGCAACTGTGATGGTCAGGGAGGAGTTCTGGGGCAGGGAGGACACAGTGAGGACAAGAGCATGTGGTTAATTTAAATACTACATTGCTTAGGGTGCAATCCTGAGAAGGCCAGAGAGAATGGCCCAGCTAAACTGGCCTAAGGTAAGCCATATCCTGAGCTGACAGGCCAAATCCACAGAGCTAGGAGGCCTTTAGGCTCGCCTAATTGCTGCTGAAGAGGCAGCAGCATAAGGTTAGCATGCTCACTGGGCTATGGGAGCTGTGCCATATCCTGAGGTTGAGTGGCAGGAATGGTGCTTAGGCTGGCCTAAAACTTTTCTTTTGCTTCCATTTTTATTCTGGCTTATGGACCCCTATGGGTCTACTCAGATTTATGCCTGCTGCTGAGATGGCCTACGTTAGAGAAGGTGTTTATTTATTTAGCGCATGGTAATTACAATTGCTGGGAAATCCTTTGTGAGGTCCAGCAGTTGATAAGTGTAGACTGTTTATGGATGGGGTGCCGTCTAGTCTACATTGTTCTACAGGCAACTCGTAGAACTCTTTTCTTTTCAGGTGGAATCCTTCACACCATTGTCATCATCACATCTGGTAACAGAGAAGGTGTGAGAGGGCATGCCCTGGAAACAGGCTCTGGATATGGCCTAACTGCCATGCTCAACATGCCCTCAACATGGCCCTGATGAGTTGCCTAGGCTAGCACTGCTTAGGCCGGTGCAGGTCCATCTGTCTTGGTCCAGCCTGAGTGGACTTATTCCATTACAGGCCTTTTCTGGCGCAGCTAGACTGGCCTATCTGGCATTAGGTTGGCCCAAGTGCCAGATAGGCTGGCCTAAGTGCACTTCAGGATTGCAGCCTTATTAAATTTAAAACCATTACATGTAATCTTCATACTGTATATAAAACTTGCATGGGGGAGGGGTGTTGCATGAGGGTATGTGTTGTCCAGGGGATTGTTGCCTGTATGGGGTTGTGTTGACAGGGGGGTTTGTGTTGCCCGGGGGAGGGTTGTTGCACAGAGGGACACCCATTTAAATCTTTTTAAAAGATTTTTTAAACACATATATGATTTTTTTAAGCACCACCCACCCATACAACTTGTAAAATCAGCCCAGAGCAGTACTTACGATGACAACCTTGGGACCCAAAGCTGTGGCTTCCAGGTGAACATTTGTCACAACAGCGTCCTATGACATTGGACTTGCACTGACATTGGCCTCCAAGTTTCTTACAGTCAGAAGTCACTGAGCCTTGGGGATGACACTTGCAAGCTATCAATAATAACAACAAATCATTTCTGTTTACAGCTTCACATAGAAATCCAAAAGATGCCATCAAAATCCAGATTCATTCATTTAAAATATATGTATTATGCTCTTTTTCATTACCCCAGAGTAGCTTTGAACACTGAACAAACCAATACATAAAACATAAGTAGAAACTGAGTACACATAAAAACCATCTGTCATTTTCAAATGTCTCTTAGAAGAAGCTAGAGGGGTAATTGTGAAAGATATAAGGAAGGCAGTTAGAGTGTTGATACTAGCTGTTCTGTTCAATTTACCAACAAAAACTACGGTACTTAAGGAAAAAGACTTTTTTACTGATGAATGTTGTTATATTGTAAAGTAAAACCTTGGTTTGCAAGCATAATTCATTCTGGAAACATGCTTATAATCCAATGCACTTGTATATCAAAGTAAATTTCCCCATAAGAAATAATAGAAACTCAGATTATTCTCTCCACAACCCAAAAATTCATATAAATGATTACAATATTGTAATATAATATAAAATAATAAAGAAAATATAAAATATAAAATCTGGATCCCTTCCAATCTGGTTTCAGGCCAGGATTTGGGACAGAGACTGCCTTGGTCGTCTTGATGGATGACCTACACCGGGGAATGGACAGGGGGAGTGCGTCCCCGTGGTCCTGCTGGACCTCTCTGCGGCCTTTGACACCATCGACCATGGTGTCCTCCTGGGTCGGTTGGCCGGGCTAGGGATTGGAGACAGTGTTTTGCAGTGGTTCCGCTCCTTCCTGGCTGACAGATCCCAGAAGGTGGTGCTGGGGGATGTTTGTTCGGCACCCTGGCCTCTTCGGTGTGGGGTGCCACAAGGTTCCATTGTACCCCCATGCTATTTAACATCTACACGAAGCCTCTGGGAGGTCATCCGGAGGTTTGGAGTGAGGTGTCATCAGTACGCTGATGACACCCAGCTCTATCTCTCCTTTCTGCCTGAGTCCAAGGAGGCAGCTGAAATCCTGAATTGTTGTCTGGAGGCAGTGGGGGACTGGATGAGGGTGAACAAGCTGAGATTAAATCCTGATAAGACAGAGGTCCTCCTGGTCCAGAAGGCCTCGACTCGGGTATTTGAATATCATCCTGTTCTGGATGGGGTTGCACTCCCTCTGAAGGAGCAGGTTCGCAGCTTGGGGGTTCTCCTGGATTCGCAGCTGCTCCTGGAGTCCCAGGTGGCAGCTGTGGCCAGGGGAGCCTTTGCTCAGCTTCGGCTGATCCGCCAGCTGCAACCATACCTGAGTCGTTCAGATCTGGCCACGGTAACCCATGCCCTAGTGACATCGAGACTAGACTAGTGTAACGCGCTCTATGTGGGGCTGCCTCTGAAGACAGTCCGGAAACTTCAACTAGTCCAGAATGCGGCGGCCCGTGTGGTTGCTGGGGCTCGTCGGTTCGACTCTGTCGGACCACTGCTTCAGCGACTAGACTGGCTGCCCATTCGTTTCTGGGCTGAATTCAAAGTGCTGGTCCTGACCTTTAAAGCCCTAAAGGGCTCAGGTCCAGGATATCTGAGGGACCGCCTCCTTCTGTACAATCCGACCCGTCACCTAAGGTCATCTGAGGGGGCCCTACTGATTGTGCCGCCACTAAGAGACATGAGAGGTGTGGCGGCCAGAGATAGGGCCTTCTCGGTGGTGGCACCCCGGCTTTGGAACTCCCTCCCCATAGAATTAAGGAAAGCTCCCTCATTGTAGCCAGGGTGACCAGATGCCAAATGCAAAATCCCTGAATGGCAAGGCCAGAATTCCTGCCCAAAGGCAAAAATTCCTAGCCACAAGCCAAAATTCCTGCAATTAAAAAAATTGTCGAAAACCCCAAAAATGTAAGACAAGCAAAAATAAGCTAAAAACACTTGTTTCTCTCCTGTATTTAATTTCAGTACTATATTACCCCTTTTAAAATTGGAAAATGATGGAACTCTCTACTCACTGTGGCTGTGAGAGAGACAAAAACTCCATTATACTGGCACAATTATCTGGGAGGAAGTCCCATTGTATAATGGAGTTTCCTTCTGGGTAGACACAACACAACTAGCATGGGGCTCACACATTTTCCAATTCCTCCACCTCACTTGGGGCAGCTGGGAGGTTGAAGCCGTGGTGACGGAGCGAGGCAGCAGTAGGCAGACTATCAAGGAATAACAGGCAAGCAATGCCGGGATGCTGGCGATGGAGCATGGAGGCAGAAATAGACTGGCAGCAGACTCATGGGGTGGGCGGCTGCGGCGAAGGCAGCGGGCAACTGCGATTGCAGCCCCGTGAGGAGAGTGCGCCAGAGGCCTTTGCCAGCTTGCTGGCTGAGAGTGATCTGAGCCATAGTGAAGTGGTGAAGGGGAGGAGCTTCCTTCTCCCGCTCACTCTTTCTCCCACATATTGGTCCGCCCAATGATCTTTGGTCAGGACCAAAGATAACGCATGCCCCAGACACAGCCAAACAAGTGTGCACAGCTGCAGCATGCCAAATTTAAATGGCGGCCATTTTCCCGGAGGCTGGCCACATTTTCCCTGAGGAGGGGCTTGTTTTCCGGAGGCCTCCTGGAAATTCCGGAGGTCTGGCAACCCTGATTGCAGCGCTTCAGGCGGAGCCTAAAAACCTTTTATTTCAAAGGGGCTTTTTAACAGGGCAGAGGTTGGGGGGGGGGGGGCTTTGGTTTTATATTGTTTTTACAGTATCTTTTAGCCTATATGTTTTAATTGTTTTTACTGTATTTAATTATTTATGTTTTTAATTGTGTTTTATGTTTCTGCCGCCTTGAGTTGGGCTAGACAGCCTGAGAAAGGCGAGATACAAATTTTTAAAATAAAATAAAAATAAATAAATATAAGGAAAAAATAAAACAAATCAACCTGCACCAAGGCTGCAATCCTAAAAAAATTTTTCTGGGAGTAAGACCCATTGAACACAACGGGCTTACTTTTGAGTAGACATGGTTAGAATTGTGCTCTATGTCTCTTAGGTCTCTCAGGCTGCAATTTGCCCCCCTTACACACCACTGATTATAACAGGGCTTACTTTAGAGTAGACATCCAAAACTATGAGCACAATCCTAACCATGTCAACTCAAAGGTAAGCCCCACTATTTTCAATGGGTCTTACTCCCAGAAAAGTGTGTTTAGGATTGCAGGCTAGGTCTCTCAGGCTTTTTTCCATTTCTCCTTCCATAGGAGTGAGCCCCACTGACTGTAATAGACTTACTTCACAGTAGACATGCATAGGTAGGGGATGTGGGGATGCATAAGTGGGAATGGGATGGTGAGTGGTAGCCCTGGCAGAATACTGAAACTGGCCGTATCCTGCCTGAGACTATTTTTTTCTTGTTTATCAAGACATTGCTTGTATATCAAGTCAAAATTTATTAGAAATGTTTGCTTGTCTTGTCATCCATTCTCAATCCAAATTATCTCATCCAAGGTTTTACTGGACCTCAGCAAGTGTAGGCTTTTACTAATACTAAAAACAATAAATAAAATTCCAAAAGTAAATAAAAAAATCTAACAGGAAGAGGGCGAGAACTGTTTATACTCAAGGAGCTGCTACAGAGGCACAGAAGGCAGACAACAGATTTAAGCTCCTGCCTAAATGCATTGAAGGAGGGGTGAATCCTAAATTCCCTAGTATGGAGTTCCATATCTATGTGAACAGTGCAATTCTAAGCATGTCTACTCAGAAGTAAGTCCTGTTGAATTCAATGGGGCCTGAGCCCAGGAAAGTGTGTTTTGAGTATGCCGGGTGTATGCCAGCAGGACTGGAAATCTCATGATGCAACAGATATCCCACACAGGGGAGAATCTCTATATGCAGCCTTAATGTTGTTTAACTCTGCTGGAGTTTGGCACTTTTGAACATTGCCTCCCCTGTTGAGAAGGGTGGAGAGTACTATGTAGAGAAGGGTGAGCAGGCACAACTCATTTCCACTGTACTGGTGCGCTGTCCCTGTGGGTACACAAACGTGCAACATACTTTCCTTACACCATTATGCCTCCTTAGTAAATGCAGAAAGCATGGAAAATGTAAAGTTAGAATTCAGTAATTGTTAATATTGTTTTCATCTATGCTGAAAAAGTTTTATACTTTTTTCTTTGCTTTTAAAAAAACTTTCAATAAAATCAATTTAAGAAAGAAGACCGTAGATGATAAATATAATTAGATTTGATACTTACAAACTGCTCCATTGTGAATTCGAGCAGACAGACTTGCTATTAGCTTTGCACACACTTCTGGAAGGATATGTGGTGCAACAGCTGAAGCTATTTCAATGCAGTGATATTGCTGATACTCTTCCAAATCTTGTTTGTTGCATAAATTTTCCACAGAATTAATTCTGGGAATCAGCCCAAGCTTAAATATTGATAAAACACAGAGACACATTTTAAGCTCACAATACAGTTTAACAAAACCTTCTGTAATACAACTGGATTCAGAATGTTCTTTTATACTTTGTAAAATGTCCTTTAGTATCAATGTTCATTGTATCCTTTCCTAACTCATACAGATGTGTCATTCTTGGGAAACCAATCAATTCAGCCTTTCAAACCTTTCGTCCTCTTTAAGCTAATAATTCTTCTTCTTAATTCTGAATTTAAGTGTCCAATCCATAACTTCATTGGTGCTGGAAAATTGTATAATACTGGGCCCTAAATCTCACTCCACACTCAATAGTTCATATCAAGTGCACTTTCAATTGGATAACTGAATGAAACTGGTGCAGGAATTAAAACACCAGCAGAATCATGGCAGATAATTTCATTAGAGCTTAACTGTATTCCTGATCTAAGTATTTTAAAGATGCTTATTAACTAATCTATTAGCAAATATATATATATATATATATATATATATATATATATATATATATATATATATATATATATATATATATATATACACACACACACACACACACACACACACACACACACACACACATAAAATAGAAGGGTAACTGACTGACTCATCAATGCCCAACCAAAACAGCCAAAGTGTGAGATTTGGGGTGGATATTTCTTCCATGATATAGAACCAATTTTTGGAAATTCAAACCAGGAAGGGTTAAATCATTAAATTCAGTTCTGAAGTGTATGAAGTCCAACAGATGTTGAGCAGTTACCTATCTATATTGCATCCTAAATCAGGGTTCTCAAAGTGGAGATCAAGATTCTCTTGGGGGTTGTGACTTAATTTCAAGAGGTTGCAAAAAGCTGACAAAGGGTGCCGATATCTTGGAATGGTGAATTTTGGCTGATTTCCTGGGAGTAATAGCCAAATCCAGAGTAACTACGTGAACACGTAAGAGACATTACGTACACCTGTAGTTACTGCACCACCTAGAAAACCTATGGGAAATTCATATTGCAATCCAGAGTAAATTGTTCTTACACTGGAGCAAGCACTTCCCATAGTAACTCTGGATTTTGCCCTAAGGGTGCAATCCTATCCGTATCTACTCAGAACTTATTCCCATTATATTAAATGGGGCTAACTCCCAGGAAAGTGTGTTTAGGATTGTAGCCTAAGGGCACAATCCAGAGCAAGTTCAACCTGCTCTGCCCTAACTGCTCTCTCCTAACTATTCTATATCCAGAGCAGAAAGTTATGCTGCATCCAGAGAGTCAGGAAGCCTGGGCTGCCCTAACTGCTCCAGAGCATGCTAAGTAATTGACACATGGGGAGGACTTGCTCCTAAGGAGACACCCCTCAGATTACACTGAACAAGGAACAGCTGTGGTGCCTACAGTGGTGACACGACTCTGTGCATCACCCGGTATGGTAGTCTGTGCATCACCCCTGGGATGCGCACAACCCCCCACCTGGACTGCGCAGTTGTCAAAGTTGGTGCCTGCGCAGTTGTTTCTGAAGCCAACTGGCTTCAGAAAGAGTACTGCACAGGCAACATCTCTGACACTTGCGCAGTACTTTTCTGAAGTCTTTCGGCTTCAGAGGAGACCGAGCAGGCGTCAGAGTTGGTGCCTGTGCAGTACTCTTTCTGAAGCCATTCAGCTGCCGTCTGCCTCCTGAGTGAGGCCGAATGGCCGTGCAGAGGCACAGACTTCCTCCGCTCTAAGGAAGTCTCCTCTGAAGCTGTTCGGCATGCTCAGTGTGTTTCTGCGCAATGCACCTCAGCTGGCCATTCGGGCCAGCTCCGAGGACAAGTGGCAGCTTCTGGCTGCTGCTCCACCTTGGAGTAGGCCTGATTGGGTGTGCTGATGCCCAGGGCCTGCCAAAGGACAGTCAAACTCCTCTGGCGCATCACCCCATATGGAGCGCATCACCCAATGCGGCCCACACCAGCCGCACCAGTCTGGTGATGCCACTGGGTGCCTGCCTTATAAGGAGTTCCTGATGAGATGCCAGTACAGTCTACAGTGAATATAAGGGGCTTCTTGGAGTGGCCTGCTGTATCCTGAGGTTTGTGGGCAGCCATAGTTTGTTCCATATCCTGAGGGTAAGAGGCAGGGGTTGCAGCTAGGCTGGCCAAGAACTCAGATTTTTGGTCAACACTGCCATTCTTACTCGGGCCTTATCATGGACCCCTATGGGTCTACTCATTACTATACCTGCTCCTGAGGTGGTATAACTCTGAGGGCTGGAAGAGGGCATTTCTGCTTTGGAAACAGGCTTTGGATACAGAGTAACTGCTCTGCCCTAGGCAATGCTAAACATGCCCTCAACATGCCTCTCCTGAGCTGCCTAGGCTGCCCCAGTTAGGGCAGAGCAGGTCCACCTCTCTTAGGGCACCCTATGTTGCCTTGCTCTGCCCTAAGCCTCTTCCAGGGTAACTGGGGTGGAGCATCTTGCAGTTGCACCAACTTAGTGATAGATAGGGCAACCTAAGGGCTCTTATGTGGACAGATTAGTTGCTCTGGATTGTGCTGCCTGTCTCATTAAGCATAATGGGACTTATTTCCAAGTAGACATGAGGAGTTCTGTGGCATCATAGTGATGTCTCTGTTCTGGCTTTTGGTGGGAGGGCAGTCCTGGACAGAAGGGGTTCCTGGACTGAGATGCTTGAGAACCACTGTGCTAAATGATATATTTATTGCTATACAAAAAGCAAAACAGGTACATCCCTGTCATAGATTCAGGACCAAAGTACATACTGGGTTAATCCCATCTTTAAGAAAGAATCTGAAGTGGATCTTTTTGTCAAACTGCAAAGGGGGAGGTTTGGGCAGAAGGGAATAGAGGAATTCAGCTTGGGAGTATAACATGCAGAAAGTGGGAAGGCTTAGCACTTTTCTCATTGAAGATAAAGTAAAACAGCAGAAAAGAAGATAAGACAAAAGAAGCACCACCTCCCTCTCAGGTATTCCTGAAGACAGATTCTGTAGAAGAGAAAAGGAAAGAAGGCTCTATTACCCACATCCTGACTGGTCTCAACAGGGATTCACCTAACAGAAGAAGAGACAATGCAGGGTTACACCCAGGTACTAAATTGAGGAAGTATTGGAAGAATTTAATGTAACAACAAATCGAAGTCCTGCTTGAGATGATCAACCCAAACAATGGTTGCATCACGTTTGTAACTATAATTCAGTCTGAAGTACTGTTGGTTTCTTTCCTTGGTCTAACTTGCTCCCCATCTTGCAACCCAGAGTCTTCATCTGAGAGTGTTCTTATCTTGTTGGGATAAAAGGACACTCTTAGATGGACCCTGGCTGCAAGCTGGGGAGCAAATTAGACCAAGGAAAGAGACCAACTAGTGTGGACTGTGGATTGTATTATAACGTGTATTATATGTGGATTAAAATAATTATAATCCACATATAATTATGTGGACTGTAATATAATTACAAAAGTGAAGCAACCATTGTTCATATCGAACATCTCAATTGGCGCTTTGTTTTATTGTTACAATAAATTCTACCAGTACTTGGATAGAGCATGTGCCATTTTGGCACAGCTGCACCAGCAAAAGAGAAAATATAGGACTGGGCCACTAGTTAATCAAAGAAAGCTTGCAATGGGGCCAGATTACTTACTGAATCTATCAGGATGGACGATGGAGTTACCAAGTCAGAGTCAGATGACTTGTAAAAGTAGACGTCAACAAAATATTCTGCCCCTGGTTCGAAGCAGACAGGCGTAGACAGCATTTCAATTCTGTTTGATTTAAATGAATTAAATTCATTTAATTTAATTATTTAATTAACATTATTTAATATTATTTAAATTATTTAATAATTATTTAATTTTAATTTTAATTATTTAATAATTATTTAATTTTAATTTTAATTATTTAATAATTATTTAATTTAAAATGAATTAAACAAGTCAGCTTCTCTTTATCCTAAATTTAATCATGCTGTGTGTGAACTTTCATTCCCCAATACATTGTTTTTGCACAAGAATTTATATGTTTCAAGAGTAGTTGAAACCACCCCAACAAACAAGTGTATCCAGACCTCACTGTAGACTGAAGAGCAAGTGAGAGTGGTTCTTGCAGGGCTGCCCTGTCCCAGCAGCGTCCACTTCCTATAGTACCAGAAGGCTTTACAACAATGCTTGCCATCCAGTCTTCTAAAGACTATAATTTGGGGAGAAAATTAAGTTTGTTTTCATACAAGCTTGAACCATTTCTTATTTCACACATACATATACAGGTATCCCTTACTTTCTGACAGTTCGATTTCTGATGATCTGCTCTTTCAACATCTTTCAGTTATATCCAGAAATAATTCATTCATCATATATTCCACTCTTTTAACCTCTCTATGCCTGTCTAAAGGCAAAAATTGGCCTTAAAAATTGGTCTAAAGGCTTCTCTGTGTTGATTTGCCTGTGACATTTTGGCATGTATGTATGTGAGAATGAACACATATGGCCAGTTTAGCTACTGGTCTATTCCCATTTCCCAAGGAGTTACCGTAATAAGAATCTATTTGCACAAATCTTTGTGTAACAGCAGGAATTTGCAAGATAAAAGGGTTTTTGCAATTTGCTACCTAAAAAAGCATCAGTAGCAACACTTGTAAACTAAAAAAACCAGGTTCCACTTTTCAACTGTTTCTGATTTTCACCACAGCTCCAGTCAGATAAGTGAGGGATGCCTAAACAGAAGAAACTAACAGGCGTTGTATGGATGCTTCTAGAAATGCACTTCTCCCAAGCCAATGAATGCAACTTATACTTGGACATAATTTTCTGTAGGAGGAGAAACTTGATCCATATGATTGAATATACCTTAATGATGCCAACGTGTCTTTTTTGCTTTACGCAGATCTTGATTTTTTATTACTGTACAGTACAGTCATCTTTATTGGCTTAACAATTATTGGCATAACAATTTTTTTATTAAATTAAAATGTGTGAACTTTCTCTCTGAATGTATAAGTTGAACATTTTAAAGTATAATTACCTCAGGCTCATAGCGAATAATAATATTAAAATCCATCAGAAAAGGGATGTTGTTGATCATAAATCTTAATCCTGCACCATTCTCGATGCGTACAAAACCAGGCCCTGACCATGTAATAGGCTTTCCAGGGAGGTGCTCTCTAATAACAATATCCAGAGGAGAGTTCTGGCCAAATGGAATTGAACCCTGAAATAAGATATTTGCATTTTAAATAACAAGTTTCTTTGGTATACAAAGTATGTTTCATCTTGCTAGGAACATAACCACTTTCCCTTGGCTACAGTAAACAGTTGACAACCTTCCTAATCTAGGCCTAGAATAGTGTTTTGCAATCAGTGGTATGGGTACCACTAGTAGTACTTGAGCTGGTATATTCACATTACCCCTGAACAGAAAGGCTAGGTTAAACCAGCCTGAAAAGAAACGCTAGGCTAAACCAGCTCTCCTTGACCTCAAGTATAGGATGCAGGGCAAATATGTACCTTATCTTCAGTCAGCACAAATAATTTGTGCTGGTCCAGAAATATTGTGAACGTGCCATAAATCACATTTGCAACTACTCCACAGGACCCTGGGCAAGCACAAGGTTGTATGCCTGCCATCTTGCATTGGTCCTGAGCCAATGAATAAGTGCCAGCTAAGTCAGGCTAGCGCAGGGGGTTAATGAGGGTGCTATAAGGGCTGAATGGGGATATTTTGGGAAGCAGGAATGTGAGCTGGTGGGCAGACTGGGTCTTAGAGAGAGGTGGAACCAGTTTTGGCAACTTAGGACAGCTCCTAACCCCCTCCTAGCCAGCCCAACATTTCACTGGACTGCTTGGACCTGTATCAGCAATTTTCAGCAAAAAATCTGTTTGCACAGATCTGAGTAGCCCCATACAGATCACTGGTGCATGACATGCAGTGATGGGATTCAAAGAAATTAACAATCGGTTCTATGCCCATCTGGCAGCCACTTTTAAATGGCTATTTTTAGACTTTATATGTCCTATCTCTCATTAACAACCAGTTCTAGAGAGTAGTTGTGAACCTGCTGGAGCCCACCACTGATGACATGTGGTAAGTGGCTAAATATTCCCTTACTCCAAGTTGTGCCACAGCCACCTTCTTCCCTGTGCTGCATATGTGCTGTGCTTCCCTGTGCTGCACTATCCTATTATCCTACATCAGTGAGCCATCTAGTCAGAGTTTCTACTCTCATTGATCAGCAGTAGCTTCCCAGAGTTCCACTCCTACTATTAAAAAATCTTAAGATATTAGACTTACCTGTCCAATTGTTGCCTTTCTTATGCTTCGTTTCCAACTCTTGTTCAAGACAATTTTTCCATTCTCAATTGTGAAATCATAACCTTGCTGCCGAAAATAGACATCGCACCGAGGTAAAGCTGTGGGCTGAATCTTATAAACAGGTGTGTGAAGTGAGAGCATCATCAAGGTGTCAGTTTTTGTTTTTTTTTAATGGCATATATGCTTACAATCAATTTATAAACAGTCAAGCAATTCAGCTGTACAATAAAAAGATAGTCTTACAATAAAATGATGTCTTATCTTCCGTGGCAGGCAAGTGCTTATTTACTTACAAATCAAGCTCTGTATCTTTTGGATAAGATATCTAAGGGTGCAATTCAAAGCTCCCTTGTGCCAGCTGAAGAATGCCACGGAAGTACCATAAAGCACTTTGCACCACCCTTGGGATAGAAAGGGTGGTGCACCGATTTGTGCCAGCATCCCTGTGTTGACATAGGCCCCAGGACAGGGTGAGTTTGCATCAGCTGAGCTCAGCTGGTGGAGAGGTTAGAGTGTGTTGGGAGGATGTGGAAGAGGCAGGAAGGAGGTATTGTGATGCCATTGTGATGCCAGGTAGAGTGGGCAGCAGGGATGGGCAGGCAGGGACGGGGGCTAGGATCCAGCATTCCGATCAGATTCTAGCTGCATTCTTGGGCAACCTGGGACTGTTCCAGGTTGCTCTGACATGCACCAATTATTTAGGTGTCACAGATCCAAATATCCCACTGGGGCTGCTATGGCTTTCCCCAAGGTAAGTGGAAAAGCCTTGCCTCGAGCTGATCCAAAAGCAACCCAAAACTTACTCGGGATACAATGCAGGCCTGGTGGTTACCTATTCCAGCACAAGATGAGATTGGGCTGTATAGGCAGTGCAACCTGCTACCTAAGGCTACTCATTGATGAGTTGACCTCCTTGATGGGCCAGCCCTGTATGTTTAAAGAGTATTGGATAAATGGTGAAATTCTGCAGACGTGCAAAGAAAAGTCATAGTATGCAGTTATATCTTAAGTGCAGAATTCAGCTCCCCGAGAATGTAATTTTAAAACAGCTTTCCTCCTGGGCAAGTGGTCAGTCACAGCAGGGAGTGGGGAACTAGATAAGATTTGGACTGTGATGGAAACAAAGGTAGTTATCACCTTGCCAAAGTACAAATGGCAAACTATCTATTAAGGAATTTTTAATGATTTGGATGCAAAATCATATTTTTCAATTATTGAAGACCCCATTTGTAATCACATCCATCTGGCCAGTTGAGATAAATAAAATACCAAAGTTGAAGATCCAGGAAGCGGCTTTGCATCTTCTGCTTCATAGATATAATAATCCAAAGGTAAGAAAAAGTAACCTGGAGCTGGTTCAGCACACTGACGGCCAACTATGTTGGGCAGACACTCACATTTACCATTTGTAGGTGAGCACCTAGCAGAAAAATAGGAACAGTTACAAAACTAAAAACTAAAAACTAGTTTAGTAATAAGTAATAAAATAGTTTAGTAATAATATACTAATATGCCTTGGGACTTCATTGTGAAGGTAAAGTGCTATAGAAATTGATTACATAAATACTTAATATAACACAAATATGTCCCACTGGATAGCTGTTACCACTATTATCAGCTAATGGTTCTGAATTTTGAATCTAATTTTAAGTTTTATTAATAGAAATGTATTTTCCCCTGTTTAATAAACACTTGATGTGGCTTTTTGAAACAAAAGGAAAAAAACTTAATGGGAAAATATTTTTAAAAATTCTTGAATAAGTTCTTGCCTATCATTTTCTGTTATTCCACTGGCAAAAGAAAGGATTGGGCCCATTAGCTACAAATCAGAATTACATGCAGTGATTTCAGTGGAAATTCCTGGTACAATTTTCATATATGTCAAATGAAATATTTGAAATAAAAAGTCAGACTTACATGTTATTGTGGGCACCACCAATGTCACAATTGCATGGAGAACAGCCATATAAATTACTTCCAAGTCCCCAGTATCCTGGCTGCTCAATCAAACACACAAACTGGCATTATTGTTTGGAGAGAGAGAGGACAATCCTAACCATGTCTACTCAAAAGTAAGCCCCATTGTGTTCAATGGGTTTCACTAACAGGAAAGTGTTTTTATGATTGCAGCCTTATGCAAATAGCACATGTGAGGGCAATCTAGACCATGGCAGAGTAGAGGCAGGATTTAAACTGTACATTCCTTCTGCAATCCCAGTTTCCCCTGAAGGAAGTACCGTACTTTCTGTGCCATCAACAGAAGCTTTTTCCCTTTGGCAAATAGCACATGGGCATCTGGAGCAGGACTATGGTAAGGGTGGACGATTAAAGACACAATAGGGCTCAATCTGGCTGCTGTTTTTAAATTGTTAAAAAAATCAAGAATGGAAATTGTAAGCACATGCTTCCCATAAAGTGTCATTTGGCCTTTAGTGACATTTGCTTCAAAATATGGAGTCACATGAGTATAGTTGTGTTTTTATTGTTTCTGTTTCCAAAGTCAGAGCAGCAGTTTCACTTCCTCATACAGGCCCTAATTAATTTATTTAAGCAGCAAACATATTCTGAACCCTGGACCATTAATAATCTAAAAAAGATTCCGGTTTAGTGCTTTTGGTGGTAAACTGTGTTTACATACAGTATGATGAAACTGAAAATACTGTGGAGATGTTTCAAGTTTCCCAACTGAATGTCCACTGGATTACCATACAAGAGTCCTATCAAAGACAGAAAAAACCAGAAAACAGGGCAAGGCAGCGTGACCATATGTCATAACCGAAAAGGAGGACAAAGTCCACCTTGTAGGACACACAAGAAAAATGTAGAACATGACAATAAAAACTAAAAATACTCACATACATTGCTTACAGATGGTTAATTTAAACAATCAATTCCTTATTATTAAAACTACAGTATTACATATAATTTATTGATTACAAGAATGCTACATGCTGCCTGCTCACAAGGAAAAAGAGGATAATGAAGATTTTTTTCCCCAGGACACAAGGCTAAAAAACAGGACATATCCTGGAAAAAATAAGACTTATGTTCATCCTGGGAAAATAATAAAATAGACGTAAGAAACATCCATAACAATCTGGTGAATACATACAATACAGGTTTCACAATGTTGCCCAGTAGCATATTGCTGACACTGACATTCTCCAGTCACTGGGTTGCATACAGAGGAAGACAAACTTCCAGAAGGGCTGCAGTTACAAGCTGAAATAAGAGAATGCCCATAATCAAGATCTGTGTAACCACCCAGTCCTAGCCAACCTCCCTCACACCAGTGAAACAACACAAGTGTGGGCAAAGCTACATCCTATGGGTAGGATTGCCATAATTCTCTTCCACAAAATTTGAACAGGACCCTTGTCCCATTTGCCAGTATGTGAACACAATCACCCCCAAATCAGGTTTGTCCCTGTTTTTCAATACATATGACAACTCTACCTATGGGGGTAGTTGGAAAGCTGGTAAAGACTGTTTATTTTATATTTAGAAATAAGTGCTGTGGCCATTCTGAACTAATTTCCAATCAGTTCAGTAGAACTGAACACCAAAAAAATTTGGAAAACAGAGTTGGGGTATATTATCTTTTTGTCAATGTTTTATTATTATTCATTTTGGCATATAGCTTAAAATTAGGGCACAATAATATACCCTACCCACAAAAACACAAACACTTATTACTGTATTTACTTGACTATCACACTCACCAATTTCAGCCAAATTCAGTCTCCAAAATCAGGCTGTGCATTGGATTTGATGGTTAATTAGATTTGAGTAAATACAGTATTTTGATTATTAAGTATAGGGTGCACATTAGATTCAATGGCGCATTAGAGTAAATGTGGTATTTTTATCTTTAATATTTTGTTGGGGGAACAGAGAATAACATACGTTGACAGCCAAAGGGATTGCTTCCACTTAGTCCATAGTAGTTTGGCTTGCACTTGTCGCAACGAACTCCTTCAACATTTTCCTTGCAATGACATTGACCAGCAACTGTTCCAAGAACTGGGTCTGTATGACTGTCACATAGTCCATTGTATAATGTACCTTCTGGATCACAGTCACAGGCTACAGGCACACAGACATAACATGTATACATCAGTATTCAAAAAGAAAGCATTAACGTGGTTGACTTCAAAAGTGTAAGAAACAGGATCTGAGTTAAACCAGGGAGTTCTGATATGAATTACGACCATCATGGGGAGCAAAGACTGAAATCTCATTCTGTTATTTTCCAAATTCAGATTAGGTTCCCAGCACTTGCTGCTTAAAAATAACCCAACAGAGCCAAAATAAATTATTGAAGTCACATGTCATTAAAGCCTAATTTAGGACACAATCCTAAGCAATTTAGGCCAGCCTAACTCACATGGCAGATCTTCTCACGGTGGTGTGGCATATGCCTGTTCACTGGCCTAATCCCCACCACCAGAAATGGGGCAGAAGTGCCTTATGGCATTTTTATGACACCCCAGGTCAGCATAGGACTTATGCCGGGGCGTATGCCGACGGCCTAACTTAAAGCTTAACAGCCTTAATCATATACATTACTGTACTTTTAATACTTTTAATATCCTTCAGTAATATGCTGTTAGGGCAGCCAATAGCATGAAAAACAATTATAACTATAATAAACATAATAACAAGAATATGATGAAAATAGCAAAGGCAACAAAAGCGCACCATCACAACTGTGCTTTGGTGTGCAAGTTTTCATCTATATATACAAAACTGAAAAGTCACTGACTCACTCACTGACTTATCAACACCCAACCAAAACCGCTGGACTTAGAAGTGTGAAATTTGGGGTGGGTGTTCCTTCCATGGTGGAGGCACCCACTAAGAACCAGTTTTCGGAAATTCCAACCAGAAGAGGGTGAAAAGGCGCACAACATGTTTTCCTCCCTATACTTTACAGGAACGCTTTGCCCCAATCCCTGAACCTAGAAGCGTGAAATTTGTGGATGGTGTTCCTTCTGTGACATCAACACCCACCAAGAACCGATGTTGAGAAATTTAACCCTTAAAGGGCTAAAAAAGGGTGCAATGCGTTATTTGTCCTATATTTAACACTGAAGACTGACTAACATTGGGAGGGAGGGATGCATTGGGAGGGAGGGTGCACGTGGGGTGATGGTGTACATGGGAGGAAAGTGCGCATGGAGGAGGGTGCATATTGGGGGATGTTGTAAGGGGAGTGATGAGCATCAGGGATGATGCACATGGGTGGATGATGTGCATGTGGGTTGACACGCCCGTGGGGTGTTGCGCATGGGGTTGAGGCGCAGTGGAGGATGATGTGCAGTGGAGGGCACTGTGCATGGGGGAGCTCCTCATGGGGGGTTGATGCGCATGTGGGGATGATGCGCGTGGGGGTTGATGTGCATGGGGGAATGGTGCCCATGTGGAGACGACGTGCATGTGGGGATAATGTGCATGGGAGGATGTTTGCATTGGTGGTTGATGTGCATGGGGTACTGCACATGCGGGGATGGTGCACATGTGGGGACAACATGCACGTGGGGGTGATGTACATGGGAGGGTGTTGTGCATGCGGGGGTGATGCATATGAGGGGTTGGTGTGCATGGCAGGTTGATGCGCATGGGGAGTTGATGCACATGCGAGGATTGATGTACATTGGGATTGTTGTGCTGTGGGGGGATGGTGTACAGGAGGAGTTTTACTCCCACAACATAGGTATGTTTTCGCTAGTAGGTATATAAATATACCGAAAGCCACAGTGGGAGGAGAAACTATTTTTTGTATTTTTTAAAAAATTTATTGAGATGGGCTGCAATCCTAACCTTTACTTAGGGCAGCATAAGCCCCGGCATAAATCCTGTGCTGACCTGGGGGTATCACAAAAGTCCTGTAAGACACTTCTCCACCACTCCTGGGGGAGGGTTAGGCCAGTGCACAGACATGTGTTTGCCTCCATACAGCAAACAGGAGCGAGAATGAGTTGTGCCAGCCTAAGTCAGGATTGCAGCCTAAGTTGTTGTGCCACTTTTATTACTGAAAACCACCTTGAAATGTTTCCTTTCTGACAAACGAGGCAAAAATACCATACATAAATGCATAAAAATAACTTGGGCTCATATAAGCACTTACCTGGGAGTGAATCTCATTGCATTAAATGAGGATTAAATAGACATGCATGAATCTATTTAAATGAGAATTAAATAGACAAGCATAGGAGTGTGTGGTGCGTGATTATTTTAAAATTATTTTTACTAAATATTGTGGAACATTCAATGGACTGCCCAATCCTAACCTGTACTGAAATAGGTAGACAAAGCAGTCTGTGCCATATCAGGAGTGCAAATCAGGAGGCGGAATGAGCACAACTCACAGTAAGGGGACAACATGTCCCCATACCACAAGTAATGCCCCAGACACACTGTAATGGGGCAATACGGATATGCACCAGCAAAATTGCTGGCTCAGATCTGAGCTGCACAGTGCATTGCCAGGCTGCTTGGATGAGGGATTAAGATCTGGCCTAAATGCCAGAGGCCAGTCCCCAATGGCCTGGTCTGCCCATCAAGCCGCCTGCCCACCCTCCCCAGCCCCAAAATGCCCTCAAATACTCTTCTCTGTCCTCCCCAACCCCCTGCACAGACAACCATTGGCTGGTACAACTTTACCTGGTCCAGGTGGTGTGAAAGTTGGATGTGGCCTCTGCAGGCTGTTCTTGCACCAGCCCAACCAACTTTTGCAGAGGTGCCTTACAATATGTTTTCAGCACTTTTGGACCGGCGCAAGGGACTTGTATCAGCCAAGCATCAGCTCTGGATTGGACTGTAAAGTAATGCATTTTAACACTTACGGATACATGCATGAAGGTCTGAAACGGTTCTCTGGGGATCCTGGTAGAAGAAAAGCTTGCACTGGTCACAGTGTTGTCCCATTGTATTATGTTGGCAATCTTCACAAACACCACCACTGATGCGACTGCTAGAAAGATACACTGCCATATCAAAGTGGCATCTTTCAGAATGGCCATTGCAGTTACACTCTGAAACAGAATACAAAACAACAACATGAGCAGAGCCAAGCTAAATTTCGCCTTATAATGCTGTGTTAATTCATGTGCTGAAACATGGACTGTATTTCCCACTCAGCTGACAACTTTGGATGAGAGACTATGGACACTACAACCTTTGATTAGAAAGAAGCTTGCACATGCAGGTTTTCAGTGCACTGCACTGTAGGCAGTGCCCTATGTGGGAAGACAGTCACACATACATCTGATGAAAATTAAATAAATCATGTTTAAGTACTTTTGCATGCGTTGTCCTGCACCCCTTCTGCTGGCTTCCAGGGAGCATCGTTGTAGAATTCCTTACACTTTTCACAAGACAAACCATCTGTGTTGTGTTCACAGACACACCTCCCATGAATCTGCAATACATTTAACAACAAACACAAAATTACAGTTAGCATTCTGAGGGCAAAAGGACATGATCCACCAGCAGGTGCCTATTCTATAGACTCGCTAAGGGATATCCATAAGGGGGGAACATACATGCACATATCTCTAAACCTTGATTTCTTATAAGCCACATACTACCTGTAATATAACTAGTATGAAGTGAAAGGAAATATGTGTGTTCTTTAATCCCCATTTCAAACTCCAGATACTTGTATACTTAATAATAATCAAGATAACACTATCTTAATGTGATTGATAGCTAATCGCCCAGGTGAGATATTGGGCCAAGGCCTATGACCATCAGAGGGCCCTACTGGCCAGGTTGGTCTTTGAACACCATTTGTTCAGTGGCAAGAAAAAGCAGTAGTAGCACTGAATGCTCCATTAGGGAGCAAGCAGGAAACAACAGTGCCAAGCATTTCCATACAGGCCCCAGCAACCTGGCACTGGGAATTTACCAGTGATTTTGAAGGTACTCACCTTAGGATGAAGTATGAGCTCTCCAAAAGGCTTCCAGGTATGTCACAAAAGAATAGCTTTTAATTCCTAAATTCTTGGGCAACTCCCTCTTTGTCTTACACACACTGTTCTTGGCAAGCAAAATGTTATTGCATTTATTCATTAAAAAAACCATTCAAGTCTATACAAAGCACAGACTACTTGCTGAATTATACCTACATCATTACAGACACAGTGTATTCCTGCTATTATCCAAATATTACCAGCTAATTATTTTTAGGAATATCTCCCCCATGCCTCAAGGCAACTGGATTTTCACCTCAAACAATATCTTCTTATAGAATGGGAAGATTTGCAACATACCATTCCAGGCTCATGGAAAACATCTCCTCTCAGATTTTGCACAGGGCCACAGGAGCTTGCATGACCATAGCAAAAGCAGCTTCCGCGGACAACCATTTCATAAAGTGCATAGTAATATTTTTCCAGAGGATTGTGCAGCTTTTGGCCAAGTAACGTATCCCCAAGAGTGTGAAGCTTTGTAAAGTTTATTCTCAGATTTGTAAATGTAACTAGTTCTGTGGTAGAGAATAAGGAAAAATATATTTTAAAAAAATTTCAGGGTAATTTCATCTGAACATAAGAAGCAACCTTATTCTGAGTCAGCATACTGGTCCAATCCAAAAGGCATAGCTCTTCAAATCCTTTCCCAGCCCTTCCACTGAGTTCCTTCCATTTTATTTTATTTCACTAATGAAACATACAATTGAAGCTGGAATCGTCTGTGTGCAAAGCATATACACTAATACTGTGCAGGGGTACTTGCCATATCCTTAGAAATGCTCATTCCACTCAGGGGCATCCCAGCTATGAGATGAACCAAAGGGCTTGTTTGGAACAGAAGCAGTTGCCTCACTAGGGGGATGCAAGGGGTGCAGGCTGTACAGATGAAGCACACAGGGGAGTGGCACACCACTATTGGCCAAAATTTTTAAAAATCTCAATATTTTCAAATAATGCCACAATGTTATATATATAACTTATTGTGTATTTTCATGCATAATGAACAAACCATGATGCAATATCTCTGTTCCACCAAAAGTTATAGCCAAAAAGCCAGCAGGAATGGTTCATCATGAATGGGAGAAACTCCATCATGGTGGTGATGGGCTGGTCTTCCACACAGAAGGAAGGAAGCTCTAGTGATGCCACTGACTAGAAGATTATGGAGGCAGGAGAATAGGAGGCCCTACCAGTACCTCATACCCACCAGCAGGTTGTCCAGGTTGGCTGCCTGCCCAAATGCTACCCCATTCTCTTGTTTTTAACCACCTTGGAAAGCAAGTGAGAAGAAGATGGTGGAGGAGGAGGCTAACTCCTCTTCTAGAGCTGCTTCTTTAAATGGCCTGGGAGGGAGAATCCTTGTGTGAGCACCCCTGACCACCAGTTTGGAAAAAGTGGCACTGAAGGAGGACAACAAAGAGGACAAAGGGTGCTGCCTGGCCTGGGGGCTGGGTTGATGCTGCCTTCTGATCATGCTGGCATAGCAGGATGCTGAAGGATGAGGGATGCTGGTGCTCATACACATACTGTGGATGCAATCCTAATTTCCAATTAGGCCAGCCGAAGCCCCGGCTTAAGTCCTGAGTTACTTTGGAGATGACACAAAAGTGTGGTAAAACACTTCTGCCCCACTCCTGGAGGGGCGAGGGTTAGGCCAATGCACAGGCAAACACCAACCTCCCCACACCATTACAGAAAGATAGTCCACGTGAGTTAGGCTGGCCTAAATTTCTTAGGACTGCACTCTCTGTCTGGCAGGAGAAGGCAAAATTGGAGCCAGACCTGATTCTCCTGTAGACATAAATTGGCCAAGCTTCCATGAATATAGCCAAATTCTATTAATACCTTGGATATGTGGAAGAAAAGGATTTTCTGTTTCAAACCTGGGATCCAGAGCTTTGAAAACAACCTGAAAACAATGCAAAGTAATATTTACAATTTTACAACACAAAAGAACTCAAGTTAAATAAATTTTTACATCATTCTTCCTTAACCGAAGACTGCATCATTGAGACTCAATGAACTTACTATAATTAAAGGCCAATATTATTTTTACCATAAAGAAACCCAATAATATATTAATTAATATTTAATATTATTTAACATTAATGTTTGTAAATTTTATTGTTATTATGTGCATGCATACCTCCCCTTCAGTCGAGGGTTCAATATGCGAATATCTTGAATCACAAACAACATCTCCAACTGTTCTAGCTGGCCTTGAAGGAATGTCAGGGAAAGAACTAGCACAGTCCTGTGCAAAGTATCGATATACTTTCCAGGTTTGACCAAAGTCTATAGAGCGTTCCACCAACATTGCTGCAGGCCGAAAAGTCTGTAAAAGACAACAGCAGCTTACATTCAATTTAGGATTGAGTCTTTAGAAAGTGTTTATGAACTTATCTGAATTCATTCACTCATTCGTATAACTAAGGTCTCTAATATATTCATTTAACAAATTTTTCCTAGCCCCAGAAACATTGTCAGATAGATAGTGTGGATGCAAACGCAATGCAACTACATCAGTTCTAGTAAGATAGTTGGGATTGGTCCTAAGGGCACAATCCAGAAGTGTACTTGGGTTACCCTATCTATCACTAAACTGACCTAACTGCAAAATGGGCCAACCTAGTTATTATAGGAAAGACTTGGGGCAGCCTAAGGCAACATAGGTTGCCCCAAGACAGGTGGACCTGGGCTGCCTTTGCTGGGGCAGCCTAGGCAGTTCAGGAGAGGCATGTTGAGGGCATATTTAGCATTGCCTAGGGCAGAGAGGTACTCTGTATCCAGAGTCTGTTTCCAAGGCAGAAATGCCCTCTTCCAGATCCTCAGAGTTGTACCACCTCAGGAGCAGGTGTAGTAATGAGTAGACCCATAGGAATCCATGATAAGGCCGAGTAAGAATGGCAGTGTTGATCAAAAATCCAAGATCTTGGCCAGCCTAGCTGCAACTCCTGCTTCTCAATTTCAGGATATGGCACAACTACGGTAGCCCACAAACCTGGCGATACAGCAGGCCACTCCCTTGTATTCACTGGAGACTGTACTGGCAGTCTCATCAAGGACTCCTTATAAGGCAAGCACCACAGCTGTTCCTTGTTCAGTGGGATCTGAAGGGGTGGGGACTCCTGGGGAGCAGGCCCTCTCCAGGTGTCACTTACTTGCTGCCTACTGAGCATACTCTGGAGCAGTTAGGGCAGCCCCGGCTTCCTAACTCTCTGGATGCAGCATAACTTTCTGCTCTGGATTCAGAATTGTCGGGGCAGCCCAGCTAGGGCACTCCTCACTGCCCTAATTCTGGATTGTGTCCTAAGTAAAATAAAAAAGTAACTCAACAATTATAGCAATAGCAAAGAATAGTGAACATGATGGAACATGATTATAATGCAAAAAATAAAAACTGTGTTCTGCACATATGATTTTGCAGATTTACGATAAGTACCTTAAAAGTCAGGATAAGGTGACTAAACTGGAACAAGGTTTCCAGATCCAACCTAATGCTGACATGGTCAATACCTAAAACAGAAAGACTATGTGTCAGGCACATGAGTGACCTCATGTGACCACATAAGCATCTAGCTCACAGAGTCAGATGAATCATATACTGTAATTTAAATAGGAACAAAACAATTCAGAATACAGAATTGTGGTACTGCAGGAGGTAAATTTTATAGGGTATAGCAAGTTTCCAAACACCACTTTTTGTGAATTTTTTGTCAAGCACCACTGGAACCACTTTTTGGGTGGCTCTTTAAAATCTCAGAATCAGTCTCTGCTTGCCAGTGTAATTGAGGCTGCCATGGATTATGAACTTGCCTTCTTAAAGGCTGTCAACAGAATTATTTTGAAAATAATTGGCACAACAATTTGATCGCACCCAAATGGATATTCACAATGCACATACAAAGCAAGCAATATTCACTTGGATTCTCACCTTTCATTCTATGGTGCTTTAGGGCCAGAAGAGCCCCCTAAGACTGGAGAACTGCAGTCTTGGAAGGCTATTCATGAGACAACATGCTTCTTAAGCAAAAACAGCTCCCAGCCATGGAGTGTCACAGCTTGAAAGGATGGTATCATTAACCAGTGGGGGGGTGTAAGGGGTGCAGTTGCACCAGGCTACAAACTTTAGGGGGGCAACAGTGAGCTTGGCACTAGTGGTTAGAATTGTAAAAAACGGGGTATGTATGAATGATAATACCAAGCAGGCCTCTGTCAGTCTTGAAAGACTATGGTATCATGCTTGGCGCTGCATACACTGCATGCAAAGCACGAAAGCCTGGGTTGGATTGTTATGGAGGATAGGCTGTTACCCAAGCAGCAATCTCCTCTCTCCACACCACTGAATGGAAAGGCAGAGCCAATACGATTGGATCCAGCTGGCGTTGCAGAGTTGGGCTAAGGACAGGAGCTTACCCTGTCTTGTGGGGCCGACCTGGGAATACCATCATGTTATATATCGCTGGAAAGGTAATTTTATGCAGAATACAGTGAAACACTGGAATATCAAAAGTTATGGCGAATTAACCAGAAAATGAAAACACAAAAGCCTATGAAAAAAAGTGGATTTTTAACTCAAAACTTTCCCATGTTACTGATGGCTCTGTATGGAACTAATAAGGTGTTAATATGAATTCATTCCCAGTACATATAGCATAATACAGTTACCCATGCTTACTGGGTATACCAAGAGTTACCAAGTGGTGCTTCTCTTATATTTAGCAGGGAAAGAATAAACATTCCTCTTTGCCCCAGCACAGTTTCCCTAATCAGTAACGGACACAATTTTCATTTTTTTACTTAATTAAATTTGATTTTGTTATTGCAGGGCGGGTGGGGACAACAAAATCTTCTGTGACTCCAGATAGCAAATAGGTGCTTTAGCTAAGCCACCAGCAGAGCAAATGGTGGTGAACTGCTGAGCAGGAGGAAGTAGGTCTTTCCCCAATTTTCTTTTTAAAAACACCCAGTGATGACGTCACTTCTGAGGCAACATTTTGAGCTTTGCACCGGGCAACTTGATCATTAGCCACACCACTGTCATTAACCAATTATGTTCTTCAAGCCCTAAATATAATCTCAAACCTGAATCATAAGAGAATCTCAATGAGTCTTAAAAATTCAGCTCCTATTCCTTGATAACACTCTTACAGAAGAAAGACAGCAGATGCTCTATTCTTCAGAGGCAATGAGCAGTTGACACAGTGACAGGCGAGTGCTATAAACTGCATAAGACACAATGTTATGCATCTGTAACATTAATTTGACCAACACTTGTGATCACTATATGCCAAGAAATGTATAAACTCATTTTATCTACAGTACTGACTTTGACAATAGACAGTTTCAAGTCCAAATAGGACCAGATGATCCTGTCTTCACAGTCATTCTTGCTCCAGGCAGTATGCATGCACCCTAGATTATATTCATTGTGAATCAAGGATCCCTTGCGTTCTAGCATCCACATAGGTTACTATAAAAGCTAAGAAAAGGAGTAAGGGACAGTTAAGATATAAGGCTGTGAGATCATCCCCAGAGGACTTCATGGCCAACCTAGAATGATAGCAGTCCATTATTGATAAGCCTGCAAATTTATTATAGTTGACAACACCTTAAAGGGACTTATTTAAACAGGTAATTTTTAAACAGGTAATTTTGAGATAATTTGTGGGACAATTCCTGAAATCATCAAATCTGAAGTGATTCTTACCCCCAAATCCAGAGTAACTACGGGAGCACATAAGAGACTTTCCGTGCACCCGTAGTTACTGCACCACCTAGTGAAAACCTATGGGAAATTCATATTGGAATCCAGAGTAAGTTCTTACACTGGAGCAAGGACTCCCCGTAGTTACTCTGGATTTTGCCCTAAGTGTTTTATGTATGAACATTTATTTTATTTTACTGAAAATTGTTAAATTTGAATTATTTTCTACAAAGAAAGCATTATTAATTTCAAGCATACGGTATATATTCTGATTATACGTATTGATCTAATTTACTGTTTTAACTGTATTATCCTCCCAACTCATTCTTACAAGTTAAATGTGGTTTATGGGGCCACATTTGCAACTTCTATGCAATTCTAAACCAGACAATGGATTATACATACTGTACTTGCAAATATATAGACAAATGGCACGCTAGTAGTTTAAATTTAAAAAATAAATTCACATTACACATAACTGAACTCTGCTTTGGTTTCTTACATACAATTGTTGAAAGGAAGCTGTTGCATGGCATTATGGGCAAAATCCGGAGTAACAATGGGGAGTCCTTGCTCCAGTGTAAGAACAACTTACTCTGGATTCCAATATGAATTTCCCATAGGTTTTCACTAGGTGGTGAGTAACTACAGGTGCACATAAAGTCTTTTACGTGCTCCTGTAGTTACTCTGGATTTGGGGGTATGAGCACAATCCTAACCATGTCTACTCATATGTAAGCCTATATGTAAGCCTACTCATTGTGTTCAATGAGTCTTACTCACAGGAAAATGTCTTTAGGATTGCAGCCTAAGGGCACTATCCAGAGTAACTACGGGAGCATATAAGAGACATTACATGCACCTGTAGTTACTGCACCACCTAGTGAAAACCTATGGGGAATTCATACTGCAATCCAGAGTATGGATTGTTCTTACTCCGGAGCAAAGACTCCCCATAGTTTCTCTGGATTTCACCACTTTTCTGGGAGTAAGAACCACTGAACACAATGGGGCTTAATTTTGAGTATACATAGTTATTAGTATAGTATATTAAACTATTAGTTTAGTATATATTCTTCTTATATTACTAGCATGAATTCTCTGGGCAATAATATAAAGACACAGAAAGAATGGCTTAATTGATGGTATTATTTTTGACCAGAATCTATGATTAATTGATGGTATTATCTTTGAACAGAGATCACAATCAAATTCAGCTTAGAAAAGAAAATTTATAGGAAGCCATTCACCATTTTCAGACTGCCACCATTTCCCCCGATCCGGCGCAAAGGTTGTGATAACATTTTCAATAGAATGACTATTGGCCTGGTAAATGGAATGATATGGGTATCTGGAATCACAGGTGAAACATTTCTGTTCATCCTAGAAAACAGGAGCATAAACAATAAAAATGACAAATAAAATAAAGGAAGACAAACTATGAGGAGGCAATCTAACTAATTTAGGTCACCACAAAGCACCCATGTCTTTGTTCTCATGGTAGCTTGGAAAGACTAGCACATGTATGTGCACTGGCCTAACCCCCTCATGAGTGGCGCTGTAGTGGCTTCCAGCACTTTGTGACACCCGCAAGCCAACACGGGACTTAGGGTTAGCACAGGTTAGGACTGCACTGTGTATGTCTTAACCACTCGCTTTGGCACTTCACTAATGCCTTACTTAGAGGAACAAGCTCTTCCTGCAAACAGGAATAAACTGTGTTTCCATAGTGGCTAAGGGTCCAATCCTATATGCAGTATTGCCTCCCACTGCAATAACACTTCATCCTGCAGCACAACAGAAGCCCCAGAGGTCTCTTTAAGGGAAAGGATTGCCCCCTTATCCCAGGAAAGCCCAAAGCTCTTTGCAAGTCTGTGCTGCTTATTTTCCCGGAATAGCATTGAGATATTTCTTTTCAGGCTGAAAGGCCCAACATGGAGTTCTGGATTCTCTTTTGTTGTCAATCCTATTCTTCCTCTTTCTCAAGGCATTTTGTCCCTAATAAACGTCCCTAACAAAGACTAAGCATTTCGGTCTAGTCTGCTCAGCCAATTCTCATGAAGATTAGGATATAACATATACCTTTAATTGCTTAAGATTAAAAGTTATACCTTTAATTTCAAACCAGGGTTGCAGATTGAATAATATTTTGAATATGAACCAGGACTGGTTAAGGTATACAAAATAGATATCTAGACACTCCAATCCTATGCATCATTACTTAGAAATAAACTCCATTTACTTGATTAATATTCTAGGAAACTCCAGTCAGACTTGCTTCTGAGAAGTACTGGCATATGGTTGCTGAGGGTCCTGGGGCAGAGCCTGTACTGGGGCTCCCATCATGCCTCTGTCCACCACTTGGTGGTGTGTTACCACTGCCAATGGTCCTAATGGTAGGCTTGGCCCATTGGGCCCTCTGATGTTTGTATACCTTCAATCAGAACTCAACCTAAGACCCAACCTGCTTCTATGTCTGCGAACTAGAATAACCTCAAATAAAGAGGATCCTAAACTAAAAGCCTCCTTTCCCTGATTATAGTTCTTTATATGAGAAAATTGTACACAGTCATTGAGATTAAACTAAAACCCTTCATTATTCCTAATTCAAACTGGAAAACTAAAGACCATAAATTACCTGTTTTTAACTCATTATTCTTCCCTGGAGGAGTGAAATGTTTAAAGTGTTGATAAATGATTGAATGGAGCTTCAGTTAGGAATCATCTTACCTTGAGGTCAGACCGGGTTTAGGGTAGAAATTCCTTTATGACAAATTAAAAGCACTTGTGAATGATTAATGGAATGCAGTGCAATTGAGAACGTATGGATTATTCAAAAATGAAGGTGTGGAAAACGTATTTAACAAGTTTAGACTTTGATTACTGAATATCTTTTAGATAATTGTTTTTATCAGGCATGCTACTTGGAATAAATTCAGGGTGATGAGTGTAGTTGTGATTTAATGGCTGTCATGAATTTGCCTAACTATTCGGAAAAAAAACAGATAACACTGAAATAGACACAGCAGAATTCCATTGACCAAAAACAAGAAGCTGCCTTACACCAAACGTTCATCTTGCTCAGTATCATTCTAAATTTCCACTGGCTATTCAGACAGAAAATGGTCTTTCTCAGGCAATGTCAACACCAGATTGATGGAGTCTCAGGGGCAGTCTTATACTGGACCTCTCCCATCCCAAATGGTACATTGAGGCTGCAATCCTGATCACCAGTTAGGCCAGCATAAGTCCCATCACAAGTCCCGTGCTGGGATGTTGCAAAAGTTTCATGACCCCCTCCCCCACGAGTGGGGCAGAAGTCCCTTATAGCACTTTTGTGACACCCCCTGGCCAGTAAGGGACTTATGCCAGCCTAACTGGAGATCAGGATTGCAGCCTGGGTGCTTTTTAGGGAGAAAGATGAGCTAAAAATCAAATAAATTTACAGCCATGCATTTTCTCAACCCTAACTGGCAATGTCTAATCAAAGAAATCTACCATATGCCAAGCAGAAAGAAAAGTGGCTCTGGAAGGTATTAGGTTTGGAATTTGGAATTGTCTGAAGACAACATGCCTTTATAAGCTAATCCTGAGTTATAGGATTATAAGAAAAAGAGAAAACTACGGTATATAGGGCAGAATCACCAGTTTATTTATTTAGGCCTACAATATTTATTTTGGCCTATTTATGTACAACCTACAATACATGAACTTATGGTAAATCAGATGTGCGATCTGGTACAGGAGAAGATCTAATATGTGGTGATGCAGTGAGCTCTCACACCTGGTGACACAAATCCTAGTAATGCCTCTGATATGCATAGGCTAGCAGCCACAGAATAGCCTTAGGCCGTAAGCGGTCCACAGTGTTGTAGACATGGATTTCTGTGGGCTTCTTTGCGGACATACTCAAGGTCAATATATTAAAAGTTTAGGGCACTAAGCTTACAGCAGTGACTGTTATACACATATCCCATGCATAAACCTTACCTCAGCTGTTTCTCACAGCTAGTGTTTCATGTGCCTAACAGAAGCCAAATGAACCTTTGCAAAGGGTAGAGCTCCTTAGCCAACTGGTGCGCATGGACATGCAGAACAATCTGGTGCTACCTCTTTCTCAGTTTAAGGAAGCAAAGACTTCTCATGACGAGCATATACATGTCAGCTCAGAATAGTTTACTACTTGGAACATAAGAAACGTCTCCACTGGATCAGGCCGCTTAGTCCAGCTTCCTGCGTGTGGACCTTGCCCCCTTTCCAACTATGCTCCCCACATGCAAAGAGAGGATAAATGGGTGGCTGAATATTACAAACTCCATTTCTAATTTAAACGTTTTATACTACTTTCTTGGCATGCAGTGTCCTAAATACAAAGAAACCCACCTCAAGATAGCCTATAATGCAGTATTTCTGAGGTCCAAACAATCCACATGTTGAAGAGGCCGTTAACTGCTTACCACGACCCACAAGCAGGTCTCCAATGGTCGAGTGACAGATTCCACCATCACAGCTGTTCTGTCCATACAAGCGGCCAGTCAGTACTGTTCACAAAACAGATGAAACTGAAGGGGGCTTGTCACATTTCTACCACAATATTTAATGTAAACTTAAAGGTGAAAGGAAAGACCATGCCTTTGAAAATACCAGCTCCCCCTACATATGTGCCCAAGGTAAGTGCTCAGGGGGATATATGCTATACCCATTAGCTATTATTATTTTTCCATTTTCTTTGAAAACCGCTTTGTGAACTTGTTAGTTGAAAAGCGGTATATAAATACTGTAGATAGATAGATATATGTGCCCAAGATGAGAGTTGTGCGTGCTTTTGCCTCCTTATTACTTAGATATGGCTTTGAATTTATGGCTTGACATACATAAAATGTGAACATAGAAATTAAACATAAACATAAATTAAGTTAAATCATTCTGTTATTTTGTTTTGCTACATATTTAAGCCATTGTCAGATTTGTAAACATTTCACCCACAGCCATGAGAAACATGCTTTTTTCAAACCACAAGCCCTTTGAAGTTAATAACCCAAAAACATTTGCTCCTGTCAGTGTGTCATAATTATTGCTTATTACGTTTGACGATAAAACTTTTAGACAGAGGTATAACTAGGGCAGCTGCCCCAGGCATTAAGCCCAGGGAGCACATGACTACCCCTCAGTGCTATTTTCAAAAAAGATACGGGTGGTTTTACACCCCCTTTTTTCTCCTGTGGAGGTTCCCCATCATTGGGAGAGATCCTGGTAGTGATGTCACAACACCGTATGACATTATGACATCAGTGCCCCCAGGCACTGAGATCATGCATTACAATATTTTTTTAGAACTTACAATATGTTGGTTAAGTACTATATAAGTACTACTCTTATATAGGGCAATCATATGTCCTCTTTTTCCAGGGCATGTGCTTTTTTTTAGTCTTGTGTCCTGGAAAAAAATCTTCACTGTCCTCATTTGTGAGCAGGCAACATGTACCATTCTTGTAATTAATAAACTATATGCAGTAAATTACATGTAATAGTCTTAAATCTCTATATATAAAACTGAAGAGACACTGACTGACTCATCAACGGCCAGCCCAAACCAGTGGACTTAGTAGCATGAAATTTGATGACGGTGATCCTTCCATGATGGAGCCACCCAGGAAGAACCAATTCTTGGAAATTCTAACTGGAAGAGGGTGAAAACATTTTCCTCCCTATACTATACATTGAAGAATCCCTTACTGATGGACACTCTGCCATAATCCCTGGACCCAGAAGCATGAAATTTTGGGAGCGTATTCCTTTCATGACAGGAACAGTGAACACCACAAAGAACCAATTTCTAGAAATTTTAACCCCTAAGGGGCTGAAAAGGGGTGCAATGCATTTCCATCCTATACTTAACATTGAAGACTGATAAAACCCAGCACTAAATTGTGCACCTGCCTGGTAGGGGTGTCCACAGTTGGGGGGGTATCTTCCGAGGGGGGGGTGTTGCACAGGGGAGTGTTGCACAAAGGGGTTGCACGGGGGCTGGTGGTTAAGGGGGGTTAAATGTACTGCAGCATGGGTACATTTCACTAGTTTAATAATAAGTAACATAGAGGACAATTTTAACCATGTCTACTCAAAAGTAAGCCCCATAGTGTTCAATGGGTCTTGTTCCCAAGAATGTGTCTTTAGGATTGCAGTGTTACTTCAACCACATGAAAGCATATACATGAATGCATAAATTAACCATGTGAAAGAATATACATGTGTGTTTTTAGCTTTTATTTTATCATGTTCCACATTTTTCTTGGGTGTCCTAAATTTTGGAGAGTCCTTGTTGTCTTTTTTGGTTATGACATATGCTCACCCTCTTTTTATTGTGCTATGAAAATAAGCGGAGACATGGCCAGTTTAAATCTGATGAGCGGGAGATGGGAGAATGAAAGCTGGGACTTCCCCGTTGCCTTTATTCCATCTGTCAACCCCAAAGGCTAAACGGAGCTGTGACTGTCAGAGCACATCCGTGAGTGATCCTGGCTTGCCTTCATGGGAGAGCACCTGGACTCTTCAGCCTAAGGACACACTTTGACAGCACCCAGAAGCAGTTAGGTTTGGCAGCAGAGATCCACCTAGGAGCACCGAGGAAGCCTCTTGAAGAACCAGATCAGCAGCTGCATCTCACAGTGAACAAGTGCTGTTCAGTCATTGCATTAAAATGTTTCTGAAATCCATAATTTTCATTTACCGGTATCTTTAAGCCATGACACAAGTCCTTTGCTGACCTTGGGGTGTCACAAAAGTACCATCAGGCACTTCTGCCCCACTCCTAGGGGGATAGGCCACTTCACAGGCATACTCTAACCTCCCCACACCACCACACAAAGATATGACAGTTGAGTTAGGCTGGCCTAAATTGGTTAGGGTTAGGCATTTGTTTCAGCACGGGAAAGGAGAGATATAAATCTTTTAAAAATATATAAGTAAATAATAAATTCATTCTTGGACGTTGTTTGCAAAAGCACAAACAGTAAAAAAAATTAATTACCGGTAAAACTATTTCTTCTCAAAACTCTACAATTCATAAAAATAAAAAGGAAACAAATTATAACTCATTGTTTTATGACAAGAGTATTTGGCACTTACTCGGTGGGGCAGCATTTTTTTTCTGGCACACTGAACTTCTTTTGAGTTTTAACAATCTGTGTAGAATAACTATAAATCTGTATATATAAAAGGCATCTTCATCATCATCACTGAGTCATCAACACCCAGCCAAAACCGCTGGGCCTATAAGCGTGAAATTTGATGAGGGTGTTCCTTCCATGATGGAGGGATCCATTAAGAACCAGTTTTCGGAAATTCCAACCAGAAGGGGGTGAAAAGGGGCGCAATGTGTTTTATAAAACTAATCTTCATCGTCATTACTGACTCATCAATGCCCTGCCAAAACCGTCAGGCCTCGAAGTGTGAAATTTGGGGAGGGTGTTCCTTCTGTGATGGAGGGAGTCACTAAGAACCAATTTTTGGAAATTCCAACCGGAAGGGGGTGAAATGGGGTGCAAGGTGTTTTCTTCCCTATACTTTGCATTGAAGACTCAGTGACTGATGGATGCTCTGCCCCAACCCCTGGACCTAGAAGTGTGAAATTTGGAGAGGGTCTTCCTTCTGTCACATCAAGAACAGATGTGGAGAAATTTAACCCTTAAGGGCCTGAAAAGGGATGCAGCGTATTTTTGTCCTACACTTAACATGGAAGACTATCCAACATCCATCCGATTTGGTGCTCAGTGCCTGGTGCATTGGGGGGGATGTTGTTCAGAGGGAGGGGTTGCATGGGGAGGATGTTGTGCATGGGGGGCTGTTGCGCATGTGGAGGTGATTCACATGGAGAGGTGATGTGCATGCGCGGATGCTGTGTATGGGCAGATGATGCGCATGGGGGACTGATGCACACTGGGGGAAGTTGCGCATGGGGGTTGATGCGCATGGGGGTGATGCGCATGGCGGGGTGATGTGCATGCGCGGATGCTGCGCATGGGGGCTGATGCGCATGGGGGGCTGATGCGCATTGGGGGAAGTTGCGCATTGGGGGAAGTTGCGCATGGGAAACTGATGTGCATGGGGGACTGATGCGATTGGGTGTTGGTGCACATGGGGGATGGTGCATATGGGAGGTTGATTCACATGGGAGGTTGATGCACATAGGGGACTGATGCGCATGGGGGGTTGATGCGCATGGGGCGATGATGCGCATGGAGGACTGATGCACATGGGGGACTGATGCGCATGGGGGATTTTGCGCATGCGGGGATGTTGCGAATGGGGAATTGATGCATATGGCGGGTTGATGCGCATGAGGGGTATGGCGTACACAGGGAATTTTACTCCCGCAACTAGGGTTCATTTTTTGCTAGTCTTTTATTGTATTTGAATGATAACCAAAGTTCAGTATTCCATGTAACACACACAAACCACCTATCATATACTTGTGTGGTTGTGTCTTTAAGGCTGCAATCCTATACACTCTTTCCTGAGAGTAAGTGCCACAGAAGTCAATAGGACTTACTTCTGAGTAGAAATGCTTAGGATTGCACTCAATGTGTATTAGGCTGCAATCCTAACCATGTCTACTCAGAAGTAAGCCCCTCTGTGTTCAGTGTGTCTTACTCCTAGAAAACTGTCTTTAGTATTGCAGCCTGAGTCAGACTTCAATCCTAAACACACTTTCCTGGGAGTAAGACATACTGAAAACAGTAGGGCTTACTTCTGAGCAGATATAGGATTGTGCTCTTAGTCTATATATTACATGAACACACACACACACACAATTTAGGTCTTAGCAACGCAGACATATATACAGTACCATATTTACTTGAATCTAATGTGCCATCAAATCTAATGCGTATGTACCCAATACTTATAATCAAAATACCACATTTACTCAAATGTAATTAACCATCAAATCTAATGTGCACCCTGATTTTGGAGACTAAATTTGGTTGGGAAAGGTTAGTGTTAGATTCAAGTAAATACAGTACTGTATATTAATTTGGCTACTGTGTAACTATCAGTGCAATCCTAAGCATTACTCAGAAGTAAGCACTCAATCCCAACCACATCTACTCAAAAGTAGATGGGTTCAATGGGTCCAGAGAAGCGCCCAGCCCATGCCAACAACCGGTTTGCCAGAAGTTGGGGCCGGGGCCGGGTTCAGGGGTGGTGCGAGGGCGAGCCCCAACCCCAGCGCACTGCACATGCGCCAACCCCTGACAAGCTTCTGATAAGTCCAATATTCCAACAGTTTGTACTGACCCTCTGCCCATAATCAGATCTGCCACATTAAAAGCACAATCCTAACCATGTCTACTCAAAAGTAAGCCCAACTGTGTTCAGTTGTGTCCCAGGAAAGTGTCTTTTGGACTGCAGCCTAAGATGTATAGAATGTAGAATGCCACATAGAAATCTGATAACCACTGGCAAAGCCTTTTAAACATTTTTCTTCCACTGAGTTTCAAAGTTTTTGCCCATCAAAACATGTTCTAGCCTGAAATGCTGCACAGGTATGGGGCCCTAGAGGCTTCGTTTTGCTTACTACTTCTTGGCTCAACTTGTTGTAATACAGCCTGTGTGTTTTTAGAAACTTGTTATAGTTGTGATGGAATTAAGAGAACTTTTTTATAGAGCTTTTCATCCTGCTCCATGTAAGTGCCCCATTATGACTTGTCTTTAACTCAAGTCACAGATGGCAGTGACTCTAGACTCAACTTAAGTTAAGGCCCACAAATCTCTTCCCAACACTGCCCAGACATATGTCTCATGGTTAGGGTTGCCATAATTCTCTGCCACAAAACCAGAACAGGACCCACTGTCAAATTTGATAGTATTTGAATGCAATCCCCCAAAACCAGGACAGTTGGCAACCCTGCTCATGGTGCTTAGTAAGAATGATTCCCAGGTGTATTTGCATATCACTGTAGACTTAATAAAGATGGTTTTACTGCAATATTTTGCTTTTACATGTGCTGGAGCCTATATTTTAATTTTATTATGCTGTTTATGATGTTGTTTTTATAATGAGTTGTATGATCAGATGTACAAGTTATGTGCTGTCTTTCAGGCAGCCTTTAGGAAAGATGATAGCCAAAAATAAATATATGTCCCCTAGGCAAATTTCTCAGTTTGCTTCCTGCTGAACCTGATACTTTTCAGTGCAAGTGCTTTGAATGTACTCTCCCTAGAATGTACTCCTAGTCTTGTGTTGACTACCTGTAGAACTGTTATGAAGAAGAAGAAGCCCTAGCTCTGTTGTCACTGCCCAAACATCTTGGAGAAAATGTAGAATACAAATGTGAATTTCTAAATTAAAAAGAATAATTTTCTAATTCTGGGCCAAAAAACTAGCAGCAGCACCATGTGGGAAGTTTAAGCAGAAATATAGGCTTTGCTTCTCTATAACCAGGTCTACCTAATTCTGTGTAGGTGTGGCTCAAATCCTGATAGCCTCTACTATTTACCTTGTGCTGCATGCTGATCATCAATATTCCAGGAGCAGAAGAATAAAATATATATGAAAATTCCCTGATAGGTTTGCCAAGCCTGACTGAACTATTTCTGAATATATATATTTTTTCTTTTATGATGTAATATTGGAAATTCTTGGAGGCCCTGCTAAAATATTGAGGGTTCCTTTCCCATATTCTCCTACTGAGTACTAGAGACTATTAAGTACTGGAGACTCCATAACAATCCTGGAGGCCTGGCTTGGCTAATCCTTGAGCATGTTAAAATTTCTTAAACTTACTCAGTTTTAAAAGAATCACAAGTAGAAACCACATCTTCATAAGCTTTTGTAACTATTAAGTTAAAAACAGGTAGCTTCCTGTGAGTTCTCTTTCAGCATCAACTGAGTTTCAGAGGTACCTGTAATGACAACAAAAGGAATTTATTATTATTAACTTTTTTATTATGTTGAAAGCTTCATAACATCAAAATGATCCTATGCCCAAAGCTAGTTTGAGGTAGCTAATAGGACTACAGAAAAAAAGAACAAGATGAAATAGAAAAGCACACACTTTGATTTCCTGTGGGAAGGAATATAGGTTCTGTGATAAGTATTTTGTTTTTCAAAAAGATATCAAAGGAAATGTCATCAACAAATGGAAGGTTTTAAAAATATGCTTTTAATTAAGGAAGAACTTGTGCTTTTCACAGGTAAAAAGTAAAAATATTCCTATAATTGAATTATCTTAGAGCACAATCCAGAGTAACTATGGGGAGTCCTTGCTCCGGTGTAAGAACAACTTACTCTGCATTCCAATATAAATTTCCCATAGGTTTTCACTAGGAGGTGCAATAACTACAGGTGCACATAAAGTTTCTTATGTGCTCCCATAGTTACTCTGGATTTGGGGTTTACAGCCCAATCCAGAGCAACTAATCTGTCCACATAAGAGCCCTTAGGTTGCCCCATCTAACACTAGGTTGGAGCAACTGCAAGATGCTCCAGCCCAGTTACTCTGAAGGAGGCTTAGGGCAGAGCAAGGCAAGATAGGGTGCCCTAAGAGAGGTGGACCTGCTCTGCCCTAACTGGGGCAGCCTAAGCAGCTCAGGAGAGGCAAGTTGAGGGCATGTTTAGCATTGCCTAGGGCAGAGCAGTTACTCTGTATGCAGAGCCTGTTTCCAAGGCAGAAATGCCCTCTTCCAGCCCTCAGAGTTATACCACCTCAGGAGCAGGTATAGTAATGAGTAGACCCATAGGGGTCCATGATAAAGCCCGAGTAAGAATGGCAGTGCTGACCAAAAATCTGAGTTCTTGGCCAGCCTAGCTGCAACCCCTTCCTCTCAACCTCAGGATATGGAACAAACTACGGCTGCCCACAAACCTCAGGATACAGCAGGCCACTCCAAGAAGCCCCTTGTATTCACTGTAGAATGTACTGGCATCTCATCAGGGACTCCTTATAAGGCAGGCACCCAGTGGCATCACGACTGGTGTGGCTGGTGTGGGCTGCATTGGGGATACGCTCCGTATGGAATGATGTGCCGGAGGAGTTTGACTGTCCTTTGGCAGGCCCCGGGCATCAGCACCCCCATTCAGGCCTGCTCCAAGGCGGAGAATCAGCCAGAAGCTGACACTTGTCTGAGGAGCTGGTCTGAACGGCCATCTGAGGTGCACTGCGCAGAAACACACTGAGCATGCCGAACAGCTTCAGAGGAGACTTCCTTAGAGCAGAGAAAGTCCGCGCCTCTGCACAGCCATTTGGCCTCACTCAGGAGGCAGAGCGGCAGCCGAATGGCTTCAGAAAGAGTACTGCACAGGCACCAACTCTGACGCCTGCACAGTCTCCCCCGAAGCCAAAAGGCTTCAGAAAAGTACTGCGCAGGTGTCAGAGATGGTGCCTACGTAGTACTCTTTCTGAAGCCAGTTGGCTTCAGAAACAACTGCGCAGGCGCCAACTTTGGTGACTGTGCAGTCCAGGTAGGGGGGGCGCATCCCAGGGATGACGCACAGACTTTCGCACCAGGTGATGTGCAGAGTCATGTCACCACTGTAGGCACCACAGCTGTTCCTTGTTCAGTGTGATCTGAGGGGTATCTCCTCAGGAGCAAGTCTTCCCCTTGTGTCAATTACTTAGCATGCTCTGGAGCAGTTAGGGCAGCCCAGGCTTCCTGACTCTCTGGATTCAGCATAACTTTCTGCTCTGGATACAGAATAGTTAGGAGAGTGCAGTTAGGTCAGAGCAGGCTGAATTTGCTCTGGATTGCAGCCTTAGACAAATTCTACTGATGTATCTCCTAAATACACACCACAAACTATACAGTATTATGCTTAAGCATAATATTATTACAGAGGTGTGCAAACATTTCGGCAGGAGGACCATATCATCTCTCTGACATTGGGATGGGGGCTGGAAAATAAATTAATTTACATTTCAATTTTGAATAAATTTACACAAATGAATATATTAGATGAATGAATTCAGATCAGTTCATAAGCACATTTTAATACATAAAGAGGGGGTACTAACCAGTGGTGGGATTCAAATAAATTAACAACAGGTTCTATGTGCTAATAACCTAAATTAACAACAGGTTCTATGTCCCATTAGTAACTAGAACCAGGTGCTCATTAGCAAAGTGTTCTATAGAACCTGTGAGAACCCCCTGTAGCTCACCACTAGAACTAAACTTCAGAAAGAACTGCTACCTGAGGGTAGCAAAGAGGTTAGCAGCCCTCCCCTTGATGCCAGAGGATTAGAAAAGAAAGCACATTGCCACCAGTGTACTTATTTATTCCAAGAGTCTAGAAAGAGTCTAGAAAACAGCTGTTTTACCACTCTAGACCGGGGTCTCCAAACCCAGGTGCAGGGGCCGAATGCAGCCCTTGGCGAACCTTGACTCCTCTATCCAGCCGGTGGGCAAGCCTTGTAATGTCTGTAATACAATCTTATATGTAAATTTATGTAAATTTATGTAAATGTATTCAAATTTCACATGTAAATTGTTTTTCTGGCCCCCAACATATTGTCAGAGAGATGATGTGGCCCTCCTGCAAAAAGCTTGGAGACTCCTGCTCTAGACTATGGATGTCAAAGATAAGGCCTATGAATCAAATCCCATTTTGGGTAACCTTCCTATAGTAAGAAAGGCAGGATACAAATCAAATCAATCAATCAATCAATCAATCAATAAAATTAAATAAATAAATGCAGCCTCTGGAAGCAATTTATCTGGCCCCGTTATAAGTCGGTTCTCCTACTATGATAGGCTTCTACAGTCTTAGAGTCTATTGCACATTTGCAACAGCCTATCGCACATTTGCTACCCAATGCAACAACTGCACCCTCTTAATTATACTACTGTGTGTGCCTTTATTCAATAATGCTCTTGATATCATCCTTACTCTTCTACACGTGGAAGTCTCTGTTGCAGGGATCCAGATGAATTCCTGTTATTATACTCTCAGAAAAGGAGCTATTCTTTTCAACCAAGGGAGATAATCCATATACACTGGAATAGTGCAGGTTGGCCCTGTTCGTTGAAATGAATGGAGAAGATGTTCCAGGTGGAGAAACTGTACATTCTGTATGCCAAACTCTTGTTCCTACCCCTGATAGATGGATCAGGATGAATATATTCAACAAAACACAATACTAATAATTAAACTGTCCCAGTTCTTTTGGTTTACCAAAAATATTCCCCCCAAACCTCCCAGAAAACAAACGAAAAAAACACAAGTGAATGCTTTCAAAGTCTGCATGATAGGTGACTTGGACATCTCTAATTGAATTTCAATTTCTCCTAGGTTGTAGATTAGGAGAGAGGTCATAACAACACTTGTACACAGAAAGTTCAAGTTCATTCCCTGTCATTTCCAGTTAGGCTGAGAAACACCCCTATCGGAAACTGTAGACTAGTTTCCTCTCCAAGTAGACCAGAGATTTTCAATCTTTTTCATATCATGACACACTGACAAGGTGCTAAAATTGTCAAGGCACACCATCAGTTTCTTTTTTACCATTGACAAGACACACCATGCTGCTGGTAGGAGGGTTAGGGTCAGTCCCATGGCACACCTGCAGACCAACTCCAGAGCACCAGTGCGCCTTGGCTCAGTGGTTAAAAATCACTGATGTAAGACAATATTTAGCTTGAAAAAAACTGTGGTCTCTAGCAACTGAATGCATTCATACTGTATATGCCAACCATGGCCTTGGGAATCCTGAATCACTCACTAGTGAGCATGTTAACTTAGTTCAGAAGCAGGGAAAGAATCTTTGGACATGTGTGGTTTTATACAAGGATTTTATCATGAGAAAATAAATACTCAGTCGTAATAAATAATACATATGCTCAAGTGAATAATTAATTTCAATCATTCATTCCAGAAAGAATATAGCCACTTAAGAAGAAACATAGAGCCCTGGGGAAGTATCATTTCCAAACAGCTTTGCCTCGATCTGGATATTAGTAATAGTCATGATCTCCCCAGACTGTAAACTCACCATACTGTAAATTTCACCATTTCAGAACCACTAAGTTAATATGGCAAGATACCTTTTGAAAGTATAGCAGAGCTCTATAAGGCTATGAGATTTATAGTAGTAGATATTTCATGCTACCATTTTTTAAAAAATAAACCTACAACAGCCCTTGTGCTAAGGAATTAAAAGGGAGCAAATATACTCCTAATAAATTGGAATTCCAAATGAAAAAATATTGCCAAGAACTAAAGGGATTTACATGACACAACCCGATGTACAAGACCAATACCAAACTATATGGCTTCTATAGAAGCTACACATATTAGCTGTAACAGTAAACCACTATCTCAGTATTTTAAGGTGGCGTTTATCATTTGGATCACTATATACCTAGTGATACATGAAAGAAAACACATAAAGCACAGTCTTAACCATGACTACTCAAAAGTAAGCACCATTGTGTTCAATGGGTCTTACTCCCAGGAAAGTGCCTTTAGGATTGCAGCCATATTCTAATAGTCATTAGACTGCCTCCTACTTTTATATGGGCATTAGTGAATGTCCCATAGTCCTATAGTATCAGAAAATTAAAAGTTATAAAAGTCTTACCTGGGTTTTGAATAATGAAGAGACTGAAAGAAAGTTAAAGATGCAGCAAATGAAGATAGAGAAATAAAGACGTACCTATGAGCTGAAGTTAAGAAAAAGAGTCCTTCCCCTCAGGCACCTGGGTGTCAATGAAAATGAGAACTAGTCTGAAACCTGCCAAAGAGGTGATTTGTTAAGCCAGCCTGCCTGAATTTTCTGGCAAACACATGTGTGGTGGAGAGCGGTAGACACATTTGTAGTTTTAGTAGAATCTGGCATTTCTGTACTTTAATCTAGGTAAGAAATAAGGAAAAAACCAATATATGTGCTTGTTCATACAGTGAACCCTCACTTTATAATGCATATATTTTGTAATCAAATCACTTTACAATGTGATTTGCACTAAAACAGGTTTCACTTATTTTAGAATGTTACTGGCAGAATTTACCTGTTATTTGCAGAGTAAAATTTCAAGAATATTTCATGCTTCTTGGTCCAGTGGTTTGGGCTGGGTGTTGATAAATCAGTGATTCTTGATTGTAAATATAGCAACGAAAACACCCCTTTTCACCCTTTAATTTCTAAAAAGGTTTCTGGCTTGAATTTCTAAAAATTAATCCTTAGTAAGTGCTTACATCACAGGGAGAAGACCCTCCCAAATTTCACACTTCTAAGGTCTGGCGGTTTTGGCTGGGCATTGATGAGTCAGTGAGTGAGTCAATCAGTGACTCCTCAATTTTATATATACTGTATAGTGGTAGATTGTAAGATTTACTTGTACAAAGTTATTCACTGTACAATGGGCTCAAGATTGCCATCAAGAATGCAAGCATTTGGACAGGTCTTGGCCAAACAACATTTTAAACATCATGGCTATGAGTATGGAGAAAAGCAGTGGTGGTTAAAGATGGTGTGCTTCACCTGAGGGTCAGCAGATCGATGGTTCAAGATCCAAATGCTGCATGATGGTGTGAACTCCCATCACTCACTCCAGCTCCTGCCCAACTTAGCAGCTGTAAATACAATAGGCAAATACAAGTAGATGAACAGGTACTACTTGGTGGGAAGGTAACAACCCGATAACAGGCCAGCTGATATCCTCAATGTCACATCAAAACATGGATCAGACGATTCCAATCCAGAATAACAGACCCTATTACCACAAGGAACAAATGATGAAGTTGGCTGTGTGTTTTCCACTGCCATTTCTAACTGCCATTTCCAACTGATAAATGTTGTTGTATTGTACCTCCGCATGCGACGGCTGCAGTCTGTTACTAATTCGCCCATAAAATCAGCATCGGGAAAGGAGACAGATTCACAGTAGGAGGAAGTGTAACGGAAGGTCCTGTTATAGACAGAGTAAGAAAAGAGGGGATACAAAGTCTGTTATAAGTGCATGAATAAATGGCAAAATGCCCAAATGCTCAGCGACCTCTGTGGTGCCTGTGGAAAAATCATCTTTCTCTCAACCCGAAAACGTCAGTCTTCAACCCTGGGGCCAACAGATAGGTTCACAAGCTATAATGTGAAAGAGCTCTGGAATGGGGGAAAAAGTCTTAAGGGGTTTTAATTTAATGCATCCATTAGCTCCTCTTCTTAACTTGCATCAAATCTAATGCGCACCATATACTTATAATCAAAATACCATATTTACTCAAATCTAATTAACCACTGAATCTAATGTACACCCTGATTTTGGAGTCTGAGGCTGATCCTAAATCCACCTTCCTGGGAGTAAGACCCACCAAACACAATGGGGCTTACTTTTGAGTAGACCTGGTTAGGATTGTGCTCTGAATTCTGCTGAAACAGGTGAGCATTAAATTTGAGTAAATACAGTAAGTTTGTGGATTGCACAGGTTAAAGTGAGGCAGATGTACAAGGGATGAGATCGCCTCCTTGACTCTTCTGGAATAAGGGGTGAGTTAGGAACAATCTAGTTATGCATTTTAGGCTGGAATCGTGTCCACATCCATCTGGAATTAAGTCCCATTGATTAGAATGGCACTTACTTCTGAGAAGAAAGGCATAGGATTGGGTTCTCAACCTTGTTACCCATTGAATGCCAGTCAATTCAATCCAAAACAATAATCCTTGCTCTCTAAACTTGTATTCCTCCCTATGTTCTAGCAAAGGTGCTAGGTGTTCGACTCTCCAAGGCTTAAGGCTATGATCCTAAGCAGCGTTACTTGAGATCTTCTGCCCAAGAAGCAAAACCAAAATAACATCCAGTTTGCACTTGCAACTTTCAGTTTACTTATGAATTGTTTTCTCAGGTATTCTGGAGGCCATAGACGCTAATGGAGAAGTTCCCACATGACCCATTAATGGTCCCTGAAAGCTTTATGGTGTGACAGGAAGCATTGTATGTTACTCCACTATGACAAGGTGGGTTGCAGTGTTCAAAAAGTTGTGAATTGCTGATGTAGAAACTTTTGCTTTATTTGATTTTTTTCACTCCAAACCTACCTGCAAACTCACTGGAGAAAGTCACTGATTTTAAAACTTGCTGATTTTAGTCAGGTTTGCTTTGCTGCTAAGTAGCTACTTGGTTCCTTCTGCTGGGCGTTTCTAATTATTGCACCATTTCATCAAGCAAATTTTTGGCATCCACTGAATGTTCAGCTTGCTTCTTGCACTTACCTTCACTCTTTCTGATTTTGCTTGAATGATTTTTCTTTTTGAATTTCTAATAAAGAGGCAATGGCTGCAGTCCTAAACATGTCTACTCAGATGAATGCCCCATTGTGTTCAATGGGTCTTACTCCCAGGAAAGTGTTTTTAGGATTGCAGCCTATATTTTGCCTGATCGTTTGCATACTATGATTAGATTTTAACCAAAGTACAAGGTTCTATGCTCTACTGCGAGGCATAGTTTTTTTCCCCCCAAATAGCCGCTCTCTACTTGGTTTCTTTATTATGCATAGTTGGCTCCATATATACATTCAGTTACTGACCTGGTAAAGTTTGGAAGTGGAGAATTGGAAAGAACATGCTGAGCATTAACCACTAGATGCTCTTCCTATTGGCTAAGGTTTATTCCTATAGATTGTGTCCGATTGTGTCCGAATACAGACCACTCCGTGCTTGAGTGGATTTGATTTCACCCAAGTCAATGTTTGCCATACGCTAAATAAATAAATATTCCTATAGATACTTATGAATTAAGTTAGGTTATTCTAATATTATTCATGTTATATCTTATTTAGAATAACAAAACTGCATAAATCTTAAAAAATAGAGATTCTTTGAAGTACTCCATGCAGAATGATACTCTTCATAGCACCTTCTTGGAGCAATACTGTAAAGAACTGCCACCAGTTTGGAGCTTTCAACCCTCAGTGAATGAATTTCAGAGCAACAGAAGCATATTCTAAAATCATTGCACTGTAAAGATAAATTTCCAGACTATGCAGATGGGTAGCTTAAGGACTAGCAAGTGCATCTGCAGGTAGATGATCCCCCAAATCCAGAGTAACTACAGGAGCATGTAAGAGACATTACGTGCACCCATAGTTATTGCACCACCCAGTGAAAACCTATGGGAAATCATATTGGTATCCAGAGTAAATTGTTCATACACCGGAGCAAGGACTCCCCATAGTTACTTTGGATTTTGCCTTATAGCACACAAAAAACATTGCATGTTTGAACCCAACACCAATTTGATCACCAAAAATAATTTATTTAAATGCATAGTCATTCTATTGGGAAAGAAGAAAACAGGTGTCTTTAAATCTTCTGAAATCACATTTTTGTGACATGTCAATATTTGATTTCCTTGTATATGTGTGTGTGTTTGTGTGTGTGTGTCCCTTTGCTGATCTAAACATCAGTGAAATATTGATTTTTTTTTAAAAAGGCTGGGAGTATTAAATCCACAGATACAGATTTCGAAGCGGCAATTAGAGCATTTCGTTCCTCCTACTATATACAGGGTGACCAGATGCCCAAACCTCAAAAGGAGGACAGGGTCTTGGATTCCACTCAGCCTGGCCTTTCTGATGGGCACATTTGCCTACTCACAAGTAAAGCTGTGATATTGGGCACTTTCACTTTCCCATAGAGCTCAATGAATATATTTTATTTTTAGTTTTTTGGCCATAACGTTTGATAGGAAGGAGATATTTCAAAACTGAAAACCTGGGGCTGTGGGTGGCGCAAGTGGCTAAGACACTGTGCCTGTTAATCAGCAGGCCAGGGTTCGATTCCCGGGTCGGCCCCACAAGACAGGGTGAGCTCCTGTCCTTAGCCCAGCTCTGCGACACCAGCTGGATCCAATCGTATTGGCTCTGCCTTTCCATTGGACTAATTCAGTGGCATGGAGAGGGGGGATCTGCTGCTTGGGTAACAGCCTATCCTCCATAACAATCCAACTCAGGCTTTCGTGCTTCGCATGCAGCGTATGCAGCGCCGAGCACGATACCATAGTCTTTCAAGACTGACGGAGGCCTGCTTTTTTATTTCAAAACTGATTTTTGCATTGAATTGACATATGACTTGATGGGGTACTGCACTCCATTGTAACGTTCCAAAATGAAGCCAAAATGGAGGACAATGAAGCCCTTTTGGAGGACACCTGGACAGGAGACTAAAAAGAGGACAAATCTGGAAATTTCCAGCCATATGATCACCCTGATTATATATTTACAGCTTTAGGAACATAATTAAAAAATCAAGCATGACATTATGAACTAATTCGTTATTGGATTGTTAGTTTCTGGGAAATAGTGCAATTGAAATTCAGTCCCCAATATACTGTATATGCAGCAATCCCTCCTCACTATAAACAAGGACTGAAGCCTCACTCAAGCGAAGGGCAGATTTCTATATTCTTCCCAAGTCTCTGCCATATAAATAGATTATAAATCAAATGGATTTATATTCTCTGCCATTCTGGATTATAGTCACAGGCATCCAACCAGTTTCAGCAAGTGCAACTACCATTTTTTAGCCTTGTGTCCTGGAAATTTTTTTGTCATTGTCCCCTTTTTCCCTGTGAGCAGGAAACAGATCACCTCCTTGTGAGTAATAAATTATCAGCACAATCCAGACCGATGCAAGATGGGCATAGTTTTTCTGGAAAAGGCTTGGGGCAGCCTAAGGCAACATAGGCTGCTCCAAGAGAGGTGGACCTGGGCTGCCCTAGCTGAAGCAGCCTAGGCAGTTCAGGAGAGGCATGTTGAGGGCATGTTCAGCATTGCCTAGGGCAAAGCAATTACAGTGGCGCCTCACGTAACAAATTTAATTCATTCCGGAGGCATGTTTGTTACATGAAACATTCTTTACGTGAAGCGGATTTTCCCATAGGAAATAATGGAAACTCAAACGATTGGTTCCAGAACCAAAAAAAATTCATATAAAATATTAACTGTATGTAAAAATGATGACAAAACACTGGAATTGAATTTAAAACACGCATTCAGTGTGCATGATCCTATGAAGTCTACTTAGTCTTAGTGCTGTCCTAAAGACACCTGGGAGTAAGTCCCATTTAACACAACGGGGCTTACTTCTGGGTAGACATGGCTTGGAGGCTGCAATCCAAGACACTTTCAAAATGTCTCCTCACTCTCTCCTTCTCTTCATCCTGAGCCTCTCACTCCCCTGCTCCCTTCTGGCTAGCCCTGAGCTGCTTCCCTCTTCCCCACTGCTGTTCTCTCCCTCTGCCCAGTGGACACCCAGCCACAGGAGGAACAGCGTGGAAGTGTTGCTTTCGCTATGGGCAGGCGCGGTAGGCAGCCCTGATGCTTTTTAAAAGGGCTGCTGGCCAGCGCGTCTTCCCCAAGTGCCAATGAGTTTGTTTGTTACGTGAAGCAGAGTTTGCTATGTGAAGCAGAATCCTAGATAAATTTTTGTTTGTTACATGGAACATATTTTATGTGAGGCGTTTGTTACGTGAAGGCGTCACTGTACTCTGTATCCAGAGCCTGTTTCCAGGGCTGAAATGCCCTCTTCCAGCTCCTCAGAGTTATATCACCTCAGGAGCAGTATAGTAATGAGCAGACCCATAGGGGTCCATGATAAGGCAGAATAAGAATGGCAGCATTGACCAAAAATCTGAGTTCTTGGCCAGCCTAGCTGCAATCCCTGCCTCAACCTCAGGATATGGCACAACTACGGCAGCCCCACTAACCTGGCGATACAGCAGGCTCCTCCAAGAAGGCCCCTTATATCCACTGGAGACTGTACTGGCATCTCATTAGGGACTTCTTATAAGAGAGGCAGCACAGCTGTTCCTTGTTCAGTGTAACCTGAGGGGGGTCTCCTCAGGAGCAAGTCCTCAGGAGCAAGCATGCCTGCTTAGCATGTTCTGGAGCAGCTCAGGCAGCCCAGGCTTCCTGACTCTCTGGATGCAGCATAACTTTCTGCTCTGGATTCAGAATAGTTGGGGCAGTCCAGCTAGGGCTCCCCTCACTGCCCTAACTCTGGATTGTGCCCAAAATGTAATACTGTAGTTTTAAAGTTAATACTAAATAATATTGTGTTTAAATTAATCACATGAAAGCAAGATATATGAGTGTTTTCAGCTTTTATTTTTTTCATGTCCTACATTTTTTTAGTCTGTTCTACATTTTGGACAGGGTCTTGTCCTCCTTTTTGGATATGATATCTGACCACCCTGGAGCTGTGCCCGATCTTTAACTAGCATAAGTTTGAAAAAGACTCAAGAGGTTGTTTCCAGGTGAATAAGGAGGGGTAGGTTGGGGCATACGTTGATGCAGCCATGATCCTATCCTGTCCTCATCCCAGTCTGCTCCCCACCCCATATTGGCGCCAATTCATAAAATTTCATTAAAATTGACGAGTCTTCAAGAGAAGGAAAAAGGGGAGGCAAAACAGATAACAGTACAACAGCCATGCAGTTATTCCGAATTGCCTAAATTATGGTCCAATAAATTGTTCTAGTTAAATCCCTGCAATTTTGATTCATTGTTGCTTTTAATTTTTATTTGAAGGCCTTTATATACTTTATAAGCGCAGGCAGGCCTAAGCATGTTTACTCAAAAGCAATTGTATTCAAAGGGACTAACTCTAAGGTGTGCTTAGTATTGCAACCTACAATTAGTCACGTACATCATTCATATCACTGACGCATTTCCCTAATGTAGGGTGCCAGGGTTGCTTTTCCTTGCACACTGTGTTCCTGAGTCCCAGGATATGGGACACACTCACAGCACAATCCTAAGCATGTCTACTCAGATTTAAGTCCCATTGAGTTCAGTGGGAATTACTCCCAGGTGAATATAGGATTGCAGCCTCAGTGGCATTCTCTGTTGCCTGACACATTTTCTAAGTCAGAACACCAATTTTGAATGTCCTTTCTCCAAAGTAGTGTTTTGCCCTTGCCTTTAACTAAGCCACTGCCTTTCCTCTTCTGGCTACTTCATTATTAATAGTGATATACAGCTTCTCAACAAATTGAAAACCCTTTTAGTAAAACTCAAAAGCAGGCACCCCCCACTTATTGGTTCTGGGACCAAAGCACTGTTCAAAAGTGAAAAACGTTGAAAAGTGGAACCCAATCTTTTTCAATTTATAAATGTTGCTTCCAGTCCTTTTTATAGCTAGCAAATTGCAAAAGTTCCTCATATCTTGCAAATTCCTGCTGCCACACAAAGATACCTGCAAATTGATTTTCGTTAATTCCTTCGGAAATAGGATTAGACCAGGAGCAACAACATGGGGGATGGCAATTTTGGCCTTTAGAACAGCAGAGAGGTTGAAAGAGCAGACTTGCATTAAATGAATGAGTTTTGGGTATAATTGAAAGGTGTTGAAAGAGTGGATCATCAGAAAACAAACTGCCAGAAAGTAGGAGATACCTGTAATTTTCTATCGCAAAAGGGTTTACCATCTAAAAAGATAGGTACTGGAGCGAATACTCCTATGATAAATACTCCTATGGCTGCGATCCTAAAGACATTTTCCTAGGAGTAATACCCATTGAAAACAATGGGGCTTCCTTTTGAGTAGACATGGTTATGATTGTGCACTGTTAAATATATGAGGAGCACAGCTTGAAGAAGTGTGAAGTGTAGCTGTGAGCAGTTAGCAGGTATCTGTTTTTGTGTTGGGGCAGACCTTAAAGCATACTGAGCTGAAAAGAAACATACCAAGATCACAATTATGTGAATGTATTTTTCAGCACAGCACGAAATATATAACAACAAATTGCAACAAAGAAAATGGATGCATTCCAATATATGGCCCTACCACAATGGACACTTTTAGTGCATCCACTGTACATCATGTGTGTACAGGTGGTCAAATCCCTTTTCATGAGAATACTTCAATCTTATATATATAGTATGTTGGTAAAGTCTGCAGACATAGGCAAAATGCATTATTTTTTCAACATTTTATTTCACTGAAATATTAATTAATAGTATCTTCAATGTGATTTCCACCATTTGTGATGCAAAGTTCCATGTGCTCTGCAAATTTCACTTGAGCCCAATACAGTAACTCCACATTTATAGTTATAGATATTTCCTATGTGTGTAGACTTTAAGTACACCCAGTAAATTCTGTGGAAAATTTATTTAAAAGATTTATATCCTCCCTTTCCTTTGCCAGAGCAAATGCTCAAAAAAAACTTAATTCCAATTTTTTTCTTCTTCTTCTACAGACTGCACGGCTCTCCGTATAAGTTCATTAAAAGTGCAATCCTATTTGTGTCTATTAAAAAATAAGTTCCACTGAGTTCAATGGGGAAAGTGCTCTTAGGATTTTCTCCCAGGAAAGTGCTCTTAGGATTGCATCCTAAATTTATTTATTTATTTAACTCAATTTATACCCCACTTTCCTCCCCCATAAGGGGGAGCCCAAGGCGGCTAACATAGAAGAATAAAACATCAATAAATATCATGGTGAATCTGCAGTACTGTAAAATTGAATTACTTTCACTGTTAAACTTTTCCTGACTGAGCAAATAAAATATTTCATAGTGAGAAGTAGAGCATGAAGTCACCTTTGAAGTTTTCTGGAGGGATTTTCACACCTGTTATACAGGAGTCAACTTGCTTCAAGAACTTTGGTACAGTCAATGATCCATAGCATGATGTGCTGGAACAAGTCCTTTCCACATGGAGTTGCACAGGTAGAGCTATTGAAGTCAAGATCATTCACATAACAGTAGAAATACAACTGAGGCTGCAATCCTGTATATACTTACCTGGGAGTAAGTCTCATTGAACTCATTGGGGCTTACTTCAGAGTAGACTTGCTTAGGATTTTGCTGTGATTCTCTCTTTGGATGCTAGAAAAACTTGTTTAACTGATTGTAAGAGGGGTACCAGTAAAGAGCTACAGTATAGTGTGTGTATCAAACGTTTGCTACACTGCTCTTACAAAGGAAGTAAATTCATTAGACGTTGAGCATAGATTCTACCTTAGAAAATGACAAAGAAGTTTTAAAGATTTGCCAAAGGGTATACCAGTTTTAATTACAGTAAGTTATTGTTAACTTATTAACAGGGAGATTAGTGACAAAGGAGGCAGAACAGGTGGGGGTGGTCTCAGGCTATTGGAAGGTCTCAGGGCAAGGCTATTGGAAGGTGGTGACAGGGTGGTAAATCAAGATAGGGGGAGGGAGGGTGGTGACAAGTGGGAGGGTATAACAGGGATGGGGCAGATCAGGGCAGGGGAAGGGTAGTAATAAGGGGGCAAAATAGGGGTCCAAATGGGGTAGATCAGGGCAAGGAGAGGATGGTGATAAGGGTGGTGAAGGGGCAAATTGGGGAAGGAGAAAGGTGGGGGGCAGATCAGGGGTGGAGGACAGATCAAGGCAGAGGGAGGATAGTGACAAAGGGGGGCAGGGTGTAACAGGGGGCAGTAGATCAGGGCTAGGAGAGCATGGTGATAAGGGGAAGGAGAAAGGTAGGGGCAAAACATGGGTGGGAAGGGACAAATCAGGGCAGGGGAAGGGTGGTGACAAGGGGGGCAAAACAGGGGAGGGCATGGCAGGGGGCAGAACAGGGGTGGGGAGGAGCAGAACAGGGCAGGGGAAGGGTGATAACAAAGGCCAGAGTAAGAGTGGGGGAGGCAGATCAGGACAGGGGAAGTAGTGGAAAGGGGGCAGGTGAAGGCAGAGAGAGGGTGGAGACAGGGATACAGCACAGGTGTGGGGAGGGGGCAGGGCTATGGGGTGGTAGTGGTCAGGGTGCACACCAGGGCAAGGGGGCCGAGCCCAGGTCTACCTCCCTGTGCACATCAGGCACTAAGACCCAGAGAGAGCCTTCCTCCAGGAGGGAGGCAATTAGCTACCATAGAGTCTAAGATTCCTAGAAAGGCACCCTAACCACTTAAGCTTCCGGTCCGTTCCCTTTCCATGTCCGTCTCCCTCGCTTCCTGTGAAGTGGGAGGCGGGGCTTAATGCGGATAGCCTCTCTCTGATTGGTCGAGGTAGCCTCCGGCATCTCTCTTCCCCCTCCTCCTTTCGCCCCTCCTCCTCCGTTCCGGGGACTCTCCCGCCTGGCTTGACTTGCTGCTCCCAAGAAGTCTGAGGTAGGGTGCGCGCGCTTCTTGGTCCTCGCGCTGGTGACGTCACTGCAGGGGGGTCGTGGGAGCCAGGTTGGGAAAGAGCCTCCCTGAGGGGAGTCTTGGGGGCCAGGTTGGGAAAGAGCCTCCCTGAGGGGAGTCTTGGGGGCCAGGTTGGGAAAGAGCCTCCCTGAGGGGGGTCTTGGGGGCCAGGTTGGGAAAGAGCCTCCCTGAGGGGGGTCTTGGGGGCCAGGTTGGGAAAGAGCCTCCCTGAGGGGGGTCTTGGGGGCCAGGTTGGGAAAGAGTCTCCCTGAGGGGGGGGTCTTGGGGGCAAGGTTGGGAAAGAGCCTCCCTGAGTGGGATCTTGGGGGCCAGGTTGGGAAAGAGCCTCCCTAAGGGGGGGGTCTTGGGGGCAAGGTTGGGAAAGAGCCTCCCTGAGTGGGATCTTGGGGGCCAGGTTGGGAAAGAGCCTCCCTAAGGGGGGGGTCTTGGGGGCAAGGATGGGAAAGAGCCTCCCTGAGGGGGGGTCATGAGAGCCAGGTTGGGAAAGAGCCTCCCTGAGGCAGGCGGGGAGTGCCTCCCCTTCGGAGCCATGCCATGCATGGGAGCCAAGCAGAGGAGCTCCCTGCCTCAGGGAGGCTCTTTCCCAACCTGGCTCCCATGACCCCCTTCAGTGACATCACTTCCCCTCAAGGCACCAGACAGATCCCTTCCTGGCTGTGGTGGCGCCGCACACCCACACACACACTCACAATCTTGAGAGTGAGGCCGCAGCCCTGCCCACCCTTACCTGGGAGTAAAGTCCTTTGGCAATGCTGGAGCCCACTTCTATTTAGACCTACCTGGCACTGGTCCTCTTAGCCTCATTGGACTTACTTCCAAGGAAACCTGCTGAGGAGCGCAGGAACACCAGCGATGTCCTCTGGTTTCTCAGCGAACAGTAGGGGCAACACCAATGGTATGGGCACAGCTGTACTCAATAGTACGGGCACCACTGGTGGTATAGACACTGCCACTTGTAACACTGTACAGCAGTGTTTCACTATTGGTGTTACAGGCAGCACCAGTAGTACAGGCACTGTCAACTGTAGTTCCGTTTCTCAAGTGGTTTGGGCACCACCAGTGTTATGATTACTTCCACCTGTAACTAGGTGGTGCAGTGTTTCTCAACAAGTGATATGGGTACCACCAGTGGTACAGGCATTGCTGTCTGTAACTCAGTAAAGCAGTGTTTCAACCAATGGTACATGCACCACTGGTTGTACAGGCTACGCCACCTGTAACACTGTAAAACAGTTTTTCTTTACTGATGTTACAGGCAGCACCAGTAGTATGGGCACTTCCATCTGCAATTCTGTTTCTCAACCAGTGGTTTAGGCACCACCAATGGTATGACCACTTCCACCTGTAACTAGGGAAAGCAGTGTTTCTCAACCAGTGGTACAGGTACCACCACTGATATGGGCATGTAGCACTGTATATAGCAGGAATGTCCAAATCTTTTGGCAGGAGGTGTCACTTCATTTCTCTGATACTGTGTCGGGCGGGGGGGGGGGGGGCAGAAAAATGATTTAGATTTCAAATATGAATAAATTTATATTGAATTTACAAGGGCCAAATGAGGGGTCTTGTTGTGGGCCACACTGAAGCTTACCGTGGGCTGCATTTGGCTCCCAGGCTGGGATTTGGACACCCATGGTGTAGAGAGCAATGTTTCTCAACCAGTAGTACAGGTAAAACCAGTGGGATAGGCACCACCAGTGTTGCTTGAGGCGCTGCCTGGTGGTACTTGCTTGATCCTCGGACAGATGGCTCCTGCAGGAATGTGAAACAGACTGCAAAAGGGAGCTTGCCTTAGTGAGTAGAGCTTCAAAACATGTTTTTCCATGGTTGAAAAACTCTCCCATCCACCCTAAGCCCTTTCCTAGTGTCTGTCATATTGTATATGAACTCTAAACCCCAAATTAATTCCTCGGAGTTGGCATTGCTATTTATCAGAGTGCTCAAAGGTTGCTTAGGATTGTACCCTATGGCTACTGTGGTTTGTATCCATGTACTACAGAAGATTTCAAGCCTCGTGCTTGAAAATACTACTCTTAGATTGGTTTGGCTTTTTCAAATATAAAGCCAACATTGCCTATAATATAAACCTGATTTAGAAATAGTCTTTTGTGTTCATGTGTTTTGTGTTGTATGCATAACTTTTACAGGGGTGTGCAAATAATGCAGGATTGGCTCTAAGATGCTTAAGGAAGCATATGAAAATCCCTTTTAAATCTTCTATCCCATATTAACCTTATCAAATGATGCTTTCTCAGTGTGAAGACAATCGAGCATCCCTTGTGAAAATGTCCTTATAGGGAAATCTAGACTTCTGTATCTTTTGATAGCATCACTTGTGTATCCCAACCTTGCTTGTTTTCTTTCTGTCCCATATCTGGTTTGGGGAAATGTCCCTTTGACAATATGGTATTAAAACAATCATTTTCTGCATCAATCATTTTCTGCATCCAACATACAGAGCTCTTGAAATGCACTAGTCTCTCATGCATACTTACTGGAGAACAAGTTCATTTGAAAACAGTGGGACTTACTTCTGAGTAAACAGATCAGTAAACCTGTCTTCTAGTACCTTGAACTCTGAGATCTGCTTTCTCAGCCCTACTCTGTATTTTCTTAACCCTGAAAACCATTCACTTTGAGTTATTTCATAGACTGGCAAAGTTTAGACACAGTCTTGAGAGTCTCCGGTAAAGACAACATTGTTTGCTGTCTCAGAAATTGAATTGTCATGGGACGGAGCAAAAGTTAATACCTGGGAGTTTGTGGCAGGTATACTTCCTCCTTCACCTATCTAATAGTCTGCTAAAGGTAATTTGGCAGCTCCGGATAGGCTGCAGGGAAGGAGGAGTGGCATGAATAGAAGTAAGATAGTTGCAGAACAGATCACCATGTGAAATTACAAAGAACAGTTAATACCCAAACATTCTATGATAACTAAGCGTGTTGTGATTGCCTGCTAACTTTATAAATTGAGCAAATTACTCAATGCTCTTTTATAAGTGCTCTAGTAAGAAGCCTTTATTGTAAGTATGTATGTGTAGGTGGCTATATAATGTGCTTTCAAATCATATCCTGACCCTTGTTGTCACATCCTTACAAGATATCACCTATTCTAATGCTGTTGACTGCCTTTACGATTTGCTACTGCATGTCTCAGTGATAGCTGATCACCAATTGCTACTTTCATTGATGCTTTGCAAATGATGTACAAAGGAAAATCCTTGGGGTTGATATGAATGAATTGCCCATTCCAACCATATGCTGTCGCTGCAGAAGCAAATGTTACTGATCCAATAACAACAACAGTATTTCTATATATCGCTTCTCAACTAATTTGGCTGTAGCAGCATACTCTTCTGAGTAGGGTGTGGCAGAACCTCACCTCTCTGTGTATCCTGCTTGTTTCTAGCAAACAGTCCTGATATAGGTACCTCGTCCTGCTATAGATAGCCATCACCTATGTTTTGGCCTCATTCTCCTGATCTTGTAGCCAACTTCTCCAGTAATGTTACAAGAACACTATGGGCTGCTGTTGCAGTGAAACTGGAGTTAGGACAAGGGTTTGGCACTACACATGATGCAGGAATCCTAGCATATGACATCTTGCAATTGGGCATACGTTGCTGTGCCAATCAGAGCATGTTATGGTTGCTTTAAATTAGTCTACCAGTTTAGTTTTCTCTAGAACATTATGAAGGGCGAAGGGATAGCATAAAGCTTTTTGGCCTAAATTCAGCTCAAGCCAACCATGACTAAGTCCCAGTGAAAAAGTTAGTCTCACAATTGATCTCAATGATCAATTTCTTTCAGTAGGCGTTGTGATTAACATTGGTAGGATCAGAGCTTTGTCTACAGCAGGATATCATAGTTCTATTTTTATCTTTCTTGGAACAGGCCATGGCCCACTTCCAGGACCTCTCAATAGTAATAGCTGCCTTTGAGAGCATGCAGGACAAACCTGTATCATGTATGCAACTGCATTGCATCTGTCTTTCAGAGTGAGGCTGCTTTTGCCCCAGAAGTTGCATATAGCCAACATAGCTTGCAACTTGTGATAGACTTTATCTCCATGCATCTGTTCAATGCCCTTTTAAAGATATTGCAGCCGTATGCCATCACCACATCCTATCACAGTAAGTCCCATAGATGAATTATATGCTGAATAAATAAATAATACTTGTTAAATCTCCCCACAATCTTTTTTAGTGGGTGATCCTGGTCCATCCGCCCCAGTGCACCAATTTTTTGATCACTTCTGCATCTTTTCCAGTTTCTAGAATATCCAACTTTCCAGTGCTGATGCAGCCAAATTGCAGCCCCAAGGTAAGGGAACAAATACTACCTTACCTTATGGGGCAGAGAAGCTCCCTCACCCCCTGCTCCCATAGCAGGATGCAGTGCATGCCCTGTTGGCTTGGCTACAGCAATGCTGCAAAGTTTGACAGGACTGAACCGAAAGTGACACTGGGCTCCTTCTAGTGGCACAGGGCTCCTTCTAGTACTGACAGCTGATAGCTAGTGGTTATCCATGAACTGTCCAATGCCTTTCTCACTCGTGTCTCACTACTTCTCAGCCTTGTTCCCTTCTGCTCTCCCTTCCATCGCCCTTTCTTTTCATGTTCTCCTCTCACCCACGCTTGCATGCTAACCAGTTTTCAGCAATGTTGTAGGTGTTTCAATAAAGCTGTAGCTCAAAAGAAAGGTGATCAAAAAGGCAGCAGTTTTGTTTTCTCTGCTTACATAGAGCATGCATGCCAGTTACTGTAGGTAAGTTGCTAGAACTTGGCAGGAATTTGTAGAAAGCATATATCTGGAGCTAGGAGGAATATTTTTCTTTCTCGTGCTATGTGACTGACAGCATTTTAATTGCAAAGGTAAGAATCTTCAAATTAATACATAGTTAATAAGAAAATAACATCTGCAGATTCCATGTAGCCATCATTTTAGTGGCATGTCTTTAATGAGCTTGTGTAGTCTTCTTTTAAAACCATTTAAACTAGTGTCCATTGCTCCATTTTGTGGTTGTGAATTCTATAGATCATTTTGACATATGGTACTTTCTTTTGTCCATCATCCAAACAGTTTGAATTGTGAATTTCAGTGCAATGAGAGAGGGGAAAAATCCCCTTACTTTGCTGCTTTTTTGTACACTTCATGATGTTATAAACATTTATGCAGGCCTCTGTCAGTCTTGAAAGACTATGGTATCATGCTTGGCGCTGCATACGCTGCATGCAAAGCACGAAAGCCTGGGTTAGATTGTTATGGAGGATAGGCTGTTACCCAAGATCACATCTATGATCTTGATGGTCATGCTACTTCTTTTCTGCCTTCTGCTACCCCTTTTTGGGGGACCTTTATATGAACAGGGGGCCGTCCCCTGTTTGAGTAGCTCTGGTATGTAGAGTATGTGATTAGGATTTTTTTTAAAAAAATCAGTGTGCTTTACATTACACTTGCTTAAATCAAACTTTGTTTGCAATAAGATTAATATTTTTTCTCCACCTGCCTCTGTCTCCCACCTTTCTCTTAGAACAATGTGGAAGTCAAAATGTAAGCTCATGCATTTATTCAGCTGCAGCTAGTTGTGAATGTAAGTCTGTCAGGGTTATGAGTACTCTACAGGAAGACTACTCTATTTCCCGCCTGTTCTGTTTTTAGTGAGCATATTTCCCCATCTCTTTCCACTTCTGAAACTTGATTTCCCACCCACTTCTGCTCACTTGAGCAACGTCCTGGTTTTTGCTTGGAATGACTCAAACATTCTGAAAATGTGATAAAATAAACTTGAATTCAGTGCCATGTTCAGCACCTTTTCTGTTGGACTTGCTGTCAGAAAAAATTTTAAATAAAGGCAAAGGGATTTTGGAAGGAAGCAGTTATAAAGCTAACATTCCAGTATAAACATGTATATGCTAACCAATTGATGTTAATGTTGTCTTGCTTCAGAACCTCTGCTTAGGATCCTCTTCTACTTCACAGTCCCTCACGGTCCTATATAACAAATACAAGAGAAGTCGAAGATCAAGGTAAGAGACTTCATGTGCTAGGATTTTTTTTTTTACTCTGTGCATTCATGAGTGAAATTGTTTTTGGGTTTTAATGTATTTGAATTTGCAGGGAAATTTCAAATGAAGTGCTCTTAAACCCAGCTTGGTATCTGTAAATGGAAAATGCAAATAGTAGAATTTGCATAATTCATAGGAGGCTTACTCCAGAAAAAGGCTTTTTTGGATTGTAAAACCTAAAATAGCATTATGGTATGTGGGAGCTTTGAATATTATCCCTGCAAACTGTATATCCTCAAACAGCCTCTGGGAACAAACCTGACCAAGAGGAGTTGTAAAACAAAGCAGCAAAGTGCACTATGTGGTTGGGATGTTATAGTGCAGTATGTGGTTGGGATTAATATGAATTATTCCTTGTCCATTACATGCTTCTAGCACTGAAAAAGATAGCATTGCTGGCAGTGAGAAGCTCCAGCAAACTGAGCAAATGAATGATTCGAAGTGGCTCTTGTAGGAAAAGACCTCAGTGTCTGTTTCCAGAGATGAAGCTTTCTGTTAATGCTGTGTCATGTGACATACATAATCTTGAATAAACCATAATTGGCGTAGACAGTTTTGTATAAGATGCACCTTTGTCAGGATTGTTCCCTTGGAAAGAAAAGACACCACTGAGACACAATAGAGAGAATTACAAAATTGCACTAAAGATTATTGAATTTGATGTGTTTCAGTTATGACTCTTTTTTAGGGACATGTCAGGTTGTATTTTTTAAAAAAATGTTTGTCATAACAAAGTTACATTAAAATTAATGGGAGTTAAGTGAATAGCAGCTTTATTTCATTGATACCTGTGGGTCTTAGCCATCACTAATTTTGGATACAACCCTAGGGTTTTTAAAATCTTGGATTTATGCAAATTTTGCATAGATTTGCTCTTCTGTGTTGTCTCCAAGCCCTTATAGAGACTTGGGCTGCAATCCTAAAGTTACTTTCCTGGGAATAAGTCCCATTGAACACAATGGTGCTTACTTCTGAGTAGACATGGTCTTACAGCCCAATTCTAAGTAAATTGCTCTTACAACCCAATCCTAAGTAAATTCTCCCACATCAAAGCAGAGGTGCAGTAAGGGAATTTCAGCTGCTGGAGATCTCTTTGGGGTAAGGTCTAGCAGATGCAATGAGTCAGATCAGACCTACTCCAACAGTATAGCTGATGCAAGTCTAAGATGATACACATCAACAAATCAGGCCTGGGAAGGAGGAAAGGGTATGACATGTGCCAGTATGACTTATCCCACTCTCTTCCAGGCCTGATCTGTCCTTCCTATGTCCCTTCATTGACCTCCTATCACAGCCCCATACTTCCCCCATATTCACCTGCTCTGGTGGATGTTACTTCAAGCACCGGTGCCTGCTAGAAGGTCTGGCTTTCCTGTCAGCATGTGCTGCATGTGCTGCTCTGGCCTTATCACAAAGCACTTTAACACACTATTAAGACTGTAAATCCTGTTCTTTCTGGATCATGCACCTATGGTTACAGTCTTCTATTTAAAGCTCAGTCCTAATCACGTCTACTTAAAAGTAAACCTCATTGTGTTCAAGGGGTTTTACTCCTCGGAAAGTGTGTTTAGGATTGTGCTTTCGTGACATTGGCAGTACATTAAAAAAGATATAAAGTTGGCATACAGGCCTAAATAAGATTTAGAGCACAATCCTAACCATGTCTACTCAAAGGTAAACCCCATTGTGTTCAATTGGTCTTACTCCCAGGAAAGTGTCTTTAGGATTGCAGCCTTAATCTTGATTTAATTTAGCTCTGCAAATGTTGGCAGTTACTTGAGCAGAACAAGAAAATAACAGTTAGTGGGGATGTTTTGATATCCTGCAGTAAAATGCATTTTCAGTCCAATAGTTTTGTAGATACTCAGGGTGTTTTTTCAGTGCAGTGGATTTTCTGTTACACGGATTGCCTGTCTTTAGCTCCAGTGCAGAACACGGAATATCAGAGTTGAAAAAGATATTTCTCATTTCTACATTTGTGCAGGGCATTCTTTAAATACAAGAATATATGAAGGAAGGCGTTGAGGAATCTGCTGAGGATGAGGCGACTGAACCGGAAGAAGACCTTGAATTTAATGAAAGAATTAGATGCCTTTCCAAAAGTTCCTGAAAGCTATGTAGAGACTTCAGCAACTGGAGGGACAGGTAAGGCTTACTGATGGGTTATTTTTGCTTTAAATTGAATTTTAAGTCTAAGAACTGTAATTCTATTAATGGCTGTTAAGAAAAAGAAAGTGTAGCATTATGTTGAGTAACCCTTGCTTGCCTTATTAAACCATACTTCCAACATCTCTTCCTCCCAACTTTTAATTAAGGATCCACTCCAATAGAGTTTATTTAATTTTATGACAAGCTGTACCTGCTGAAATTCTCTCTCCTACACTATTGTTAAAGGTGCAAGATCCCTAAAGTCACTCAGCTTGCCCATAATATAATGCATTCAGCTTGCATTCATAATATAATGCACAGAAGGTCAATAATAAAAAAAGAATCTTTGCAAGAACATGCAAAATTCTTATTAATTATTTAATATTTGAGATCTGATGGTTTTTATAGCTGCATCTTAGTGACTTTTTAATATTATGTAAAAGGTATTTTATACTTTTATGCATTTAATAGCTTATTTATATTTTAATGTTGTAAGCCTCCTTGGGTGCTATTCAGAGTGAAAGATACAGTTTAAAGCAAATGTGTATCCATTCTGTGCATGTTTCTGCTGGCAACAATGTGGAATGGTAAGGCTTTGCCATCACAACACACTACCATTGGTACCTAATGCAATTAGGCTGCAATTCTGTATATGCATTCCTGAGAATAAGTTCTACTGAACACAGCAGGACTTACTTCTGAGTAGACATGTGCAGGACTGTCCCATAAAGCAACTTCTTGTATTCATATATTTTCCTCTTGGTACTATCCACATATGATCACCAATTTTGTGGTAACAGTTGATCAGACTTAATGTGGGGTGGGAGATTCCTATTGTGCTAGGAAATTTTACTCTGTCAAGGAATCCTATTTACCCCATTCAGCTGCTTAGATACGTCCATTCGAGTTTATTCCTGGAAAAAAATCACTTTATTGCATTTTATCCTATACTTGCTTTGAGTAAGTGCAATACAGTGGTGCCTCACATACAAGTTTAATTTCTTCCAGAAGCATGCTTGTTATGTGAAACGCTCTTTATGTGAAGTGGGTTTTTCCATAGGAAATAATAGAAACTCAAACAATTGGTTCCACAACCCAAAATATTCATATAAAATATTAACTGTATGTAAAAATGATGACAAAACATTGGAATTGAATTCAGTACATGCATTAAATGTGCATGATCCTATGAAGTCTACTTAGGCTGAAATCCTAAAAATACTTTCCTGGGAGTAAGCCCCATTGAACACAATGGGGCTTACTTCTGGGTAGACATGGTTAGGAGGCTGCAATCAAAGACATTTTCTTCTGCAATCCAAGACACTTGCAAAGCTCTCCACTTACTCCTTCTCTTCATCCTGAGCCTTTCTCTCCCCTGCTCCCTTTTGGCTAGGACTGAGCTGCTTTCCTCTTCTCCAGTGCTGTTCTCTCGTTCTGCCTAGCAGACACCAAGTCACAGGAGGAACAGCGCAGAATTGTTCCTTTCACTATGGGCAGGTGCGCTAGGCAGCCCTGACGCTTTTTAAAAGGTCTGCCGGCCAGTGCGTCTGCCCCAACTGCCAACGAGTGTACTTGTTAAGTGAAGCAACACTTGTTACGTGAGGCAGAATCCTAGAGAAATTTTTGCTTGTTATGTGGCTCACATGTTAAGTGAGGTACCACTGTATACTGTTTCTCCTGAATCTTCAAAAATGGTTCTGAAATGCAGAACAGCATTGCTCTGGGGGAGGATAATCTTGTTTAAGTTTGCACTTGCTTTGTGCAGCAGAAAAACTGTCCAATTTAAATCACTCTATGTTTTCTAGATGGTACACATCTTTTATATTCATCTAGATGGTACACTTCTTTTTTTCTTTGTAAATTTAACCAACTTTTAAAATTTTTTGTTTTTCAGTTTCTCTAATAGCATTTACAACAATGGCTCTCTTAGCTATAATGGAGTTTATGGTATATCGAGATACTTGGATGAAATACGAATATGAAGTAGATAAGGATTTTACTAGGTAACTTTTTTCTTATTTATTTTTTCAACTTCTGCCTCTTGATACATCCTTTAAAAAAACTCTCTTCACAGTCTTAAGACAACAACTTCCACATTGTAATGCCTTAGAAACAGCAATGCTCCAGTGCTAAAGAGACTAAAAACAAAACTATTAGTGGTCTCCTGGGGGGCAGAAAAATTCAGAAGGCTTAAATCTGCTGTAATAAACAGCAGAAGATGGTAGAATCCAGGCTTGTTCAAACCCCAAACAGCTGGGAGAATGATTTATTTCTCCTAGGGCCAATTTATACATTACCTGGCAACATGTGAGCTATTTCTATGTGGTTCAATACCGCCCATATTATTCCTGTAATGTGTGTAGGAAGCAGTCACATGGAACATGGTGGCTCTTTCAGTGCTACTATCACCCCTGTAATGGTTAGTAACTATCAGTCTTGAACCATGTGATGATACTGCACAATCATATGAACTGTGCAATGATCCATGTGAGATCCACCTATATAGAAGCAGATCATACATTGCCTTATTATATATGTACCAGATCTTCTTATTTAAAATATCTGGTTGCTGTTGGAATTGCTAGTTCTTCCATTTGTGGGTGTAGCAACTAAAGGCCCAATCTTATCCAATTTTCCAGTGCCGACACAGTCATTGTGCAGCCTGAGGAAAGGGACACACCTTACCTTGAGAAGTAATCCATTACAGCCTCCCTGCACTACAAAATGCAGGACAAGTCTGAATGCCACTTCTGCATCATAGCTAAAAAGTGGGATAGTTTTAGACCCTACTTTTTCTATTAAACCTGAGCGACCAATATAATTGTAACAAGACCTATCCCTTAACCTTGGTTAATAACTGACTGAGGAAGGGTTGTGAGACTGTATAATCTATCACAGACTGAATTCTTCTTCATTTGTCAATGCTTAAAATTGGTAAGGGGCTACATGAGGGCCAGTTGTAACCATGGTTAATGTTCACCCATTGTTTAAGTTTGCTGTGATTTTTTACCAGATTTTTTTCATTCCTGCTTAAGATAAAATCTGCAGGGTTAACTTTGGTTAATCTTGGAGTTTATGGGCAAAATCTAGAGTAACTACATGGAGTCCTGGCTCCGGTGTAAGAACAACTTACTCTGGATTCCAATATGAATTTTCCATATGTTTTCACTAGGTGCTGCAGTAACTACGGGTGCAGGTAAAGTCTCTTATGTGCTCCCATAGTTACTCTGGATTGGGGGTAAGTAGTTCTTAAGGCCTATCAAGAGATAGCCAGAGCAAGTAAAGCTGAGACAAGTTAAAAAATGTCTTCAGTCTTCTGAATTGAGAGAACTTTTAATTTTTGACCTCATTCAGTCTAGCTTATTTGCCATATGCTTGCCTGACGTCTGTTTAGGAACTGTAACCTTATTGCTTCTCTTTTAGAAGCTGTTGTGATATTAACACTTTTGAAAATAAAAGCTGTTATGTATTTTGGCTCCTCACTCAGTTGTCATGGGGAAAATTTGACATCAGTCTAAAAAAGCGATGAAACACAGGTGGTATTTGTAAATTTTGAGGTGTTGTCAAAAAAAATCTCAAATTCAAAGGGAGTCTTTTCAAAGTAAAATGCTAATTTTGGCCTATTGGTTAAATTTTACTGAGTAGCTCCCTAGGAGTAAAAAGTGGTATTAAAAATATTCTTAAACAGTCCCATGTACATGCAATAAGTATGCATGATAATTGCAGTCTTTCCTAAATTTCTAAACCAGCTTTCTTCAATTACTGGTGGTATTCCAGTTGGTATCCAGTGGTACTTGCAGGACCTGCAGATCCCTGCTGTCTTGCAGTAAGACCAACAATGCAACATGACAGGCAGCGATAGGAGGCAGGGCTTGGCAGGCAGGGGTCTGGCCTGCACTTTTCACATGCTCAAAAAAGCCCTCCATCTGCCTTGAGGCTCTTACTGGTTGGTATTTTTCTGTGTATGTATCTGGTCTCCTAATCCTGCAGTAACTCAGTTGCATCACTGTCAATTTCTTCTGGTGGACCATGCAGAGTAGTACAGTGGGAGACAAACATTGACAAATTCTGGTCTAGACTAGCAGTATTCGAAGTGGGGGTTTTGGAACCCCTTGGGGTCCCAACCTCAGGTCAAGGGGGTTGCAGTAGGGTGGGATCTGCCATCTTGGAATCTGGAACTGGGCTTTCCTGAGAGTAAGTCACATTGAACAAAATTGACTTACTTACACATAGGACTTTATGTGCTCTGGCGTCTTAATGTGTCAGATCCCAGTAAGTTTGATGGGGATCCCAGGCTGAAATACATCTAAACATTTTGGCAAGAGAGCTACATCATCTCTTTGACACTGTGTTGGGTGCCAGAAAAATGATTTACATTACAATTTGAGTAAATTTACATAAATTTAAATATAAGAGCATATTAAGTACATTGCAAGGCATGTCTTAGGTCAGATGGAGGAGCCATATTAAGACTTGCCATGGGCTTCTGGGCCAGACTTTGGACAGTCACTCAAACATTTGTACAACTTTATTGTTTAATAAATTTAATAAATTTAATAAATTGTGCAAATTTATTTTATTGTGCTGCTAAATAACCTATTTACTTGAATATAGTGCTCACCTTTTTCAGCCAAGTTTAGTTTCCAAAATCGAGGTGTACATTAGATTCAATGGCGCATTAGATTTGAATAAATACAGGTGTCTATAGGTCAGTATTTAATTTAACGGTTTACTACATTGTGATTAAAATGTAACATAAGCCCATTGTTGTATAAAGTCGTGGAATTAGGTAAAAATCATAACATTAATCCATTGCCATTTTATTATTATGTAATTCATTACTGTATGCAGTAAAATTGAATTTTGTACCTGCTCTACAGTTGTGCGTTACTAGTAAATATTTTAAAAATCTCAAGCCTTTATGAATAGGGATTCAAGTAAATACAGGTATATAGGCTACAGTATAGTTCACATGAAGATAACTTATGGTGCAGTCTATTGCATGTCTATTCAGAAGTAAGTTCCCACTTTCTTCAAGAGGACTTACTCTGTGATACATGTGTATAGGATTACAGCCTTATTTATTGTGTGGGAGTTTCTTGAGATATTGTACAGGTGTAAGAAGTTTCTTGAGATCTTATACAGGTCTTGTAAGAAGCTGACGGAACATACAAAGATCCAGGTCTTGCTTGCGTCCTGAGCACACTCTTGTACTGTAGTGAGTCTTGGACCCTTTATGCATGTCAGGAGAGAAAGCTGAACACCTTTCATATGCGCTGTCTCCGACGTATTCTTAACATCACCTGGCGTGACAAAGTTTCAAACAACGCAGTCTTGGAACGTGCTGGAATCTCTAGCATGTTCACACTTCTGAAACAGCGGTGTCAATGCTGGCTTGGGCATATCGTGAGAATGGCTGACGGTCGGATTCCAAAAGATCTCCTATATGGAGAATTAGTGCAGGGAAAGCACCCTAGAGGGAGACCACAGCTGCGATACAAAGAACTGCAGGAGGGATCTAAAGGCCTTGGGAACAGACATCAACAGCTGGGAAACCTTGACCTCCAATCGTTCAGCGTGGCCTTCTTCAACTGGAAGAGGCAATTGTTCGGCAGGCTGAAGCAAAGAGACAGACCCGAAAGCAGCGAAACCTGGGGCTTGGGCAGGGGATGGAATTTATTTGTCCTCAGGGTGGAAGGGATTGCCACTCTCAAATTGGCCTTTTTAGCCACACTAGATGTTGTTTCAGGACTTCCAATCAGAGCATGATACCATAGTCTTTCGAGACTGAAGGATGCCAGTGAAGGATGCCAATGTACAGGTTTTCTTTACAGACAGACAACTAGATAAAGATGTGTAAATATAGGGTGACGTGTACAGAAAGATTTCTTTAAACAACAATGCCAACTTGTTTCCTTTATTCCTTCCTCTTGAGGATGGGAACATATGCAGAGATGAAGCAAATTAAGCTGCTCATGTTCAGGTAGCCTAATTAAAACTTCCCGCAAGAAGATGCTATTTCTTCAAGGCTGGAGCTGGTTGAATTAATTGGCCTCAAAGGAGAATACTCACATTTTCCTGTGCTTGGCAGCTAAATACGTAGTCTAGCAATTATTTATAAAGCACCATGCTCAACACTATTTACTTGAGATCCAGAATCAGCAGTTTAACTGGGTGGATTGGGAAGATCTGTGAAGAACAGATTCTCCACTACTCTGCAGTCCATATGAACCATGGAACAGCGAAGAGCTGAGAGGGAGAATGGGGGAGGCGTTAAGGAGGCATTCTGGGGTACAGTAGAATGGGTGGGAAGCATGCCAGAAGGGGAAGGAGGCAGGTGCAGAAGAGCTCCACTCCTCTGAATCAGAACCTCTATGGAGGGGAGTCCTCCCACCACAGGCAGCTCAGGATTGGACTGCCCATAAGGTCATTCAGATACAGCAATATTTTCATCAGGCAAGGAGGGTTGGGAACAAGCCTTATGTTTCCCTTTTCACTACCCTTTCCAAGTTCGGCTTAATCACCATCATCAAACCAGTTTTACCATTACATTTACACTGATGAACTGTGCAAACCTGGATTGCAAACAACCATTTGTACACAGAGAAGGCCAGATCAAACAAAATGTGGTTGAAAATGTGACTTCTGCTGCTTTTGAGTACAGGTGTATCTTCTTTTTCCCAAACTTCTGATATGCCAGGGAAATCATGGTTTGTTGACCCACAGTCCCCTGGCTGATTCAAACCCAGAGCTATTATCTGAATCACAAATCATGATTCATGATTTAATCACAGTTAAAACAATAGCTCTGGTTTCAGTTTAACAAACCACAAACAAACTCTGGTGCACGAGCAGAGTGCTGGTTTACAAACAGTGACATTCAGGAGGTAATGGGGGGCATATGAACTTCAGAAGGCTAGAAGCTGCTTTCACAGTTGAAAAAATGTCTGAACCTATATTCACACAGTAAAGAAAGTAGAGCAATTATCATTCAAGACTTTAATAATGTTTATAAGGCATGCCAGTTCTTGGGAGCATGTAAGCGTTAAATAAAGCATTATTTATACAGTACATTATGCAGTAAGAATATTGAAAATTAAGTTTTATTAAGGGCAAAATCCATAGCAGTTATGGGTCCACATAGTTACGTCACCCTCTAATGTTATTTTATGGAAAGTCATCTTAACAGCTCTGGAGCAAGGGGCTTAATTTCACTTTAGGATATAGAACTAAGGCTTCAAGAAGTATAGAGCATTCTTGGTGACATGCCATGTGTTTTAGTTCGTAGATGCCTTGCCAAAACAAAGCTGTTAAACTTACTTTTAATGTTTTCTTCTAGTAAATTAAGAATGAATATAGATATTACTGTTGCGATGAAGTGTCAATGTAAGTATTTTCAGGTAATACAATTCTTTTTTTTATTTTGATATAACTATGTTGTCACTGTAAATTAAAAACTGCACATTAGCTTAAAAAATAAGGCGGATGCCAAAAATAGCATCCCTGTACTGATCTTTTCTTGTGAACTTGCTTGATGTTGTGATATCTTTTTGCTTAGAGAATTATTTTATTGTTAATTTTGTCTTCGTTTTCTTTTTTTAAGAGACAGAATTATGGGATAGGAATGTGATTTATATATTTCACCCAATATAGAACCCAAAACTCTGAAATAACCACAAACTTTCTTAATTAAGTTTCCTGGGAGCTTTTTTGTGAATAGGTGCCCCTTGAATTTATTTGTAAATTGCAAGAGATGACAGTAGTCTTTATTAACAAGCAGCTCAGCTTGTTGCTGTCTTGTAAGGGACTCTTGACACTTTCAGGTCACTTGTTAGGATGTTCGTATGTCCTCTTTGTGACATGTTACAGTTGGTTGATTTTTAAAGCTTGTATTTAACAACCATGTTTGTGTGTGCTCTGACATATTGAAATCCCATTAGAAAAGTTGAGTTCTTCCTTTTCTTGGTTAGGCTTGAAATAGTTAAGTTTGAAATGATCAATAGATAACAGTTTTCAGGATTTTTATTATTATTCTGTCTCTCCTTATACTTTAATTTGAAAAAAAGATATTGGAGCTGATGTCTTGGATTTGGCAGAAACAATGGTTGCCTCTGCAGATGGATTACTTTATGAACCAGTAAGTTGATTTTATTTTATTAACTAGCGAAAAGAGTACCCACATTGCAGGACTAACATTTCCCCATACTCCATCCCCCCATAGCACATCAGTCCCCCCCGTGCGCATCAGCCCCCCCTGCACAACTTCCCCCCCTGCACAACTTTTCCCCATTCGCATCAACCCCCCCATGTGCAACATCTCCCATGCGCAACATCCTCTCCAGTGCAACCTCTTCCTCCGAACAACATCCCCCAGTGCACTGAGCACCAAATTGGCTGTATGTTGGTCAGTCTTCCACGTTAAGTATAGGACAAAAAGACGTTGCACCCCTTTTCAGCCCCTTAAGGGTTAAATTTCTCCAGATTGGTTCTTGGTGAGTGTTCATGTGACAGAAGGAACTCCTTCCACAAATTTCATGCTTCTAGGTCTGGGGGTTGGGGCGGAATGTTGATGAATCATCAATTCTCCAATGCAAAGTATAGGGAGAAAACACATTGCACCCCTTTTCACGCCCTTCTAGTTGGAATTTCCGAAAACCAATTCTTAGTGCACCCTCAGTCATGGAAGGAACACCCACCCCAAATTTCACACTACTAGGCCCAGGGGTTTTGGCAGGGCGTTGGTGAGTCAGTCAGTGACTTTTCTTTTATATATATATAGATAAAAGATTCCATGACCCAGTGGCTCACTATGTGTTTGATTGTGTTCAAACTGTGTTTTTCTTTTAGAGAGAGAGACAGAGTGTGTATGAATGTATCATTTACTGTAAATAATGTTCAACTTCATGCTTTAGCAATGGTGTGTCTTAGAGGTGTATTTTTCAATTCAGTAGTTATGTATAACTAATTGAATCATGCATAATACATCACAGCTTGAGCCTGAGATTGTCGTCTGATTAAAATCTACACATGACCAATTGTCTGCAGCCTGTGCTTTCTGATCTGTCTTTCTTCTTCATTGCAGGTAATATTTGAACTTAGTCCCTTGCAGAGAGAATGGCAAAGGTACTCACCTACGAACAATATTGTGTACATCTGTTAAAACTAAGGCATGAAAATAATTGCTTATAATGTGCAAAGATGTGTTATATTGTGTCCTTTGCTGACCTTGGCATTTTGAGTGATCTCTGCTTATTGTCCTGCAGTGTAGATTGTCCTGCAGGATGATTGCACCTATTGAGAATACTCACAATATGAATACACATATTGCATTTTCTTTACTTTCAGAACTCTTTGAATATGTGATGTAATAAACAGAAAAAGTACCGTATCTCCTTGAATCTAATGCACACCCATTTTCCAGCCAAATTTAGTCTCCAAAATTGGGATGCACATTAGATTTGATGGTGCATTAGATTTGAGTAAATATTTTGATATATATAGGTCAATATTTTGTTTAACAAAAAAAGCAACTTCCTCAGCGCTTGTACCGTGCGATGACAGTGTCTACTTGTTGTGGATTTGAATTGCATCCAGTTTATTGTATTGAAATAAAAATGTAACATAAACCCATTGTATAAAGTAGTGCAATCAGGTTAAAAATCATAACACAACATAACGTAAACCCATAACTCATTGTTATATGTGGTAAAATGAAATTTTGCATCTGATTTGCAGCTGCGCTTTGCAGTTGCCAGTAAACATTTTTTAATCACAACTCTTTTAAAATTGGGGTTTGCATTATATTTGATGGCACATGAGATTCAAGTAAATATGGGTATTTTGTTTCCTTTCTTACATTTAATGTGTGCCATGATTTTGATAGCTGTATTTAGGCCTTTCATGTTCTACTGACTCTAGGGAAGAGATGGAGCAGAGTGTTCTACATATTGGTAAAGAAAACTTTCCACTTGACAGATTACAAGATGTGGTTGGCGGGTCTGTGTTTAGTTTTGTGTGTCACAAGTTTTGCAGGCCTTCTCTGTCTCCTGGAGAAAACCTGCTGCAATTTCTTGGTGTGAGGATAAACTAGCAAGTCAGTCACTGAGCTGTTCATCATGTTGCCCTCCTTGCTTGTCTTCCATCTTATATACCTGTAATATTGTGTATGTGTACATAGAAAATATTAAGCAGTTATATTATATTGGGCTGTGGGTGGCGCGAGCAGTTAAGACGCTGTGCCTGTTAACCAGCAGGCCAGGGTTCGAGACCCAGGTTGGCCCCACAAGACAGGGTGAGCTCCTGTCCTTAGCCCAGCTCTGCGATGCCAGCTGGATCCAATCATATTGGCTCTGTCTTTCCATTGGACTAATTCAGTGGCGTGGAGAGGGGGGATCTGCTGCTTGGGTAACAGCCGATCCTCCATAACAATCTAACCCAGGCTTTCATGCTTCGTATGCAGCACCAAGCACGATACCGTAGTCTTTCAAGACTGACTGAGGCCTGCTTTTTTATATTATTTTAGAAGAGCTGCTGAATTATTCCTTGTGTTATGTATTCAAATTATAGGATGCTGCATGTGATTCAGAATCGGCTGCAGGAAGAACACTCTCTTCAAGATGTAATATTCAAAAGTGCATTTAAAAGTGCTTCGACAGCACTACCGCCAAGGTTAGTGGATGCTTTCTATGATTTATATTGCCCTTCACTTTAAGCATGTAATGTATATTAAGGAAACTGATTTATTACTTACTCTAAAATCCAGAGTAACTATGGGAGCACGTAAGAGATGTTACATGCACCTATAGTTACTGCACCACCTAGTGAAAACCTATGGGAAATTCATATTGCAATCCAGAGCAAATTGTTCTTACACCAGAGCAAGGACTCCCTGTACTTACTTTGGATTGCGCCCTTAACAGTTTGTGTCCCTACACCTGCTTATTTAGACACAAATTGTCTGCGGATCATCAGGCAGGAAAGCTATATAAATGTCTGAGGTGGTCTATGTGTTACCAAAAGACCTAGGCTACAATGCAGAGTAACTACGGGACCTTTTACACAGACGTAGTTATGGTGCCACTTATGGGAAACCTATGGGAAATGCATAGATTAATTCAGAGTAGGTGCCTTTTAACGTCTTTCCGTAGTTACTCTGGATTGTAGGGCTAGCCAAGGGTATTATTAATTAATGTTTTCCTTTTAAAAGGGAGTAGGCAACAGCCCTTTTTGCTGTTTTCACAAAGAGAAATAAAACCAAAATACAATTATTTAATGAATATCTTTAATAATATTTAAAGATAATTTAATTATAATTTAATTAATAAATAACAAATAAAAAAGCAGGCCTCCGTCAGTCTTGAAAGACTATGGTATCGTGCTTGCTGAGGAGAAATAGTGTCCATTTGAGGTATATGGATCCATTGGACAATAGTGATGATGTAATGCAACATTGGTTGTAGTTTGTTCAAAATTAAATATGAGGGAATAACAATAAAAAAAGAGGAAAACAATATTGGAAGGATTATTTTTAAGAGATTTATGATCTTTCTCTCTCTCTCTCTCTCTTTCTCTCTCTCTCTCTGATAAAGAAACTATTCACAAGTATTCAAAATGGAGGTCACTGCAGGGATAAGGAAGAATGTCTTCACCCTTAGCTGCTTCTTTCAACAACCCTAATAACTTGTTCTCCTTTTGTCCAACAGAGAAGACAACTCACTACAGCCTGAAGATGCATGCAGAATTCATGGGCACCTGTATGTTAATAAAGTAGCAGGGAATTTTCACATAACTGTGGGCAAGTATGTTCATTTTGCTTACTGAAAACCCTAAATCCCCCCTCATCAAATTTTGGGTGTACCGGTTTGTCTCTCCTTTTTATGTGAATAATAGTCCTGCTATTCAGATATGTTTGAGCCATTCCATCAGTTGCACTTTGGAGAAAGGTGGATGCCCCTGAGTGATACCCACGTGAATCAGTTTTTATTCATGTTGTGTTTCCTATGTGCAGGTTTCTAACATTGTGACAGTCTTATATATTCTACCAGTTTCTCATGCTAGTGACAGGAAATAAATCTGGTTTCATACCAGCCCATTTCTCTTTTTGCAGGGAGATGAGAAATGTATGACCCATTCATATTATCTGTTTCCTGCTACTTTCAAAAAATATTCTAACCTCCATTGTGATCCGTTATGAATATACCAAGTTTATTCACTATTGCAGTAGCCCACCTGCCTGCCGTCTCATTAGACTTTTCAAAACTTAGCTGCTTATATCTCCTAACAGGTTTTCCTCATTTTATCTTAATCAGCTCATTATATTTGTCTTTTCTTTCATAACCATTCTTGGTTATTTAATACAGGTAAATTTTGTGACCTTTGAATTATCAGTTTCCTAACTCTCCATCTCTCATCCAGCAATATGAAATAACACATTTGTTTCATGTGATGATCAGAATAGTCTTTGGCTGCAATCCGAAATACACTTTCCTGGGAGTAAGATCCATTGAACACAATGGGGCTTATTTTTGAATAGACACAGTTATGATTGTGCTCTTTGTTTCTCACTTCAACCACTACCATCTTCGTCTTTATGCCCTTAGGAATGTTTTTTTAAAAAAAACTTAAGAATATCAATATGCAGTTTGTGTAACTGTCACAAGAAAGTGCGACAAAGCCTCATTAACCAACAGAGGCTCTTAAAATGTTTTATCTGAATTAATTTAATGAAGCTTTAATAGTAATTTGAATGCAAGATAAAGCCATGTTAGTGTCCTTAGATTATTTTATTGACTGTACAGGGATTGTTTAGTGCGTTTAAAAGTGTACTTCCCTCCAAGACAGGAAATAAAGAGATTGTAAATTGATTTTTCTTGAAACTGGTGATCTTTTCTGAAAAGTTCATGAACTGCTGATCATTGACTTTGAATTTTGGCTTCTCTCTTTTTTTCCCTTAGGGCAATTCCCCATCCAAGAGGCCATGCACATTTGGCAGCCCTTGTGAGTCATGAATGTAAGCCATTTCTGGTACCTTTGTAATGATGATGTGTTTGAGGTGCACATATATTAAAATCAACAATGAAAAGGTTTTGTACTAGACTGTTGTGTGATTGAAGAGCACTGAGTGCTTCTGAGCTATGAGGAAAATCAGTTTTTATGGAGTGAGTTATAAGATTATTTGCACCCTTTCTTTGTCCTTTCCTTTCTCTTGTGCAAATTTCTCCTTGGTTTTTTTTTGTCCAAGTTTTGTTGGTTCATAAGGTTTGATCAAAATTTACCATTAAAGTTCAATTGGTTTAGAAAAGCTTAGCCCTTGAACAGATGGCATAACTTGTAATAGATACTGTGATATACTGCAGTGTTGATATGGTGGCTTTTATTACTTGTCTTTCAGCATACAACTTCTCACACAGAATAGATCACTTATCTTTTGGAGAGCTCATCCCAGGGATTATTAACCCTTTAGATGGCACAGAAAAGATTGCATCAGATTGTAAGTGTAACATCAGAGAAGAAATGTTTGGTGTAAAAGATGTTCATTGGGACAGTTCATTCTTTGTTGAAATGGAAGTGTATTATACTGCATCTTACAATGATATTCTTAACCTCTCCAGTTATACCCCTGAGCCATAGCTTGATGACAGGGAATGTGCTTTGCATGCAAAAAGTCTCAGGTTCAGTCCCTGTCATCTCCAGATAAGTGAGACCCTGGAGGTCTGTGACCAGTAGGCAGTACTAACATACATGGATTAGGTATCTTACAATTCAATTTTTGCATTTCTCTTTCACCCAAACAATCTGCCATTTTTAATCAAGCTAATTTCAGTTTGTGAACATTCAATCTTCAATTATCAGGCTACATGAAACACAATCCTACTAAGATTGGCAAGTCTTTTGATAGATATCCAGAACTTTCCTTCCAACGTTCTTCCTAACATGCTGATCCAATAAACATGAAATGTCTGCTATTGTTCTATAGATGTTCATGGAGTATTTATTTATTTATTGGATTTATATCCCACCTTTCCAATGCTAATGCAAATATCCATGGTGGCTTACAAAGCTTTAATCCCACAACAATCCTGTGAGGTTGGTAGTGAGTGACTGACCTAAGGAAGTTTCATGGTTGAGGGAGATTTGACCCTTGTTTTTCCAGATTATATTTAGTACTTTCCCCACTCCAAATTTTTTTTGTAGTAGATTGATTATTTTATACCATAGATTCCTTTTCTTCTATTTTATTATTAGTTGAAAGCTCTTGTTTTAGTTTAAGCTATAATAGTTTGACCAGTGCTATTCATAATGCCTATCTTACAGCCCAGTCCAATGTTGGGCAGCACTAGTGGCACTGCCCCAGTAATGGCCATTGCAAACATGCTACAAGGTACATTGCAGCTTATGGGAGGGGAGAGGTGCTAGTGAAGAGGTCAGTGCTGGTTGATGCGGGGATATAGCACCAGCATGGCAAGCAGCAAGAGAATGCAGCAGTGTTCTGGGTTGGTGAGAGAGCTGGAAGAAGGCAGAGGGTGCCCAAAATGAGTGGCGAAAGGCAGACTGGGGACAGTTTAGACCTGGAGAGGTGATGGTGGAACCCTTAGCCACCACAGAATCCTATCTCCCCTCCTCGGTCTTGGAGCCTAACATGGGTCTGCTCAGTTCTGCACTGGCTGGCTAGCTGGCGCAGCTTTGAGTATTTCCATCAGGGCAGCTGGTGCTCTACACAGAGTAAGTTAACCCAAGTTCCCTAACCCTGAGACAACCTCCACATGATTCCCTGGCCCTGCAGAATACAGATTGTTTTGGCCAAAAGGCAGCTGGAGATAGGATTGGGCCCTAACCTGTAACTTATTTCACTGCATCTGATATTCATTTAGTTTTCCCAACGAGAAAAACGAAGGATATAATGGCAATTTTGCTTGTTTGTTTTATACAACATATCTCGTTTTCAGTTTGCCTCTGCTGACTTATATTACCACCAAATATCCTTTAGATCAGCATCTAAATCATTTTTGTGCCAAGACTTTATGTTCACATTTTCATAAGAAAACCTTTCCAAATAATTTTCTAAGCTGCTATCTCTACTGAGAATCTTGGTTCCCTGAAGAAAATCTTCTGTTGACTATTAATGTTCAGACTGAATACCGTACTTTCTTACATTCTAATTTAATTTGCAAATTAATTCCCTAGTGAGCCTTTTGAACATAAACGTTGACTGATCTAGAAAGGAGCTGTAGGTATGCGGCTGTATCAAAGTGTGAGGATACTTGTAGTAAAGGATAGGTGTTACAAACACTGTTGATCATTATCATTTTGTGATGATACAAAGCAGTGACCCTGCACCACCAAGCTAGACCATGAATAGTGTTTAAGTTGGTCAGATTATGCAGTTTTGAAAAACTCTTACCGTTAAGTTCCAAATCTATAAAAATCAGGGTTGATTAAAAAGTGACTTCCCATTTTAAAATACTTATAAGTTACTTATAAATACTGTATATAGGGAGTTTCTTTTTAATCTCCCTGTATATAAAACTGTAAAGTCACTCACTGACTCATGAACAGCCAGCCAAAATCGCTGGGCCTAGAAGTGTGAAATTTGGGGTGGGTGTTCCTTCCATGATGGAGGGATTCACTAAGAACCAGTTTTTGGAAATTCCAATCAGAAGGTGGGGGAATGGGGTGCAATGTGTATTCCTCCCTATACTTTACATTGAAAAGTGCCTGACTGAGGGATGCTCTGTCCCAGCAATTGGACCTAGAAGCATGAAATTTGGGGAGGGTGTTCCTTCTGTGACATGAACACCCACCGAGAACCCATGTGGAGAAATTTAACCCTTAAGGGGCTGAAAAGGAGTGCAATGTGTTTTTGTCCTATCCTTAACATTGAAGACTGACTGATCAACATCCAGCTGATGCACTGGGAAGGAGGATGCATAGGGGGTGATGGTGTGCATGGGGAAACAGTGCGCATAGGGGTTGATGAGCATGGGGGTGTTGCACATGAGGCGTTGATGGGCATGGGGGAATGGTGTGCATAGGGGGATGATGCACATGGACACATGTGCATAGGGATGTGGATGTGCATGGGAACAGTGCACATGGGAGATGGTGCACTTGGGATGCTGATGCGCATAGGGGGTGATGCACATGGGATGTTGATGTGCATGGGGGTTGATGCTCATGGGGGATGTTGTGCATAGGGATGTTGATGCGCATGGGAGGGGTGATGCAGAATGGGGGAATGGCACATGGGGGGTATTTTACTCCCACAACGCAGGTACGTACATTTCATTAGTCTAGAATAAATGTTGTGTGTATACCAGTTATTATTAATCAACCTGCCAGTTGTTAAAACTTCAGACATCTCCACTTCAATCAAATTAACAATTTAGGTCTCTCTTGACTGTTGATTTCCTTTATAATTGTTCAGATTTAACTGCTATTGTTCCGTTTTTCCTTCAGACAACCAGATGTTCCAATACTTTATCACAGTGGTGCCAACAAAACTTCATACATACAAAATCTCAGCAGAAACACATCAGTTTTCAGTGACAGAACGGGTAGGTCCACGTTAAAGAACAGCTCCAGAAAGGCTCGTAATGCTTGCTAATTAATTGTTTTGTTTGATTGTACATTTTTCATTGTGAGTAAAAGTAAAACAGAAGAATAAGAAGAAAATAAGTCACCATTCCAAAAGACACATTTTTTTAGGGCTTAATCTTAACCAATTTTCCACCTCTGGGGTAAGGACAATGCAACTTATTGCAACATTGCCTTACCTTGAAGAGACCTCTGTGTCTGCCTTCCCAACTATAGGATGGAATATGTAATTAATTTATCCTCATGAAACATTTCTTAAATACACCTGTGTTCCATTTTGAAGCCATCTGAATTTTGACACTTAATAGGTTCTCAGTTTTCCTTTTACCCATAAGTAAACTCTAGTTTTTTCTATATGCTAAATGTGGCAAAATTGTGATGAGCCTGTTTTTTCTTGTCATTGCTCTCCAGGAAAGGGTGATCAACCATGCAGCTGGGAGTCATGGGGTGTCGGGGATTTTCATGAAATATGATATAAGTTCCCTAATGGTGACAGTAACAGAAGAACATATGCCTTTCTGGCAGTTTTTAGTGAGACTCTGTGGTATCGTTGGAGGAATCTTCTCTACTACAGGTGATGGTTCAGATGATTCTACAAAAGCCAAACATTCCTAACAGGAATATTTATTATAAAACAAATTATATACCTACTCAGCAGAGGTACAGATAACAATGTGTGTCCCTGTGGTATATGACAGGTTATTTTGACTTGTGTGAAACAGCTTGTAATAAAACCTAACATCATCAATGTAAGGATCTCCAAATACTTTGAAAATGTTCAAAATTAAGTGCACGTGTTCATATTTATCCCTAACTCTAACAACTCCCTCCCTTTTTCTTTGAAAAAAATTGACTTTTGCATTGAAATAAAAACCTGTTATCAATTGCTTTCCTTGGTAGAATGCCATGTATGTTGATGACACTCTATTATGTGTTATAACCAATAAGCCCAAATGTCAGTTAAGATTCTAGTTTGTTTTGAGAAACCCTTTTTCTCAGAGTTCAGACACAATGGGTTGTTGTCATAAGTACAAAACTTAAGGGAAAACTTTTATATCCTCCTTCCTGGTTATGTGGAGAAATGGGGAGGGTGCAAGCCTAATGAGAGGGAAAACGTATTCATAGGGCACAATCCAGAGTAACGATGGGGAGTCCTTGCTCCGGTGTAAGAACAATTTGCTCTGGATTGCAATCTGAATTGCAATCCTAGGTTTTCACTAGATGATGCAGTAACTACGGTGCACATAATGTCTCTTACGTGCTCCTGTAGTTACTCTGGATTGTAGTGTTAGTCTATGAAATCATAGTTGGCGAAATGGTTGATAGTCCAAACCAGTGTAACATACATGTTGGCAAATGCCTGCATCATACTGCAGATGTAGTTGAGAGTGCAGTCATTCCCTGTATAATTTATGACAGGCTTAGGTTTGCTTCTGTGTAAAGTGTGAAACTGTAAAGTGTGAAACTTTTACCTATTTGTAGGTAATACATAACTCCGCTTTGTTTTTTAGAATAGTTAGCAATGGCTTTAACTGTTTCTCTTTGCAGGAATTTTACATGGCATTGGAAGATTTGTAGTGGAAATGATATGCTTTTGTTTCAGACTGGGACCCTATAAATTTTCATCTGTAAGTATTTTTCTGCATTGGTATTTTGAGTAATGCAGGTTAAGGCATTGTCTTCTGTATATGAGCTGCATGACAGAAAGCAGGCAGCTGAAACAGTGACTTAACTCTGAGAGGCAAAGAAGTACTAAACTCCTATAGATGCCATCCAATGATGCAATGCAGTCTACACCTTGCTGGAATCAGTGGCCAAGCTTCCATGGAGACTGAACCTTTAGGTTCCCAAAAGTCTCTGCAGATATTTTTAGGTTCTCCTGCTTATGACAAGGACTGTGATGCATTTAAGTATCTTTTAAACATTTTGAAACAGAGTTATGGGATTTACTTGTAGAAGGATTAGGTGGATGGGTAGATTGGGTAACATCTAAAGTTGTTGTTGTCATTCTTTTTCTTTGTTAGATCAAGCTTCAAGGTGGCCAGCAAAACAACCATGGACCTCTGACAGATGACACTATGCATTAGCACCTTCTTCCAAAACTGTGTTTCTTTTGTTCTGCCTGATGCAGAAGACATATTTTTTATAACAAGACATTGTGCAATACATTGAGGCGGTGCTGATTGACAGCAAAACAAATCAAGTCTTTGAAAACAAACAACAAAACCCCCCTATGTGTGTGGCTTGTCTGTCCTTAAAGAATTCAGAGAAAGACCAAGAAATTCCATGAGATCAGACTTTTCTTCTTGAATAACCTGAAGCATTGTTTGGATTTGACTGTAGATAACAGTAAAACTAAATTTCACAGAAACCGCACCCTGACATTTGAATTATCACCACTCCAGATTTCAAGGGTAACAGAATCCCACAAAGTTCATGTGCAAAGAGAATGAAGTTGTGTACTTTCAACTTGCAATGTGGGAAGAAAATTGTCAGGATCAACTTGCGTCTTGTTGATATGTTTTGTTTTTTTAATGGGACATTAAAGATGTTTGTTTCTCTTTTACACCTAGAGGTATGTTAGTGTTGTTATGGGAACATTGAAAATCCAGAAATAGAAAATGAAGCACTAGAAAGGAAGCAAATTGATGTTGGCTCCTGGGATGGATGGTTTGAATGTGATGGTGTGGTGGGTTGAGATTTTTTTGGATGCAGTCTCTACAGCGGGTTGCTTGGGTGTTTTTTTTAAGCAAATATAAAAAAGGAAAAAAAGTCTGATCATATTTTTATTTTTAAACAAATCTCACCAATCCTCAAAGGAAGGTATGGTCGAGGAATAGTTCATAATCTTTTTAATTGCCTCAGGAAGTGGCTGTCTATTTGCCTACAGTATCGGTTTTCTTGCACCAGCAGGTGCAAATGGTTCCGAGTTGGGTAATACTGCTGTGATGAAGTTAAATTCCAAAGGTTAGAGGCACCTTCCAACTTTCTGTGAAACTGTCTTCTTGGGTCATCTGAAATCCAGCATCTGAAATTCTCTTTTGTTTATTGGTGTTTTGTAAGCTCTCAACAATGAAGACAAAAAGTCACAACAGACAGCTCAATGAAAAAGCAGACATACTTTCTAACACAGACAGAGGGAGTAATCTTCAAACCTTCATACACAGGGAGAGTAAGTGGATCCAGCTTTTCAGCCTTCAGAATATCTGGAGGTTCAAGGGAGCAGAGCGTTCTTCTGTAGAGGATTACAGGGCTTGACCAAGGACCAGATGGAGGGAGCTTGCCATGGACCACATCTGGTCCCCTGGGCCAGGGTTAAGAAACCCCTGGTCTAAAGCACATGTTGCATAGTGATCCTTCTCTCTTTCAATGCTTGGATGTGCTTCGTACATAGATCAAGGCCACTCTATACTGAGTGTCCATACTTTTCTTGTGGTTGTCATGAACACAGAGACGGGGCATAAAGATGCACAGAATAATTATCCTGATCTGCTGAAGTGACTTCCCAAGTTATGGTGAGTGAGGGATCAGTTGCAGTGTGGGGGTGGGAGAATAGAAAATAGTATTTGCCACATTCTTGAGACAAACACCATCTCTTCACTTGTCATAATAGCGAGGTGGCTTAAGGGAGAACAAGGCTAAATGAAGATGAAAAGCAAGATTCAAATTCCACAATCTACAGTATTTCTATCTGTGGACAATGATGTCCACTTAGGAAATGGGACCAATACCTTGTTTTGTCCTTCAATAATTTGGGAGCATCATTCTCAGGAAAGTCATAACCACTGGTTAGTGCAGAAGTCTCTGGCCCAGGGCCCAGATATGGCCGTCAGCAAGCCTCTGTCTGGCCTGTGGCCAGCCTCGACACCTGCAAGTTTCTGGCCCATGTTACCAAATAACAGGAGCTGTGCTCTAGTTAAGTCTGGAGGGTGTTTTGAAGGCCAAAAAATACCGTATCTACTTTTGAATCTAATGTGCCATTGAAACTAATCATTTTCTGAACATTATTCCCACTCCTGGCAGGGTCCACTTTAGATAATGGATGCAATGTGGGGAAATCTGGCTGGCCTGTCACAGGGGCTGGTCACCAGGATGTTGCTTCATGCAGCACCTGGGTCTCAAACCACTGACCTGCCAATCTTCCAATCAACATGCACAACACCTTTAACCACAGAGCCACAAGGGGTCCCCTTGCCATCAAAACTAAGGCACACCCTCCTGCCAACCTAGCAGTTCAAAAGCATGCAAATGCAAGTAGATAAATAGGTACCATCCTGCAACAGGCCCCTGGGACAGGCCAGCCAGGTATCCACATGTTGCGTCTCTGATAGATTGGATGCAGTTCCAGTCCATAAGAAGCAGACACCGTCACCACAGTAAAAATGCTGAAATTGCCTTTTTTTTTGCCTTAAGATTTTAAATGTTTACTGGTAATTGTAATGCACAGCTGCAAAGCAGGTGCAAAATTTAATTTTACTACATCCACAACCCACAAAATATTCATATGAAAATATTAACTGGATGTAAAAATGATGACAGAACACTGGGATTGAATTCAAAACATGCATTCAATGTGCATGATCTTATGAAGCCTACTGAGGCTGCAGTCCTAAAAACACTTTCCTGGGAGTAAGCCCCATTTAACACAATGGGGCTTACTTCTAGGTAGACATGGTTAGGAGGCTGCAACCCAAGACACCTTCAACCCAAGACACCTTCAAAGCTGCAACCCAAGACACCTTCTCCTTCTCTTCATCCTGAGCCTCTCTCTCCCCTGCTCCCTTCTGGCCAGCCCTGAGCTGCTTCCCTCTTCTCCACTGCTCTTCTCTCCCTCTGCCCAGCGGACACCCGGCCAAAGGAGGAACAGCATGGAAGTGTTGCTTTCACTATGTGCTAGGCAGCCCTGACGCTTTATAAACAGGCTGCCGGCCAGCGCATCTGCCCCAACTGCCAACGAATGTGTTCTTTACGTGAAGCACTTTCTTTACATGAAGCAGAATCCTAGAGAAATTTTTGTTTATTACGTGAAACATACTTTACTTGAGGCATTCATTATGTGAGGCGCCACTGTATTTAGTTTTATATTTAAGTTTATTTTTTGGCCCTCAACACCATGCCAGGTTTTTAATATGGCCCGCTGGCTGAGACACCTAGTGTAGTGCATTTGTATTACTGTCGATGACTGATGGCATCTTATATTTCTAGGGCCCAATAATATTGGTCAGCTTACATGGGGTGGGGGGAGGAGAGAATTGCCAGAGAATGGAAATGTTGCCCCTTATGTCCTCTCACATTTCAAAAACAAAACTGGAATAAAAACCCCTATATTAGGGCACATATTTTCCATATGGTCCCTTTTCTAAAGGCTGTTATAACTGTGGTTAAAATGTATACCACAACATCGGACACTAATATGGAATAGGACTGATGGGCTGTCACAGCTATGGTTTCAACAATATTGTGAAACATAAAATATATGTAAAGCCTATTAAAACAAAAGTACTGTTTCTGAAAAGCAACTATATTGAAAGCTGCTTCTTCAACTCTTGTAATTTTGCGGCATGAGCTCTGTTCTCCAACTGCTGGTGTCACCCTGCAAGAGGAAGCCCATGAAGGGACTTTCTTGGATTTTCTTCTTGACTCTGAATTAATACACTTGGGAGCAGAATTTCTTAGCAGCTTGTTGATGTGGAAATGGCTGTAATATGGTGCTATCCATGCAGGACAATGGCTGGCTGGGAGCTCTCAGCAGTAATCCAACAATGCATTATATAATGGCATTCTAAAAGGGCAAAGCACACATAAGAGAAGATACAAGAAATGACTTTTATTGCCTTCCTAATAGGGCAGTATTGTTTTTGTTTCTTCATAACCCTGACAGTGAGCCAATACCCATTGGGTGATGGGTATTGTTCTGAAAAATGGGGTTGCCATGTAAAAAAATTCACATAACATGATCATTTAACATGTTTGGTACTAGAAGGTTTCCTGAGTAGCTGTAAGGAACCAGTGGGTGGGTATTTACTTCTTTATAGTCTCATTTCAAAACCCCATTTTAACCGAAAGTACAGGCTTTATTCTCAGTACAATTGCCCAATTCTAACCACTTCCTGTGCCATAAAGTGCATTGCAACAGCAACATGGAGCTCCAAGTGCACAGAACCAACCCATTCTGGAAGCCTTGCATTCTCTGGATTGACCTGCCACACCAGCAAGGCATGTTTGCTTACTTGTGAGTAAAAGCGGCTGTGCAGTCTCACTTTCAAAAGGAGCTTGAGGGAAGGGTTTCCTTGTGAGGTGCCTGGGAGGGACTTCATTTATTGGATCAGGACCAGATTTATCTCAGCCTGCCCCAAATATCTAAGGCAAGTTTGCCTATTTGTGAGTAAAGGTGCATTATGGCTCCCTTTCAGTTCCCATGGAGATCAATGCAATTATTAGGGGCTGCTTTTGGGGATGATTTTGGAGGCTCCATTCATTGGATCAGGACCATTATGGTGTCCTTGGATTCCTCTCACCCTGGCCTTTCTGGCAGACTATGGCACGTTCACCATACCATACACTTACTCTACTCATGAGTAAAGCTGCAATATGGGGAACTTTTCTTTCCGACAGAGCTCAATGCATATTTTTGTTTTTCAGTTTTTTGGCCATAACTTTTGATAGGAAGGAGATATCTCAAAGCCAATTTTGCATTGGATTCTGCTCTTCAATATGAGTCCGACGACATATGATATGATGGGGGGTACAGCACACCATTGTGAAGTTCCGAAATGAAGCCAAAATGTAGGATAATGAAGCAAAAATGGATGACACTTGGACAGGAGGCTAAAAATCCAGACAAATCTGGGAATTTCCAGTCATATGATCACCCTGTGTATCCACAACATATTAGTAGCGATGCTGTATAAAGTTGTGCTTCCTACCCTTCCTGTGCTGTTCTCCTTTTGCTATTCTCTCCTATTGTATTCTTATAGTATTGAATTGTAACTCTTCCCTATCCTTTCCCCCTGCTTTTATAAAAAGTGTTTGATTAAAAACAGTATCAACAAAAAAAAAACACCACAAAAAATTGTGTGGTACTAAGAGAGATAATTTTTTGCAGGATCAAAAGTTCCATTCATCCCAGATGATGGAAATAAATCAGGGCACAGAGGCAAACAAGGAGTAAAGGAAGAATATAACCTTGAGGGCATTAATGTGAAGAGCTGGCATTAAAACTGAAATAACTGAGGGCCCAGCCATTTCAAAATAACATTTATTTTTCCTGTTTTGATTTGTGAACAGTCTAGATATTGCAAAATATAATGAATTTTGCTTTAAACTAAGACCTTAAAATAATGGTGATTTGTAGTAGTGTTACAGTACTGGGCAAATGTCAAAACCACATTTTTAGAGTCAACTATTTGTTGAAAACCTACTTGAAATCTATTGGTAGTGTTCTCCACATGCCTCGCAGTGGCAGGAGACTGGATGCTTGTATTTGTATAATTCTGTTTTTCCTCCAGGGCAGAAAATGGTGGCATTTTTAAACACATGTTCCTTTGGCTTGCAGCAAACACACTTGTCCACCATTTCATGCTCTTCCTCGTCAAACCTGCAATGGGGAATAGGTTGTTAAGTGGTGGGCTAATGATGGCGGAAGAATGATTTTAATAATTCATAATCCAGTGAATTCATAATCCAAATGAAATGAAATGAAATCCAAGTGAATTCATAATCCAAATGAAAGGCAATCCTGGAGCGAGGCTTTATGTGCAGACTTTTTGTACACATCACCACAGATGGAAAACCCAAAGAGGGTAAAAAGCTGCTTCCAGTTCTGCTCAAACGCATGCAGCTAATGCTATTCAAAGGAGGATATGGATCCTCATCAACAGATCCAAATATATTTTTCAATGGCAGACCAAATAAGCAACCAATCTGGATATGAATCATGTGTTGCCATCTTTCATTTGTCATTTTCATTTCATCTTTCAGTTGTCTGGATTAAGACAACTAAGCAGTTGAAATGGTTGGAACATCTCTACGCATGGTCTGCATGATAGCAAGTCACTCCCCATCATCTACCACCACCTTTCCCCACTTCAGTGCCTAGTATGGTCCTTATTTAATCTTTAATTAACTTACCAAGTTTCTTTTTGGCAGGTACCAGAACACCTTGACATGGTGACAAAACCTTTACAACCACTTGCATTAACCTGTATCCGTACCGGCACTGGGTGACATGTATTTGCACCTGGAAAGAACAACAAACACTAAATCATGCAAAAGGATGTTAACAAAATCCTCGCAGCCCATCAAATCCTATGGATTATTTCATGAAACTTACTCGCAGGTAAGTGTACATGATTTCAGCCTGTCTCCTTTGTTATCTAATATAGATAATACATAATGCCAAATTAGGGAAAAAACACTTTGGGTGCAATCCTAATCTAGTTTGGCACAACTCATTTGTCTTTCCATTTCTGTGGTGATGTAAGGAGGCAAGCGCATGTCTGTGCACTAGCCTAACCCTCCCCCAGAAGCGGTGCTAAAGTGTCTGATGACATTTCTGTGACACCCCCAGCTCAGCACAGGACTTATGCAGGGGCTTAGGCCTAACTGCCTTAGGCTGCAATCCTAACCTACAGTTAGGCTACTATGTTGATCTGGGGGTGTCACAAAAGTGCTAGCACTTTTCAAAATGTTTGACTCTCCCCTTTAATCCTATTGACTTTGAAGCACAGCTAAATTGCAGCCCTTAAATAGGATAACAGAAGATAGCCATCTAAATGTAAAAAAAAACCACCTCCCATTGGGCTTTGCTGTTTAAAGATGAGAAAAACAGGGCATTTTGGATAATTGTTTATCAATATTGTATCAAAACAATGGACCCCCACTTTACAATGGGTTCATCTTATGATCAAAATCAGTTTAGATGGACTTGCTATAATAAAGTAATGTTCACTATGAGATCAGTTCTTCACTTTATGTTGGGCTTGCAATGGTCACCAACATGACCTCACAAGTGATAGTTAAGCCAGTCAGCAATGTGAATGCAAGCAACAGAAAAAGAAAGGCTTAATGGAAACATTTTTAACATCATGGCTTTGTGTGTGGAAGGAAGGATATAGCTGATGCAAACGATGATACAAATATGCCAGTTCCATACTACACTGTTTACCCCATTATCTGACAGGGTTCTGTTCCAGAGCCTTGAGGAACAGGAAACCATGAATAATGAAATCACAGGAAATCTGTGCTCCTGAGGATGTTCTGAGGACAGGTGAGGCCATCTATGGCCTCATCTGGAAGGCCTTAGATCAGTGATTCTCAATCTTCCTAATGCCGTGACCCCTTTATAAGTTCCTCATGTTGTGGGGACCCCCAACCATAAAATTATTTTTGTTGCTACTTTATAACTGTAATTTTGCTACTGTTATGAATCGTAATGTAAATATCCGATATGCAGGATGCATTTTCATTGTTACAAATGAAATGTGTGTTCTATGCACACACTGAACACAATGGGATTTATTTCAGTGTAGGCATGCATAGGATTGGGCCTTGAAGCTGTCAGTCAGCCCCAGCATGCACACAGCTACAGCCAGAGGTCTGGCAAGCCTGACCTGGCCCCTTGCACCAGGGGTCTTTAGGAGACCCCCAGGAAAGCTCTAGGCGACCCCCAAAGGGGTCCCGACCACCACTTTGAGAAACACTGCCTTAGATGGTCACCTGGCCCTTTGAAGTCCCTTTAAGTCCTTAAAATGTTATACTGATTTTTCTGGATAACCAGAAGTGGCCTTAGAAGGCATTTTGAGGAGTCATCCCCAGCCCTCAGAGAATCCTCAAGCTCCTTTGCCGTTGGAGGAGGGATCATGTGTGTCCAATCTACAGGTATGGGGACCCACAAATACTAAATCTGTGGATCCCAAATCCACAGTGGGCCCACTGCATTATTCTCTGCGTATAATGAGAATCATATACATACATTCATAGCAGCATTTGTCCTGATGGTATATTCTGGATTCCTGTTTATAAAAAGAAAAAAAATATACAGGCAAACTATTAGAATTCCCAGAATAAGTGCCACAGGATGGTTTCCCTACCCCTGGAAACTTGAAATATTTGCAATCCTTACAACGTTTATTTTAAGCAGAAGTCCTGCCCAAGCTCATCACTGTATGGGAAGAGAAGTTGCCATCATGATGGCACCTGAATGGCTCTGTTTCCATTCAGAGGTGTATGATGACACTGGTGCTAGTGTTCCCAAAAGCCACCTGGTGTGGCTCAGACTGAGATCCTACCATTTTGTGTGTGGGGGTAAGATGGAAGAATGCAAGTCTTTGGTGTGCTTGCCAATGAATTTAAACAGAGGAGCAGAAATAAGGTAGAAGTTGAAAGGCCAAAGGTGAGATGGAACCAAAACATAGGTTGCAATCCTAAACACACTTTCCTGGGAGTAAGACCCATTGAACACAATGGGGTGTACTTTTTAGTAGGCATGGTTGGGATTGTGTATAATAGCACAAATAGAAATGAGAATGAAGTAGTGAAGTGAGAGATGGAAGTGCAGAGAGAAGCATGTGGTAGAAAAAGAGAAAAGGAGAGATAAAAGAGCAGGAAAAACTGTCACAGGGCTAAAGACAACTGAATCCAAGTTCCTCCCACTTTTCCATGCCACTTCAGAGGATGAAACTCTCATCTTTCCATCATCCCTGAGGAGCCATTGGGTGGCTCCCCAACCACGTATCATATATTTTGGAACCTGTTTCACAACATACATTGCTGCACCAGTTCTGCCCTGGGCATTCTTCAATTTCTGTTGCAAAGCCTTCTGTGGTACAGGTATACTTGAGGCATGGATTGTCTGGGTCAATAAATGTTTCTCCAATCTAGAAACAAATTAAAGACAGACGTGTTGATTCACTTCCAAGCAAAATTATAAGCTTATTTGTTTAACAATTAATATGTTTTATTTAAATATTTAAGTCAGTGATTTTCGACAGATAGTCTTCAGGTGTGCCGCAGGAATTTGGGGAGTCGTTAATTAATAGGAAAATTAGGAGATTTGAACTATCTGCTATGCCTTGTCAATTGTAAAAACAACTCATGGTGTGCCTTGACAATTTCAGTGCCTTGTTAGTGTGCAGTGAGATAAAAAAACGTTAAAAGTTACTGATTTAAGTATTGTTTTTCTATTGATAGTGTGATTGTTGTGAGAGTTTCAGATTCAATAAGCTTAAAAACCACAATCCTATTCCTGTCTATTCAGACATGTCCTATTATAGTCATTGGGACTAAAACCCAAGTAAGTGAGGTTACGATTGCAGTCAACATCAACATAGAATCATAGAATCATAGAGTTGGAAGGGACCTAGTAGGTCATCTAGTCCAACCCCCTGCCTGCAGCAGGAATTCCCCCTAGAGCATCTCCAACAGGTGCTCATCGAGCCTCTGGTTGAAGATCCCCAGTGAGGGAGAGTCCACCACCTCCCTTGGCAATCTGTTCCACTGCCGAACCGCCCTCACCGTCAGGAATTTTTTCCGGATTTCCAGCCGGAATCTCCTTTCTTGCAGTTTGTACCCATTGGTTTTAGTTCTGCTTTCAGAAGCAGCTTTGAACAAATTGGCCCCTTCCTCCATATGACAGCCCTTCAGGTATCTGAAGAGGGCAATCATGTCTCCCCTCAGCCTCCTCTTCTCCAGGCTGAACATCCCAAGTTCCCCCAACCTTTCCTCGTAGGGCTTGCCTTCCATCCCTCTGATCATTCTTGTCGCTCTCCTCTGGACTTGCTCCAGTTTGGCTGCATCTTTCTTAAAGTGAGGTGCCCAGAACTGAACACAGTACTCAAGGTGAGGTCTCACCAATGCAGAATAAAGAGGAACTAGAACTTCTCGTGACTTGGAAGCTACAGTCCTCTTAATGCAACCTAAAATGGCATTTGCCTTCTTTGCAGACACATCACACTGCTGACTCATGTTCAGCTTGTGATCCACGGCGACTCCAAGATCCCGCTCACATGTTGTGCTGCCAAGCCAAGTATCCCCCATTTTATACCTATGTTTTTGGTTTTTATTTCCTAAGTGCAGAACCTTGCACTTCTCCCTGTTGAAATTCATTCTGTTTGTTACAGCCCAGTATTCTAGTTTATCCAGATCCTCCTGGAGGTTTCTCCTGTCTTCTGATGTGTTTGCTACTCCTCCCAGTTTGGTGTCATCTGCAAATTTGATCAGGCTCCCCCGTACCCCTTCCTCCAAGTCATTGATGAAAATGTTAAAGAGAACCGGTCCCAAGATGGAGCCTTGGGGGACCCCACTAGAAACTGACCTCCAGGTTGACACAGAACCATTTACTAAACCATTTACTAAATTTGAGTGCAGCTATCAAGCCAGTTGCAAATCCACCTAACAATTGCCTCGTCTAGCCCATATTTTTCCAACTTCCCAATTAAAATGTCATATGGGACCTTGTCAAATGCTTTGCTTGAAGTCAAGATAAATGACATCCACAGCATTGCCACTGTCCAGTAAGCTTGTAACCCGATCAAAAAAGGAGATCAGATTTGTCTGGCAAGATTTATTCTTGGCAAATCCATGCTGGGTTGTTTTGATCACCGAGTACTTGTCTAGATGTGCACAAATTGTGTGTTTTATGATTTGCTCTAATATCTTGCCCAGGATTGAAGTCAAACTGACTGGTCTTCTTGCCCGGGATTGAAGTCAAACTGACTGGTCATAACATTTAATTATATGTTAAATGTTAAAATCATTGCATGCTTCACATGTTAAATAAGTTTAATATAAATTTTACTCACTTTACTTTTGATATTTATGTTTAAATACTCACTTTACTTTTGATATTTATATTTATATTTTGATATTTAAGTTTTTTACATCAAAATATGTCTGAGGCTTACCTCGTGGGATTTGTTCATAAAGCGACATGAACTTGATTCTGAAAAAAAATATAGGATTTCATTGTAATGAAACCCCACAACCCATTGGTCTTCCCGTTTCTGTAGAGAGGAAACTGCATGTCTGTACACTGCCTTAAACCTTCTCCCCAGGAATGGCGCTAGTATGTTGTGTTGTATATTCAATCTGTCTTACAAGACAGAGCATCTGTAAGCATTTATGAGCATCTCCAGGCCAGCATGAAACTATGCCAGCCAAATTGGGAGTGGGGGTTAGGACTGCAGCTTCTGGAATGGACTGGCAAAATAATAAAAATTTTAATTATACCAGTATTTATAGTACAATGTAACGAAAGGGTTATTGTGATAAAGATGTGGTTTTGCTGGCCTACAAGTTACCATGTACAAGCAACATTGGTGTATGGCTGCTCTAAAATGATCTTTGGACCTTGGGTTCCAAAAAAACTGTTATTTCATTCCTTTAAAGAATTCCTGATATGATCCAAGAAGCCCCCTTGCAAAGGTGTCCCTTAATCAGACTTTCTGAAAATCAACCCTCTGATATACTGCACTTCTGTATACTATATTGTACTAATTTACTGTACTTATTTGTGTTGCTTGTTACATATAGAAAACATACCTGGTACTGCAGAACATGCTGTATAGGGAAAAAAAGACAAGGTAAATATCCATAGGCATAGTTTTCAGGGAAAATGTCTGAACAGTATTGAATAAGGAAGTATTGCTAGAAGTCATAACAACTTAGAACATTATTTTTTGTGTATCTGTCCCCATTTTTGTGTGAAAAAGAGCTAAACACAGGGCACAATCCTTACCAATATAGGCAGAACACAACTCACCCATCTCTTGTTCCAGTGGTGGTGTGGGAGGCCAGCACATATCTATGTCTTGGTCTAACCCCCACCCCTCGCCGCCACCCGGAGTGGTGCAGAAGCGCATTATGGCATATTTGTGACACTCACATGGCAGCATGGGACTTGTGCCAGCCTAACTAGTAGTTAGGATTGCAGCCACAGTGCATTGCTAAATAATTTGCTGATTGCATAGAGTACATTACTGTGGTGTGATAAGACAAGCACATAAATCTTCTTACTGCAAATGGTCTGACGTGGTCTATTTAGGTGGTAAGTTTTGGGAAAACTCTTCACCCAGTATGCAATTTCTCCCCTCCAAATCTCTCTCCTTCCATCAGTGACACAATAAAACATTCTTTCATCTGTGTCGTAAATCATAGATCATTTACTTATTTATGGGAACTGAGCTAGCATCTCTATGGCTCCACCATTCATACAGATGGCCCCAGAGAAAGTATGACCCACTGTGGTACAGATGTCACAGAATGTGTGAATGGGGAGAATATGATTGGAAACTGACACAAGATTATAAAATAGACAATAGAATGAGAAAAGGTTGCAGATAAGAAGAAGGAATAGGCAACTCAAACTTAAGATAGAAAATCAGAAATAGTTTAATTTTTTAAACATATGACAAATGTTAAGTATCACGAGGACATTAGAAATAATTAAGAATAGAGAGAAATGTAAGTTTTAGGAGAGGAAAGCAAATGAAAATAGTTTTAGGAGAGGAAGGCAGATGAAGATCTTTTGCATTTTAGACTGTGAGCCCTTTTGGGATAGGGACACATTAGCTATTAATTAGCTATTCTTTCATTTTCTTTGTCAACTGCTTTGTGAACTTTTTAGTTGAAAAGTAGTAGACAGATAGACAGACAAGAATGATCAATGGAATGGAAGGGAAGCCCTCCGAGGAAAGGTTGGGGGGAACCTGGGATGTGTAGCCTGGAGAAGAGGAAGCTGAGGGGAGACATGTTTACCCTCTTCAGATACCTAAAGGGCTGTCATAGAGAGGAAGGGTCTCGTTTGTTCTTTGCTGCTTCTGAAAGCAGAACTAGAACTAAAGGGGACAAACTGCAAGAAAGGAGATTCCAGTAGGATATCCGGAAAAAATTCCTGACAGTGAGGGCGGTTTGGCAGTGGAACAGATTGTCAAGGGAGGTGGTGGACTCTCCCTCACTGGGGATCTTCAAGCAGAAGCTTGATGTGCACCTGTTGGGGATGCTCTTGGAGGATTTCCTGCTGCAGGCAGGGGGTTGATCTAGATGACCTACTAGGTCCCTTCTAACTCTAGGATTCAGAGAGAGAAAGAGACAGAGACAGAGAGAGACAGAGAGACAGATAGAGGGATAGATAGAGGGATAGAGGGATAGATAGATAGAGGGATAGATAGATAGAGGGATAGATAGAGGGACTATATGCATAAAACACTGCCAGGTCAATAGCATCCTTCCACTGCTTTCCAGAGGTCACCCTCCATCTCTTTGCTATATTTACTGCTGCTTCTTTAATCTCTGGTGAGACTTTCCATGTTTCCCTCCAGAATTTCAAGGCAACTTTTTTGTACTTGAAGTTGAACTACCAAATTTGTACTGTACCTCCAGCTCATTTACCTGTAGTGCTTAGAGTAGGTGTAGCCAGTTCCTCTGGAATACCTTCAGTAGTGAGAGGTAATCCAATACTTTTGGTCAAAGCTTCAGTACCAGTGGTCAAGACAGGAATAGTTCCTTCCACAGGAATACGTGTAACATAGGTTTTATTGTGAGGCAAATTTTCTTCCCCAGTTTTTGTACTTGTAGGGGCACCAGTGCTTCCAAGAAAGCTTTCAGTATGTTGTGTTGTATATTCAATCTCTGTTGGAGTGGAAGGTCCCATTGTTGCAGCTGAACTTCCAACTCCGGCACCTTCAGTAGTCCAACTGAAAGTGCTGCTGGTGATTCCTGTGAAGGCCCCAAAAGACTCGTTAAGAGGTTGATCTATATATCCAGCACTTGAACTTCCAACCAGTGCAGTTCCAGTAATACCTGCACTCCAACCAACAGTGCTGCTTTTTGGACTTTCAGTGATACTTGAAGTTTGCCATGATGAACTCAATCCTCCATTTGATGTTGTTGGTGTTGTTGTTGTTGCTGGTGTTGTTGTTGTTGTTTTCAAGCGTGGCACCACACCAAATCTTGTATGACCAGGGAATTCTGCATCAAATGAATATATATCATTTGTAAACCACAGTGAGTTGGAAGAGGTGTTCCTAGGCAAAATTTCGCCCGTGGCAAGGACTGAAATGTTGCTCCTATCAAAATTATAAGGGATCCCAGGAGGTTATCTAGTCCAACCCCCTGTTTATAACAGGAGAGATCTCTGCAAAGGACTAGACTTTTGCACTAATTTATTCACACACACATATGCACATCATAATATGCACATATATATGGGTGGCTGGTCCCCAGGGGAGCAGGGGAGGGAGTTGCACTTGCCTGCTTCTGCTTCTGCTGGGGGCCGCCAACCAAAAATGCACCCTGCAGTGCAGATGCGGCTGGCTGCATGGAGGCTCTTGAGGCTGTGGGAGTTCTATGGAGCTGGTGGTCGGCCACGCTGGAGCTCTGGAAATGGCGGCCGGGTTGGGGCTGGCTGGCTGGCTCAGGCTGTGGGGCTGGCTGGTGGGCAGGCTCCAGGGGAGAGCAGCCTGGCAGCCGAAAGAAAGGCATAGCTGGCTGCGTGGTGCTGCAGGTGCCTAATCCTGGACGACTGGAGTGAGGGTTGGCCACGTGCCAGGCGGCAGAATCTCCCAGCCCAGCCAGCAGCTATTTTTGAATTGCACACAGCTCTGGCTGTTCACAGAGCTGGTAAAAATGATGCAGGCCGAGAGTAAGCTCCTCCCCTGCCACCTGGCCCATTAGAGAACTCCTAGAAGCAGCAGCTGCTGCTTAGGCTGCTAGGGGCGCTCTGACTGGCTGTGAGGTGGGAGCTTACTCTAGGTCTGCATCATTTTTACCAGCTCTGAGAACACACAGAGCAATAAGCAATTGAAAAATAGCTGCCCTGGAGTGCACCCGAGAAGGAGTGTGAGAGGGAGCAACTGTGGGGGCCACCAGAGGAAAGTCAGTGGTGCCCCTAGTGACCTGTCGCCCATGGCAGATTGCATCCTGCGCTATATCCTCATTACGCCTCAGGAGACAACTGGATCAACACATTTTTAATGGATAAAAATGCAGCTGGTAAGAATGAAAAGCGAATGAGAGAGTTGGAAAGAACCAGTGGTGGGATTCAAATAAATTAACAACAGATTCTATGTCCCATTAGTAACCAGTTCTCAGAACCAGGCGCTCATTAGCAAAGGGTTCTATAGAGCCTGTGAGTACCCCCTGAAGGCCACCACTGGAAAGAACCCAAGAGAAAAGGGGACAAAAGTGGGAAATTATATGATCTCTTGGCAAATGCAAAATATACACACTAATATCAATTGCAATGTCACACTAATTAGAATTGCACTAACAACAAAATAGCTTAAAATCATATTACTTCAATAACTGGCCAAGTTTTATTATGTTGTCATTAAAATTCACAAATAAAAATAACAGGAGTCAAGTAGTTGCGATCCCTACTAAATGAAACAGATTTCTAGAGTTATTTTTCCCCTAAACACCAGATGGAAACCTCTAAATCTTTCTATGTAACAAGAGACAAGGTAGTGGCAGCAGTAATGATTACAAAAATAATCCTGACTAGTATTGTGTAGCACCAATTGTGTAGCACCAATTTAAATTTGTACTATACATGGTGACAAAAATTGTGTAGCACCAATTTAAATTTATCTGTACTATATACATCAACAGGGCACTGAGTGCAGGCATTGGGTCCAGAGCAGGCTGCCTGATTGGACCTGCTATCCCCAACTTTCCTGAAGATTTTATTATATTTTTAAAGAAAGTTTTTGACAATTTTAACTTAGCATGAGCAAGAACATCCCTAGCCTCTCTGTGCTCAGAGGGCCTTCTGGAGGCGAGGCAAGCAGAGTTCTCCTCACCTCTGAAGGGGCTGCTCACAGAGGTGCATGTGCGGGAGGGAGATGAACCCAAACTGTGAAAAAGTGAATTTATGGAAACAGGTTATACCGATATGCACAGTAAAAGTTGATTGAAGTTATGGTGGAAACACAGACTTAGATAGGCTGAGATTGATTTAACCAAATTTCTTTTGTAATGTATTTATTTTGCACTTCATCATTTGTTTTGTCATGGCTCAAACTTCCTGAAAGCCCAAATACTAAGGATTTTATTCCTACCCCTCTCCTCAGATTCACACATCAGCTACAGTACTCACCAGAGCAATCCAACTCTCCAGCTTTGCAGGTACTATATATGAAATGTTAAAAAAGAGATCACAAGTTAAAAATCTCAGAGCTTCACAATATTACATTTACAAAAGATAAGGAATGTTGCCAATAATAGCTACTACATGATTTTCTTAAGAGCAAACACAATTAGCTACAACCAGTAAAAATCAACTATTCATTTTGGACTGGAGTCTTTGGAGAGCCAAAATAAAAAGTAGAAAACAGGGAGGAAAAAGATAGAAAAAGAAAAGAAAAAGATAGTCAAATTATTATTTTAAAAATTTCATTTAATAAACAGTATTTTTATTTCTATAGTCTAACAAGTGTCTCCATACTTAGTGGTACATAGGAACACAAGAACAGCCTCTGCTAGATCAGGCCAAAGGCCCATCTTGTCCTGCTTCACAGTGGCCCACCAGATGCCTCTGGGAGCACATAAGACACCTGTATCCAAGTGCTCTCGCCTGCATCTGACATTTTGAGGTTGCCCACATGTGCTGTGCACACATACACTAACACACTTCTCCTGGCTTGTAACCTGTGATGGTACTTTCCTCTAGGAATTTGTTCAATCCCACCTTAAAGGCATTGAGGCTAGATACAATCAATACATATTGTCGCAAGGAGTTCCACAGATTAATTACAAGCTGGGTAAAGAAATATTTTCTTTTGTCTGTCCTAACCCTCCCAGCATTCAATTTTAATGGATGTCCTCTAGTTATGCTGTTATATGAAATGGACAACCCCAAAAATATTCATATAAAAATATTAACTGGATGTAAAAATGATGACAGAACACTGGGATTGAATTCAAAACAATGCATTCAATGTGCATGATCTTATGAAGCCTACTTAGGCTGCAGTCCTAAAGACACTTTCCTGGGAGAAAGACCCATTTAACACAATGGGGCTTACTTCTGGGCAGACATGGTTAGGAGGCTGCAATCCAAGACACCTTCAAAGTGTCTCCCCACTTTCTCCTACTCTCCATCCTGAGCCTCTCTCTCCCCTGCTCCCTTCTGGCCAGCCCTGAGCTGCTTCCCTCTTCTCCACTGCTCTTCTCTCCCTCTGCCCAGCGGACATCCGGCCAAAGGAGGAACAGCATGGAAGTGTTGCTTTCACTATGGGCAGGTGCGCTAGGCAGCCCTGACGCTTTATAAACAGGCTGCCGGCCAGCACGTCTGCCCCAACTGCCAACAAATGTTTTCTTTATGTGAAGCATGTTCTTTACGTGAGGCAGAATTTTTGTTTGTTACGTGAAACATACTTTATGTGAGGCGCCACTGTGTGTGTGTGTGTGTGTGTGTGTGTGTGTGTGTGTTTGTGTGTGTGTATAATTTAAATAAATACAGTAGGGATTGAACTTAGATGAATGAATGAATGGGCTTAGATTGCCAGGATTTCCCCAAATACCAACACACATCGCAGAAAGAAAGCATATTCAATACACAAATGGGACCCCATCCACCACCTAGAGATATCTACAATATCCTCTTTTATTTAGCAGGGGAGAGTAACTGGCCCTCTTTCCCCAGCAATGTCTGGTGTTTTTTGCATTTTAGACTGTGAAACCTTTTGGAACAGGGACCCATAAGCCATTAATTGTTTTCACTTTCTTTGTAGACCGCTTTGTGAACTTTTTAAATTGAACTTTTTAAATTAAGTTGAAAAGCAGTGTATAAATAACGTAGAGATACTGATTTACTTCTCATTGGCAAGCCATCTTGTGTCTATTTACAACCCTGTGTAATTCAAAATCTAAAATAAAAGCAAAACATTATAAATGGTATTGTGATAAATTTTTAAAAATAGACATACCATACTCTTCCACATTCATCATTAATGCTTTGTCCAGCAAGGATAACTTCATTATGAAAACACGTGCAGTCTGACAATTGAACACATTTCATGGTGTTTTCGTCTAGGTAAGGTTTATTTTTAGGGCACTTTGCATAACAACCTACATTTCAAGGACAAAAGTTGATTTCAGAATCAAAGCTCTAAACTGTAAATAGGCACAGGGGAAAAGAGCAACATTTACAACCATTATCATAGCTTTAAACAAGAGCTTCATAGGCCATCTATTTAGGAACATGACCTGAATGACATCCAGATATTAGTTTAAATCCACCACACTAAGCCATGCCTCACCTTCCAAGACAGATGGAAGAACCCTCCCAATCACACGATCCTTACATGTTTTGGATGTTATTGTACCACAGGGCTCATAATGCCAGCTGCATTCCCCAGGTGCGTTGTAGTAGTCACAGAAGATAGCTGAAACATGAATTTATTTCAGGAATTATTTACACATTATAATTCTTAGGGCACAATCCTTTCTTTCTGAGATGGTGTGGGGAGGTTGGCATATGCTGTTTGACCAAACCCATCCCTCCCCCGCCCCCAGGAGTGGGGCAGAAGTAATCCTAACCAATTTAGGCCAGCCTAACTCAACCGGCATATCTTCCTGTGGCGGTGTGGGGAGGTTGGTGTATGCCTGTACACTGGCCTAACCCCTCTCCAGAAGTGGGGCAGAACTGCACTATGGCACTTTTGTGACACCCATAGGACTAATGATAGAGCTTATGCTGGTTTAGCTGGAGATTAGGATTAGGATTGCAGCCTTAGTAACTTTTGAAATGCTTTTGATAAATGTTGTAATCATAATTCTAACAATCCTCTTGTTATTAGGTTTATTTCTTGTTATATAGATTGATAAGTTGATTTACATTTATATGTTATGTCAGAACATCAGCAGCCAAGTCAATTATCATCTTTGTGTATAAAATATTATGCAGCTACACTTGCACCTGTGACCTATTGCTGGGGTTAGCATCACAGATCACAAGTAATCTAGATTTCATCTGAGAGCTCATCAAAGATAGATCCAATAAAACACTGATTTTGTTATATCAGCCAATTTGTGAACTACTTTTTTTGGAAGAATATAAATATTATTAATAACAACAATAATTAACCACTGGAAAACAATCTATGTGTTTTTCTACCTTCTCATGACATGGCACACTGACAAGGCAATAAAATGCAAACCATCAGTTTTTTTAACATACATCCTTCTGTCAGCCTCTCTGTGCCACTGCAGGGGTGAGGGGTAAGTTGTGCTGGCTGTGCCAGGCAAGAACATCATATGGTCCCATGGATGAACCAGCTCTCACTGTTGCTCTGTCATTAAGAAGTGTCTAACTCTTCATCATGCCATGGACCGCAGCATGCTACGCCCCCTGTCTTTCACTAGCTCCCAAAGTGTGTCCAAATTCATGTTAATTGCTTTGGAGATACTATCTAAGCACCTCATCCTCTGCCGTCCCCTTCTCCTTTTGACTTCAATTATTCTTAATATTCCTTAAACATAACCTATTATAGGGCATTATATTATACATTATACATAGGGCATTATATTTATATATATAAAAGAGAAAAGTCACTGACTAACGCACTCATCAACGCCCTGCCAAAACCGCCGGGCCTAGAAGCATGAAATTTGGGGTGGGTGTTCCTTCCATGACTGAGGGGTGCATTAAGAACCAGTTTTTGGAAATGCCAACAGGAAGGGGGTGAAATGGGGCACAACGCATTTTCCTTCCTATACTTTACATTGAAGAATTGATGACTCATCAACATTCCACCCCAACCCCCAGACCTAGAAGCATGAAATTGGGGGAGGGAGTTCCTTCTGTGACATGAATACACACCAAGAACCCCTGTGGAAATATTTAACCCTTAAGTGGCTAAAAAGGGATGCAACATGTTTTTGTCCTATACTTAACATGGAAGACTGACCAACATCCAGTCAATTAGGTGCTTGGTGCCTGGTGCACTGGGCGGGGGGGGGGCGATATTGTTTGGAGAAAGAGGATGCATTGGGGAGGATGCTGTGCATGGGGGTGGTTGCACATGGGGGATTGATGCACATGGGGGTTGATGCGCATGGGGGATGATGTGCAGGGTGGGGTTGATGCTCAGGGTGGGGTTGATGCGCAGGGTGGGGTTGATGCGCAGGGGTGATGTTGTGCATGGGGGATTGATGCGCATGGGGATTGATGCGCATGGAGCTCCTTCTTGTAGGGGAGGAAAGGCAGGGTATAAATTAGGAAAATAATAATAATATGGGGAATGAACAAGGGGAATGTTGCGTATGGGGGTTGTTGCGTATGGGGGTTTTGTGCATGGGTGTTTTGTGCATGGGGGGTTGATGCGGATGGGGTTGATGCGGATGGGGTTGATGTGCATGGGGGTTGATGCGCATGGGGGTTGATGCGCATGGGGACCGATGCGCATGGGGGATTGACGTGCATGGGGATTGATGTGCATGGGGGAAGTTGCGCATGGGGATCAACATGGGGAATGTTGCGCATGGGGGATGTTAAGCATGGGTGATTGATGAGCAGGGGGGTTGATGAGCCTGGGGTTGATGATGTGTATGGGGTGGATGAGCATGGGGGTTGATGTGCATGGGAAATCAATATGCAGTGGGGGGGATGGCATATGGGGGAATTTTACTCCCGTAAAATTGGGATGATCCTGTGGGAAAATGGAGGAGGATCCTGTGGGAAAATGGCTTGTCCAAAATTATCTAATGCATTCATGGGGAAGTGGTTGCTTTAACTGCACCAGTTGCAACCTGCGCCAGTTTACATGAATCAATACATGACAGTGCACTTTACTTACGGCAAAGTTCTGGAGTACGCCATTGTATACAGACTCCAGCTGCTGCACATGCTTCAGCATACATTGATACAGCAGTACAGAAACCAAGGAAATTCCCTTCCATTGTGCATGAACAAGCTTCCTCAACACAAGCCTTCTGATATGGGGTGGGGTCAACCTAAGGAGAACACATTAGATGGGCAACTATTTCTTTAAAAGTACATGCCAGGCTGAGTCACATCGCATATGAACCTGCCTGGTGATAAACTCCTCTTTGTGAGTTGACTTGTGCTTATGATGACCATGCCTGCGTGCCATCAATTAGAATAAAATTTGTTGTTAGCTGGGCATTCACATGTACAAATAAATATATTATTTGCTGTTCATTATAAATCCCTCACAGGGCTTCAACTGATGAGACCAGTGTCTGAATTATCCAAAGATTTATAAGAAACTACAAATACTCCTTAAACATGTTTTCTCTTAAAAGACTTACCTTGTTGTGGCAGGATTTGAACCTATAGTCTGTTATTATTTCACATTTTCTTGTGGCCGACTGTTTACAATATGCATTTGTATCACATGGAAAAGACTCTGCAATTGTGTCTGAACATGTGGGGTTAGTCTTCCAGCTATTGCCAAACTCCACTGGTCCTGCTGCCGGGAATCCTTGTCTAGTAGTAAATTCATCCTGAAGCTTGCCATTATTATTTCCACAAAGGCCACATATTTGTCCCTACGTTGTAAACAGAACAATGGTATGAGGATATTACTACCAAGTACAGCCAAATGTCCATTGTCAATATTGCCATTTTAGATTTCTGCCTAATTATTAAAAAGCAATATGGACCTTGTATCAACAAATCGATATAAGTAAAACAGGTCAAGTCTTGGCACCCACAAGATTTCCATTCCAGGAACCTCTGTGGATACTGATTTTTGACTTTAAATAAAAGCAATTAAAAAATTAGGCAGCCTTTTAAAAATGCAGTAGGCAATGAATCAATTTCCCAGGCTTAAAACAGCTTAATTTCAGCTCTGTGGCTGAATGCAAAGCAATAGGAAAGTTTACTACTTTGAACTCATGGCGTTCCAGGAGGAATGGTCTGCCTCCCAGCTGAAACAAAATGGAGGTTGAAGCCTTTCTAAGCCCCAGGGAGGAAGTATTCAGTCTGACATATAGGGTGAAATCCAGAGTAACAATGGGGAGTCATTGCTCCAGACTAAGAACAAGTTACTCTAGATTGCAAATGCAATATGAATTTCCCATAGGTTTTCACTAGGTGGTGCAGTAACTACGGGTACACGTAATGTCTCTTATGTGCTCCCATAGTTACTCTAGATTGTGCCCATAGGCTCAGAGTGTAATAAGGATGCTCCCTGCTCAGGAAAAACAGCCCTGATTTTTTTTAATTTGCACAGGTTCCCATTACATGTTCATAGTGCCTCTAGTTTGCAATCCTATAAAGGTGTATTCAGAAGTAAGTTCTGTCAAGTTGAATGGGAATTTCTCCATGATAAGCATGTATGTGAATGCAGGGTGCAATCCAGAGTGCCCACTTAGGTTGGCACAAGTCTCTTGTGCTGGCCCAGGGTTGTTGCAAACATGCTATAAAGCAAGTCTTCCATGCCACTTTGGGGAGGGCACAGTATGTTGTGCTGGCTGATCTTGGCCTGCACAAGGTTCTATTGGAGAAGGCAGGTAGGAGGTAGACTGGAGACATTTTGGAGCAGGGGGAAGGGTGAGTGGCAGGCAGGACTGTGGTAGGGTGGCAGGGAACAGGAGGTGGGGCTGGGACCCAACATTGCTGGATCCAATGCCTCATTCCCAAGCAGCCTATGCCAGTCTGTCGCTGCTTGAATCTTTGCCACCAACATTGGTGGTGCAGATCCAAGTAGACTCATTGGGGCTGCTGCAGTGTTAGGGAATAGTGCAGGTAAGGGAATAGTGTGGCAGCAGCCCCAAACTTGCAGTGGATACAGTATAGACTGACCTGCCTATTCCAGTGCAAGTTTGGATTGTGCTGCCTGCCTAAATTATAATTGTTTAAAAAACAATTCTTTAAGAAATAGATTTGGGAAAAGGTTCTTCAAATTTTGCATTTCAACAAAACATGCATTTCAATAAAACATAAAACACAGAGGGCACAATCCAGAGTAACTACAGGGAGTCCTTGCTCCAGTGTAAGAACAATTTGCTGTGGATTGCAGTATGAATTTCCCATAGGTTTTCATTAGATGGTGCAGTAACTACAGGTACACGTACTGTCTCTTACGTGCTCCTGTAGTTACTCTGGATTGTAGGGAGAGTTTCATAACATACAGAGTAAGATGTGAAAGAAGAAAAGAGTTTAAATATGGACTCATATTTAAGAGTCCATAATGTGCTTACACTCCAGTTTGGTTCCATTAGAACAGATATTCTTGTATTCTTGTCCCATATCAAAGTTATTCCATGTATGTATTTGATTATCAAGTAGAGTCCAACAGTGTGAACAGTGTATAGTTGCTTGTCAGTCTCACATAGTGTATTTTCAGTATTTTTCACAAACATGAATTTTCCATCTTCCAGAATAAGACTGCCTTTCTGATAATATATGAAAAAGGTATTTATGCTTGTGATATAGGAATCTACATATCTGTACAAATGATTGACAGAAAGCTTGAATGAGTACTCCTACCTCAGAAACCACTGTGATTTTCCTTGAACATGTAATATCCTTATCACAACATGGGACACTCTCTGTCAATATTCTGAATGACCCTTTTTCTTCCCCACAATAGTCCTAGAAGAAACAGGTATGTACATTACTGTTAAAAACAGCACTGCTCTATAAATATTCCATGTTCCTTTACAAATATGGCCAGTATTGTCTTGGAGATATATGAAATAAAGAATTGGAATGTTTAATAACCAATTGAAAGTAGTATTAGCCATACAAATAAAATATCTATGGACCTTAAATTATGATTTATCTGGCAAAAATGTTTTTATTCTATTGGGTTGTAAAAAATCTTTACAATAAGGGACTTATAAATTAATCCAATTGTTGGCACAATGGGGAATCAGAGGCAACACTTAATTACGTGCTAAGTCATGTACAGTAGTGATACAATCTTTTTGGATGAAGGTCATATGTGCTGTTAACAGAGTTCTAGAACAATATTTGTCACAGTGGCATTTCCAGAAAGGGGGCAAAATGCTAAGGTTTTTTTTTTCAGGAGCAATGAGGCCTATTATAATAGGATATTATAGCAGTAGCAATGAGGCCTCTTCCCCTTGCCTTCAGAGTCATTCACAGCTGTGAAAACTTTGGGATGGACCTGGGAAGGGGTTGGGACCAACAGAGGCTCTGCCAGATCCATGTTGGTCTTTCCCTCCATGTTGGGCTTTCATCCATGTTGCACTAACCACTGGATACAGTGGTTGCCATTTTGGCACTGCTGCAACCAGTGTCCTGCTGAGGAAAGGATTGGGCTGGAAATCCTCTGCATTGCTCCAAAGTAGATTGCCATTTGGCAATGAAGAGACACTAATAACTTGGCTGGGCACAACTAGCCAGTGGTGTAGCTGGAGTGGGGTGGAGAATATGGTTCCATATTGCTCCCTCCACCTGGAATGGCTCCAAATGGGAGGGAGCCCTTGTATGCTTCAGAGAGCTCCCTCCAAGACTGATCACTCCACCTCCCTCCAGGTACACCACTGCAACTAGAAGCCCAGTTCAATAAACTGGCTGTGGGGAAAAATTAACTCATTGTTTTAATTGGAACGTCCAGCTGATTTATCCAAACAGAAGAGAAGAGTGAGCAAGGCTACCAAGATTTTATCAAGTGAATATTTTCCCTTCCTGCAGCAGCAAATCTGCTAAGGTTCTGGTATTTAAATAAGGTTTCCCTCAGTGGAGTGCAAGTTTGGTTCCATTAGCCTGCAATGGATCATCAGAGCTTACCTCTGCAAGAACATACTGACAGAGACCATCATAACTATACCACTTTTTGTCAAAGGTGTGAATTTGACCATCTCCATAGATATGACAAGAAGTCTGGCATCTGTTTTCTGAACACTTCCAGAGTCCTTGGACACATGTGCTACAATGTGGGAGACAACATTAGAATTGCATATTAAAACGCTTTCTTAAAAAATCAGCTTATTTTGTCCAGTGGTTTCCTTTCTAAGGTGAGAATTTCCTATATAATCCACTAATTTAATGAGCACTATGTGAGCACTATGCACAGATTCAATATTCAGTGGAAGTCAGCTAAGGCTACAATCCTAAACCAACTTTCCTGGGAGTAAAAGTCATTGAACACAATGGGGCTCTCTTTTGAATAAACATGATTAGGATTGCACTGTGTTTTTTGAAGTTTTTGCACCCTCATTTTAGCTCTTCATAGCCTCATTTTTAGCTCTTCATAGCCATAGCCATAGCACGATCATTGCACAGAACATCTTTGAGTTGATGCAGAACAAGGTACATCTTGGAAGGGGTAGCTAACTACCAGTAATTTATCTGATGAGAAAACTATACGCCAGTTTTTTACCCAAAAAATCCAATAAACACCTATCACATTAAAACTATTAAGTTAATCAGTGCCCTTGAAGGAACAATGTTAATCAGAAGAACATGGAAGTCACGAATAAGACCAGAACATGTAGCAAAACATGGCGTCCAAAACTACCACAATACTGTATCAGCAGTCGTATAATATTTGTGGCAAGTTTCTTCTGAAACCTGTTAAAATGAGCAATTTTAAAATCATAGTCATAAGGTGTAAAGTCAAGGTTACCAGACATTGCATTCCACTTTTATTACGCTTCCTTGTTCATATTTCCGACCACTGTAGAAACATGGACAGAGAGATGGTGGAATACAACTGCCCTGGGAGTTTCGAACTGTGCCTACTGGACAAAAGCATCCACGCCTGCACGGCAAGTCCATCTGTAAAGAAAAAGCAGGCACTAAGTGGTGGGGTTATTCTGCCCAAATCTCCTGTTTGTCTGTGCACCCTGAATGAACACTCTAGACCAGTGGTCCTCAACCGTTCTGGCCCCAGGGACTGGTTCTGTGGGGAAAATAATTTCCAGGGACCAGTCCAGGGGTGGGGGAAGAGTTTGGCTTCTGGTGACCTGGAGGGAGGACTTCCCCACCTAGAGCACAGCACAGCTGCTACCAGCTGTAAATCCCATTATAATAAATAGAGCTATTGCTAGGTTACTGTGGATAGGATTGGAGGTGACAGCCCAATGTCTCAATGCATGTCTACTCAGAGCAGGGATTTTCAACCCTTTTCCATGTTGGATGCATTGAAAATGCACAAAGCTATCCTAGTCACTCTTATTGGAGAGTAAGCCTTACTGACTATAATGGGACTTATTCCTGATTAGACAGGCATTGGATTGGACTCTGAGGCTGCAATCTTATCCACGCTTTCCTGGGAGTTAACTCCACTGACTACAATGGGACTTATTTCTGAGTAGACAGGCATAGGATTGGTCTCTGAGGCTGCAATCCTGTTCACACTTTCCTGGGAGTAAGCTCCACTGACTACAATGGGATGTACTACTGCGTAGACTGAATCCTTGCTTGGCATATTACAAAAGAAGAGCCAAAAGAGGAAATGTACACCAGCTATGGTACCTTTGTTGATGCACATTTGTACCATGCAAAACCTTCCCAAACTTGCTTAGAATCATAGAATCTTAGAATCCTAGAGCTGGAAAGGACCTAGAAGGTCATCTAGTCCAACCCCCTGCCTGTAGCAGGAAATCCTCCTAGAGCATCCCTGACAAGTGCTCATCGAGCATCTGCTTGAAGATCCCCAGTGAGGGAGAGTCCACCACCTCCCTTGGCAATCTGTTCCACTGCCGAACCGCCCTCACCATCAGGAATTTTTTCCAGATATCCAACTGGAATCTCCTCTCTTGCAGTTTGTACCCATTGGTTCTAGTTCTGCTTTCAGAGGCAGCTAAGAACAAATGAGCCCCTTCCTCCCTATGACAGCCCTTCAGGTATCTGAAGAGGGCAATCATGTCTCCCCTCAGCCTTCTCTTCTCCAGGCTGAACATCCCAGGTTCCCCCCAACCTTTCCTCGTAGGGCTTCCCTTCCATCCCACTGATCATTCTTGTCGCTCTCCTCTGGACTTTATTAAGAAAAGTCTGCATAGTACTTTATTTTTGAAGACCTAATAATAAGAGTCCCTTATTATTGATAGCAATATACTATCAACGATAATATATTATTGTGGGTGCAGTTCTAATCTAATCTCACATAACTCATTGGCTTTTCCATTCTTGTGGTAATGTAGGGAGGCAAGCACACGTCTGTGTACTGGCCTAACCTTCCCCAAGGAGTGGTGCAGACGTGCCTTACAGTACTTTTTTGACACCCCCTGATCAGCATAGGAGTTGTACCTAACTGCAGGTCAGGATTGCAGCCTAAGTGGAAAAAGTGGAAAATGTGCACCCACGTATGATCAAGGTAAAAGATGTATGTAATGTGCACAGAAGCATGTTGTGTATGGAAAAAGTTATTCCCTGGTCCAAGGCCATTGCATTAACAAGTGGATCTGCAAGGAATTTAAATTCATATCAAAACAACAAAAAGGTACAAAGGAAAGAAGATTAGTAAATAATTTATTTTCTGTTTCTTTATCCAAATAATCCTAGGCAGTGGCCACAAAGTCCCTAAACAGGCTTAAATGGCTTCAATCTCAAATCCTCTCAATCTCATACACAGGGACTTTGTGACCAGGAGGGTTATAATGGCATTGCAAGAAATCCATATTGCTACTGAAGTGATGCCAATACTTTATATACAGACCTAACTACAGAATCTTGAGAATTTCTGTGCCAAAGGGGAGCCCATTTTCACAGAGTTACATAAAAACAATGGCTATTTCAGCCTAGAGGAAAATGCACAGAATTGTTCACAAATCCAAAGACCTCCTCTTTGAGATCTAATTCCTTGCCAGTTTGCACTATTCTGGCTCAGATACTCAGGTGTTATAGAGAATGCGTGGCTGTAATTTATCCTCACTTCGACCATGTGCCTCTTTTATGTTATTAGATACTATATGTCAATACATTCAGAGCTTCCCTTTCTCCAATGAGTGTCAGCCAACAAAGTGGAGAGGGAACTCAAAAAATAATAATGTTACATAATGTGTTATTTAAATTTTGAAGGACTTGACACATCTGGAGAGCAGCTCACAGCATTCCATAGAATAATGGAATGTTCCTAACAAACCTATGCTGGTGCTGTATCATGCATTATCTGTATTGCAGATACAGGTTTTGACTGTGGAAAAAATGCAGACATAAATTCTACTCAAGAATCCTCAATATTGTGCTCTAGGACTGTTTCCCATCCCATCGCTTGCTAGGAAGAAGCACGTAACAGACATTTTAACAATATGTTAGTATCATGGGACTTCAGCACCTCCTTGCATTCAACTTACGGATAAGGAAGGTATGTTCAACGCACTGCAGGTTTTGTCAACTCTTCTCTTTGCTTTTGGGTCAGAACAAGTTACAAATTCAGCTCCACCTGGACATGTCACTGAAGAAGGCAATGTTGGATAATATTATAGAATTTGTGATTTACTATTTTAAAGCTAGCTTTTTAACCCCCTGCCAGTCAAAACTGACCTGACAGGCATGTCAAAGCTGTTCTCGCTCCCCTCTCCACGCCAAGGTGGCCAAGAGACCTGTCCCTCCTAGTACCATCCTATCTCTAGCTGCTGTTCAAAATACCCCTAATCAGTTTTCCCGCTGCCTGGATGGGATATAGTAGTGACCCTACTGGCTTCTCAAGCCACTTTCAGCTGAACTTGTTCTTTTGAGGAAATATATAGGTTTGTCCAGGGTGGCCTCTAAGGCACACTATGCCTGAAAAATTTCAGTATTTTTTGTTTTGCTTTAAGGTTAAGAAATGAGTTTTTTTAAAATCAGATTTTGAATAGCCTCTCTTTGTACATCCTGATGAAGGCCACTGATCACTAAGAGCATTAGAATTGAGTTAATTAGGTGCTAATGACAGGCACCTGTCAGGTGCACTGTGCCAGAACCGGGAGTGCCAGAGGTTCACCTGAGGGAGGGGTTAAAATAGTCAGCATGCTTTTATGCATACAAATTCTTATTGCACAAATTCAGTTAAACATGCTCAGCAAACAAAATAAACAAACAAAAACCAAAGATAAGCATCAGTTGAAAATAGTGAAGGCTATTTCTCCAGCCATTCCATGGACTAAATACATGGAATGTATTACATGTACATGCCTTGAAGCAGTGGAGGGATTCAAATAAATTAACAACAGGTTCTATGTCCTAATAACCTAAATTAACAACAGGTTCTATGTCCCATTAGTAACCAGTTCTCAGAACCAGGCGCTCATTAGCAAAGGATTCTGTAGAACCTGTGAGAACCCCCTGAAGCCCATCACTGCTTTGAAGTGAGCCTGAGATCAGAGAATGAAGCTGCTGTTCCCTCAGTCTCAGTACCTGTGCACCTCTTGTAGTTTTTAAAGAGGTACTATATATTTTTGGATGTGAGCGATTTTAAAGTTAATTTTGAGTATTTGTAATTTTAATTTTAAATGTCTTTTCTTGAATGTAACTTTCAAGTAACATGCAGGCTTACTGTACTGTGTTCTCAAACTTACTGAACTCAAACCCTGTTTATAAAACAGAGCTTCTGAGGTCTGTCAGCTCAGCACCAGTCGTCTCTTCCACAGGTGACTGAGCACAATCCTTCATTGTCAACCTATCACTGTGTGCAAGGATCTGTTGGCTAGGGTTTTAATCCCATACTGGTGTCAGGCTCTCTTTAACCCCCTGGAGAAAAGAGCAATAGCTCCTTCTGAATTTCTTTCTTCACAAGTCAAGGTGACATGATGGGGCAAGAAAGAAAGCAGTCAACCCTACAAATTTTTTGTGAATCTAGAAAGTCCATTGTTAGGGAGCATTCAAACTTGTAGGTGTTCCTGTTGGGCACCAGGACCCTAACATTCCATAGAACTCTGCAGCAGTTTGTAAATAGGTGTATTAATACGTAAAGTGATATCATTCTCTCGTAGTAAATGAGCACTTACCAGGTGTGAAGTCAGAAGGATTATGGCAAATTATCTGCCCTTTCCTACATACACTGCAAAACAAAAAGAACAATACATCTGAAATTTTTTGCCTTGCAAGCCACAATTATATAGGTCTGAAAGCACCTTTACTTACATACCCAGCACAGGATTTCATTAAAAGTACATGTTTAAGCTTTTTGCAGTTGTCTTTCTGAAATCTGTTGAGCTATGTAAAAGCTTATAACCCACCCACTTTATTCCTTTGAATGTATTTGTAGACTTTATAGACTTTTAGGGTAAGGTTTTTTCCAAGTGGATCTTTACACTACAAGGTAGGTAATCCGTTTTTCTCTTATTGGGGCACAGACATAGAAGTAATCTGTGGCTATTGCTTCCTTGTAGCAGCTTTAAGAAGCAGCAAGGGCTGTACAAATTAAATAGCAACTGTCCTCATCCCAAGCCAAATAGTCTAGTGTTTGCTGGCTTCTGATGTTAATACCAGCCAAGAATATGCTATTAGTTCCAGGAAAACAAACATATCCTTGCATTTCCTCTTTGCAGATATTATCAGAATGGTATGAGACCAGAAACTCCCATATTGCTCTGATAGTATATGAATTAGCTAGTAGGTGGATTTGGTAGCATGTTCTGGGCCTGATATTACATATGTGTATGTATTATGTGTATACATACCATGTATAATTATCCACTTTATTTATTTGTCCGGCCTTCAGAATCTCATCATTCATGTAGCAATCACAATGTTCTTGCCTAACACATATTCCTTTGCTATTTGAATATCGGCCTTCAGGACAAACACATCCATCTACTGGGGTATCTTGGACTTCACAGCTCATATCCATCTCCGAGAAGGAACGGCAAGAGACATTGCAGGTGCTTGCATTATATTGGAAGACCCTGTCTGCTTCACAGTCTTGCTCTTTAAAAAAAGAGGGAGGAGAGACCTCTTAGTAACTCTTTGTAAATTGTTATTTGGTAAAGATTTTTATCTAGACAAAAATAAAGCAATTATCTAGGAGGTTATGTACTACATGATTATTTTGTAGTATAAACTGTAACTATATAAACCTTCATCGCTACTAACAATTGATTGCTTCTGTTTTCAAGCAGTTATGGAAGTTCTTGGAATGCTTGGAATGCAGCAAACTGGAAAAACAAGTTGATTTTTTTTATTTACTTTCTCACTGAGCACCAGTTGATATATCTGCAGAAAACTGGGTTACTTGACGATGACAAAAACATTCTTTCAAGATTCACAAAATCCAGAATTTAACCCTGACATCCTGGCTCTCAACTTATACAAATTCTCTTAAAGGATCAAATGCTGTTTGTCAATCCTTAGTGTTTTCTGAAGGCTCCAGCCATGAGTGCCGTATCCCTTTCTTCTTCCCAGGCCAGATCTGCTGACATGATCTACAGTACATCAGACTTGTGCTAGTAATTTAGCACTGGTGGTAATGTCCCCTTACATTAAGGCAGACCTCAAGGAGTCCTCCATACTATAGAACTCCCCAACAGACTAGAGTGAAATTTGTCAGAGGGAAATTTCAATGGGATCATGATGTCCCCTGCTAACTGGGCAAGAGGAACTCTTTTAAGTGGGTGTTCCTCCTTTATTTAGCAGGGGGAGAGTAACTGGCCCTACACACCCTAGCAATGTCTGTTCAAGTGGCTTCTGCTAGTGTTCTTTTTGCATTTTAGATTGTGATCCCTTTGGGGGCAGGGACCCTTTAGCTATTAATTAGCTATTAATTATTCAGTTTTTTGTAAGCTACTTTTTGAAATTTTGAGTTGAAAAGTGGTATATAAATATTGTAAATTGATCGATAGATAGATCGATATATGTTGGTTACTATAATTTTTCCCATGTCATTTTAGATCAAATTCAAAATTATTAGACTGTATGCTATATTTACTCAAAATTGTCTGTTTGCTGTTGTTTCTTCTCTGTCTTTTAAAATTATGAGTTATTTTGGGACTGTGAACCTTTTATTTCTTTTATTTTCTCTGTAAACCACTTTGTTAACTTTTTTATAGACAGTATATAAATATTCTTATAAAAATAATAAATGCCACCAGACTAACCATCATGGATGTCACATGAACTTGCCATGTGAACTGATCCTAACTTCTATGACTATCAGTTGGTATAAAAGTTGTTCAGCAAGAGCTCTATTTTGCTATTGTAAAATGGACCAATTAAAATGGATCAGCTCTCCCTTGATGCCAACTTGATGCCAGCCAAGTGTTCCAGGCCATTTGACTCCAGCCAAGCTCCCAGATCAACCAGAGAGAGCTTTTAGAGAGACTTTAAACAAACCTACCATTGGCAGCATTTTCATGACATCTGTATAGTCCTTTCTCTCTAATGAAGCCAACAAGGAAAAGGAGGAATCTTGCCCATTGTGCCCCTACTGACTTTAAAAAGCAAGTCAAGTAATTTCTTCAAACTTTGATATCCAGCTTACAACTTACCACAAATACCCTGTCTCCAACCAGTTATGTATATTCCATGTTTAGCGCATGCTTTGACATAGTTTCCCAATGCTGTGCATAAGCAATCCTTGACTTTTTCACACATACATGCTGAAAGACATTTCTACAAAATAAAAAAATTCATGGCTTTTCTTGAAAAATCTCTGCCATTTTGTCATAGAATTGTAATAAAATGTTCTAATAAGGCTCACAAAAAGAACCTTTGAGATCTACAGGTACAGTATCACTTGATTATTCAATGTCTATATCAGTAAAATGATATCTTTGGGCTGTAGAGTTCCAATCTCAAGAAGACCATGCAGTAGGTCACCAGAAGACAATACAGTATAAACCCAACTGCTCCTCTGAGCCTGGAATTCAGATTTTTCAAAGAAAGAACACATTGTGATTTATTTCCCTGTAACTATGCCCAAGATGCATTAACATCTTGACTCTAACTACAGGCTTCAACAACACTCAGGCTGTACTCATCTCCTACCCATTTTCATGTAACTTGAGCTGATATTTTGTAATGTAATTTTGATGTATCAGTAAAATATCAGCACTTCCCTCACCTCTATATTGACAAACACTGCAATTTCTGCACATGAGGTAGGATGCTGAGCAGGCATGGGCTAATACCGGTTCGGACCGGATCGGCCGAACCTGTTGTTAACATCAGGCCACCGGTTGGGTACCGGTTGTTGTGGGGGCTGGCCATAACGGCCGAACCGGTTCGGGGGTCATTCATATGTTTTTGGCCACCACGGCCACCATTTCAATTCAACCAATTGCACGCTCCTTTGGGAGCCAAAGCCCGCCTTCCTGCTGCCCAGCAGGAAGATATGTTAACTTCCCATCAAAGTGGTACCTATTTATTTACTTGCATTCACATGCTTTGAAACTGGTAGGTTGGCAGGAGCTGGGCAAGGACAAGAGACAGGAATTCACTCTGTCTTGCAGCATTTGAGTCTCAAACCTTCATACTGCTGACCTTTAGGTCGACAAGCACAGCATCTTAACCACCAACCAACTACAGCCCCTTATAAATTATATGTAACGCTTAAAAATTTAATAATAAGAAATTATTCTAATCAACTTTTGTGAATGGAGGAGCTCTGAATATTCACTAACGTTCCTGAAGCCATCAAATAATTGGATAATTGCATGATGACTTTTGACTGTCTCTTAACACTTTGCTGTGATTAATATTTCCATACCTCATAGTAACTTCTGTGGTCCACAGTAGAATGGCCAGCTGCAAAGACTCCATTAGGATCATTGAGTACAGCACAGTTTTCTTTTGCAATTTTTTCTGTAATTATTAATAAAACCAAGTCATTGGTTTTATTGGTAAGACACAATAAAGACACTTATTGGTTGTGTGGTAAGACACACAACTACATGGTATTTGCAAAGAATGGCAGATTTGGAAACATTACAAAAATCTCTGAAAAATTCAGATGTATTTTTTCCCAGTAACATTGTCATTTGCCATACAAATCACTAGGTGTCACCACTACTCTACAGCCACATCATACTGGTTGTGGCTTGAAGAGCAATATTGTTTGTTGCTTGAGAAGTCATTTTTGATTTCTTAAATTTGATGTTATACTTCATACCCCAAATGCAAATAAACTCATAAATGGAAGTGAAATAAACAGTCTAGTTTAGTAATGACTAAGCCAAACTGAAATTAATATGATAAGTTATTGTCCCCTAATATCACTGAGACTTAAGACCCAATTCTATGGGGCATTATGATGTCTGAACGAAAGATCTTCCATTGTAAAGGATCCATTGTAAAGCTGGCAGAGCACATAAGGTGGCAGAGGGAGCACCTGAACCTGAGTGGTTCAGGCAGTGGTGGGATTCAAATAAATTAACAACAGGTTCTATGTCCTAATAACCTAAATTAATAACTGGTTCTATGTCCACATAACAACAGGTTCTATGTCCCATAAGTAACCGGTTCTCAGAACCAGGCACTCATTAGCAAAGGTTTTTATAGAACCTGTGAGAACCCCCTGAAGCCCACCACTGTCAGGTGGGTGAAAGGAAAAGGGGCAGGAATTGTACTGGGGTGCATTTCAGTGGCAACAATATGTGCCTGTTCCCAATTTCCAGCTCACCCTCCCTCTTCCTCTCCTTCAGTTCATTTTCAAAATACCTGGTTTGGTCTAAGGAGACCCACAGGTGATCAGACAGCCAGCTGGGAGTTTTTTACTTAGCTCTTGCTGGCCATCTGATCACTCCCCCCAGTCACATCCAGCTCTGTTGGTGCAGTTGCATGCTGTGGTGCAGTGGGGGATACAATCTTAGCCAAGCATTAAAAGCGGGATATCCTCGCCTAGGCTCGTTGGCAAGAGGAAATTACATTGTTGGAAACCATTTCTTTCATATCTAATTCATACGTGAACCACTCAAGACCACTGGACATTTCACAGTAGATTCATATCAAGTCAATTATCTTCATTTGGGCAGAGCCACAACATTCCTCAGACTATTACCTTTTTCTATGCTGGTACATGAAGGATGCCTGACTTTAGGACATGTCATCATTTCCCAGGACTTTGCAAATGCCTCTGAATTCACCTCTAAGATGTGCTGACTGGACATAAAATCATCCTCTGCATTGTTGTTGAATGAGCCGCAGAGCCCTGTTGATTAACAGATATTGTTATTTCATATTTCCTATATAAAACCATAGAAACACAAAGCTGGTGAGTAAGTCTTATATGGGACAGTGGCATAGTTAATGATCATGTAGCCCGGTGCAAAGCTCAAAAGGTAGCCCTGGAAGTTAGGTTGCAACCAGAAGTGACATCATTCCTGGGTATTTTTTAAAAGAAAATTGGGAAAAAAACCTGCACCCTCCTCCTCAGCACCTCACCACCATTTGCACTGCTAGTGGCATAGCTAAAGACCTATCTGGTATCCGGAGTTGAAGAAGATTTTATAGCCCCCTACCACACAACCAAATGCAAATTTATTTAAGTAAAAGATGAAAATAGTGTCCCTTATTGGTTTGGGAAACTGTGATGGGGCAAAGAGGAATGTTTATTCTTTCCCTGCTACATAGAAGAGAAGCACCACTTAGAACTGCCTGGGTAAGCATGGGTAACTGTATTGTGGTATATGTACTGTGTGTGTGTGTGTGTGTGTGTGTGTGGTGTGTGGTGTGTGTTTGTGTGTGTGTGTGTGTGTATATGTGTGGGTGTGTGTATACACACACACACCCACACATATACATATACATACGGAGAGCTGGTTCATATTAACACCTTATTAGTTCCATACAGTATCAGAGTTACATCTCATTGGCTCTCAGAGCCATTGGTAACATGGGAAAGCTTGAATTCAAAAAATCCACTTTTGTTCCATAGGCTTCTGTCTTTTCATTTTCTGGTTAACTGGCCATAACGCTTGATAGAATATACCATAGGTATTTCAGTGCAGTTTGTTTCATTGCATTCTGCATAAAATTACCTTTCCAACAATATATAAAATGATGGTATTATCATTCATACATACCCTGTTTTTCACAATTTTAGTCATTAGTGTCAAGCTCAGCTTGTAGCTCCCCTAAAGCTTGTAGCCTGGTGCAACTGCGCCCCCACCTAGCTACACCACTGATATAGGAAAGGAAGCCCAACTCCTTATCAGGAATTCTTTGTATTTTTAGTGCTATTTTTCTTGTACTCTTCACTCTCAGCTCATTAAAGAACTATCTTGCAGACCTCTGCTAACTGTGCAAGAGGCACTCTTTCAAGTGGGTGTTCATCCTTTATTTAGCAGGGGGAGAGTTTACCTACACACCCCAGCAATGTCTACACGTGGCTTCTGCTGGTATTCTTTTTGCATTTTAGATTGTGAGCCCTTTTGGGACAGGGACCCATTAGCTATTATTTTTTTTCATCTTCTTTGTAAACTGCTTTGTGAACTTTTAAGATGAAAAGCGATATATAAAAAAGTAGATAGATAGATAGATAGATAGATAGATAGATAGATAGATAGATAGATAGATAGATAGATAGATAGATAGATAGATAGATAGACAGACAGACAGACAGACAGACAGATAGATAGATATTATTTGGGGGGGGGCTTGTTAGGGACAGAAAGACAATAGATGCCCTCCTGAAAACTGTGCTACTCTTAATGTTGTGCTTACTACCTTTCACTTAACCACAGATGGAATGCAGAACAAGCATATTCATTGTGGATCGAAACCGACATGAGCCTGCTAGTTCAGATAATGCCATTACTCTTGTTTAGGAAGTACAGAGTGGGAAGCTTAGGAAAGGCAAACTCAGTTCTATCTACAGTTCCAGACTGAGAATCTATATCACATCAATCTATCTGCCTCAGTTTCTGTGTTCCTTATTCTAGGTTGGGCTTGCACATATATAAGAAATCAACTTGACTGTTTATTGGAAAGACTGAAGATGAAACTCAAATATTTTGGCCATCTTATGAGAAGGGAGGTCTCTTTAGAAAAGAACTTGATGATGGGAAAAAATGAAGGCAAAAGGAATGGCATTCCTTATTAAGAAATGTCAGAAGATGGAAGAAGATGAGGTGGAGATGAATTTGGACAAATTTCTGAGTGGATGGTGGAGGACCATGAGGCTGTAGTCCATGGTGTCATGACTTAAATACTGAACAAGAAGTACTGCCATGCCCATGCATAGCTGCAGTCGTGATCTTATTTAGCCACAGTGAGGAGGGTAACATATGTATAATTTTTAAAATCCTTCATATTCCCACAATCCCACACACACTCTCATACTAGGAAAAGCGACACTGTGAAGCTACAATGCCAACTATTTCAGCCATTTGCTTCCTTACCTGCTGTATTTGTAAATGTTTTTGCTGGCAGTGAAGCATAGAGCTGCATGATGGGGAAAAACTGGATCTGTAATTTTAGACCAAAATATAATTCTGCTCCAATATAGGATGATGAATGCTTGAAAATGATGATTGTATCTGTATAAAATAAAATTTGAGCATAATGACTACAGATCCAACTGGATTTCATTTTTCTGCTTACCATGTGTCAAAGAAAGAACCTGGTCTTACCTGAATTGTAATAATCTTGATGTTTTGTCTTTTCATTGTAGAAGCTGCCATTGCTATAGAATACATATGTGACTGCTGAAACAGACTAATATCCACAAATTAAAAATCACATTAATAAAAATAGATGTCAGTTTATGCTTTAACTTTTCAAGTCTTTCAAGTGTTAGTCAAAGAATTTGGAAATGAAATTACATTGGTCAACTGGTTAAATAATTTTTTATCAATTGTTACTTGAATGATTACAGCTTAAAACAACTATTTTTAACGTTTTCATCTGAGCAATGTATTTATTAAAATAAACATACCCTACAATCCAGAGTACCTAAGGGAGCATGTAAGAGACATTACATTCACCCGTAGTTATGGCACCACCTACTGAAAACCTATGGGAAATTCAGAGTGCAATCCAAATTGTTCTTACACCGGAGCAAGGACTCCCCATAGTTATTCTGGATTGCGCCCTAAATCTGTTATTACAGAACTTCAATATGTGAACCCTTTAAACTTAAAGAAGTGCACATAGATTCCTACATAATAAAAAAGAAAGCCATTTTTTTGTATTTTTATATAGATAAACAAAAGTACTTTAAAAAATGCATCAGAACCAAACCTCCCAATTTTTTACACCCTCTATGAGAACCAAACAGAAAAAGAATGTGTCCATAACTCACTGCCTTTAATTAATGTTAATTAATTATTAATTTTTCAATAATTAGTTATTAATTAGAGTTAATGTGTCTATTCACTCTCATTGTCCTAGTTCAGATTTGCTCCAATCTGATTCAGATTGAATTGATTGGTCAAAATGTTAATTCAACCAAATAAGGCAAGAATCCTTTGCATACAGCAGCCCCAAATTAATTTTGGGCTCAACACCTGCGAATTTAACTCAAATAGGGTGCTGACCCTCCATCAGGCGGACCTCCAGGATTGTCCAGGAGGCCCTCCCCATAAATGCCATAATCCATAGATACCAGTATCTAAATGAGTTCTGGAATTGATTCCTCATGGATATTGAGGGTTAACTGTAATTACTACAAAGAAAGTCCCACTAAAATCAAGGCACTGACTTCTTACTTGAATGATTACAGCTTAAAACAACTATTTTTAACGTTTTCATCTTACTGTACTCTAACATGATGCTAAAACCGTCAAGGCACACCATCAGAATTTTTTTTACAACTGACCAGGCAAGGAACTCACATGCCCCAATGGTCCTACTAATACATTATCTTTCCCCAAACTCCTGTGGAACACCAATGTTCCATGTATTTTAATACATACCAAGCCAAGGGTCAGAGTCACACTCTTCAAACATGTCTCAGCTGGACCAGTGAGACACGGACGCAGTTCGACACTCAAAGACCAATCATTGTCCTACTTAGGAAAAAAATCTCAGTCACACACATGTTGCATAAGTTCCAGAATCCAGAACAGAACTATTACAGAAAGGGAAAGCAGTGCACATGGAGTTCCTATTGTGTATGGTATATACACCGAAAAATATGCTACAAGTATAATGTTTCCAGATGGGGTGATCCTAAAAGTAATATCTAAAAAATGAAACAAGCAAAAATTTGTTTAGGCAAAATGGGAGAGGGGTGCAAATAAGAGAAGATGTTAGAAACAGTAATGTGTCTGATGGAAGGAATAAAAAATATGGGTATGAGGAAATTGTATGAAAAGATCTTTAGATAACTTATCTGGAGATTGTGAATTGTAGAAAGATTTCCTAGGAAATTGTGATTATAACATTAGGAAGAAATAACATGAGGAAGGAACATTAGAAAACATTAGGAAGAAATAAGCAATTTTTCCATCTGTGACTGTATACTGGCTAAAATAGCTGTGAGTTGGAGTGACATTTTTTGTTTGTCTTTGATATATGCTAAGAGACAATGGCTGCAATCCTAAAGACACTTCCTTGTGAGTAAGACCCATTGAACACAATGGGGCTTAATTTTGAGTAGACATGATTAGGATTGTGCTCAATATGAGAAAATATTAATGTTTCTTTGGCAGGGTGAACATATGGCTGGAAATTTCCGGATTTCTCATTTTTTTTAGTCTCCTGTCCAGGTGTCCTCCAAAAGGGCTTCATTGTCCTCCATTTTGGCTTCATTTTGGAACTTTGCAATGGTGTGCAGTACTCCATCATGTCATATGTCATTGGATTCATATTGAATAGCAGAATCCAGTACAAAAATTGGTTTTGAAACATCTCTTTCCTATCAAACATTATGGCCAAAAAACTAAAAATAAAAAAATATGCATTGAGCTCTATGGGAACGTGAAAGTGCTCAGTATTGTGGCTTTACTTGTGAGTAGGCAAACATGCCATTGTCTGCTGTATAGGCCAGGCTGAGAGGAATCCAAGACCTTGTCCTCCTTTTGAGGTTTGGGCATCTCATCACCCTGTTCTTGGGAAATATTCACCTGAGAAACTCCTGAGTTCAGGTGTCACTCCTGAGAAACTCCGGAGTTCAGATAGTCAAAGTATGGTGTTTATTGCAAACTTTATATAATCAAAGAACAAATAACCTGGATTGCTACATAGTGACAGTCTCCCGGGTAGCTGTAAGAGTTGCCATCAAATGTTGTGATGAAAGGTCCTTCTACTGCACACTTTCCAGGACATAATGATTCAGTGCATGACCACTTTGCATCTTTGCAAGTGCTATTGAAATGAAACAAGGGGAGAATATCATAAGATTGAGACAACATTGAGCTTTTCCAGTGTAAGAAGAGTACCATTGACTCAAAGCAAGGGGGAATCTAAATAAATGTTCACCCCATCTATGCAAGATTGTTCCAGAGATTATGATACGGAATTTCTGCTTTGTATGTGAATCTGCCTGCATTGCATGGATGAGGCACAGCAGGTAATTGAAAAAGCAGTGTTGCTTTGGTGTTACCATATGTCACATATGTTTCTGTTTTATGAGAAATCCCTCCTGTGCTGCCATTATCCTGCTTCATTGAAAGCAGGAGAGGCACCATTTCAATTAGGGCGACTCAGAGCTAGAAAGAAAAGTCTGATAATATTACCCTTGTTCTCTATGCATTTATCTTCTAGCAAAACACCTTCAAGCATTGTTTTGTTTATGAAAGAAAAAAAGATTGCAGACTGTAGTGAAGGCAATATTTTTAGCTTCAGAATTGAGAGGAATGGAAGAGAATAAAATATAACCCTGGAATATACTGCCGAAAAGGTCAAACTTTTGGAAAAGACCATTAAATCTGCAGAGGTTGTTTTCATATTATGAAAATATCAAAGGTTTTGCCATGTATGCCAAGTCTAGTGTACCCTAATGCTAAAATTTGCTTCCCAAATGTACTTCCCATGATGACTTCCCTTAACTGCTGAATCATTACCAGAACATTTACAATTAATCTTGAGGTAAATTATCCTTTTTTTAAGCATCAGCATCATTTGTACAAGGAAACTGTGCAAGGCAAATTACTGTGGCTGAAATTAATCAGAGATAAAGAACTGAGTGAGAGTTTTAAAAGCTTTTAAAAACGAGTGCACTTTTAGAGCTGACTAATGCTGTTCCTCTTTTGATAATTTATAAACAAGAAACACACAGCATTTCGTAGCAACTGCTAACAAATGTTTGGCTTTTGGTCTACTCTGCAATGGTTCAGGCAAAATAGCTTACAAGAACATGTCCTTTTTCTGAATATACTCAAAATAGATTTTATTTTAAATTATAAAAATATTGTTTCACATTATTTTATATATCAAGAGTTTATATCACAGAAGAGCAAAACATTATCACGCTCCCACTTTATACTCCTTGAAACAGTGGTAGATATGTTGAGATCTATCCAGGAAAGTAGCACATGAGAAGTTTGAGTTGACTGAACTGTTTCATTTCCCAGCCTCATTACTGGGAATATGTAATACTTTCCATAAAAGCAGTTCCCACAGCAAATATTTCCTTATTTCCTTCTTAAGATAAATTATGGCTTGATTTCTATTCATGTGACTGCATATTGAAGCTTACAGTACTGCATTATTTTAATAGCACACAATTGTTTCTCCTTCAGAAGGGCAATTTTAGTGTCATGCAATGAAGTGCCAATATTCTGTGTTGCCCTGGCATTGCCAAATATTAAAAAATATTCCATTTATAGAACAGATTACTGTTTAAAGAATTTTGTCTGAAGAATACAGTTTAATATACTGTATTGTAATGTGGTGAATACATACCATTGTGAGTAACAGAGACCTTTTCTTATTTCACCTGTTTTATATACTTTCCCATTAAATGTACAAGCACAATCTGTTTTTGCAATGCATTTTCCACTTCCTTCAATATCATCATGCACATAGCCTAAAACAAAGTCAGACAGCAACGGTAAACCATTTGTATTTAATTTAAAATATCAAGACACAGCACTTAATATTGGGCTGTAATTCATTATAATTCTGAATTCTAACATGGTATTTTCAGGTACAGCTGGATATGATCCTATCTGAAACCTTGGAGAATCATTGCCAATCATGGTAAACAATACCTAGCAAGATGGTCCAATGGTTTGACTTGGTAGAAAGCAGCTTTCCATGTTCCTAACTTTCAAGGCACAAAAGAGTGATGGGAAAGGAACCTACCATTCACTTTTGAATTTGGTTGTTATTAAAATGAATGAATGTTCATTTGGCTGGATCAAAATAAGAACAAACTTGGATATGGCCTAAATTAATACAGGAGCTTCTTTGAAAGCTCTTAATGGGACTGCATTTTCTAACAGCCTTTGTGGTGGTGTCCTGGAAAGAAGGCCCTGCTAAAGGGCTGGTAAGAAAGTTAGAAACAGGAGGGAATTTGAAGAAACTCAAGGACCACACAATCCGAAGAACAGAAGGAGAGTTACCTAGGAACAGGTTTGTGGAAGGTCAGTGAATCCCTAGTGGATGATCCTTGGGTGAGGAGAAGCAAAGGTAGCTGGGGTCTATTCGTACATGCTGTGCTGAGGAAGCCCAGAGAATAGGACCTTGCTATGGTACTGCCCTGTGAGACCTACCAAAGAACGAGCAGCTATACAGGTCTGTTTGAAGACTCTGTTTACCATCCTATTTGAATCCTGATCTTCCAGCCCCTGGAGATGGCATGCTTTCCTTCTTAGCTATGACATTAAACCTTCTGCTCTTATTAGCCAGATGCCAGGACTTATTATTAGCTTTTTAGCCAGGACTGTACTAATTCACTGTCAACTTACATTTACAGCCTAAATTTCAGATAGAAGGGAGAGTATGAGAGAGCAAACAGGAGAAAGGAAAGGAAAAGATAAAGGAAATGAAAATGAAGACTTTGGGAAAATGTAATTATGTACAAACCTAACTACAACCAGGCAAAGAAAATGTTATCATACATGCTTTTAACCTTAGCTTCACTGATTGTGATTGTGTAGGCAACACTCTAAGTCTATTCCCACACAGTATATACACACACCTTAAATACCTTCTCAAAGGAATTGTTTCATTAAGAGAAGTAGTGACTGCAGCAGTTTCCAATTCCTTATGAGAAAAAAGCAAAGATGAAGCATGTTCAACGTCTTCATCGAATTATATTGAAATGTTCAGTGCATGGAAAGAACTAGAGGGCTTATTGTTATCACATTTATAAAATATATTTTGGTACAGAGAAAAGAAACTAGTTCAGCAGTTCTCAAACTGTGTGTCATGACCATTTAGTGATTTGGGACCCAATTTTTGGTGGATCACAAAACTGAGAAGCTGATTACTGAAAAGGAAAATGTAGTGTATTGAGTCCTATAGAAAATATACTAGAAAATATAGTATATAAAATATACAATAAAAAATATAGTGTATTGAGTCCTATATAAAATATAGAAAATATTACATGCACATTTACTCATGAATAAGTGGCCATGCCTTAGTCCATTTCAAAAGGTGTGGAGGAATGAGTCCTGATCCAATGAACAAATGCCCTAATAAACTCCAAGAAGTACCCCTTCCTAGTTGAGAAGTAAAATATATTGAATCCTATGGAAAGTGAAATTGAGTCACATGTGTGTATTTACCTAGGGCCTAACTTTTATTTAGGGCAATACAAAGGGGATGCAACAAGAATGGTCCTGATTCAATGTACATGGAGCTCAAAAAACATTCCAGAAGGCTTTCCCATCACAGTACTAAAACAGATCAAAACAGACGCTGGAGTAATCAATAAAGTTAATCCTTTTTGGTCTTGTAAAGCTAAGGGAAGTGTTAATACAATGTCATTTTTTAAAATGTGTCCTAGTGTTAGTAAGTTTAGGAAGCACTAAACAATCCATTGACAGTTCTGATCATACCAGTACATGAATTCTGGGTCTATTGTCCATTACCTTCTGGGCATGTGCAGCCACTCACACATCCTGCCTCTTGGAAAGGAGATGTAAAAGAACACGTTGCTTGGCTGGGAGGACCACAGTCTTTGTAAATTTCTGATTCTGGACATATAGGTGGAGCTGGAATATAATTTTTTTGAGATTTTAGAGAAAGCAGGAAAAATGTTTATTTTTAAATCCTTAAAAACCTGTACTGAGTACTGGTCCAGTTCAGTCTTGGTTTATTTTTATAGATGCCATCATATATCTTGCAAAAGGATGCAATTTAGGACACAAATTTAACATTAAAATGTGATTTGTTATGTTTTGTATTTTTTGTGTCTGACTCAAATTTACCTTCAAATTTATTTTTTTAAAAATGAGCAATTCTGTCTCCCTTGCTGGCAAAAGATTCCAAGTGGTCATAGGGAGGAACCTCTGGAAGTGATCTGCCACCCAACACTCCCTTTGCCATGATCATCATGTTCTTCATATGCTGCAGTCCTGGGAGTAAGACCCATTGAACACAGTGGGGCTTACTTTTGAGTAGACATGGTTAGGATTGTGCACACAATCTCTCTAAACAAAATGATGTAGCATGGCCTACACTTAAGGGTCTACAAGGTGAAAGCAGGCTTGTTGACTTCTGATTTTGTCTCCAAGCAGGAAGCAGGTTCTGACTACAGTGGGCTACAGAGAGATGGCAGTAAACTCAGGAAGAAAAGCATCCTAGATCTTTTTGTATCCCAGTGCTCACTGCAAGCTGCATCAATCACTTCACCTTTGAACTGCTCTGGTCATAGGTTCCAGAGAAGTGCGTGATTGGTTATACTGTGAATATACAGGTGCATGCTTTCTTCTCTGTTTTTTTCCCCTATGAGTAGTTCTGCTTCTTTTTTATTCCTTATTTATATTCCTTAAAAATAAGCACTCCTTATGTTTTTTTCAAACTGAAGAACTGAAGCAATCTGTATAACTTTGAAAGCACTGTGAATCTGTGCTTCCAAGGGAGTGTTAAAAGAACATCAGCTAAGAATCAGATGTGACTACTTTAACTTGAAAACGGTTTCAAATGTCAGTCAGTCCTTGAGCATCCCATATAAAAAAGAAACTCTGCACTCAGTGGTCCTGGCACACCTGTCTTACCAAATCAAATTATTTTCATCACTTGCACTGTCTTTTGCGCTCCACTTGACATTCTGATACTTAATAACAATAACACACAGTGATGAACTAAGGAAAGCATACCACAAACAATATCAGGATCACTTCTCCATTTCTCATAAGAACCAGAACCTTTGTCTGCACATTCCTGGGCTAATATTGAAAATGTAGGGCATATATCCATTCTGTTCCTAGTTTTGCAGTATTGTTCAGCGCACACTCTTTCATATTCCTTGTACAAGGTGCCGACATTTTGACACGGTGTGAAGTATTTTGAAATAACATTACTGCAATACTGAAAAACAGCACATTACACAATGAGCTTCTTTGGTCTGAGAACATTTTGACAGAGACATTTTGTATTGCATGATTGAACAAACACTAGCATCTTGTATAACCAGACACATCACATGAAACAGATACACCTCAATATCCCGTCTCAATATACTCAATTTCAATATACAGTACTGTCTCTTTTCCTACCCAATGTAATCATATGTTCTTTGTTACTTCATTTCCTGTCATAATTTGTTGGTAATATCAGAAAAAGTAGAAATATGCAAGCATAGATATTTACTTTAGATATGGTAGCTAAATGGAATCCCATATCCAAAATTATATTCCTCATCATGCCTAGGGTCGCCAAATGTCCCGGAAAACTGGGACAGTCCCAGTTTTCAAGGATTGCATTCACATACTGTCAAGTTTGACAGGGGAACCTGTCCTGGTTTTGTGGAAGAGATTTATGGCAACCCTAAGCATGTCACACCTTGGCATACAAACTAGCGCAGGGCTGGCAAACATAGGCCTGCAGGCTGGATGTGGCTCTTGCAAGCAATTTCTGGCCCCTGTTATAACTGGATATAGAAATCCCTTTACAAATTTCTGTAATGGGATAAAGAAATCTCTTTGCAAGCATATCAGGGCCCAATAGAACTGGGGGGGGTCTATTAAATTGTTAATGAATGATGCAGATCACCTGAAATGGCTGATATGGCGTGCATTATTTTGAGTGTTTGCACATCAGTCTCAATGAAGCCTATCCAAATAAGTGGAAGATGTTCACTGGAGCAGTACTTAGCATTCAACAGAACTAAAATTACAAATGAAGAGCAACAAGATTATTTCCACTAACTGAAGTTGAATTGAGTCAGGTTCATAAATCAGACACTGATAGTGCATGTTGACCTAAATATAGGTACTTCCAACATCATCGTAGTTAACTCCAGTGGAGGGGGAACATTGGGATGTGAGATACTTCTGGGGTTGGCATTACTCCACAATCACAATGTCCATACTTCATATTTCAGCCTAGGAGCATTTATATTTCTGAGGGTGCAATCCAGAGTAACTATGGGGAGTCCTTGCTCTGGTGTAAGAACAACTTACTCTGGTTTGCAATATGAATTTCCCATAGGTTTTCACTAGGTGGTGCAGTAACTACGGGTGCACGTAATGTCTCTTATGTGCTCCCATAGTTACTCTGGATTTTAGGGTGAGTGTGGTTACAATGAAGCAATTCTCATGTAAACAGTAAAATATATGTTTTCTTACCGCGCTTCCCTCATCACAATACCATCCATGTTCAATAAGAGGTTCAGGACAAGTACTATCTGGGATTTTGCTATCTGTAATAAGCTGTGTAATGTCTGTGCCTAAAGATTTAAAAAAAATCAGTCAGGATCCACAAAAAGTTGCACATCATTTGAACATACAATATTGTACATACAATATTCTTCAAGGAATTAAATATATTAAAGGAATTGATCTAATTGACAAGTTCACGTGTTTAAGTAAGCATAAAGGAAGGTAAACCTTCTGATTGTGGTTTGAACACACAGTCTCTGCCTGGAAAACAAACGCCTCAGAATATAGTATTTGTGTTCTTCAAATCATCCCACTGGGCTTTCTAATGTGTGTCTCTTTCAACTACAAGTATAGACACTTTAGAAATGTTATATAACCCAAAAGATTTATTGTTTTTGCCAGGATCAGTTGATGTGCACTGCCATGGCATGAAGGGAGAAAAAGGAGACAGTAGGATTTTGCTTTGTTTTTAGCTCACGATGTGTTTTGTGTTAAAAAAGGCACTTGTCAATAGAGAGGCATCAGATTTGCATATACGGTGTGTGAGATCAGAATTTAGATTCAGATGTAGTTTCATGTAATGTTTTGCATTCAAAACACAAAGGAAGATTGAGACACTCATAGCGCCTTGGGGCAACTGTGTACATTACAGTTGTGAGTTTGGAAAATAAATTTGAAAATGTGTATTAAGTTAATCATATTTGAAAAATGAGCAAATAAGTATTTTTCATTTACATGGAAGCCACAGCATGTACTTGAGAACTTTCTTTATTATCACAGTGCTGTATTTTTCTTTATAAACTAAGGATTGAACACACAGAAGCAATCCTTAAAATGTTTATTCAGAAGTAAGTCCTACTGAGTTCAGTGGGCCTGAATCTATTCCAAGTCAGTCTAGGATTATGTCTTTACAAGATTCTGTTTTGTTGTGCAGTAACATTTCTTCTAATATACTGTGGCTAAAATATATTAATATGAATAAATATTCATAAAAACTATATTAATTACTAATTATAGTAAAAGATATTCAAATAGATTTCTAACGAATATTCTATGATCTACAAACTTACACATTTTTATTAAGCTATTATTTTTGAAAGTTGTTTATATTTCATATCTATATTTTGGAAGAAAGCAAATGAACAAACTGATTTTTATTTCCCTTGCTTATTCGCTAATGTCTCTCGTTTATATATGGTAAATGTATTTAATGAAACTTACCTGTGCTAGCATGGATGTCTCCACAAAGACCACAGGTATTGTACATTTTATGTAGACTGAGCTTTAAAGATACATGCACAAAACAGAAATATTAACTTTTATGTTAAATGTGTTGTATAATGCTTAATCCTTATCCTCATCATCCCAGTTCAGAGGAAATCATGCCGATGTTATCTCTTCTAAAGCAAAAATTATTTTTTATTGTACATGGATTTTTACTCATGCATTTATATACGAGATGAATCAATACATGAGTAAAAATCCATGTACAATCCATGTTCAAGTTCCCTCTTCTTTTTTGCTTATTTTTCCATTTTTTTACTTTTAACCTTCCACTTCACCCTATATCTCTGTGCTGGCTCTGCAGCTTAAAACGCTGCTAGATCTGCTGCTGAAAGAGTCATTTAAAATTCCATTCCCAGATGGTCAAAGATAGAGTGGGCTGGCTATCTTCATGGCTTCTAACTTCATAGAAGATTTGTGACTTTATTACATTAGGAGAATTGTGTCTACCAATTTGTCAGTGGCTAGTTAAAGAGGTAGGATGGAGAGCTCAGGTGGATTCCGCTCCTCCAGTTGGGTAAATCCATGACTTCATCAAATCTAGATTACTCGTAAATTCAAGCACAGGGATGTTTGTGTGAATTTCTGCCAGGTCTGCTATGATAGTTCACAAAAGCACTTACACTGTCCAGGTAGGCTGCAATCCTAAAGACACTTTCCTGGGAGTAAGACCCATTGAATACAATGGGACTTACTTTTTTGAGTAGACATGGTTAGGATTGTGCTCTAAGTGCAGAGACGATTTCTGTGTGTAGCTAGTATGCAAATATGCATACTAGCATACATGTATGTAAGTATGTAGCTAGAAACAACTACTATATTTCTGACTAGCAGTAGTGCTTCCAGAGGGGATCAAAGCATTTAAGTTCTTCAGGTGCCTCAACACACTCTGTAAGCCCTCACCATCATAGTCAGTCCACAGAGTGACTCCAATGCCAAGGCAGAGGGGCAGAATACAAAATGCACCCTGTAAAATGTAGCACTTTGCAAATCTTCCCACCCGCTGGGAACACTACTGCTAAATAGATTCATTTTGGCAGTATTTTTGTTTGTTTTTTACTCTATCCACTCCAGCCACCCTGGAATCTTTACCAGTTTTGGTAGGCATTGGGGGATTCTGCGCTTAGCTTTTCAGTAGATTCACATCTTCTTCTGCTGGATGTTACTGGTTACATCAGTTAGATGTAGCTTTATTTTCTTTTTGTCCATCAAGACAAGGCATTTTCCATCAGCCTGCTTGTACCTTATTTCTATCTCCCATCTTGTTTAACTCCTTTTCTTCTGGATCCCAGGTTCCACTTTTCAACCATTTCCACTTTTCACCATAGCTCTGGTCCCTAACCCATCAGACAAGCAGGGAACACCTGTGCAGATATTTCCTATGCTATGACGTGAAGCCATTTCACTGTACATGTGAACCTCTTGTGGAAAGCAAGTGTGATAGGAAGACTTACCATTAGTTTATCATCCCCATTCCATAATAACTTCAGAAAACCTCTGCGGCTTTCCAGCATGGTATAGCTTCCATATTTCTTTAAACGAATCATTTTATTATCAAACGGCACTTGCACACTGTAAATAATTGTTTTCAAACAAGAGAATATTATAAAATGCAGCTTTCCCAGTAACAACTCTGTTCTAAATTTGTCAACTCAACAGAAATGCCTGCTGATTTCAGTAAGATTTACAATCAGGTTTTTAATTAGGACAACATGCATACATCTTGTCCAGAAGCATGTTCAGTTAATTAATCTGGACCATGTGGATCCTCCACATAGTTCAAAAATTAATATTACACTTACACACGTTATTGGTGTACCATTCAAGCACACAAGTATGAAAATATACCTTGGAAAGGGGTTAATTGTGAAGCAGAGAAAAGACAGCAGTAATATACTGGAAAAGATATACATTTAGTTCCAAGGTCCCTCTTATTTTCCATTCAAATGAGTTATAAGTGGGCTCTCCTTGTCATAGTAAGGAAATTTGAAGACTGCCACTGTTAAATATAATGCTGGCCCTGTATAATTGTTTGGAATTATTTTTAAAACTGGCTGGAGAACCTGACAAATTGACTTACCCATTGATTACCAAGCAGCTCTCTGTCATTCTTAATTCTCAGAGTCTCAATATAAATAACACTATCACTACCACAGCACAGAGTGGCACACAGACTGAATAAAATAATGTCTGTGAGGCACTTGTTGTCCTCAGATTCTTATGTTAAAGAGAAATAAAAAGGTTGCCACTGGATGTGTCATTGACACTATGATGAAACACATCGGTTGGCAGCTACACAACAGAGTGTAACTTAAAGACAATGGCATGGCTAGGAGCGTGCAGGGGGTTCAGTTGCATCAGGCTACAAGCTTTACAGGGGCTACAAGCTGAGCTTGACACTAGTGACTAAAATTGTGAAAACGGGGTCTGTATGAATGATAAAACCATGATGTTATATATAGTTGAAAAGGTAATTTTATGCAGAATGCAATGAAGCAGACTGCACTAAAATATCTATATTCTATCAAAAGTTATGGCCAATTAACCAGAAAATGAAAACATAAAAGCCTATGGAACAAAAGTGGATTTTTTTTAACTCAAACTTTCCCATGTTACAGATGGCTCTGAGAGCCAATGTGATGTAATTCTGATACTGTATGGAACTAATAAGGTGTTAATATGAATCAGCTCTCTGTATGTATATCATATACTGTTACCCATGCCTACTGGGTATACAAGCAGTTCTAAGTGGTGCTTCTCTTCTATTTAGCAGGGAAAGAATAACCATTCCTCTTTGCCCTAGCAGAGTTTTCCAAATCCATAAGGAACACAATTTTCATTTTTTTACTTAAACAAATTTGCATTTGGTTGTGTGTAAGGGGGGCTACAAAATCTTCTTCAACTCCAGATAGGTGCGCTAGCTATGCCACTAGCAGAGCAAATGGTTGTGAAGAGGCACATTTCCCCCCAATTTTCTTTTAAAAAATACCTGGGGATGTTGTCACTTCCAGTTGTGACATCACTTCTGGGGCTACATTTTGAGCTTTGCACTGGGCTACATGATCATTAGCTACGCCACTGGATAAAGACATGCTATGAATCAAGTCAGAGATGCTATGATTCAAATCGGCACAGTGCAGTAGATGTACAAGTACTGTCTGACTTAAAATATAGTGACCTGGGTTCAAATCCTGATTCAGAAATGAAACTGACCCTACAATCCAGAGTAACTACGGGAGCACGTAAGAGACATTACGTGTACCCGTAGTTACTGCACCACCTAGTGAAAACCTATGGGAAATTCATATTGCAATCCAGAGCAAATTGTTCTTACACCGGAGCAAGGACTCCCCGTAGTTACTCTGGATTGTGCCCTGACTGGGTGACCTGGATTAGTTACTGACTCGTATTCTAGCCTGCCTCACAGAGTTATTGTGAATGGGGAAGGGAGACAATTATGTACATCATCCTGAGTTTGTCTGAAAACAGTACCTTCTGATATGGTATCCCTTCTCCCTTAATATGCAGTGAACATCTTTATATGATATTATGGCCACGTGCATATGAAGGTGATTGAAGGTGCATATCCATATTCACTTATTGAAGGTGCATATCCATTAGAGGGCTAGGCAACAGCTGCACCTATAGCACCACTGAAAAACGGAATGGGTACCAAGGGGGTCTTGATTATGCTCTACAAGTTTCTATTGCATGCCAAGGAAGCCAGCAGCCAATCTGCCATTTCTGCATACCTTCCCACATCCCACAATTACATCAACTATGTGAACTGAGTGCAATGAGACTGCCAAAAATGATTGTGAATTGTTGGAATAAAATCTTCTGCTGCACAATCAATTAGTAACTTCATTTGCGCAAAGGTTCACTTACTGTTTGCTGTTGACAACAATTCTGTCACCTTTCACCGAGATCTCAGTGCTATCTATCATAACAGATATTTGATCGAGTCTTCCTTCCTTGTCACGGTTCATTTCAATGTTGAACTCTCTTCCCGCCTCAACACAATGACGACAGAATGTAAAGTTGCAGGAGGACTTGAAACTGAATATACGATTGTCAAAGGTCCTGTAGATTCCTTTGCCCCATGTGGAAGCCTTAACTAACAGAGGAAAGAAAACTTATATATGTTGTGCGTGTGTGTGTGCTTTTGGATGTTTATCTCATTTCTCATTTCATTTCTCAGTTCTACATTTTCTTTTTATAAATGACGTGATTGGAACAATCAACAGGTGGCAAAAGTGTATTTTTACATTTTTCAATTTTTACGCTGAGACTGTCACCCACTTTACATGTCATTATGAATTAAGGTTTAACCTTCCAATTAAGGTTTGGAAGAGAACCTTCCAAACCTTAACTGGAATGAGAATATATTTTAAGGATATTATAAAACAGCGGAATTCCGTTGAGAAAGGGGCCATTTGGACAAGAGGTTCCACAGCATGGCCAACAGAAATGTACAAAAAAAACCCCAAAGCAATTTGTAAAAAGGAAGTCCTGACCAGTTGTGGGCTCCAGCAGGTTCGCACCTACTCTATAGAACCGGTTGTTAACAAGAGATAGGACATAAAAAGTTTAAAAATAGCCATTTAAAAGTGGCTGCCAGATGGGCAGAGAACCGGTTCTTAATTTCTTTGAAGCCCATCACTGGTCCTGACCCTTTTAGGTGAAGAAATTATGAGAAATACCGGTAAGTATAGCAGGGCTTGGACACCAATCCTGCCACCAGTGCTGATGCAGTTGCCCAAAAGCTGCATCTTGAGATGGTTGGGTGACCCTAAAGTAAATGGGCAGTAATAGGCAGTTAGGTAAAAAAATTTTTTGCTTATCTTCCTGTAAGCCCTTGGAATGCCTATAGATCTCTTTGGACAAGCACCATCTATTTTGGTGGTGTATGTCCAAGTTGTTAAAGAGGCAGGGAGGTTTTACAAAGTGGGAATCACTACCACCAAATTCATCCCTCTTGGCCCTACTCCCAGTTCCTCCCACATAATGCCTTGAATCAGGGTGTGCCTCTTTTTCCAGGACATGTCATCTTTTTTTAGTTGTCTGTCCTTCATTGTCCTCTTTGTAACAATGAAGGACAGTATGAGCAGGCAGTATGTAGTCTTCTTGCAATTAAAAAATACGTATTATATGTAATAGTTTTAAATTAATTTATTTGGGCTGCAATCCTAAGAGCACTTTATTGGGAGTAAGCCCCATTGAACTCAATGGAACCTACGTCAGAGTAGACACAAATAGCACTGCAAATCAATCTAAATTAATTTAAGTAATTAACAACATGAAATCAAATTTAAATTATATTAACAATGTGAAAGCAGTGTATATGGGTGTTTTTAGCTTTTATTTTGTCATGCCCTACATTTTTCTGGTTGTCCTACATGGAGGGGCGGAGGGCTTGTCCACTTTTGTGGTTATGACATCTGGTCACCCTGCCCTTGATCACTTTTCCTACCCACAATCTGTTATTGCTGCTGACTGTGAGGGATCTGGAAAAGTCTTTTTTGGCAGCAACCTGGCAATGTGCTAAGGAACATCACATTTTGTGATGCTGCAAGTCAGACTGCATTGTTGGGACATGAGTTCTGACAGCACCGCCTGATGATAGAATTGGGCTGCAGTGTGCCAATAATGGGCCATGTGTTACCAGCTTTTTGCACATTTTTCTCAGACAGATGGGTGTCAAAGATCAATCTTAAGTATCTAGGAGCTGGTGGTGGAATCCATCCTTCCACCACAAGATTCTTGTGCAATACTTTTAAAAATTTCTTATATTTCAGTGGTTGGCAATCTTTCAATGGTTGGCAATTACCAAGCCCCACCTCAGAAGTCTTGTAACCTTTTAGTGATTCAGTGCCTGTATCATGTTAATGGGGAAAGGTCCTCCACTTGGCCACTATGTCACCTGCCTCCTGTTGGAATTTTGGGTGCCAATTCTCTCTCTAGTACTGAGTGCTCAGGCTTCAGCATGCCACACAAGCCAGTGGCACCCCAGCAACCCCTAATACCTCTACTCAGTAGGACCATTTTTAAAGCTATTTACATGGCTATGTAAAACATTCTGATTTTACCTGGACGACTGTCAGCTTCAGTTTTGGAGTAATGTGGTGTGCTATCTGGAACATGCTGTGGTTTATCTATACAATGACATAAATTGATAGTGAATATGAAGCATAATGGCAAGTTATTCCCAGAGCATGAATGAGCCACTTAGGAGCCAGAGACTGTAAAATATAATGCCACAGAAAAGAAAAAGGTCACTTCCTGTGTGACTTTTTTATATCGACGTGCTGCAGCAAGTCATCAACATGTCTAAGGAGACTTTATAATGAATTCTTAAACAAATTTTCTTGTCAGCTTAGCATTCATCTCTTGTCACTTTAGTGGTACAAGCAAAAGTTTATTTTACTGCCTCACAACTTTTGTGTGTCAAAAAGAGGGAGGTGTTGAAGCTCTATCATACTTGCCCTTTTTGTCTCCTAGGAAACTATTAAAGTTTCAAGTAAGGCAACTGATGTATATCTATATCTCTATATAGGTACTTATACATGCATATTCTCTGTGTGCATAAAAAAGTATCTATATAATAGTAACAGCCTGTAGCAGTCATAGGCAAAGGTACAATATATTCATTCCTTAAAAACCATCCTCCTTCTCAGCACCTCATCTTCCCATATTTTAAATTGTAACTAGAATATTGACTATTTGAATGGTGACAATTTCTTCTCCTCAGCCTGCTTGATTGACATGGAACATTGGTCAGAAGATTCAGATGCCCTTATACACAGGGCATGGGTGGTGGGCTGTGGGTGGCGCAAGCGGTTAAGACGCTGTGCCTGTTAACCAGCAGGCCAGGGTTTGAGACCCGGGTTGGCCCCACAAGACAGGGTGAGCTCCTGTCCTTAGCCCAGCTCTGCGATGCCAGCTGGATCCAATCGTATCGGCTCTGCCTTTCCATTGGACTAATTCAGTGGCATGGAGAGGGGGGATTTGCTGCTTGGGTAACAGCCTATCCTCCATAACAATCCAACCCAGGCTTTCGTGCTTTGCATGCAGCGTATGCAGTGCCGAGCACGATACCACAGTCTTTCAAGACTGACGGAGGCCTGCTTTTTATACACAGGTAAAGGCATTTATGTAGGTAGGTAGGTATAGATAGATAGATACCTGTACTATTTATGAAGGAATGTTTGGCCAAACTGGAGCCAAACCACAAACTACCAGAGAAGCAACAGGCAGAGGAAAGGGGGAAAGGTGGGGGATGTAGCTTGGAAAGTTGAAGAAGGTATCGCATGCCTGAAGTCACTGGCATAAGACTTTTATGGGGGAAGAGTTTATCTTGAACATAGGAATAAAGTTTTTCTCCTATAGAAAAAGAAAGGTCTGGGATGATTATGAGGTTTTCTTGGCAGCTTGAAGGCAAGAGGGAGGTGAAGCCAATGGCACAGCAGACCCAACCCACCACCTAAAGGGGTGCAGATAGGGGTGCACCTAAAGAAGGCATAGAAGATTAAGGTGGAGAACGCCTCAGGGCTCTTAGGCCTTGACTTGGGTACCCAAATCCCTGGGTGAGGCCATCACCCACCTGAGACCAACAGAGGAAGCTCATGGCCAAGCTTGGTCTCCTAGACCGCACTCTAGCCAGAGGACACCTACAATTTATATTACTACTGCCTATACCCAAAACTTTCTTCTTTAACTGGTAATGTCTAAATTTGAAACCATTTACATATCCTCCAGAATTAGCAATACTTAGTTTCAGGATGTCAGCATTTAATTAATGAGGCACCAAACTGACAAAGGACAGTAGTAGGTAAACTTACCTGCTTTGGGGAGCTCTGGATTCCTCACAGTTGTTTGTCTAAGTTCTGGATTTGCTGTCTGATTGACATCACCAGACTCAGTTAATGCTGCAGATATACAAATATTAAAATTATAATGATAAGTTTTGGTTTTAAATTTCTAGATGCTAAAGACAACAAAACTAAGCAGATAAGCACAAATCCTGATTTTGTGAGAGGACAGAAACATCTCTAGAGCCAGCTGAGCCATAGTGTACAAACCAACAAAAAATTCCACTTTTGTTTACTGTGAACGCTTGCTCAATTAAATTTTTTAAAACTTGTACCCTGCTTTTTTTGTACACACTTTGCCATATATTATACAATGAACATTTCCTGCAAATGAGAAGCAGTGTCCCCGTTGCAATACAAATAAAGGATACTGATCAGGTTTGCATTTTATCTTACATGCTACTTTATCGGCTTAAAAAAAAGAACAGTTAAAGTGAACCTCTTTCAAGCCAATAAGATTTTTTTAAATGAAATTTTCTTACCTTTTACATACACAACGAACATAAGAACTATGTAAAATATTGACCAATTCATAGTGTTGCTAGGGATGAAGGTGGAGGTTTATTAAGATTTTTTCTTCTGTGTATTGGCTTTTATATGCTACAAACTCCCCATCCCATGTACTTGATGTTGGAATCCATGATAGCTGAGTAAATAGCTAATTTGCCCAAGGCAAAGTAGGTTTCAAGCTCAATTTGGACCTGGATGTTTGATGCTGCTTCTTGGACCTGCCTAATCATTTGTCTTGTCAAAATTGGGCATAATGTTCTAGTCACAGTGTACCTTTAGTCCAGTCATTATCCAGGAATGAAAACACTAGGAAATAGACTAACACAAAAATCATGAATGGAAAAACCTGGGCCTGCCAGTTTAAAGTCAAGGTCTTTTATCAGGAATGTTATTTTGGAGTACTCTCTAAATATTACTGCATTTATTTGACTCTAATGTGCCATCAAATCTAATGCGTCATCGAATCTACTTATAATCAGAATACCACATTTACCCAAATCTAATTAACCATCAAATCTAATGTGCAACCTGAATTTGGAGACCAAATTCAGCTGAAAAAGGTAAGCGTTAGATTCGAGTAAATACAGTACTTTGTGATACTGAAACCATGTATGTTTGTCTCATCCAACATCTATGATGAATAGATGTGGATATATGGTCAGCATAGTTAGCTTCTCTAGTCCACAGAGCACTCTCTGTTGGCAAGAGGAGCAGAGGTTTCCTTGTCTCCAGAGGCACAAGAGGGCAAACATCGACTCATCAACCAAATGCCAGAAAATACAGGTATGTTTTGAACTTCCCACTGAAAGGCCATGAGGGAAGGAGAAATTTGTAGTTCTCCTGGAAGGGAATTCTATATTGTGGTGCCATTACAAAGAAGGTTTGGCACTCCCTCTTATGGGACAGAGATGGCACTTGTAGAAGACCTCAGAAGACCTAAGAAGAGGAGGATGAATGTATGGAAAGAGACAGTCTGGACTCAAATCATAGAGAACTTAAAGGTTACAATGAGCAATGTGTATTTGGACTGGATGTGTGGCTGCTGAAGCAGTGGTCCGGCATAGTGATATCATGTAATCCATGACTACCAGAGCTTCTATTTGAAGTTACTGAATTGTTTTAGAGGATAGCCCCACATAGAGTGCATTACAAACGTCCAGACTTGATGTTACCAAAGTCTGAACCAGGTCCAAACAGATAAAGTATGGTCACAGTTGGGATATCAGTTAAAGCTGGGTGAACATACTTCTAGGAACTGCTACCACCTGGTTCTTTAGAGAGAGCTGAGTGTCCACCAGAATTCTTAACCTGTCTGTCAATCCATCCATCTATCTACAGTATTTATATACCACTTTTCAACTAAAACGATCACAAAGCAGCTTACAAAGAAACTGGAAAAAATTAATAGCTAATGGGTCTTGTACGGGAAATGCAACCCTGTTCAAAGAGAATTTTATGTGTTTTTTTTTTTTGAGAAATCAGTTTTAAGCTAGTCCCTAGGTGGATCCAGACTGTTCCCCAGGAGTACCACAGTTTCCTCAGAGCAGGATAGCAAGGAGAGATAGAATTCCCTAGAGCCATTAGAAAACTATTTGGATCCATTTGTTTTCTAACCCATTAGTGACCTAATTTGGGAATGGCTGAAGATTTAGGAACATGCAATTGTGTCACACAAATCACAATTACAAGATAGCTACATCTTGCCTCAATGGTTGTCTCTGTACAAACAAGGACTTTTACAAAAATATGGTATTGAACCAGGCAGTTTAGTCCAAAGATGCTTCTAATATACTGCCTCTTTGGAGGCTGAGAAAGAACTTCTATCCTTTACCATATTTTAGGGATTTCCTAAAAGATTCGGGAATAGAGATTTCAATTTTTATCCAAAAATTCCCCAAAGGAGACAACAAAAAACAAAAAACCACAGTCCATCTCATCCCAGTGAGAACATGCTACATAGGTGTCAAAAGCCCAAGATGTGAAGATAATTTATTATTCCTTACTAGTTTATGACCATGTTCCTTTACTAGTTTATGACCATGTTGATAGAGACAATGATAATGTTATAAAGAAGTATTCCTGTAAACCCTAATTCAAGCAGAATTATTTTCATGCACTCAGCCAAGATAAAGTCAAGATTCAATCGTAAAAGATGCACCACAAATGATTTATAAAATGAACTGTTGTGTGTTAAAAATAAACTATTTATTTTTTACATAAGAGTCATGTACATTTTTAACTTAAAAATTCCCATATAAATAGAAAATTTGTGGTATAATGACAAAAAACAAGAATGCTTAAAGCATCAAAGCTTAACAAAAATGAACCTGCATTACATTACAAGCAAACAATAATCCCATCAAAGAATAATGGTAGCCTTAAATTATTCCCCTACGCCTGTGTTTCCAGCTTGAACCTATATTTAAGAGAGTAAAATACTCTCCTTCCTCTATTCCTGTGATTCCAGCATGAACCTATATATAAGAGAGTAAAATATTTCTGTCTTCTGTGAGAATTAGAACATATTGGCATGAATGTGCTTGTGACTAAATAAGTCATGATTACCTCAAAATATAGTGATTGAAAGTCCTTCAAAAATATATTTTTTGAAGTATATATATATACTGTATATATTTAGGAAAAGCAAATAACAAAAGTTCTGTTGCTTCTAAAAACTAAAGAATAGCTTCTTAGTATCTGAATGGACTATAGACCTGATTATGAAAAATGAATAATAAAATTAAATATTTATAAGCCTGGTTACTGCTGATAAATGGTTTCTTTACCCAAGGTATAGCTTATTACTATAGTGCAAATGCTTCAAAAAAGCATATGTTCCCCAATTTAAGGAATAACACATTTAATGACTGTAACATATCAAAACTTTAGTATTACAAGAAAAAATGAGATATGAAAGCAAGTAAGCAAAAATTTTACAACTGTGCAGTTTTATAACACATTTTCGATAATGCTATATTTCAAAAAGATATAACAAAAATATTCTATATATTCTACACAGATAAAGACAGTATAAAAACAGTCAATGGAATTACTCCAGATCTGGAGTGCTATACTAGCAACAAAAACCAGATAAAAGAACTTCAATATCAATATTTTAAAAATCAATAGTTTTTTCCCCAAATAATTTGTGGCATTGAAATATTATAATATTGCACTATATTCGTGTGTATTTTAAACAAAACCAGTGGTTGTATTTTAATAAATATTTCTGCTGCATATTTCCATCAAAACATTGCAGAACCCTCATTTGCACCCCTTATATAATTGCTTCTTAGGTGGATTCCTCTCCAGTTTGACATTTAATCCAATGGAAAACTCCTCATTTTTTCTGCTAATTCTTGTCTTATCTCAATATGTTTCTTCAGATTTTGGACTTCGTGTGGCAAGTTAATATCCCATACCGACACACATGACCGTATTCCTGTAAAAGAAATGGAAAACAAAAAGGGCTGAAAATATTCCCCAGTATTTCTTCTTGTGAAGCACTTCTTGGATCTGTTCAAATTATCATTGAACTCAATACTAATTATAGTAGCTCAAGAGGAGCTCAAGAACTAATTATAAAAATCAGGGCATCAGCTGAAGTACTGTATATAGTTTTGCAATCCTACACATAATTAATTACCTGAAGCCCCACTGAACACAGTGAATGTACTGTATATGGGATAATCTTGTCAGTGCCACTGAGTTGTGGACTGATGATAATAAATATAGCAGTAATAAACCTATTTTGGGGAAAAGCATGCCTAAGCTTCTTATAGTCAAGGAAAGAGAATCTTATGAACAGGACCAGTATTCTTAGATACAGATTCCTGTGGTTTCTGTGTTTTCTTTAAGTTTCATGGATTTCACAAGAGGAAGCTCTCCATGTTGTAGTCAGGCAGAACCAGCCTTTTAAGATTAGGCAACAAACATTTAGTGGAAAATCATGTGGCTTGAATGTATTGTCCCACATTCAAATCCCAGTAGCTGCAGAATTATCTGCAGCTAGGAAAACTGGCTGGGAAAACATGTGCCAAGGAAACTGCTGCTCACTAGGTTCTTTTGTTGTGTACTATTGAATTCTGAAACATACTACATATTTGAAACATAATATTTCAAATACTTTTTTACAGCAAGGTAATGGAAATTGGCAGGCCTTACCTTTGGTGTACTTGTTGTCTTCACAATTATCTTTATGACAATAACCCAAAATCACAACCACATTCTTGAGGTTGCCTTTGTCACAAGGGGGAAAAAAAGTAAAGTCAATATTTATTTCTGCTGTTCTTATTTAATTCAGTTCATTTAATTATTCTTATTTAGTTCAGTTCAAAATGATGTAAGAAACAGACATTCAAAATGAAATTAAATAGGTCAATATTAAGCATATTTATTTGCATCTAGTTCACCCTAGACAGATGCAGAATATATTCCAGTGAACACTGATGCATATTTGCTAGTTTACCTACCCTGGCCAGCTGAACCTCTTTTGCCCCTCTCCAAAAAGCTTAGCAGAAGAGTCCCCAAACATTTGACAGAAACAATTTGGACAGCAGAAGGCATTTGATTGCCTTCTTATTGACCATCACTTAAAAAGTGACAGACTCACATGGCCTGTGCTAAGGGTTCCATGATCCCAGAGTAGGTCCCAGAGTAAGAAAAAACATATGTATTTCTTTACCCAGTGGGAACCCACAGTGCAGTAGGAAGGCCACGTGACTTTGTCAACCCTACCATAGGACAAATAAAATAAAATTATCCATCTCAAGTGGTAGGAAAGAAAATAAAAATTATAGTCTAGAGCAGTGATTTTCAAGTTTTTTCATCTCACACATTGAATCACATCATGATTAGATGATTCACTTGTAAAAGTGAATGTGAATAACATATGTTTGTTCAATTTGCTTCACAGGATTGCTGCAAGTCTAAAATAACACTACAAGTTCCTGGTCAAGTTCCTAGCCCAAGTTAAGGAAATCAAAATACACCCATTCCTGGCACCACAATGATTTTCTATGAATACCTCACTTACCTAGTTGAGCTATGGTCATGAATCTAACAGAACTGCAGAAGTCACTTATTATTCTTATGGGGTGCCGTGTGGAGAGATCAAGCAGTAAGATATGCCCTCCTCCTGTTCCTATCCAGAGAGCTGTATTCTTCTGCAGGCAGATGCTCTTCACTCTTCCAGGATAAGCAAGTTTTTGTCTTGTCTCTTTGTTCAACATTGGCACCTCCTCTCTTCAACAAACAAAAATTATGCATATAGGCACCAGGTGTTAAACATTTACACAGAGCTGTGCCTTTACTTATAAGCATCTGCTACTTGACATTAGTCTCATTAACATGGCACATAGATATGTTGAGGGACACTAATGCTTTGGCTTAATCCACTATCCACTATCATTCAGAATACAAAAACAAACACTTTTGACCTGCTTCATGGAATCTATTTCTAACATTGTAATTTATACTGAATAAGAACAAAGGGCTAATGCTCCAAACAGCAAACCTCTGTCAACTCGCCCCCACTTCCTAATGTGAATGCAAACATTGGTGCTAATACCATCTTCTTAGCTCAGTCAGCAAATTATGTGGAGTCAGCAAATTACGTAGAATGCAATAAAACACTATGATGCTACATCAAGTATTCTAGGTAAGAAGGTTGCTGCAGTTTTTAGTGGCAACAACCTTACAACCTAGCCTGTGAGGTCTACCCATCACACATAGTTATAAAGAACATGCCTTTGATAATATGCAGAATGCTTTTCATCACTACTGGACAGCCACAGACCTCATGCATCGAGGATTATAAGAAAAGCTCCAACATCCTGGCATACACAGGCACTTTTCAGTTAATGGTCTATGAGACACTGCTGAATAGAAAAACATCATCTTTGAATTGTCTCTTCTTTCTCTATACTTTTTTAAATGCATGGCATTATGGTACTTTTGAAGAGTGCCCAATTTTTCTCCAAAAACACAGCTAATCTAAACAGTATAGAGCACAAGCCTAACCATGTCTACTCAAAAGTAAGCCCCACTGTGTTCAGTGGGTCTTACTCCCAGGAAAATCTCTTTAGGATGGCAGCCCTAGTATGCTGGACACTTGCATATGAACAATACATATTGCAATACATAAGCCTGCTTGTTTTAGTGACAATAACCTGAAAAATCCTGTCCTAGCTGGGTTGTTCTGATGTCAAATAAAACCTGCATTTTATTTTTAAAAGAAGAAGAATTTGGAAAGAAAGGTGGGGTATAAATTAATGAAATAGTAATAAAATAAGTGATATGCATGATACTGTCATGTAACACTCACTTTAGAAAATGCACACAGTCAATGAGTTCACAAAGTTTCTCTGTCTTTTTATCCCAGATTTCCACAAAATAGCTATTCTTCTTTGCCAAGTAGATATATTTGTCAACTGCTATTGAAATGATATTGGCATTGCAGTAAGCTTTATGGCACAATCTGTTTGAAAAAATAAACATAGGATATATCATGACACCCACAGTGTATGGCTCAGCATATAAAAGGTAAACCTATGAGCCAACAAACACCAGTGAGAAAGCTCAGTTGGATTTAATGAAAGGCCAGGATCAAAAGAGACATATGCACCAGTCAGTAGCTGAAAACAACTAACAGAACAATCACCGGTAATTTACAAATGCTGCCAGAATATTTATTTTACCAGAAACATACAGATAAGACCGTTGTAAGGACCAGAAACCAAAAAGGAAACCAACATTCTCTAAAAAGAATCATTTAAGTGATCACAAGAGATAAAACAGGAATATAATATTTAAGAAAATAAACTTACAGTTGGCTTGACTTTGTTTCAATGTATTTTAGGACAGAAAAGTCACTACTGAAGGATACAATCTTTGTTCCACAACCACCCCAGACAGTGTTTTTTTCAGATGAACAACTGGATTCACTTAAGCATGTAAGTGGAGTGCTGATACTCCCAATTGGTAAGATCTTCAAAGGTGCAGCACCTGTGAACTGAAGTGATAACACAGCACAATAGGGAAATCACAATCATCAACTTAAAAAGAGTTATGTGTGTGCATACATGAGCACATGTGCAAGAGAGTTGATTATGACACTGATTATGACACTGTTACAAGAGTGTCATAATCTTAATTTCTAATGGTCTCACTTTTTTACTAACTTACTGGTATATGTAGTGTATAGATCTATGCAAATTTTTAGAAAGGCATCTAGACTCTATACAAATGAGATTAGACAGTAAGAAGATTAAGAACATAGGAAGAGCCCCACTGAAGCAGGCCAAAGGCCTATCTAGTCCAGCTTCCAGTATCTCACAGTGGCCCACCAAATGCTTCAATGAGCAAGATAACAAGAGACTTGCATCCTAGTGCACCTGATATTCTGAGGTAGCCAATAAGTAAAATGAAGGCAATTGCAGATAACCATCATGGCTTGTAACCTATAATGGACTTGACTCCAGAAATTTGTCCAGTTCCCTCTTAAATGCAACTCAGCTAGATGCCATAATGTTGCATTCATTGCAACATAACCTTTAAAAATACTGCATATGTACCTTTATTGCTCTGTCTTCAAAAACTGCTAGGTGCCCATCAGCGGTACCCACTAAAAAGAAATTCTTCTGCTTGCTGAAATGAAACAGGAGATTACAAAGAATATTACTAAAATAAGCTTATTATGTTTTTACCCTAAACATAGGCGTCTTACAGATTTCTGCAAGACTAAAAAATTTAACTATACTGTACATAAAAATCATGCATGAATAAGCCTGTTTACTACGTCCACAACACTCATAATGGTTCTGTTTCCAAGCTTTGTCTTGAAGTCAGAACATATGTAACTTGAAACAATTCTTGAAGGCCCAGAAAACCTGTGCTAAAGCTTTACAGGGACATACTGTGCACCTATATGAAGTGCCAATGTAGTTATCCCAGATCAGATGTTTGTATGCCGGGGAGCCAGTATATAACCTAATGTGCAAAGCAAGTGTATTTTAATTTCCATTTTGCAAGCTACCCAAACTCAGCCTTGCACCAGTTATGCACCTAAAGAGTAAGAATTCCTACAACACCCACTGTTATGGTAATATGCATTCACATATCTCCAAACCACTTTGGCTGACAGTTTTTGTTATTTTCTGAAAAGGTAATCTAAGGAAAAATACTTAATCTAGAATAATCTGGACCTTTGCTTTGAAAGGGAGTTGCAATAAAGACATGTGACAGAATCCGACATCTTCTGAAGTTGGTGCCTGTGCTTCCCATCTTGCGTATGAAAGGCCCATAGAGAACCAGACTGGGTTCCTGCTACAATCCAGTTGTCCTTCTCTGCTGGAAGAGGTACCAAGGTCAAACATAATATTCTAGTGTCTGCAATGTCCTGTTGGGAAAGAGACAGTCCATAAACACACCTGGCAAAGCTTCTAGGGCTTTATTGGCTTCAAACAGCTTTAATTGAAAGATTCAGACAAGGAGTCATTTGAATGACTCCTTTATTTTCTCAAAATGAATAGGATACCATGTATAAGGGCCTAATCTTATCCAACTTTTCAGCACTGAAGAAGACACAATGCAGTCCTGAAGTAAGGAAACAAATGTTCTCTTATCTTAAAAAGGCATTTGCGATTTCATCATCCAAGATGTAGTGCACACCCAGTTGGCATGGCTGCATCATTGCTGAAAAGTTGGATAGGATTGGGTCGTAAGAAATTGAGCTGCAAAACAGTAATCCCTCAGTTTGAATCATGCCCCATCAAAAAACTCACTCAGGCTGCAATCCTGAAGTGCATTTAGGCTAGCCTACCCTGGCACTTGAGCGAGCCCAATGCCAGATAGTCTGGCCTAGCTGCACTAGAGAAGGCGTGGGCCAGTGTAAGTCCACTTAGGGTGGCCCAAGACAGATGGAACTGCACCAGCCTAGCAGTGCCAGCCTAGGAACATATATTTATAAGTAGGGGTATGTTGAGGGCATGTTGAGCATGGCCTAGAACAGTGCAGTTAGTCTGTATCTAGACTTGTTTCTGGGGCAGACATGTCCCTCACAGCTCCCTCTGACCTAGGCCATCTAAGAGGCAGGCATTAATAGTAGACCCATATATGTGCATTGTAAGCCACAGTAAAAATGGAAGCAAAAGAAAAAGTTCTGAGTCTTAGGCCAGCCTAAGCAACACTCCTGCCTCTTAACCTAAGGATATGGCACAACTACAACAGCCTAGTCAACATGCTACACTTCTGCTCCTGCCTCTTTGAGCAGCAGTCAGGCCAGATTAGAGGCCTCCTATCCCTCTGGATTTGGCCTGTCAGCATCTGATATGGCATACTTAGGCCAGCTTAGCTAGGCCACTCTCTCTGGCCTAAGTCAGGATTGCACCCTAAATAAAGTAACCCTTACATAAGCCGCTTCCTCTTAGCCTCAGTTCCCTAGCAGCAAATGTGGGTAATAATATTTACCTTATAGCACTATTGTAAATATTACATCAATATAATAAATATAAATCTCTTTGCACATTCCACACGTATTTTACAAATACTAAGTACAATTGTGAAGGCACAATCGTAACCAATTTAGTCCAGCAAAATGGATCCATCTCCCTGTTCTCATGGTGGTGTGGGGAGGCCAGTGCATGTATGTGCACTGGCTTAAATCTCCAGGAATTGTGCAGAAGTATCAGGCCAGAACAGGATTTGTGCCCTGACTTGTGATGGCCTAATTTGTGGGCTCTAACAACCTAATTGCATAACAGGATATATTCTCTGATCCCTATTGTTTTGCGATCAGGTTGTTAGAACCCACCCTGCCCAGTGGCACTCTGTGTTTTCAGTGGTGGCTGAAACTAGGTGCTACACGACCCAACAGAAATTGGCTTGTGAGCCACTTAGTGGACCCCATGACACCATTTAAGAAATGCTGGCATAGAGAAAAATAACTGGGACAGCATAACCATCTAGATAATGCATACCAAAATAAACATGTATCTGGAATCTCCTGAGAGGAAAAACCAATTAAACCTATTTTGCCTTTCATGCCACTCCTCTGCTCAAAATGGTGCATTGTTGTTTAAATTAGAAATTTTTTATATTCATGTATGTTTAGCATAAACTTTGGCTAACACAACTAAAGAAAAATTTGGAAATCTTAATACCAACAAATGCTTATAAAATCAAGATCTTTTGCTATTCCAACTTTTACTCTGTATTTACTGCTAAGACTAAAATATAATATTTACAATCAAAGAAATTTCCTCTTCTGACAGTTTATTATATTTATTATCAAACAAATAAGTCTACATGAGATCCAAGGCTTCAAAACTGACGAATAAATTCATTTTAACTATGAAAGTTTAGTTTAAAAACACAAAAATCTTTAGAATGCAAGCTTATTGAAAATGTACATGCTAAAATAACGGCTCTTTTGGACTCTTGTGTTCCAGAATGACAGAAACACAGTATCTACCAGTACAGAACCAAGAACAAAAAATGCCATCTTTCACACTTACCTGACAGATTTGTTCATCTGTATTCAAGTCAATAAATGAGAGCTGTGCTGCTTCTGTGTTCCCACTACCTATCCAGACTCCTGTGGCCTTACAACTTAGATTTGTAGCAACCAGGCACTCTGATGTAGAAGCACAGGGTACCGAGATATAGCTCATCAGGCAAACAAGTTCTGCAGAATTCAAAATCTCATAAACCTACAAAAAACCGAAATTAACAGCAAGTGGATAACGGAGAAAATAAATGGAAAATGCTACATAACTAGACTGTAAAGTAGGTCCTCATTTTTATGGGTTTGAGACCTGTGGATTTGACTTAATGCTGGTCCTGACCATTGAAGGGCCTCACCAAACCTCTTGGACATGGTCAGACATTTCTGGTCATATTCAGAGGTTCTCTGAGGTATGGGGAGGTTATGTGCCTCTCCCCACCACAGAAGGCCTTTGGAAGTATCTCTCAAAGGCCTTCTGAGGAATGGATACGCTGCACACAACCTCCCAGAACCTCAGAAAACTTCCAGATGTGTAACTGGAACACACTTATGGTTGCATCCAGAGGTCCTCTGTGGGTCCTCAGATGCAGGTTTGGAACCTATGGTGGGTAAAATCTATAGGTTCAGAACCTGTGGATAAGGAGGGCTGACTGTAATTAATATACATGATATTAATAATGGCAGTTGAATCACAAAGATAAAGGTGTCCCCTGCAGGTTACCCTGCAAGTTGTGACCAACTCTAGGGAGCAGTGCTCATCCCCATTACAAGGCCAAAGAGCCAGTGTTGTCTAAAGATGTCTTTACATTATTCTGGCTAGTATGACTAACCGCCAAAGTGCACAGAACTCTGTTACACTGCAGGGGCACCTATTTATCAACTTGCATTTACATGCTTTCAATCTAGTGGGTTGGCAAGAGCTGGGCTAGAGAGAGGTCACTCCACCTTGCGGTACTCAGGTCTCAAACCACCAACCTGCTGATCTTCAGGTCAATAAACGTGGTGTTTTTAATCATTAAGCCACTGGAGTACATATAACTGAATCACATATAGCTATTAACAGAAGCGAGGGAGACACTCTTGTATGGTTATGCAGCTGCTAGACAAATTGGTGCTGATCCTAAATAAGTTCACTCAAGAGGAATTTCTATTAGTGTTTTTTGAAAGCAGCACAGAGCCACAATTCGAAATGTAGCTCTATACAGCTCAGAGCTTGGTTTTCCTGAAAGTCCAGTGTTAACACAGAACATCATTGCTGAGTGTCTGGAGATGCTGCTATGCAGCTGTGGAAAGGACCTTCATCCCATGGCATACTTACAAGGTGCTAGGACAAGGCACACCATCAGTTTTCTGACCATTGCCAAGGCACACCATATTGCTGGTAGGGGATTATCCCTATCCCCCAATTATCCTACTGACCCTCCCTGAACTCCTGCAGCACACCTGCAGACCAGTCACAGTACACCAGTGTGCCACAACACAGTGGTTTAAAATCCCTGCCTTAAAGGGAACACTGATTTCTATCACTGTAGTTGGAGTTCACTGCAAACCAAAGAGGATGTCACATATGTAATTCTTTAAAGTAATACATTTGTACACTTAGAGATGTTATTTAACACTTAGAGATATTATGGCAGCCTATAAATACATATGGCACATAAAAAAACTTACTACCTGTGCAGATGTAGGTCTTTCATGAGGATTTTCTTTTAAACATTTCTTAATCAATTCTTCAACTTCAGGCCAAGGGGCACAGTTATATCCTTTGACAGGATCTAGAATTAAGAGGCTGAATTTCAGTTGGAGACAAAGAACTACATGGACCATTATACATCCTCCCTAGGACTTTCTCCAGAGTACATTGACCCCTCTCTATGCATTTGAAATGAGATGGGAAAAGAGAAAAATTAAAAAGAGTATGCTTTTATGTTACATGGATATTCAATTTAGGTTCTATGCCATGTTCCTCTACAGATTAAATTGGACTCTTTTCCATGCTATTGTTTGTTATGGATCTTTTCAAAAACCCCAGTGAGTTCAGAAGAGCTTACAAATCTATTCACATTCTCTCTCTCTCTCTCTCTCTCTCTCTCTCCCTCCTTCTGGGAAGCATTCCTTATTGATGCCCCCCATAACAAAGGTGCACAGCAGACAATTGTCTTATCAGACTTCCCGCCTACTACAGGACTTGTCAAGATCTGATCCCCTTGAAGCAATTAAGCATTGCATGGTTAAGTCTGAAATTGCTGTAATTTGCCCATTTTGTAAGGGATCCACACAAACCTTTCCTGGATAAGAAGTCTGACCTACAATTACTACAATGTAAATTTCATGAACACTGTGTTCAGTGTTATGAACAAAAATGTGGTCAGCTTTATAGGTGCTGTACCTCTGTCATTTTTCCATGAATCAGGAGTACATTGCAGGTGGGGATGAATCGCAACCTCTAGATTATCAATATTAAAAATTTCAAGATTGTAAAAAAATGTTGATTTTATGCATCAAATCATTTTTAACTCTAGCTCTTCTCTATTAAACAAGCAGCAGCTATGTTTGTTGAGGGCAAGAGAAAGGCCTCAAACCTTAGTCATGTAATATGTTAGCCACAGACACACCTATACATAGAAACAATGAGGAATTACAAGCCAGTAAACAGCAACTTTTTAATTAACTCATTTCAAAATCAAGAAATACATTTAAGTGAAATTCTGAAACAAGCATCAGGGACATAAACCTCAAGGGAAAAGCCATGACTGCAAACTGGTAAAACTGTTGTAATCCCCCATTAGTCAATGGAAATACATTTGACTGGTAGGATACTGAAGATTGAGATTATATGGCTTAACTTGGAGAAGACTGTATCAAGCATTTTTAGATTTCATGAAAGACAGATTTGTTGGCTTTCTTTGTTTCAGTGGGCTTACGTATATCAGGTGCTAAGGTTAATACCCACTGCATACACAGGCATTTCCTTGAAGTTGGAATTAGTGGTTCCCATTCCTGTAAAGTTCTGTGTACACAATGGCGCCTCTGCATGCATAGCAATGATACATCAGGGATGACCTTTCACTTTCTGTTCTTCAAAGTACCCACAATGTCCCTCATATTATCTTTCCTGAGAGAGACATCAAACAAGGAAAATAAACCTTGTTTGAACATATCAATAAACTAAATCACAAGTGAACAAAATGATCCACTAAACTACGGTTAGTATTTGTTTACTGTGCAAACCCAAACGGTAAACTCACAATCTCAACTTCCCTATGAGGCTAGAATCCACACAAGCAGAAGAAAATCATGCAGAAATGAGAAAAACAAATCTAATTAAAACTCCATCCACTGAAATTTTAGATCTTTGTTTAAAAGAGAAAGCCAAAGCTACTTCCTCAACAGAATTCCTTCTCTCTTTAATAGACACATTGTATTAAGTGGGCATGCATTGTTTTTATTTTTAAAAAATAAAATAAGATGTAGAGGAACGTGCATGCTGTTAAACAAAAAATTAAGGTCTTGGGCAAAAACTATAAGGATAATGTACACTTGGTTGATTAATAGTTTAAAATGTAGTTTATCTTGCTTTATTTTATCAGAGGGTATTTGTTAATTTCAGATGTATTAAAGATAGAACTTAAAAAATGTCAGCCAAATTCTAATTTTAAAAGATCATGCTTAACTGGAGTAGGGGTTGGATTGTACTGAATGTTTGCAGTGCCTCATGACTGCCTGCCTGAAAAGGTTGTAATCCCAAGCTCCAGTTAGGCCAGCAAAAGCTCTATCATAAGTTCTTTGCCGACCTTGCAGTGCCACAAAAGTGCTGTAAGGCTCTTCAGCCCCACTCTTGAGGGATTAGGCCAGTGCACAAACGTATGCCAACCTCCCCACACCTCTATAGGAAGATGTGCCAGGTGAGTTATAGCTTGGAATTGTGCCCTTTTAACAATTATAATTTTTTGTTTGCTTTATGTGGCCTGTTTATAAGGGGTGTTTAGGAAGGGACAAACACTTCAAAGGAAGAATTCATAATATTATGAAATAAATATTATGAAAATGAAACATACCTAGCAGTTTTCCATGGATAGCTAATTCATCAAATTCATTTGGAAATTTCATGCCTTCTAATATTCTCCCACCAGCTGTTAAAATGTCATATAGGAGCAAGCCAAATGAATAAACATCAGCTTGCTGGTTGTAAATGACATTTCCTCTTGCAACTTCTGGTGCTCTAAATCCTTAAAAACAAGTCATTAATTGTCAGACAAATATTTTCATTTAAGAATCTTAAATAATGTCAAGTGCTACAGAAATTTAGCCATAAAATAGTTGATACCTTTTTCATTACTTAGAAGTTTCCCAGAAAGTAATTCTCACAATTAATTATGAAAATATTACATATTGATCAAGAAGAGTAAACCTGCCCACTGACACAAACACATGCGCACACCCCTACCTTGCTGGAGAAATATATGCATATGACATTAATGTATAGGGAAATCAAGGCCCTTGAAAATTGGCTCTAATTTTTGATTCAAGCCCAAATACGTGGAGTGATTATGAATTCATAAACAATTACAGAAAACAGTACATGACAGAGAAATTGATTAGCCATAACTTTACATTATTTGAGTGGTCATCTGTGCAGGCAAGCAAATAGTGGTTTTTGGCTTATGTGAACAACCAAACTCAGAAGCGTCCACTTCTTTTGAGTAGGGAATCCCATGCACATTGAATACCTTGAGGGTGGAAAGAGTATCCACTCTGTTCTTTTAAGAATATACGCAACCATTTTGAATATTTTGAAGACAGAACAAAAGAGGAGGCAGATGGCTAAGTCGTGTGTCTACACACTCAAAGAATAAAAAGAAACAGGCAAGCAACACATTATTCTTCTTTGTGGTTTTTGTGTTGTCACCCGGTGAAAATGACAAAGCTTTTCTCTTATCTGGAGATGGGTGTAGGTAGTTCCTGACAAAATGGCAATGGCTTGGATTTTCAGGAAGCAGAGAAATTTTTGGATTACAAGTTTTAGCTATTATTGTGTAGATAAGTGAAACCTTCAGTTTCAAAGGTAGCATACCTCCTGAAAAACAGTTTGGGGACATAGATGGCATATGGTTGCATTCACAGTCTGAGTTCCTGAAAACTTGTGGCTGATCACTGTTGTAAAAAGGACTGGGGATGATCGACCATTATCATCCTCTGTGTCAAGAAACTTGTACTTAAGAGCAGACACCTGCCAGATCTCAGAGATGCATGATCAACAGTGCATAATCAAAACTAAAGATAACAGATAATAATAGGAAGATAAAAAGACAATTGAATAATTAGGAAAGGTTGGACTAAGACTCCCTATCATCTGAGGTTGAATGCTAAGTACTGCTCTTTTTACTAAGTGATGTGCCAATCTCTAGTCCTCCCATTCCGTCAACTGAAAAAGGAGGGACAGAGCAGAATGTGGGCGGAACCCACAAATCCAGAGTAAGTACGGGGGCACATAAAAGACTTTACGTGCACCCATAGTTACTGCACCACCTAGTGAAAACCTATGGGAAATTCGTATTGGAATCCAGAGTAAGTTGTTCTTACACTGGAGCAAGGACTCCCCGTAGTTACTCTGGTTTGTGCCCGAAGTCTCCAATGTTCTAGTCTACCACACTTCATTTTCACACCTCCCTTCTGATCTGCCCCCTCCCATCTTCCTTTTCCAAGCCAGGAAGTGGAGTCAAATGAACAGACTGAGAAGCTATTAAGACATGGATGGGTTGGTTCTACAAACAGAATTAATTATCCCAAATGGACATTATTAACTGAAGCCACAAATCTTTGTATTGAACTTAGGGTTTGAACTTTGAGGAAACCAGAAAATATTATTCAAGTTTGCCACTCTGTCCGATACTCTGTTCTTCAAAATAAAAGAATAGAATCAGGCTGGTAATTCATATTTCATACAATTTATGTTTACTACACAGGTCATCAGAGTAATCTTCAACACAGATTCCTGTGGTACTTCAATTTGATGGAATTTATGTTTATTCATACCTGGTGTGCCCTCTGATGTTTTTATTCCCATTCTGCAACAATACTGAGCAATTCCATAATCCGCAATCTTTGCAATTACTGCTGCATTAGGATACAGTGTGTACAGCAGCACATTGTGGGGCTTTAAATCACGGTAGATTATCATGGCTGAATGCAGATACCTATAAGAAGACATACATTATAAATATCAAAAATCAAACGAGGGCATAATAGCAGTTCTAGTACCCAATACTAGGACCTAAACTAGGAAATTCATGTATTCTGCAGTTGAGATCACTGTACCTGTTTTTCTAAAATGAATAGTAGACATGGGGTCCACCAGTCCAAATCAGGCCTATGTAAAGAGGAGGAAAAAAGCTTAACTCTTTGCCTCCGGTCTAAATCACGCAACAGGCATATCAATTTGTTGACCCCTCAATGTGTGTGTCTACAATAACCTTAGAACATCAGTCTCTGAGATTTGAGGCTTTGGTGATCCCTTTCCCTACTGCCACTAGCAAAACAAATCAGGAAGGGTCATATCAACATTGATTCATGATACTTCCAGTTTAGTAATAGTATTAAAACAAGAATCGAGGGTGGGTGAGCAAATTGCTAATGAAAACATGAGCTGAGTTATCAAAATACACCACAAAATTGAACACTGAATCCCACTTAATCAAATGACCTTCAGGGTAGCCTAACATCCTCTAGATAGCATCCGTCTGTGCTTATGTCTCCCTTTGTATAAGAAGAAAGGACATTTAAAAGCGGGTTTGGTGGCACTGGTTCCATCACCACTAAAACCGGAACTTATATCTTTCAAAACCAGTGCAGTTTGTTATCTGTCTGTTATCCATTTGTATAATCTGAGGTCTTGTAAGCATATCCAAATTCAGAATCCAATATTTGTAAGCTTATCAGAGATAATTAGCAGAAATAATCAATAGAAACTCAGAGATATGAAAACATTCTCAGAAGCCTTGTGAATAAATGGGAAGAAACGCATTATCTTTTAATACAAAGACTGAAGAACTAGGAAAAACAATGAAAAGAATTTCTTTTCTTTTGAGCAGAAACTGATATCAAATTACCTTAAGCCATCAGCAACATGTAGAGCTATCCTGTGCTGGAGGGTTCTTGTTAAACTTGCACTGTCTTGCTGTAGTAGTCGATCCAGAGAACCTTTGGGGGCTAATTCCATGACAAGCATCCGAGGACGTATTGCTGCACCAAGCAGGAATACTAAACTAGGGTGATGAAGGTGGCAGAGCACTGCAAGTTCCTAAAGAGAGTGATTTAAAATAAACTGAGTCTTAAAGTGTTTACTTATATAATAAAACAATTCAAGTGTTAATGCTGATTTTTCATTTGCATTTTATCCTGCAGGTGGATACAGGAGAAACAAAATATTGTATTTTTTGCTCCATAAGATGCACGTTTTTACCCCCAAAAGGGGGTGAAAATGCCGGTGTGTCTTATGGAGTGAATGCCTCCTGGAACTGGCCAGCCCAGTCTCGCATGGCCTCCTGCAGACCACTCGGGTCTCCGCGAGACTTGGGCCGGCTGCAGGAGGCCGTGTGATAGCCACATGAGACTTGGACAGCCATCATGCGGCCTCCTGCAGCCTGCATCTGCACACCGCCTGCACCTAGATTTAAAGGAGGAAAACATTTTTCCTCTGTTTTCCTCCATTAAATCTTAGGTGTGTCTTATGGTAAGGTGCGTGTAATGGAGCAAAAAATACAGTAGATAATGAGAGACTAAGGCTAAGACTAGGCTAAGACTAATCCTAATCAGTTTCCTATCACTGGCATAGCAATGCCAATGGGGTACCTGTGGCATCCTGGAGTTGGGCAACAGTCATGGAAGCCTTCTCAAGGTAAGGGATATTTGTTACCTTATCTTGGAGTTGCAGTGCCCTTATGCCAGTGCTGGAAATTGGGTTATACTGTATATCTATTTGGCAGATAAATGTGTTAGAAAACTTATTGTTCTGCATTCAGAGGAAGGCATAGTGACAGAGACGTATTATTTCTACTCTCCATCTCACAATGCTATTTATTAAATTATTTTCTTTGCCGTGTTTCCTCTACAAACCAGGAATACCAATGCTTTTTTTAAAAAAAAATTGATTTTCTTCTTTTAGCCTGCTGAATCTTTCACAATAGTGACACGTTGAAGTGTCACTTACTTGTCTCAGAAGCCGAAGAGTTGTATGCTTATTAAAAATCTTTACAGCAACTTCTTCTCCACCATAAGAAGCACGGTAAACAGATCCAAATCCACCATCACCTTTCCAAAAAGAAAACAGGAAGTAATCTTAGGAACATTTGTACTGAACTCTCCTTTATTAGAGTTCATATATTTAATGACTATGTGACCACAGTGAATTATGTATTCATTTTAAAGAATGAATAAATAATTAAATATTAATAATTAAATATAAATTAATTATTTCTATCATGCCTTTCCCATGCCCAAACAAATGCCCAAGGCATCTTACAGCTTTTGTTCCTCACAACAAACCTGTGAGGAAAGTGAGGTTGAGAGAGAAAGTGACTGGCCTAAGCTTACTCAGGAAGTTTCAATGCCAAGGAGGAATTTGAACCTAGACCATCTAGGTTTCAATCCAACTTTTAAATGCTACACCACCTTGCATACAGAGCACAATCTTAAAATATTAACATGTGTTAACACAAGATTGTTGGTGCTAATACCCTTGTGTTCATAAATGACATGCAAACCTTGATTCAAGCAATCTATAGTAAAGAATTTGAAATAAGCCAGAATAAGAACATAATAAGAGTCCTGCGGAATCAGGCCCAGGGCTCATCTAGTCCAGCTTTTTGTATCTCACAATGAACATTAAACCTCAAGATACAGTACAGTACATATAACTTCCACTTCCCTGCCTTTGGCATTCTATTTACCCTTATGCTCCCTAAAAGACACCACAGCAACCAATTTTTAATGCATAAAATCTAATGATCATGCCTTCCCTCCCTTGTCAGTCTGGGCTAGGTGAAAAACTGCCATCCATGACCAGTTTAGATGACAGAAAAAAATTTCTAAAAAGAAGTTTTTAAAAGAAAAAATAGAAAAAATTCATGCAGTATCCTGTCCCTTCCACTGATGAGTTCCCTGTCCTTTTCCAAGTGTCCAAGGAATCTCACAGGCAGCCTTAGAGCTTAGTGGGAGATAAGTTAAAATAATTTTTATTATT